>JBBGZY010000855.1:2312500-3627500 GCA_037952925.1 Lithobates clamitans | reverse complement strand
GAAACAATCCATAAGGGGCTGCAGGGCACGCTAACAAAAAACACCCAACTACATGAGGCAGCCCCCCCCCCCCTCCTCCTCCTCCTCCTCCTCCTCCTCCTCCTCCTCCTGCCACAACTGAAACACCAGAGCCACAGCCTCAAAAGAAGGCTACAGGGAAGGCTACAGGGAAGGCTGCAGGGAAGGCTGCAGGGCAGCGTGGAGGAAAGGCTGCAGGGAAGAGAAGAAAGTGATGACCTGGGTTCAGTCTGGTCTGACAGAAGACGCAGGCTGTTGTAGGACCACAGTCTGGGGACATCTAGATCATCTGCTGGTGCTGTTGATCTCTGGGATTCTTGGACCAGATTGTGCTCCCTCTTATATGGACTCCTCAAGATCCCAATTTTCTTGTACACCGACTTTTTCCAGCGTTGACTTCCTCTTTATTTTATTTTGACCATGAATAAATGGATCTTTTTTGAGTTTAGCAAAAGACTTTATGTGTTTTCTTTTAAATCATTGATTTTACACACAATGTTAAATTAACAAGGGACAACAATCTCATTGAGTTTTAAAAAAACACACCAAAAATACATTACTAATGTTAAGAATGTTCAAGTGGTAAGTCTTGAAAAAAAAAATATACATAAACAAAAACGGTGCTTTGGGTTAACTTTATCTAAAAAATAAAAAATAATCACTAGAAAAAAAAAAAAAAGAATAATGGGTTCTTTGTGGTAACTTTACAAACCTAAAAAAAAAAAAAAAAAATAAGGGAAAAAGTCTTATTAGTATGGAAACATTGTTTATAAAAAGCATACTATATCATTCATGAGATCAAAGAGAAAAAGAATTCAGAAATCAGTTTGGGAGAACTCTGATTATGAACAGCAAAACACCTTCGTTCTTTAGAGCATTCGTAAAGAAGAAATAAAATGCGCTGCATTCAACGATCACAGATTTTGCAGCGTGATGAATGTGCTACCTACAATACGAACACTAGTTTTACTAGACCGAGTGCTTCCGTTTAGTTTTTGCTTATGAGCATGCGTCATTTTTTTGTCCGTAGGACTAGCATACAGACGAGCGGACTTCGGGGTCCGTCGTAGTTACGACGTAAAGATTTGAAGCATGTTTCAAATCTAAAGTACGTCGGATTTGAGGCTAAAAAAGTACGTTGAAAGTCCGAAGAAGCCCACACACGATCGGATTACCAGCCAGCTTTAGTCCGTCAGCGTCCGTTGGACTTTTGTAGACGAAAAGTCCGACCGTGTGTACCCGGCATAAGTCCTTGAAGTTCCATGGCAAGACCTGTTAAGCCTCGTACACACAATCAGATTTTGCCAACAAAACCGTGGAATTTTGTCCGAAGGGTTCAAACTTGTTTTGCATAAACACAACCACACAAATGTTGGCCAACAATTACGAACGTAGTGATGTACTAGACGTACTACGAGCCGATAAAAAGGAAGTTCACTAGTCATGCACCACCCTTTGGGCTCCTTCTGCTAATCTCGTGTTAGTAGAAGTTTGGTGAGTGTCGATTCAGGCTTTTCAGCCTCGTGCTTGTCAGTTCATTTCTGTTTTTCAGGTTGTGTTTGTTGGTTCGTTTCTGTTTTTCAGTGCATGCTTGTCAGTTCGTTTCTGTCTTTCAGTGCATTCTTTTTAGTTCACTTCTGATTTGCAGTGCATGCTTGTCAGGTCCTTTCTGATTTTTAGGTCGTGCTTGTCAGTTTGTTTCTAAACGGCCATTACTAGCCATGTGGCGTTCGCGTTGGAGAGATCGTGCTATTGTTGGGCTTGGTGTTATTGCTTTGACCCAAGTCCAGTCCATGAATGGGGAGGAGAAGTTCTTGGACCAAGAATTGGTTGCTTAATCGTGACCAATTCTGTCATATGCCTATGTTGTGGGAGCTCCGGGAGAATAATCCTGATGATTTTAGGAATTATCTCCGTATGATGGACCCCCTCTTTCACCATCTATTGGCTTTGCTTACCCCCTATATTAGTAAGCAGGTCACATGCATGCGGCAAGCCATCACTTCCGAACAAAGGCTCGTCGCCACTTTGCGGTACTTTGCGTTGGGGAGAAGTCTCCAGGGCCTCAAGTCTACAACTGGGATCTTTATTCCAGAGACCTGTTCTGCCATCATACATCATACAACAGGTCACCGTCTCTGGAATAATAATTCCCAGAGAGACCTGTTCTGCCATCATACAAGACCTGCAGAAGGACTATATTCGGATAATTGTTAGCCTTTTACATCACATTCTATGTATTGAATGTTTGCTAATGTATTGTACTCATTTCTTCATTCCATAATTACCATTATTGTAATATGCTGTGAATGTCCTCTTTGTCCTCATGCATGCTGTAGACTTTTAATGCTGCTTTTTTGTCCTTCATGTCCTTCATGCATATTTGCCTTCACTAACCTCCCCAGCATGCTATTCTGGGCCCATACACACCTAGCCTAGTAACTTAACAATGTATTTTGTCAGCTACATTTTTGTGCTTACCCTAAACACCTCCTAAAATGTGTACAAATGTTATTGTTGTCAAATCCAGACAGAGTGCAAGAGGCTATTTTATGGGGGGCCCAAACTCATTTGGAACCCTCCCCCCTCCAAATGCTAAGTCAACCCATACCAATACTCTATCTGCTAACTTTGCCAAACACATACACACTGAGTAGAATTATAGGCTGTCTGATAATGTTGAATATATGGTATCACTTTAAGAATTTGTAATACACTTTCTTGCTTCTTCTTAGACAGAGTTTTCAGTCTATGATGACCTTCACCGCCAGATTAGAAGCAACAGTTTACTCCCTTCTTTGAAATGGACAGTCTCATCTAGCTGGTCTGAACCATTACCGTCATGGCGGCGCCCATGTTTTCTCTTGCTTTCTATCAGTCACATGATGTAACCACCCATTTAACTGTTCCCTTGCTACTAAGAAGATATGAATGCTGATTGGACTAAACTATTCGATCACCTATAACACGCCTAGAACTTATGCATATTCATATGTATATATTGTTAAACTTGATGTTTATACGGCAGAAACACTTTCACTTTTGCTTGCTTATAGTAGCCGAGAACTGTGTTGTATTTCTCCACTGCAGTGAATAAAAAGCACCTACTTATATTATATTACTTATATTACTTTTATTATATTACTTATATTACCTACTTATATTATCTTAAGATCTGGATCTACTATCTCATCTGAATATCTTGTATGAAGACCCTTAAATTGGATTTAACAACACTATACCTCTTTTGTGGTCATATTTATGGATGAATTCACCAATGCATGTACCAAGGGCCTGCCAATTATTACTACAAATGTTACCCAAATGTTTGCCTCCTAATATCTTGATAGGTAATTTATGAATGTAAAAATGTGCTTCAATTTGGACAGTATGTATCCATATTTTTAGATTATGACACTTCTTACCTGTCCAGTGGGCTGCCAATAGTGTAAGTAAGGAGGGCCTGACCAAAGTAACACACATTATTTATGCATTCAGCTCTAATGGAAGTGGGGAGGGTTACCTGTCCAAAACATCTACCCACCCCCCACCCCCCACATAACATTTTTAGAATGGGCCACCAGAGGGTGTGAGGAATCTGATAAGTTGACCTTATACTTTTGTCTTTAAATACTCATTTCAATAAATGTTATACTTATGTTGGCCAAGAATGTTTGTGTCTACTCTGCTTGCAATGTTATGTGCAAAAGTCCTTTTTTTTCGTTTCACTCCACAGTTTCCTTCAAACCCACAGGAATGGCAGACTGTGTCTTCCCAATTCCACCATCAGTGGGATTTTCCCAACTGTGGTGGTGTTATTGAAAGGAAGCATGTGCGGATTGTCCCACCACCCAAATTGGGCTCTTATTATTTTTATTACAAGGGCTTTTGTAGTATAGTGATGTTAGCTGTGGTGTCAGCCAATTATGAATTTCTCTACCTTGATGTTGGGAAGAACGGCCGAAACTCGGACGAAGGAGTGATAGCCCAGACAGAATTCTACCGTCAGCTACAAAATGGCACCTTGCATTTGCCACCTCCTGAGAAAAATGTGGAGGGCCTCAACTTCGTGTTTGTTGCGGATGAGGCCTTTGCTCTGGGGGAACATCTCATAAGGCAGTTTCTCATGAGGAACCAGACCCCAGAGCAGAGGATTTTCAACTATCGGCTGTCTTGTGCCCTAAGAGTTGTCGAGAATCCGTTTGGCATCATGTCAAGTCAGTTCCGGCTTTTTCTTACTGCAATCAACCTGGCAGAATACAAACTTAATCATGTGGTGTTGTGCTGCTGCATTCTTCACAATTATTTAAGGTGGAATGCAGGCAGCTATCTTTCCTCAGTTTCGACGCAACCCCTTCCTCCAGACTAAAGCAGGCGAGAGGAAGGAGTTGATCCCCCATGATGGGAGCTAGCACATGTTGACACTGGGGCTTATTTCAGAAAGGCCAATTCACTTTGCACTACAAGTGCACTTTCAAGTGCACTTGCATTGCACTTGTAGTGCAAAGTCGTTTTGCCTTTTTGAAATAACCCCCAGTGTGTCCAAATGTGCTAGCTACCATCATGGGGGATCAATGGACATGTTTTGGGGGTGCAACCCCTTCCTCTCACCTACTTTAGTTTGGAGAAAGGGGTTGCACCCACAAAACGCGTACATTGATATCCCGTGATGGGAGCTAGCACATGTTGACACACTGTGCGTTTTGGGGCTTTAGCAAAATAGATGTAGGGAAAGACACACATCTTAGGCATGGGATCATGAGGGAAATCCAAATTTTGAGTCCCAATTTGTGTGCATCTTCAAAATTTGGCTTTGCGATTCATAAAAACACATAAAGATTACAATTAAATCATTACTTAGGGGGTGGCGTGGCCGGCGCGCGGACAGTATGGACGCTTAACATACAGGCTCCTCTCATCCAGTGGGATTGTCAGCATCTGATGGCACTTCCTAGGCTCGGTAAGCCACCCGATCCCTGCTTGATCTCTGCCCCTCGCCCAGCGGCATGTCCCTGAAGAGGAAGGGGGACAGACATCTGAGGAAACTGGCGGAACTCATGTATCAGCCGGCCGAACGGCGTGGCCAAGATAGCGGCGCAGCCGACACACTACCACACGGCTTTGCTGTCCACCCTCAGGCATCACACATCTCCTCACTGCCTGCCGCTCCGCACATGCAGGACTTCACTAGCCTGCTACCATCTCCTCCAGGTTCCCCCGCAGCTGACAGCCCAGCAAAAAATAGAATCAGGCTGGCTTCTCCTGGACCAGAGCTCCGTGACAGGAGCATGCATTCTATCTCCCAGGGATCCCAGGGCTCTCAATCAGACACCATAGCTTCATACCCTACGATGGGACAACCTGTCATGGACAACACCTTAAAAGAAATGCTCATGTCCCTGAGGAGCTCCCTTCAAGGGGACATGCTTACTTTATTCCAGAAATTTGACCACACTGTCACTGCCCTTGATAACAGGATATCTCAGGTTGAAACAATGGGAACGATCGCCTCTACAGTAAATGATCTTGTTGACGCACAGGATGATCATACCGAAGAACATCGATGGGTAAAGGATAAACTGGCAGACTTAGAGGACAGGTCCCGCCGCAACAACTTAAAAATTCGCGCCATACTGGAATCAGTGCAAGCTCAAGACCTATCTGCATACACCAAAAGCCTGTTTAAAGTACTAGTACAAAATTTTAAAAATAGCGAGCTAATAATCGATCGCATCCATAGACTCCCTAAACCTCATTTTCTATCCCAATCAACTCCCAGGGATGTCATATTCCGCATCCATTTCTATCAAATTAAAGAACAGGTAATGCAGAAAGCAAGAGCAAAAGGCACCTTGCCTGATCCATACTCGCAACCACAACTATTTGCGGATCTGTCGCAACACACTTCCTTGGCATTAGTGTGCCATAGAACAGGAAGGGTACAGGGTAGCGTGCCCTACCTCCTCATTGTTTTGTTCTTGTTATTCTTTTTTTTCTTTTTTCTCTGTTCCGCATCCATTAGCTTCTATCCTCTACGGATCAAAATCCACTTTGCTCCTAGTCAATCTCTTCCGTAGAAACGGATTGCTTGCCTTACAATTTCTGATGTTTTTGACAACTTAAATATCACAACTACTGCAGCTCTAAACTTTCTCTGTGCAGCAATTTCCTCTAGCTTAGATTTCATCAGTGACTTCAAACTTTACCACCTACGACATCCCTGACCACATCCCCATCACTATGACCATCAAACTTCTATCCCTTAATACCAAGGGGCTTAATCATCCAGCAAAGAGAGCTTCACTATGGAAACTAGCAGAACAATCGCAATGTGACATCCTCTGTGCACAGGAAACCCACTTTCATGCCTCCAACCCACCAAAATGCTCTCACAAAATTTATGATGTAATCTTTACTTCTAATGCTCAAGCAAAAAAAAAGGCATCCTTGTTGCCATCAGAAACTCTCTCTCCTTTCAATTACAAGACTTCATTAATCATTCTAATCCTTCAATGCCCCATTAAAAATTCCAAGTATACTATTGTTATTGTATATGCCCCAAATGTACACCAACTGTGCTTCCGGTGCAAACAATCCAACAGGGCAAAATTATCTGGTGTGGCGACTTTAACATCTCTCCAGACCCTACACTGGATTCCTCATCGCAACCTAAAAGATGTAAACCAGCTCTGGGTCCTCTCCTAACAACCTTCCAACTCCATGATGCATGGAGATGTCAACACGTGGAAGAACGTGACTACACGTTCTTTTCGCCTTGCCACACCTCCAGAATAGACCATACTATACTCAAGAATAGACCTTATCCTAGTAGACCAATGGACTCTTCAGAAAGTATCGGATTCCTCCATTTTGCCCATTACGTGGTCAGACCATTCCCCTATATACATTACGATAGAAGACTGTGCAAACCCACCCCAGGCCTATCTATGGCAAATGAACACAAAAATTCTACAATCTGACTCACACGCAGCTACTCTCCAGGATCAGCTTCTAAAGTTTTTCACTCTTAACAGAGACTCAGTGTCTAACCCGGGTACTCTTTGGGCCGCGCATAAGGCTTTTATGCGCGGCATATTTATACAACTTGGAGCTAGGGAAAAAAGGCAAAGGAGGCAGCTCATTGACAACCTCATAACAAACATCCAAACCACAGATACTCTCAATAAGCAGCATCCAAACCCCGATCTCAAAGCTAAACTACTCAAACTCCGAATTGACCTTCTCATTGAAAATTATGACAAGATCCATAAACGCACAAAGATGCATTTTTATAAATCTGGCAACAAAGCTGCGAAACTTCTGGCCTCTCAAATCAAAGGGCGCCGCACTAAAACTCATATCCCATATCTAATTCACCCAGTTACTAAAGAGAAACTACTTAACCCACAAGACATTGCGGATGCCTTTAGCACCTATTATGAATCGTTATAAAACTTGAATACTGACCCTGCAATAACCCAGCCTGCTACTTCCTCCATCTCTTCCTTCTTATATTCAGTCCATCTGCCCAGCCTAACCCCTGAGCAACGGGTAGTCCTTAATGCTTCCTTTACTGCCGAGGAGATTGGGACAGCAATTGAATTGCTTCCCAACAACAAATCCCCAGGTCCTGATGGATTTGTTGTTGGGAAAAAAATGTTCAAATCCACTCTTGTCTCTATTTTACCCCCCTGTTCAATGACGCTGCTTCCTTTGCCTCATTCCCTAAAGACATACTCTCAAGGACAATTGTTGCACTGCCGAAGCCAGGCAAGGATCCAACCATCTCTCAAAACTTCCGCCCCATCTCACTTTTGAACCATGACACTAAATTCTAAATTTGCTATGCTAAAGTCATAGCAAAGAGACTAATTAATCTACTCCCATCCAGGGTTGCCAACTGCCAGTAAATTTACTGACAGTTTGCAAAAACTTGTAATTTTTTTTACAACTGCCAGTAAATATCATGCTGTGTTGACTTTTTAAGTGTAAATCAAGCAAATTACTTTGTTATAGGTATTGTCAGTGTTTCCATATCATGTTTATACTGTTCAAATATTCACTGTTAGTTTTTAATAGGAGTTCTGTAGCCTCTCAGACTGCCAGTAAAAAATGTGCTCCGTCAGTAAAGTTTTCATGTTTTGTCAGTAAAAAATGCTGCAGGAGGTTGGCAACCCTGCTCCCATCCCTCATCCATCCTGACCAGGTAGGATTCACCAAAGAAGGTCAAACATGCGATGCTACCCGCAGAATGATTAACATCATTCACCACGCCGAAAGCCGAGGAATGCCTTCTCTGCTCCTTTTTTTAGATGCAGAGAAGGCATTCGATAGAGTCAATTGGCAATACTTAAATCTAACATTACAGAAATTTGGCTTTCAAGGCCACATCCTCACGGCGATCATGGCATTATACTCCCAACCTTCGGCGCATGTTTACTGCTCTTCTATGCTATCCAAACCATTCTCCATAACCAATGGCACAAGACAAGGGTGTCCACTCTCCCCCTTAATCTTCAACCTTATGATGGAACCCCTAGCACAAAAAAATCAGATCTCAATGTGACATAACTGGATTCACCATTGGAGCAAGTGAGAATAAAATAAGTCTGTTTGCTGATGATGTCATACTTACATTATCTAACCCCGGTCCTTCCCTGGCCTTGGCACAACGCATACTGTCTGCATTCGGTGAAATATCATACTATAAAGTAACAAAACCAAGTCACTCATCCTGCCTCTAGGGTTACCACATGACTTGCAAACAACACTCCAAGGTAAATTCCCCTACCCATGGGCCAAAGATTTTATCTCCTACCTGCTGGTCTCTGTGACCAAACCAGTATCATCTCAAGTTAAGGCTAACTTTATTCCCTTTCTCAATACCCTCCCCAAGGAGCTAAATCAGATTTCCAAAACTTTCCTCTCCTGGTCAGGAAGACTAGCAGCATTTAAAATGCTATTACTACTCCAATTAATTTTACCTTTTCAGGAGGCTTCCCATCCCAATCCCCTTATCCTTTTTTACAGCCATACAAAGTACACTTGGCAAATTTACAGTATATGGCAACAAGGAAAAGTCAGATGTTCATGGGTCAACCTCATTAAACATAGTTCAGCAGGAGGCATGGAGCTTCCAATTATTAAAGATTATTACACAGCATCCCTCCTAGCACAAGTAAGAACCTGGTTCACTTAATCCTCCTGCCCTTGGTATGAAATTGAATCCTTACAAGTCCCAGGTCACCTTCTGAGCAACTGGTTACTCAGTACACCCAAAGTGAATCCCCAACATGTGGCCCTCTCCCCCCATTATTAAAGCATCAGCAATGGCCTTCGCTGACCTGCTCATATATGCCCCTAAAGGGGCTCACCCGTCCCAATCCCTTGCCAATAGAAATACTCTCTCTAATGATCCCTAATATATTCTTAAAAACATGGCAAAACAAAGGCCTATTTTACATCTCTGATCTCTATACCAGCAATCTTCTTAAACCATTTACATCCCTGCAAAAAACATTTGCAATTTCATCAGCAGACTACTACAAATATGTACAAGTGACCCACTGCCTTATCTGCAACCCCCACCTCCAAGTATCCCTACATGCTCGAGCTTTCAGATATCTATTGGGTAATGGTCCCCCCACCAAAGGAATCTCTCTATTTTACAATCTTCTCCAGGACAAAACTTCTTTTAAAAAACTAAAACCCCTATTACAATGGGAAAAAGATATAGGCAAACCTTTCAGCGAATCCCAATGGTTAGCTGCTTTGAAAATTAGCCTTAGTGCATCTCGAGCCACCAACATCCACGAAACTGTGCACAAATTTATGCTGCACTAGTACATCACCCCGGCCCAGATCCACACATTTGATGTCTCCACTTCTCCCCTTTGTTGGAGAAAATGTGGGGTTACAGGAACGTTGTATCACATCCTATGGGAATGCACCAGGGTGTCGTCCTGGAGGAACATATTCCAAGTACTCTCCAAAGTGACCAAAGTAGACACAACACCCTCTCCTGAACTTGCGCTGCTGGGTATAGGCCTTAACAACTTTCACCCTGGTGTCTGTGGTATTGCCGTCCATATTCTCACTGCAGCCAGACTGACAAGTACGCAACTGGAAATCTCCAGAGGCCCCAAACAGAAGCGAGGTGATCTCCCTGGTGCACACCCACGGATCTTATGAACGCATGTTTTCCTCCTATGAAGGACATCTCTCCTCGACCCAAACTAAATGGTCACAATGGTTAGCATGGTTCCACCAGAACCCTATTAACATGTTATAACTACGTTCACATACAATTCGAACTATTGTGCTACTATTGTCAAATTTATATACAATTTCAAGTGGCCCTAACTCCCCCTTGTTGTATACCTTTTATGGCATTCCTCAGGTTATATATGTAAGGTAACTATCCTCTCATGTTAATTTGTACTCTTGTTTTCTCTGTTAAAACTCAATAAAAACTATTGAAAGTAAAAACATTACTTAGGGCAGTGTTTCACAACTCTCCTTCTCCAGATGCATTTCTAGGTCATGTTTTCTCTATTGTTTGGTTTTGGCACAGGTAATGATGTTAGTTTCAAGGTTAGTAATTCACACATGCGTTTTTAAAATGCAGAAAATAAAGAAAACAGGACCTGGTGGTGCACCTAGAGAAGTGAAGTGGCTAAACACTGATCTCAGACACTATAAAGCCTAGGTTCACATTGGAGCGATTTGTCATGCGATTTTGTAGTTAAAATCGCATGACAAGCCTATTTGAGGCAATGGCACTGTTCCAATCGGTGCGACACTGATTTAGCGGCACAACCACAATTTGCAAGAGTAGTTCCTGCAATACTTTTTTCAATTTCAGGTGTGACTTCAAAAGACATCTGGGCATGAAGCCAAACAAATGTAATCCATTTAAAACTGTACAAACATGTACAACATAACGAGAACGATAAAACATGTTTGTTTTTTAGATTTTTCCCTAAAATATCTATGATGTTGCTAAGTCTGTTTTGTACATCATCATGGATGTTTTTTTTTTTCATTTTCTCCAAATCCCGATTGCAAACCATGATCTCACTGATAATGATTTGTGCGCTTGGACTGCTGAAGTGATTTTGTTCTTCCACAACATCCACATCACCTAAAAATTAAAAAAAAAACACACCCTCTATGAGAAATATGCAGGCATCCATCTATTACTTGAAGGTGTGGTCTCAGACACTGACCTATGGTCGACACCATTTCGAGAACTTCAGCCAGTACTTCCTGCACATCAGCATCAACATCTTCAGTGTGTGTGGTGAGTTGCCTTTCTATTTCTGTATCTTCAGTCGGTGCTGGGTTACTGGTGTCCCCACACACCTCAGATGTCCCTCTTCTTTTCTCCCCTATGTGAATACAAAAAAGGTATACTTAGCAGACAGATATGTTAGGTTAGAGATAGTAATATGAAATATTGCATGGAAGTGTTTTGGCAGAGTTCCAAGCTGAATACATGATTTTTTCCCTTTTAAAAGCAGGAATACTTACCTGTTTTGTGCAAGAGTCACACATGGAGAGACCTCTAGTATCCACTGGAGCACCTACCATAACAAGGGTGTTATGGTGTCCCACACTAGTGCTCCTGTGTCCAGATGTGTAAACAGCTGCTGAGTGTCCTCTGACACTGAATAAAGTAGACATTTCATTATAGTTTCAAACACATCTAGACAACAATCTAATGAACTTATTTTAATCAAAATAGACCTGAACAAATGCATTTAACCTGCATCTCCCAAAAATGAGGTATTAGTGGTCGAACGAGCGATGTTCAATGTCCCGCGAACGATTCCTGTGTCCATGAACATAAAACTTGTCATTTTAAACTGTACAACAGTAAAAAAAAAGAACATGGACCAGCACAAAAGTAATTATAATAGGAACACACGACAAATACTTACTTTTTTGCCACACTTTCCTGATCTTTCTATACTGATCTTCCTCTCTCAATTTAAGGTCTGACCAGCGTTTTCTCAACTGATCCTTGGATCATCGTACCCCAAAAGTCCTGTGCAGACTTCTCCCAACTTTAGCCATGATCTTGGCCTTTCGGGCATTTGGGTTTCTGTACAGTCCATGATTCCCATTATAGTCTGTCCTCAATAAGGTGTCCACCATCTCCACCATTTGTTCAAAAGACATATTTGAGGCCTTATATCTTCTCCTGGATCTGGACGTTTCTTGCTCCGGGCTTTCCTTGTTGCTGCTCTCATCACACACCTGCTGTGTCGCCGTCATTTGCTCTCCCACTGCCCGAAAGAGAAGAGGCAGAGAATACACTAGAAAGAAGGACAGGGGCGGAGTTTGACGCGTGCGCAGTGTATATAAAGCATAACACGCAGTCGATGTAACAGCCGTAGGAACGATCTGTGAGTGGAGGACGTAAGATCAAAATCGCACAGGAACGTTAAAACGAAGGTACAATTGTAAATTGGGGCATCAGTGGTTAGTGGTCTATACTGCTTATAGATTGAGGCCTATATTGGGACCAAATTATGAGAGTTTAGCCTGACATTAGGGTTTGTCTTGTGTTGTGTCTTGCAGGCAAAATGGTGGCTAAATTCACAACTCCTGTTTTTTTACCGGTGTATATCCAACAATACCGGGGGCTGCCATGTCTATGGCAAGCTAAAAGCAGGGATTATTCAGACAAAATCAAGAGGAAGGCAGCGATGGGGAAACTGTTGGAATCAGTGAAGCCTGTGTATCCCACGGCAAACATCAATTATTTGAAGGCCAAAATTGGTAGCCTGCGTAGTACATATGATAGGGAGCGCAAGAAGGTCATGGATTCCCAGAGATCAGGAGCAGCAGCAGATGACATATATGTCCCCAGGCTGTAGTACTACAACAGCCTGCGCTTTTTGTCAGACCAAAGCGAACCACGCCCATCACTCTCAACGCTTCCTTCCACATCGGCTGAGGACACAGCTCCTGAAGTCCACCCTGGTCCTTCGACACAAGAAGAAGATGTGGAGGAGCCCAGCTTGACCCAGGTATAGCATTGTTGAACATATTTGTTGGCAAAAATTGAATGATGTTAACTAGACGTTATTGATCCAGATGGCTCTTTTCTTAATGGTAAATCAGCTCAGAAATATCCAAAGAAACGGATCATCTCCCAGCTTGGCTCAAGATTCCATGAGTTCAGGACATGTAAATAATAAGTATAGAGACCATAGTGTTCTCCGTATACAAATTTATTCAAAGCCCCCAAACAGACAAGTTGCACTTACAAGATAAGAGTTCTACTGAGGAAGGCCTGTGATTGGCCGATACGCGTCTAGAAGGGAGGAGCGGATAGTCACATTCAGCCAGGCACTGTGTATGTGGACACGGTGGTGCTACTCTGGAGATTTTTTATGTGATTTTAAAAGTTTTTATCTTGTAAGTGCAACTTGTCTGTTTGGGGGCTTTGAATAAATTTGTATACGGAGAACACTATGATCTCTATACTTATTATTTACATGTCCTGAACTCATGGAATCTTGAGCCAAGCTGGGAGATGATCCGTTTCTTTGGATATTAATGAGCTGAGTTACCATTAAGAAAAGAGCCATTTGGATTACCCACCATTGATTGGGAAGAGGAAGTGAGAGCAAAGAACTCGTGGGTAGATCCACATATGAGTTTTGACTCATCTGGGAGGTGAGCGCACATTTTTACTGGTGGTGGTGTGCACTCCTTTTGAGGATGAACAATCACTGTGGTGGAATTGTGTGGATACACTGAACACAAGAAGAGTTTTTCATGTTTTACATAGTTACATAGTAGGTGAGGTTGAAAAAAGACACAAGTCCATCAAGTCCAACCTATGTGTGTGATTATGTTTCAGTATTACATTACATATCCCTTTATATTGCGGTCATTCAGGTGATTATCTAATAGTTTCTTGAAGCTATCAATGCTCCCCGCTGAGACCACCGCCTGTGGAAGGGAATTCCACATCCTTGCCGCTCTTACAGTAAAGAACCCTCTACGTAGTTTAAGGTTAAACCTCTTTTCTTCTAATTGTAATTTTATGGACTATCCATTTATATGTAGGATTTTTTTCTTTTAGAGATTTGCACTTTATATTTATAATTTTACACATAGTGCTACATTTATTTATTTACTATCCATTTTGAAATTAGTGTGGTGTATCACTTGGAATGTTTAGCAGCTGTGCACATTTATTATTAGGTTATCTTATTTAAACATCACAATATTTTTTACTTGTGGCGCTGATTATTTCATCTTATAAAATACTTGGCTGTGTTTTAAAAAAGAACAGTTTGTATGTGAGTAGGCAGATACATTTCAAAAATACAATGTCAAATTAACAAGGGACACCAACATAGTTGTATCTTTGAGCTTCAAAAGATAATAATGGTCTTGTGGTAACTTGACCCAAAAAAAAAATATATAAAAATAAATATTATTGTGGAGATCACTAAATATCACCAGCAAAGCACCTTCATTTTTATACCATTATAAAGAAGAAGAGAATGCGCTGCATTGAGAGATTTCATAATTTGCCGCGTCACGAATGTGATAGCTCCATTACGAACGCTAGTTTTACAAGACGGACCGCTTCTGTCTCTTCCTTGCTTCCGAGCATGAGTGTTTGTACTTTGGACTTTTGTCCGACTGACTTGTGTACACACGCTCGGAAAATCCGACAACAGACATTTGTTCCTGGAAAAACTTTTGAAAACCTTTGAAAACCTGCTATCAAACATTTGTTGGTGGAAAGTCCGACAACAATTGTCCGATGGAGCGTACACACGGTCTGATTTACCGCCAACAACCTGACATTGAACATTTCCCGTCAGAAAGTCAGATCTTGTGTACGAGGCTTCACACTTTATGATGTGACTACTCAGAACCAGTCAAAAGTCTCGGAAATATTTTGCATTACCAACAAATCTTTCTGCAGCATAGTGGGCATGCTCGGTGCAGGTCACTTGATTGAGCAAGCATTTAATATTAGGAATATATTTATCTACTCAAATCAAGCATTCCTTTACTATGGACTACAGACAACGTTCATGTTGAAGCAGAGTGAGCAGTCTTTAGCCCTAGGCAGCTAGCGTTGGGGCCTAGTCTTTATGGTGGTGCACATGAGTACAGTCCTAGTAAAATCTGCATGCAGTAAATAATGCTGCTAGTTAGATGACCAACCCATACAGTATGTGCTCAGTCTCTGCTAGCAGCAACAGGTTAATGGCAGCAGTGTCCTATCACCAATCCCAGGAATATAGCAACGAGGGTCCCACTGTTCAGATGTCAGCTAACTTCTGGATCTGCCTGGAGTGACTCTGGTTCTCAGCACACAGCCGCAGGCTTGTGGCAGGTTGATGTGCACACAGGAGCAGTGATGTGCACACCCCAGTCTTCTCCCAGCAAAGAGGAAATCCCCCTGTATTCAGCCTGTGAAAATACAAATTTCTCTCTCCACTTATATCTGCCTCACATTGGGAATTGTAGTCCAATGGTCCACAGCCTACCATAGTAAATATTATTTATCGAACTACAACTCCATGATTGAATGCCGCCAATCATCAAATCTCTTTGAGCTCCTTTTGCTTGTCAGCTCCCCCTGGTGGATGGAGGTGAGGCAGTTTTAACCCATTCAGCTGAAGTCTATTGGGAACACAGAGAGCAGTGCAGCACAGTGCCCTAAATTGCTTTCTGTCTCTAGCCAAGCACCTGGCTACATCTAGAAACAGGTAGTTAACAAGATGCTATCACAAACCTAGAGCCAGCATCATCTAGGCCTTTCCTCCATCGCCTGACTGTCTCTGGCCTGCCCCTTTTATTCATTTGATCTCAGTTCTTTCGATCATAGAAGCTCAGCGTCACATGTGTGTGCGGTCTGCATGCAAATAAATTCTGCCTAGTAATGCCCACTGTTCCAGACTGTCATCCATCCACTAGGGCATTTTGATATTTATATATACAGTAACTCCTCCCTAGAGCTAGCCCACTGCTTGCATCTGTGTTGCAGGCTCTTAAAGTGGTTGGCATGCCTTGTGCATTCTTAGCATTAATGTGAAAAACCTGCTGTGCTGCAGCTCCCCCCAGACCCCCTCCCCCCCTTTTTTCTTACCTGATCCCGATCCAATCCAGCGATGTGCATGAGCACAGCAGCTCTAGCAGCTATCTGTCTCCTCATTGGACAGATTGATAGCAGCGGGAGCCATTGGCTCCTCCTGATGTCAATCAAATCCCGTGACACTGGAGCTGGGGGTGGGGATGAGTCCCGCTGTCTGTGTCAATGGACGCAGCAGCGGGACTCGGGAGTGAGCCCGCACGGGTGCCCCCAGGGAAAGCAGACTCCCATGGGGGTACCCCATGAAGAGGAGGAGCCTGGTGCGCCGACGGGGGGACCCAGAAGAAGAGGTTCGGGGCTGCTCTGTGCAAATCAATTGCACAGAGCAGGTACAGTGCCTTAAAAAAGTATTCATACCCCTTGAAACTTTCCACATTTTGTCATATTACAACCAAAAATGTAAATGTATTTTATTGGGATTATATGTGATAGACCAACACAAAGTGGAAGGAAAATGATAAATGGTTTCAACATTTTTTATAAATAAATATCTGAAAAGTCTGGGGTGTTAAGCCCCCTGAGTCAATACTTTGTAGTATAGCAAGGTCCCAGGCCTCCTTTGATCTAATGAGGACGTTCAGGGCCAGGGATAGCTGACATCCTTCTGTATGTGGTGGGTTGTGAGGCATGTTGGGTGCAGGAATGCTGTCTCCTATGGCAACAGCCTTTAACAGTTTCTAACACAAAGTGTAACAGTTCTTTCACTACAATCGCTCCTTGTAGTTCTTCAGTACAATGAGCTTCCGGTCTCTCACTAGACCCCCTGATTCACTGCCACTGAATCCCTTGAGCTTCTCCAATCTTCACGGTGGTATCTTCCTCAAGCAACACCCCCGCCTCTCTGCCGGGTCCCTAGCTTGGCACTCAAGACACCTCTCAAGCTTCACCCCCGCTGGCCTGCTCGGTCCCTGGCTTGACACACAAGGCTGCTCTGCAAGCATCACCTCCACTGGCTGGGTCCCTGGCTTGATACAAACTGAAGTTTCCCGATTCTTCACCGTCCTTGGTTGGTGAGGATACTGCTCCAGTACTTGCTTCAGTTACTCACTGTGGTCCCTTGTAATAAGGCGGTTGGTCCCTTACTGGCGACAGCTTCTTCTCTACCTCCAACCACAACAGGTTCTCCGGACGGCAGAACCATCACTTTTGGTTGGACTGCAAGCCGCAATCCCAACTCTCTTGCTTCTGGATAGGCCCTCAGACAGCCTAGGAGCCAGATGTCCTTGGGATAGGCCCAAGCCCTGCCCTAGCAGCCCGGGGCAGATGACACACCTCCACCCAGACAGCCGTCCAGGTGGCACAGAACATCGATCACCTGACTCCACCCAAATATATAGGTTCTCCCAGCAGGACAAGAGATTCAAGAAAACCCCTGCCCATTAGCTGAGATACCCCATATACCCATAACCTGAGCTTCTCTTATCTAGTACCACCAGGTACCCGGCCACCTAGTGGTAGAAGAGAAAAGTGCAACGAGGCCAAACTTAGGGAGAAATCAATAGATCTCTATCAATCAACCAGGATAATTATTCTTGGCAAGTAAATTTGTGAGGAGCTCCATGCCTAAACTCCAGGGTGCTACATCAGAACCATCTTTCACTGCAATTACAGCTGCAAGTCTTTTTGGGGATATCTCTACCAGCGTTGCACATCTAGAGAGTGAAAATGTTGCCCATTCTTCTTTGCAAAATATCTCAAGCTCTGTCAGATTGGATGGAGAGCGTCTGTGAACAGCAATTTTCAAGTCTTGCCACAGATTCTCAAATGGATTTAGGTCTGGACTTTGACTAGGCCATTCTAACTCATGAATATGCTTTGATCTAAACCATCCCATTGTAGCTCTGGCTGTATGTTTACAGGTTCCAAAAAAAAAAAGGAACAGTTTTTTTTTCTATAAATGTTATTAGCATGTTGATAAAGGAACCAGGAAAGGCAAAACATAAGCAGAATAAACTTCATCTTTAAACAGTCGTCCAATCTGGACACAATCTCAGCAGGAAAATATCTCCTGGTCACAGGCTGTAAATTCACAAAGCTGATTGACAGATGGGAAAGTCTCTTCCTCTGCTTGAGGCGGCGTCCAGTCCTTCAGATCATCCTTAATGACAGTCAGGCAGAATTCAACTCTCAGGATTTATGGATTTAGATGGTGAATTTCCCAAATCCGCAGCAAAATTACTGCGGCAGAGGCTTGAAAAAATAGTGGTTTCCTTAAAAAAAAAAGAAAGGGCGCCACATCGATTGATTAAAAAAAAAAAAAAAAAGAAGCAGACAGTTGTAAAAACTGAACAGTGCAGCTCAAAACAACCCTAGTACTGTATGTGCTAAAACCTTCTCTGTGTACTAAATTGACGACGCAGTTCATGCAGGAGCCGTTTTTTTTTTTTTTTGCCGTATGTTCAAGATTAAATATTTATGACTTACTGAGGAGGAATGACCATAAGCAGGAGGAAAAAATATATAATTTATGTATATTTACTTGACAAGTAGAGCCAAATAGACACCAGACTCATGTAGCACTATCCACAATAGGTTGCCAGGTTGTTGGGTAAATGTAGTTCTTTTGCTCCTGTGACAGAACCGTCCAGGGCCCGGCTTGGGTGCCTCCGTCAAGATATAGCTTCCTCCAGTCTGGACCCAGGAACCGGGTATTGTAGCTAAATATTGCACCCATTTTACTAGGCTCCACTAGCTTAGATGCAAACTGGGACACACTTTATTGAAAATTCACACAGAATATATAGTACAGAAGATCAGGAAGAACCTAATCACATTACCCTAACAATGCAAACTGTAAATAGGAAATTACTTAACATAGCTCAGGAACAGCCAACATAAGCATAAATATTATGCTAATTAAACAACTAGCCACCTAGGTGACTTAGTGCCCACCCAGACTGTTCAGCACCAAGCGCACAACCCTAGATACAAAGTACATTACACATTATCATAAACATAAACCTCCCACAATGGTCTGATAACAAGATAAAGTGGTCACAATATTAATCACATCTCCAAGAGATGATCAGACAGACGGGGACAATAGGTGACTCAATTAACAATGGGAGTGCCCACCTAGGAGACACACAATGGGAGAGACATACTTAACAATCAACACTTAACACCTTAGTAAATCCACTATAGCAGGAGACTCCAGTATCAGGTTGCTTTGAGCTGGTCAAATTAACATCTGGCCTGAGTCTCAGTCTAAAGCAGTCATTACTGGTTTGGGCACAAAGGACCCATATATGTGTGTTTCGGGGGAGACATTGACCCAAATCCAAAGCAAGACCACTCCAAGGGTCCCCCTGGCACACACTTCCAAAAGAGAAATGTTCCCTCAAACGCCAGGACCGAAAGCCAGTAGGCAAGAGGACATTCTGCAGTCCCTGCCAAAAGCCCCTGTCCTCTTTGGGTCTGTCACAGCTCTTCTATAATCAGTGGAGCAGTGTGTGATTGCTTTGGACTGATCAGGGTCCCACAGGCTGCAGGCTTGACTGCTTCTCCCTGCCTTCTGGAGAGCTTTTGGACATAGGAGTGGAGCAGGTCAATAAGTAGCCTGAATACTTATGGGGTCTAAGTCAATCCCTGGAGAGGTCTGCCCAGTAGATGGCTGCAGAGCACTTAAATAGTTTGGGGTTGGAGCAGTCAGTGTTCTGGTCCAGGAGGAGAAGTTCCCAGCCTGGAGGGCTCCTGTCCTCCCAGGCAGCCCAGCTGACACTTGCCAAGAGCTTCCAGCTAATCTAGAGCTGGGAGGGCCTATCTTCTGAAAATAGCTGCAGCTAAAAGAAGGGAATTTCACCCGAAATTTCAAGACCGGATTTGAGCAGTCCACTATGGAAATGTCTGCCTGGCACAGGAGGGAGGCATCCAAGTGCCCAGGGACTGTGAGTGAGTGCAGACCTGAGTGCAGGATCTGGGTGATTGTTGCTGCTGATAACCCCTGGTACACTACACAAAGGCTCGCCCAGCCTGGAGCATTGCTCATGGTGCGGTCCATTCCCTATTATTGGGGGGATTGTTCCAAGAAGTAGCTGCAGAGAGAAGAGTGTCCTGTTATTACTGTTCAGGGGTATGGAGTATCCCACACCCCCTGACCCTGTGCCCCATCCAAGCTACTCAGCAAAAAATACAGAAAAAGGCAACCCCTAGACTGTGTATTCACTTAAACTCTGAAAGGTTTTTCCTCTTCATGACCAGCACATTTTTTTGCTATTCGGCACTGCACTACTTTACCTGGCAATTGCTTGGTCATGCAACACTGTAACACTGCAACACTGTATATATACATGGGGCAGTCCTCAAGTGGTTATTGAGCCAGAGGAGTGATCGCTGCTGTGTGCCTGGCTGCCACTGTACCTATTTAGAAGAGGAACCTGGGAGAAATCTAACGGCCCTTGTGGGGGTGAGCTCTACTCACACATTAAAAAAAAACCTTCAACAGAAAGGGTTGCATACATTCTAAATGGCAATAGAGTGATGCTGAGTGTACTCACACCACCCTTGCCAAGACCAATACAAGGAGGAGTGAGGACACCCAAACTCCAAGGTGGGCAGGAACAGAGACAATATTATAGCATGGAAAGCTTGCTGCTACTAAGCAGAAAAAAACAAATTCAGCACATCATTCAACCTAGTGTAGCGCCCCCTAGCGTTGCTAGAGTGTTAAAGGTGAGATTTTGTTTAGTGTAGGTAAATTTATGCAGGCTTGGCTGGCAGCCAAGCCTGTGTGTGTTTTTTTTCTGGGTTGGGCAAAGATCTGGGGAGAGCTGGATGACTCACAGGCAGCATCACTGAGACCTTCCCCCTATTTCTAGAATGTGCTGGAACCTTTTAGAAAGATGGGAGGGGAAGTAAGGTGGAGCTGCCTGGAGTATTCTGAGGGCCCTGACCAATCCCCAACTTGGATTGGCAGGGGGCAGGCCTACTCAAATACTCTAGGTCAGCCCAGCTGGGGGAAGAGAGTCGGGTGGTAGCTGGAGATGGAGTGTTAGGCTGTCGTGGCCTTTGAGGAAGTTCCCCAGTCTGGGGAGGGGGGGGTGACCTTGAGCCTGGGTTTGTAGAGAGAGGGAGGGTGGTGCCAAGTTGATCTAAAGAGTAGGGTTAACCCACATCCCTAAAATACAAGCAAAAAGGGAAATGTGTTCCTCTTGTGGGACTTTGAAAGGAAAAGGCTACTCTGGAGTAATTGCGAGTGTAATGTTTATTATGAAAAAGAGTGTAGATAAGACAAATCTACAGTGCACACAAGTAGGTATACATGGGATTACACTGTTCCACAGTGTCCGGCTGCTCGACCATTGGCTCTATATCTTCCCCCCCAGAACCACCCAAGGCTGGACACTCATATCAACAGCCGAATTGACACTGCAACCTGGGATTGGCGCCTATCTTTAGAGGTCCCCAGCAGCACTTCAGAAGCCCTTCCCTTCCCTGCACCTTCCGGTGCGAGGCTATCCAAATATACACTAGGACCCCTCAGACACCAGGTCCCACCGTAACTCGGTCCAGGCTTTGGGACACCCCACCTATGGCTTAGCCCCCTCCATTGGGCGGGATTCTTTAGTCCAGCACAGGGACACTTTCTCAGGTTTGGAGTCTCCTCCTCGGACCCACCATATACCGTCTGGTGTCACAGTGCACCCTGTTGGGGAATACCCCCTGTGGCTCCGCTGGGTCTGACACACAAGGCACGCCTGGGCCGGATCAGGAGCAAGCACAGGATCAGTGGCTATTGTCCCCTACAGTCTTCCCTCTAAGTTGCTTTTAAGTGGATGCAGTAATTCATGATACCCCCAGCAATGCTACATGACATACCCTTGTTGTGCTGTTTCCAATCAGATATCCCTGAAGAAGAGTCTAACTCCAAACGCGTTGGGTACTCCCCGTATGTGTGTTCCATATGTCACGGAGTCTAATGATTGTGAAATCCATACTTTATATTGCATGTTTGTTGTATTACGCATCCTGTAATCCCATGTATACCTACTTGTGTGCACTGTAGATTTGTCTTATCTACACTCTTTTTCATAATAAACATTACACTCGCAATTACTCCAGAGTAGCCTTTTCCCTCCAAAGTCCCACAAGAGGAATAAATTTCCATTTTTGGGCCTGGGCTTGGGCGCGGACAGGACCTTTCGAAAACCATGGAGGTGTCCTGGGCAGGAGGCACTGGGAGCAAGGAGAGGACAGCGGGAGAACACTGCCAGGCAAGTCTCCAGGAGCAACAGGAACAGCCAGGAGGGCTGGTGAGTGACACAGTCAGGAGGACTGGGAGGCACGCCTCAGAGAACTGGGATGGAGTAGTCTGGGATGGGTACAGAGCCAGTCAGGAGGACTGTGGTGGCAGTGCCTGAGGAGGTGGTATTGGGAGCAGTAGCCACATATAGGAAAGCTAGCACCAAGGACTTCTATTCTGCTACACCATAGGGGCCCGCGGTCCCTGCCTGCAAAGGGCATTCCATCAGACCCAGCTGAGATTGTGCTGGGCCAGAAACATGTGCTAGCTGGTCCTGGGAGTGATAGTCTGCAAACAAGTGTATGTGCTGGAGGTTGAGGAAGACAGATTATTTATACCGGAATGCATGTAGATAAGTCCCTACCAAGTTTCTTCAATCAAGTGGGCATCCCATATGTACCCTATCACCATCCAAGTTCTATTCCCCTAATGAAACATAAAAAAAACCAAAGTGCAAGGACTGCTTCTTCTGTGTGACTGGAAATTCGTGGTTTGTCTCCTAATGGGAGACAAACCACGTTCACCAGTGGCCCCTACGGGGGTAGCGCTACACTGGTCTCTGCCTAATTGAAATATAATGTCTGGGCGAACTGGGCCTTTTCATTTAAAGCTCAACTCCAGGCAGATATAAAAGACACTAATCAATGCAGCTCTGTATTCACTAATAAATGAATAAATGCCCTTTTAATGCAGCAATGTGGCTTAGTGGTTAGCACTTCTGGGTCATTGGTCTGAATCCCAGCCATGACACTCCATGCATGGAGTTTGCATGTTCTCCCTGTGATTGCATGGGTTTCCTCCCACAACTCCAAAAGACATGCTTGTTGGTTAATTGTCTAAATTGGCCTTAGTATGAATGTGAGATGGGGACCTGAGGCTGCAATTCCTTGAGGACAAGGACTGATGCGACTTTGATATGTAGTTCTGGCACCTCAAGTACTTAATGTATGTATTGGCAAGAGGGGCTGGTGTGTCCTTGAGCATTTATTGATGCTGACTACTGGAAGATCTATTGATGCTGGAAAGGGATCTACTGTTGCGGGGAGGTTATATTTTGCTGGAGGGGTCTATTGTTGCTGGTGAGGGATTCTATTGTTACAGGGGGGATCTACTATTGTGTGGAGTCCTTGCTGGGGAGGATCTATTGTTGATGGGAGGGTCTTTTTTTTTCGGGGGGAATCTATTGTTGCTGGAAGGGCCTGTTGTTGCAAGAGGAGATCTATTGTTGCTGGGGGGGGGAGAGGTTATTGTTGCTGGGGAGGATCTATTGTTGCTGGAGGGAAACTATTGTTGCAGGGGATCTATTGTTGGGGGGGTTGTTCCTTGATGGTCTATTGTTGCTGAAGAGGAGGGGGGCTTTTGTTCCAGGGAGATCTATTGTTGCTAAGGGGGAATATAATATTTCTGGGTGTGTTTGTTGTTCCTGAGGGTCTGTTGTTGCAGTGGGGGAACCAATTGTTTTTGATATAGGATCTATTGTTGCTGGGATAGGATCTATTGTTGCTAGGGGATATGTTGTTACTGGGGGAGTCTATTGGTACTGGAGGAAAACTATTGTTGCTTGGGGGTCTGTTGTTGCTGGGAGGGTATATTGTTGCAAGGGGATCTATTGTTTTCTGGAAGGATTCATTTTTGCAGAGGGATCTATTGTTGCTGGATGGAAACTGTTGCTGCTAGTGAGGGGGGGGGGGAGCTTTTGTTGCTATGGGGGATCTATCGTTGCTGGGGAGTTTATTGTTGCTGGCTGCAGGGGATCTATTTTACTACCTTTCTTGTTATCATTACCAAATTTTACTTAGCACTACAAAATGATACTTGGTACTGTATTCTCTAAAAGGGGTGGTACTGGGAGGTGGGCAGTAGGGATGAGCCGAACACCCCCCGGTTCGGTTCGCACCAGAACCCGCGAACGGACCGCAAGTTCGCACGAACGTTAGAACCCCATTGACGTCTATGGGACTCGAACGTTCGAAATCAAAAGTGCTCATTTTAAAGGCTAATTTGCATGGTATTGTCCTAAAAAGGGTTTGGGGACCCGGGTCCTACCCCAGGGGACATGTATCAATGCAAAAAAAACTTTTAAAAACGGCCGTTTTTTCGGGAGCAGTGATTTTAATGATGCTTAAAGTAAAAAAAAAAAAGTGAAATATTCCTTTAAATATCGTACCTGGGGGGTGTCTATAGTATGCCTGTAAAGTGACGCGTGTTTCCCATGTTTAGAACAGTCCCTGCACCAAATGTCATTTTTAAAGGAAAAAATCTCATTTAAAACTGCTTGCGGGTTTAATGTCATGTCGGGTCATGGCAATATGGATGAAAATCAGTGAGACAAACGGCATGGGTACCCCCCAGTCCATTACCAGGCCCTTTGGGTCTTGTATGGATATTAAGGGGAACCCCGCACCCAAATTAAAATAAGGAAAGGTCCCTATATACTCTGAACAGCAGTATACAGGCGGTGCAAACAAGACAGGGACTGTAGGTTTGTTGTTAAGTAGAATCTGTTTGTAATTTTGAACATTTTTAATGTGTTTAGCTCCAGCCAAAAAATCTTTTCTAAGCTTTTTGGAAAACATAGGGAAGGGTTATCACCCCTGTGACATTTGTTTTGCGTCTTTCCTCCTCTTCAGAAGATTTCACCTCACTTTTTTGTCCCAATGAAAAATGTTTTTTGAAAATTTGGGTTTTTTTGTGGAACAAGGATTGGAAAGCATCAGTGGAAAGGAAAAATTGTTTTCCCATATTAACTCTTACAGGAGAGAATTTCCCTTCCTTAGGGGTAGATTTCATCTCACTTCCTGTTGTCTCCTTCCGTTTGCAAGTAGGAGTCGTTTGTAAGTTAGATGTTTGAAAGTAGGGTCCTGCCCTATATACTCAGCAGAAATTTGGGCCTTAGGTGTTGCTGTGGCCAAAACACTGTAAGCCCTCACAGGGCCCTGCTGTGAAATATTAGATCAAGAATTGTAATTACATGCCCCTGTTGAACAGGAGCTGAAAAATTAGGCCTTAGGCACTGGTGCTGGTGCCACAACACTGCAACCCCTCACAGACACTCTAGTTGAAACGCAGGAACAAGCCCTGCTGCAAAGTATTGCATCAAAAATTGTAATTACACGCCCCTGTTAGACAGGGGCTGAAAAATTGGGTCTTAGGCACTGGTGCTGGTGCCACAACACTGCAACCCCTCACAGACACTCTAGTTGAAACGCAGGAACAAGCCCTGCTGCAAAGTATTGCATCAAAAATTGTAATTACACGCCCCTGTTAGACAGGGGCAGAAAAATTGGGTCTTAGGCACTGGTGCTGGTGCCACAACACTGCAACCCCTCACAGACACTCTAGTTGGAATGCAGGAACAAGCCCTGCTGCAAAGTATTGCATCAAAAATTGTAATTACACGCCCCTGTTAGACAGGGGCAGAAAAATTGGGTCTTAGGCACTGGTGCTGGTGCCACAACACTGCAACCCCTCACAGACACTCTAGTTGGAATGCAGGAACGAGCCCTGCTGCAAAGTATTACATCAAAAATTGTAATTACACGCCCCTGTTAAACAGGGGCTGAAAAATTGTGCCTTAGGCACTGGTGGTGGCGCCCAGAACCAAAAATGTTCTTACAAGCTATCAGCGTGATGATTGAGGAGGAAGAGGATAATTACTCAGGGATAGTCACTCAGCATCAGCATAGGCAGTCTTTGAAGGGATCTGAGATTTCAAAAAAAATTATTCGGTTACATCTGCATCAGGTGCTTGGTAGCTGGTGGTGATCCAAGACTGATTCATTTTTATGAAGGTCAGCCGATCGACCGAGTCGGTGGACAGACGCACCCTGTGATCGGTTACCACGCCTCCAGCAGCACTGAATGTGCGTTCCGAAAGAACGCTGGATGCAGGACAGGCCAGTAGCTCAATTGCATACTGTGCAAGCTCTGGCCAGTGATCCATCCTCAAGACCCAGTAACCCAGAGGATTTTCGGTGGGAAAGGTGTCCAAGTCTGATCTTGCCCCTAGGTATTCCTGCACCATGTAAAACAGACGCTGGCGATGGTTGCTGGAACCGATCATACCTTGGGGCTGCGGACCAAAAAATTGTCTGAACGCATCGGTCAGACGGCCACCTTCTCCACCGCTCCTTCTTTGACTGACCGAAGCCTCAGCAACACGTTGTCCAGAAACAGGAGTTTGTAACCTCCCAGTCTCTGGGAACGCGTTGCACAGACCTTTCTGCAAGGCCTCCCGAAGATGTTTCATCCTCTGCTCCCTCTGCGATGGCAAGATAAGGTCCGCAACCTTACCCTTGTAACGTGGATCAAGGAGGGTTGCCAGCCAGTATTGGTCCTTCTCCTTGATACCACGAATACGAGGATCCTTACGCAGGCTTTGCAGGATCAGGGAGGCCATGCAGCGTAGGTTTGCTGAGGCATTCGGTCCGGAGTCCTCTGGGTCACTAAGGACAACAACGTCCGCAGCCACCTCCTCCCAGCCACGTACAAGTCCATGTGTTCCTTGGGACTGATCCCTTAAAGACTGCTGATGCTGAGTGCCAGGCTCCACCTCCATACTGACACAATCTTCCTCCTCCTCCTCCTCCTCCTCCTCGTCCTCTTCCTGTGTGATCGGCGGGCACGCAGGAACACTGTCTGGATAAAGGGGGCCTTGAGAGCTAAGGAAGTCCTCCTCTTCCTGCCTCTGTTCTGCCTCAAGTGCCCTGTCCATTATCCCACGCAGCGTGTGCTCCAACAGGTGGACAAGGGGGACAGTGTCACTGATGCATGCACTGTCAGTGCTCACCATCCTCGTGGCCTCCTCGAATGGTGACAGGACAGTGCATGCATCCCTGATCATGGCCCACTGGCGTGGGGAAAAAAAACCAAGGTCCCCTGACCCTGTCCTGGTGCCATAGTCGCACAGGTACTCATTGATGGCCCTCTGCTGCGTGTGCAGCCGCTGCAGCATGGCCAACGTCGAGTTCCACCTGGTGGGCATGTCACAGATTAGGCGGTTCTTGGGCAGGTTAAACTCCTTTTGGAGGTCCGTCAGCCGAGCACTGGCATTATATGACCGGCGGAAATGCACACAGACTTTCCTGGCCTGCCTCAGGACATCCTGTAAGCCCGGGTACCTGCCCAAGAACCGCTGCACCACCAAGTTAAGGACGTGAGCCAAACAGGGCACATGGGTCAGTTGTCCCTGTCGGAGGGCAGAGAGGAGGTTGGTGCCATTGTCGCAAACCACCATTCCTGCCTTAAGTTGGCGTGGCGTCAACCACCTCTGAACCTGCCCCTGCAGAGCTGACAGAACCTCTGCCCCAGTGTGGCTCCTGTCCCCCAAGCACACCAGCTCAAGCACCGCATGGCATCTTTTGGCCTGCGTACTTGCGTAGCCCCTTGAACGCCTACGGAGCACCGCTGGTTCCGAGGAAGAGGCCATGGAGGAAGAAGAAGAGGAGGGGGTGGAGGAGAGAGGTGTGTCACAATCAGCATTTTGGAGGCGTGGTGGCGGAACAACCTCCAACACTACTGCACCTTGTCCTGCATCCTTCCCAGCTGCCAGCAGAGTCACCCAATGCGCCGTGAAACTTAAGTAACGTCCCTGTCCATGCCTGCTGGACCATGAGTCAGCGGTAATATGCACCTTACCGCTGACCGCCCTGTCCAGCGAGGCATGGACATTGCCTTCCACATGCCGGTAGAGAGCCGGAATCGCCTTCCGTGAGAAAAAGTGGCGTTTGGGTACCTGCCACTGAGGAACCGCACATTCCACAAACTCACGGAAGGGGGCAGAGTCTACCAACTGAAAAGGCAGCAGTTGAAGTGCTAGCAATTTTGCCAAGCTAGCATTCAACCGCTGGGCATGTGGATGGCTGGGAGCAAACTTCTTTCGGCGGTGCAGCAGCTGGGGCAGGGAAATTTGCCTGGTACAATCTGACGTCGGTGTACCAAAAGCAGATTGCCCATAAGTACTTGGCTGTGACACACCTAATTCTACACCTTCATTCCTCTCACTGCAGGTCGCAGAGAGGACTGAAGGTCTAGTGGGGTTGGAAATCTCAGCTGATGAGGAGCAAGGAGAGATCGTCTTTGTTCTTTGGTGTGGGTCTTTTAGATACGCTTGCCAACGAACTGCATGGCAGGTCAACATATGTCTGGTCAAGCATGTGGTACCCAAGCGGGAGATGTTTTGGCCACGCGAGATACGCTTGAGACATATATTGCAAATAGCAGCGGTGCGATCTGATGCACTCGTCTCAAAAAAGGCCCACACCAAAGAACTTTTTGAATAACGCGCAGAGACTGCAGCGCCCTGCACATGTGGAGCTTTGGGGTGTGATGCAGTCAATGTGCTGCCCTTAGGCTGGCCCCTGGAGGGCATCCTGCCTAGTTGGTGATGTGCCACCTCCTCCTCCTCCTCCTCCTCCTCCTCCTCCTCCTCCTCCTCTCTCCTATCAGGCACCCACGTTGAGTCAGTGACCTCATCATCCCCTCCCTCCTCATCACTGGAGCAAACCTGGCAGTATGCTGCAGCAGGGGGAGCATGACTGCCAGATTGCTGTCCTTCTTGGGCACCCCCTCTGTCCGTGCTCATGTTACTGCCTTCATTGAGCTCAGTATCATCATCAGAGCCTTCCAAACGCTGGGCATCCTCCTGGAGCATGTACCCAACACTGTGGTCAAACAGTTCGAGGGAATCCTCAGGAGGACATGGTGGGGCTAGGGAAGGAGTCACTGATGACATTGAGCTGAGGGAAGAGGCCGCTGCTTTGCCAGACAAAGCACCCTGGGCATGGGTGAGAGAGGATGAGGAGGATGAGGACGGCTTGGTCATCCACTCGACCAAGTCTTCCGCATGTTGCGGCTCAACACGGCCAGCTGCCGAAAAAAAGGCCAAGCGTGTCCCATGGCCACGTGCTGATGAGGATGCACCGTCTCCACGACCAGCACTAGACACAGAGCCTGCTTGCCCTCTCTTATTGGCTTGTGACTGTCTGCCTCTCCTTCTTGGCCTTCCAGACATACTAATGGCCTGTAGCTGCACTAAGCTGGGATAGAACACCTGTAATTTTCTTCAGGTAGCTTTATATACTGTAACCAGACAAGCCTGCCTGTCAGTAGGAAGATAACAGGAACGGATCTAGCTGAACACTGTGAGCAGGACACACTGTACTAAATGTAAATAGTCTAGCTGCCTGACCGTGGTACTAATAGGATCAAAAAGAACACCTGTAATTTTCTTTAGGTAGCTTTATATACTGTAACCAGACAAGCCTGCCTGTCAGTAGAAAGATAACAGGAACGGATCTAGCTGAACACTGTGAGCAGGACGCACTGCACTGAATGTAAATAGCAGGAACGGATCTAGCTGAACACTGTGAGCAGCACGCACTGCACTGAATGTAAATAGCAGGAACGGATCTAGCTGAACACTGTGAGCAGGACGCACTGCACTGAATGTAAATAGCAGGAACGGATCTAGCTGAACACTGTGAGCAGGACGCACTGCACTGAATGTAAATAACAGGAACGGATCTAGCTGAACACTGTGAGCAGGACACACTGTACTAAATGTAAATAGTCTAGCTGCCTGACCGTGGTACTAATAGGATCAAAAAGAACACCTGTAATTTTCTTCAGGTAGCTTTATATACTGTAACCAGACAAGCCTGCCTGTCAGTAGGAAGATAACAGGAACGGATCTAGCTGAACACTGTGAGCAGGACGCACTGCACTGAATGTAAATAGCAGGAACGGATCTAGCTGAACACTGTGAGCAGCACGCACTGCACTGAATGTAAATAGCAGGAACGGATCTAGCTGAACACTGTGAGCAGGACGCACTGCACTGAATGTAAATAGCAGGAACGGATCTAGCTGAACACTGTGAGCAGGACGCACTGCACTGAATGTAAATAACAGGAACGGATCTAGCTGAACACTGTGAGCAGGACACACTGTACTAAATGTAAATAGTCTAGCTGCCTGACCGTGGTACTAATAGGATCAAAAAGAACACCTGTAATTTTCTTCAGGTAGCTTTATATACTGTAACCAGACAAGCCTGCCTGTCAGTAGGAAGATAACAGGAACGGATCTAGCTGAACACTGTGAGCAGGACGCACTGCACTGAATGTAAATAGCAGGAACGGATCTAGCTGAACACTGTGAGCAGCACGCACTGCACTGAATGTAAATAGCAGGAACGGATCTAGCTGAACACTGTGAGCAGGACGCACTGCACTGAATGTAAATAGCAGGAACGGATCTAGCTGAACACTGTGAGCAGGACGCACTGCACTGAATGTAAATAACAGGAACGGATCTAGCTGAACACTGTGAGCAGGACACACTGTACTAAATGTAAATAGTCTAGCTGCCTGACCGTGGTACTAATAGGATCAAAAAGAACACCTGTAATTTTCTTCAGGTAGCTTTATATACTGTAACCAGACAAGCCTGCCTGTCAGTAGGAAGATAACAGGAACGGATCTAGCTGAACACTGTGAGCAGGACGTACTGCACTAAATGTATATAGCAGGAACGGATCTAGCTGAACACTGTGAGCAGGACGCACTGCACTGAATGTAAATAGCAGGAACGGATCTAGCTGAACACTGTGAGCAGGACGCACTGCACTGAATGTAAATAGCAGGAACGGATCTAGCTGAACACTGTGAGCAGCACGCACTGCACTGAATGTAAATAGCAGGAACGGATCTAGCTGAACACTGTGAGCAGCACGCACTGCACTGAATGTAAATAGCAGGAACGGATCTAGCTGAACACTGTGAGCAGGAAGCACTGTACTGAATGTAAATAGCAGGAACGGATCTAGCTGAACACTGTGAGCAGGACACACTGCACTGAATGTAAATAGTCTAGATAGAAGATAACAGGAACGGATCTAGCTAAACTGAATACAGTGTATATATATATATGCAACACCTGGGATGCATATATATACACAATACACTGTAAGTGCAGCTAACTGACTGACTGTTCTGCCTAATCTATCTAACTCAAATCAAACACTGTCTCTCTGTCTATCTCTTTCAACGCCGGAACACACACTACACAGGGCCGCCGTGCAGGCGGCCTTATATAGTGTGGGGCGTGTACTAAATCCCCTGAGCCATAATTGGCCAAAGCCTCCTTGGCTTTGGCCAATTACGGCTCTCTGTTCAGGCGGCGCTGTGATTGGCCAAGCATGCGGGTCATAGTGCATGCTTGGCCAATCATCAGCCAGCAATGCACTGCGATGCCGCAGTGAATTATGGGCCGTGACGCGCCACACGAATTTGGCGCGAACGGCCCATATCGTTCGCAATTCGACGGACGGTCGAACAGCCGATGTTCGAGTCGAACATGGGTTCGACTCGAACACGAAGCTCATCCCTAGTGGGCAGGGGGCAGATGCAAATGGTAACTCAGGGGAGGAGGGAGTACCTGTACCTATTCTCTAAGGCAGGGGGTCTCCAAACTTTCTAAATAAAGGGCCAGTTTACTGTTCTTCAAACTTTAGGGGGGGATGAACTGTGGCCAGTGGCAGCAGAAAATATGCTGGTTTCAGTGGGAGTAAACAATGCCCCTTTTTTGGGTATAAAGGGGTGGAATTGTGCCCCATCATTGGTGTCAGTGGGAGGAATAGTGCCCCATCATTGGTGTCAGTGGGAGGAATAGTGCCCCATCATTGGTGTCAGTGGGAGGAATAGTGCCCCATCATTGGTGTCAGTGGGAGGAATAGTCCCCCAACATTGGTGTCGGTAGGAGGAATACAGTGGCAGGAACTATTACCCACTGTTGCTGACAGTGAACGTAATATTGCCTCAAGGGCCAGATAAAAGCCAGCAAGGGGTCGTATCTGGATTTGATCTACCTTGTGCAATACTCGATACTGCAGCAAGGGAGGGGCAACAGGAGAAAACTGCATGATGTCCCTCCTCTCTTCTTCTTAATAACATAAAGGGATGGGGTGATATAGTCCTCAGAGATAACTGGGAACAATGTAACTCTAACAAGAGTTCAGCACAGGAAGATATCAGGTGACAACATTCCTTGCAGGATCGACAGGTGTTTTTTTTGCATTTATTAAAGAGATACAACAAAAAGCTTTCAATAGTATATTTAACAGACCAAAAGGAACCAAATAATAGAGGCACATTCTTAAAAAGTAACTCCACTTTTGTTGAGAAAAAAACATTCCCTCGGGGTGATGTATGTAAATTGCAAGGATTTTAACAAACTTTGTTGCACATTCCTACCATTTGTTATTCTGCAGAAATCACTGCTTGTTCCTCTGTTCCCATGAGTGAATCTAAGGGAAGTGGTGTCATAATTATCAACCAGCTGCTGCACCTGCAGGGTTCTAATGAGGAAAATTGCAGGGTCTGTATCTATTTAGACGTGTTCCTATCGGGAATATCTCTCCAAAAAGGAAATTTTTGTTTAGGGGATGTCTGATATCTTGTTTTTTCTTATTATTATTATCATACAGGATTTATATAGCGCCAACAGTTTGCGCAGCGCTTTACAATATAGAGGGGGACAGTACAATACAGTTCAATACAGAAGGAATAAAAGCAGGAGCTACCCGTCCATTAAGGGCGCATGGCCCCCCCATCCATGCATCCGGTCCCCATGCAGGATACCAGATGCTTGGATTCCAATGCAGAGGGGGGGGGGTTGAAGCACGTGATTAGAGCCAGAGGCTTTAATAGGCTTCAAAATAGGGTGCGTTTGGGCCGCAGAGAACTGTGGACCGAGCCCACCCAGGTGTGTTACAATAGTGAATGGATATTGGGGGGATTGGGTTATTGCCGCCGACCGATCGATCCGGGGGGCTGTTGTTTGCTGCCCCCACCCCTCCCAAAAAAAAAAAACACCAGCCGCTACTGAATAGGAGGGCCCTGCTCATGGAGCTCACAAGCTAAAGGGAGGGGGTGGTGGTACAAAAGGTAATAGCTGTGGGGGATGATCTGGTGGAGGTGGCTCGGGTATGGTTCTTAGGTGGAAGTGGTATAGGCTTCTCTGAATAAATGATTTTTCAGGGATCGCCTAGGGTAGGGTGTTCCAGAGGATGGGAGAGACTCTGGAGAAGTCCTGGAGGTAAGCATGGGAGGAGGTAACAAGGGAACTAGAGAGCAGGGGGTCTTGGGAGGAGCAGAGAGGACGATTTGGGTAACTTCTGGGAAAATCAATGAGCCAATCACGCATGCAGGAAATAATGTTTCTGGGGGGGACGTTCTGTATACATTCTGTGTACAGAACACCTCCAGGTAGCCATGTTGCATTGTATTTAAAGAAAATTACAGCTCTGCAGATTGAAAAGGAAAAGTGATTTTTCATAACATTCAATTACAATATGACTTGAGTTGCAATTTTATATATAGCACCCTCTAGGTAGTAAGGTGCTAGAGTGAGGTTTTTCTCTGGCAGTGTAGGTAAATTTAGGATGGCCTAGCTTGTTGCTAGGCCTGTTTGTTTTCATTTTGAGCTGGGAGTGGCTCAGGGTAGCAGCTGATGATTCACCGGCAGCATCACTTCTCGGCCACCTCCCTCTTCCTTCTTGAAAGTCCTGGAAGGAGAGAAGGGGAAGAGAGGTGGAGCTGCCTGGGGTATCTTAAAGAGCCCTGACCAATGCCCAACTTCGATTGGCAGGGGGCAAGCCTCCTTTAATACCTCGGAGATGGTGTGAGAGAGGTGTGGAGGCTTTCGGGGTCCATTGGGAGGTCCCCATTCTGGGGGGGGTGACCCTGGGCCGGGGCTCGGGTCCATCCAGGAGGAGATCCTGGAAAGAGAGGCACATGAGAGAGCAAGTAGAGGACAGTGGGAGAGAACACTTCTAAGAGGACTACTTGTCGCAGCCAGGAGGGCTGCCTGAGAGAACTGGGAGACTGCAGTTTGAGAGATGGGCGCAGAACCAGTGGAGAGAGGACTGTGGAGAAGGGCAGTGTAAAAGGGGTCTTTGCAGTCAGGCTGGCTGGCAGGGCCTGAAGAGAGCTATCTGGAAGTGGTAGCTGAATAGAGGACAGCTAGCACCTGAACTTTCTACACCACAGGGGCCCGAGGTTCCTGCCTCATAAGTCAATTCACTAGGCTTGACTGAAGCCATGTCAGGCCTACCCATGCGGTGCTAGCTAGTCTGGAGGAGTGATAGTCTGCAGCAAGGGAAGTGCTGGTGAAGGAACAGTCTGCAGCAGCGAAGTGCTGGAGGAGGAACAGTGAGCAACAAGTGTTTTTGCTGCAGCAGAGAGTGATATGTATATACTGGAGAGTATATAGGAGTCCTAAGCATGTTTGCACTAAGTCATTCTGGGCATCCCATATACCCAAATCTCTTTCCAAGTTAAATTCCCTCCAATAAACAAAAAAAAAAAAAACGATGGACTGGTTTCCAGTGGCATCACTAGGGGGGCCAGAGGGGGCCATGACCCCCCAAAATTATACTGTGGCCCCCAATTAAAAGAAACCGACACTGGGATTCTGGGAGCAGTCTGGAATTCAGGAGACTGGGACAGACTGAGCCGCCGTAGCACTGGCTCTGGCTCCGCCTCCATCTGACTCTACTTCTGACCACTGGTTGCTAAAGCCGCCTGGTGTCTAGCAACCAGTGAAGTCACGGCCGCGACTCCCTCTCTACCCAGCGTTGAAAGCGGAGGATTTACCTTCCTCCTCCTCTGAGCCTAGCCTAGTGCTCCTGGGGCCAAAAAAAGCTGCCCGGTGGGACGTGGCCGCCTGGGTAGGAGGGTGGCTGGGCAGCACATAGGGAAACCAAACCATCCATTTCTCTTCTGCTGCTGCTGAATTCCTGCTTCTTCTCCTGCAGGCATTCAGCGTGGCAGGAGATAAATTGATGTATTGGTTCCTCTATGTGCTGCCCAGCCACCCCTCCTACCAAGGCGGCAACGATCATATTGCAGGGGACCCGTGCAGGCACAGCTATTTATGCAACCAAGGAGCCCATAGGGAACTATAGGCTACCTCTGGTTTCTCCTCCAGGTGAAGTGCAGCTTTTGTGCATGCAACCTCCTCTGGCTGGCAGACCTGATGGTCTCTATCCCAGCCTGCAGCTACATGAGCTGATCGAGCTGGTAGGCGGGGCGGGGGTGTGGCCATTTTCACTTACATGCACAGGTGTCTGCTGAAAATTGTAGAGGACCTGGAGGAGGAGCATAGATGGCAACCCAGGGAGGCTTCACTTCCATCCATATGGTGAGTGACTCCTGCAACAAGTAGTCCCTCCATGTGCAATTCTTCAGCTCCCTACTATGGTTAGCACACTTTATGCCCCCCATATACTGCTCCCCATTGTATATTGCTCACTGCTCCCCTCCACACTGTATACTGCCCACTGCTGTCCTCCTGTATACTGCTCACTGCCCCACCCCCACTGTATACTGCCCACGCTCCAAAATATACTGCTCCCCCTGTATACTGCTCACTACCTCCCCATTGTATACCGGTCTCTGCCCCCTCTCCCAAATATACTGCTCCCCCCTATATACTGCTCACTGCTCATTGTATACAGACTACCCCCTCCCCTGTATACTGCTCCCTGCATCCCCCCAACTGTATACTGCTCCCCTTCACTATATACTGCTCCCCTCGTATACTGCTCACTGCTCCACCACACTGTATACTGCTCTGTTCCCCCCGTATACTGCTCACTGCTCCACCCACTGTATACTGCTCCCCTTCACTATATACTGCTCCCCCCGTATACTGCTCACCGCTCCATCCCACTGTATACTGCTCCCCTCCACTATATACTGCTCCCCCCGTATACTGCTCACTGCTCCACCCCACCGTATACTGCTCCCCTCCACTATATACTGCTCCCCCCACCGTATACTGCTCCCCTCCACTATATACTGCTCCCCCCCACTATATACTGCTCCCCCTGTATACTGCTCACTGCTCCCCCCACTGTATACTGCCCACTGCCCCCCCTCTCACATATACTGCTCCTCATCTTCAACCCCATACTCTCACACCCCTCTCTCTCTTGCATGCTACATGGAAATTGATCATCTAGCGGGACTTTTAAAGGGAACACCTACTCATGGGTCATAAAGAGTATGGAGGATGTAGAAATTGTATGATAAAGTGTTTATTGGTAATATAGATATTTAAAGGGATCTGTGGTACATAGGGGTACATATGCAGCATACGTAATACATACAAAAAAATAGCAATACAAGTGCAAACAATTCACAATCATGGAACTCCAATACACATGGAACACATATGCGGGGAGTACCCGACGCGTTTCGAGATATATACTCTTCCTCAGGGGTATCAGATTGGAATCGGCAAGCAAAGGGTATGTCTATAAATTAAGAAAACAGTAATAAACCAATTGTAAGGGTATTGTAAACAAAATATAAAAACATAAAGGAGGTAATGGTTGGAATACAAGTATACAATATATATATGGAGAAAACCAGTACCATTACTGACCATAAAGTATTGCTTGGAGGGCATGTGTCTAATGCTGCATCCATATTGAAAAAAGAGGAAGATAAAGGGGACTGAAAGGGACGTAACACCGCTGAACATAAAGGTGTGTCCTGGTCCTGGTCCACAACCCGCAAGGCTTGTGTGCCCACCACGGCGCGGCCGCCAGGAAAAAGTTCCCCAAACAGAGGGCGTCAGAAAAGACCACCAGTGGTAGAAATGATCCTGGGAGGCTCCAATCTGTAGGGAGCAAAAGATGGGAGAAAGGGTGGGGTAATGAGGGGGCAAGGAGGTGTACATAGTTGTTATTAATAGTGCAAAGGGACCCCAGGGGCATGGTAACCCAATAAAAGGATAAAAGGTACTGACAACAAGAAGTACCTGAGTAAGCCCGTCAATGGTATATTGGCGGGAGGCTGGGAGAGTTGTAAGCAGTGGTGCGTCTAGGCCTGGGTCCGGGGTGGCCGGGTGTGTTATCCCAGCTGGGTGACCCCCAGGAACAGGGGGTCCCTGGTGCTGCAAGCAGGGGGGATGGAGTGATGCCGGCCAGAGGATGGTCCAGATCAATGCAGGGGTGGAATGATGGACAGAAGATGCCAGACCAGGGGGAACTTGCAGGGTCCAGTCTGCAATGATTAGGAAAGAGAGTGAGCTAAGTAAGTCCCTGGGGAGGCGGACGCCAAAAGTTGTTGTCTTACCTTGTGGGGTCCCGAGTGTGGACTGGATGTAGTGGGGATCAGCGTGCTGCGGCCGAGGACGCCATGGGATTGTAGAGGAATGAGTGCCCGTTCATATGGCGCGGTCGCGCCCGTGATTGGTCGCGGGCGCGGCCAATAGGTGGGAAGGTAGACGCCCCCCGAGCCTGGGGCGCACGCATGCAGGCAGGGGGAACCAAGTGGGCACTGACTAACAGGTAACAGCAAGTGAGCAAGCACTGCCACTCATCCACCCCCACCCTCACTGATCCCATCCTCCTAATGAAGGACTACAGGTCCCAGCATGAACCCTTGAGATCTAAGGGGTCACATCCTTAGCTCTAGGAGGTTCATGCTGGGACTTGTGGTCCTTCAATTTTGGAGGGAGTCACAACATTAGATCTGATGAGTTCATGTTGGAACTTGTAGTCCTTCATTTTTGGGGGATGTGCGACCCCCCCCCAAAAACTGAAAGACTACAGGTCCCAGCATGAGCCCCTCAGAGCTGAGGATGTGACACGCCCCCCCCCCCCCCCCCCAATGGAGGGGGTAGGAATTAAGTAGATCAGTGGTAATGGTGAGTATAGGAATCAGGTAGGTCAGTGTAGTGGGCAGGTAGGTCAGTGTAGTTGAGCATAAAACAAAGGTGAATTTGTAACAAGACCTCTGGAGTGTATTCTATTCTTGAAAAGAAAAAACAAATAAACAAAAACAAATTATATATATATATATATATATATATATATATATATATATATATATATATATATATATATATATATTTATATATATTGCGTTTTATAGTTGGCCCCCCTACTTTTGTCCCTGTCCCCCCATGTGCCCCCCTAAATATGAAAGCTGGAGACGCCACTGCTGGTTTCTCCAAGTGACTGGGATGGATGTCAGGCTGGGCAGGGTGAGGGGTGAACCACTACACACAGCAACCCCCTACGGGGGGCATGGCTATGTATACGCTTGATTATTATTTTTTTTATTTGCTATTTTTTTCACGAAAGTGGAGTTATCCTTTAAGTTTTACATACCCTTTAAATATTCAAGTACAAAAGCCGTAATGTGTAGGTTGTTGGATAGGGTAGTATTACATCATACCTGAAGTATACATTAATCTGCGCATCGCTAAGCCTGTGAAATGTTCCAACATAATAACGACAGTTGATGATTAGTGTGTGGTATTTACCCCCCTCCATGACTGTGGCCATGCAGGGATTAATGTATTCCCACATAGAATTACAGGTCTAATCTGCTAAGCTTCTTTGGAGGAGAGCTCAGCCATCAGGCATGCATAAGGTTCAATTACTCCAGCACTTGAGGGAGACCGAACACATTTCACAAAGGAGAATATTCACTAATTAGTAATTATATTTCAAAGTGAGGCCAGTTTCACATCAAACTCATGCCATCTAAAATGTAAAGGAACCATGCAAAATAGAAATTCCCAACTACTTGGCCCTGCCGGTTGGGAAGGAGGGTTCTCTAATCCTGATTTATAATTTAGAACAGAACCAGATGTCTCACTTAGATGTGGAATCTGTAAGTGGACTTTATAGTAACTTTACAAGTCTGCAAGAATACATTCCTGAGATACTGCAATATACAACATTATATACAGTATACACTCACCAGCCACTTTATTAGGTACACCTTGCTAGTACCGGGTTGGACCCCCTTTTGCCTTCATTCTTCAGGGCATAGATTCAACAAGGTGTTGGAAATGTTACTCAGAGATTTTGCTCCATAGTGACATGATGGCATCACGCAGTTGCTGCAGATTTATCGGCTGCACATCTATGATGCCAATCTCACTCACGAATCTGGTGAGTGTGGAGGCCATTGGAGTACAGGGACCTCATTGTCCAGTGGTGAGATGATTGGAGCTTTGTGACATGGTGCATTATCCTGCTGGAAGGAGCCATCAGAAGATGGGGACACTGTAGTCATAAAGGGATGGACATGGTCAGCAACAATACTCAGGGAGGTCGTGGTGTTTAAACGATGCTCAATTGGTACTAAGGGGCCCAAAGTGTGCCAAGAAGATATCCCCCCACATCATTAAACCCCCACCACCAGCCTGAACTGGTGATACAAGGCAGGATGGATCCATGCTTTCATGTTGTTTACACCAAATTCTGACCCGACCATCTGAATGTCACAGAGAATCGAGACTCATCAGACCAGACAACGTTTTACCAATGTTCTATTGTCTAATTTTGGTGATCCTGTGCAAATTGTAGCCTCAGTTTCCTGTTTTAGCTGACAGGAGTGGCGCCCGGTGTTGTCTTCTGCTGCTGCAGCCCATCTGCTTCAAGGTTCCATGTGTTGTGCATTCAGAGGTGGTATTCTGCATACCTTGGATGTAACAAGGGGTTATTTGAGTTACTGTTGCCTTTCTATCATCTCAAACCGGTCTGCCCATTCTCCTCTGACCTCTGACATCAACAAGGCATTTTCCTCCACACAACAGTCGCTCACTGGATATTTTCTCTTTTTCCCACCATTCTCTTTAAACCCGAGAGAAAATCCCAGAAATACTCAGACCAGCTCGTCTGGCACCAACAACCATGCTGCACTCAAAGTCACATAATCCCCCCCCCCCCATTCTGATACTCGGTTTGAACATCAGCAAGTCATCTTAACCACGTTTAGATGCCTAAATGCATTCAGTTGCTGCCATGTGATTGGCTGATTAGAAATTTGTGTTACCAAACAATTGAACAAGTGTACCTAATAAAGTGGTCAGTGTGTGTGTGTGTGTGTATATATATATATATATATATATATATATATATATATATATATATATATATACACATATATATTAGCAGGGTGACCCCGTGCTACTTTGTAAAATGGTGTTTTAAGACAAATTTTGTAGGAAGCAAGCTCACTAATGACACAGGAGTGTGAAGAAAGCCGTGAGAGATGTTGGTGTGCACCATGGTGTCCAGGTCGGAACAGAGCAGAGAGAGTCCAGGAGGGATGGAGCAGCTGGGAAGCTGTAAGAGCTAGTTTACACTTGCTTCAAAACATGGCTTTGGACAGGCTTTGTTAAAACTCTCTATATGCCAGTCAAAGCTCCTGTCACTAAATAAAATGGTTAGCTTACAGTCTTGTTTACACCTGCTTTTGCTTGGTGCTTCAAAGGTGCTTCGGTGGGCTTTGATGAGGCTTCGGTGGGGCTTCAGTGGGGCTTCAGTGGGGCTTCAGTGAGGGTTCGGTGAGGCTTTGTGGGGCTTCGATGAGGCTTCAGTGGGGCTTCAAGTGAGCTTTGCCATAGACTTCTATGGAGGCTTTGAAAACGCTTTGAAACACCACTGAAGCTACATGGGATATCATTTTTGAAGCAAAGCCAAAGCAAAGCAAAAGTAAGGTGTAAACAGGATTGATTGTAAGCTAACCATTTAATTTAGTGACAGGAGCTTTGACTAGTGTGCAGAGAGCTTTAACAAAGCCTGTCCGAAGCCTTGTTTTGGAGCAAGTGTAAACTAGCCGTTAATGTGTGTTGAAACAGAAACAAGTGTAAATGAGCCCTAAGGAAGACGCAAACCTGAGGTGCAACATCTGTGCATAAACACTGGGATGTGTTTTATGGTCAGGAGGAACACCAAAGGTACTAATGTTCAGGAAGAGACCCTGAAGAGGTACTTGGAGCAGTAAGGCTGCCACAAGAGAGCCAGGAGGCTGAATGTTATGTTTTTGCAGGGATGGTGAGAACCCCCTACGTGGGAAGACATACCTGTGTGTTCATTTAAATATAAGTAGGCAGGAAATCCCTGAAAACTATATCTGGCGTAGAGTAAACTCATTGTATTGGCACTACCATTGAGCTAAGAAACCCTGACATGTCACTATATAAATAAATATATATATATATATATATATATATATATATATATATATATATATATATATAAACCACACAAGGTTATGGGTGGGTATAGCTGGGCAGCAGAGTGCAGACCTTGGTGGAGACTGGTGAAAACAGGCAGGAAGACTTTGTCAAATATTTGAGTCACGCTTACATAGTTATTAGGAGTTATATAGTTTGTGCAGCACTTTACAAAATAAAGGGAAACTTTATATTTGTAGCACCCTCCTAGTTCAGAGAAGGCTGCTAGATAAGGTTAGTTAGCTCCTCTGTAACAGTGGAGGAGGGGTTGATTACTTACGGCTGTTCAGTGTCTCACAGGCTGCTGTTCTGCTACTCCCCCCATATCTTCCAAAGACTTCTAGAAGTATAGCGGGAGGGAGAGCAGGACAGGCAGCCTGAATACTTATGGGACTCTGGCCAATCCCTGGGGAGGTGTGCCTAGAAGGTGGAGGGAGAGCCTGTAAAGATTTTAAAGCCTGACAGCCAGGGTGCAGAGTTCCTGGGTCCAGTCATTCAGGGGCTCTGCCCCGGGGCAGAGAAAGGGAGACGAAAAGTAAGCCAGAGGAGCCTTTGAAGACTTTGAGGTCTCAGCTAGGCTTAGCTGGGTGGCTTACCAAAGAGAGCTTTATCCAGAGACTGAGTTGAGGCAGAAGGGATTTGGTGGGAGGAACCCCAACCATTCTAGGACTAAGTGAGAAACTGATCCTGCTATACAAAGAAGTTACTGTGGGGTGGTCTAACTCCCCATACAAGTGCAGTGCAGTCAGGTGTTGTGCAAAACATCCAGGAGCGTGCAATACTGCTTAGAAGTTTGCCCAGTACATCCAGGAGTTCTGCACAGACAGCCAAGAGAGTATAAAGCACCCAGAAGCTTAGCAGTCCTCAAGTTGTTCTACAGTTCCGAGGTATCCAATGCTTCTTATCCCTATCCAAGTTACCATTCTAATAAAAATCCTAAAAGAAACCCCTAGAATACATATGTCAAACACAAGGCCTGTGGGCCAAATCTAGCCAGCTGGGCCTTGTCAAGTGGCCCTCACACCCAGTTTTGCAGCAGGAACATGGCGGAACTCCATTCTGTAACCTCTGGCCCCTACCTTCCTTTCCCGCTTTGCACTGTCACTTGTAAGCACAGAAGCCTTCTGTGTTTACAAGGGACAGCTTTGCAAGACAAGACACTATTCTGCCAACTGACATCAACAATGGGGCACTATTCCTACCAATGATACCAACGATGGGGTACTATTTCCCCACCTTATACCAAACGTGGTGATATTTGCTACCACGGATGTCAGGAGCTCCTGCTGGCCACAGTCCGGCCCATCTAAATCTGAAGGACAATAAACTGGCCCTTTGTTTAGAAAGTTTGCAGACCCCTGCTCTACACAATAAATGCTGCAGGGAAAGTTTATGGAAGATCATTTTTTGGGAACATATCTGACCGGATTTGGAAAATCTCTCTTCCAAGTGCACTAGAGAGAAAGGTAATTACCTCCTTGCAAAAGAAAATAAGCTTTATAGCAGTCAAGATATGTCTCAGTTTTTACCAGGGAAGCAAGTACACATTACTACATATGACAACTGGCTCGTTAGATAACCGCCAATTTTAAACAATGACGCCACATGAGATAGTCTAAGCACAAGGTTTCTTTGATGCTGACCGAGCTTATTTTCCCAAAAAGATTAAATGTTCCCAACTCGTTGTTGGTGGTTGCTGGGAAGTCCATTGTTTTTACAAGTTTTGTTTTACAGCTTCTAAAGAACAGAAACAAAAAATAGTTTTGTCTATGCCAATTGTAAACTATCCTGCACTTGGGGTGATCACATAATGTGTGATTTCCTCAAGATGGTTCGTGGCCTCGTTTCCTGTGCCGCGTGTGTTTTTGTGTAAAAGTGATTGGCGGGGATGGTTGTAATGTCATGTTTGTCTGGGAACAGGCGTATTGCACCGCAAAAGGACAAAATATTGACTTTCATCTTTCCAGAGAAAGCCAAAATAACTTCTGAAGCGTCTGATGTTTTCTGTGTGTCTTGCTGAAGAACAATAATGGCTCAAATGTGACAACCACCATGACTACTACACAATGGACCAACATAGAGATGATCAGCTTAAAGGCGGACCATGAATTTTTAAAATTTTTTTAGTTACTGTAAGCTCTCCTAACCTTCTTGTCTGTTGGCACTATATAAATAATGCATAATAAAATAATAATATAATAATGATAATAATATATACAAGAAAGATACCTGCTTAACCTCTTCAGTTCTGGGCCAATTCTAATGCCGCGTACACACGGTCGGATTTTCCGACAGGAAATGTTGGATGTGAGCTTGTTGTCGGAAAGTCCGACCGTGTGTATGCTCCATCGAACATTTGCTGTCGGACTTTCCGCCAACAAATGTTTGATAGCAGGTTCTCAAATTTTCCGCCAACAAAACTTTGTTTTCGGAAAGTCCGATCGTGTGCACACAAGTCCGCGCACAAAAGTTCACGCATGCTCGGAATCAAAAAAATTAAAAATACTGTAGCTGCTGACTTTTAGTAAAGAGACACTTACCAGTCCAGGGATCCAACATTGTCCCCACCTGGGCCAGTTCTTCATCGGTCTTCGGGTCCAAGGTGCCACCATGTTTACTGTGGAGAGCCAGCTGTGAAGCCATGCGGCTTCACAGCCTGCTCCGTACTATGCATTGACGAGCTGCACTCTGTGAATGGTATCACAGCCTCCAAGGACCTGTGACGTTACACGGGAGGTTGTGGGTAGGGATGGAGGGGGGAGAGCTTCCACTGGGTTTGCCTAGACCACATGTGTCAAGCCAGGCCATTTCATGAGTCCCTCGCACATTTTCTGCAGCTGCGGCAACCCCCTCATCTCATCAAAATAAGGTGGCACTGATGAGGCAGCACTTGAATAGGGTAGCCAGATACCTTACTTCCCCACCAATACATGCATGGCACCTTATATTACTAAGTAATGACACCGACACTTGGATTGGATGTAAATGGCCTTATCGGCCTTTATTAACAAGAACCAATAAAAACTGTAAACTTTTTATTTCAAATATTTAGAACCATTTAAAATATTCAAAATATTTAACTCTAAACTCTCAGTAATCTTTTTTGTTGCTGGTCCCTGACGACCCCATTCACTTTTGAGCCTGAGTCCCTTTTGTTAGCATCTGTCCCCAGCCGCTAACTAGCCTCGAGGACTCACTAACTGACCACAGACCCCCATTTATTACCCGTTGGTCCAAAAACTGACACTGGACCAACTGGAATACTCCATCCTGGGATGTGTCCCAACGTTTTTCAATACCTCATTTTAATCAATATATATATATATATCTATCCATATATATATATATATATATATATATATATATATATATACTCTTGTCGCCAAGGACCTAACGCACCCACACTCTCCTGAAGTACTATCATACCACATCTGCTAGGGCGAGAGGGCGGGAACGTTCTTCCTGACTCTCCAACCCACGACTGCTGCCTCAGCTCCCCCAGCTTCTACAATAATTACACTCTCCTCCCCCTTTTACACTGATCCACCAATACCATCATATCCCTTACTTCCTTAAACCCCTCCTCTTCTTTAACTTATTCCTTCCCTAAGTTCCTTGCACCCTTTCATGTCTGTACTCTGCTTCCTTTCTAATACAGCTCCGTGCATGTCTAATATGCGGCATAGATGAGCTGCACTGATAGGTGTCACTGATGAGCTGCACTAATGGGCACTGATAGGCAGCACTGATGAGCTGCACTGATAGACCCCGGATCTTTTCATAAAGAATGCCTGTACGTCACTGGACTTTAAGTGGTTGTACCAGGAGGATGCCCGCAGCTGCAGGCATCATCCTGGTACCGTTTTTTTAGAACCAGCAGTCGGCTCTCTTGTAAAAGCAATCCTAGCGGCTAACTAGCCGCTGGATTGCTTTTGCAAGCAGTGGGAGCCCCCCTTCCGCGGCTTTCTCAGGCTCTCCAGTCCCACCGGGAGAGCCAAACAAACCCAGAAGCAATGACCTGACATCACTTCCGGATGTCAACAGCGCCATTTTTAAAAATCAAAAGCATTTGAAAACACTGATCTTGGTGCTTTGAATGATTTTAAGGGCAGAGGGGGGGACCCCAGATCTCTCCTTAAAGAGTACCTGTCACATGCCTATTGCTGTTACAAGGATGTTTACATTTCTTGTGACAGCAATAAAAGTGATCAAAAAAGCAACAGTGTAAAAATGTAAAAAATGAAATAAATGAATAATGGAAAAAAAAAAATGTAAAGTGCCCCCTTGCCCGCATTCAAAGGCGAACGCACGCAAAGTGGTGTCTTCCCACAAATGTAAGTTATTATTCCAAAAGTCAGATTGTGGCCAGTAAATCTAGCATTAGACCTCCTCTGTAAATAAAGTGGTAACCTGTAAAAGGCTTTTAAAGCCTCGCCTATGGATAGCAAAATTTATGTTGTTTGTCGCTGTTGTGCAATTTTAAAGTGTGACATGTTTAGTATCTATTTACTAGGCGCAACATCATCTTTTATATTTTTTTTTAAAAAATTGGATTATGCATTGTGTTTTTTTGCATTAAAATTCAAAGTGTAGTTTTTTAAACAAAAAAATGTGTTTGAAAAACCGCTGCGCAAATTTCGTGTGACATAAAAAATTACAAAACCCACCAATTTATTCTCTAGAGCCTCCGCTTCAAAAAATATATATATAAAATTTGGGGGTTCTAGGTCATTTTCTAGCAAAAAATACTGATTGTTACATGTAAACAAAAAGTGCCAGAAAAGGCCTGGTCTGGAGGTGGATAGCATACATACAGCCTGATATACACAGTTGCTTATGCACTTGTTTGTCTTCATTAGTGCAGGATTCGGTAACAATGCTGTCTATGCAGTAGGAAAAACAAAACAGTCTAACCATTCAGGTTACAGTGAGGTGAGCCAAAATAACCCCAAAAGTTTTGTTTGTGCAGGTAAGAATGTGTGATTCTACTGGCTATGCGGGTAATTATTATTTTTCTTAATCTCTTACATTTCAACACTGAAAAAAAAAAAAAAAAGAAGACTTGGCAGACAAGCAGGAAACAGTTGCGAACAAAACAACATTGGAGAGCATTTGCAACAAGATTGTTGGAGTGCAGCCATGCGCTCACATCAGACTCGGAGAGAGATGGGGTGATGTAGCCAGGGGCTCTGTAGCTCTGGTCTGATCCAGAGGATAATCTGACAGAAAATGAGGCTGAATAAGGTCAGCACAGGAAAGTGAAAACTCAGGGAACAAGGGAAACCCGGCATAGATAATCTGAACATGGTTGGTCCACAACACCAGACCATGGGACCTATGACCTTTGATCAGTAAATGCAACATAATAAAAAAATAATGCACTTAGAGAAAATGAATCATCTGATAGCGTACAATATTGGGGGTACAGTGTTGGCCAGAACTACAGAAGAAAAAAAAATGGGGTGCTTATTTCTTATTATTGCAGCAGGGAAACCAAATAGAATTCTGGGGTGATCACTAGAGGGGTCACCAGCAGGTAGAAGGTGGTCACAATTTCCCTATATAGATCTTTATATCGCTAGAGGGATCACCAGAAGGAGAAAGGAGGTCCTTATTCCTCTATATAGATCTTTATATCACTAGAGGGATCACCAGCAGGAGGAAGGATTCCTGATTCCTCTTTATAGATCTTTAGATCACTAGAGGGGTCACCAGCAGAAGGAAGAAGGCGCTGATTCCTCTATATAGACCTTTATATCTCTAGATGGGTCACCAGCAGGAGAAAGAAGGTGCTGATTCCTCTATATAGATCTTTATATCTCTAGATGGGTCACCAGCAGGAGAAAGAAGGTGCCGATTTCTCTATATAGACCTTTATATCAATAGAGGAATCACCAGCAGGAGAAAGGAGGTCCTGATTCCTCTATATAGATCTTTATATCACTAGAGGGATCACCAGCAAGAGAAAGGAGGTCCTGATTCCTCTATATAGATCTTTATATCACTAGAGGGGTCACCAGCAGGAAGAAGGAGGTCCTGATTCCTCTATATAGATCTTTATATCACTAGAGGGGTCACCAGCAGGAGAAAGGAGGTCCTGATTCCTCTATATAGATCTTTACATCACTAGAGGGATCACCAACAAAAGGAAGAAGGTGCCGATTCCTCTATATAGATTTATATCACTAGAGGGATCACCAGCAGAAGGAAGAAGGTGCTGATTCCTTTATATAGATCTCTATATCACTAGAGGAATCACCAGCAGGAGAAAGGAGGTCCTGATTCCTGCTTCCACTGTCCCCTAATCATTTCCTGATAAAATAGAGTCTATGGAGTCACTCTGCACATGCTCAGTTTGGTGTTTATTGCTAGAGAGTTTTTTTTTTCTTAGGAGGGTGCATGTGATGAGCACATGGCCAAACAGCACTGTCCAGACAAAGGGTCCTGCAGTCTTATAGGACAGCCAGGGGAGAATGAAAACTCCTCCTACAAGCTTTAACCAGACACTGATAGCAGTCACAAGACTGCTATATACTCCTGATGAGAAAAAGTATTTAGCAGTTTATATTTACTAAAAACAAGAGGGCAAGGAAAAAAGGGGGAGAGAAGCGCCAGACCACTCCTAGTGCAGCATCATTGCAATAAATGGTTTACAATGACAGTAAAATTGCACTCACATAGTGCTCAGTAGGTGAAGGCTTGCCAGGTGCAGTGGAGGGAGAAGCCGCCGGTGGATCCTGTGTTGTTAGGCACGAGCGCCAGGTGCCAGCTGAAAGTACAGCCTCGAGGGGAGGCTGATGAAGCAAACGCGTTCTGATTGGCCAAACACTGGTAGGCAGCACCAAGGTTGACAGCTCTGGAAAACCTCCACACCGAGGGATTGAGCCGGTGTCTTCCCGAGTCCCTTTGAGGCTGTAGTTTCAGCTAACACCCACGCTCGTAACTAACAACACAGGAACCACCAGGGGCTTCTCCCACCGCTGCACCTGGCAAGCCTTCACCTACTGAGCACTATGTGAGTGCAATTTATACTGTCATCTAATTGTAAACCATTTATTATAACGATGCTGCACTACGAGTGGTCTGGAGCTTCTCTTCCCCTTTTTTTTCCTTGCCCTCCTTGTTTTCACAGTCACCGGGTCCCCAGCCCGCGCCTAAAGCTGCCTCGCCATCGCCAGCAGCCACTACATAAACTTTCTGATAGGATTTCATCCTTCAGACTTTTTTTTTTTTACCAAAAGTGACTTTCTCTCAGTTTTCATTTATTTATTTATTTATTTTCTTCTAAAGATTGACTTTTTTTTACATAATTAACACTATCCATGGGCATTATACACCACTTTGCAGTCCTTGGGTTCTAGCACTGAGCTTCACACTGGTTTTGTGTGTGTGTGTTTTTTTTTTTTTTATGTTGCTATATTTACTAAAATAATTGTATTTCCATGTTCTGTGTACTGTGGGAGACCAGATATAGTGAATGCAGGCTCCTGGGTTCAGTAACACTTTAAAGCGGAGATCCACCCATTTTTACAAGGTGGTCTTAAACTAAAGACCCCCACCCCCCCACCCCTCGTTTTTGGATATCTATTTTTTTTTGCTTCTTACCTACCTTTTTAGAAAGAATAGATTTACTTCTGCCCTAGCCCGGCCGCAGCGCAGTACGTCACGTTCTCTTCTGCGGCGAGCCCTTCTCCTCCTTCCCCTCCCCTCCACAGCTACAGTGTTTGTAGCTGCTGATTTAAATAAGTAGACTTACCTGTCCTGGGTGTCTGCGATGTCGGCTGCCCGAGGCCGGCCCGTCCCTCAGCTCTCGGGTTCTGGCACCGCCATCCTAACTAAGAAAAACAGGCAGTGGAGCCTTGCGGCTTCACTGTCAGTCTCCTACTGCGCACGCGCGAGCGGCGCCCTGTGAATGGCCCCGTGGTTTTCTGGAACACACACAGTTCCCAGAAGGCAACGGGGCCACTCACTGAGGAACAGGACACGCCGCGGAATAGGAAGAGGCAGATTAGGAAGACTGCCTAGCAACAAGGGTTCAGGTAAGTTTAATTTTTTTTTTTTTTCAATTGTTTTTTTTTAATTTTTTTAAAGATTTTTGGTGCAATTTTTTTTTTTTCAGGGTGGCCCTCCACTTTAAAGTCAGCAGCTACAGTACTTGTAGCTGCTGACTTTAAAAAAAAAACAAAAAATTTTTGCGGCTGGAACTCCACTTTAGGACTAAATTTTTAGTTACTTTGCACAATAACGATGGAGTAAAAATTCCCCCCACCACGACAAAGTGGGTGAATACACGAGAAACCAGCCAGCGGACGCTTAGAAATATCTCAAGTGCACCAGTTGCTTGCAAATTTCGAAATCACTGAGATTAGTGCGGCTTTACTTGGAAAGGAAATGGTAATGATTCATAAGAAAAAAAAAAATCTAATTTCATATTTGCTGATTGCTATAATTCTGAAGCGTTCCAGTAATACAGAAGTGCTTACTGAAGATTAGAGGTGTCTGAAAATACTGAGGAATGTTCACAAGTGTATAGCGCTTGTTCAGAAGTTATTAGCAGATAGAAATTTAGAATCTTTACTAAACCCTTATTAAAGCTTCAGCAGATTTAGTGAAAAAATGTTCTTTAAGTGAACCATTTGAAATATGTAAAAAAAGAAAAGCTCCACCATTGTGCAGACACCAAAAAGTACAGCATGTTATATCAATTTGTTTGCCCCAGAAACACCCTTCTGTGCACCTCTCTGAATTAGCATTGGTGTTATGGTTAGCCCTTCCTTTCAGCACTGGTAATAAAGACGGTATTTCACCGCGTCAGACTGGTGTGTTGTTGCCACATCCCTAATGTATTTAGAAAAGAAAAACCCTCTTCGTTGGGACTTTGTAGGCAACAACCACACGTAAATATTTTTTATTTTTTTATTTTTTTTTTATTTTTAAATTTGAATTCATTTTGGAAATTTGGATAATTCATTATTTTGTTATGTTATTTCGTTTCATTATACTGTACAGAAAAAACCTTGGTTTGAGAGTAACTTGGTTTCAGAGCGTTTTGCAAGACAAGCAAAATTTTTTCTTAAATTTTGACTTGATATACAAGCGATGTCTTGATATACAAGTAGTGTCATGTCACAACTGAGTATAAAAGAGAAGTGAGGCGCCTCTAAGTGTAGCAATATAGTTACATTTAATGAAGGTACAACATTTAGCAAGTCATATGGTTGATGATTAAAAGAGGCACATCTAAGTATGCAGGCATCCGGGTTAAAGCTTTCCACATAGGCCATCCTTCGCACCGCCATCAATGTCATCCCTTCACCGCTGCGCTTCACAAGTGCTTCAAGCCTCGCTTTCAGATCGCTCTACTGCAGGGTAGTCTTCCCGGTCATGATTGCAGACTGACAGCGGTGAGAGCCGGTGTCTTGCCGAGAATGTTCCCTCGGCGGATAAGTTCCCCCCCTGTACTGCGCAGGCGCAGCGCCTGCGCAGTACATACTACTCTCAGCCGCCGGAGATAGCCGAAGCTCAAATGCTTCAATCAGCTGTACACGGCGCCTGCGCTCTGGGTCCAGGTTCCTTCCCCACCATCCAAGTGGACCTAGAGGGGGAATCTAAAAGTGCCGAGCGCAGCGAGGCCATGCCCGAAGGCGAGCGAAGCGAGCCCGTGAGGGGCCCTCTTACAGGCGCCGTGTACAGCTGATTTTCAGCTGTTCTGCTTCGGCTATCTCCGCCGATACCTACTGCGCAGGCGCAGTAGAGGGGGGAACTTATACGCCGAGCGGAACTTTCTCGGCAGAACACCGGCAGTGCAGAGGACGGTCTATGTGGACAGCTTTACCCCGGATGCCTACATACTTAGATGTGCCTCTTTCAATTATCAACCATATGAGTTGCTAAATGTTGTACATTCATTAAATGTAGCTATATTGCTACACTTAGAGGCACCTCTCTTCTCTTTTATACTCTGTAGCTTCTGCTGGGTTTTGTTTCTAATCCCCTTATGGAGGCTTCCATTTGTGGAAGGACAATGTATGGTTACACAACGTATCACATCGCTATAATCATTTTATATGGACTATAAACTGAAGGATTTATGAATAAATGGTTGTGGAACGAATCATCTGAGTTTCCATCATTTCCTATGGGGAAATTTGCTTTGATATACAAGTGCTTTGGATTACAAGCATGTTTCCGGAACGAATTATGCTCGCAATGCAAGGTTTTACTGTCATTTATTTTGAATTCGTTGGAAAATTAAAATACATTTGTAACTGCGAATAACAAAAATTTAATTTGAATTTTGATTTGTAGCAAAACGAGTGGCACATGCCTACTTGCTTCCTGTCTAATGCTGGCCATACACTATACGAAAAATCAGCCGAAATTCGTTCATTTAGACAGTTCGTTCATTTTTCGGCCAGTTAATGGGCACAAAATTGATCATCGTTGGGACGTTTTTGAGCTGAAAAAACAAAGGACAAGTTTGTAAATTTTATACCGAACGAACGATAAATTGAAAGGTTAATGTGTTTCCCGTCCGAACTATCTGCACTAGGTATATGTAAAAAAACAAACAAAAAATGCATTCATTTATGTCCACTGAACAATTTATCAGTCATTACATGATGATACTATCGCTTGCGCTCACGGCTGAATGTTCGTTTTTCGAAAATTGGTTCAGCTGATTATTCGTATAGTGTATGGCCAGCATAAGATTGGGCTTGGTATGTGAGCTAGGGACATTAGATTGTGGCCAGGGACTGATGTCAATATACAGTATGTAAAGTTCTGCATAAATTGTAAACATGTAAATGCCTAAAATAAATATATTTTCCAGGACTAAGCTCCACCACCTGCCATCTTTAAGGACCACTATGGCACTCTTAGAGCAGGTTCACATATGTGTGGCCGCAGTTCACAGCATGGGCTCCAGTGCGTCCCTGTTCACCGGTTCAGGTGCTATTTAGGTCCAAATTTTTGCCTGAATTCGCACCTGAACCGGACCCAAAGACGCAGTTTGTTTTTTAGTTTAAAAAGAAACTAAGGTTTAATATCACTTTAATGCTTAAAATAGATAACTGGATTATTTCGAAAAGGAACTCTAGGTAGTAATATTTAATACTAAGCTCAAAGATACATGAACACAATTAAGAGTTTTGCCTCCAACAGAGTGATTCTTATTAAGGCCTAACATAATCCCTCTTCTCATCAATCCTAGTAGAGCTTGTAGAAGTCAAGTAGGTTATCAAGAATCCAAAAGGATGATGACCAACTGAGGTGGCTTGCTTTCCTTCCTTGACATTGTAGACCAGCAAACCCATCTCTGTATCTGAGGGGCAGTTGAGTTGGTTAACCTAATGCCTCTTAGCACCAGTGTTGCGGGTTAACAATACCAGGGCTTCCATATTGTGGTTTATCAACTTAATAGAACTGTGCAGGTTACTCAACATCATGAACAGAGCAACTTGTCTTGGCTGGTCATCAGACAAGTAAAAGAAGACAGGCCTTGGGATTTCATAAGCCAAAGGAAGCTTCATCTTCTGAACCTCCCGTAGTTACACTTTCCAGCAGGGGAGTAACCATAAATCACAGGGGTTTAGGAGAAAATGTTTATGGTTCTCCACCACTTATTGTACCATTTCATCTTGCTTGGCAAGCTCTAATCCAGGGGTAGGCAACCTCAGCACTCCAGCTGTGGTGAAACTACAAATTCCATCATCCCTCTGCCTCTAGGAGTCACGTCTGTGATTGTCAGGGTCTTGCAATGTCTCATGGGACTAGTAGTTTCACCACAGTTGGAGGGCTGAGGTTGCCTACCCCTGCTCTAATCCATTCTCCATTGATGTGCACCATTCATCCAATCAGGACAAAGGCACTGGTAGCCCATGCCTTCCATCCACACTGAATTTCACTTATCATCTATCTAGCATTATCTAGTAGCTACTCTTGCTAGGTTGGCAGCCTGGTAGCTAAGGCAGTTGATAGTGATGGTGAAAGGGCAAGGGCTTCTGTGTTACCAATTATATTACAGGCAATATGTGGTGCCATCTTAACCACAGTCAAGGTTGGGGAGGCCATGGCTGCTCGTTCCTAACCTCTCACCTGCAGCCACCCATGTGAGTCTTGGGGCCATGTCCCGCCTGGGACATTATCTGGAGTTTCTGTGCTCCTCCAGCATTTGTGTGGGTTCCCTTTGGGGCTCCCAGGGTCCAAAAACATACCAGAAGGTTAATTGGCCATACTAGAGGCTTATTTGGTTTCCAATTAAACTGGCTTTAGTAAATTCATGGGCTGATAAGGACTATAAACTAATCTCCTTAATTTGTAAAACAGCACACAAAAACCCTTTTTAATTACAGAAAACAAATGATACACAAAACTGAAAGCAACAATATAATGCTTAGAGGGTATGAATGGGCCCTCGCTGGACTAAGAACATTAGCTGCCCACATAATATTTAATACTTTCCCGTGTACGATTAGTGGGTTTTTAAAACATAAGTAGCCATTCATAGCTTCTGGCTAACATTCTGTAGTGGAATAGGAATTGAAAATATCAGCATATCCCACTCTTAAGCTGAGTTCAGGTCATTCCTGGATAGTCATGTGCAAAACTGAGTTTCATTTCTTCAAAATTTCTGCCAAAATTACGAGATTTCAAGAAAATGTGGACATTTTGGGCAAATGCATTGGACTTAAAGAAAAAGATGAAAGTGGGTTTTTTTTGCTAATTTCCTCTCCTAGACCTATTCTTGTGTCCCTTATCAACTTCATTATTTAAAAAAAAATGCAAAGTAGGGAAAAAAACTGTGAAAAAAAGGAAGAAATGTAAAGCAAATAACAACAAAATACACAAAGGATATAAAAAAGGCAAGAAAAAACACAACAAAACATTATTAAGTGAAAGAAAGGAAACTACCCCGAATACACAAAAAAAAAATTGCACCATCTATATGGTCAGCTGAGCGCCAGCTGTGGGCTCCAGATGAAGCCCATTAAAGTACAACTAAAGGCAATTTTTTTTTTTTTAGTTTTGGATAGAGTGAAGGATTAGAACACCTGTCAGTTTTTCTTTCTTTCTGTGCCTCCTTTAGGCAAATTCACCCTCTGCATTTGTCCTTTTTACCATTTTCATTGAAAGTGAAAGTAAAAGAAAATCCCAAGTTTTGGGTTGTTTCAAGAAAAGTAATAGAGGGCAAATCTTCCAATGGGGACACTAGTTCCCCAAGAGATTCCCCTAATTTGCAGGTATTTCCTCTCACTTCCTGTTTTGGCTATGGGACAGGAAGTGAAGGGAAATCTCCCCAATGGGACAAAGAGGGCAAAAATAAACCTTACAGGGGTTATAACTTTCCCTTACGCTATCCAAAATGATAAAAAAAAAGTTTTGCCTATAGTTCTACTTTAAGGCTGGGATCCCCGATGGAGTCACTGTTACCATGCCAGCAGGGAATGTCTTTTCATATTGTGGCTGATGAGTGTAAGATGGCAGAAGCTCGACCAGTGGGTGGTCCCTGAGAGTGGAAGTAGCAGAAAGTGCTTCCCAGGGAAGGGTTGGAAAACAGCCCAAGATTGATCAGTGGGTCAGAATGAACTTGAGAGTCTTCAGATCCTAGTTTGATCCCACCTGAGGGAGCCTATCATGAAGCTGTCACTGTACTGGGCCAATCATCTGAGGCCGGTGCATTCACCTGCCCCGCAGCTACACATATACATGTGGAATGTATCCCTATCAGTGGGACAGTGGGAGAGCTTGACAAAAGTGGGTGGGACAGTGAGGTCAAGGGCAGGAGCTGGGCACAAGTCAGCCATACTGCTTGGAAGGAAGCTTTCCCACCATTCACCCTAAATATTTATCTGTTTATGTTGGAGGTTGATTATGATGTAAGAACCTGTCCAGTGGATTGGGGCTCCTTGCAAGGTAGGTTTCGTTCTGTCTACGAACTGCGAGTGGGAACAAGCTAAGGGATCTATTAATGGGGCAGTGCAAGGCAAAGCAGAGACAATACATGGCCAGTACAGGCAGCTGAGGGCTAGCGGGTTCAGCTGCAGAAATATGTTTTGGAGACTCTGGAGTGCATGAGGGTTTGATTGAGCCTAAGGGTCGGTTCACACTAGGACGACTTGTCAGGCGACCTAGTCGCCTGACAAGTAGCGTCCCGTTCTGTACAACGGAACCGTTCTAATCGGAGCGACGCAAGTCGCTCCGACTTAGAAAAAGGTTCCTGTACTACTTTGGGGGCGACTTGCATAGACTTCTATACAGAAGTCGTTTTGCAAGTCGCCGTGGCAGTCGTGTGCAGGTCGCCTCGGTGAGGCGACCTGCAAGTCGTGCCGCCCCTAGTGTGAACCGAGCCTTACTGAGAAAATTGTAAAAATTGTTAATAATTCTAGGTTCCCCCCAAAATATTGTGCCATAAAGCGGCAAGCGTGGGGCAGCGTGTGTGGGTAGGTGGTGGCAGTGAACACACAGAGTCCAATTGCAGAAACACGACTGTATTGAAGTCTAATAAAGCACAAATACCTCTCAGGAAGGCAATCCCGACTGGTCACACTCACAGAATGTTGCAGTAAGGAGTATAACAGTAAGTCTTGGGTGCACCGACAGCGTTAGTCTTGAGGGTTGCAATACAACTTGGCCAGTCCGGACCAAAACAGGAAGGGTTCCAAGGATGGTGTGTCCCTGACATTTTCCTACTCTTCTAGAACCTCCCCCTGCCACTATTACTGTCCCTGACAGACGGGTGACCTGTCCCTACACTACCCCCACATGAAATGAGCACCAAGCCTGGGAGCCAGGGTGTTAAATAGACTCTGCCTAACCCAAGATGACCACCAGAGTCACATGGGGTGGCACCATGCAATCGGATAGCTCTCCCAGTGACCCAGGAAACCATAAAGGAACCATGTTCCTCTTGACTTACCCTCCACCTGTATTGCTGCTGCGGACGAGCGCCACCTGCATGGAGACAATAAACTGCACCTGCTTATACGTGGGCCATCCAGGACCTGAAGAAATAAAAAGAGTAGATTGCCTAAACAGCTCAAAGAGCGAAACTGAAATGTTCATCTGCTGCAAAATGTTGCCAACAGTGCAATCAGTAATTTTGCATCAAACTCAGTTTGACCGAAAGCACTTGACGTTTCCCTGTTGCGGGACATTCAATGACACTGTACGGATTGATAACCCATATTTTGGCCTCTTTGAAAGCATGGAGACTGGGCACATAGCCAGTTCCCAGGGATTTAAAGAGGAACAAAGAGGTTGTTTTTAAGGGTAAAATGTAATTTCATCTATAGCTTGTACTGTGTTTTGTGTAGACTGTCAGTCATGCGGGGATTTGATATAATCCATTCTGTCAGCTAAATGCTTATGGCAGTTTCTGTTTTCTCTGCTGGACTGTCTTTGCAAAAACATTTCTTATGCATTCTTCATAAAAGAAGAGTCTGTGCAAGGGTGGCCATACATAGACAAATGTGGCACAGATAATGAATGGCAAGTCGGGAGACACCTGTCCATCCACTAGTGTAGTGCAGAGACCCATCATAACCTTCTTCTCAAATTATCCAAAGTATAATTGCAGTGCACACATACAGTAAAAAGAATGTTCCCAAACAGAAGTGAACAGTGGAGATTTTTCAACATATCTGTTTTTTTTTTTTTTTGTGAGAAAGAACAAATGATTCCAGGAATACGAGGGACGCTTTAGGTTTGGAGATAGCTCTGGACTGACCTAATCAGTCAAAGGTCTATGGGTAGGTGATGGGTAGGTGATGACTTGGGCAGGTTGGAAGAATCCCCCTCCAATGATCCAATTTAAAAAGAAAGTGTCGGCGAGCCCTTTTTTGGGGGCTTGGGCTGTACGACCTTGAGGTTGTTTCCATGGTCGTTTGTAAATACCCCCCCCTCTCCTCTCACAGCTAATCCACAGAGACATATACATCCCATAATAGGTCGCTCCCAAGGCAGACACAAACAATAGAACAATGGGATACAGCCACACCTCAAACGATCTAGTAAAGAGTCTACAGCAATATATGAGACCATATACAATATATATCCTATTTATGGAGAGATCTGGGGTCAAAAATACCCCAAATCTCTTTTAACCACTTGCTTACTGGGCACGTAAACCCCCCTCCTGTCCAGACCAATTTTCAGCTTTCAGCGCTGTCGCACTTTGAATGACAATTGCACGGTCATACAACACTGTACCCAAATAAAATTTTTATCATTTTTTTCCCCACAAATAGAGCTTTCTTTTGGTGTTATTTTATCACCTCTGTGGTTTTTAGTTTTTGTTAAAAAAAATTGAAAAAGACCGAATTTAAAAATGTATTTTTTTATATTCTTTAATATTTTGTTATAAAATTTTGCAAACAGGTAATTTTTCTCCTTCATTGATGTACGCTGATGAGGCGGCACTGATGGACACTGATAGGTGGCAGTGATGGGCACTGATGGGTGGCAGTGATGGCAGCACTGCTAGGTGGCACTGATTGGCACCACTGGTGGGCATTGATAGGTGGCACTTGTGGGCATTGATAGGTGGCACTGCTGGGCACTGGCAGGTGGCAATGGCAGGTGGCACTGACAGGCACAGATGAGGCATATGTGACTCCTTCCTCTTCGGGACCGATGTCCCTTTAACATAAGCCGGTGATCGGCTTTTTTTTTCTCCTCACGCTGTCAGCGTGAAACAAAAACGATTACCGAGCTTTTGTTTACATCATGTGATCAGCTGTCATTGGCTGACAGCTGATCACATGGTAGGGGGCTGGGATCAGCCCCTTACTCAGGTCTGTGATCATCCGAGTCTCCGTGACTCGGTGATCACAGCGCGCGCACCACGCGCCCTGCAGGGTGCGCGCGGTGCGCGTGCACAGGGGAGGACATCCCATGACGGCCTCCCAGAAATTGAGGTCAGCGCTGTGGCCGTCATTCGGCTATGGCCCAGACCTCAAGTGGTTAAATGCAAAAGAACAAAAAAAATTTGATCTTTTGCTTAAAAAAAAAAAAATGTTTACTTCCAGCCTGGACTGGAAGTGACATCATGACCCTGTTCCGGCCCTCCAAGGCCATAGAGGCAATCAAAAAGTATTAACTCTTTGATCGCCTATGGCAGCAGCCAGCCGCACCGTCGGATCGTTCCTCAGGCGAATCGACGAAAACAGTAAGCCCGAAAAACACCACCGGCTGCAAAAAATGATACCAGGGTTATGGCTGATATCTTCCCGGTAAATCACTTACAAACCCCATTATATATATACATATTGCAGTCGGCAAGTGGTTGTAGATCCAAACAATGCACTTCTCTTACTTGCCCATTTCGGTGTGTGAAATGTTCCATCTAAATAGTTTTGTCTTTTTTGATCGATAAGTGAAAAAAACTAAACAAAAAAAAACTGGTTGATCCTGCCAGAAATCGTGTGAGCTGATAACTTCCTGTGCTTCTTGCCTTTCCTGACTCTTATCAGTTAGCATTGTTTCCAGCTATTGTTGTGGACTACAGAACACATCCACTCTATATTATGAAGAAGAAAGAGGGGGGAGGGTATTGTTATGCCGCGTACACACGAGTGGACTTTACGGCAGACTTTGCTGGTGGACGGGATTTCGTCGAACAATTCGATCGTGTGCGGGCTCCAGCGGACTTTGTTTTCTCAAAAGATGGACGGACTTAGATTTGAAACATGTTTTAAATCAATCTGTCGAAATCGAGTCCGGTCGAAAAATCCGCTCGTCTGTATGCTAGTTCGACGGACAAAAAGCCACGCTAGGGCAGCTATTGGCTACTGGCTATGAACTTCCTTGTTTTAGTCCGGTCGTACGTCATCACGTGCGAATTCGACGGACTTTGGTGGAGTGTGTGTAGGCAAGTCCGTTCATTCAGAAAGTCCATCCTAAAGTCCGTCGAAAAGTCCGCCAGGCAAAGTCTGCCGTAAAGTCCGCTCGTGTGTACGCGGCATTAGGGTGACAACACTGCTCCTCCAAAGGTACAGTGTAGTAACTTTAAAAAAGAGAAAACTAATGCATTACATTGTTGCTCTTGGATTTATATACACTTTGAAGTAGATGTAAACCAAAACTGAATGGCATTTCCTTCGTACTGCATATTACTTTTCAAGTTTATCCCGTAAAAACGTTTCTTTAATAAAATATTGTTTTTTCACTTTTTTTTTCATCCTTTGTTGCGTTTCAGTACTGCTGAAATCCAGCAGCCTATTAGCAGTCACTTCCTGTCTACATGCACTCCATGGCTGCATGGCATTCTTCAGGCCAAAGCTTTGACCCTACTTCTCTTTTAATGACCACTAACACTGTGAAAAACATTGATTATTTTGTTACGATGACATCTGAAAGTCAGAGGGAATATATTAGGCATTATGAAAACATGTTGTCTTTGAAGTTTATGTGTTGAAAGGAGAAAAAATGGGCAGCGCAGTTTGTTGTGTATGGGGCTGCATAACTGCCAATCGGTCAGGGTGCCCATGCTGACCCGAATCCACAGTCAAAAGCACCTACAATGGGCATGTGAGCATCAGAACTGGAGCATGGGGCAATGGAAGAAGGTGGCCTGGTCTATTGAATCATGTTTTTTTTTTACATCATGTGGATGGCCGGGTGCTGTGTACCATTTCCATAGGGAAAAGATGGCACCAGAATGTAGTAGGAAAAAGGGGATTCATTTGGTGGGACTTAAAGGGTGCCAGCAAAAAAGAAATATACATAATCATCATAATCAATCCTATCATGGATTGAATTTATGTATATTTCTTTTTTGCTGGCACCCTTAAAGTCCCGCCAAATTAATCCCCTTTTTCCTACAACTATGCACAGGGATGTTGGTGCCTTTGCGTCATTGTCACCTACCCATATTGTTACTTTCCGGCACCAGAATGTAGTTTGAGAAGAAGGCAAGTCGGCAGAGGCTGCGCAATGCTTTGGGCAGTGTTCTGCATAGAACCCTTGGGTCTTGCCATTGACGTGGATGTTACTTGGCAAGTCTCATCTACCTAAAAATTGTTGCTAAGTACATCCCTTCACTCCTTCATGGAAACAGCATTCCCGGATGGCAGTGGCCTGTTTCGGCAGGATAATGTGCCCTGCCACACTGCAAACATAGTTCAAGAATGGTTTGAAAAACACAACGAGGTGTCGACTGTTGAATTTGGGTTTCCAGATCTCAGTCCAATCGAGATTCTGTGGCATGTGCTGGCAAAACAAATCCGATCCATGGGGGCCCCACCTTGCATTATACAGGACAAAAAAGGGATCTGCTACTAAGGGTTTAGTGCCAGATACCATAGCATACCTTCAGAGCTCTAGTGGAGTCCATGCCTCAACGTGTCAGGGTTTTGGCGAAAAAAGGGTCTATTTTGGTGGCAAAAGGAGGACCTACTCAATATTAGGTGGGTGGTCACAAAGTTATGGCTGGATGGTGTATGTTCTCTGCAGAAACCTCTACCACTGGCTAGAGAGACAAAAGAGTGATCAAGGCCCTTTGATTCTAACACTAGAAGAGGTTGCAGGTGCTCCACTGGCATACACCCATGACCTCATTTGAATGACATCAACTGGATAAGATGATGCTCATTTCGTGTCTACATGCACGATTAGTGCTTTCTAAGGTCCATTCCACCTTCAGTGCCAGAAACTGAATGACTTCAGATGGGAATTTATGCCCCACGCTCCCGCTGGATGCCTTCTCTCACATTTTAGTAGCCAGTGCAGGTACTCCAACCTCAATAGAAACGAGGAAATGGAAAAGCCATGATGGATCGATATGGGGGCCGCTTGTTATCATCTCTCCCCTTTCTTTGAACACAGCACGAGAGATAGCACGAAGTAGTGTGGCACATTTATCTGGACTTGTTCTGTAATGTTGAAGACATTTTGTAGCTTCCCCAAGCCACTTCTTCAGTTCCAATAAGTGTCAGGAAGATACCCCAACATATCTAGCCACACAGGCAGTACAGACACCTTAATCCAACCTTTTTTTTTAACATGGAGGAACCCTTGAAAAAGTTTTCCTGGTCTCAGGGAACCCCCTGCTAATAATTACTCTAATCTACAGCTCATAGTACATTAACGTGATAATCACAGGGAAGAATGCTCCTTTTATTAATGGTCATGGGAAGGATACCCCCCTCATTACAGCAGCATGTAGGCAGATGCAGTTTATATTCTCCACTGCAGGTGGCGCTCATCTGCAGTGGCAATGCAGATGGGAGAGGAAGTTTAGAGAAGCTATCAGAAAAACGACAAAAAACAATACTGCGCTTGTGTGAAAAAAAATGAAACATAAAAAAAAAAGCAGCAACAATACAATGTGAGATATTATACAAGTAAAATGGAAAAAAATGAAAAATTTGCACTCAATAATCACCAATATACAAAAAGTCCAAACAGTGATCTAAATAGTCCAAAAGATCAAGTGCGAAGACAGCAAAAGGTACTGAACTAAAGTGCTTTGTGCAAGGTATATGAAATTATATCCTTCACCATGTGACGTCCCCAACGTAAAGTCAGGATGTGCTCTTACCCCACAAGATGGACCCTCTATTATGGAAGGTTAAAGGATATATACTAGCTGTTAGCTGTCCATAAAGAAGTAGTGCAGGCAGTATACGTCTCTCCAACCGTTCCTCCCGCAATAAAATTAGATCATCATGGCAACCCAGCAATACCCAAAAAAAACAAACAAGGGGCTTCCCATAATGTAAAACCTTCTTAAGGTATTTATTGTAAAAAAAAACAATGCACCTAGACAAATGGTGCATAAGATAAAAGCTGCATCAAACAGAAAAATGTTTTAAAAAGCGCGGTGACTGGTCAGTGTATCCTCGCTGGCACCGTATTATGTACCAAACAAAACCAGCCAAGCCTCATTTTCACACATGGGCTTGCTGTGCAGTAACCAAGCCTAATGGGGCGTACACACGGTCGGACTTTTCGACCGGACTGGTCTGACGGACGCCGACGGACCAAATCCGGCGGACAATCCGATCGTGTGTGGGCTTCACCGGACCTTCAGAGGACTTTTCCAGTCGCAAATCTGACGGACTTTAGATTTGGAACATGCTTCAAATCTTTACGTCGTAACTCCGCCGGACCCAGAAATCCGCTCATCTGTATGCTAGTCCGACGGACAAAAACCCAATAGGGCAGCTATTGGCTACTGGCTATCAACTTCCTTATTTTAGTCCGGTGTCATCACGTACGAATCTGTCGGACTTTGGTGAAATCGTGTGTTTAGGTAAGTCCGTTCGTTAGAAAGTCTGTCGGAAGTCCGTCAAAAGTCCATCGAAAGTCCACTGGAAAGTTTGTCGGACCAGTCCGGTCGAAAAGTCCGCCCGTGTGTACGCGGCATTACTCTGAGTGAAACATGAAAACCTCATGTCTCATTCGTAACAGTGGAAGTGGTGGTCCAACCAAGCCTCATTATCATATCAAGGCTTGCAATAATAGCCGTAACTAAGGAAGCGGCTAACACTCTCATCTATAACGATGGACGGACTGATTTTTTATGATGAATAGTTGTTGGGATTTTTAATAATTTAATATTAGTTATGGGTAGTGTACCTAATGAGGGAAGTAATTTATTGATCATATACATTACCAGCCATGCCTTGTATTCTGAGAAATTACTATATGTTTAATTTACTTATTTATTAGGCAAACTTAATTTTGTTATTGAGCCGTTTCCCCTTTTGGGTACATTATGGCCGCTGTGACGTCACATCCAGGAGTGGGGGTTCCTCTCTTTTTGTGCAATTCCATCGTTATAGATGAGAGTGTTATCTGCTGCCTTAGTTACGGCTATTATTGCAAGCCTTGATATGATAATGAGGCTTGGTTGGACCACCACTTCCACTGTTACGAATGAGACATGAGGTTTTCATGTTTCACTCAGAGTGAGGCTTGATTAATGCACAGCATGCCCATGTGTGAAAACGAGGCTTGGCTGGTTTTTTTTGGTACATATTGTGGTGCCCCGGAAGAAGTCCAATCGTGACGAAACCGGTCCAGGTCCAAGGATACACTAACCAGTCACCACGCTTTTTAATATAGGGACCAGCTTGTAGGTTAAGAGCACATCCTGACTTTATGTTAGTGACGTCACATGGTGGAGGATATCATTGGATACACCTTGCACAAAGCACTTTAATTCAATACTTTTTTGTTGTGTCTTCACACTTGATCTTTTGGACTATTTAGATCACTGTTTGGACTTTTTGTATACCAGTGATTATTGAGCACAACTTTTTCATTTAGACAAGCTATGTTTCTCTATGATTTCCTTGGCCACTAGGTCAGTTATCCGGTTGGATGCACTTGCCCAAAGTGACACTGGTGGCCATCTTAGGTGAGGCAGAGTCTATTCAAGACTCTTGCCCCTGGGTTTGGTGTCCTTTATGTGAGTGGACAGGTTGGGGACAGGTTCCCTGTCTGACAGGGACAGTGGCAGCTGTAGGGAAAGGTTCCAATGGAGCAAGGAGAAAGCAGGGTCTACCTCTGCAGGAAGCTTTCCATTTAGCTGTGGACCAACCAGGCCTCACTTCGCTCCTTGTGGCAGATGCTGTCGACATCCCCAAGTCTTTTGACCCCTGTCATTAGCTGTATGCTGGAAAATGGCATGGGTCGGGGAGCTTCCCGCCATACCCATTATGCTGTTGACTGACTGTTTAATACAACATTCTTTGAAAGGTAGGACTCTGTGTGTTTACTGCCTGCCACACCACGTTGCACCTACCCAACAAGCTAAAAAGATCATTGTTTTCAGTAGTTACTTATCTGAAAGGCGCAAATTGCTAATTGCTCAAAGAACCCCTAGCAACCTCTGGAGGAGCCTTGATTGAGAAAGGCTGCCTTTATCCAGTCACCATGTGTCAAGGCAGATGTTGATTGTCCAAGATCAGGATGGGAGGTGAGAAAGCTGTGGAACAACCCCATTCTAGTTACATTATCCCTATCCTTGTGGGGTATGTTCCTATCAACTGAAGAAGTTGCTTACAGAAGCTACAAAACATCTTCAACATTGCAGAACAGGCCCTGCTGAACATGACTAACTACTATGAGTTATACCATGACCTGAATAAATAAGAACCTTAAATCACGTACAATTGTTCAGTGATTGTTCAGAAGAAGCTTGCCTTCAGTAAGTAGATGTTATAACGAACAATCTTTAGAGCACCCTGAGGCCAGCAACCCTTGACAGAATTATAGGCTTGGCAATGCTGACAGCTCATTTAGACAGGCAGATTAAACCGCGGACTTCCTGCACCTCTGACAACGAATAGATGACGGGTAACTCCAACCCACAGACACCGTTCTACAACTACAATATCATGGTCGGAGAGCAAAGTTATTACTATAGAGCAGAGGCACCAGATTAACCACTTCAGCTCCGGAAGGTTTTACCCCATTCATGACCAGGGCATTTTTTGCTATTCGACACTGCGTGAATTTAACTGGTAATTGCACGGTCATGCAACGCTGTACCCAGATGAAATTTCTTTAATTATTTTAAACAAATAGAGTTTTCTTTTGTTTGATCTCCACTTGGTTTTTAAATTTTTATTATATAAATGAAAAAATTGAAAATGATAAATAAAAAGCAACATATTCTACTTTGTGTTATAAAACATATCCAATCAAAAATTCTTCATCAATTTAGGCCACAATGTATTCTGCTACATGTCTTTGGTAACAAAAAAAATCCCAAAAAGTGTACTGTATATTGATTGGTTTGCTTGAAAGCTATAATGTTACTAATGGTGGTGATTAGTGACTTATAGCTGGGACAGTGCGGCGGAAAATCTGACACTAACTGATGCTGCAGGGGAATTGACTGACTGCTACTGACATCACCAGTGACACTAATACAGTGATCAGTAATAATACTATACACCATGACTGTACTAATGACACTGGCTGGGAAGGGGTTAGCATCTAGAGCGATCAAGTGGTTAAATGCGTGCCTAACAATGTGCAATATGTGCTGATTTTACTAACAGACCTCTCTGTTTCTTATCCCTGCTTTGCGGGATTTAGCAGAATAAGCCCCCTCCCCCCCAAATAGTCCAGCTGGGACCTCTATGAGCAGCAGACACATGGTAAGCATGCCCAGAAGTGCAGTAGCCCCCCCAGGCAGCTGGGCTCCCCTCCTTTAAGACAAGAACCCCTCTGCTCCAAGTCTCAGGGAATTTATGCTTCCTCCCAGCAACCATCTTGGCAAATCTTCCCAGGGATTGGCCAGGGCTGCATAAAAAAATCAGCTGCTGATATGACTCTCCCAGCCCAATATGTTCCAGAACCTTTCCAGACAGACAGGGGGAAGCAGTCAACCCTGAAACCAGTGAAACACAAAACAGACCAAGCTAATCACATGTAGCTCAAATGACTACAGTGAGCTAGTAACTAAATGTACCTAACCTAGCACCTATCTTGGAGGGTGCTACATATACACTATATTGCCAAAAGTATTGGGACGCCTGCCTTTACACACACATGAACTTTAATGGCATCCCAGTCTTAGTCCGTAGGGTTTAATATTGAGTTGGCCCGCCCTTTGCAGCTATAACAGCTTCAACTCTTCTAGGAAGGCCGTCCACAAGGTTTAGGGGTGTGTCTATGGGAATGTCTGACCATTCTTCCAGAAGCGCAAACTCGCTCATCTGTGTCTTTTTGGACCTTGCTTTGTGCATTAGTCCAAATCATTTGGTGGAGGGGGGATTATGGTGTGGGGGTTGTCTTTCAGGGGTTGGGCTTGGCCCCTTAGTTCTAGTGAAGGGAAGCCTTAAGGCATCGGCATACCAAGACATTTTGGACAATTTCATGCTCCCAACTTTGTGGGAACAGTTTGGAGATGGCCCCTTCCTGTTCCAACATGACTGCGCACCAGTGCACAAAGCAAGGTCCATAAAGACATGGATGAGCGAGTTTGGGGTGGAGGAACTTGACTGTCCTAATCTCAACCCGATAGAACACCTTTGGCATGAATTAGAGCGGAGACTGCGAGCCAGGCCTTCCTGTCCAACATCAGTGCCTGACCTCACAAATGTTCTTCTGGAAGAATGGTCAAACATTCCCATAGACACACTCCTAAACCTTGTGGACAGCCTTCCTAGAAGAGTTGAGGCTGTTATAGCTGCAAAGGGTGGGCCAACTCAATATTGAACCCTACAGACTAAGACTGGGATGCCATTAAAGTTCATGTGGGTGTAAAGGCAGGTGCCCCAATACTTTTAAAAATATAGTATACTGCATATTAAAACATATATACAGTATATTATAATATATATTATTATATTGTATAAATAATCTAAGCATGCTATATAATACAATTCCTGCATGTTTGTTTATCGCCTTTTTGTCTGATTTCATGAGAATTCTGAGTTTGGAGAGGGTGAGCAAGTAAATTTTAAAAATGCAAAGTATGCACTCTGCTAATCGTACCACTTGACAGAAAGCGCCTGAGATCTGATCCTTGCAGAGCAGAGAGTTCTGCGAGAAAGACACAGCATAACTATAAAAATACTTCTCTTTCATAAGATATTCTTGAAAAGGCCCGCGCATTGTTCTCGCGCGTTCCACGGCTCCCGCCAACAATGATCTGTTTTTCTTTCCTTTCAATATTTTGAAGACGACAGATATTTACCGTCCCAGAAAAAAAAACAAAAAACGATTGTTCCTGCCATAGAATAGAGTGCTAAACATGTGCAGCCAGGCGTAGTCCGCACATCCTGTACTGATAGAGACAATGGAAGTACACGGAGCGACAACGAAGGAAGAGTCACATGACCTCATCCCAACATAGCTAGAATCACCAGCCTGGGCAGACAATGTACTGTCACACTTCAGCTCTCCTAGAAACAAACACACTCCTCACTTATTAATAGACTCCAAAGAAAGTCCAATATTTGATTGATTTGCAGCGGCGCTTCCCAGGAGGCTCTTAAGTAAAAGTTTTTGTTTCGCAGGAGCTGAATGTATCAACAGTGCAACTAGGAGTAATTAGGCAAATATACACTATATAACCGAAAGTATTGGGACACCTGCCTTTACACGCACATGGACTTTAATGGCATCCCAGTCTTAGTCCGTAGGGTTCAATATTGAGTTGGCCCACCGTTTACGCTATAACAGCTTCAACTCTTCTAGGAAGGCCGTCCACAAGGTTTAGGAGTGTGTCTTTGGGAATGTTGGACCATTCTATCAGAAGCGCATTTGTGAGGTCAGGCACTGATGTTGGATGAGAAGTCCTGGCTCGCAGTCTCCACTCTAATTCATCCCGAAGGTGCTCTATCAGGTTGAGGTCCGGACTCTGTGCAGGCCAGTCAAGTTCCTCCACCCCAAACTCGTTCATCCATGAATATTGGCCTTGCTTTGTGCACTTCTTGGTGTCAGGAAAACTTGTCAGAAGGGACTCATAACAGAGGAACGAAGCAGCAGACAGAAATGACACATAAGCCGCGTACACCCGAGCTGAATGTCCGACAGATAAAGTCGGACGGAAGCTTTTCATCGTCTATTCCGATCGTGTGTAGGCCTCATCGGACTTTGTTTCTGAAAATTCTGATGGACCTAGAAATAGAACATGTTCTAAATATATCCGATGGAACCAATTCCTATCGGGAAAACCGATCGTCTGTATGCTGTTCCGAAGGACCAAAAACGACGCATGCTCTGAAGCAAGTACGAGACTGAAGCTATTGGCTACTGGTTATTGAACTTCCTTTTTCTAGTCCCGTTGTAAGTGTTGTAGGTCACCGCGTTCTGGATGGTCGGACTTTGGTGTGACCGTGTGTAGGCCAGACCTCTGCAATGGAGTTCCGTTGGAAAAACCCGAGAGCAAAACCGCTCGTGTGTACGCGCCATTAGGCTACTTTCACACTGTCGCTATATCGCTAAAAAAGGCGCCTGCAAAGCGACTGTAAAGCGCTTTTTCTGTCACTCTAGTGTGAAAGCCCGAGTGCTTTCACACTTGATTAGTGCGCTTGTGAGATGTTGAAAAAAGTCTTGCAAGCAGCATCTTTGAGGCGCTTTAGGAGCGGTGTATAAAAAAAAAAACAAATCTAAATTCTAATAAAATGAATAAAAATAAAATAAAATTTTAAAAGACACTCTGACACCATGCATGCGCTTAAACTCGACTTGTCTGCCAAGTTTCATTTATAAATATCCTTTTAGACAAGGGGATAAAACAAACTCATAAGCCTCCATGTGAAACTGATAAAGTTAATAAAAAAATAAATAAAAAAATAAAAAAACGAAGTTCGAATTAAATAAATTAAAATAAATGCGCCACCTGGGGGTGTACAGAACACCCCCAGAAATGTAATTTCCGGCTTGCGTGATTGGTTCACTGATTTTCCCAGAAGTCTGCACTAAGTTACAAGTCAGACTTCTGGCATCCCATGCAACAAAAATGTCATTTTTTTGGTGAGATACTCCCAATAGGAAATCCTATCTAATGGGATGCAGACCCTGCCACTTTCCTCATTAGAGCCCTGCAGGTGCAGCAGCTGATTGATGATTAAGAAACCATTCCCATTAGATTCACTTACCACATGGACACAGACAAACACACAGGAATTTCTTCAGAATAACTAAAGGTAGGAATCTGCAAACAAAGTTTGTTAAAATCCTTGCAATTTACACAGATCACCCAAAGGGGAATGTTTATTTTCTCCCAACAAAAGTGAGTTACGCTTTAAGGACAATTTTGGTCACCATATTTTTTCACTATTACACCTGCACACGCAATTTTAAGGCTTGGCATGTTTGGTGTGGATTTATTTGGCGCAACCTTATCTTTTATATTTTATCACAAAACTTGAGTTTGTTTACATGAAATATAACTTTACTGTATATTTTTTACTATAAATATGGGCTTGATAAACAGTTTTGCAAATATTGCACAATAATTAGACTTGAATACATTTTTGCATTGAGGCCTGCAGAGCATTGCAACCACAGACCGTCTGCTATGGGGCTGGAGGAAGTAAATTATTCCATTAGTGAAAGGGGTAAAATACTTGAATTTTTTGTGCTTTTATTGGCAATTTGTAAACTGGTGACAGGGTCTCTTGAAAGCTGCACATATATAGCATGATCAATCCAAAATACACTGGGGGAAGATGTATTCTGCCCCAGACATCGGGTCTGGCAGATGAATGAATATTGCAGAAGAGGCGTATTCACATACAAGGGTTGTGAACCCTTGGAAATAAATCATATTACCAAAAGTATTGGGACACCTGCCTTTCCACGCACATGAACTTTAATGGCATCCCAGTCTTAGTCCATTTCGAAGAATGGTCAAACATTCCCATAGACACACTCCTAAACCTTGTGGACAGCCTTCCCAGAAGAGTTGAAGCTGTTAAAGCTGCAAAGGGTGGGCCAACTCAATATTGAACCCTACGGGGCTAAGACTGGGATGCCATTAAAATCCATGTGCATGTAAAGGCAGGCGTCCCAATACTTTTGGTAATATAGTGTATTTCCAAGGGTTCAAAACCCTTGTATCTGGTATGTGAATACGCCTCTTCTGCAGTATTCATTCATCTGCCAGAGCCGATGTCTGGAACAGATTACATCTTCCCCAGTCACTGGTTCCAGTAAATGATCTGTTTATCGGAGGGGCACAGACGGCATCTACACCCAGACGTTTATCTTTCCTTCCTCACCCAGAGGCGGCCTGGAAGAACAGCCTGAGAGTTTTGAATTTTGCACATTTGTTTTGATTTAAACCAGGAAGGCAGCGAGCCCTCTGCCTTAGCCTCAGCCCCCAGTGCCTGAAATAAGACAGAAGGAAGCCATAATAAAGAAGATCTCTGGTCAAAACGAACAAGTGGATCCTACTGTATACTTAAATGCTGCCAGAAAAAAATATTAACCTCACACAAATATGCGGGCCCCGCTGGACTGGGCTCTTTTCTGTTGGGTTTCGTATTTGCGTATCTCCCTTTGTGCTGAGAGCACGCTGCACGGGGAGCTCCCAGCACAGAGACTGGGGTCTCACCACGAGCCCCGGGCCCCCGTACTAATAATTGGGACCCGGAACATCTGATTCTGGGTCACCTGATCACTGTGATAGCCTCTGATTGCCTACCACAGCTGTGAAACCCATCCCCATTTTTGTGAATGGAGGATAGAGTTACATCATATCTTTCCTTGCAGAGAGAAAAAAAAAAAGAAAACAAATGTGTGGGGAAAAAAAAAAACTATAATAGCAAAAAAATAAAATACAAAAACATACCTAGATCAAGGTTTGATGTAGGTCTGTGCCGGGGTTAGTGTTTGGTTCAAGGTCAGGGTCAATATTTTTTTTAAATATCAGTGTCAGTTATGCCGGCGTACACGCAAGCAGTCTTTTCGACCGGACTGGTCCGACGGATCGAGTCCGGCGGACAATTCGACCGGGTGTGGGCTTCATCGGAACCTGCAGCGGACTTTTTCGGTCGAAAATCTGACGGACTTTAGATTTGGAACATGCTCCGCCGGACCCAGTTCCTATCGAAAAGTCTGCTCGTCTGTGTGCTAGTCCGACGGACAAAAACCGACACTAGGGCAACTATTGGCTACTGGCTATCAACTTCCTTATTTTAATCCGTTGTATGTCATCACGTACAAATCCGTCGGACTTTGGTGTGATCGTGTGTAGGCAAGTCAGTTTGTTGGGAAAGTCCGTCGGAAGTCCGTCGAAAGTCCGTCGAAAAGTCCAAAATGCGCACTGTTGTTTCTGTGTGTGGTTTCGCTGCGATTGTCAGGAGCAGGACATTTTTATTTTAGGTTGTTCTTTGGTGATAGGTTATGGTAGTAGAAAGAAATATACAGCTATATTTAAAAAAAAAAATTTTTTTTTACTATTTTGGGCCAGTTTCCCTTTGATAAAAAAAAAAAAATCAGGAGATATCCATTACCATTTACTACCAAATGAAAGCCCAATTTGTCCTGAAAAAAATAAGGTATAATCCACCTGGATGCAAAAAGTAGTTGTGATTATATGTACGGTTTTACTAACACGTGTCAAAGTTGCAAAATTGTGCTTAGGCATTGATATTTGTTTTACTCTTAGGCACGAATCGGTTCAAGGATTGGTGTGCTTTAAAACAAAGTGCACTCTTCCTTTTTGCAACCTTCCCCTGACCTAACTTAAACCTCCACAGGTTTGCAGGAACACAGGATCCATGCCTCCCCTACCGACAGAACGCAGATCTGCCTTGTTTACAGACTGCCGTTCTGGCTGTGTATTAAAGGATCAGCGGGTGCCGGTGGACATCGAGTCCACGGTACCCGCAGATCAGCTCCCGCCAGAGCTTTTTTTCACAAACAATAGGTGCTGGAACTTAACCACGGCCACACAAAACCCCTCCCCCTACACACACCCTCCAAATCATATCAAATAGTGGGTGTGTTCAGTCAAATTTCCCAAAAACAGTAGGAGGGTCTTGAAGTGGCATTAAATACCAGGATTGCATTACATACAGAGTGCAGAGCTGTCACTTGTAAACACAGAAACAAGACTTCTGTGTTTACAAGTGATTGTGTTGAGCAGGCACCAAAGGGTCTGAGCCAGAGGTGGTGGAACTGAGTTCCACCAAGTTCCCCCTGAAAAAAAGCCCTGGCTCCCGCTGTGTGTGATCACAGCGGGAGCAGGTCGCCGGCAGTGCGCGTGCACGCCCCAGACCTGGAAGTGCAGGATTACCTATATATATATATATATATATATATATAGATATATCTATATATATATATATAGATATATATATATGTCATCCTGCGCACAGCGACCGCCATGGTATGGGGCAGCCGGGAACTGGTTAAAGCTGAAGTTTACGTATGGCAAAGTGTTCTCTGATTGGACAATGTAGAGATTGTGACGTCACTGCCCCGCCCCTTCACCTCAGCCAATCAGAGAACGCACGGGGCTCGGAAGCTAGTGGAGATCACTGGGGTAGTGGTGCTTCCATAGGGATCTCACATACATACTTACATTGATCCAACATATGATATATTTGCATTTCTAGATTTAGATACATGTTTACATTCTCACGGACGGTATGGTGAACCATTCCTGAAAATGCCCGGCTGTACACTGGTCCTGGCAAAATGCGGCTGTAGATTCCCTCTGGGGCTGGTTACAAATCTATAAATCCAGGGATGCCACACAGAAGAAACCTTGAAGGTTCCTGAAAACTGGTGAAAGGTTACATGTCCTTTTATGTCCCCAGTAGGCTTATTTTAATAAAAGTACATGTGTGCTCCCCGAGCAATTTAAAATCAAGTACAGCATTTTTGGCAGATTTCCCGGCTGTGCCGGGCCGGTTCATCAGGTCTTTTTATAGTGTCAATCCTATTGACATTATAATGTTACTGTGGCTTTATGATGTGAAAACAGCTCTATTCTTCCATGACGGTCTCAGGTGGTGCAAGTTGGGAACTTTCTGTTGTCAACGGTTTATTTATTTTTCTGTACAGAATAGAGAGCCAAAGACAATTCTCACTCTAAACATTCTGCAAACATATCCAAGACAACCAGAACTATAACATATTGTCAATGTAAAACAGTTTATAAACTGTAGCCACAAACACAGGTGTTGGTTTCTTTACAATCACATGCTAGGTGCCTGTCCCTTTACAATCACACGGTGGATCCCTGTTCCCTTACAACCACATTGTAGGAGCCTGACCCCTCCCAATCACAGAATAGGTGCCTGTCCCATTACAATCATATGCCAGATACCGTCTCCTTGCAATCACATGCTCCCATGGTGGGTGCCTGTACCCATACAATCACATAATAGGTGCCTGTCCCCTTCCAATTACATGCTTGGTCCCCTACAATCACATGGTAGGTGCCTGGCCCCTTCCAATCACATGGTATATATTCTTCTAATCACATTGTAGATGCCTTTTCCCTTACAATAACATGGTATGTGCCCTTCCCCTTCCAATCACATGGTAGGTGCCCTTCCAATCACATGGTAGGTGCCCTTCCACTTCCAATCACATGGTAGGTGCCCTTCCAATTACATGGTAGGCGCCCGTCCCCTTCCAATCACATGGTAGGTGCCTGTGCCCCTCCAATCACATGGTAGGTGCCTGCCCCTCCAATCACATGGTAGGCGCCCGTCCCCTTCCAATCACATGGTAGGTGCCTGTCCCCCTCCAATCACATGGTAGGTGCCTGTCCCTCTCCAATCAGATAGTAAGTGCCTGTCTCCTTCCAATCAGATGGTAGGAGCCTGTCCCCTTACAATCACATGCTAGATGCCTTTCCCCCTACAATCATATGGTAGATGTCAGTTCTTTACAATTTACATTGTAAGTGCCGGTCCCCTTCACTCAAACGTTAGGTACTGTTCAACTTCCAATCACATGGTAGGAGCCTTTTCTTTCTAATCACATGGTAGGAGCCTTTTCCCTTACAATCACATGGTAGGAACCTTTCCCTTACAATCACATGCTAGGAGCCTGTTCTCTTCAAATCACATGCTAGATGCCGGTTCCCTTACAATCACATGCTAGATGCCTGTTCCCTTACAATCACATGGTAGGAGCCTGTTCCCTTACAATCACATGGTAGGAGCCTGTTCCCTTACAATCACATGGTAGGAGCCTGTTCCCTTACAATCACATGGTAGGAGCCTGTTCCTTTACAATCACATGGTAGGAGCCTGTTCCTTTACAATCACATGGTAGGAGCCTGTTCCTTTACAATCACATGGTAGGTATCGGTGTCATTACAATCTACACAATGTGTACAATTGAAATATAGAAAGCATGACTGCTAAGGCACAATGGGCCTAGGTACAAATGAAATGTAACATAATGGGATCAGAAAACCCCCCACCACCCTTGCCCTTTCACCCCATTAAATAAAACACTTACAACCAGTAGGTTGGAAAGGGCAAGGCCACAGCTTTATTACATTTCAACACATAACATGTGAACACATTTAACCAGTGCCAGTCACAGTCGTACCGGGAGCACTCAATTCCAAAGGGGGGGGTGGGGCCTGTCCTTACCATAACTGCGGGTCAGACAGCCTACTTCCAATTTTTCATCAAGGGCATAGCCCATTACAGCAAATTTAAATGCTGGCAAGGTCAAGAAACAGCAGCAAGCTGTGACATACCATAAAGGAGAAAAAGGGTTCAGCTCTTCCATCAACTTCTTCAAAAGACCCAGTATTCCCTGGGGGCAAACATTTTCTGAGCTAAGGCCCATCCCATCCCCCATCATTGCCATCAACCACCTTGTCCGGAAATCACCTTGGCCATGCCCCCATCAGTCAAGGCTCTCTTTCCCTATGGGGCTCAAGAGGCCTTCAAGAGGGTAATGGGACTTTACATGACGTGCACCTCCATCCCTAAATTGGAAATTAGAGAGGGGCTTTTTTTGGGACTTTGAGTAAGGCACAAGACACGTGGTAGAAGAAATTAAGTAAATAAGTATTTAACCTACTTCATTTCTCCTACCACGTGTCTTGTTCCTTTACTCAAAGTCCCAAAAACCCCCTCTCTAATTTACAATTGAAATATCTCCAGTAATAAGATTCGCATTGCTTCAGTTTGCACACTTGCGAATAGGGATGAGTGAAACTGAGAGTTTTCATCTCCCCGTAATTTCGATTTTAATTGGTTGTTGCTGGTTTTTAAAGATGCAATGAGCTTTGAATGGCTTCGAAGGGTTATGGAAGATAATTTTCCTGAACCTGTTCCTATGGCAAAAAACGCTCCTTCCCTACCCAACAGTTCCCCCAGTTAAAGTAGAACTCCAGAATTTACTCCCTCACTACCTGGGAGCCAAATTTACATTTTGAAAGCTTTTTTTACTTTGGGTTTTATTTATTAATGTTTTCATGTAAGAGTCACACAGCTTTCACATAGGGCTCATTAGAAAGCCTGGTGGAACCTGAAAAAATCTTGGGTGAAATCATTTCTAAATAGACCCCTTATTTTTTTTAACTTTAACTTTTATAAACCTCCCACCCCCAATGCCATCCCCCAGTATTGTTAGGTCTTGCGTATATGCCGGGTTTTTTTTGCACATTTTTGGAGCGTCCCCATTCATTTGAATGGACCTCCACTTCGAAAGTGCACTAAAAGAAGCTCATGTACCAAATTTCAGACATGAGCCAAGTATGTTTTGCATTGCGCGTTTTTTGTGAATCCTCCAGTAATAAAAACACGATAAAAATTGCTACCCGCGCTTGGGGTGCCATTAAAAAATAATGGCACCGCAACCACGTTGCATGTTTGCAGAAGTGCGGGCAGAAACGCTAATTTCTCCTACATTTAGTTGTGAATGGGGCCTGAAAATGGAAAGTGACAGTGCACAAAAAATTAAATACACAAAAAGAAACAAAAAAACAAACAAATACAATGAAATAATAAACACAAATAGAAGAAAATAATAAACCAAACGACTCCAATAACACAAAAAAAAAACCACACCTTCTACAGATAAAACAATGAATTTATTTATTGAATTTTTTTGCCTGGGCAACTCATATTTCTGCTAAGCAGCTCAATAAGTGAAATTGAGAGTTTCAAGTTTGTTGGAATTTGCAGACAATAAAATTGTCGATTCTTCAGTGAAATCAATTTCTGAAAAAAAAATCCTCTGCTCATTACCATTCCCTGTTTATAAACAAGTAAAACTGTCAGAATTGATATTTTCAAGGTTGATTAGTAAAATTTGAAAATGCCATGTGGGTTTTTATTTTTTTTTTTTTTTTGCTGTTGTCCAGGACTGGCAGTAATCTTTGTACCCACATGTGGTGGAATAATCTTTGTACCCACATGTGGTGGAATAATCTTTGTACCCACATGTGGTGGAGAAGATAATGCGATGAAGGCTCCTTGCAGCCCCGGAGTGGGGAGGGTGGGATCCATTTCACTCTGCGGTATTTGTACAGACAATGATAACAGACAAACACATCAATAACAAGTTTTGTATTGTGTCAGGCCTAAAAAAATAATCCTTCATATCAAATATGTATCAAAGGTTTTATCAACAAGGCATTGTGCAAAAGCCAGAGGCACAAACATCTTGATTTTTTAATTTTTTTTCCCTGCCTCTGGATCCTGAAGGGTTACGCAGGCCATACACGGTGCAAATTTCTTTCCTGCAACTACGGGTTTATTTATTTATTTTTTTATACTAGTAATGGTGGCGATCAGCGACTTATAGCGGGACTGCGATACTGTGGCGGTCAATCTGACTCTAACTGACACTTTTGACAATTTGTGGGGACCAGTGACATGAATACAGTGATCAGTGCTAAAAATATGCACTGTCACTGTACTAATGACACTGGCTGGGAAGGGGTTAAACATCTAGGGCGATCAAAGGGTTAAATGTGTGCCTAGCCAGTGTTTATGTGTACTGTGTGTGCTGCTTTTACTAAGGCATGTGCATGGGCGTCCGCAAGGGGGGGCAAGGGGGGGCAAGTGCCTCTCCCTGGAATTGGCACAGGTGTCTGTGAGCCGTCCTTGCAGGGTCCACCGTGGATGCCGCAGACTTTTTTTTCTGAGTCTGCTCTGCTGACTGCTGCTGCTTTTTAAAATCTGACTCACTGTCTGAGAGACCGTCCCTCCCTCACCCCCGATCATCCGATGCCACAGTGCTGCAGAGGCAGCAGTTCTGCGGAGGCCTCTGTCAGCCGCATAAGTCGATGCCTCTTCCATAGTTCCGGCTGGAATTTCCAGCATGCTGTTGATATCACTCCGCCTCCTGATCACTTCGAGTCCTGGTAGCGGCGGCTCTCAGGATTCACAGCAGCGCTGCAAGGTCAGTGTCACTGGGCAAAATAGGAGACAGTAGCATTTGTATGGCCACAATAGGAGTTATATGGACACAATAGGAGTTATATGGACACAATAGGAGTTATATGGACACAATAGCATCTTTATGCTTTTGTGCCCATATAGCTGCTATTGTGCCCATAAAGCTGCTATTGTACCCATATAGGTGCACAACAGCAGCCATATATAATATTGGCACAACAGCATCTATATGGGCACAGCAGCAACATCATGTCACTTACAACTCTACTTCCTCCTTTCCAACTCCTCTTACCGTTGGGGTCCCCCAAGGTTCTGTCCTTGGACCTCTACTATTCTCGATCTACACATCCTCCCTGGGTCAGCTGATAGCCTCCCATGGCTTCCACTACCATTTATACGCTGATGACACCCAAATTTATCTCTCTACCCCTCAGCTCACCCCATCAATCTCCTCACACATCACTGATTTACTAACAGACATATCAACTTGGATGTCACACCACTTCCTCAAACTGAATCTAAATCTAAAACTGGACTCATAATATTTCCTCCCCCACGTGCCCCTTCCCCTGACTTCTCTGTCAAGATCAATGGCACATCTATCAGTCCGTCCCCACATGCCAGGGTGCTAGGGGTAACCTTAGACTCTGAACTGTCCTTTCAGGCCCACATACAATCCCTGTCCAAATCATGCCGCCTTACCCTCCGCAACATCTCTAGAATACGCTCCTTTTTATCTAATGACACCACAAAGCTTCTAATTCACTCCCTGGTCATCTCTCACCTCGACTACTGCAACTCCCTCCTCATTGGATTACCTTTACATAGACTATCCCCCCTTCAGTCCATAATGAATGCCGCTGCAAGACTCATCCACCTTACCAACCATTCAGTGTCCTCCACCCATCTCTGCCAATCTCTCCACTGGCTTCCACCCACCCAACGAATAAAATTCAAAGTACTAACAATAATTTACAAAGCCGTCCACAACTCGGCCCCCAGCTACATCACTAACCTAGTCCCAAAATACCAACCAAGCCGCTCTCTTCGGTCATCCCAAGACCTCCTGCTCTCTAGCTCCCCTCCTCCCATGCTCGCCTCCAGGATTTCTCCAGAGCTTCTCCCATCCTTTGGAACTCCCTACACCAATCTGTCCGACTGTCCCCTAATCTATCCATCTTTAGACGATCCCTGAAAACCCTTATCTTTAAAGAAGCCTATGCTGCTTCTAACTAATACACTGTTTTACTTTCTCCATCAGCTCATCCCCCACATCTATTACCTTTTGTATCAATTGACCCTCCCTCCTAGATTTTAAGCTCTAATGAGCAGGGCCCTCTGATTCCTCCTGTACCAAATTGTAATGTAACTGTAATGTCTGCCTTCATTTTGTTAAACTCAAACTGTTGGCGCTATATAAATCCTGTATAATAATAATAATATATGGGCACAATAGCACCTATATAGGCACAACAGCATCTATAAGGGCACAACAGCAGCTTTATGGGCACAATAGCAGCTATATGGGCACAACAGCATAAAGATGCTCTTGTGTCCATATAGAATTATAAAATCTCCACTGGCTTAAGCCAATGCTGCACCATGCACGTGTATTTTTTTTTTGTAATTGATCGATTGCCTAATTGTATATTTATTTATACCTTGTACATGTAATTCTGCGGTGACCCGTGCTGTATAAATTACTTCAAGTTCACTGCAACGGGACCACTCTCTCCATACAGCGTGCTTCGCTATACATGCTCAGTGTATTAGCCTACGCCAACCAGCATCACTCCGCACCTGCAGGATACAGCTAGATAATCCATCAACGTTAACCGTCCATCCCTGCTAGCCGGCTGACAGGCAACCCTCTCCGCATGACCCCCCAAACAGTTCCCCTTCCCTCTTTCCTCCCCGCCCTTCCCTGTGTATGCTCTTCGGCAGCATAGTCATTGAAACCAATGCCCACACCATTTAGCTATGCCATTGTGCTTGCCCATCTTAATTTTGACCCAATAGCTGCCGAACAGCATACAAAGTCCGGACAGTGTCGGTGTCGTTTTGTATGTGTGTTTGTCTTTTATGTTGTCTAAGGTATAGCAATACCTTGGTTATCTTTGTTGTTTTTTCTTTTGCCATACCCACACTGTTAGATGAAACCTCCATGTTTTGCCTCTCACCTAATTTGTGGATTTTAAATCATTTAATAAATTGAGTTTTTATGTAAATACCTCTGGTCACTCATTGCTAAAGTAACCACTTTTCCACTTGATACCTTATATCAAGAATTCCTTCCCTTACCCCTCCCCATTGTAAGCCCCCCACTATACTATACTGTTCATGGGTTACAGCAATAACACCGAATTCGGTGCGTGGTCAGAGGCTGATCAGTATTCAGACTGATCAACCGGTTACCCAGTAATTTGCCTCCATCCCCTTCCCCCTACCCCCATTCATAGTACCCTTATTTATACCTTCACCTGCTTTGGTCGCAGCATATTTTGCATGGTTTTGCATGTGGCTCAGATCGCCATGGCAAAACCAGGTACACCCCCCCCCCCCAAAGTGACAAATGTGGCGGTGGAAGTGGGGAGGGTTATCACGCTTTATGTGATAATGACTAAGCCCCTCCCCTTCATGACATTGTTGAAAAGGGGCGGAGCATGGGTGATTTTAAAATGGTGCCCCCCCCTCTGAAAAAAGTTCTACGGATGTGATGGATTCTCTTTTTGCAGGGAAAAAAAATCCATCACATCCCTGCTGCCAGGACGGAGCTTTGCCTTGTTTACATATGCAGAGCTCAGTCCAGTAGACATGTGCAGAACGAAAAAAAATTTTTCGTTTCGATTTGTTATTTACATAAATTAGTTTAGTTAAATTAGTTTAATTTGTTTAATTAGTTTTCGGGATTCATTTCGTTTATTCGTTTTTGAATCGATTCGAAACGCTTTCTAAATCAATTTCGAATAGTTTTAAAATTTGAAACGTTTAAGAATTTGAATAGATTTCCAATTTCCAAAAAAATTAAATAGAATAGAAAATAAAGGAATAGAATAGAAAAAAAATTCTATTCTATTCCTTTATTTTCTATTCTATTTTATTATCTTTGAAAATTGGAAAACAATTCGATTTTTGTTCAAATTCGAATTTCGTTATTTCGAATTCTTTTAAATTCGGTACTATTCTAATTTCTAATTCTAATTTCCAAATAATGAAAATTAGGCTGAATTTTAATTCGAGACGAAACGAACTGCACATGTCTACAGTTCAGCCTCTTCCCTGGATGGTCGGCGCATGCCGGTGGACATCTATTGGCCGGCACCCATTGGTTAGCTTCTGCTGTGACTAATCACAGCACAAGTGGCACGTGCCCCCATACCCAGAGGCATAGGTGTGTGCAACCTATTGTATTAGGGTGTGCCCCCCAAACCTCAAACACATGCCTTTCTCTGCAGCCTCAGCTGCACTGGACAGTGAATGAATGAGAAGTGCTCTGTGCTGAGCAGCTTCCCTTTCATTCACAGACTGAAGCATAGTAAACACAGTTTACATGCTTCAGCAATGAATGAACACAGCGAGTGAGTATGATCACTGTGTTCATTTAGAAAAGGAAAGGGTAGATAAATTACATATTGATTAGCCCCTTCCCCCACTCTCTATCCTGAAACATCCCCCTCAGAAGCCAGGGGAAGAGGAGGGAAACCAGCAGCACTGCGGTGGGAGAGCACAACATGGGGGGAATCCTGGGCAGTAGGGGGAATCAGCACTGCACAGAGTGATTAGGGTGTGCCCAGGCACACCTGGCACACCCCCTGCACATGCCTATGCCCAGAAGTAGAGTATCACTTATATGTAGCACCCTGTAGTTTAGGCAGGGAGGTCCTCACAAATTTATGTGCCAGGAGTAGTTATCCAGGATAGAGATCCATTGACTTCTCCTTAAGTTTGGCCTTGTTGCACTTTTCTCTTCTACCACTAGGTGGCGGGTTACTTGGTGGTACTAGATATGAGAAGGGCAACCCAAGGTCAAGTTATGGGTATGTGGGCTATCTCAGCTAATGGGCAGGGGTTTTCCTGAATCCCTTGGCCTACTGGGAGAACCTATATATTTGGGTGGAGTCAGGTAATTAATGTTCTTTGCCACCTGGGCGGCTGTCTGGGTGGACATGTGTTGTACTGCCCAGGCTGCTAGGCCGGGGATTGGACTAATCCTGGGCACACCTGGCTGCTAGGCTGTCTGAGAGCCTATCCAGAAGCAAGAGAGCAGCGCAGGGTTGGGATTGCGGCTTGCAGTCCAACCAAATGTGACGGTTCTGCCGGTCGGAGAACCTGTCAAGGTCAGAGGTAGAGGGGAAGCCCCCAGTAAGGGACTATTTGCCTTATTACCAGAGACCACAGTGAGTAGCTAAAGCAAGTACCGGAGCAGTATTCTCACCAATCGGGGACGGTGAAGAATTGGGAAGCTTCAGTGGGAATCAAGCCAGGGACCCAACCAGCGGAGGTGACGCTTGCAGAGCAGCCTTGTGTGTCAAGCCAGGGACCGGGCAGGCCAGTGGGGGTGAAGCTTGAGAAGTATCTGGAGTGCCAAGCTAGGGACCCAGCAGAGAAGTGGGGGTGATGCTTGAGGAAGATACCACCGTGAAGATTAGAGGAGCTCAAGGGATTCAGTGACAGTAAATCAGTGGGTCTAGTGAGAGATACTGGGAGCTCAGTGTATGGAAGAACTACAAGGAGAAGTTGTAGGGAAGCTGAAAGAACAGTTACACTTTGTGTTAGGAACTGTTAAAAACTGTTGTCATAGACGACAACATTCCTGCACATGAAGATGTGGCTTCTTGCTGGAGGCCTTTCCCTGCATGGCTGTCCTTCTACTGAAGTCTTGGTGTCAGCTAATTGAATTTGCAACTATCAAAAGGTGTCCTGACCCTAACCGTCTCTCCCCCCAAAAATACAAAAATGGACTGTTAAGAGAAATAAAACCTCTTTTACATCCAAGAAGTGTCTGGCGCCCAATGACTTTCACCATCTTTTCACCCACTATGCCTCACAACCCATTGCATACAGAATGATGTCAGCTATCTCTGACCCTGGAGGTCCTCATTAGACCAAAGGAGGCCCGGAATTCCGCTACATATATATTCGTGATTTTGCACAGAACGGCCTCTCTGTAGCAGTAAATCTGCTATGGGACGGCCGGACTTCCATACTTAGCCAAAAAGGACATTTTGCTGAAAATTTGCTAACCAAAAAAACTCTCATGCTCATCCCTACCAGGGATTAAAAAGTGCCCCTCCTCCACTATGCCGCCATTATTTGATGACTTTTCTGCCCTGATACAATCCAGAGACATTTGCGTATTTTTCCGTGACTGTTATGAAAGCATCTTTGACATAAACGAGCTTTGAATTGACGTTTAGCCCCGTACTGCAGTATGTGTCAGTGAAACGTTTCCTTACTGCTGAGGACATAGAAGTGAGATGATCCTGTATTGGGGAAATGAGACCTCCCGGTGACAAGTGCAATCAGTGTCAGCTACTTAGCAGTGTTTGTACAGCAATGGATACATTGTAACCGATCCATTCTGCTTTCTCAGCTGCGGAGAGAGTGCTGGGGCGGCCTGGCAGGTGACACACATGGGAGATCTGTGCTGACGTCACCGGCAGACCAAATCCACAGAGACTGCAGCACAGACACACTGCGGATGACACGAGACAGCGCTGCCAGAAGAGCGCTGCCAGAAGAGCTGCCTGTAATCCTCAAACCAAATACAAGGTTTATCTATAGTGGAATAAACTGCAAAGACGGCCTCCTTCTTCCAAGTGAACTTCATACATTGCAATGATTATAGAAAAACTGCATTGTAGACTCTTACCTGCTACTGTTCTGTAGATATTGATGTAAGTTTTTTTTTTGGGGGGGGGGTCTTCCCTTATCATTACCACCTTAGCAATATCAGCAGTACAGGGACAAAGTCATCTAGAGCCCAGGGCGAACATGCCAAATTGCGCCCCCCCCCCATCCTAAGATGTATGAGCATTATGTGTCATCAAACCCCCCCCCCCTAAAAAAAATAGAGCGCTAATCTGCGTGCTTAACTCAAATACTCATTCCTGAATAAAAAGCAAGATTTTAGAGCAATAGCTGTTGTTCGGATCATCTTTATGGACTATTACTCTCAGATGGGCGACTGTGGATCAGGAACCTGTGAGCTCTGCTGATGGTGGACCATATGGGTAGTAGCACTGAAATCTCTGTTTGTATTATTAGAAAATAAAAGTACAGTTGTTAGTTGGGGGCCGGATAGGCTTCTCTGAAAATAAACGTTTTCAGGGGTCGCCTAAAAGTGGATAGAGTTGGAGATAGTCGGACAGATTGGTGTAGGGAATTCCAAAGGATGGAAGAGGCTCGGGAGAAGTCCTGGAGGCGAGCGTGGGAGACGGGGAACTAGAGATCAGGATGTCTTGGGAGGAATGAAGAGAATGATTAGGTTGGTATTGTGGGACCAGGTTAGTGATGTAGCTGGGGGCCGAGTTGTGGATGGCTTTGTAAGTTTTAGTTAGTATTTTGAATTTAATTTGTTGGGTGAGTGGCAGCCAATGGAGGGATTGGCAGAGAGAGTGGTCCTAATCAGTTTAGCAGCATATCTTCTATGCATTTTAAGGGTTAATCAACAGTGACTGTCATATACCTTAAAGCCTACCACATCTCTCACCATGTCTAAGCCCCAAACATCCATAAACTGTAAAACTCAGTATAAGTGTTCTCTGTAATGGTTCCATGATGTCATATAATCTTCTGCATTCAGTGTTTTCATCAGGAGGATAGTAAATGCCCAAGACAAAGGGACATCTGGGTGGTGCCTTGTCTCGGAAATGTCTGCCTTTTATCAAAAAGTCCTAACTTGAACCTCTCCCAAATAGTCACACCAAAGCTTCCTAGATCTAGATTGACATCATCTGGAAAAAGATGGTTAAACAGAAGAACAGCTACGTGTCATTGAACAATAGAGTACACATGGATAATTCTGAATTATCCCCCACAGAGGGTGTACCATCATCTTCCTAAACTGGATGTTATACAAAGGGAGGAACATTATTTCCATATACTGCATTGATGATGTCCAAAAAGCCTACAACAGTTGTTGGCATTTCGAAAAAAATGGCTCTTATAGTAATAGGTTGTTTTTGTACCAGCAGTTCTGGATCCGTATGTGGCTGATAGATCATAAAGAACTGATTCGCATGGCTCTGCCCACTGCCCTGAAGTGATCCTCTTATTTTTGAGATATGTGATAGAACTCACAAGTTAGATATGTAAATACCTTCTTGAAGGCAGATGCCTACAAAGGGGAGTTATTAATTAGAGATTCTGGGCTGCCCAGGTGGGTAAGGGTTAATGCCAATTCAGTGTTTTCACCCGAGAAGATGGAAGCTGCACCTACCAGCAAGTTGCCTGCATGGGAACCTACCTCTTCAGAGCTTTTACCACTTATAAACTAACACCTGGACAGGTATGCCGGGGCAGCCAGAAGTTCGTTGGATAGACGGGAAAAGTTGTGTTGGGACTGCAGTCTGTAATGCGGCAGAAACTTTAGTAAAGTTCTTGAACTGTTTAAAAGCTTGGTCTGAAGATCTTTCAAAGGGGTGCATGAAGAGGTCCCCCGGTAGTGAGGAGGTCGGTGTTCTGGCTCCCTCTCTAGGGGTCAGTTCCCCGAGCATTAACCATAACTAAGGCCACAGTACAGAGACCCCAGGTATCTAGCCACATGGTACAGAAAAGAGAAGAGTTACTATGTGCATGCATGAGGTCTGTGCTAATGCATGGCGGGACCCCATTTTGTGAGATGGCAGAGATGCGCTGGACTGGTGGAGAGGGCATAGGCTCAGCGGTGTCCCTCCTAAATGCAACATTCACGGTGCAAAGGTATGTAGTGACACGGGACGATATGTTTATATAGAGATTCTGATGGTCCTACAGCTACATCTCTAAGCCAGGGTTCCGCCTTAATGTGGACTCGCAAATGACCTACACGTGAACGCGGCCCCGTCTAGTCCAGGCATTGATGAGCGCGTGCACGAGAAAAGTACCCCCATGTGTGTACAGGTGAGCTGGTCCCACCCATATCCTGCTCTAAGAAGGCTTTACTGAGCTATGCACTGATTCGGTTGGAGGAGTTTTTCGATTCCTTAGACCTTTCTCACCATAACCTGTATGGTTATGGTCTCATTTAGCCCTACCATGAAAGGGCTAGTTGGTTGTGTTTGTCTCTCAAGCCAAAGGTTCCACACAGCATTAAAACTCTTCCTCCACTATCTAGAAGTATTTAGTTACTTTCAACTGGACTTGATCAGTAATGATGAAGACAACTTGTAGCTTTTCCAAGCCACTTCTTCAGTTCTAACATACAGTATGTAAGAAAAATATCTTGATCGAATCACCATGGTAAGGCAGATGTTGACTAAGAACAAGATGGGAGGTGTGGAAATTGTGGAGCCACCATCACATCCCTGTGTCGTTTAAGCCATGTAATACACTGAGATTGAAGCTTCTAAATTCAAAAGACCCAACACCCAAACATTGATAAAGTAACTTAGTATATGCAATACTGTATAGTGAGAAATGCAAAGACTTGAGCATTGGGGAGACAAAACCACCTCTCAACAAACGAATGGCCCAACATAGGAAGATGGACAACTGGTTCACAAGAAGTGTGCCATCTATGGCAAACTGGAAAAGCCATCATTGAACAAAGGTGGGGGCTTTCAAAGCTGTCTGCTTTACACATGAAATATCTTTCTAATGTATCTGCTCTAATGTTTTAATACCAAAGTCACACCTTCTGGCTATGTTTTAAGGCCCCTCCCCCTGCATAGGTAAAATAAAAAAAAAAGCAGCACTGACTGCAATACTCATCTCCTCTCCTGTGCTTCCAGAGTAATTATTTTTTGATACTAGATACAAAAGTCTTAGACTCCCGAGTTGAATGAAGCCCAACGTCATTGAACCCTGAAGACTAAGGGCATAGAATGAGTACAAGGCATAATGGACTTGCCCCTGAGGAAGCATAACCATGACATTCTGCACTCAATGTAATGATTAGGGATGAGCTTCGAGTTCGAGTCGAACTCATGTTCTACTCGAACATCGGCTGTTCGCAAGTTCGCCGAACAGCGAACAATTTGGGGTGTTCGCGGCAAATTCGAATGCCGCGGAACACCCTTTAAAAGTCTATGGGAGAAATCAAAAGTGCTAATTTTAAAGGCTTATATGCAAGTTATTGTCATAAAAAGTGTCTGAAGGGTCTGGTATGGAATTTAGGGGGAACCCCACGTCAATTTTTTTTTTCAATTTTGGCTGGGGTTCCCCTTAATATCCATACCAGACCTGAAGGGCCTTGTATGGAATTTAGGGGGACCCCCACATCATTTTTTTTTTTTTATTTTGGTTCGGGGTTCCCCTGTGGGGAATTCCCATGCCGTTTTTATCAATGAACTTCTATGTGTATTGTCGGCAATGCAATAGCCGCGGCTAGTTTTAAATGAGTTTTTTCCTTCCAAATGTCATTTTGCTGTCAGACTGTTCTAAACACAGGAAACATGCGCCCCTTTACAGGCATACTATAGACACCCCCCAGGTACGAAATTTAAAGGGATATTACACTTTTATTGTTTGACTTTAAGCATTAATAAAATCACTGCTCCTGAAAAAACGTCCGTTTTTAAAACTTTTTTTTGCATTGATCCATGTCCCCTGGGGCAGGACCCGGGTCCCCAAACACTTTTTATGACAATAACTTGCATATTAGCCTTTAAAATTAGCACTTTTGATTATTCATGTTCGTGTCCCATAGACTTTAACGGCGTTCGCGTGTTCGAACGAATTTTTTTCCTGTTCGCATGTTCTGGTGCGAACCGAACAGGGGGGTGTTCGGCTCATCCCTAGTAATGATGTATCATTGAGGACCACCTAGCACCAGAGAAAAGGGGAAACAGGAAGAAGACCCTGCACATCACATACCTGGCCTTAAGAATCCAGAAAAGGTAAGTAGGAAAAATGAAAAAAATAAAGCATAAATCACTGCCAGGGGAGCCTCCAAGGGGCAAAGGGGTGTAATTGGGGGAGGGAAAACCTGGACTTTGGCTTTGACTGAATAGATTTCCACTGTATTATCTATATGGGGAAGCCTTGGAACTTGCCAGGTTTTAGTTGGAGAACCCTTTTTTCGCAGAATTTACCAGCTCTTTAGTTAAAATCTCTAGCCTGCTGCAAGAATAAGTTATGATACTAGCCAGAAGGGGACAGTGTGGGTTGTGATGGAGCCAAGAGTGGGCTTGAGCTGGGGTGGGGATTCCCTTCTTAGGAGTCACCCAGTGACACATCCTGGCATTTCCCTCCCAAGTTATTGCAGCTCCATGACCCAGGAGACCCAGGAATCGGGCAACCAATCAAGGGAGAGTACAGAGGACAATCAGCCCTAAAAAGACAATCAAGACAGAGGACACAGGTTATTTAAACTCTTGGGGGGGCAATGGCAATCAACTTATGGAGACTCACAGGGTAGGAGACCAAGAGAGTTCGAGACACACTGCGGTACCCAATCAGAGGGACAAAGAGAGGAAATGCAAAGTGCATGCAGCCAATCAGGAGTTGTGACATCAACAGGTGAGCGCTCTTCTGCCATTTACAACCCCTTCATCATCCTCCTAATGCTCCTATGTGTATTATGGAAATCTCTGGCTTAGTAACTTCAAAAGGTACTCACGTAAGTATGTGGGTGGGTGCAGCATGGTGCGGTAACAGTGAGTCAAGAGGTAATTGCAGAACTTTTATTGAGATAAAGTAAACAGTTCACAACAACCCGCAGGAAGGAAGCCCAACTGGGAACACTCGTGGATGTCACAGCGTGTAGCGGGGCAGGTCTCAGCCAAACTGACAGTGTCTGTCTTGCGGGGCAGAATGCGGCCTGGCCGTCCGGGCCCAAGTGGGGAGGTTTCTAGAAAGAGTGGCAAGCTCTTATACTTTCCCTACTCATCAGGAACCTTTCCCTACCGTTATTACTGTCCCTGACAGTTGGGTAACCTGTCCTTACACTGTCCACACGCTAAATGCATGCCAAACCCAGGAGCCAGGGTCTTGAATAAACTCTGGCTGACCCAAGATGGCTGCCAGAGTCACATGGGTTGTCAGCGTCCAACCAGGTCACTGTCCTAGTGACCCAAGAAACCATAGAGCAGGGGTCTTCAAACCATGACCCTCCAGTTGTTCAGGAACTACAATTCCCATCATACCTAGTCATGTTTGTGAATGTCAGAGTTTTACAATGCCTCATGGGATGTGTAGTTCCACAACAGCTGGAGGCCGGGCCCTAGTTTGAAGACCCCTACCATAGAGGAACCATGCTCCTGCTGACTTCTTCCTCTCCTGCACTGCCACTGTGGTTGAATGCCACCTGTAGTGTTACATACATTCTTTTTATTCATTTTAGAAAAAAAAGTTCAAGTACAATACAGCACATAAGATAAGCAAACAAAAATAAAGAAAACATTTAGATCTCATATATAACACAACATTAGTACTCTTATGCCGCGTACACACAAGTGGACTTTCCGGCAGAAAAGGTCCGACGGAACGAATCCGTCGGACATTCCGATCGTGTGTGGGCTTCATCGGACCTTTTCTGTCAAAAAATCTGACAGACCTTAGAAACAGAACATGTTTCAAATCTTTCCGACGGACTCGATTCCTATCGAAAAAAACGTTCGTCTGTATGCTAGTCCGACGGACCGAAAACGACGCAAGGACAGCTATTGGCCACTAGCTATTGAACTTCCTTTTCTAGTCCGGTTGTACGTCATCAGGTTCGAAACAATAAGACTTGGTGGGATCGTGTGTAGGCAAGTCCGTTTCGTCGGAACTCCGTCGGAACTCTGTTGAAAAGTCCTTCGGAGTTCAGTCCGACGAGAAGTCCGCTCGTGTGTACGCGGCATTACAGACACATATAAAAGGTGTGTATCCTAAAACCTTATCATGACAACCATATGTATCATAATTATTCCCCAAAGGGGAGGCGAGAGAAATCATGAGAGGTGGAGGCTTCACACATTTAAATGTATATTTAGGGGTTACTAGGACTCTCTACCTAATCCCTAACTCCACCCAGCGTCCTCACTCCCCCACCTCCATCTACACTGTCTACATGCGAAATGTGTGCCAAACCCAGGAGCCAGGGTCTTAAATAGGCTCTGGCTGGCCCAAGATGGCTGCCAGAGTCACATGGGTTGTTAGCATCCAACTGGACCACCGTCCCAGTGACCCAGGAAACCATAGAGGAACCATGCTCCTTCAGACTTCCTCCCCTCCAATCGAGCGCCACCTGCAGTAAAGAAAACCGACTGCACCTGCCCACGGGTATACGGGCCAACTGTAAAATTAATAGAAATTTGACAATAAATTACTGAATTCTGACTTCTGAAAATCAGAATTTTGTTTAATATGTTTTAGGATGGCCCCCAGGGCTCTTCCATACTCTACAACAGCCTACACACACAGCTTTGCATGCACGTCGTGAACTTTCTCTGAATGGGTCTCGCCCCAGAACTTACAATTAGCTGGCTGCTACTTGGCTCGCCCTACCAGATACATTTCATTATGTGCCGGCGCTTTACATGTCAATCCGCCTTTGTCACTATTGTTTCCAGGCCTGAGTGAGATTGATTCCCCCCCCCCCCCCCCCCGACGGGTCCAGAGGCAGCTTGTTCTTTTCAATGCCTCCATCTGCTAATGAATGGTTACACACTGAGCCTGCAAGCTTGCAAGAAGGTGAGGCCCTGAATGTGACCTTAGTAACTTGGCTCAAACAGTAAGGAGCTGCAGAACCCAACGCAGGCTTTTCTAGTACCCATTGTCTGGTGTAAGAACAGGCTGGACAGGGGCCAGGACACGGGCTCTGCTCAGGATTAGACAAGTGTAAACGCAGCTGGGGAAGGAGAGGAATCTACGCACTTTGTAGACTCCATCACTACCAAGTATGGTCACAAAGAACGGCCAAACTCATCGCTTCCCTTTGTCAAGGCAGCCCTTACGTAAACCGACCCATGGCTTATACTTGTGTCCGTTCTAATAAATGGCACCGCAGTCTCTTGTGGGATATAAACACATATATACACTGACTGGAGACAAAGCTGGCGGCAGCAATAAACACTTTTCTTATGTTCTGGCACGAGGGGACATTAAAGCTGAACTCCAGGCCCCAACACTTTCATTGGAATATACGCTATATCGTCAAAAGTATTGGGACACCTGCCTTTACACACATGAACTTTAACCACTTCAATACCGGGCATTTTCACCCCCTCCCTGCCCAGGCCAATTTTCAGCTTTCAGCGCTATCACACTTTGAACGACAATTGCGCGGTCATGCCACGTTGTACCCATTAAAATTTTGATCGTTTTTTTTTCCCCACAAAAAGAGCTTTTTTTGGTGGTATTTGATTGCCTCTGCGTTTTTTATTTTTTGCGCTATAAACAAAAAAAGAGTGACAATTTTGAAAAAAAACCCACAAAATTTATTACTTTTTGCTATAATAAATATCCCAACTTTAAAAAAAAAAAAAAAACAATTTTATTTATTTATTTATTTCAGGTACTTATATAGCGCCGTCAATTTACGCAGGGCTTTACATATACATTGTACATTCACATCAGTCCCTATAATTTTATTCCTCAGTTTAGGCCGATATGTATTCTTTTACATATTTTTGGTAGAAAAAATCCCAATAAGCGTATATCGATTGGTTTGCGCAAAAGTTATAGCGTCTACAAAATAGGGGATAGATTTGTCATTTTTATTACTTATTTTTTTTACTACTAATGGCGGCGATCTGTGATTTTTATTGTGACTGTGACTGATAACTCATGGGGCCCCCGGGCAATAGGCAATCAGAGATTATGGGGCCACACAGTATACACACACAAAGTATACAATCACACAGTATACACATACATGTAAACACAGTATACACAGACAGATGTAAAAAAACACAGTGGTGTAGTGGGTAGCACTCTCGCCTAGCAGTAAGAAGGGTCGCTGGTTCGAATCCCAACCACGACACTACCTGCCTGGAGTTTGCATGTTCTCCCCGTGCCTGCGTGGGTTTCCTCCGGGTACTCCGGTTTCCTCCCACACTCCAAAGACATGCTGGTAGGTTAATTGGATCCTGTCTAAATTGTCCCTAGTATGTATGAATGTGAATTAGGGACCTTAGATTGTAAGCTCCTTGAGGGTGTAGGGACTGATGTGAATGTACAATGTATATGTAAAGCGCTGCGTAAATTGACGGCGCTATATAAGTACCTGAAATAAATAAATAAATAAAAAAAACACAGATTTATACATACTGTATTACTGTCCCTGGTTTTACTGAGGCTGGCAACCCTGATGGGGCCCCCTAGTGGCCCAGGGCCCTCGGGCAGTGCCCGAGTGGCTCAATGGTCAGTCCGCCCCTGCCTGTGACATTGCGGCGGACAGATCGGACACTTTTGACACTATTTTGGGACCATTGACATCTATAAAGCGACCAGTGCTATAAAAATGCACTAATTACTGTGTAAATGTGACTGGTAGGGAAGGGGTTAACACTAGGGGTGCTGAAGGGGTTAAATGTGCATCCTAAGGAGTGATTCTAACTGTGGGGGGAGGGGGCCGATGAGGGGGAGGAGACCGATCAGTGTTCCTCTGTACAAGGAACAGACGACCAGTTCTCCTCTCCCCTGACAGGACGTGGATCTGTGTGTTTACACGTCCACGTCCCTGCTCTGTGATGAGCAATCGCGGGTGCCCGGCGGACATCGCGGCTGCCGGGCACGCGCATCGGGCCCCCAGTGATGCGGCGAGCGCACGCTCTCCACAATGCCGGGAAGCCGAGGGAGTCATATGACGCCCGCCCGGAGGGACGAAGGGTTCCTGCCGCCATCATTTTACTATACGGCGATAGGGAACTGGTGAACAGCATTTCAGTCTAATGCCCCGTACACACGATCGGACTTTCCGACTACAAAACCGTGAAATTTTGTTCAAAGGTTGTTGGCTCCAACTTGTCTTGCATACACACGGTCACACAAATGTTGGCCAACAATTATGAACGTAGTGACGTACTACGTGGTTTTTCAGGTCTTTAGCGTCACCCTTTAGGCTCCTTCTGCTAATTTCGAAGTTAGTAGAAGTTTGGTGAGTGTTGATTCACGCTTTTATTTTTGCGTTTTTCATTTAGCGCTATTATTATTATTCTTGATATCACTTGAAAAAAAAAAGCCTTTGAAACTTCGTTTGCAATAACTCCATCAGTATCACCAGCAAAGCAGCTTCATTATTATCCCATTAAAGAAGAAAAGAATTGTGCGCTGCATTTTGGAGATTTCATAATTTGCCACGTCACGAATGTTAATTCTCCATTACGAACGCTAGTTTACAAGACCGACCGCTTCTGCTTCAGAGCATGCGTGAACTTTTGTGCAACAGACTTGTGTACACACTATCGGAAAGTCCGACAACAAAGTTTTGTTGGCGGAAAATTTGAGAACCTGCTAGTTAACATTTGTTGGCGGAAAGTCCGACAACAAATGTTCGATGGAGCATACACACAGTCGGACTTTCAGCCAACAAGCTCACATCCAACATTTCCCCTCGGAAAGTCAGGTCGTGTGTACATGGCATTAGTCTGTAGGGTTCAATACTGAGTTGGCCCACCCTTTGCAGCTATAACAGCTTCAACTCTTCTGGGAAGGCTGCCCACAAGGTTTAGGAGTGTGTCTATGGGAATGTTTGACCATTCTTCCAGAAGCGCATTTGTGAGGTCAGGCACTGATGGTGGACGAGAAGGCCTGGCTCCCAGTCGCCACTCTAATTCATCCCAAAGGTGTTCTATCGGGTTGAGGTCAGGACTCTGTGCAGGCCAGTCAAGTTCCTCCACCCCAAACTCGCTCATCCATGTCTTTATGGACCTTGCTTTGTGCCCTGGTCTAAATCATTTGGTGGAGGGGAGATTAGGGTGTGGGGTTGTTTTTCAGGGGTTGGGCTTGGCCCCTTAGTTCCAGTGAAGGGAACTCTTAAGGCGTCAGCATACCAAGACATTTTGGACAATTTCATGTTACCAACTTTGTGGGAACAGTTTGGGGGATGGCCCCTTCCTGTGCCAACATGACTGCGCACCAGTGCACAAAGCAAGGCCAGTCAAGTTCTTCCACCCCAAACTCGCTCATCCATGTCTTTATGGGCCTTGCTTTGTGCACTGGTGTGCAGTCATGTTGGAACAGGAAGAGGTCATCCCCAAACTGTTCCCACAAAGTTGGGAGCATGAAATTGTCCAAAATGTCTTGGTATGCTGACGTCTTAAGAGTTCCCTTCACTGGAACTAAGGGGCCAAGCCCAACCCCTGAAAAACAACCCCACACCATAATCCCCCCTCCACCAAATGATTTGGACCAGTGCACAAAGCAAGGTCCATAAAGAAATGGATGAGCGAGTTTGGGATGGAGGAACCTGACTGGCCTGCACAGAGTCCTGACCTCATCCTGATAGAAGGTCTTTGGAATGAATTAGAGTGGTGACTGGGAGCCAGGCCTTCTCATCCAACATCAGTGTCTGACCTCACAAATGCGTCTCCTCCTTCCTCGGCTTCAATTTAGGCGCGGCTTCCCCTGCGTCTCCTCCCTCCTCCTCCTCGGTGGCCAATAGGATTGCATCTCATCTCGGCCAATCGGGTCACAGGACCCGCTTCCTGGGCCGGGATTGGCTGGGAGGAGAATCAGGAAGGCAATAGCGAATATTAATTTGCTATTGTCACACAACCGGGTGGACTAGGGGCGCAGAGCACTCCGCGCCCCTAGCCCACCCATTTTTGAAGCCAATTAGCGCATCAGGCTCTAATCATGTGCTTTAAAAAAAAAAACACATTGGAATTCATGCGTCTGGCACCCTGCATGTAGAGTAGGGGCCAGGCACCCCCTACAGTGAAAAATTAATTTTTGGCGAGATACTCCCAAAGGAAAAATCACGTCTAAAGGGAGGCAGACCCTGACACTTTCCTCATTAGAACCTTGAGAGTGCAGCAGCTGATTGATAATTATAAAATCACTCTCATTCCCATTCATTTTGCACATGGACACAAAAAATAAACAGCTATTTCTTCAGAATAAAAAAAGGTAGGCATCTGCAACAACATTTGTTAAAATCCTTGCAATGTCCATCGATCAAACAGAGGGGAATGTTTTTTTCTCGAAAACAAAAGTGGGGGTTACTCTTTAAAGTGAACAATTTTGCTCCTGGTGGACCAATTATTTATTCATATATAATTTTTTTTTTTTTATAAGTCTGCCTGCTTTTCGCTATTTGATTTTACTTTGATTTTATAACTTTTCAAGGTTTTTACGAACTGGAAAAAAATGTAGCTCTGACAGGCAAATATTGTAATTTACACATTAGTAAAACTGTTGTCTGAGTAGAATGGAAATGCGATTGTTGGGTTATTTCTGTGCCGGCAATCAAAACGCTATAAAAATCCTCCCATGCTATTATATTCCGAGCATGTACGGGATTTCAGAAACCTCTCATTGCAGATGCAAATGTTATAGAGGCTTTAAACATCTTCAGCTTCAAAACACATGTTCACGCGGACTTCTTAATGGTCTTCCTTAAATGTTGGGGTGTTTTAAAGTTGCGTAGATGTGAGTTTTGTCCTTCTAACGTTCTCATAACGAGATATAAGAAAAGAGCTGTCACTCGTTTTTTTGGGACTGGAACAAAGTCTTTGACATATTTTTTTTTTAATAAGGAATATGTGATCTTTATGTTGTGTAGATTGAGTAATGTTACCGTCGGGGCTTTTATTCTCAGAAAATAGGTGCAGGAACTCAGCCACAACAGTGTCCTGATTATCAGTGCAGTCCTAACAGTTCCCACCAGTGCTGCCAATCTGTGCCCACTAGTACTGCCAATCAGTGTCTCCTCATCAGTGTCACCTATCAGTGCCGCCTACCAGTGGTGGCTCTAGTATATATTTTTTTCTTTGGGGGAGGGGGTGGAAAACAATGCACCCAGCCCCCCCCCCCCACCCCGGTCGGTTGGTCTCCAGCCCCCCACTTTCCCCATCTAGGTCGCAGTCAGCGCTTCCTCCTGGGCAGCGGCTTCCCCCTGTGTCTCCTCCTCCTCGGCATCACGTCGGCTTCTGCAGTGCGTCTCCTCCCTCCTCCTCCAACAGGACTGCTTCTCCTCTTAGCCAATCAGGTGACGGGTCTCAGGACATGCTTCCTTATTGGCCGGGAGGAGAATCAGGAAGACAATAGTGAATAGTAATTCGCTACTGTCACACAACTGGTTGGGCTCAGGGCTCAGTGCTCTGCGTCCTGAGCCCACCCTTATTTGAAGCCAATTAGAGCCTCGGGCTCTAATTAAGTGCTTTAAAAAAAAAAAAAAAACTTAATTGGAATCCATGTTTTCGTGGCCCTGCATGTAGATTAGGGGCCGGACGCATGGATTAGGGGGGCAGAGCCCTGTATGGACCGGCCACCACTGCCGCCTACAAGTGCCCATCAGTGCCACCTATTAGTGCTTATCAGTATTGCTTATCAGTACTGTCTATCAGTGCCCACCAGTGTCCATCAGTGCCCATCAGTGCCCATCAGTGCTGCCTATCATTGCCCATCAGTGCCGCCTTCCAGTGCCCATCAGTGCTACCTATCAGTGCCCATCAGTGCCACCTACCAGTGCCCATCAGTTCTGCCCATCAGTACTGCCTACCAGTGCCCATCAGTGCTGCCTATCAGTGCCCATCAGAGCAGTCTATCAGTGCCCATCAGTAGAAGACACAAAATGACACAAGTCCATCTAATTCAACCAACTTGCTAGCTTGTTGCACAGCAAGCTAGACAAGGAGTCCCCAGAGTGATCAGTGTTCATTTCATCAGTTTTGGGGTATCCCATGCTCTCTCCTCCCCATCCAAGTTCAATGTTTCAATAAAAACGCCCAAAAATTACACCCCTAGACTGTTCCTTTGAGCCAGTAGAAGAGATTGTTATGCATCCCTTGTACTTGGGGTACCCGGCAATTATAGCCCTAATGTCTTGGTATGGATATGAGGCTCCAATTTTACTAGTTTAGAACTTTTACCACCTGTATGCCAACACTATGTACACAGTGACAGCCTAAAAGACTTTGATGTCACCGGCTCTCTCAGGTTACATAAGAGGAACAAAGCTTTAATACCTTGTAAACAAACCACAGAACACACAGTTACCACCAACATCAGGAGATGTCACCACCAGCGTCACGTAAAGGAATACGGATGACATCCGTTACCTGAAACCCATTAGCCCATAAGAATCCACTTTTGTCCATTACATAATAGCAGTGTAGAAAGTTGGTTTGTCTTTGATCTGTTACACTCGACACTCGGATATTAGCACAAGACGTGAACTCTGAAAGCAATGTGGGTCACCTTATTGTTCCAGAAAAGACTGCTGTTTGTCCACGTAGGGTGCGGTGCTTGTATTGTCCTCATTTCCTGGCTTCAGGCAAAGTACTGAGTCAGTGGAACAGAAAGAGAAAGTTTAGCTTTGAGTTTATTTAGAAATCTGCACTGCACATGAGCTAAAAAAGAAGGTGAAAAAGAAACAAGTATTAAGTGTAAGTATAATAACTCCTGCTCTGCCGCTATCCTATTACCAAAATCATCTTCAGTGAGATCTGAAGCTGCCGCAAACACCACATGTCTTCCCACATCCAACAACAAATCGAAAAATGAATAGGTGTTGCACTGCCCTAACTCTACATACACTATATTACCAAAAGTATTGGGACGCCTGCCTTTACAAACACACGAACTTTAATGGCATACCAGTCTTAGTCCGAAGGGTTCAACATAGGCGTGCGCACAGGGTGTGCCAGGCGTGCGCACAGGGTGTGCCGGGTGTGCCTGGGCACACCCTAATCACCCTATGTGCATTAGAATTATCCAGAAGCAGCACCAGGTGGGTGGTCGGGGGTGCCAGTGGCCAGTGTAAATGCCCCCATTATATAAAAGTCTACGTTCAACTTTAGGAACACGTTACACCATTATTTAGGGTGTACCATAATATGCTCCCAATCGACTGCCTCCCACCACCAGAGCCCCCTTCCTGTGACAGAAGGTGGCATTTATGTGTGTTGGGACTTCGGGGTGCACACCCTAATGCAATAGGCTGCGCACACCTATGGGGTTCAATATTGAGTTGGCCCACCCTGTGCAGCTATAACAGCTTCAACTCTTCTGGGAAGGCTGTCCACAAGGTTTAGGGGTGTGTCTATGGGAATGTTTGACCATTCTTGTAGAAGCGCATTTGTGAGGTCAGGCACTGATGTTGAACGAGAAGGCCTGGCTCGCAGTCTCCACTCAAATTCATCCCAAAGATGTTCTAGCAGGTTGAGGTCAGGACAGTCAAGATCCTTCACCCCAAACTCGCTCATCCATGTCTTTATGGACCTTGCTTTGTGCACTGGTGTGCAGTCATGTTGGAACAGGAAAGGGCCATCCCCAAAAAGTTGGGAGCATGAAATTGTCCAAAATGTCTTGGTATGCCGATGCCTTAAGAGTTCCCTTCACTGGAACTAAGGGGCCAAGCCAAACCCCTGAAAAACAACCCCACACCATAATCCCCCCCTCCACCAAATGATTTGGACCAGTGCACAAAGCAAAGTCCATAAAGACATGGATGAGCAAGTTTGGGGTGGAGAAACTGTGTTAATGTCAATACTCAGAGGCGTAACCAGAACCTTCAAGGCCCCGGTGCAAGAAACCATGAAGGGCCCCCCTGGCCCCCGACCGGGGCCCTTCCCACCGATCCCAGGGCCCTTTATGCCTATTGTGGGACCCTTTTATTATGGTCCTGTAGCGGACCACCCTCCTACCACCTTGGGGTCTCCCCACAGCCAGAGTCCAGTCGCAAGTCCGACCTTTGCGACCCTGGTAGTTCCGCCTCTGATGTCAGTAGTTTTTTTATTTTTGTTTAATTTTTTTATTCTTTTTTTTTATCATTGTGTTTTTTAAAATTCTTTTACAATTTTCGTTTTTATTATTTTTTTACACATTTTTAGGGGGCTTTGGTGAAATACCAGGGGTCTAAACAGACATCCGATGTCTCACTTTCAAGACAGAGACATGGAGTTAGGACAGATTCTCCCTTTCTCTGCAACCTCAGCTACACAGAATGAATGAACAGGAATAGCTCTGGACAGAGCTTCCTGTTCATTTACAAACGCAGCTACAGTGAGGGAAAAAAGTGTTTGATATTGCACTTTTTCCCACTGACAAAGAAATAATCAGTCTATAATTTTAATGGTAGGTTTATTTTTCCAGTGAGAGACAGAATAACAACAAAAATATGCCGGAAGATGCATTTCAAAAAAAGTTATAAATTATTTGCATTTTAATGAGTGCAATAAGCAAGATTTTGGTGATTTAAAGGGAGTGCTCCCTAATCTCAGCTTGTTATCTGTATAAAAGACACCTGTCCACAGAAGCAATCAATCAATCACATTCCAATGTCTCCACCACGGCCAAGACCAAAGAGCTGTCCAGGGATGTCAGGGACAAGATTGTAGACCTACACAAGGCTGGAATGGGCTACAAGACCATCGCCAAGCAGCTTGGTCAGAGGGTGAAAACAGTTAATGCGATTATTCGCAAATGGAAGAAACACAAAATAACTGTCAATCTCCCTCGGTCTGGGGCTCCATGCAAAATCTCTCCTCGTGGGGTTTCAGTGATCATGCGAATGGTGAGGAATCAGCCCAGAACTACACGGGAGAATCTTGTCAATGATCTCAAGGCAGCTGGGACCACAGTCACCAAGAAAACAATTGGTAACACACTACGCCGCGAAGGACTGAAATCCTGCAGCGCCCGCAAGATCCCCCTGCTGAAGAAAGCACATGTACAGACCCATTTGAAGTTTGCCAATGAACATCTGAATGATTCAGAGGAGAACTGGTTGAAAGTGCTGTGGGCAGATGAGATCAAAATCGAGCTCTTTGGCATCAACTCAACTTGCCGTGTTTGGAGGAGGAGGAATGCTGCCTATGACCCCAAGAACACCATCCCCCACCATCAAACATGGAGGTGGAAACATTATGTTTTGGGCGTATTTTTCTGCTAGGGGGACAGGACAACTTCACCGCATCAAAGGAACAATGGACAGGGCCACATACCATCAAATCTTGGGGGAGAACCTCCTTGCCTCAGCCAGGGCATTGAAAATGGGTCGTGGATGGGTCTTCCAGCATGACAATGACCCAAAACACATGGCCAAGGCAACAAAGGAGTGGCTCAAGAAGAAGCACATTAAGGCCCTAGAGTGGCCTAGCAGGTCTCCAGACCTTAATCCCAAAGAAAATATGTGGAGGGAGCTGAAGGTTCGAGTTACCAAGTGTCAGCCTCAAAACTTGGAGAGGATCTGCAAAGAGGAGTGGGACAAAATCCCTCCTGAGATGTGTGCAAACCTGGTAGGCCAACTACAAGAAATGTCTGACCTCTGTGATTGCCAACAAGGGTTTTGCCAAGTACTAAGTCGTGTTTTGCGAAGGGGGTCAAATATTTTTTTCGCTCATTAAAATGCAAATCAATTTATAACGGAGCATTGCTGGTGTCACTGGGAGGAATAGTGCCCCATTGCTTGTGTCACTGGGAGGAATAGTGCCCCATTGCTTGTGTCACTGGAAGGAATAGTGCCCCATTGCTTGTGTCACTGGGAGGAATAGTGTTCCATTGTTGGTGCCACTGGGAGGAATAGTGCCCCATTGCTTGTGTCACTGGGAGGAATAGTGTCCCATTGCTGGTGTCACTGGAAGGAATAGTACTCCATTGCTGGTGTCACTGGGAGGAATAGTGCCCCATTGCTGGTGTCACTGGGAGGAATAGTGCCCCATTGCTGGTGTCACTGGGAGGAATAGTGCCCCATTGCTTGTGTCACTGGGAGGAATAGTGTCCCATTGCTGGTGTCACTGGGAGGAATAGTGCCCCATTGCTTGTGTCACTGGGAGGAATAGTGTCCCATTGCTGCTGTCACTGGGAGGAATAGTGTCCCATTGCTGGTGTCACTGGGAGGAATAGTGCCCCATTGCTGGTGTCACTGGGAGGAATAGTGCCCCATTGCTGGTGTCACTGGGAGGAATAGTGTCCCATTGCTGCTGTCACTGGGAGGAATAATGCCCCATTGCTGCTGTCACTGGGAGGAATAGTGCCCCATTGCTGCTGTCACTGGGAGGAATAGTGCCCCATTGCTGGTGTCACTGGGAGGAATAGTGCCCCATTGCTGGTGTCACTGGGAGGAATAGTGCCCCATTGCTGGTGTCACTGGGAGGAATAGTGTCCCATTGCTGGTGTCACTGGGAGGAATAGTGTCCCATTGCTGGTGTCACTGGGAGGAATAGTGCCCCTGCCCCATTGTCGGTGTCAGAGGAAGAATTTATGCTCCATCATTAGTGTCAGTCCAGGAGAGGATCCTGTACAACTGTGTAAGATTGAATGGAAGACTGTTGGTCAGATTTAAAGCTCCAGTAAAAGAATGCCATAAAGAAGCAGTAGATGAGAAGAGACATTGGAATTCCTGGGTAAGGATATGACGTTTCCTCCTAGAAAGCAGAGGCTTTTCACCCTTTCTCATCTCCCGTAGGGCATCCAAAGTCTCCCTGACAGACGTATAAAATATTTTACTGCCTATAAAATTCAATGAGTTACTGATTGTTCCGGATTTCCTTCACAATACATGTTGCAACTTTAACCAGATTACACATAACCTGATGGGTTTTATTTGCTAATTACAGAGGGCCGTGCCCAGAACAGGCTCTGCCAGAGAAGATAAGCCCTGTTCACAGTACGTTCTGTAATTCACTTCTACATAATGGCCAATCATGTCTCGGCGTGCCAGCATGGTAATGTCATGTCAGCATTTTATCTATGGGCAGCATTGCGGCGGCTGAACCTGTCAGTCAAATGTACAAACTAGAATGACAGTAGAAAATAAAATGACATTTTTACATCCCGGGGCCTTATAAATTTACTTCTTTTGGTCCCCTATGTGCTAAAAAAAAAAAAAAAGTTTTATGAAAAAAAGTGTAAAACAATCGAGTTACTCCAGAGCATTTAACCCCACCCCAAAAAAAAAAAAAGTTTTGAACCCCCACCTCCACAACATACAAGTCCATGCAAACCCATGCGTTGGAGGCTCCTACAAAAAGTCATTGCACTACACATGTTCAGTGGCGGCCCTTCCATTTGGGGAGCAGAGGTGCCGCACCCTTAATCCATGCGCCTGACCCCTAATCTACATGCAGGGCGCCGGACGCATGGATTCCAATGGGGTTTTTTTTTTTGTTTTGAAGCACGTGATTAGAGCCTGAGGCTCTAATTGGCTTCAAAAAAGGGTGGACTTGGGGCGCAGAGCACTGCGCCCTGAGCCCACCCGGTTGTGTGACAATAGAGAATTCATTTTCACTATTGCCCTCCTGATTCTCCTCCCGGCCAATCAGGAAGCAGCTCCTGAGCCCCGATTGGCCAGGGAGTCTTAGGACTCCCAATCGTGTCTCAGGACACACTTCCTGTTCAGCCCAGAGGAGAACGGAGAGGAGAATTGCCCGGCTCTTCTTTCCCCCTGCCTCCTGTGTTAAGGTTAATCTCTGCCGCCGCCTTTTCATCCGTCTACCGCCCGGGGGGAGTCATTGGTGTGCTTGCAGCAAGCCCCGCCTTCCTGTCTGCCGCTCGTCTCCCACCGGGGGGGGGGGGTGGATGGCGTTAGTTTGCTGCCCCCCCCCCCCCGAAATATGTTACATATTGCTGTACATTTGAGTGGGAGCAATAATTCTAGGCCCATTATTCATGGGTACGTCTAAACTGATAGACATGCGCATGACAAAAAAAATGTATTTTGTTTCATTTTGGATTTGTTAATCTAGTTATTTCATTTTGTTAAATTCTGTTGATTCATTCAATTGGTATTCCGGATTCGTGTTGAGAATTCTTATTCGAAATTCGTTTATTTTCTTTTGAATTTTCTTCGAATTTATAGATATTTTCGTTTCAAACCGTTCAAATCGATAAATTTCAAATCGGTCGAATGGAAAATGTTTTATTTGTTTCGATACGAATGCGGCAAAGTGAACAAACAAACAGAAAAATATTCATCAAATGATTACAATGACTCTTTAAATTCATTATTAGGACACTTACCTGTCCAGGGACAGCTGAGCCGATCTTCGGATAGGCTGTCGGGTGCAGCCGCCATTCCTGGTAAGGGAACCTGGCAGTAAAGCCTTTTGGCTTCACAGCCGGGTCCCTACTGAGCATGCGCGAAGCGCGCTGCACTGCCTAGTTGGTCCGGCGGCGGAGGAAGGAGGAGGGGGCCGAACTTCTGAGAGACGGGGCCGCGGCCCTGTCTCCTGGTAGTGGGGAACGGTACCTGTCAAAAACAGTTACCTGAAAGGTACCAGATGTGGCACCGGAGGGGGGAGGAGACGGATAAGTGGAAGGTCCACTTTTGAGTGGAACGCCGCTTTAATGAACTCTCGCACTAAGATTGCATTTTGGACTACCACCATTTTATTACCTGAGATCTCTGCTTTCAGAAAATATTTATTGCTTTGGAGGGTATTTAGTCATCTTTAGGCCTAAAATGATTTTTAACCGGTTGGTTCTCCGGAAGGTTTACTCCCTTCATGACCAGGCCATATTTTGCGAAACGGCACGCTGTACCTAAATAACATTTTTGTCCCTTTTTTCCCACAAATAGAGCTTTCTTTTGTTGGTATTTGATCACCTCTGTGGTTATTATTTTTTGCGCTATAAACAAAAAAAAAAGACCAATTTTGAAAAAAAAACACAATATTGTTTACTTTCTGCTATAAAACATACTCAATAAAAAAATTGTAAAAATCGAATTTCTTCATAAATTCAGACCAATATGTATTCTGCTACATATTTTTGGTAAAAAAAAAATCCCAATAAGCATATATTGATTGGTTTGCGCAAAAGGTATAGCGTCTACAAACTATGGGATATTTGTATTTATTTCATTTTTATTACATTTATTTTACTAGTAATGGTGGCGATTAGCGACTTATAGGGGGACTGTGATATTGTGGCGGACAAATCGGACACTAACTGACACTTTTGACAGTTTTTGGGGACCAGTGACACCAATACAGTGATCAGTGCTAAAAATATGCACTGTCACTGTACTAATGACACTGGCGGGGGCGATCAAAGGGTTAACTGTGTGCCTAGACGGTGCTTTCTCACTGTGTGGGCGGTGCTTTGACTAGGGGAAGGCTAAGATCCATGTCCCTGCTTTACAGGAACACCTGATCCAAACCCTCCTTCTGATAGATAGACTGCGGTTCTGCCTGTGTAATGAATGATCGGCAGGTGCCAACAGACATCGAGTCCACGGTACCCGCAGATCAGCTCCCATTGTGTGTGTGATCACAGTGGGAGCGGGTCACTGGTGGCACCCCAGACCCGCAAGTGTCAGATCACATACTAGGCGACGATCAAACCAGTGCTCTGCGCCCTGAGCCCACCCTTTTTTGAAGCCAATTAAAGCCTCAGGCTCTAATCATGTGCTTCAAAAAAAACCAATCGGAATTAATGCGTCCAGCGCCCCGCATGTAGATTAGGGGGCCAAACGAATGAATAGGAGGGAGCCGCCCCTGCGCCCCTTATGGATGGGCCGCCACTGGTGTGTACAGTGCTACGCATAAATGAGTGCACTTCAATAGACATGTGCACTGACAAAAAATTTGTTCGTTTTCATTTTATTCTTTTTTTGCTTTTCTCGGAAATTCGGAAATCCGAAAATTCGGATTTTCACATTTCCGAATTTCAAATTTTTGAATTCCGAATTTCCGAATTTTTGGATTTTCGGAGTTCAAAAATTCCGAAATTCCGCATTTCAAAAATTCAGAAATTCGAAAATTTGAAAACCTGAAAAAAAGAAAATCAGTAAAATTTGAAAGAATAACTAACTAATAATAACTAACTATTAAATAATGGGTATTGGAATTTCCTTTCAAATTTGGCTGTTAGTGAACGTAACGAGTACGAATTTATCCGAAGTTAAGAATTGTCTGAAATCATGAATGCCGCATAAAAAGGTTTTATTATTATTATTTTTATTTATTATTATTAGTTTGTTACGTTCCATTCTTTTAGATGCGGCATTTGTTATTTCACATAATTCGTAACTTGGGATAAATTCGTACTCGTTACGTTCACTAACAGCCAAATTTGAAAGGAAATTCCAATACCTATAATTTAATATTATTAGTTATTTCAGATTTTCGGGTTTTCGAATGTTCAGATTTTCATTCTTTTGAATGTTCAGATTTTCATTCTTATTTTTGTATTTTCAAATTTTTGAATTTTCAAATTTCCTAATTTTGAATTCTTGAATTTCCTAAATTTCAAATTTTCGAACTTCCAAATTTCGAATTTCCGAACTTCTGAATTTCCAATTTTGGAATTTTGAATTTCCAAAATGTCGAATTTTCCAATATCCGAAATTCAAAAATTCGAAAATTTTGAAATTCGGAAATTCGAAAATTTTGAAATTCGAAAATTAACGAATTTGTCAAAATTAGTTAAAAAAATAATTCGGAACTAAATGAATTGCACATGTCTACACTTCAACAGATTTGTCAGAAAACCTTTACTTTCCTTTCAGGATCAACATCTTCTATGGGAAACCGTACTACAAAATACTCCCACAAATGCGGGCCATTGATTGCAACCAAGATTTGTTCATTTGCTCACACATGCAAGTATTTTCCCTAAAAAATTAATTCAAGACCATGTTGCAAAAATGAATACACCCCAAAGAATGTCTTTGGAGCAAAGCTAAATTTTAGACAACAAAATCCTAATTTACAAGAATTCACCTACAGGTAAGTCTAATTATTCATTAAACAGGTGTCCAGTAAAAGAGCGTTTCTTAACAAAGAAAACTCCTCCCATTTCATGCGTTCAGTATAGGCACCACATGGAATAGAAATGTCACAAGGCCTGAGAAAGAAAATAATTTCTTTATACAAGAAAGGTGAAGGACACAAGAAGATCAGCAAAGCTTTACTTATCAGTCAGAATACTGGAGCAAAAGTGATACAAAGATGGAACTGCAACCATCTCACAGAGACGTCCAGGCCCTCCACAGATGTTAACACCTCGACAGGAGCGTCTTCTGATGAGAAGGGTTGAAGAAAATCACCATGCAAGTTCACTGCATTTAGCTAAAGAATTAGAAAGCCAAACTGGGGTGATTGTTTCCCGTGACACAATACGGCATACACTGCAGAAGAATGGCATGCATGGGTGTAGTCCACAAAGGTAGCCTCTCCTAAAGCCCATGCACAACAAAGCCCACCTAGAATTTGCCAGGGCCCATGCTGAAAAAGAAGAAGACTACTGGGACTCTGTACTCTGGAGTGATGAGACCAAGATAAATGTTTTTGGAACTGATGGCTTCAAATCTGTATGGTGTCGCAAAGGTGAGGAGTACAAAGCAAAATGCATGTTACCTACAGTGAAACATGGTGGTGGCAGTGTCCTTCTGTGGGGCTACATGAGTGCTGCTGGTGTCGGGGAGCTGCATTTCATTGATGGTATCATGAATTCACAGATGATCTGCTCTATGTTGAAAGAGAAGATGCTACCATCATTCCGTGCCCTTGGCCGTTGTGCACTTTTCCAACCTGATAAGGATCCATAACACACATCTAAAGCCACTGTTGCATTTCTGAAAAAGAACAGCGTGAAAGTGATTTAGTGGCCAAGTATGTCTCCTGGTCTGAACCCAATCGGAGAACACCTATGGGGAATTCTGAAGAGACGAGCATCACTCTCCATCCAGAATCCAGGCTCTAAAAGAGGTCGTTCTTGAAGAATGGAAAAAGATCGATGTTGCAATATGTTGCCAACCTGTTCATTCCATCCCTAGAAGACTTGGTGCTGTCCTTACAAATCATGGAGGTCCTACAAAATACTAGATGGGGTAGTTTTTGTTGTGGGGTGTATTCATTTTTGAGTCAACTAATTTGAGTAAAACTGAAGATTTTGTAATCTAAGTTATAATAATAACCTTACTTTCAGGGAATGGAGCTAAACAAATGTTCTCTAAAACTCAGTTTTGTCAACATTTTGGAAATTGCTCTTGTGTTCATTGAAATATTGATTAAAATCTTACTTTTCAAAAGGGGTGTAGTCATTTTATGCTGAGCACTGTATCTCAATGCTTTATTTTCGTAGTGTATCTTTCAGATCCTAGCAGTACCATACACAATGCATGCATCATTACTGAATAATTCTCTCTTTTCCCCGTTTTAGATCCAGAAAGGGGGCCGGGATATTGCGAAGCCACTTTTACATCGATGAGCTGGAGAATAATAAAACGTTTTTCTATCTGGGTCATACGTGTTACAGGGTCATCATAACACTGTTCTCTGTAGCTATAATTTTAGAATGTGCTGAAGAGACAGAATGAATTCAGCAAAGAGTTGGAGCCGGTCCAAGCGATGGCTTTGCAGCATTGAGAAAAAAGGGAGTTGTCTTCAATCAATGGGAAAATGCAATTAAAGGAAAGCTCCATCTAGACGGCTAAATGTGCAAATGAAACATCGAGAGGAACTAAAATGTTGGACATGGGTCAATTTACTAAACTGAATTCATTTATTTAACTTTGTTTGCTAATTTATGTTGAAGTGTATTTCCACTTTTGCAGTCAAATTTGAGCCCCCCACCAACTATCTGTTTATGTGTCCACGTTCGCACAGATACAGAAAAAAAAATATATATATATATATATTTTATTTTTTAATTAAAAAATGATTTCTTGCCTTTCTAGTTGTTTCTCTGCAGCAGGCTTATTCACAGGACTGCAAACTTATTTGAACATTTTCAAAGGGATGAAATGGAGACAAAGTCAGTTTCCCTTCATTAACATACAGTGCCTTGCAAAAGTATTCACCCCCCCCCCCCCTTGGCATTTTTCGTGTTTTGTTGCCTCACAACCTGGAATTAACATGGATTGTTTGAGGATTTGCATCATTTCATTTACAGAACATGTCCACAGCTTTGAAGATTTTTTTTTTTATTGTGAAGCATACAACAAATAGGACAAAATAACTGAAAAAGTCAACGTGCATAACTATTCACCCCCCCCCCCCCCCCTAAAGTCAATACTTTGTAGAGCCACCTTTTGCGGCTATCACAGCTCCAAGTCGCTTTGGATAAGTCTCTATGAGCTTGCCACATCTTACCACTGGGATTTCTGCCCATTCCTTCTTGCAAAACTGCTCCAGCTCCTTCAAGTTGGATGGTTTGCGCTTGTGAACAGCAATCTTTAAGTCTGACCACAGATTTTCTATTGGATTGAGATCTGGGGTTTGACAACAAACATGTTTCCCCTTAAACCACTCAAGTGTTGCTTTAGCAGTGTGTTTGGGGTCATTGTCCTGCTGGAAGGTGAACCTCCATCCTAGCCTCAAATCACACACAGAGTGGTACAGGTTTTGCTCAAGAATATCCCTATATTTAGCACCATCCATCTTTTCCTCAACTCTGACCAGTTTCCCGACTGCTGAAAAACATCCCCACAGTATGCCACCACCATGTTTCACAATGGGGATGGTGTTCTTTGGGTGATGTGATGTGTTGGGTTTGCGCCAGAAAAAACGTTTTCTTTGATGGCCAAAAAGTTCAATTTTAGTCTGGTCAGACCAGAGCAACTTCCTCCATACATTTTGGGAGTCTCCCACATGCCTTTTCGCAAACTCAAAACGTGCCATTTTGGTTTTTGCTGAAAGTAATGGCTTTCTTCTGGCCACTCTGCCATAAAGCCCAACTCTATGGAGCGTACGGCTTATTGTCGTCCTATGTACAGATACTCCAGTCTCTGCTGTGGAACTCTGCAGCTCCTACAGGGTTACCTTAGATCTCTGTGCTGCCTCTCTGATTAATGCCCTCCTTGCCCGGTCTGTGAGTTTTGGTGTGCGGCCGTCTCTTGGCAGGTTTGCTGTTGTGCCATGTTCTTTCCATTTGGTTATGATAGATTTGATGGTGCTCCTAGGGATCATCAAAAATTTGGATATTTTTTTATAACCTAACCCTGACTTGTACTTCTCAACAATATTGTCCCTTACTTGTTTGGAGAGTTCCTTGGTCTTCATGGCAGTGTTTGGTTAGTGGTGCCTCTTGCTTAGGTGTTGCAGCCTCTGGGGCCTTTCAAAAAGGTGTGTATATGTAATGACAGATCATGTGACACTTAGATTGCACACAGGTGGACATCATTTCACTAATTATGTGACTTCTGAAGGAAATTGGTTGCACTAGAGCTTTTTATGGGCTTCATAACAAAGGGGGTGAATACATACGCCCATGCCAATTATCAGTTTTTTATTTCTGAAAAATAGTTGTATGTATTTTATGTATAATTTTATGCCGGCACAGTACAGACAGGGAGAAACTAGGTAGCTACTATAAAGGGGTTGCATTCTATGCATTAAGGTGAAAAACCTCCTGTTATACTTACTTGAACCTGGTCTTTTCAGTGACAGGGACGAGCACACCAGCTCCAGCTGGTGCCTCAGATCCTGATTAGATAGATTGATAGCAGCGCATCAAATGATGCGGGAGCCGGGGGCGAGGCCGAGACCTGCTATCTGTGTCAATGGACGCAGCAGCAGGACATGGTAGCGTGCCTGCACGAGTGCCCTCGAGGGAGAGCGGCTCTCGAACGGGGCACTCAGAAAGAGGAGGAGCCAGGAGCGCCGCTGAGGGACCCCAGAAGAGAAGGATCGGGGCCACTCTGTGCAAAACCAACTGCACAGAGGCGGTAAGTATATGAAATTTTTTTTTTTTTTTAAACAAACCTTTACATATCTGTTAACTAGTTCAGCTGTTTGGACATACTAGGTACGTCCAAAGAGTGAACTGTTAATCACACCCCCCCATCCCATCGGTGGCCCCCTCCCCCCATGGTTCCTGGGCTTTTAGTGGGAGCCAGGGACCACAACTGCTGCATAAATAGGTGTGTGCAACCTATTGCATTAGGGTGTGCACCCTAAATTTTAAACGCACACATGTGTGTGTATGTCTTCATTATGGCCCCAGCACATTGATCTCCCTGCCAGCACAGTAAAAGCGAAATGCGTAAGTTGTCTTATAGCAAAGCCGGTAAGAGGGAGATCTTTCCCATCTTTCAGCCAACACGTAGATCGATAATGGCAATGCGCATGGGGTGATTGAGTTGTGCCCAGGCACATCTGGCACACCCTGTGTGCACGCCTATGGAGGCATATCCTCAATGCAGGGCTGTTGTTTTCTGACGTCTGTCGGAATACCTGATACAGTTGCTGAACCAACAATGTTCCGCCCGGCTCCTTCAAGTTTTCAATTGTAGGATGTCAGGCAGGAGGAGCAAACAGGGCCACCCATTTAGCGAATCTCAGGCCGTCTATTAGGAACTGTCTGAAATTTTATTTTTTTTTAAATTTTTTATTTATATTAGAAAACCGGTTCACCGGGACATACAGTAGAAACATAACTGTAATCAACAGCAATACATACATCGGTATAGGAACAATATGTGTCGTATATTGACAAAAATTTAAAAACATGACTTTTCTGTTTCTGTAGTTTTTAGAGGCAATGAGGATTTTACAGTGTCGATGATCTATAGATTTTTTCAGCAGCATAGTTTCTGATCACAATTCCAGCTGTTAGCATCGACTACTGAAACCATCTGTCTCATGTTTTCTGCTAGTCATCTATCTGTCAGTGTGTCATGTATGTGGTTTTAGCATTTTAGTGTATCTAAGTCCCTGGGTTAGCGGCTCTCCAGTTATTTTATTATTTCGAGAGAAAAGAAGAAAGAAATAGTTTGTGAGGGAAAGAACAGGTTTAGTAAGATAGAGTGGGAGAAGACAGAATTAGAGAGGGAGGGGGGGGTAGGGTATGAGGTAGGTGGGGGTTGTACCAATGGGGGGGGGGGGGGTTAGGAATCTAAGTGGTAGTTCATGAGTCCTTGTATTCGCCTAAGTCTCTAAAGTCTTGTTCCTATCTACAGAGTGCAGTATAATCTCATCTGCCTCGAAGTGCCTGACCTTCCTCAGAGTACTTGAACATATTCCATAATTGCCAGGTTTTGGTGTACATTTCCTGTCTGTTTTGGCTCATGAGGATTAGGTCCTCCATTTGGTTTATTTCCTCAACCTTTTGGAGCCACAGGGCTATGGTTGGTGAATGAGTGGATTTCCATAAGGTTGGGATGCATGATTTTGCCGCGCCTAGCAGGTGTCGTATCACTGACTTCTTGTAAGCCCGTGCGGGGGTGTCAGTAGCGTGTAAGAGGAAGTATGCTGGGTCATCTGGCACAACGCGGTCTGTGAATTTTTGTGTTATTTGGCGGACTTCTCTCCAGAAGCTCTGGATTCCAGGGCAGGACCAGAAGATATGGAGGAGTGTGCCTTTTCCTTTTTGGCATCTCCAACAGATGTCAGATGACGAGGGGTATATTGTGTTAAGAAATGCCGGGGTTCTGTACCAATGGCTAAGGATTTTATAGTTCGTTTCTTGGACCTTGGTACATAAGGAGGATTTGTGGGTGAACTGTAGGATGTGTTGTTTTTTGCTGGTGGAGAACTGACATTTTAGTTCTTTTTCCCATTCGATAAGGCCCCGAAATTTATAATCCTCTATTGGAGTGATTAACATGCTGTAGGTTAGGGAGAGTGAGTGTGGTAAGGGCCCCGTACCCGAACATAGATCCTCCATAGGTGCAAGGGGTTGATCGATATCAGTAGGTGGTGGCATGCTGCTGAGAAAATGATGGAGCTGAAAAGCCCTCAAAAAGTCTAGCCGAAACTGTCCCTCTGGGTCAGTCAACTCTGTGATAGTCTTCCACCTGCCGCTAATGCTGAAATGCGAGGCTTGGTATAATCCCCTCTCCCTGAGTTCCCGAAACCCCCTATCGCTCACTCCTGGTTCAAACAAGGGGTTACCTATTATGGGTTTAAGTGGTGAATTGCGAGAGAACAGGGGGGACGAGTCAATCAGATGAGCGCAGACTCGTGCCGTGTTACCTATTAACGGGTGGCGTTTGAGGTCTGTTGGGAGTGCAGTGTAACACCAAGGGATCCTGTGTATAGGGGTTGTGCTTGTTCGAGTTGTGTCCATAGTTTGGTGGGTGTATGTCGGCACCAGTCAATAAGCCTTCCTAAGTGTGTTGCTCTATAGTAGGTCTGGAGATCAGGCATTGCCAGTCCTCCGTATCGTTTGGGTAACGAAAGAATTTTCCTGTGTATGCGTGATTTTTTCCCTGCCCAAAGGAATTTGGTAAATATTGAACGTATTTGGGTGAAGTAGCTTGCGGGTATGTGTATTGGGATAGTCTGCAGCAAATATAGGAATTTGGGTAATATTGACATCTTAAGGATGCTGCAACGTCCGAACCAGGAATGGAGTCCGCCATTCCATTTATCTAGCAATTGCTGTACTTTTTTAAGCAGAGGTGGGAAGTTATGTTTGAACAATTAGGAGAAGGATGGGGGTATGTATGTACCCAGGTATTTCAAAGCTGTAGTGGTCCATTTCAGATGGAAACTATTTTGTAGTTGTGTGAGTTGTGGTTGTGGAATTCCCAATCCCATCGCTTCGGACTTACTAAAGTTAATTTTCAAATTGGCTAGTTGGCCATATATGCTGAATTCTTTCATAAGGTTGGGGAGGGAGATGGTTGGGTTCGTGAGGGAGAACATCATGTCATCTGCGTATGCAGAGACTTTAAATTGTTTTTTATTTACTTCTACACCTGTGATGTCTGGGTTCAGTCTAATGTGGCATAGGAAAGGTTCCAGGGATAATACAAAGAGCAGTGGTGAGAGGGGGCAACCCTGACGGGTTCCGTTAGTAATTGGGAAAGCTTCCGAGATTACTCCGTTCGCCCTTACTCTGGCCGTAGGGTCTGAATAGATTGCGGAGATCCAGTGCATCATTTTCTCACCTAGTCCTATGTGCTTTAGTGTCGCAAACATGAACCTCCAGCTGACCCGGTCGAACGCTTTTTCGGCGTCAGTTCCTAGTAGGATACATGGTGATTTGGTACTGTTGGCTATATGAAGTAGGTTAAGGACTTTAATCGTGTTGTCCCTAGCCTCCCTAGTTGGGACAAAAACTACTTGGTCTAGGTGGATTAGTGAGGTGAGGTGTTGCTGCAATCTAGTGGAGATGATTTTTGTAAAGAGTTTTAGGTCTGTATTTAAAAGAGAAATCGGGCGATAGGAGCCGCATTGGCTTGGGTCTTTGCCTTCTTTTGGTATAACGGAGATTTGTGCCTGTAAAGTGGATTTAAAAAATTTTCCTCCTGTGCTTAGGTTGTTATAAAGTCTGACCAGGTGTTGTCCAAGTGAGGGGAGAAGGATCTTATAATAGGGGATAGTGAGTCCGTCCGGACCTGGTGCTTTACCTGATTTAGAATTTTTTACAGCGGTTTGCAGTTCATTCAACGTGATGGTAGAGGATGTTCCAGTGGAAGTATCCTCCGAAGGGATAAGAGGGACATTAAAGTCTCCCCCTAGTATCAAATGGCCGTCTGAGAATTGCGATAGTAGGTCTAGGTGACGTTTGAGAAATCTGTCTTGCTGTGTATTGGGAACATATAGATTAGCTAAAGTCACTTTTGAGTCTCCTATCTTCCCCTTTATGAAGAGAAATCTGCCTTCAGGAACTGTCTGAAATTTGAACAGTGTGTGGCCAGCTTTACAGTTTGTTTTCTTTAGAAAGTATCCACAGCCAGGGTAGAAAAGCCTTTCCCCTGCCAGCAGTGGTTCTCTACTTTATCCAAAACTAAAAGAAGCAAGGTTTTGGCTTTATGTATGCTTTATCCTATCCATTGTAGTATCCTCTGATCAGGGCTGGCCAAAGACATTGTGCTGCCTGGATCCAAGAATGAAATGCTGCCCCCCCAAAAAAAATCACACCCACTAAAAGGCCCCCACATCCATTATTTTATATCATGACAATTAAAGCTAAAATTAAATGTATCAGGAAGTCAGACTTACATGCAACAGTGGTGGTGGTGGGTGGTTTCATCCAATGCAGCTGTGGTGGTAAGGGGGGTTCAGACAGAGGCGGCGGTGGTGGTGGTGGGGGGGGTTCAGACAGAGGCGGCGGTGGTGGTGGGGGGGTTCAGTCAGAGGCAGCAGTGGATGTGGTGGTGCGGGGTTTAGTGAGAGGCAGTGGTGATGGGGAGGGGGGTTCAGTGGCAGCAGTGATAGGGAGGAGGGATTCAGTCAGAGGCAGCGGTGGTGGGGGGGTTCAGTCCGAGGCAGCAGTGATGGTGGTGGTAGGGGGGTTCAGTCAGAGACAGTGGTGGTTGTGGGGGGGGTTCAGTCAGAGGAAGTAGTGATGGGGAGGGAGGGTTCAGTCAGAGGCAGATGTGGTGGTGGTGGGGGGTTCAGTCAGAGGCAGCGCTGGTGGGGTTCAGACAGAGGCAGATATTGTGGTGAGGAGGGGGGGGTTTAGTCAGAGGTAGGGATGAGCCAAACACTCCCCAATTCGGTTTACACTAGAACATGTGAACAGACAAAAAAATTTGTGTGAACATGCAAACACCGTTAAAGCCTATGGAACACGAATGTGAAAAATCAAAAGTGCTCTTTTTAAAGGTTTATATGCAAGTTATTGCCATAAAAAGTGTTTGGAGACCTAGGTCCTGTCCCAGGGGACATGTACTGTAATGCCGCGTACACACGGTCGGACAACAAATGTTTGATGGGAGCCTGTTGTCGGAAATTCTGATCGTGTGTAGGTTCCATCTGACATTTTCTGTTGGAATTTCCCACAAACAAAATTTGAGAGCTGTATCTCAAATATTCAGAAAGCAAAATCCATTGTTAGAAATCCTGAGCGTGTGTAGACAATTCCGACACACAAAATTCCACACATGCTCATAATCAAGCAGAAGAGCCGCACTGGCTATTGAACTATTTTTCTCGGCTCCTCGTATGTGTTGTACGTCACCGCGTTCTTGATGTTCAGAATTTCCGACAACATTTGTGTGACCGTGTGTATGCAAAACAAGTTTGAGCCAACATCTGTCGGAAAAAAAAAACATGGATTTTGTTGTCGGAATGTGCGATCGTGTGTACACGGCATTACAATGCAAAAAAGAGTTTTTAAAACTGCCGTTTTTTCAGGAGCAGTGATTTTAATAATGCTTAAAGTGAAACAATAAAAATGAAATATACCTTTAAATATCGTGCCTGGGGGTCCCCTTAGTCTGCCTGTAAAGTAGCACATCTCTCCCATGTTTATAACAGTACCGCAGAAAAATGACATTTCTAAAGGAAAAAAGTAATTTAAAGCTGCTTGTAGCTGTAATGTCTTGCCGGATCCCAGCAAAATACATAAAAAATCATTGAAAAAAAACAGAGTGGGTCCCCCCCCAGTCCATACCAGACCCGATTAAGGGGAACTCCATGGCAAAATAAAAAAAAAAAAAGGCCCTTCAGGTCTAGTATGGATTTTAATGGGAACCCCGCGCCAAAATGTAAAAAAAAAAATGCCGTGGGGGTCCCCCCCAAAATCCATACCAGACCCTTATCCAAGCATGCAACCTGGCAGGCCGCAGGAAAAAAGGGGGCGAGAGAGCGCCCCACCTCCTGAATCATACCAGGCCACATGCCCTCAACATGGAGAGGGTTCTTGGGGGGGGGTCTGCGGATGGGGGAATTATCAGAATCTGGAAGCCCCCTTTAACAAGGGGGCCTCCAGATCGCACCCCCCTATGTGAATGGGTACTGGGTACATTGTACCTCTACTCATTCACCCAAAAAATGTGTCGAAAAGTAAAAACGACAAGAGACAGTTTTTGACATTTCCTTTTTAAAAAAAAAAAGTGTCCCGTGATGTCCATTCATTTTCAATCATGGTGCCGACAGACCCGAAAAATAGAAGAAAAAAAAATTAAAGGCGCCCCGCTGACTGCTGTCTATTCGCTGTGACAGCTCTTATATAGTCAAGGGTGGGGCCACCCGCTGACGTAATTGGATGACCCTGCCCCCCTCTGAAGGCAGATGACGTCAGAAGGGGCGGGGTCACTCGGTTACGTCACCGGGTGGCCCCGCCCTTGCGTATATAAGAGCTGTCACAGCAAATAGACAGAAGTCGGCGGGACGCCACCCATGGAGGCGGAGTATTTTCGTTTTTTTCTATTTTCCGGGTCTGTCTGTGCCATGATTGAAGATGGATGGAAATTGCAGGACACTTTTTTTTTAACCGCTTGCTAACCGACCGACCTACCGATATACGTCGGCAGAATGGCACTTCTGCACAAACTGACGTACCTGTACATCAGTCCGCCCTTGTGAAGTTCCCCTTAAAATCTATACCAGACCCAAAGGGCCTTGTATGAACTGAGGGGGGGGGACCCAATGCCGTTTATTTTCTTAATTCTGTCATAGGGTTCCCCTTACCCACTTCAATACACTATATTATATTTTGTACACTGCACTATATACCCTGCATTGTATTATATATACTACACTGACTGCACTATATACTCTGAACTGCAGTATATATACTATACGGGCTGCGCTATATACTCTGCAGAAAAATTGGGTCTTAGGTATTGGTGGTGCGACAACACTAACCCCTCACAGTTACTCTTGTTGGGCGCAGGAACGGGCCCTGCTGTTAAATATTATTTTAAAAATTGTAATCACATGCCCCTGTTAAACAGGGGCAGAAAAAATTGGCACTGGGTGTTGGTGGTGTCCTAAACCAAAAATATTGTTGGAAGCTAGCATCATCAAGATTCAGGAGGAATAGGATAGTCAGTATAGGCAGTCTTCAAGGGATCCTTCAGACAAGCCTATCTGGCCCCCACCTAACAACTGTACATTTATCTTCTCAATCAGCACATCACCCACAATTATTACCTCTTGTATCTCTTGACCTTCCCTCTTAGATTGTAAGCTCTAAGGAGCAGGACCCTCTGATTCCAACTGTATTAAAGTGTATTGTATTTGTACTGTCTACCCTCAAGTTGTAAAGCGCTACGTAAACTGTTGGCGCTATATAAATTCTGTATAATAATAATAATAATAATCCCAGATCCATAGCAACTTCAATCAGATACATCAGCATCAGGTGCTTGATAGCTGCTGATCCAGGACTGATTCATTTTTATAAATGTGAGCCTACCAACGGAGTCTGTGGACAGGCGCACTCTTTGATCCATTACAAACCCTCCAGCAGCACTGAATGTGCATTCAGAAAGCATGCTTGATGCAGGACAGGCCAGTAGCTCGATTGCAAATTTGAGCATGTTCTGGCCAGTGGTCCATCCTCAAGTAACCCAGTGAATGCTCTGTTGGAAAGGTCTCCAAGTCTGCTCTTGCCCCTAGGTATTCCTGCACCATATAATGCAGATGCTGGCGATGGTTGCTTGAACCTATTAGACCTTGGCGCTGAGGACTGAAAAATTGTTAAAAGGCATCGGTCAGCTGGCCATCTTCTCCACCGTTCTTCCTTTGACCGAACGAAGCCTCAGAAACACATTGTCCAGCACCAGGAAATGGGACCCTCCAAGTGTCTGGAAAGGTATTACATAAACGTTTATTCAAGGCCTCCTGAAGATGTTTCATCCTCTGCTCCCTCTGCGAAGGCAGGATGAGTTCTGCAACTTTACCCTTGCAATGTTGATCAAGAAGGTTGCCAGCCAGTAATGATCCCTCTCCTTAATACCACAAATCCTAGGGTCCTTTCGCAGGCTTTGTGGAATCAGGGAGGCCTTGCAGCGTAAGTTTGCAGAGGCATTCAATTCTGAGTCCCCTGGGTCACTAAGGATCACATGATCCGTAACTACCTCCTCCCAGCCACGTACAACTCCTTGGGTTTCTGGGGACTGAAAACCATCCCTTAAAGAGTGCTGCGTGTTATCCTTTACATCCATGCTGACACAATCCTCCTCCTCCTCTTCTTCCTGTGTGTTTGGCGGCCCCGCAGGAATGCTATATGGATAAAGGGGGCCTTGAGAGGTAAGAAAGTCCTCCCTTTTCCTCCCGCTGTTCTTCCTCAAGTGCCCTGTCCATGATTCCATGAAGCGTATGCTCCAGCAAGAAGACTAGAGGGACAGTGTCACTGATGCATGCATTGTCGCTGCTCACCATCCTTGTGGCCTCCTCAAATGGTGACAGGACAGTGTATGCATCCTTGAACAGTAGCCACTGGCATGGAAAAAAAAAAACAAGCTCCACTGACCCTGTCCTGGTGCCATACACGCACAGGTACTCATTGATGGCCCTCTGCTGTGTGTGCAGCCACTGCAGCATTGCCAACGTTGAGTTCTACATGGTAGGCATGTCACAAATGAGGCGAATGTTGGGCAGGTTGTATTCCCTTTGAATATCATCCAGCTGAGCACTGGCATTGTAGGACCGGCGGAAATGACCACAGACTTTTCTGGCCTGCCTCAGATGATCTTGTAAGCCTGGGTACCTGGTCAAGAAATGCTGCACCACTAAATTCAGGACGTGTGCCAAACATGGAACATGGGTCAAGTGTCCCTGTTGGAGAGCGGAGAGAAGGTTGGTGCCATGGTTGCATAAACCATTCCTGGCTGAAGCTGGCGTGGCGTCAACCACCCCTGAGCTTGCCCCTGCAGAGCTGTCAGAATCTCTGCCCCAGTGTGGCTCCTGTCCCCTAGGCAGACCAACTCAACTACTGAGTGCCATCTTTTAGCTTGACTGCTTGCGTAGCTCCTTGGACGCTTATGGAGCACTGCTGGTTCAGAGTACGATTGTGCAGAAGAGGCCATAGAGGAAGAAGAAGAGGAGGGGGTGGAGCAGAGAGCTGTGGCAAAATCACCACTAGCTTTTTGGTGGCGTGGTAGCGGAACAAGCTCCAACAACACTGAACCCTGTCCTGCATCCTTTCCAGCTGCCAGCAGAGTTACCAGTGTGCCGTGAAGGAAAGGTAACATCCCTGCCCATGCCTGCTGGACCATGAGTCAGCAGTAATATGAGCCTTACTGCTGACTGCCCTGTTCAACGAGGCCAAAACATTGCCTTCCACATGACGGTAGAGAGCCGGAATGGCCTTACGTGAAAATAAATGCCATTTTGGAACCTGCCACTTGGGTACAGGACATTCCACAAATTCATGAAAGGGGGCAGAGTCTACCAGCTGAAAAGGCAGCAGTTGCAGTGCTAGCAATTTGGCCATGCTAGCTTTTAGACGCAGAGCATGTGAATGGCTGGGGACGAATTAATTTTTACGGTTCAGCAACTGGGGTAGGGAAATTTGACTGCTGAAATCAACTGGTGGTGTACTGCTAGCAGATTGGCTGCAAGTACTTGTGACACCTACTGCTATACCTTCATTCCTCTCAGTGCAGGTTTTTGAGAGGACTGGAGGTATAATTTGAGATCCCAGATGAGGAGCAAGGAGAAGTCTGCCTTTTTCTATGATGTGGGTCTTTCAAGCGCTGTTGCCAATGGACTGCAAGGCAGGTCGTCATATGTCTGGTCAATCATGTGGTGCCCAAGTGGCTGCCGTTCTGGCCATGCTTGATCCACTTCAGACATAGGTTGCAAGCAGCAATGGTGTGATCTGCTGCACGTGTCGAAAAAGGCCCACACCAAGAAACTTTTAAAAGTCAGTGGAGAGTCAGCAGCCCCCTGCACCTGCGGAGCTCTGCTGTGTGATGCAATAGGATGGCTGCCCTTAAGCTGCCCCCTGGAGGACATCCTGCCTCATTGGAGTTGTGTATCATCATACAGCAATGCATTGCAATCTTGCAGTGCATTATGGGGTGTTCTGCGGCACTCAAATTTCCGGCGAACGCCCAAAAAATATTCACTGTTCGAGTCAAACTTACATTCGACTAGAACATCGACCTCATCCCTAGTCAGAGGCAGTGGTGGTGGGGATGGGATCAATGGTGTTGGCACTTACTTGCTTACAGTGTCAGTCGTGCCTCCAGCGATGCCTTTTCCAACATGGGGTCTCTGCTCACCGCAGAAAGCTCCTTCCCTTTATGCTGTTGGCTGTCAGTTTGACAGCTGATTTTCTCCTGCAGTTTCTGCCTCTTGTCCCGACATGGCATTTGTCTGCAGCAATGGGGGGGGGGGGCATGGAGATGGTGGGCGGGCAGTCCGCTGTGTGGATATGGCAGCGAGTGCTCTGCCCAGGGCTGGACTGGGACAAAAAATTGGCCCTGGACTTCATCCAGACCGGACCACTTTACTCCAAACACCTGGTGTTGGCGCTTCAATCATCCCGACACCATGGTTGTTATGGTGTCAGGATGATTGAAGCGCATTATTTCTATTATTACATTGTAATATAAAATGAAATTCTTCAACACACCATAATGCAGAATCGGTGGGAGCCCTGAGCTTGTCACTTGCCACTGTCTCCTGTCACAGAGCAGCCCGGATCCTCCTCTTCTTGGGTTCCTCTTCGGCGCTCCTAGCCCCTCGCTCCTGTCGAGTGCACCCACAGCAAAGCAGCTTGCTATGAGGGCACCCGAGTCGAGCTGCAGCTCCCTGCGGTTCGGCCCCACCCCTCTCTCTCCTGATTGGCTAACTGACTTTGAAATTGGCTCCCGCTGCTGTGTCTCAGCCAAGGCATGGCCAAGGCACTTGTGCATGGATCGAGGGGGTGCTCAGGTAAATATTAGGGGGGCTGCTGCACACAGGAGGCTTTTTATCCTAATGCATAGAAGGTTACAATCACTTTAAAGCAAATACAGTCTGGTCCCAGTTTCCTGAGTGTAGCCACACAGATTTGGCCACCTCTGCCGCTGTTTTCTGACACTGAAGTATATGGGGACCCCGGGTCATGTGTCAAACAATTACATTCCATAGTACAGCAAAAAATCCCACTACAAGTCATTCAAAGCATTTTTCTTTTTCTACATAGAAGGTAAAATTCCCTGTGAATGCTGCATTTAGAATGAAGAAAATCTATAGTAATCTTTTCTCCCGCACAGACGAACCCTCCTGTCTTTTTATCTTATTGCATCTGAAGACAAGCAATAACCGCCAAAAAAAATCCCCTTTCAATAAAATTGCCTAAGCAGCCCGCAATGAGCACCCGCTTCACAAACACAATAGAACAGGGGTGATGTCTGAGCTCAAATCCAAATAGCTTCCATATATATTTATACAGTATAAGACACATGAGTATCTTCAGTGCTTTACAAACACATTCTGTTCTGCTCCTTGCAGACTATTTTTGTCATTATGCGTTTGAAGGTATACAGTAGGTGTTGCAGGTTTTTTCTTTCTCTTTTTTTTTTTGTGGGTTGATGAATTCTTTCCTTCTTTATTGATTCATGGGAGAAGAATGAGTCAAAAGATTTACCGTGGTGCAAAATAAAAAGATTGAAAAGCCAGTCACGCTTTTTGCAATAATTCAGAGATGGATGAACATGTATAGAACAAGTCCGTATATGCAAAGTGTGAATTTTATATGTGATGTGGCTACAATACAATGCAATAACCACATCATATGCGTGGGATTGAACAGACCGTTATTCAAAGAGGCGTTCAGTTCTTTTCTTTTTTATGAGACTTGTAGACGTTGCCTGGATCCTGGTGTAGCACCTTCCCAGATAGGCTGCTAGGAAAGTTGGGTAAATTTAGTTTTGCTTGGCTCTGCTGTAATCAGTAGAGCAGTTTGTGATTGCTTTGGGCTGTTCTGGGTTCTGCAGGCTGTAGGTTTGATTGCTCTCCCCTGCCTTCTGGAGGATTCCAGAATATAGTGGGACGGGAGGATGCAAACCAGCAGTCTGAATATTTATGTGATCTCAGCCAATCCCTGGTGGAAGCGTGCCCAGTAGGTGGCTACAGAGTGCATAAATAGACTGGGGATTGAGGCAGCTCTGTTCTTGTCCAGGAGAAGTTCCCAGCCTGAAGGGCTTCTGCCCAGCTGAAAATCTGCCTGTGTTATTTATTATTAATATTCACCAATGTCCCAGTTTCTGCTAAATTGGGGGGGGGGGGGGCTACTTGCTGAGACTTGCTGCAGTTATACAAGGTACTTTCTTCTGAGGATATCGTCTGGAAAGGAAAGTTTTCAGATATTCGAATGTGGCATCCAATATCCAAGGAAAACAGGTGTATAGGCGCTTCAACCTTCCCACATAAAAGCTCCACCCGGTGATTAGACCTCGAGGCTGCTGACATCTCCAATGTACCAGAGTAAGGAAAGGGATGGTCGGCACTCAGAATGGCATCCAAAATAGTATTTCTTTATTAAAGTGGTTGTTAAGCCACTCTAACCTGTAAACACCATCAGCACTGCCTCCTATTGTAGTATCCCTCTCTGTGTGTGATTCATAAAAATAAATTCTGCAAATACCTAATTTCACTGCTGAGATTGCAATCACATGACTGGCCAGCTTTCTCTTTTCCTCCTCTGAGAAATGCAGCGGGCGGGGCTGAGATTCCTCTGCTGATGTCAGTCTGGAGGAGAGGAGGATAGAGCTGGCTGGTCATGTGATCTTGGCTCCTAAATGATGTATTTACAGCATTTATATTTATAAATCAATCACAGAGGGGGACACTGCAATAGGAGGCAGTTCTGATACAGGTTAGTGTTATGAGAGCAGCAGGAGGGGGGAGGGGTGGCTCACACACAGACAGAGAGGGGAGGGGGGAGGAGGACACAGGTGCAGAGAGGAGAGCAGATAACAGGCTGCTGATGACAGAGGGAACTAAACTGACCACAGTGTCTGGTCTCAGCAGCCATGATACACCGTGGTCAGTTTAAAGAGGGGTGGGGAGAAACTGGCAGGATCAGCCAGGTTTTTTAAGTGTTACATAGGGCCAAATGACACAGGACAAGCCCTGTGTCATATAACATGCTTTAAAGGAGCAGGATCCATTTTATTTTTTTGGGGGTTAACAAACGCTTTAAGTACATGTACAAAGCTGTATAACATCCTACGCGTTTCGCATGTTAGTCCTTAGTCATGGCTTAGTCATGTACTTAATAAAGAAATACTGTTTTGGATGTCATCCTGAGTGCCGACCATCCCTTTCCTTACTCTGACATCCAAGTATCCAGGGACACTGTGAGCACAGACCTGTATGCAGGATCCTAGTGTCTACTACTGCTGCTGCATCCCCTTGTGTATTAAAGGAGTTGTAAAGGCAGAAGGTTTTTTATCTAAATGCATTGTATGCAAAACCTCCTGTGTGTAGCAGCCTCCCCAGCACCCCCTAATTACTTACCTGAGCCCCATGTCCACAAGTGTCTAAGCAGTCCGGGACACTCCACCTGATTGGCTGAGATACAGCGGCAGCGGCATTGGCTCTGAAACAAAGTCAGGCGGCCAATCAGAGGAGAGAGGGGCGGGCTAGGTCGGGGCTCCCTGTCTAAATGGATACACGAAGCTCTGACTCGGCTCGGGTGCCCCCATAGAGAGCTGCTGGCTAAGGGGGCACTCAATATGAGGGAGGGGCCAGGAGCAGCAGAAAGGGACCCAAGGAGGATCCAGGCTGCTCTATGCAAAACCAACTGCACAGAGGAGGAAAGTATAACATGTTTTTTTTTTAAAACCAGCCTTTACAATCACTTTAAGGCTAAAGTTTGCTGGCCGGGAACATTCCATATGGTGTCTAACTGCTGTCCATAGCTTGAGCTACCACTGAAGGTTCTGTCTGAAGGATGGCCCAGAAGGTGCAGAAATAGCCCATAAGTATTCTGGGGCTTGGCCATGTAAGAGCAGAATCCAGGGTCCAGTGGCCTGGGAGAGGCCCCCTGTGCTGGGGGAGTTCGGCCTCCAGGCAGAAGGAGACAGAAGGGACAAGAGAGAGCAAGAGAGACAGCAGCAGTTGAGGAAGCGTCACACCCTTTTAGCAGCAGCTAGGCTTAGCTGAGTCACCCTGGGAGCCATTGGAACCTGTCCAGGAGGAGGCCTGTTCAGGAGTCACCACATGAGCTACAGGATCTTTTAAAGGGACTAAGTGAGTAGCTTCAAGTACTACACCCCAGAGCCTATAGAAGAGAAGCAGCCAGGTGCTATAATACCCAGCTAGCTGTCTAGAGGGGGACTGTATAACTACCCTTACACCTATTGCTTGGGGATTGCAAGGAGAAGCCTTGGTAGTTTCCACAGAAGGAAAGCACCTGCATTCAGTGTTGTTGAACCTGTTTCTTTACCAGTACAGCTGATCCATACATTCTACGGGACGACAGCCGTGTTATTTGTGGCACCAGAGACAGTTGAAAGTCCTCAAGTTATATTAAACTACAGTTCTGGGCATCCCATATCGTCCCATCCAAGTTTATTCCCCCAATAAACTAAAAACATAGCACTACAAGCAGCTAACCCCTTCCTTAAGCTGGCCTTACATGGATCGAAATTTAGCCAGTTCAGCAGGGACCAGATGAATTTCGATCCATGTATGGACACCCTGGTTGTACACAAGTCATTGATAAATGTAACATATTAGCAGTGTATGATGTTCTACCTTCAATACCAAGAACATAAGAAAGTCTCCTAAATATTGCCTCTTTAAGCCAAGCTCAATATTCAATGCAATGGAGCCACACAAAATAAAAAGTGCATTCAGTGCGTTCACTTTTTACCGCAGAGCACCACAAATCTTTTTTGTGTCAGTGTCACTCTTTCTTAAAATAGAACTATAGGCATACCTCCCAACTTTCAGAGATGGGAACATGGGACACTTGTTAGAAAAGAATATAGGCATGGTACCCCCCCCCCCATGCCACTATCCCTGATTTCTCTGTCAAAATAAGCGGCTTAGCTATCAACCCGTCCCCCCATGCCAAGATCCTAGGTGTAATCCTAGACTCCGAACTAACCTTTCGACCCCACATCCAATCACTATCCAAAATTTGCTGCCTCAACCTCCACAGTATCTCCAAGATACGCCCCTTCCTAACCAATGTCACCACAAAGCTTCTAACCCACTCCCTGGTCTCTCGCCTCGACTACTGCAACTCCCTTTTCATTGGCTTACCTGTAAATAGGCTTTCCCCCATTCAGTCCATCATGAACGCTGCTGCCAGGCTCATCCACCGTACAAACCACTCGGCGTCTGCTACCCCTCTGCCAATCCCTGCATTGGCTGCCACTCAGTATCTTGAATGTAATTCCTTGGTTAACAATAACTTACAAAGCCATCCACAACTCTGCTCCCAGCTACGTCACTAACCTAGTCTCAAAATACCAACCAAATCGTTCTCTTTGCTCCTCCCAAGACCACCTGCTCTCTACTCCCTTGTCACCTCATCCCATGCACACCTCCAGGACTTCTCAAGAGCCTCTTCCATCCTCTGGAATGCTCCACCCCAATCTGTCAGACTTTCTCCTACTTTGTCCACTTTCAGACGATTGCTGAAAACTCATCTCTTCAGAGAAGCCTATCCTTCCCCCACCTAACAACTTTTCCTTTTATTTTCTCCATAAGCACATGCCCCACAGTTATCACCTCTTGTATCTCTTGACCCTCCCTTTTAGATTGTAAGCTCTAAGGAGCAGGGCCCTCTGATTCCTACTGTATTAAAGTGTATTGTATTTGTACTGTCTACCCCCAAGTTGTAAAGCGCTACGTAAACTGTTGACGCTATATAAATCCTGTATAATAATAATATTAATAATAATAAAGGAAAATTGTACAAAACAATTATTGGTTACCACTACTATTCCTTTATACTGGCTTTTGGAATTTACAAATGCCGCAATTTAGAAATTGGATGAAAGGTTTTGCAATGGGAAACACTTTTTGATGGATAAGTAGTGCATTTTATTTACAACTATATACACTAAATTACCAAAATTATTGGGACGCCTGCCTTTACACGCACATGAACTTTAATGGCATCCCAGTCTTATGCCCTGCACACACGGTCAGATTTTCCGACGGAAAATGTGTGATAGGACCTTGTTGTCGGAAATTACGACCGTGTGTGGGCTCCATCACACATTTTCCATTGGATTTTCCGACACACAAAGTTTGAGAGCAGGATAGAAATTTTCCGACAACAAAATCCGTTGTCGGAAATTCCGATCGTGTGTACACAAATCCGACGCACAAAGTGCCACGCATGCTCAGAATAAATAAAGAGATTAAAGCTATTGGCCACTGCCCCGTTTATAGTCCCGACGTACGTATTTTACGTCACCGCGTTCAGAATGATCGGATTTTCCGACAACTTTGTGTGACCGTGTGTATGCAAGACAAGTTTGAGCCAACATCCGTCGGAAAAAATCCTAGGATTTTGTTGTCGGAATGTCCGATCAATGTCCGACCGTGTGTACGGGGCATTAAGTCTGTAGGGTTCAATATTGAGTTGGCCCACCCTTTGCAGCTAAAAAAGCTTCAGCTCTTTTGGGAAGGCTGTCCACAAGGTTTAGGAGTGTGTCTATGGGAATGTTTGACCATTCTTCCAGAAGCGCCTATGTGAGGTCAGGCACTGATGTTGGACGAGAAGGCCTGGCTCACAGCCTCTGCTCTAATTAATTCCAAAGGTGTTCTATCGGGTTGAGGTGAGGACCGTTTAGGCCAGTCAAGATCCTTCACCTCAAACTCACTCATCCGTGTCTTTATGGACCTTGCTTTGTGCACTGGTCCAAATCATTTGGTGGAGGGGGGATTATGGGGTGGGGTTGCTTTTCAGTAATTGGGCTTGGCCCCTTAGTTTCAGTGAAGGGAACTCTTTAGGCATTAGCATACCAAGACATTTTGGACAATTTCATGCTCCCAACTTTGTGTGAACAGTTTGGGGATGACCCCTTCCTGTTCCAACATGACTGCACACCAGTGCACAAAGCAAGGTCCATAATGACATGGATGAGTGAGTTTGGGGTGGAGGAACTTGACTGGCCTGCACAGAGTCCAGACCTCAACCCGATAGAACACCTTTGGGATGAATTCGAGCGGAGACTGTGAGCCAGGCCTTCTCATCCAAATCAGTGCCTGACCTCACAAATGCAAATGAGGAGGAAAGAGTGACAGAGGGATTTGTTCTAAATGAGGGACAGTCTCTTGAAATAAGGGACAGCTGGGAGCTATGCTATAGACAACACTTTTTTTTCATTTCGGATAAAGCAAGGGAGGGTTATAACCCCTGTCAGATTTTTTTCCGCCATCTGTGTCCCGTTGCTGAGATTTCCATTCACTTCCTGTCTCATAGCCAAAACAGGGTAAAGGGAGGTCTTTGGAGGTCTTCCCCAATGGAAGATTTCCCCTCTACTACTTTTCTGAAGACAACCTAAAATTTGGGATTTTTGTTTTACTTTCACTTTCAATGATAACGGTAAACAGGACAAATAGAGGGTGAATCTCTCTAATGGGGGCACAGACTGCAATAAGAACTGACAGGGGGTCTAATCCCTCTCCACTCTATCCAAAACAAACAAAAAAAAAAGATTTGCCTTTAGTTATACTTTAATTTGTAAAGTTGTGAGGTATATCCATAGCTAAACCTATAAATGCCTTTGAAGAACCTGAAAAGTGACCTTCAAACAGCAATGAAAACACAATAAAATGACCTGGGCAAGGCCTTGCCTGAAAATGGTAATATTGAAGATTTACGGCCTCTTTTATTGGTCTCTTTGTGTTAGTCTTTGGAAATCACCGTGTTCTACTCTGTTGCTATTCACAGTCTGAACAAAGTTTACCAAGTGTCATTTTCTCAGAAGGTGTGGAGGGCTCTCCTCTGTGTCCTTCTCGTCCTTTTTCCTTTCCCATAGACCAGCCCTGAATTATTCACAGCCACTAAAACATAAAGCTTCCAAATGAGCTCTAAGGAATGACAGATATACAGTGCAGGCCATCAGAGTACTGCGGAGAGGTCATGCAAACAATGTGAGGAATTTGTATGTTCATCTCAGATGTACCAGCAACTGTAATAAGGTCATAACCTACTCCTTACCCTGGTATGTTTCAGAAGACTTTACGTTGGGTAATAAAGGACTCTGGGGTCCGGTGATGAACAGCCCCCGGTTGGGCTATAATAAACCTGTCCATTGAAGTGGGTTCTGTCTTATCTCAGCAATGTCATGAAGTGTACCTGTGCAGAAGCTAAAGCTGAAGATTAGGTCTGGCAATTTGGTGGTGCCATCCCAATGGAAAGCTGTAAATCACTGTAGTAGGTAATGCTACTATAAGGATCTGCACTAGCCTCCAGGTCAAGGAAACCTTTCACTTTGTCCAGGTCTCCTTTCTTAAGCGGCAATACGAGGTGAATGAATGATTTGTATAGCGCTGTAAATGCGAACTGAATCGCCTCAAGGCGCTAGATCCATCCTGTGTTGTCCAGCTTCTTAGAAGAGGTAGGTCTTGAGTTTCTTTCTGAAGGCCTGATGGTTTTCTTCCATGCGAATGTGAGTAGGTAGAGCGTTCCATAGCCGTGGTCCTTGGACTGCGAATCTTCGTTCTCCCTTTTGTTTTGTAGCGGGGTTTTGGAATAAGGAGGAGGTTTTGGTTAGAAGATCGAAGACTGCGATTGGGTGTGTAGCGTTTTATTTATCGCATAGGTATTGAAGATTTACCCTACTGATGATGTGTTGTCGCAATAGTAATACTGGGTTGCAGGAAAGAAATTTGCTCGATTCCCCCATCAATAATGTCAGCATTGACAGGGGAATCCCTCCTGCGGGTTCATTGTATTCTCCCGGCAGACGGGCGGGGGAGCCATCCCCACCAGGAGAAGATAGTGATTATTGCTAGCAGCTATACCAGTTGCAAGTGATTATCGCATGTAAGATCCGGCAGCAGGGGCAGCCCCGACCATTAAGGGCGCACGGGCGCGCCCCCACCCCCCGCCCCCATCCATGTGTCTGGCCCCCATGTAGGACGCCGGATGCATGGATTCCAATGCGGGCCGGGTTTTTTTTTTTTTTTTAAGCAAAGAACAGAGAGAAGCACACCGCTCCAGGCAAACTCAGGTGCAGGATAGATCACAGGTGCAGACCTCGGCTCACCACCGTGGAAGACGAACAAGACAAGGAATTGGTCGCACACTGGAACTCCAAATTGTCTCGATGCCGTCTTTATTGTCAAAAAAGGGTCAGACAGATACAGGCAATGGTAGACGTTTCACAAGCGATAGCTTGCTTGTTCACAACCAAGCAAGCTATTGCTTGTGAAACGTCTACCATTGCCTGTATCTGTCTGACCCTTTTTTGACAATAAAGACGACATCGAGATAATTTGAAGTTCCAGCGTGCGCTACGAGCCCACCCAGGTGTGTTACAATAGCGAATGAATATTCTCTATTGAAACACTGATCCTCCTCCCTGCCAATCAGGAAGCAGGTCTGAGACCATGTCCTGATTGACCGAAAGGAGAAGCGCTCCGATTGGCCGCCGAGGATGGGAAAGTAGTTGGAAGCTGCTGTGATGCCTGCAGGGGAAGAGGAAGCCGCCCATGATGCCCGCCGCCTGGGTGATGCGCTGCCCGCCATAGATGGGGTAAGTGCTCCGGACCAGACCGACCAGAGGGGGGGGTGTATGTGTTTTCCACCCCCCCCCCCCCCCAAAAAAAATTACCACCGGCCACCACTGTCCGGCAGGTTGGTTGTACCAAATGATCAATCAACTTGGTACATTCAGCCTGCCCATGCATGGTTTCCAATCTCAGCTGGTTTATGCTATGACCAGCTTTAGAGCCATGTTATGTTAAAAGAGAAGTATGTTTTTTATTTTTCAGATTCTTACTTACCTAGGTGGATGCAGCGTCGGTCCGATGCTGCATCTGTTCCCTGGTGCCTCTACACTGAGAACTGAGCGATCGAAAACTGCCGATCTCTCGGTTCTGACAGCTCCCTGAACAGAGAGCTGCAGACTGTCATTCACAGCTCTCTGCTCTGCCCTCGGTGTATACACCGCTCCTACAGCGCCTCCAAGATGCTGCTTGCAGGACTTTTTTTGGCGTCCTGCCAGCGCACCGCTCCAGTGTGAAAGCCCTCTGGCTTTTACACTGGAGTGAGAGGCGAGGCGCTGTACAGGCGCTTTGCAGCCGCTATTTCTATTGCTAAGGCACCTGTAAATTTCCTCAGTGTGAAAGCAGCCTAAGGTTGGTATTTTGAGACTAGGTTCGTGATGTAGCTGGAGGCAGAGTTGTGCATGGCTTTGGAGGTTGTTGTTAGTATTTTTAATTTAATTAGTTGGGTGAGCGTAAACCAGTGGAGGGATTGGCAGAGAGGGGTAGCAGTCACTGAGTGGTTTGTAAGGTGGATGAGTCTGGCAGCAGCATTCATGATGGATGGGGGGGGGGGGGGGATAGCCTATGTAAAGAAAAGTAGTAGTTGAGGCGAGAGATAACCAGGGAGTGGATTTGTAGCTTTTTTGGTGTCATTGGTTAGGAAGGGTGGTGTCTTTGTGGTGTCATTGGTTAGGAAGGGTGGTGTCTTTGTGGTGTCATTGGTTAGGAAGGGGCGTATTTTGGAGATGTTGCAGAGGTTGAGGTGGCAAGATTTGAACAGTGATTACATTTGGGGCTGAAAGGACAGATTCAGAGTCCAGGATTACCCCTAGAATCTTGGCCTGAAGGGACGGGTTGATGGTTGTGCCATCAATCTTGAAAGAGAAGTTGGGGGAGGAAATATTATGAGCTCAGTTTTGGGTAGATTCAATTGGGGGAAGTGGTGTGACATCCAGACTGATATGCCTCGTCTTAGTAAATTAGTGGTACGTGAGGAGACTGATGGAGTGGGCTGAGGGATAGAGAGATGGATTTGGGTGTCATCAGCATAGAAATTGTATTGGAAGCCATGGGAGGCTCTCAGCTGAACCAGGGAGGAGATGTAGATTGAGAATAGGAGAGGCCTAAGAACAGAACATTGGGGCACAGCGATGGAGAAAGAAAGAGGAGAGGAGGAAGTAGTCTTGTAAGAGACCCTGAAGGTGTATCTATGGTACTGTGAGTTAAAGGCGTAACTGTAGGGGTCACTATTGCGACCCAGCCCCATGCTTCAGGGTGCCCATGCGGCTTCCTGTCATATTTGATTCTACACCTGGATAGGAAGGGTGGCGGGGGCAGCATGTAGAGGAGCCAACGACCTCCGTTTTCCTCCTGTAGCCTCTGAAATCCAGCCTCTCCTCCTCTCCTTACCGCTGGCATTCAGCGGCTGCAGGAGGAAAATGGAGAGCATTGGTACCTCTATATGCCGCTCCCACCGCCCCTACTATTCAGGTTACTTGTTTCCTGCTGCCCCTGGGCCCCTGTGTGCTCCCCTCTGCCCCCCCTCCCCCAGCAGTGCTGCCAGTTTCACCCCTCCCCTGTCCCGCCAGCTGCTGCAGGGGATGCTTTCAGGACAGGATGGAGAGTCAGGTAAGAGGCCAGCAAATATGTAATTTACTGGCCCCTTCCTTTTCTGAATGGACACGGGAAGTGATGGGTATTGATCGCTCCTGTGTCCATTCATAACTGAAGAGATACAGTAAGTGATCTGTACCAATCGCTCCTGTGTCCAGTCATAACTGAAGAATAGTAAACTGGTTTTTATATAAAAAAAATGGTATATTTATTAGACCAAAAGTGAGCAAAAAATAGAAAGTTATTGTGTTCTGATGGTGGGGAGTCTTCTTCGCTGTGAGAACACAATGATCAGTATTGCCGGTGTTCTGACATATACTGTCCTCCTATCACATAGTGCCAGCCCCGTACTGCGCAGACGCAGCGCTTGCGCAGTACGGAGCAGAAGGAGATGCCGAAAGTGTCCGAAGTTGATCAGCTGACCATCAGCTGTACACGGCGCTTCGGCACTTCTTAGCGATGGCTGTGTAAGAGGGCCCCTCGCGGGCTCGCTTCGCTCGCCACGCTTCGGGCATGGCCTCGCTGCGCTCGGCAACTATTTATTCTCACTCTATGTCCACTTGGATAGTAGGGAATGATCCTGGACACAGGGTGAGAATAAAAGCGCAGGCGCCGTGTACAGCTGATGATCAGCTGTTAAACTTCGGAGACTTTCGGCGTCTCGTTTGTCCTCCGTACTGCGCCTGCGCAGTACAGGGAGGACACTATATGATAGGGGACTGTATTTGACAAGACACCGGCTATATTGCCGGCTATTTTTTTGGAAAAAACCTGACAGGTTGGTTGTACAGAAGTCGATCAATAGATAGACTTCTGTACAACCAGGATGCCCATACATGAATCGAAATTCAGCTGGCCCCTGCTGAACCAGCTAAATTTTGTTCCATGTACGGCCGGCCTTACTCTGCAAACACAACAGATTCTCGGTGCTAAAGCTGACACAGCTGGAGTTATTATAGCAAATATACAATGACACAGATTTCGCAAGGCACAAATTATTTTATGGATGACCTCCTAACATACCTGCGTCACACAGTTTATATTTAGCAGGAAGTTGCAGAACTCCTGCCTGCGTTAAACAATGAGTCACGTCTTGTCACTGTTTGTGTACAAAGGTTTATTTAGTTATTGGCGCAACATTTGGAAAACTGTCCAGAATGAAAAGTTACTAGCAGTAGGGAAATGCATCCGGACAGTGAACAGTAGGGACCTTATATGAACACTAGAAGAAAGGACGTGTTTTCACTTGTCACCTGGCTAAGGAAAATGACTGCTATGATTTGATTGGTTTACACTGGGAACAGACAAACAATAACTAATAAATAGCAAATCAGCAGGATGCCAAACAGCACAAAATGTGCAAAAAACAGCAACGAATAACAAAAAAATGTAGCGCTACACCCAGAGGGGCCGCTGTGGATTAGCAGGTTCTTTCCCGAAGCAGTGCACAGTTGGAAAAATGCCCTTACATTAGTGGTCGTTTGGAAGACTCACCCCCCCTTTTGGTGGCAGTACTATTGCCAACCTTTTTTAGACAACTAAAAAGGTCACTTGGCTCTGCCAAGTGATGTAGACTCCAAAACCTTGCAGGCACTCTTAAATGGAAGGTCAATCAGCCACAATATAAGGAACCCCTAGCAAACCCTGCCTGCAGAAGTCCCTTCTCGTTGGTTTTATTGTCTTGTTGGATCCCAAGCCCTACTCCATAGAAGGCATGGTTTCCATACACTGCATTGATGATGGACAAAAAGCCTAAAACAGTTGCATGCAGTTTGGAATATATGGCCCTAAAATTTTAGGTTGTGGTGGCACCAGCAGTTCTGGATGCGCATCTGGCTGATAGGGCATAAGGGATCAATTTCCATGGTTCCACCCAATGATGAAATACAACCTAAGGCATATAAATACCTCCTTTTTTCAAAAGGTTTAACTGAGCTACACACTGATTCGGTGGGAGGAGTTTATGATTCCTTTAGTTCCTACTCATACCCATAACCTGTATGATTATAGTCTCATTTAGCCCTACCATGAAAAGGCTGGTTGGTTGTGTTTTGCCCTCAAGCCAAGGTTCCCAGTCCTCTCCTACCCACACAAACTCTTCCACCATTATCTAGTATTAGTTGGTCACAAGAAATGGACATGTTCTGTAATAATGAAGACTTCTTGTATCTACTCCAAGCAACTTCTTCAGGTCAACAGAGTGTCAGGAAACTGACACTTATTATAACTCTAAAGCAGCGATCCTCAACCTCCCTGGCGGGGTACAGCCTGTCATCGTGGATGGGGGGGTTGCAGCCTGTCATCTGAAAGCAGCTCAGTATGAAGGCCCCTAGGACATAGTGGTCTCTCTCTCCTATAGACCATAGTGGTGTAGAGGTCTTAGCAGTGCTCTGTGACGATCCTGTCCCTGGCCCAGCTCTCCTCCCTTCTCCTTCTTCTCCTCATCTCTCTTCCTCTTCTTCCCGTGTGTCGCTGACGTGAATACAGAGATGGAAGGGAGTAGTGGTGCTAGGGAAAAGGGAGCAGGCATCCTCTGGTGGTTGGAGGGTGGCAGTGCCAGTAGTGCTGGCTTGCTTGCCCACCACCCGCCCCGTGCCGTTTTGCCCGGCCATGGCTGGCACCGGTCCGCGGCCTGGGGGTTGAGGACCTCTGCTCTAAAGAGTTCTACTGAATACAAACAAAAAGTTTTGGCTGGAGATACACTTTAAAGAAAAAAGTAGGTGCCAGCCCATTATCATGCAGATGTGCACATGAGCCTCATCCCCCCCCCATGTGTGCCAAGACACCACCAAAACAGAGCAACATCTGAATAATCTATATTTACCTCCCACCAGCAAACACATTTGGTTTCTCGGCAACATTTTCCCACACAAGAGATAATCAGGCTTACCAGCGCCTGAAAATATAGGTCAAACGCGGCATTGTATAGGGCCTTCACACTGTCAATTAGGCAAGCGGGAGCAGGTGAGGGTATTTGCATGGAAATTCATGTAATTATGCGCATCTTCCCCCCAAAAAAACACGCTGATTAATCAGCTGCTCCTTCACACTGCTACCATTCCGTCTCGTCAGATGGATTTACTCGTTCTAATCTTGCGTGGAGATTCTCGCAGAGATTTCATTACACAGGGACTGGTGGAGGATTACAAAAAAGAAAAATCCACTGAACTGAGCCCAGAAATAAAACAATGTGACAAACAAGGGTTTGATTAGCAGAGCTCATTAATCTGCTTCCTAAGGATCTGCTTTTGTTCTGGGGAAGGCTGTCGTCGCGCACCCCTCAAATGTCCTTCTTTTGTATGAGGGGCCTTCATTCCATCTACATTGTCTTGTTCTTGGCATGGATAAAAGATACAGACTCTGTCAGATCTGGACTCATTTCTTTCACAGAGCGAATGTTGTTTTGTGCAAGCCAAATCTGTATTTTTGGAGTTAAAGTATAACAAAACCCAAGAACAAAAATGTAATATATTGCAGCTTACCAGTCCCTAGATGTGCTGGCTGCATTCATTTTGGCCTGGTGACCTGGCCATTAACTCCCCATAGTGTATCAAGATAGGACAGGACTACAGAGGCCTCCCCTCTCCTCTTCACCATAAGATAGAAGGGTGAGGTTCATTCTGGCCTCATGGTAGGAATAGTTGGTTGTACAGTACCACTCCTGGTATGATGGGGGCAGGGACGTGCAGTCAGGGGAGGCAGGTGAGCCTAAAACAGTTAAAATTGCTTAACTGAGCCTACACACTGATCCGGGGTAGAGTTGCCACCTTATCCCTTTAAACCCGAACACCTATGAATTAAACAGGTTCTGAGGCTAATTAAATGCAGATAAGGCACCAAGTGAGTTTAATTACCACCTTAATCAGCCACAGAACCTGTGTAATTAATATGTGTTTGGGTTTAAAGGGATGAGGTGGCAACCATAATCCGGTGGGAGGATTTTATGATTCCTTTAGTTCCTACTCATACCCATAACCTGTATGATTATAGTCTCATTTAGCCCCACCATGAAAAGGCTGGTTGGTTGTGTTTTGCCCTCAAGCCAAGGTTCCCAGTCCTCTCCTACCCACACAGCAGTAAAACTCTTCCACCATTATCTAGTATTAGTTGGTCACAATAAATGGTCATGTTCTGTAATGATGAAGACTTCTTGTATCTTCTCCAAGCAGCTTCTTCAGGTCAACAGAGTGTCAGGAAACTGAGCCTCACCTGCCATGAACATAAAAAAAAAATCAAGCTTCAAGGGTCGTAGCTTGGTGACAGAGACCCCAACTTTGGGGGGTAGGTAGCCTAAGTCCTACGACCTATGGTTCCGGAGATACAGGGCTCCTTGCGTAGCCTGTCAGAAGCTACATACAGAGTGGCCAGTTTAAATACAAGCTGGCACACTCTGCAGCAGATTGTGAGGATGAGCTCACAGTGCCTCTCCTCACTTCTTGTCAGAGGCACTGAGCTCAATGGACAGCTTGGACTCTTGGGCCAATGGTTAAGTACCATTGGCCCATGCTGTCCAATAAAAATGCGGCAGTGGAGGCTCTCCTCTCACTGCAGTGTCATAGAACGGGGAATGTGTCTAAACGACAAATGCTCCCTTCCAGCCCACAATCCCATGTTTTTCTCACACAGTTAAGAGGGAGAATGAGAATCTTCTGCTGCTGAAAAGGTACTGTTATAATCAAGCTAAATCATATATTAATATACTATATGTTATAAGATAACAATTTATTATTTATCTATTTACTGTGAAATTACTGGTTGGAAGTTATAACTTCAAACTTTAGTAATTTGTCTGTGAGCCACCTGATTGAGTACAGTTTTTGAAAATATAGTAAATTACCAATTAGCAATTGAACAGGTGTACTTAATAAAGTGGCCGGTGAGCGCATTTTTATTTTAAAGGCCAAAAAAATATTGACTATATCAAAAAAACGCCTCCTCTGCATTTCATAACTGACAGGTGCAGTGAGGCCTGTGCAGGGGCTGAGTATTTTTTGTCCTCATTCTGCCGGTTTTAGTTGCCCTTGCAGAGAGCAAATGCTGAAAGTGAAAGCTCCTCTCTTCTCTTCAGATAATACAAAGCAGCTATGGAAAGAATTTCCCTGCATTGGCCTGCCAATGACCTTCCAACCAGTCCAAGGTAGTGGAAGAGATACGAAGAGATTATGTCAGTGGTCTTCTCTCTCTCTCTCTCTATCGAGTCAGTTGACGGATGGGGTGATGCTAAGATTACACAATTCAAACCCAAGTACCAGGATGTCAGGAGAAGACAGGCCCAGGAAATTATGTAATTTAGAATCTTTCATAGCCAGCTTCGTAATGTTAAAATTAAAAGTTTGAATTATTTATTGCACAGACCGAGGTTACAGAGGTCTTGCAAACTGGAAAGGTATAATGGTCCCACTCACCATCATTGTAAGATATATGTTATCTCTGGCCACCAATGTAAGGGGCTGCTACACTGACCACCAATGTAGGAGACACTGCAGTAACCACCAATGTAAGAGGAAACTACACTGGCCACCAATGTAAGAGGAAACTACACTGGCCACCAATGTAAGGGGGCACTGCACTGACCGCCATTGTAAGAGACACTAAACTGACCATCAAGGTAAGAGGACATTACACTGGCCAATGATGTAGGAAACACTACACTGACCACCAATGTAAGAGGAAACTACAATGACTACCAATGTAGGGGGGCATTACATTGACCACTAATGTAAGAGGGCACTACACTGGCCACCAATGTAAGGGGGCACTGCACTGACCGCCATTGTAAGAGACACTAAACTGACCATCAAGGTAAGAGGACATTACACTGGCCAATGATGTAGGAAACACTACACTGACCACCAATGTAAGAGGAAACTATAATGACTACCAATGTAGGGGGGCATTACACTGACCACCAATGTAAGAGGACACTACACTGACCATGAAGTGGACACTTCACCAATGTAAGGGTTCATCACCACAGACCACTAATGTAATGCCCTGTACACACGACCGTTTTTCCCGTCGGAATAAACTCTGAAGGTTTTTCGAACAGAGTTCTGACGGAATTCTGCTGAAACTGTCTTGCGTACACACGATCACACCAAAGTCCGACCGTCCAGAACGCGGTGACGTACAACACTTACAACGGGACTAGAAAAAGGAAGTTCAATAGCCAGTAGCCAATAGCTTCCGTCTCGTACTTGCTTTAGAGCATGCGTCGTTTTTGGTACATCAGAATAGCATACAGACGAGCGGATTTCCCGATAGGAATTGATTCCGTCGGAAATATTTAGAACATGTTCTCTTTCTAGGTCCGTCAGAATTTTCGACGTAAAAAGTCAGATGAGGCATACACAAGATCGGAATATACGAGGAAAAGCTCCCGTCTGACTTTTTCTGTCGGACATTCCGCTCGTGTGTACGCGGCATTAGAGAGCTCTCCTCCACTGACCACTACTGTAAGGGGTGCACTTCACCACTGATCACCAATGTAAGGGGGCACTTCACTACTAATCACTAGGGTAAGGGGATACTACACTGACCACCAGTGCAAGGGGGCATCTCCACTTACCACCAATTTGAGGAAGGGCCTGCCAAACAAGCAACTAGAGAAGGCAATTTTTTTTTATATATTACCTACCCCTCTGGATAATTCTACTTCCTTTAGTCCAAAATCTATTTTTCAGAACTTTCAAAGCCCTGATAAAGGGGATCATTATATATTTAATTCAAATCTATTTTGGACTCTAGCTGACATTTGGTCCTCATCCTATGGAGAGCCGCCTAATGAAAATTCCTCCTATGTCAGACCCAGCGTTAAACCAAAACACTTATAACTGATACAGTGCCTTTTTACTCCTCTTTCCACCAATTTATAAGGGCATTTCTCCTCTGACCACCAATCTAAAGAGGGGCACTACATTGACCACCAATGTAAGGGAGCCCTTTACTGATCACCGATGTAGGAGGGGGCACTTCACCAATGACAAGGGGCACTACATTGATGTAGGGGCCATTCACTGATCACTAATGTAAAGTGGCACTTCACCATGGACCACTAATATGTGGTAGCATGTCGTCACTAACCATCAATGTAAGAAGTGTTTTTCCCACTGACTAGTGCCACCAATTTAAGGTTGTACCAGAATGAACACCAGTGTAAGGAGACACTTCGGTACTGACCATCAATGTAAGGGGGCACCACAATGAACACCAGTGTAAGGAGACACTTCGGTACTGACCATCAATGTAAGGGGGCACCACAATGAACACCAGTTTAAGGAGACACTTCGGTACTGACCATCAATGTAAGGGCCAATTAACTGATCATCAGTGTATAGGAGGCACTTCACCACTGAACAGCAAAAGTTTTAAACCATCATATGCACAATATTAGAAAACGTTGTTGCCAGAGGTTATCTTTTTTGATTGGGGTGCTGTGGGATGCAAAGGGAACACAAAGCATACCAAGACATTTTGGACAATTTTATGCTCCCAACTTTGTGGGAACAGTTTGGGGATGGCCCCTTCCTGTTCCAATATGAATGCACACCAGTGCACAAAGCAAGGTCCATAAAGACATGGATAAGCGAGTTTGGGGTGGAGGAACTTGACTGGCCTGCACAGAGTCCTTACCTTGACCCAACAGAACACCTTTGGGATGAATTAGAGCGGAGACTGCGAGCCAGGCCTTCTCTACCATGCGCTTCTGGAAGAATGGTCAAACATTCCCATAGACACACTCCTAAACCTTGTGGACGGCCTTCCCAGAAGAGTTGAAGCTGTTATAGCTGCAAAGGGTGGGCCAACTCAATGTTGAACCCTACGGACTAAGGCTGGGATGCCCAATTTGTCCGGCGCAATGTCGCAGTCCCGCTAAAAATCGCTGATCACTGCCTCTACTAGTGAAAAATAAGAAACAAATAAAAAGTCCCTAAAATATATCCTATAACTTTTGTGCAAAATACGCTTATTGGATTTTTTTTTACCAAAAATATGTAGCAGAATACAAACCGGCCTCAATTGATGAAGAAATTTGATTTTTTACATATTTTTATTGGGTATGTCTTATAGCAGAAAGTAAAAAATTGTTTTGTTTTTCTTTAAGAATTGTTGCTCATTTTTTTGTTTATAGCGCAAAAAATAAAAAACGCAGAGGCGATCAAATACCACCAAAAGAAAGCTCTATTTGTGTGGAAAAAAAAGGATATAAATTTTATTTGGGTACAGCGTCGCATGACCGTGCAATTGTCAGTTAAAGTAACGCAGTGCCGTATCGCAAAGTATGGCCTGATCATTGAGGGGGTAAATCCTTCCGGGGCTGAAGTAGTTAACAATGGCAGGGATGCTTAAAATGATCAGCTTTTTATTTATCCATGTAAAACCTTTATCCCTAAAGAAAAATAATGTTTGTTGTAACTGATTATAAAGTGTGAGCTGGAGTTTGGCTTCAATTTGTTATTTAAAATCTGCTTATCCATTTAACACCACCCAGACTGATGATGCTGCTGTCTGTTGTGCCTCTTGTGCTCCTTCATCCAGAGTGGGAGCATCCTAATACAGGAGGTATGTTACAGGCCAGATCAGCAGGTGAAAACAGAGGGAGAAAAAGCCAAAGAAAAGAAAATGAATACAGCCACCACATCTAATGATTGGTAATCTGCAATTAATAACATTTTTGGTTTTGGGTTTATCACCGCTTTAGGTGTTTGAGTTTTTTCTCTTGAGGTTGTTTTCTTTTAGAAAGGTCCCACATTTTACTCATTGACCAATTTTATTGTATTTAACCACTTCAGCCCCGGAAGATCTGGCTGCTAAATGACCAGGCCATTTTTTGCGATTCGGTACTGCGTCGCTTTAACTGACAATTGCGCGGTCGTGCGACGTTGCACCCAAACAAAATTGAAGTCTATTTTTCCCCACAAATAGAGCTTTCTTTTGGTGGTATTTGATCGCCTCTGCGGTTTTTATTTTTTGCGCTATAAACAAAAAAAAAGCGACAATTTGGAAAAAAAACACAATATTTTGTACTTTTTGCTATAATAAATATCCCCATTTTTTAAAAAAAAAAAAAAGCTAATTTTTTCTCAGTTTAGGCCGATATGTATTCTTCCACATATTTTTGGTAAAAAAAATAGCAACAAGCGTATATTGATTGGTTTGCGCAAAAAGTTATAGCGACAACAAAATAGGGAATAGATTTATGGCATTATTTTATTTAATTTTTTTATACTAGTAATGGCGGCGATCTGCGATTTTTATCGGGTCTGCGACATTATGGCGGACACATCGGACACCTTTGACACATTTTTGGGACCATTGGCATTCATACAGCGATCAGTGCTATAAAAACGCACTGATTACTGTGTAAATGTCACTGGCAGGGAAGGGGTTAACACTAGGGGGCGATCAAGGGGTTAACTGTGTTTCCTAGTGTGTGTTTCTAACTGTAGGGGGGAGGGGACTGACCTAGAGGAAGTGACGGATCATGGTTCCTAGCTATTAGGAACTCACGATCTGTCACTCCTCACAGAACAGGGGTTTGTGTGTTTACACACACACGTCCCTATTCTGCCTCTCGTGCCCGCGATTGCTCCTGGTGGCCGGCGGTCATCGCGACCGCAGGTCACGAGCATCGGCACCCCCCCCCCGAGTGCAGCGCACGTGCATGCGTTCGCCTGCTATCCTGCTTAAAGGAGCCAACGTATAGCTACAATGGCTCACGGGATCGTGCCGACCTGCCGCCGTATAATGACGGCGGCTGGTCGGCAAGCAGTTAAAGTATTTTTTTTTTAAATCTGGTTTTTTAGCACTACATAATAGTACTTATTATCTGTGGAGAATTGTAGAGAAGGATAAGACCACAAGAGGTGGATCCCATTCAACTACTGGCCCAGTAATAACACTTATACATGGAGGAACCCTTGAAACAACCTTTAATTCTCAGGGAACACCTGCTAATAATTATTCTATCTATAACGCAGAGCACAGTAGTGTGATGGTCTCTTGGAAGAATGCTCCTTACACCAGTAGTCATTGGGAAGTAGTCCCCATTGCAAACAACTAAAAAGAGTATTGGTACCCAGATAGCAAGGATAACTTGCCACAAATTTGTGAGAGTGTTGAATGAATTGTAAGTCTTGTTAACTTGCTGCACGTTTTCACTGGCAAGTTGTACACTTGTAGAGCACTTGAAGCACAAGTTCTAGTTGTCACTTTTCCAATTTGTAGCAAATTTGTGTGGCAAGTCTCTAGCAAGAGCAAAGTTGCAGTGGTGGGTCTACAGCAAGAGCTCTGCAAGTCTACAGCATGGAAATTCAGCCACAGTGACCCCCTATGGTGGGAGGACTATTGCACAACATAACTGAACCAGAAGTTGCAGCAGACTTGCAGAATGTTTGCAAAGAAAGTTGATCTGGAGTCATGCAGTGCGGACTTGCTGCAATTGTAAAGCCTGGTAAGTCTAGCAATAGCTTAGTAATGTCATTTTCAAACTTGTAACTTAATTGCTTGCTATCTGGGTATTAATGACTACTTATCTGAGAGACAAAGGAATCCCTAGCCACCTCTGCAGAAACCCTAGCTGAGAAAGGCTGACTTAGGCTGGATTCACACCTATGCAGTTCTAGTGCTTTTTGCATTTTGCAGATTTGCACTATAGTCCATTTTACATGGTTTCCTATGGAACACAATCTGTAGTGCAAATCTGCAAAAATGCAAAAAAGCACCAAAAATGCATAGGTGTGAATCCAGCCTTAAGCAGGCCATACATGAGTCGAATTTCGAACAAATTTTCTTTTCAAAATCAGAAAGTTCTTTTTTTTTTTGTGATCCGATGGCGCCACCATTGATTTTCGAAATTCGGCCGACCAAGCCTTCAATTTTACCTCCTGTTGCTACGGAAAATAATTTTCGTGCCCGGGAATCTTCTTTTCTCTCCGTAAATTTTCTTTTCTTGCACATGCGCACTTTCTTTTCTTATTACATTTCTCGCACGATTCTCCCATCATTGATTAGAAAATCGTTCGTTTTTCAAAAAATTTCCAACATGTTCGGTTCCTCAAATTTGATTGCCGCACGGCAAATCGGCCGTTGCTCCAGCCCACTAATGGTGCGAAATTCGTACGAAAATTCTTTGATACGATTTTCGAAAGAAAATTCTTTCGAAATTCAAACCGTGTATGGCCAGCATTAGGCCCGTCATACACGGAGCAAATTTCTTTCCTGTAGAATTCCTGCTCAATTTCCCCATCAAGACGGACAGTGTTGATGCGGGAATCCCTCCTGCCGGGCAGTGTTAATTTCGTCGACTAAAATATTTTTGTCGACTAAATTAATATTATTTTAGTCGACTAAACACGACTAAGACGAAAACAACTGCGACGACTAAAATACGACTAAAACTAAAATGGCATTTTTGTCAAAAGACTATTACTAAAACTAAATTGAAATTTGATGTGAAAATTAACACTGCACTACCACATAAGAATATGTAGGGGGCTTCTACTAAGCTGCTAAAAGAAAAAAAAGAAAAAGGCTTTTCAAATTTTTTTTTTATATTTAAAGGGGTTGTAAACCTTTGCTGTTTTTCACCTCAATGCATTCTATACATTGAGGTGAAAAACCTCATGTACTGCATCTGCGCCCCAGAGGCCCCCCCAAGCACCCCCGCTCAAGCCGGTGTCTCGTGTCCTGATTGGATTGATTGATAGCAGAGCAGCCATTGGCTCCTGCTGCTGTCAATCAAATCCAATGATGCGGGAGCCGGGACCGAGTCCTGCTGTCTGTGTCAATGGACGCAGCAGCAGGACACGTGAGCGCGCCCGCACGAGTGCCCCGAGGGAGAGAGCATCTCCGACGGGGCACTCAAGAAAAGGAGGAGTCAGAAGCGCCGCTGAGGGACCCCAGAAGAGGGGGACCGGGGCCACTCTGTGCAAAACCAACTGTACAGAGGAGGTAAGTACTGTATGACATGTTTGTTTTTTTTAAAAGAAAAAAAAGCAAATCTTTTGTATCCTATTAACCACTTCAGCCCTGGAAAGATTTGCCCCCTTCCTGACCAAGCCATTTTTTGCGATTCGGCACTGCGTCGCTTTAACTGACAATTGCGCGGTCGTGTGACGTTGTACCCAAACAAAATTGATGTCCTTTTTCTCCCACAAATAGAGCTTTCTTTTGGTGGTATTTGATCACCTCTGCGGTTTTTATTTTTTGTGCTTTAAACAAAAAAAGAGCAACAATTTTGAAAAAAACACAATTGCAAGAAAAAACACAATTTACTAAAGGCAAATCCACTTTGCACTACAAGTGCACTTAGAAGTGCAGTCACTGTAGATCTGAGGGGAAACTCTGAAATGAGGGGAAGCGCTGCTGATTTTATCATCCAATCATATACAAGCAAAAATGCGTTTTTTTTTTTTTCCTTGCATGTCCCCCTCAGATCTACAGCAACTGCACTTCCAAGTGCACTTGTAGTGCAGAGTAGATTTGCCTTTAGTAAATAACCCCCAATATTTTGTACTTTTTGCTATAATAAATAATCCCCCCAAAAAATGTAAAAAAAAAAACAAATTTCTTCCTCAGTTTAGACCGATACGTATTCTTCTACATATTTCTGGTTAAAAAAAAAAAATCGCAATCGTGTATTGATTGGTTTGCGCAAAAGTTATAGCGTCTACAAAATACGGAATATATTTTTGGCATTTCTAATATTATTTTTTTTTTTTACTAATAAATGGCAGCGATCTGCGATTTTTATCGGGACTGCGACACTGCGGCAGACAGATCGGACACTTTTGACACTATTTTGGGACCATTGACTTTTATACAGCGATCAGAGCTAAAAATAGCCACTGATTACTGTATAAATGTCACTGGCAGTGAAGGGGTTAACACTAGGGGGCGATCAAGGGGTTAACTGTGTTCCCTCAGTGTGTTCTAACTGTGGGGGGAGGGGACTGACTAGGGGAGGAGACCGATCGGTGATCATACTTAGTATGAACACACGATCTGTCTCCTCTCCCCTGAGAGAACCGGGATGTGTGTGTTTACACACACGGCCCTGTTCTCGGTCTGTAATGAGCAATCGCTGGTGCCGGCGGACATTGCACCCGACGGGCACGAGCGTCGGCTCTGGGGACACGCTGCGGGTGCCAAATTATAGCTACAGCAATCTGCGCATCCGTGCCAACCTGCCGCAGTATAACTGCGGCGGCTGGTCGGCAAGCGGTTAATGTTGGTAATATATTCAGGTCATATGCCGCAATGGCATTACAGCCAATAGAGTTTTCAGTTTTTTGTTTTTTTTTCATATTTTCAAGTTGTACTTTGCAATATATTTGTTTGTTTATGAAACGTGGTTCTATTTAGACGTTATATATCGCAACAGCTAAATCTGTGTCTGCAGTGAGTGTTCCAACCCTAATACCATAAATAATAACATGTTATTAGATTTTTACTCCAGGAGTAGGGATGAGCTTCGTGTTCGAGTCGAACCCATGTTCGACTCGAACATCGGCTGTTCGGTCGTTCGCCGAATTGCGAACGATATGGGCCGTTCGCGCCAAATTCGTGTGGCGCGTCACGGCCCATAATTCACTGCGGCATCGCAGTGCATTGCTGGCTGATTATTGGCCAAGCATGCACTATGACCCGCATGCTTGGCCAATCACAGCGCCGTCAGTAGAGAGAGCTGTAATTGGCCAAAGCCAGGGTGGCTTTGGCCAATTATGGCTCAGGGGATTTAGTACACACCCCACACTATATAAGGCCGCCTGCACGGCGGCCCTGTGTAGTGTGTGTTCCGGTGTGCTGAGAGATAGAGAGAGAGAGAGACAGTGTCATTTGATTTGAGTTAGATAGATTAGGCAGAACAGTCAGTCAGTTAGCTGCACTTACAGTGTATTGTGTATATATATGCATCCCAGGTGTTGCATATATATATATACACTGTATTCAGTTTAGCTAGATCCGTTCCTGTTATCTTCTATCTAGACTATTTACATTTAGTGCAGTGTGTCCTGCTCACAGTGTTCAGCTAGATCCGTTCCTGCTATTTACATTCAGTGCAGTGCGTCCTGCTCACAGTGTTCAGCTAGATCCGTTCCTGGTATTTACATTTAGTGCAGTGCGTCCTGCTCACAGTGTTCAGCTAGATCCGTTCCTGCTATTTACATTCAGTGCAGTGCGTCCTGCTCACAGTGTTCAGCTAGATCCGTTCCTGGTATTTACATTTAGTGCAGTGCGTCCTGCTCACAGTGTTCAGCTAGATCCGTTCCTGCTATTTACATTCAGTGCAGTGCGTCCTGCTCACAGTGTTCAGCTACATCCGTTCCTGCTATTTACATTCAGTGCAGTGCGTCCTGCTCACAGTGTTCAGCTAGATCCGTTCCTGGTATTTACATTTAGTGCAGTGCGTCCTGCTCACAGTGTTCAGCTAGATCCGTTCCTGCTATTTACATTCAGTGCAGTGCGTCCTGCTCACAGTGTTCAGCTAGATCCGTTCCTGGTATTTACATTTAGTGCAGTGCGTCCTGCTCACAGTGTTCAGCTAGATCCGTTCCTGCTATTTACATTCAGTGCAGTGCGTCCTGCTCACAGTGTTCAGCTAGATCCGTTCCTGCTATTTACATTCAGTGCAGTGCGTCCTGCTCACAGTGTTCAGCTAGATCCGTTCCTGCTATTTACATTTAGTGCAGTGCGTCCTGCTCACAGTGTTCAGCTAGATCCGTTCCTGCTATTTACATTCAGTGCAGTGCGTCCTGCTCACAGTGTTCAGCTAGATCCGTTCCTGGTATTTACATTTAGTGCAGTGCGTCCTGCTCACAGTGTTCAGCTACATCCGTTCCTGCTATTTACATTCAGTGCAGTGCGTCCTGCTCACAGTGTTCAGCTAGATCCGTTCCTGCTATTTACATTCAGTGCAGTGCGTCCTGCTCACAGTGTTCAGCTAGATCCGTTCCTGGTATTTACATTTAGTGCAGTGCGTCCTGCTCACAGTGTTCAGCTAGATCCGTTCCTGCTATTTACATTCAGTGCAGTGCGTCCTGCTCACAGTGTTCAGCTAGATCCGTTCCTGGTATTTACATTTAGTGCAGTGCGTCCTGCTCACAGTGTTCAGCTACATCCGTTCCTGCTATTTACATTCAGTGCAGTGCGTCCTGCTCACAGTGTTCAGCTAGATCCGTTCCTGCTATTTACATTCAGTGCAGTGCGTCCTGCTCACAGTGTTCAGCTAGATCCGTTCCTGCTATTTACATTCAGTGCAGTGCGTCCTGCTCACAGTGTTCAGCTAGATCCGTTCCTGGTATTTACATTTAGTGCAGTGCGTCCTGCTCACAGTGTTCAGCTAGATCCGTTCCTGCTATTTACATTCAGTGCAGTGCGTCCTGCTCACAGTGTTCAGCTAGATCCGTTCCTGCTATATACATTTAGTGCAGTACGTCCTGCTCACAGTGTTCAGCTAGATCCGTTCCTGTTATCTTCCTACTGACAGGCAGGCTTGTCTGGTTACAGTATATAAAGCTACCTGAAGAAAATTACAGGTGTTCTTTTTGATCCTATTAGTACCACGGTCAGGCAGCTAGACTATTTACATTTAGTACAGTGTGTCCTGCTCACAGTGTTCAGCTAGATCCGTTCCTGTTATCTTCCTACTGACAGGCAGGCTTGTCTGGTTACAGTATATAAAGCTACCTTAAGAAAATTACAGGTGTTCTTTTTGATCCTATTAGTACCACGGTCAGGCAGCTAGACTATTTACATTTAGTACAGTGCGTCCTGCTCACAGTGTTCAGCTAGATCCGTTCCTGTTATCTTCCTACTGACAGGCAGGCTTGTCTGGTTACAGTATATAAAGCTACTTGAAGAAAATTACAGGTGTTCTTTTTGATCCTATTAGTACCACGGTCAGGCAGCTAGACTATTTACATTTAGTACAGTGTGTCCTGCTCACAGTGTTCAGCTAGATCCGTTCCTGTTATCTTCCTACTGACAGGCAGGCTTGTCTGGTTACAGTATATAAAGCTACCTTAAGAAAATTACAGGTGTTCTTTTTGATCCTATTAGTACCACGGTCAGGCAGCTAGACTATTTACATTTAGTACAGTGCGTCCTGCTCACAGTGTTCAGCTAGATCCGTTCCTGTTATCTTCCTACTGACAGGCAGGCTTGTCTGGTTACAGTATATAAAGCTACCTGAAGAAAATTACAGGTGTTCTTTTTGATCCTATTAGTACCACGGTCAGGCAGCTAGACTATTTACATTTAGTACAGTGTGTCCTGCTCACAGTGTTCAGCTAGATCCGTTCCTGTTATCTTCCTACTGACAGGCAGGCTTGTCTGGTTACAGTATATAAAGCTACCTTAAGAAAATTACAGGTGTTCTTTTTGATCCTATTAGTACCACGGTCAGGCAGCTAGACTATTTACATTTAGTACAGTGCGTCCTGCTCACAGTGTTCAGCTAGATCCGTTCCTGTTATCTTCCTACTGACAGGCAGGCTTGTCTGGTTACAGTATATAAAGCTACCTGAAGAAAATTACAGGTGTTCTTTTTGATCCTATTAGTACCACGGTCAGGCAGCTAGACTATTTACATTTAGTACAGTGTGTCCTGCTCACAGTGTTCAGCTAGATCCGTTCCTGTTATCTTCCTACTGACAGGCAGGCTTGTCTGGTTACAGTATATAAAGCTACCTGAAGAAAATTACAGGTGTTCTTTTTGATCCTATTAGTACCACGGTCAGGCAGCTAGACTATTTACATTTAGTACAGTGTGTCCTGCTCACAGTGTTCAGCTAGATCCGTTCCTGTTATCTTCCTACTGACAGGCAGGCTTGTCTGGTTACAGTATATAAAGCTACCTTAAGAAAATTACAGGTGTTCTTTTTGATCCTATTAGTACCACGGTCAGGCAGCTAGACTATTTACATTTAGTACAGTGCGTCCTGCTCACAGTGTTCAGCTAGATCCGTTCCTGCTATTTACATTCAGTGCAGTGCGTCCTGCTCACAGTGTTCAGCTAGATCCGTTCCTGCTATTTACATTCAGTGCAGTGCGTCCTGCTCACAGTGTTCAGCTAGATCCGTTCCTGGTATTTACATTTAGTGCAGTGCGTCCTGCTCACAGTGTTCAGCTAGATCCGTTCCTGCTATTTACATTCAGTGCAGTGTGTCCTGCTCACAGTGTTCAGCTAGATCCGTTCCTGGTATTTACATTTAGTGCAGTGCGTCCTGCTCACAGTGTTCAGCTAGATCCGTTCCTGGTATTTACATTTAGTGCAGTGCGTCCTGCTCACAGTGTTCAGCTAGATCCGTTCCTGCTATTTACATTCAGTGCAGTGCGTCCTGCTCACAGTGTTCAGCTAGATCCGTTCCTGCTATATACATTTAGTGCAGTACGTCCTGCTCACAGTGTTCAGCTAGATCCGTTCCTGTTATCTTCCTACTGACAGGCAGGCTTGTCTGGTTACAGTATATAAAGCTACCTTAAGAAAATTACAGGTGTTCTTTTTGATCCTATTAGTACCACAGTCAGGCAGCTAGACTATTTACATTTAGTACAGTGCGTCCTGCTCACAGTGTTCAGCTAGATCCGTTCCTGTTATCTTCCTACTGACAGGCAGGCTTGTCTGGTTACAGTATATAAAGCTACCTTAAGAAAATTACAGGTGTTCTTTTTGATCCTATTAGTACCACGGTCAGGCAGCTAGACTATTTACATTTAGTACAGTGCGTCCTGCTCACAGTGTTCAGCTAGATCCGTTCCTGTTATCTTCCTACTGACAGGCAGGCTTGTCTGGTTACAGTATATAAAGCTACCTGAAGAAAATTACAGGTGTTCTTTTTGATCCTATTAGTACCACGGTCAGGCAGCTAGACTATTTACATTTAGTACAGTGTGTCCTGCTCACAGTGTTCAGCTAGATCCGTTCCTGTTATCTTCCTACTGACAGGCAGGCTTGTCTGGTTACAGTATATAAAGCTACCTTAAGAAAATTACAGGTGTTCTTTTTGATCCTATTAGTACCACGGTCAGGCAGCTAGACTATTTACATTTAGTACAGTCCGTCCTGCTCACAGTGTTCAGCTAGATCCGTTCCTGCTATTTACATTCAGTGCAGTGCGTCCTGCTCACAGTGTTCAGCTAGATCCGTTCCTGCTATTTACATTCAGTGCAGTGCGTCCTGCTCACAGTGTTCAGCTAGATCCGTTCCTGGTATTTACATTTAGTGCAGTGCGTCCTGCTCACAGTGTTCAGCTAGATCCGTTCCTGCTATTTACATTCAGTGCAGTGCGTCCTGCTCACAGTGTTCAGCTAGATCCGTTCCTGGTATTTACATTTAGTGCAGTGCGTCCTGCTCACAGTGTTCAGCTAGATCCGTTCCTGGTATTTACATTTAGTGCAGTGCGTCCTGCTCACAGTGTTCAGCTAGATCCGTTCCTGCTATTTACATTCAGTGCAGTGCGTCCTGCTCACAGTGTTCAGCTAGATCCGTTCCTGCTATATACATTTAGTGCAGTACGTCCTGCTCACAGTGTTCAGCTAGATCCGTTCCTGTTATCTTCCTACTGACAGGCAGGCTTGTCTGGTTACAGTATATAAAGCTACCTTAAGAAAATTACAGGTGTTCTTTTTGATCCTATTAGTACCACAGTCAGGCAGCTAGACTATTTACATTTAGTACAGTGCGTCCTGCTCACAGTGTTCAGCTAGATCCGTTCCTGTTATCTTCCTACTGACAGGCAGGCTTGTCTGGTTACAGTATATAAAGCTACCTTAAGAAAATTACAGGTGTTCTATCCCAGCTTAGTGCAGCTACAGGCCATTAGTATGTCTGGAAGGCCAAGAAGGAGAGGCAGACAGTCACAAGCCAATAAGAGAGGGCAAGCAGGCTCTGTGTCTAGTGCTGGTCGTGGAGACGGTGCATCCTCATCAGCACGTGGCCATGGGACACGCTTGGCCTTTTTTTCGGCAGCTGGCCGTGTTGAGCCGCAACATGCGGAAGACTTGGTCGAGTGGATGACCAAGCTGTCCTCATCCTCCTCATCCTCTCTCACCCATGCCCAGGGTGCTTTGTCTGGCAAAGCAGCGGCCTCTTCCCTCAGCTCAATGTCATCAGTGACTCCTTCCCTAGCTCCACCATGTCCTCATGAGGATTCCCTCGAACTGTTTGACCACAGTGTTGGGTACATGCTCCAGGAGGATGCCCAGCGTTTGGAAGGCTCTGATGATGATACTGAGCTCAATGAAGGCAGTAACATGAGCACGGACAGAGGGGGTGCCCAAGAAGGACAGCAATCTGGCAGTCATGCTCCCCCTGCTGCAGCATACTGCCAGGTTTGCTCCAGTGATGAGGAGGGAGGGGATGATGAGGTCACTGACTCAACGTGGGTGCCTGATAGGAGAGAGGAGGAGGAGGAGGAGGAGGAGGAGGTGGCACATCACCAACTAGGCAGGATGCCCTCCAGGGGCCAGCCTAAGGGCAGCACATTGACTGCATCACACCCCAAAGCTCCACATGTGCAGGGCGCTGCAGTCTCTGCGCGTTATTCAAAAAGTTCTTTGGTGTGGGCCTTTTTTGAGACGAGTGCATCAGATCGCACCGCTGCTATTTGCAACATATGTCTCAAGCGTATCTCGCGTGGCCAAAACATCTCCCGCTTGGGTACCACATGCTTGACCAGACATATGTTGACCTGCCATGCAGTTCGTTGGCAAGCGTATCTAAAAGACCCACACCAAAGAACAAAGACGATCTCTCCTTGCTCCTCATCAGCTGAGATTTCCAACCCCACTAGACCTTCAGTCCTCTCTGAGACCTGCAGTGAGAGGAATGAAGGTGTAGAATTAGGTGTGTCACAGCCAAGTACTTGTGGGCAATCTGCTTTTGGTACACCGACGTCAGATTGTACCAGGCAAATTTCCCTGCCCCAGCTGCTGCACCGCCGAAAGAAGTTTGCTCCCAGCCATCCACATGCCCAGCGGTTGAATGCTAGCTTGGCAAAATTGCTAGCACTTCAACTGCTGCCTTTTCAGTTGGTAGACTCTGCCCCCTTCCGTGAGTTTGTGGAATGTGCGGTTCCTCAGTGGCAGGTACCCAAACGCCACTTTTTCTCACGGAAGGCGATTCCGGCTCTCTACCGGCATGTGGAAGGCAATGTCCATGCCTCGCTGGACAGGGCGGTCAGCGGTAAGGTGCATATTACCGCTGACTCATGGTCCAGCAGGCATGGACAGGGACGTTACTTAAGTTTCACGGCGCATTGGGTGACTCTGCTGGCAGCTGGGAAGGATGCAGGACAAGGTGCAGTAGTGTTGGAGGTTGTTCCGCCACCACGCCTCCAAAATGCTGATTGTGACACACCTCTCTCCTCCACCCCCTCCTCTTCTTCTTCCTCCATGGCCTCTTCCTCGGAACCAGCGGTGCTCCGTAGGCGTTCAAGGGGCTACGCAAGTACGCAGGCCAAAAGATGCCATGCGGTGCTTGAGCTGGTGTGCTTGGGGGACAGGAGCCACACTGGGGCAGAGGTTCTGTCAGCTCTGCAGGGGCAGGTTCAGAGGTGGTTGACGCCACGCCAACTTAAGGCAGGAATGGTGGTTTGCGACAATGGCACCAACCTCCTCTCTGCCCTCCGACAGGGACAACTGACCCATGTGCCCTGTTTGGCTCACGTCCTTAACTTGGTGGTGCAGCGGTTCTTGGGCAGGTACCCGGGCTTACAGGATGTCCTGAGGCAGGCCAGGAAAGTCTCTGTGCATTTCCGCCGGTCATATAATGCCAGTGCTCGGCTGACGGACCTCCAAAAGGAGTTTAACCTGCCCAAGAACCGCCTAATCTGTGACATGCCCACCAGGTGGAACTCGACGTTGGCCATGCTGCAGCGGCTGCACACGCAGCAGAGGGCCATCAATGAGTACCTGTGCGACTATGGCACCAGGACAGGGTCAGGGGACCTTGGTTTTTTTTCCCCACGCCAGTGGGCCATGATCAGGGATGCATGCACTGTCCTGTCACCATTCGAGGAGGCCACGAGGATGGTGAGCACTGACAGTGCATGCATCAGTGACACTGTCCCCCTTGTCCACCTGTTGGAGCACACGCTGCGTGGAATAATGGACAGGGCACTTGAGGCAGAACAGAGGCAGGAAGAGGAGGACTTCCTTAGCTCTCAAGGCCCCCTTTATCCAGACAGTGTTCCTGCGTGCCCGCCGATCACACAGGAAGAGGACGAGGAGGAGGAGGAGGAGGAGGAGGAGGAGGAAGATTGTGTCAGTATGGAGGTGGAGCCTGGCACTCAGCATCAGCAGTCTTTAAGGGATCAGTCCCAAGGAACACATGGACTTGTACGTGGCTGGGAGGAGGTGGCTGCGGACGTTGTTGTCCTTAGTGACCCAGAGGACTCCGGACCGAATGCCTCAGCAAACCTACGCTGCATGGCCTCCCTGATCCTGCAAAGCCTGCGTAAGGATCCTCGTATTCGTGGTATCAAGGAGAAGGACCAATACTGGCTGGCAACCCTCCTTGATCCACGTTACAAGGGTAAGGTTGCGGACCTTATCTTGCCATCGCAGAGGGAGCAGAGGATGAAACATCTTCGGGAGGCCTTGCAGAAAGGTCTGTGCAACGCGTTCCCAGAGACTGGGAGGTTACAAACTCCTGTTTCTGGACAACGTGTTGCTGAGGCTTCGGTCAGTCAAAGAAGGAGCGGTGGAGAAGGTGGCCGTCTGACCGATGCGTTCAGACAATTTTTTGGTCCGCAGCCCCAAGGTATGATCGGTTCCAGCAACCATCGCCAGCGTCTGTTTTACATGGTGCAGGAATACCTAGGGGCAAGATCAGACTTGGACACCTTTCCCACCGAAAATCCTCTGGGTTACTGGGTCTTGAGGATGGATCACTGGCCAGAGCTTGCACAGTATGCAATTGAGCTACTGGCCTGTCCTGCATCCAGCGTTCTTTCGGAACGCACATTCAGTGCTGCTGGAGGCGTGGTAACCGATCACAGGGTGCGTCTGTCCACCGACTCGGTCGATCGGCTGACCTTCATAAAAATGAATCAGTCTTGGATCACCACCAGCTACCAAGCACCTGATGCAGATGTAACCGAATAATTTTTTTTGAAATCTCAGATCCCTTCAAAGACTGCCTATGCTGATGCTGAGTGACTATCCCTGAGTAATTATCCTCTTCCTCCTCAATCATCACGCTGATAGCTTGTAAGAACATTTTTGGTTCTGGGCGCCACCACCAGTGCCTAAGGCACAATTTTTCAGCCCCTGTTTAACAGGGGCGTGTAATTACAATTTTTGATGTAATACTTTGCAGCAGGGCTCGTTCCTGCATTCCAACTAGAGTGTCTGTGAGGGGTTGCAGTGTTGTGGCACCAGCACCAGTGCCTAAGACCCAATTTTTCAGCCCCTGTCTAACAGGGGCGTGTAATTACAATTTTTGATGCAATACTTTGCAGCAGGGCTTGTTCCTGCGTTTCAACTAGAGTGTCTGTGAGGGGTTGCAGTGTTGTGGCACCAGCACCAGTGCCTAAGACCCAATTTTTCTGCCCCTGTCTAACAGGGGCGTGTAATTACAATTTTTGATGCAATACTTTGCAGCAGGGCTCGTTCCTGCGTTCCAACTAGAGTGTCTGTGAGGGGTTGCAGTGTTGTGGCACCAGCACCAGTGCCTAAGGCCCAATTTTTCTGCCCCTGTCTAACAGGGGCGTGTAATTACAATTTTTGATGCAATACTTTGCAGCAGGGCTCGTTCCTGCGTTCCAACTAGAGTGTCTGTGAGGGGTTGCAGTGTTGTGGCACCAGCACCAGTGCCTAAGGCCTAATTTTTCAGCTCCTGTTCAACAGGGGCATGTAATTACAATTCTTGATCTAATATTTCACAGCAGGGCCCTGTGAGGGCTTACAGTGTTTTGGCCACAGCAACACCTAAGGCCCAAATTTCTGCTGAGTATATAGGGCAGGACCCTACTTTCAAACATCTAACTTACAAACGACTCCTACTTGCAAACGGAAGGAGACAACAGGAAGTGAGATGAAATCTACCCCTAAGGAAGGGAAATTCTCTCCTGTAAGAGTTAATATGGGAAAACAATTTCTCCTTTCCACTGATGCTTTCCAATCCTTGTTCCACAAAAAAACCCAAATTTTCAAAAAACATTTTTCATTGGGACAAAAAAGTGAGGTGAAATCTTCTGAAGAGGAGGAAAGACGCAAAACAAATGTCACAGGGGTGATAACCCTTCCCTATGTTTTCCAAAAAGCTTAGAAAAGATTTTTTGGCTGGAGCTAAACACATTAAAAATGTTCAAAATTACAAACAGATTCTACTTAACAACAAACCTACAGTCCCTGTCTTGTTTGCACCGCCTGTATACTGCTGTTCAGAGTATATAGGGACCTTTCCTTATTTTAATTTGGGTGCGGGGTTCCCCTTAATATCCATACAAGACCCAAAGGGCCTGGTAATGGACTGGGGGGTACCCATGCCGTTTGTCTCACTGATTTTCATCCATATTGCCATGACCCGACATGACATTAAACCCGCAAGCAGTTTTAAATGAGATTTTTTCCTTTAAAAATGACATTTGGTGCAGGGACTGTTCTAAACATGGGAAACACGCGTCACTTTACAGGCATACTATAGACACCCCCCAGGTACGATATTTAAAGGAATATTTCACTTTTTTTTTTTTACTTTAAGCATCATTAAAATCACTGCTCCCGAAAAAACGGCCGTTTTTAAAAGTTTTTTTTGCATTGATACATGTCCCCTGGGGTAGGACCCGGGTCCCCAAACCCTTTTTAGGACAATACCATGCAAATTAGCCTTTAAAATGAGCACTTTTGATTTCGAACGTTCGAGTCCCATAGACGTCAATGGGGTTCTAACGTTCGTGCGAACTTGCGGTCCGTTCGCGGGTTCTGGTGCGAACCGAACCGGGGGGTGTTCGGCTCATCCCTATCCAGGAGTATATAATGGGGTTGGCAATTCTAGAGAATGGCTTAAATATTGCATTCAAATTTAACTAAACCCATTCGATTCTAGTCGGCTAAAATGTACTGGAGATTTTAGTCGACTAAAATACGTCTAAAACTAAAACAATTCAGATGACTAAAATAGGACTAAAACTAAAATGGCATTTCAGTCAAAAGACTAAAATAGGACTAAAACTGAAATAGCATTTTAGTCCAAAGACTTTAACTAAAACTAAATCGAAATTTGATGTCAAAATTAACACTGCTGCTGGGCCATTGTCTTCTCCTAGGGGGGCGGGAGCAGGCGGGGGAAGCCATCTCCTAAGGGAGAAGACAGTGATTATTGCTAGCGGCTATAGCAGCTGCTAGCGATAATCGCAAGAGAATCCAGCAGGCTGGTTGTACCTAGGGTTGCCACTTTTTCTTCACGCCAAACCTGAACACTTTAGCAGCGCACAGTAACTTTTTTTTTCTATCAGCATACACTATAGAATTGTAACAGACCCGGGACACCTTTGGGCATCCCAAAGAGAATAGTAATGTGGCGCACATAGTGCCCCCTCACCCTCCTATCAGGCCCTGTTCTGAGCCACATTCCTGTCTGAATAACGTGTCCGGGTTTTAGGCGGACCGAAACCCAGACACATGATTCAAAACCTGGACAGGTGGCAACCCTAGTTGTACTCAAGTTATAACTTGGTAAATTCAGCCTGCCCATTAACGGTCCTGCTGAATCAGCCAGAAATTCGAACCGTGTATGGCCAGCCTGATTCATTTGTGTATCAGTGGCGGCCCGTGCATTAAGGGCGCATGGACGCCGCCCCCTCTCTCCAGCCACCCCTCTACTACCAATGGATAGATTCATACATTGTATGAATCTATCTATGGCCGCCGCTGCCACCAACTATTTAGGCACCTGGCCCCTTTCCGGCGAGGGATGTTTTTGAAGCACCTGATTAGAGCCATAGGCTCTAATAGGCATCAAAAAAGGTGACCTGCAAGCGCCATGCTGGGCGCTCGCAGGTCACTCAGCTGTGTTAGAAAAGCGAATGAATATTCGCTTTCCTAACACTAAACCGCCTCTCCGCCAATCAGGTGCTCGGATCTGTTACCCGTCACCTGAATGGCTGAAATGACAGGTGCTGTGATTGGACGCCAGGCACGGGAAGAGAGGACAGGAGAAGACATTGAGGAGCTGTCCCACCGAGACAGGTAAGTGCAGACGTCGGGCCGGCGGGGGGCACACTGGTAGCATTTGATATGGCACAGTGGCTGCGTTTGATGGGGCACAGGGGGAGCAATTGATGGGCACCAAGCCCGTACTGGCCATAGGGCAGACCGGGCATTTGCCCAGTGGGCCGGGGGCCGCTGGGCTGCATGTCTGGGACATGCAAAGTCAGCCACAGGTTCTGACATGCAGGACCGGTGTTCTAACACTGGCCGCTGATGTTCCGCCAGTGGCGTACTAAGTGGGGGGTGGGCCACCAGTGACAGGCGCTTTGTGAACTGTAGTTGCACTGTGAAGTGGGGGGTGGGTGCGTGCGAGCCTCGGAGCCGCACTCGAGTGACACGCACCCGTCGGCACATAAGGGGGCCGGGACCCACAAAAATCCCCTTCTCTCTGGCCTGGTGGCCGCGGCTCTGATCAGTCTCAGGTCGGCTGTCTCACACAGCCGAGGAGAGTGAAGCCCCCTCCCCCTCCTCCTTTATGTCTACACAGGGGGAGGGGACCCGACATGCAGTCCCGCGCTGATCTGAAGTACATTATGGGTCTGAAGGGGGGGGGGGGTCTGTATTGTAGAGGGGTTCTGTATTGTAGGGAGTCTGTATTGTAGGGGGTTCTATAGTGTAGGGGGTCTGTATTGTAGGGGGGGTTCTGTATTGTAGGGGGGTCTGTATTGTAGGGGGGTTCTGTATTGTAGGGAGGGGGTCTGTACTGTAGGGAGGGGGTCTGTACTGTAGGGAGGGGGTCTGTACTGTAGGGAGGGGGTCTGTATTGTAGAAAGGGGGTCTGCACTGTAGGGAGGGGGTCTGCACTGTAGGGAGGGGGTCTGTATTGTAGGGAGGGGGTCTGCACTGTAGGGAGGGGGTCTGTATTGTAGGGAGGGGGTCTGTACTGTAGGGAGGGGGTCTGTACTGTAGGGAGGGGGTCTGCACTGTAGGGAGGGGGTCTGTACTGTAGGGAGGGGGTCTGGACTGTAGGGAGGGGGTCTGCACTGTAGGGGGTCTGTGTAACATGTAGGGGGTCCAGAACTGTTAGGGGGGTGTCTGTGTAACAAACAGGGGTCCAGAGCTGTGGGGGGCTGTGTAATGTAAAGGTGTCCAGAGGTACAAGGTGCTGTGTAATGTAAAGGGGTCAAGAGGTGCAGGGTGCTGTGTGATGTAAAGGGGTCCAGAGGTACAAAGTGCTGGAACCCCACATCCCATCATCAACCGCCGCCGCGAAGCACCGCCGCCGCGCACCTCCCCCCCCGGGCTGCTCAGTCTAAAATGCTCGGGCCTATTTTTTGTCCCAGTCCGGGCCTGATGGGCACAGTGGGAGCAATTGAAAGGCACAGTGGCGCCAATTGATGGGCACAGTGGCTGCATTTTATGGGGCACAGTGGCTGCATTTGATGGCACAGCAATTGATGGGCACAGTGGCTGTGATTGATGGCACAGTGGCTGCGATTGATGGTAGAGTGAGGCTATAATTGATGGGGTTTTTTCTGAATTTTTGCGCCGCCCCAAAAGTTTTGATCACCAGCCGCCACTGTTGTGTATTGATTAATAGCTAGATAGAAATAAGCTATGTCCAGGTTGACAGTGATCTGACAGGCCGACTGTTCATAGAAACAGCCTGCAGTGATTGGTTGTCTTTACAGGAAGTAGGTGCCTCCTCAATGGGCAGCACAGTGGCTTAATGGTTAGCATTTCTGCCTTGCAGCAGTTCTCTCCAGCCATCCCAACAAAGCAGCATGGACACAAACCACACAAAACCTTTGGCATGAACTATAAAGTGACTGGGCATGCTGGTAATGGAAATGCAAGTGAAACCATGGTATGGGAGGGGGTTTATCGGCTCGGATTATATGCCCTAGTTGCTCTTCTCGAATTTATAAGAAGAAGCCGACTTCTTTCGTGAGAACTCAGCACTCTCAGCCCAGCAACCCTGCGGCTTTCCATAGTCCAGCCCTTCACTCAACATTATCGTCTACCAACAGCTACATCCTGTGCAGACAGCGCATTGCCATGCAAAGATGATGAAGAATGGAGGTCGCGGGACCACAAGAGATAGCAAAATTACAAACACCGAGATTGGTGGCTTTACAATTCTCCTTCCCATGCTGAAGATTCCAGCTTCACTAGACTCCATTTAACTACCGTCTTCCGTCATTCAGATATTTATTTTATTCCTTCATTCTTACATATTCTACAGGGATTTCCACTCTTTTGAAGATATTTGCTAAAAAAAAAAAAAAAACTTGGCAAGAAAAGTTGAAAGTAAGATACAAAATTTGAAATTGACAACAGAAAATGTTTTATATATTTATTTGATTTTGTACATTTGCCCACTGACAAAGAAATGATCAGTCTATAATTTTAATAGTCGGTTTATTTTAACAGTGAGAGACAGAATACCAACAAAAATATCCAGAAAAACGCATTTCAAAAAAAGTTATAAAAGTTATAAATTGATTTGCATTTTAATGAGTGAAATAAGTATTTGATCCCCTATCAATCAGCAAGATTTCTGGCTCCCAGGTGTCTTCTATACAGGTAACGAGCTGAGATTAGGAGCACTCTCTTAAAGGGAGTGCTCCTAATCTCAATTTATTACCTGTATAAAAGACAACTGTCCACAGAAACAATCAATCAATCAGATTCCAATCTCTCCATCATGGCCAAGACCAAAGAGCTGTCCAAGGATGTCAGGGACAAGATGGTAGGCCTACACAAGGCTGGAATGGGCTACAAGACCATCGCCAAGCAGCTTAGTGAGAGGGTAACAACAGTTGGTGCGATTATTCACAAATAGAAGGAATACAAAATAACTGTCAGTCTCCCTTGGTCTGGGGCTCCATGTAAAGTCTCACCTTGTGGGGTTTCAGTGATCATGAGAACGGTGAGAAATTAGCCCAGAACTACACAGGAGAATCTTGTCAATGATCTCAAGGAAGCTGGGACCACAGTCACCAAGAAAACAATTGGTAACACACTACGCCGTGAAGGACTGAAATCCTGCAGCTCCCGCAAGGTCCCCCTGCTTAAGAAAGCACATGTACAAGCCCAACTGTAGTTTGCTAATGAACATCTGAATGATTCGGAGGAGAACTGGGTGAAAGTGTTGTGGTCAGATGAGACCAAAATCGAGCTCTTTGGCATCAACTCACCTCGCCATGTTTGGAGGAGGAGGAATGCTGACCCCAAGAACACCATCCCCTCCTTCAGACATGGAGGTGGAAACATTATGCTTTTGGGGTGTTTTTCTGCTAAGGGGACAGGACAACTTCACTGCATCAAAGGGACAATGGACGGAGGGCCATGTACCATCAAATCTTGGGTGAGAACCTCCTTCCCTCAGCCAGGGCATTGAAAATGGGTCGTGGATGGGTATTTCAGCGTGACGATGACCCAACACACACGGCCAAGGCAACATAGTAGTGGCTCAAGAAGAAGCACTTTAAAGTGCTGGAGTGGCCTAGCCAGCCTCCAGACCTAAATCCTACAGCAAATATGTGGAGGGAGCCGAAGGTTCGAGTTACCAAACGTCAGCCTTGAAACCTTAATGACTTGGAGAGAATCTGCAAAAAGGAGTGGGACAAAATCCCTCCTGAGATGTGTGCAAACCTGGTGGCCAACTACAAAAACGTCTGACCTCTTTGATCTCCAACAAGGGTTTTGCCACCAAGTACTAAGTCGTGTTTTGTGAAGGGGTCAAATATTTATTTCACTCATTAAAATGCAAATCAATTTATAACTTTTTTGGAATGCGTTTTTCTGGATATTTTTGTTGTTGTTCTGTCTCTCACTGTAAAAATAAACCGACCATTAAAATTATAGCCTGATCATTTCTTTGTCAGTGGGAGAACGTACAAAAATCAGCAGGGGGATCAAATACTTTTTTCCCTCACTGTACATTACTTGTTTCACTGTCTCTCACTACCATGAATGAGCTGTAAGGTTGCATTTTGCCCCCGAGGCCAGATGTTCCATAGTCCTCCCCTGCTGGGTAGCTTTAGTCTACAGATCCGAAAAAACGTGGGTTTAGAATTTAATCTCACACGATGCTTGACATCGATTTCACTTTGGATTAAACACTTTCTCGAAATTTGACCCTCTTCATTTTCAGAAACGTCTCCTGTACTCTCTAGAATTCTTTCTGTACTTTCCTCTGATTATCTGATAAGCCGTTATCTGCCATGCAGGAAGGAAGTACTTTTTCTTCTTCTTTACTCTCAGAATTGTTCGGCAGTAACAGCAACAATATTACACAGAGGTCTCTCCGCAGCCAGTCAGGGCTCCCTTTTTATCTGTTTCTCACATTCCCTTTGTTTTCATTACTTGCTGCCCAGACCTATAATTATGATGTCTTTTTCCGGACATCCACCCTCTCATTTCCTATGCTGTCTTTCTCAGGTTCGCTCCCTGTCTGTAGATTTTGTCACGTCATATTATTTGTCAGCTGCCTCGGCGTGGAGTCGTGGTGACGGGTTGTAGCACCGCAGCAACGAAATTGTTTAAAGTTTAAAGCAGACCCTTTCAGAGCAAAGCAACTGGTATACCTTAACCGCTTCAGCCCCGGAAGGTTTTACCCCCTTCCTGACCAGAGCACTTTTTGCGATTCGGCACTGCGCCGCTTTAACTGAAAATTGCGCGGTCGTGCGACGTTGCACCCAAACAAAATTGATGTCCTTTTTTTCCCACAAATAGAGCTTTCTTTTGGTGGTATTTGATCATCTCTGCGGTTTTTATTTTTTGCGCTATAAAGAGAAAAAGAGCGACAATTTTGAAAAAAACACAATATTTTGTACTTTTTGCTATAATAAATATCCCCCAAAAATATATAAAAACATTTTTTCCCTCAGTTTAGGCCGATACGTATTCTTCTACATATTTTTGGTAAAAAAAAATCGCAACAAGCGTTTATTGATTGGTTTGCGCAAAAGTTTTAGCGTCTACAAAATAGGGGGTAGTTTTTTATTATTAATTTTTTTTGCTAGTAATGGCGGCGATCTGCGATTTTTATCGGGACTGCGACAATATGGCGGACACATCGGACACTTTTGGCACATTTTTGGGACCATTGTCATTTATACAGCGATCAGTGCTATAAAATGCACTGATTACTGTAAAAATGACACTGGCAGGGAAGGGGTTAACACTAGGGGCGATCAAGGGGTTAAGTGTGTTCCCTCTCTGTGTTCTAACTGAAGGGGGGATGGGACTGTCTAGGAGAGATGGCAGATCGCTGTTCATACTTTGTATGAAAACACGATCAGTCTCTTCTCCCCTCAGAGAAGATTACACACACAGATCCTGTATCTCAGTGTGTCACGAGCGATTGCCGTCATCCCGCCCGCCGGGCACCCGCATCGGCTCTGAGGGCGAGCCCCTAGTGGCCGCAGGGCGAAGCTATGTAACATAACGTCGTTTCGCCCAGCCATGTAAAACTGCAGCGGTTGGTCGGCAAGTGGTTCAAGTGTTACTAAACGGTAAAATCATTCTGTATATGTAGTAAAGCATGCTTGTTATACTCACTGTGGGACCTAAGGGGTTAATCCTCCGCATTGTGTAAAAAGGCTGTTTGATCCTGTCTTCTCTGATCCTTCCCTTCTTCCACAGTCCCCAATCCATCTCCTGATGGAACAGAGCTTTGGGGGCACTCTGCACATGCTCAGTTTGGTGTGCATCACTAGAGAGTTGTTTTTTTTTTTTTTTACGTTTTGGAAGGGTGCATGTATTCCGCACAGGACCAATCAGCACTGTCCAGACAGAGGGTCAGGGGTCCTGCAGCCTCATAGGCCAATCGGGGGAGAATGAAAACTCCTCCTACAAGCTTTAACCAGACACTGATAGAAGTGATAAGACTGCTACCCTGTTTCCCCGAAAATAAGACCTAGCGTGATTGTCGGTGATGGCTGCAATATAAGCCCTACCCCCCAAATAATCCCTAGTTAAAGTCCTTGTAGGTCTTATTTTCAGGGTAGGGCTTATTTTCGGGGAAACAGGGTAGGGCTTATTTGGGGGGTAGGGCTTATATATACAGCCATCACCGACAATCACACTAGGTCTTATTTTCGGGGAAACGGGGTATATACTGCTAATGAGAAAAGGTATTTAGCAGTTTATATTTACTAAAATAATTGCATTTCCATGTTCTGTGTACTGTGGGAAATCAGATATAGTGAATCCAGGGTCCAGGGTTTACACTTTAACTTCTCCATCCTCAGTAGCCTATACTCTGTGTGGACAACAGTTTGTGGCCACCTGACCTGCACACTCACTATATGGGCAAAAGTGTCTAAACACCCCTTCAAATTATTCAACCACACTGCAAAATATCCCCTATACCAGCCTTTGTCAAAATTTTTTAACACAGAGGAATCCTTAAAATAATATTCCCGTCTCAGGTAACCTCTGCTAATAATTATGAATGAACCCCTCAGCCCTAAAGATTTGGTCCCAATATTCTTTCTACAGATTTGGTCCCAATATTCTTTCCCTAGTAGGTGCTCCAGCAGCCAGACACAGTTCTAGTCACTCCTCCGGCTCAATGATCAGTCTGAGGATCAGTGGCAGCCGGTGCTTAACCACTTGCTTACAGGGCATTTAAATCCCCCTCCTGCCCAGACCAATTTTCAGCTTTCAGCGCTGTCGCATTTTGAATGACAATTGCGCGGTCATACAACACTGTACCCAAATGAAATTTTTATCATTTTTTTCCCACATATAGAGATTTCTTTTGGTGGTATTTAATCAAAGCTGGGATTTTTATTTTTTGATAAACAAATAAAAAAAGATGGAAAATTTTGAAAAAAAAAAAAAAAATCATGTTTCATAGTTTGTTATAAAATTTTACAAACAGGTAATTTTTCTCCTTCATTGATATGCGCTGATGAGGCGGCACTGGTGGGCACTGATAGGCATGGATAGGCACAGTTAAGGCGGCACTGATAGGCATAGTTAGGGCGGCACAGTTAAGGCGGCACTCATAGGCACAGATAAGGCGGCACTGATGGGGACAGATAAGGCCGTACTGATGGGCACAGATAAGGCGGCACTGGTGGCCACTGATGGGCAGGACGGATGGGTGGCACTGTACACAGGTAGATACCACTGATGGGGGGCACTAATGGGCAGTGATGGGCGGCATTGATGGGCACTTATGGGCACTGGTAGGTGACACTGGTGGGCACTGATAGGTGGCTCTGATGTGCAGCACTGTTGTTGTGGTACTGATGGGTGGCACTGTGGGCACTGATGGGTGACACTGGTGGGCACTGATAGTCGGCACTGCTGCCTATTGCTAGGTGTCACTGGCAGGGGGCACAGATGATCACCGTGATCGGGACTGATGTCCCTCTCACGGCCGCCGGTGACCGGCTTTTTTTTTCCTCCTCACGCTTTCAGCGCAAGGAGAAAAAATAGCCGATTATCGGCTCTGTTTATATCACATGATCAGCTGTCATTGGACCGACCCCTTACTCCGATCTGTGATCAGGCGAGTCTCATAGACTCGCTGATCACCGTGCGTGCCGCGCGCCCTGCAGGGGGCGCGCAGGCCGCTCATTCACGAGACGACATCAATAGACGTCGTCCCGGCAAAGCAGGTCTGCGCTGTTGCCGTCATTCGGCAATAGCGCGGATCTGAACTGGTTAAAGGTTCGCAAAGGTTCGGAATTTTTTACCCTAATGCATCCTATGCATTAAGGTGAAAAAACATCCGACAATACCGCCCCCCCATCCCCCCCCCCCCGTTTTATTTACCTGAGCCCATAAACCTGCTGCGCTCGCCCCCGGTGTCCTCTTCGGCGCTCAGCCTGGCTGTTAATTGGCTAGAGTGGATGGATTGAAAGCAGCGCAGCCATTGGCCCGCCACCCGCAAGAGATGGACGGGATGGCAGTGGCGATTAGGGCATTGGAGTCAGGGGCAATGAAGAGTCGGGCCATTGATTCTCCTCCCGGGCGAACAGGAAGTGTGTCCTAAGACACGATTGGCCAGGGAGTCCTAAGACTCTTGGTTCACAATTGGGTCACAGGAACTGCCGGGAGAGGAATCAGGAAGACAATAGCCAATAATAATTCACTATTGTCACACAACTGGGTGAGCCCACCCTTTTTTGAAGCCAATTAGAGCCTCCAGCTCTAATCACGTGCTTAAAAAAACCCCCAAAGAAACACCCTTGGAGTCCATGCATCTGGCGCCCTGCATTTAGATTAGGGGCCGTGCGCATGGATTAAGGGGGGCAGCTTCCCTGATCACAGAGCGTGCTGCACACGCCCCACAGGCGGCGCAATCTCAGGAGGACGTAGCTGGACGTACATGGACACCCTTCCGGCAATTAAGGCCCGCGCTGTAGCCATCTTTCTGCTATAGCGTGGGCGGGAGGTGGTTAAAACATTTTTTTTTAACCTTTACAAACACTTTAAACCCAAAAACAAAAAGAGTTTTGGCGTGGCGTGATTTTTTCTCTTAAAAAAAAAAAAGGTCAGGCACATATTTTTGCACATTTCTCCAGCATAGGGGAAACCATTGAAATGAATGGGTTGGCCTAAATGCAAAACAATACATGCAAATGCGCCATCACATTGGCAAGGTGTGAACGGAGCCTTCACAGAACAGTAAACATTATTCCATCACAATTTTATAACATAAATAAATTGATGTGCACTACAACCTGAAAATCCACAATCATTTCTCCCGAATGCGCTGTTATGTTTATTTATAGTACAAACATAATCTAATTTCATGGTCCCCAGAATTAAAGGAACACTCCGCGATGCTGCAGGAGTTTAGTAGTACTGAGCTACTTTCCGAGAAAGTTTTAGACTGTAAACATCTCCCTTATTATCTGTCTCCAGATCTCTAACAAACACCCCTAATAGCCACGGCTCTAGAACCTTGCCGCGTGATCTATTACCTGGAGAGGGACTTGTCATTCTGTTGCTCGGGGCATCGGAGTTAATGAGCACCCGCAGTCTCCACTTACACTTTATTAGCGATCGGCACGTTATGAGGAACGTTTAATGTTCGTGTAAGACAGGACGCAACAAGAAAACGCATTCCACAACAGTCCTACCTGATCGGGGGCTCATCTCTGGTTACACTTTTCGTGTCACAAGACAGACTTTGGAAGTCTCTTGTTAGGTTCACTTAGGGTGCGATGGCGTCCAGAATACGGGTGCCCAAAATATCCTGATGAAGGATAAAATAGCTGCGCTTTGTCTTTGCCTGACAACAGATTGCTGGCACCTGGTACACTGGGCGTTTAGGCGTGGACAGAGGGCACAGGTGCGCGCTCCAGCCCCGCTGCCGGCAGCCTGTCTATCTCTATGGGCCTGTGTTTGCACCGACTGCGGTGCGGGAAACCTGTGATTCCAGGCACATTTCCCACGCCGCCATCATTGTTCATGGCACCCTAAACACATCTAGCAAATGTTTTCCACACCGCATGGAAATGCTTTGCCATCGTTGTTTTGATTTTTTGTTTTTTGCTTTTTTTTTCACCATTTAAAAAAACATTTATTAAAGGGGTTGTAAACCCTTTTTTTTAATTATTATTTAAATATCTTTACTTAGACTATATATCAAAACAAACATCTCCATTTAGAAGCACATTGACAAATATCAACACATATGCCTTGTTATTTCTCCGTGATACAGTTTCCATGTTCTACCATACCTCTTTTATTCTACTTAAAAACAAAACAAACAAACAAAAGAAAAAACGATTTTATCTATCTTCCTCCTCCTTTCATTTCCTTCTTAAATGAGCAAAATACCCCCCCAAGCCTTGTATCCTACCTCTCTCACTGGAAGGGGGGTGTGGGCGGAAAGAGGAAAAAAAAACAAGCATAACCACCCCCAACCCTCATTTTAAAAAAAGAAATACCGTATTTATCGGCGTATAACACGCACTTTTTCCCCTTAAAATCAGGGGAAAATCGCGGGTGCGTGTTATACGTCGATCCCCTGCGATCCTGAGCTTCAAAATCGCCGACCGCGTTTTGAAAATGGCGCCGCCGGCGCCGAAATACACAGAGCCAGTCCTCGGCTCCTCTCGGCCACTTTCGGCTTCACTCGAGCGCCGCCCGAACCTAGCCGAGTGTACTCGGCTAGGTTCGAATAGCTCCGCTCACAGTCACGCCCATCCTGGGCGGGATTACGAGTGGAGCCGAAAGGGAACGAGAGCCGCCGAGAAGAGCCGAGGACAGGCTCTGTGTATTTCGGCGCCGGCGGCGCCATTTTCAAATCGAGGTCGGCGATTTTGAAGCTCAGGATCGCAGGGGATCACAGGATCGAGGGGAGCGGCGCCATTTTCAAACTGCGAGCTGCAAGGCTGCACTGGGGCAAGGCTGCAATGGACACTGGGGAAGACTGCACTGACAAGGCTGCACTGACAAGGCTGCAATGATGGGCATTTAAATGTAAGTTTTTTTCCCTTAAACTTCCCTCCTAAAAGTTTTTTTTCCTTAAAATTCCCTCCTAAACTTGGGGTGCGTGTTATACGCCGATAAATACGGTAAATAACAAACATATACTTACCTCCACTGTGCAGTTCGTTTTGCACAGAGTGGCCCCGATCATCGTCTTCTAGGGTACCCCAACGGCGCTCGCAGGTTCCTCCCAGCATCGGTAAACCCTCTAGGAGAAGCGCTCTCCCGGGGGGTTTACCATGCGGGTGCACTCCCAAGTCCAGCATTTGCATCCATAGACACAGAATGCCAGACTCGGCCCCGCCCCCCTGCGTCATTGGATTTGATTGACAGCAGCAGGAGCCGATCAATCTATCCAATCAACCCCGGGCAGAGAGGTAGAGCGCGTCTCCGCCGAAAGATTGAAAGGCTCAGGTGAGTAAAACGGGGGGCTGGGGGGTTGCTCAGCAACAGAAGTTTTTTCACCTTAATGCATAGGATGCATTAAGGTGAAAAACCACGAAGGTTTACAACCCCTTTAAAAGAAATTTTAAAAAAACAATTTGCATTCTGTATGATAACCTCTTGTTTGTACAAATTATACAGAACACAATAATAATTCTGAAAAAAAAAAAGAGGTCACATGACTGTGAAGAAACGCATTGGGCGGAGTCAGTCTGGGTGATGTCATCGTGCTGCATGCACATCAAACACGAAGTAACTGGTGCATAGGCGTGCACAGCCTATTGCATTCGGGTTTGCACCTCACAGAGATTGGTGTCAGTAGGGCAGTGGAAGGTGTCAGTAGTTTTTATTTATTAAATTATTATTTCCAATTTTATTTTATTTTTTCTTTAGTTTTTTTAGGAGCTCTGTTAGGGGGCTTTGGTGAAATATCAGGGGTCTAAACAGGGGGAATCTGCGCCACACGGGGTGATTAGGGTTTGCCCAGGCACACCCTGTGTGCACACCTATGAACTTGTATATATCAGATTGGCTATAAATGTTACACCAGTGACTGTATAAACTGTACTTTTTATTTGCCATCGTTGTTAATGGCAAAAAGGTGTAAACTGCGCTGTGGTGCAAAATAAAAATGAAAGTAGACATGTGCAGAACGAAAAAATGTGTTTTGGTTTTGTTTCAATTCGTTATTTACATAAATTTGTTTAGTTAAAGTGATTGTAAAGCTTCGTGTTTTTTTTTAATAACAAATATGTCATACTTACCTCCTCTGTGCAGTTAGTTTTGCACAGAGTGGTCCCGATCCTCCTTTTCTGGGGTCCCCAAGCGGCCCTCCTGGCTCCTCCTCTTCTCAAGTTTCCCTACGGAGAGACTCTTTCCAAGGGGGCACTCGTGCAAGCTTGCTCCCGAGGCCTGCTGCTGCGACCATTGACACAGACAGAAGGACTCGGCCCCGTGTCACTGGATTTGTCACTGGATTTGATTGACAGCAGCGGGAGCCAATGGCTCCTGCTGCTATCAATCTATCCAGAGAGGACCCGAGACAGTGGCTGGAGCTGCTGTGCTCGTCCCCGTTGCTGGAACGATCGGGCTCAGGTAAGAAAAGGGGGGGGGTCTGGTGGGGTTCTGCAGCACAAAAGGTTTTTCTCCTTTATGCATAGAATAGTTTTAAATCAATTTGCAATATCTTTCAAATTCGAAAAAAGTTTTCGGTTTTTCCAATTTCCAAAGAGAATAAAATAGAAAAAGAAGATAAAGTATTAGAATAGAAAAAAATATAATGGAATAGAATAGAAAAAAATATAATGGAATAGAATATAACAGAAAATAAAGTAAAACAGAACAAAATAGAATAGAAAAATAAAAGAACAGAATAGAATACAATAAAATAACATAAAAACAAATAGAATAGAATAAAAAATAAAGAATAAATGAAATAGAAAGAATATAACCATGTTCTGAAATTTGAATAGAAAAGAATAGAATACAAAAGAATAGAATTCAAAAAGCAATAGAATGGAATAGAATAGAAAGAATATATCCATTTCCCAAAATTCAAATAGAATCAATTCGATTTTGAATAGAATAGAAAAGAATAGATTAGAATAGAATAGAAATTAACAGAATAGTATAGAAAAAAACAACAGAATAGAAAGAATATAACCATCTTCCTATTCTAATCTTTTTTTTCTATTCTATTCACATTTGAATTGATTCTATTTAAGTTTTTGGAAATGGTTATATACTTGCTATTCTATTCAGTTTTTTAATTTTTTTCTTTTTTTTTTTTTTTTTGTTTATTCTATTCTATTATTTTCTGTTCTTTTCTTTTCTATTCAAATTTATTCTATTAAAAATTTGAATTTTGGAAGATGGTTATATTTGTTCTATTCTATTTTTTTCTATACTAATCAGTTATTTTCTATTCTATTCTATGCCATGCTATGCTATTCTATTCAAATTTGGATTGATTCTATTTGAATTTTGGGAAACGGTTATATACGTTCTATTCTGTTCTATTCATTTTTTTAATTCTATTTTTTTCCATAAGGTTTTTTTGGAAATAAGAGAGAACAAGCAAAATGGGGTGTATTACAGAAAAACTTAGTACAAAAGATATCTCAATAGACAAGGTACGATAACATCTTAGTTTTTAGGCAATTGACATCAATGTATCATCTAACAGCGAGACATTGAGAGAGAACCCTATTTCCGTTGAATCAAGAGCTTGTTGGTTTTCATAGACTTTGAGTACTTCTTGAGCAATTGGGGTTAGACCTAGATTATGGTATGAACGTTGATATAGAGGGTGTTCTAGCAGGGGCGTAACTACCACCATAGCGACCCATGCGGGCGCTATGGGGCCCGCAGCCGAGTGGGGCCCAGTGAGGATAAGAGCACTGTCGGCACAGTCTCCCAGCCAGGGGAAGAGAGAGGAAAGGAAGAGGTGAGCTGTCCGTATCAGCAGAGAGCTGAATTGCCCGATGTAAGAGCTTTCATTAGAACTTCCAGTGTTGCCGGGGCTCACGTCACATAGCTCCACATTTTGGCCCGGTGCCTTTGATAGACAGAACGCCGATCCAATGCGGCACATGTGACATCATCAAAGGCGTCGGGCCAAGAGGTGGGGCTATGTGACGATGAGCCCCGGGAAGACAGGAAATTCAAATGAAAGCTATTACAGTGGGCAATCCCGCTCTCTGCTGATCTGGGTAGCTTGCCTCTTCCTCTGCATAGGTGGGGCTGTATGGGGCACAGGCAGACCAGGCTGTATTGGGCACAGGTCATGCTGTATGGGGCACAGGTCACGCTGTTTTGGGCACAGGTCACGCTGCATTGGGCACAGGTCACGCTGTATGTGGCACAGGTCACGCTGCATTGACACTAGGGCAGCTGTGGGGGGGGGGGGCTGTTTGCAGGGGGGCCCCATACAACATTTTGCTATGGGGCCCTGCTATTTCTAGTTACACCCCTGGGTTCTAGCTAGTTCGAAGTCTCAAGAATATGATTTAATTTGTATGGAGGGTTCTAGGTCGAGGTCAGAGCGTGAGTTTCTGTATAACTAAACGGATAATCAGGGGTCTGGGCGGGGGGATCCGTGCACATGTATAGGCTCCATCTGAAGTTTGCCAATGAACATCGAAGTGATTCAGAGAAGGATTGGGAGAAAGTGCTGTGGTCAGATGAGACCAAAATTTAGCTCTTTGGCATTAACTCGACTCGCCGTGTTTGGAGGAAGAAAAATGCTGACTATGAACCTAATAATACCATTCCTACAGTCAAGCATGGAGGTGGAAACATGATGCTTTGGGGCTGTTTCTCTGCTAAAGGTTCAGGCCAACTTTGCCGCTTTGAGGGGCCAATGGACGGGGCCATGTATTTTGAAATCTTGAATGAGAACCTTCTTCCCTGCCAAAACACTGAAGATGGGTCTAGGATGGGTCTTCCAGCATGACAATGACCATAAACATACCGCCAAGGCAACAAAGGAGTGGCTCAAGAAGAAGCCCATTAAGGTCATGGAGTGGCCTAGCCAGTCTCCAGTACTTAATCCTATTGAAAACTTATGGCGGGAGCTGAAACTTCGAGTTGTCAAAGTGACAGCCAAGAAACCTTAAGGATTTAGAGAAGATCTGTAAAGTAGATTGGACCAAAATCCCTCCTGAGATGTGTGCAAACCTGGTCACCAACTACAAGAAACGTCTGACCTCTGGGCTTGCCAACAAGGGTTTCTCCACCAAGTACTAAGTCATGTTTTGCTTGGGGATCAAATACTAATTTTACTCACTGAACTGCAACTCAATTTATAACATTTGTGCCATGTGTTTTTCCTGGATTTTTGGTTGAGTGGGCAAACTTACAAAATACGGCAGGGGAACAAATCATTATTTTCCCCACCGTAAGCAAAATAAAGGTCATCTGTAACTGATGGACTGATTCTTCGGCAGAGTCACCTCTTACATTTGGGTGGGTGGGAGTTCTCAGTTCCTATGTTTTTCTTAGGCAGGTGCAGAACTCTGTCCAGGGATCGTGTATGACTTGTAACATTCCACAGAAGCCCCAACATGCCACTGTGACCAGCTGTTCCCTGTATACACACTGTACAGATATAGGACTGGTGAGGACCGGTGTCACCCATACCGCACATTCCACACTGGGTCTCCCCGGGGCTTCCGCTCAACAATTCATTAACATGTTTATGCAAGGCCTTTCATCACCTAAAGATATTTTGTATATGAAGTTTGGACGTCACGTTCGGTAATTTGCTATTTAATAGCCATGTGGGGGAAGGTGCCAAATATTTGATGTAAACACAGAAGAGGCGGCTGGAGGATCTCATGAGTCTCAGATTGCACAAATGGATTTTTACCCGTCTATACAGAATGGACAATACAACCCGCTGGGGGCTCGACTCATAATGTAGTGCTGCAAACGAGCTGCATTTTAATGTGTGTCAGGCAGAAATAAAAGAACCAAATAAAAGTGATGCTAAAGTTTCTTTTTTTTTTTTTTTTAACCACTTCAATACCGGGCACTTTTACCCTCTTCCTGCCCAGGCCAATTTTCAGAGCTGTCGCACTTTGAATGACAATTGACACTGTAACCATATGACATTTGTATCATTTTGTTCACACAAATAGAGCTTTCTTTTGGTGATATTTAGTCACCACTGGGGCTTTTTTTATTTTTAAACAAAGGATAAACAATAAACAAAAGAAAACATTTTTTTTCTTTGTTTCTGTTATAAAGTAATCTTTCTTCATACATTTGGTGAAAATATTCTGCAGGAAAGTTATAGAGTCCACAAACTATGGGATATACTGTACTGTATATCTGAAAATTGATCAATCCTGATCTACTGACGGCCTTTCTCATTTGTTGAGGCCCGAAAATGTGACAATATACAAGTACAATATACAAGTACAATATCCCCCAAATGACCCCTTTTTAGAAAGTAGACAGTCCAATGCATTTATTAAGAGGCATGGTGAGTTTTTTGAAGTTGTAATTTTTTGTCACAATTTTTTGGAAAATGAAGAAATTAATGTAATTTTTTTTTTTTTTTGTACAATTTTTTTTTTTTTTTTTACATACTGTCACCAATGCAGTACAGCATCATCATATGACTGGTGTGGCGGTGATCAGGGACACTGACTGGTGACAGTATGTTAAAAAAAATAATACATTTTTTAAATTTTTTTAAAATTTTTTTTTAATTTAATTTATTTATTTTTTATGATTTTTTTTTGTGCATAATGCAACCATAGTAACACTACTACTCTAGGGAGGTTATCAGGGTTTTTTTTGTTTTACACATTATAATTTCTTATAACGTGACTATCAGTGTTATGAACAACCATTTTTACTGAATGGTGAAACTGTTGTGTTTAGCTGTGATTGGCCACAGCTAATCACATGGTACAGATGGGCTGTGAATTTCCCTGTCTGTACCATGTGATCACTGTGACCAATCACAGCGAGCAACACAATTGTACACAATGAATGGAAGCCATCCATTGTGTACAATTGTCCTGAGATCTGCTGTGATTGGTCAGTATCGGCAGCGGGCTGGTAGATATGAATATATCATGTCATCCGTGGGGGCCCGAGCAAGGTGAATTTTCGGGAGGATGTTATATAGCGTCCACCCAGAGTGGCAAATGTTCGTCTGCCCATCATTTGTCTATAGGCTAGGTGGGAAGCAGTTAAAGCAGAACTCCGGGATTTTCCAAAAATCCCCCATTAGCACACCCCCCCCCCCCCCCCCCCACACACACAAAACACTAAACAGTTATTACATTTCTGAAATTTCTTACCGTTTTAGAGATATGACTGATTTAATTTTCATAAAGTCAGTTTTGAGGATCAAAAAATGCACCATCTTTTCTGGCAGGTAATCAGAAAAGATGTAATCAGACTACATTTCCCATGAATCCTTGGGATGGGAGTGAATGTGGGAGGTACAGGAGGATTGTACATGTAAATGTGAACTCGCCCACTTCAACATAAATCACACCCCTCATTCTGCAGCCAGCAAGCTATACATAACACACGGCATGATAGGTTAGAGCAGGGGTCTTCAAACTGCGGCCCTCCAGGTGTTCGGGAACTACAATTCCCATCATGCCTAGTCATGTCTGTGAATGTCAGAGTTTTACAATGCCTCATGGGATGTGTAGTTCTGCAACAGCTGGAGGGCCGTAGTTTGAGGATCCCTGGGTTAGAGCTTTATAAATGCAAACCAGTGCAACGTGTCATGGGCCACCACCAGAGCCGAATGTCAGGGACCACCAGAGCCTAATGTCAGGGACCACCAGAGCCGAATGTCAGGGACCACCAGAGCCGAATGTCAGGGACCACCAGAGCCGAATGTCAGGGACCACTAGAGCCAAATGTCAGGGACCACCACCAGTGCCAAATGTCAAGGACCACCAGAGCCAAATGTCAGGGACCACCGGATCCAAATGTCAGGGACCACCAGTGCCAAATGTCAGGGACCACCAGTGCCAAGTGTCAGGGACCACTACCAGAGCCAAATGTCAGGGACCACCAGAGCCGAATGTCAGGGACCACCAGAGCCGAATGTCAGGGACCACCAGAGCCAAATGTCAGGGACCACCAGTGCCAAATGTCAGGGACCACCAGTGCCAAATGTTGGGGACCACTACCAGAGCCAAATGTCAGGGACCACCAGAGCCGAATGTCAGGGTCCACCAGAGCCGAATGTCAGGGACCACCAGAGCCGAATGTCAGGGACCACCAGTGCCAAATGTCAGGGACCACCAGTGCCAAATGTTGGGGACCACTACCAGAGCCAAATGTCAGGGACCACCAGAGCCAAATGTCAGGGACCACCACCAGTGCCAAATGTCAAGGACCACCAGAGTCAAATGTCAGGAACCGCCAGATCCAAATGTCAGGGACCACCAGTGCCAAATGTCAGGGACCACCAGTGCCAAATGTTGGGGACCACTACCAGAGCCAAATGTCAGGGACCACCAGAGCCGAATGTCAGGGACCACCAGAGCCGAATGTCAGGGACCACCAGAGCCGAATGTCAGGGACCACCAGTGTCAAATGTCAGAGACCACCAGTGTCAAATGTCAGGGACCACCAGAGCCGAATGTCAGGGACCACCAGAGCCGAATGTCAGGGACCACCAGCACAGCTTGTCAGGGACCACTACCAGTGCAGAGTGGGGATTATTATTAGAAATCTTTTGTATGACCCAGCGGGGATCACCCGCGGTGTTGGGTATTGTATATCAGAACACCGAGCGCTGATGCCCCACCTCCCGGGATTGATTGACAGCGCACTGTTCCTGAACCAGTGGGAGGCGGAGATCAGAGCTCTGTGTTCTGATATACAATACTTGACACAGCGGGACAATAATAATCCCCGCTCTTCATTGAAATAGCAGGTGGGGGGGCGGTCAGCGGCACAGACCGGGGGCTGTGAGACCTCCTCCGCCCACTACATGTCTGCTTCCTCCCTGCTCAGCTTTCAGAGAACTACAAGGGGGTGTGCCAGACCTCTGGCTGAGCTCAGTAGAGGGATTTTTGGCCGGAGTTCTGCTTTAAATAAACAAACATGTTATACTTACCTGCTCTGTACAATGGTAGTGCATAGAGTAGCCCCGATCCTCCTCTTCTGGGGTCCCCCGGCGGCACTCCTGGCTCCTCCTCAAACCCCCCCTTGCCGTTTCCCAGTCATTTCTGAGCTTACCAGAGCCATCCAGGAAACAATTAGATGCGACCGTTTGCTGGGCAGGAAATCAAGTGGGGGCAAGATGGCCCCCACTCGGCTCTATGCCCTCGGAGGACTAGAGCGACCTCCGATGTCACTTCCGTTTTTTTTAGGCACAAAGAAAATATTTTTCCTTAAAGTCAAAATATTAGGGCCCCACAGTGGTGTAGTGGATAGCACTTACATCTAGCAGCAAAAAGGGTCACTGGTTCAATTCCCAACCACGACACTACCGGCCTGGAGTTTGCATGTGCTCCCTGTGCCTGCGTGGATTTCCTCCGGTTTCCTCCCACACTCCAAAGACATGCTGGTAGGTTAAATGGATCCTGTCTAAATTGGCCCCTAGTATGTATGAATGTGAGTTAGGGACCTTAGATTGTAAGCTCCTTGAGGGTAGGGACCGAAGTGAATGTACAATGTATATGTAAAGGGCTGCATAAATTGATGGCGCTATACAAGTACCTGAAATAAAAAAATAATATAAAAAAAACAATGTTTTTGACCCCAGAACTCTAAATAAAGAGGACCTGTCATCCTTATTTCTATTACAAGGGATCTATTAAAAGTGATAAATTAAAAAAAATAATAAAGGGACAGTGTAAAAATAAACAATAAAAAGTTAAAATAAAAGTGCTCCACCTCTCAGTGCTTGCACACAGAAGCGAACGCATACGTAAGTGGCACCCGCATATGTATCCAGTGTTCGAACCACACATGTGAGGTATCGCCGCGATCGTTAGAGTGAGAGCAATAATTCTAGCGCAAGACCTCCTCTGTAACTCTAAACAGGTAACCTGTCGCCTATGGAGATTTTTAAGTATCGTAGTTTGTCGCCATTCCACGAACGTGCACAATTTTAAAGAATGACATGTTAGGTATCTATTTACTCGGTGTAACATCATTTTTCACATTATACAAAAAAAATGGGGTAACTATCGTGTTTTCTTTTTTTTAACTCATTAACTGCTTCATCCCCGGAATATTTTACCCCCTTCCTGACCAGAGCACTTTTTGCGATTCGGCACTGCGTTGCTTTAACTGACAATTGCGCGGTCGTACGACGTTGCACCCAAACAAAATTGACGTCCTTTTTTTTCCCACAAATAGAGCTTTCTTTTGGTGGTATTTGAACACTTCTGTGGTTTTAATTTTTTGCGCTATAAACAAAAAAAGAGCGACAATTTTGAAAAAATAGCAATATTTTTTACTTTTTGCTATAATACATATCCCCCAAAAATATATATATTTTTTTTTCCCTCAGTTTAGGCCGATATGTATTCTTCTACATATTTTTGGTAAAATATAAAATTGGTAAAAAAAAAAAAAAATCGCAATAAGCATATATTGATTGGTTTGCACAAAAGTTATAGCGTCTACAAAATAGGGGATAATTTTATGGCATTTTTATTATTATGTTTTTTTTTTTACTAGTAATGGCAGCGATCTGCGATTTTTATCAGGACTGCGACATTATGGCAGACACATCAGATACTTTTGACACATTTTTGGGACCATTGGCAGCGATCAGTGCTATAAAAATGCACTGATTACTGTAAAAATAACACTGGCAGGGAAGGGGTTAACACTAGGGGGGGCGATCAAGGTGGTTACTTGTGTTCCCTAGTGTGTGTTTCTAACTGTTAATTGTGTTCCCTCGCTGTGTTTTAACTGAAGTGGGGAGGAGACTGTCTAGGGGAGATGACAGATCGCTGTTCATACTTTGTATGAACAGACGATCAGTCTCTTCTCCTCTCAGAGAACCGGGAGCTGTGTGTTTACACACACAGATCCCGGTTCTCCATGTGTCACCAGCGATCGCGGGAGGTTTGGTGGCGAGCAGCCCCTAGTGGCCACAGGGCGAAGCAACGTTACATAACGCCGTTTCGCCCAGCCGCGCCATTCTGCCGCAGTTACTGCGGCGGCTGGTAGGCAAGTGGTTAAAGTGTATTTCTTCCAAAAAAAAACTGTGTTTGAATGTCCACTGCGCAAATAAAGTGTGACATAAAATGTGTCAGCAGTGGGGCCCTCCTGGGTCTCCTACCATAGATTCCCTTTTCGTTCAGATGGTGACGTATAGTGTGAGCTGACACAGTTGTACCCTGTACCTGAAGGTCAGCTTGAATTGGGAGTTGATCGAGGTTCTTTATCCACCATTCGAAGAATCCTTCGTTGCAATCTTTGATAAATGTTTTTTATTTGTCCACATCCAGGGAGAATATCTACAGTGCCATGGGCTGTAAACTTCTTGACAATGTTGCGCACAGTGGACACAGGAACCAGGGGTGACCCGTCCATTAAGGGGTTGCCACGCCACCCCCCCTATATAGTTAATGGATAGATTCATGCATAGCATGAATCTATCCCCGCCCGCCGCGGCCACCTCCTATTCATGAGTCCGACCCCGTTCAGGACGCTGGGCGCATGAATTACACTGGCGGGGGTGCTTTTCTGAAGCACCTGATTAGAGCCATAGGCTCTAATAGGCTTCAAAATAGGGTGGACTCGGGGCGCAGAGCATTGCGCTCGGAGCCCACCCAGGTGGGTTAGAAAAGCAAATTAATATTTGCTTTTCTAACACTGAATCGCCTCTCCAGCTAATCAGGAAGCGCGGGTCTAATACTCATTTCCCGATTGGCTGAAAGGTCAGGCGATCCTATTGGACGCCTATCAGGTGAGGAGGAGACGCACGGCAGAAGGGAAGAGGACACAGGAGACATTGCCAGATGCCCGCTGCAGCCTGATACCCTGCCCGATGTGCCTGCCGATCCCCGATGTGCCAGCTGATCACTGATGTGTCACCGATCCCTGATGTGCCAGCCAATCCTCGATGTGTCCGCCGATCCCCGCCACTGATGGAGTTAGTGCCGGTAGATCATCAGACAGCAGGGGGGGGGGGTTTGAGGTGCCCAATCAATCGTGGCAAGTGCCAATCTGCAAATGGTGGCAGGTGACCTGGCAATCTGCAAATGGTGGCAGGTGACCTGGCAATCTGCAAATGGTGTCAGGTGACCTGGCAATCTGCAAATGGTGGCAGGTGACATGGCAATCTGCAAATGATGGCAGGTGATGTGGCATTGACAATCCACATCTAGTGGCAGGTGATGGTGGCAAGTTAAAAAGCTGCATCTGGTGACAGGCGACGGTGGCAAGTGACATGGTGCATCTGGTGGCAGGAGATGTGGCAAATGACACGCCCAGGGCTCCCATGGTGAGTTGAACCACTTATTATAAATTAGAATGTAACAATAGAAACAATGTGCTTCAATCACCCTGACACCATATCAACCATGGTGCCATGATGATTGAAACGCCAACACCAGCCCTTGCCCGTGAAAAATTGCTTACCACCGGCGTGGAATGGATCTTGAAGATACAATCAAAGTGGTAAAATATTCACGCTTACCGGATTCGGTGGGCACACACACACCATATAGTACGTGTCAAACAGGCAGCCTTGAGGGAATGACCTCAAACGGGATCTCACGCCAATGGAATAATGGCAAAAAAAGGATTCCACCCGATGAAAGACAGGGTATGTCAGGCATCCAAAGTTAGGCTCCTAAGCATTGCGATGGATGACATCATATGGTATGCATGAAAAACAGATTTTCCTCACATAGTGTGATGCTGTATGACCTTTAATGGTATAAAAAAAGGGGGTTTACACTTACAGCAAATCCAATAAAACAAGCTTGTATATAAAATAGGACGTAAGCAATGATTCCAGGAGCGTCACCCGACGTGTTTCGTCCTATTGGACATCATAACTGTATATAATTTGCATAACCTCTATACTCTTGCTATGTAATCAATGTATTCTATATCTATAGAGAAATTGGCATAGAGATTAGAGAGGTGGGGGCCCCCGAACAGTTTTGCTATAGAGCTCTCTTTGCTCAGCTCTGGTCCAGAAGTATTATAATACAGTACATCTATATCCTGTGCTCATCTAATACAGCTCAGTGCTAAGACGAAGCTCTATTCCTAGAGTAAGAAAATCACACTTTTCTTAAAATTTTAATAATTAGCCGTCAGTCGAGAGACGGTGTGCGTTCCAATGCTGCAGCGATGTACATTTGTGAAAATCACTTTATGTCTCATTAATGAGTGCATCAGCCACAACAAGGTGTGCATGCGTCGCCCTTGTTGAAGTCAAATTAAATTAGTCTCTTAGCAGTTTCTACATTTCAACAGCTGTTAGGTAAACATATAATACCCTATAAACAGGAGATGGGAAGCTAAAGCCAATTAGCGGAGAGGCGGCACGTTACCTACAGTATAATTACTATGGAGAGGGAGGGTGGAGGCAAAGGAGATAACAAAGTAACTTTGTAATGTATACACGGTTTCTATTCAAGTCTTATGGTACGAGAAGGATGAATTGTGCGGCTTTTTGCGTGTTTATACAAAGCGATGTAGAGGTTTTGGATCGGCGAGGAGCAAAAATGACAAAATACGCTCCAGTGGCGATTCCAATGAGTGGAGGGTAAAATTCTCTTTGCTTGCTGGATATTTACACAATTCCCACCATGCAGCAAACTAGTCCTTTATTCATTCCTGACATTCACAACTGACTGAATTATTATTTTTTTTTAATATAATGAATAAAAATGTTTAGGTTTGACCAGTCCATAGAGAATCTGTAAATCATGATTGCATAGCTTCCAAAACTGTGTTGTTCTTTGTAGAGTGGCAGTAAGTATTATAGATACACTATATTGTCAAAAGTATTGGGACGCCTGCCTTTACACACACATTAATTTTAATGGCATCCCAGTCTTAGTCCGTAGAGTTAAATATTGAGTTGGCCCACCCTTTGCAGCTATAACAGCTTCAACTCTTCTGAGAAGGCTGTCCACAACGTTTAGGAGTGTGTCTATGGGAATGTTTGGCCATTCTTTCAGAAGCGCATTTCTGAGGTGGATGAGAAGGCCTGGCTCGCAGTCTCCGCTCTAATTCATCCCAAAGGTGTTCTATTGGGTTGTGGTCAGGACAGCCAAGTTCCTCCACCTCAAACTCGCTCATCCATGTCTTTATGGACCTTGCTTTGTGCACTGGTGTGCAGTCATGTTGGAACAGGAAGGGGCTATCCCCAAACTGTTCCCACAAAGTTGGGAGCATGAAAATGTCCAAAATGTCTTGGTATGCTGACGCTTTAAGAGTTCCCCTCACTGGAACTAAGGGGCCAAGCCCAACCCCTACACCATAATCTCCCCTCCACCAAATGATTTGCAGGGGTGGCCCAATACTTTTGGCAATATAGTGTGAATCAGCAAGTTTTGGGTGAAGGAACTTGACTGGCCTGCACAGAATCCTGACCTCAACCTGATAGAACACCTTTGGGGTGAATTAGAGCGGAGACTGCGAGTCAGGCCTTCTTGTCCAACATCAGTGCCTCACCTCAAAAATGCGCTTCTGGAAGAATGGTCAAACATTCCTATAGACACACTCCTAAACCTTGTGGACAGCCTTCTCAGAAGAGTTGAAGCTATTATAGCTGCAAAAGAGTGGGCCAACTCAATATTGAACACTACAAACTAAGACTGGGATGCTATTAAAGTTCATGTGGGTGTAAAGGCTGGCGTCCTAATACTTTTGATAATATAGTGTAGATTAATGCACATAAATATTCAGAGGGATTGAAAATTTATGAATCATCATATTTTTTTTTTTTATTAGGCCAGCCTTTCTCAAACTTTGTACCCCAAGGAAACCCTTGTAATAATTTTCAGATCTCAGGGAACCCATGCTAAAATCAATTCAATAGGAAGAATACCTCTTACATTTGTGGTTAGTGGCAAGAATGCCCTTACAGTCAGGGTCAAAATTACACCTTTACAGACAGCTTAAAAAGACCATTGGTAGCATGCCGCTGACTCTGCCAAGTGGAATTGCACCTGGAAATATCCAGTCCAGATGGGAGGTCAATCTGCCACAGCTCAAGGAACCCCTAGGCAACCTCTGGAGGAACCCTTGAGTTTCATTGAACCCTGGTTGAGAATGGCTGGAATAGATTATCACTACTGCCTGCCCATGACTGGCACCCTCTGGTAAGCAGTGGGCAAGACCTTCTGGTAAAGTGCGACTGATACCCTTCAGTAAACAGTGACTGAGACCTTCTGGTAAGTAGTGACCAAGACCCTCTAGTAAACAGTGGTCAGAACCTTCCAGTAAGCAGTGACTGGGACTCTTTGATAAGCAGTGACCAAGACCCTCTAGTAAGAAGTAACCCAGACCCCCGTTAAACAGTGGCCAATACCCTTTGGTATGCACTGACAAGGACCCTCCAGTAAGCAGCAATCAAAGCCCTCTGGTAATCAGTGACTGAGGCCCTATGGTAAGCAGTCACAAGGACCCTCCAGTAAACAGTGATCACTGCCCTCTGGTAAGCAGTGACCAGGACCCTCTGGAAAACAGTGACCACGACCCTCCAGTAAGCAGTGATCAAGACCCTCTAGTAAATAGTGGTCAAGGACCTCCAGTAAGCAGTGACTGAGACCCTCTGGTAAGCTGTGACCAGGATCCTCCAGTAAGTAGTGAAAGTGACCAAGACCCTCTAGTTATCAGTGATGGTGACCCTCCAGTTACCAGTGACTAAGACCCTCTGGTAAGCATTGAATGAGGCCTTCTGATAATCAGTGACCAGGATCCTCCAGTAAGCAGTGATCGAAGCCCTCTGGTAAGCAGTGACTAAGGCCCTCTGGTAAGCTGTGACAAGGATCCTCCAGTAAACAGTGATCAAAGCCCTCTGGTAAGAAGTGACCAAGACCCACTGATAAGCAGTGACCAAGACCCACTGGTGATCAGTGATGGTGACCCTCCATTAAGCAGTGGCCAAGAACCTCCAGTAAGCAGTGACTGAGACTCTCTGGTAAGCAGTGACCAAGACCCACTGGTAAGCAGTGACCAAGACCCTCTAGTGATCAGTGATGTTGACCTTCCAGTAAGCAGTGACTAAGACCCTCTGGCAATCAGTGAATGGGGCCTTCTGATAAGCAGTGACCAGGATCCTCCAGTAAGCAGTGATCAAGACCCTCTGGTAAACAGTAGTCAAGAACCTCCAGTAAGAAGTGACTGAGACTCTCTGGTAAGCAGTGACCAGAATCCCCCAGCAAGCAGTGACTGAGACCCTCTAGTCATCAGTGATGGTGACCCTCTAGTAAGCAGTGGCCAAGAACCTCCTGTAAGCAGTGACTGAGACTCTGGTAAGCAGTGACCAGAATCCCCCAGTAAGCAGTGACCAAGACCCTCTAGTGATCAGTGATGTGACCTTCCAATAAGCAGTGACTAAGACCCTCTGGTAAGCAGTGAATGAGGCCTTCTGATAAGCAGTGATCAGTATATCCATTATTGTTACAAGGCAAATAATCTTTATTCTCTGTGACCACAGTGGATTGCTAACATTCCTGTATTTATAGTTGCAATGCCTGTATTGCCATACCGTGAGTTCATAGACAGAAAGCCCGAGGGCAGATATTATGTGGCGATTAGACAGAAGATCCCTGATTGCTGCAGCAATTTACCTGTAATGTCTCGGATGGAGCCACAACCACAATCATCCGACGTAATAACCACAAATGAAAGACAAAGCACTTTACTGGAAGTTGTTCTCGTCGTTGAGAAATCGAACATGCCCCGTCATTGTAAGTCTATAAAACATCTCATTACTCCACTCTGATCTTTTATCAATGTTTACTCACCCTAATCCAAATAGAAAAAAGAGAAATTAAATCCGAAAATTAGAAAGAATTACTAACTAATAATAACGAACTATTAAATTATAGGTTTTGGAATTTCCTTTCAAATTTGGCTGTTAGTGAACGCAACAAATACAAATTTATCCGAAATAACGAATGGAACGGAAAAAATGAATAATAAATAATAAAAAGTTTTTATTGATTATTAATACGTTACGTTCCATTCGTTTAGATGCGGCATTCGTTATTTTGGATAATTCGTAACTTCGGATAAATTCGTATTCGTTACGTTCACGAACAGCCAAATTTGAAAGGAAATTTCAATACCTATAATTTAAATAGTTAGTTATTATTTCAGATTTTCGAATTTTTGTATTTTCGAATTTACGAATTTTTGAATATTCAAAATTAGTATAAAGTGTATTTAAACTAACAAACAAAAAATGTAATATACTACAGCTTCCAATCTTTAAAATGTATCTAAACCCAAGAACAAACATTTAATATTTTTGAAGCCTATTGGTTCTTAGATGTGGTGGCTGCATTCGTTTTTTGGGGGGGTTTTTTTAGGTTTTTCTCTTCCTTTTTCTTCACCTGATTATTCTACACTTCCTGTCTTTGGGCCGCTACACTCATTCTTCCACTGTATCTGTGAAAGAACAGTGTAGCCGCCCTTAACCCCTTAGCCCCGGCGCCTCCTGGTGTTCTATCGAGAAATGCCCTCTGACGGAAAAAATGCCTCCGATTGGGTCTGCGCATGCGCCGTACGCAACGTCACTCCCGCTGACATGTTGATCAGCTGGCGTGACGTCAACACGGCGCACGCGCAGATCGTCGGAGACAGTATCTGACGATCTGCTAAGCGCCGAGAGAGAATGAAATTGTCCGATTCCGCCTCGCCTCCGACAATCTGCGCATGCGCCATGTTGACGTCACGCCAGCTGATCAACATATCAGCTGGAGTGACGTTGCATTTTTCGAATAGTAAAACATTTTTTTTCTGCCAGTAATTTCCTTATACAGCCCACTTCGGAAAGTTTGCCCCCCCCCCCCCAAAAAAAAAAGTTTAGCACCAGCTGCCACTGCTCGCTCACCAATAGAAGAGACTGTCAAGGGGTTTAACCTCCCCACGTATTCACCAAAAATCTGATGTGATAATTCTAGGTGGACTGACCCTTTAAGTCCCAGAATTTGTAATCTTCTGAATTGAAGGAGAACGGATGCGGCTTTATATAGTGTCAGCGATATTAATTACTATCCTGTTCCACTTTACTTCACTTTACTTCTACAGAGCAGATTTAAAAATTTTCCTTCGGGTACAAAACGTTCTGCTCACCAAGATATGACAATAAAATAATAATTAGCTTTCCTTCTCAACAAAACAGAAATCTTTACACGGAAAAGTCTGAAGGTTCATAAAATATGTTTGCAGTTAAAAGCTGAAGTTTAATCTGCTCATATTTTGCCTTCCCTGGTTTCACCTTTGCAAGTCCCAACACCAGCGTTCTTTATTTAGTCTTTGTTTACACTTGCACTTGGGGAGGCAGGAAAATCACACAGTTGAGGCGCGTTTTTACTGCTCCCAACCGCCCCCCTTAATCACTTCCTTAACGCACTTTACCCAATTACCGCTATAGCGCGATCGCACATTGGTGGGAGGGGGGGGTCATACGACGTCCTCCTGTGTTTGCGCTTCCAATGAGCCCCCGGCTGCGGCGCGTGGGCGGCAGGGCTTTGTGATCGCCGTGTGCTTAGGACACTGCTGATCACAGAACGGGGTAAAGAGAGAAATCACAGCGGCTCTTTTCCAATGACAGTTGATCGCAATGTAAACACAAGCCAGTTCTCGACACTCCTTTCCTCACGCTGACAGCAAGAGGAGAGCCGATAACCAGCTCGTGTGAAAGGGACATCTACTAGACGCGCACTGCTGAAAAATTTGTTCGTTTTTCGTTTTCATTGCATTGTTTTTTTTTTTGTTTGTTTTTTTTCGGGTCATTCGTTATGATCGCAATTCGTAAATTTGAAAATTCAAAAATCCAAAAATAAGAAAGAAAATCCGAACATTAGAAAGAATTACCAACTAACTAATAATAACTAACTATTAAATTATAGGTTTTGGAATTTCCTTTCAAATTTGGCTGTTAGTGAGCGTAACAAATACGAACTTATCCGAAGTTACGAACTATCCGAAATAACGAATGGAACGGAACAAATGAATAATAAATAATAATAATAAAAAGTTTTCATTGATTATTAATCTGTTACGTTCCATTCGTTTAGATAATGCATTCGTTATTTCGGATAATTCGTAATTTAGGATACATTTTTATTTGTTACGTTCACTAACAGCCAAATTTGAAAGGAAATTTCAATACCTATAATTTAAATAGTTAGTTATTTTATTATTAGTTAGTTATTTCAGATTTTTGTATTTTCAAATTTACGAATTTTCGAATATTCAAAATTACTGATATTCAGAAAAATTTGTTAAAAGGGTTTTTCGTTAATTCGGATATTTTCGAAATAACAAATTTGTCGAAATTCGTTAAAAAACGAATTCAGAACGAAACAAATTGCACTTGTCTAACATCTACACTGATAATCAGGGAACTGATTATCAGTGTCCTGATTATCAGTGCAGTACCAAAAGTGCCCACCAGTGCTGCCTATCAGTGCCCACCACTGCCACCTATCAGTGCTGCCTATCAGTGCCCTTCAGTGCTGCCAATCAGTACCCACCAGTGCCACCAATCAGAGCCCATCAGTGCCGCCTATTAGTGCCCTTCAGTGCTGCCAATCAGTGCCCACCAGTGCTGCCAGAGCCCTTCAGTGCCACCTATTGGTGCCCTTCAGTGCTGCCAATCAGTGCCCACCAGTGCGGCCAGAGCCCATCAGTGCCACCTATTGGTGCCCTTCAGTGCCGCCTATCACCGCCTCATATCAGTTTAGCCTCATTAGTGCCACCTAATCAGTGCCCATCAGTGCAGTCTCATCAGCGCACATCAGTACAGAAGAAAAATTTACTAAAACTAAATGTGAATAACGTTTTGTTTGTTTTTCAAAATTTTCGTTTTTTTTTGTTTATTTAGAAAAATATAAAAACCACAGTAGTGATTAAATACCACCAAAAGAAAGCTCTATTTGTGGGAAAAAAAATGATAAAAATAGGTACAGTGTTGCATGACCGTAATGATTATTATTATACAGGATTTATATAGCGCCAACAGTTTACGTAGCGCTTTACAACTTGAGGGTAGACGGTACAAATACAATACATTTTAATACAGTAGGAATCAGAGGGCCCTGCTCCTTAGAGCTTACAATTCAAAGATTGACAGCACTGAAAGCTGAAAATTGGCCTGGGCAGGAAGAGGGTAAAAGTGCCCCGTAAGCAAGTGGACAAACTGCAGAGTCAGCAGATGGGGGTGTACGCATGTCACCCACAAAGCAGCCTATTCACTTGGCAGTAAGCCAGACGCGTTTGAAGAAACAAGCTTTGTTGCGTGATGGACGCTGAAAAATCGCAATGCATTTGGGGTGCCATTAAGAAAAAATGTGCAGTTAAGAAATAATGAGACTGCAAGCGCACCTCACATTTCGCTTTTCGGAGTGACCAAGTGTGAATGGGGCCCTTATGCCGTGTACACACGGGCGGACTTTTCGGCATCAAAGGTCCGACGGTCTTCCCGACAGACTTTCGACTGACTTTTGACAGACTTTCGAACGAACGGACTTGGCTACACACGATCACATCAAAGTCCGACGGATTCGTACGTGATGACGTACAACCGGACTAAAATAAGGAAGTCGATAGCCAGTCGGTTTTCGTCCGTCGGACTAGCATACAGACAAACGGATTTTTTCGACCGTCTTGGTCATGAAGGGGGGGGAATAAATCTTCTGGAGGGCAAGTTGTTAATAAAGTGTCTGAAAGTATAAGCAGTGGCGGAATTATCAGGGTCGCAGCAGCCGCACTTGCGACTGGGCCCTGTAGTTCTGCCACTGTGGGGGGGCCCAAAAGCCTGGGATACGACTCCAGAGTGTGTGTGTGTGTGTGTGTGTGTGTGTGTGTGTGTGTGTGTGTGTGTGTGTGTGTGTGTGTGTGTGTGTGTGTGTGTGTGTGTGTGTGTGTGTGTGTGTGTGTCCGTGGCTCCGCCCACATTCCAATCCCCGGCAATTCTGTGCCTTTCAAATGGAAAGTTCAAAAGTCGGCAAGCTGCTAGATCGTGGAGGGAAGGACAGATTTTACCATGGATGCTGCAAACCTCCACAGGGGATCCACAGCTCTCCAGGACAGCCTTCCTTCCTAATCAAACATCTCAGTGGTTGAAAGCAAAGCAGCACACAGGTGGGTCAGTCAATAGAGTGTTGTCACCTCCAGAGCCCCTCTACCAACACAGCAGCCCGCTGGGGTTTCCCTGGTGTGGTGCACTACAAGCCTCAGCATGCTCTGCCAGCCTGTGTGTATGTATAGCACAGGCTAGTAGGCCTTGCTTGCTGACCACAGTACTGGCAAAACTCCAGGGCCCAAGCCTCCATTTATGTTGAGTGAAGTGTCCCTCCCTTCCTCTCTGCTCTCACCACCCTCTGAGCACACCAATGTAAGTGAGAGCTCTGTGGACTGTAATGTAAAGGGGGACTCTGATGTAAGTGGGGCTTTGGTGAGCAGAGATCCCCCTACATCAGGGTTCCCAGAGCACCCCTTACATCAGAGTTCCCCTTTACATTACAATCCACAGAGCTCCCCCTTAGGGCCCTTTTACAAAGGCGGATCTGCCTGCTCAGCAGGGGATCTCTCCGCTGATCCCCACTGAGCAGGCGGATGACAGGTCCGTGTATGCTCCACTTGCACAGAGCAGACAGGGACGCAGCTCACTGTTCTCTATGGACCAGTCTGACTGTCATCCAATCCACTAGACAGATGGTGAATGGATCTCCATCCATCTGTTCTCATTGGATCAGATCCAGGCAGGTGTAAATGTAAACATATCCATTTACATCCACCTCCCCATACAGAACAATGGGTGGAAAATTAAAATTCTGCAGACTCTTAAGTAACAGGGGCTCTGGGAACCCTGACTAAAAGGGGAATGCTGAAGACATTGATGTAAGTGGGGGCTCCAGTTACCAAGGACCCCCTTATTTCAGAGTTCTCACTGTTCTTCCTTAAATCAAAGTCCCCAGAGTTCTCCCTTATATCAGAGTCTGCACAGTAAGGGGGGACCCTTACAGTGTAGGGGAACTCTGCAAGTTCAGATGTAAATGGGAAACTCTGCATATTCAGATGTAAATGGGAAACTCTGCATATTCAGATGTAAATGGGAACTCTGTGGATTTAAATATATGCAATTAGAATTGTTATTTAATCACAAAATATATGTATAGTGTATACTACAAAAAGGAATTTGCTGTGCGCTGCTAAAGTCTTTGGGTTTGGCTTGAAAAAAAGGTGGCGACCCTACCAAGATGTCAGGAAGGGGTGCTGCTGCAGGACCATAATCAAGGGCCCCGCAATGCTAGAAAGGGACCCCAGAATCATTGGTAAGGGTCCCGGGATCAAAGGTCATGGGGGGCCCTTCATGGTTCCTTGCACCGGGGCCCTGAAGGTTCTAGTTACGCCCCTGCGTATAAGTAAAGGTATAAAAGGGCCAGAGGGAGGGGTAAGAAAGATTGACATTTTTTTTGTTTGTTTCCTATATAATGTGATTGAAAAAAGAGAATCCCACCCTTTCCTTAGATGTGCACGTCCAGGGCTATTTTTTTTCAGCTGGAACTTGGTATTACTCAGTCCCACCACCTCTGGTTCAATCTCTCTGCTCCCTGCTCACTTTTAAACACAGAAGTCCAGCTTCTGTGTTTACAAGTGAAAGATTGTCTCCCAATGGCTCCCACAGATCTGATCTCTTGAGCGGCTGCTACTCAGTGCGGGATGGGGACCAGGGAGATGCAGGTGCCCGGGGTGCAGTGTGGATGCCAACACCCCAGAAGCGGAGCCACCTACAGCGTGTGAGGAGGTACTGGAGAAGAAGTGAGATGTGGATGGAGGATGCAGAGGTAGGCAGCTGTGGAAGAAGGCTGAACTTTGCATTATGTATGTAGCGCACCCCTGAATTCTGCACTCTGTAGGTAGCGCACCCTTGGATTCTGCACTATGTATGTAGCGTACCCTTGAATTCTGCACTCTGTATGCAGCGCACTCCTGAATTCTGCACTCGGTATGCAGCGCACCCTTGAATTCTGCACTCGGTATGCAGCGCACCCTTGAATTCTGCACTCGGTATGCAGCGCACCAATGAATTCTGCACTCGGTATGCAGCGCACCCTTGAATTCTGCACTCGGTATGCAGCGCACCCTTCAATTCTGCACTCGGTATGCAGCGCACCCTTCAATTCTGCACTCGGTAGGTAGCACACCCATAAATTCTGCACTATTTATGCAGCGCACCCTTGAATTCTGCACTCGGTAGGTAGCACACCCCTGAATTCTGCACTATTTATGCAGCGCACCCTTGAATTCTGCACTCTGTATGCAGCGCACCCTTGAATTCTGCACTCTGTATGCAGAGCGCCCCTGAATTCTGCACTCTGTATGCAGAGCGCCCCTGAATTCTGCACTCGGTATGCAGCGCACCCTTCAATTCTGCACTCGGTAGGTAGCACACCCATAAATTCTGCACTATTTATGCAGCGCACCCTTGAATTCTGCACTCGGTAGGTAGCACACCCCTGAATTCTGCACTATTTATGCAGCGCACCCTTGAATTCTGCACTCTGTATGCAGAGCGCCCCTGAATTCTGCACTCTGTATGCAGAGCGCCCCTGAATTCTGCACTCGGTATGCAGAGCGCCCCTGAATTCTGCACTCGGTATGCAGAGCGCCCCTGAATTCTGCACTCGGTATGCAGAGCACCCCTGAATTCTGCACTCGGTATGCAGAGCACCCCTGAATTCTGCACTCGGTATGCAGAGCACCCCTGAATTCTGCACTCGGTATGCAGAGCACCCCTGAATTCTGCACTCTGTAGTTAGCGCATTCCTGAATTCTGCATATAGTGCACCCTTAAATTCTGCACTCTGTATGCAGCACACCCCTGAATTCTGCACTCTGTATGCAGCACACCCCTGAATTCTGCACTCACTAGGTAGCGCAACCTTGAATTCTGCACTCTGTAGGTAGCACACCCCTGAATTCTGCACTCTGTAGGTAGCACACCCCTGAATTCTGCACTCTGTAGGTAGCGCAGCCCTGAATTCTGCACTCTGTATGTAGCGCACGCTTGAATTCTGCACTCTGTATGCAGCGCACGCTTGAATTCTGCACTCTGTATGCAGCGCACTCCTGAATTCTGCACTCTGTAGGTAGCGCACCCTTGAATTCTGCACTCTGTAGGTAGCGCACCCTTGAATTCTGCACTCTGTAGGTAGCGCACCCTTGAATTCTGCACTCTGTAGGTAGCGCACCCTTGAATTCTGCACTCTGTAGGTAGCGCACCCTTGAATTCTGCACTCTGTAGGTAGCGCACCCTTGAATTCTGCACTCTGTAGGTAGCGCATCTCTGAACTCTGCATTGACTATGTACTATACTACACACCTGCTATTTAATGTCCCTTTAAGACCCTCCCACTATTAGTGAAATTAGACCGCACCCACTATTCGATTTGGAGGGCGAGTATGTAGATGGGGAAGGGGGGGGGTTTTAGGGGATCATGATTGGAGTTCCTGCACCTATTTTATGAGGAGAAGAAAAGCCCTGTGCGAGTCCCTTGCAGACCATCAGGTAGCATAGGAAGCATGCACATTATAATAAGGTACACCTGCCATAGGAGAATATAGTAGGTCGCTGGTTTTCACAGAGGGTTTGGTTTCAAAGCTTTCCAAGTCACTGACCCAGAACAAGTACAGAGATAAGGAACTCTGACACTCTCCTGTCACTCAAAGCAACAGCTTTGTTTCAGATCTATGAGAAAAGTACTGGAGCCAGACAACCGGCTACACAAGTAAATCAGCAATGGCAACCCCTGTGCTCTTCTAATGATAGGTGAACGTTAACAAATGACAGAATGCTTTTTTTTTTTTTTTTTTTTTAACCACACACTTACACAGAGTAATGAGGTCACAAATTGCTTTTCTCCAAAATGAAATCTGAACTTGTCAGACCTTGGAGGATTTCCATGCAGCCCTCCAGGGACAGCAAGAGAAAGAAAATAAAATATGTTATATTACATTGGTGAACTTGCTCGACTTGCCTAGCTTTATTTAAAACTCCATTTTACCTTTACTTTAAAATAGTTCATTTGGGCTGCACAGCGCACTCCCAGCACAGAGCTCAGGCTCTCACCGAGAGTCTCGTAACTAATGATCGGGGACCCAGGACTCATGATTCCCAGTCATACTGGAAGATCTGCTGAAGATCTGCATGGCACCAAGGTCCAATGCTACCTCTATGCAAACACCTGGCGTGCACTGCTGCCTAGGGCGCCCGGCCACTGGTGTTCCTACTCTCTCCTCTGCAGCAAGCAACCAAGTCTAAGAATTAGCAGGCAGCCACCGCTCCATTTGCACATAGTGTCAGAGGAGGACTGTGTCCCCCTTCCCGAATGAATGGAAGCAAGCAAACATTCATTGATGGGCACTGGTGAGGCTGCATTTGATGGGTGCTTCATTAAAAACGTGGGGCATACATGGGCAGCACAAAGGGGGTGGAGTCAGGGGTGGGGCAAAATGAGGTTTTGTCTAGGTTGTCAAAAATCCTTGCACCAGCCCTGATGGGACCAACAATCTACAGAACGCTGGTGCAAGGCTTTACAGGCTCCAAAAAAAATATGAAATAAATAAATGCACATTTTTACCTGCAAAAAAAAAAAAAAAAATGTGCATTATTTATTTTTTCCAAAAAGTAAACTTATCCTTTAAAACTGGAGCACCTTTTAACTTCAGCTTGTTCATTTAAGCTTTGACAACAAAAACTAGAAGCCGATGGGTTTCTATACAGAGCTGCACCATATTATGCACATCAACCCCATAGCATCTTTGCAGGTTTGATCGAGACTAGTGTCAGGGTCAGTATATTTTGGGTAGAATTTTTTCTTTTTTCAAGCATTTTTGTTAGTGTATTTAGGCCTGGTTCACACCTATGCTTTTTTTGGTGCTTTTTGCAGAAACGCACTACAGTCTATTTAACATGGTTTCCTATGGGACACATTCATATCTATGCTTTTTTTCAGCCACTGTGTTTTTGGAAAGTGTCAGGGACTTTAAGCGCAAAACAGTGCTTTTTTTCTTTGGTTCAATAGACTTCAATGGAGAAGCTGCAGAAAAGCGTGTTGTGCGTTTTTGCCACAATTTTCATTTTGCGTTTAACCACTTGTACTGCGGCAGGTTGGCTCTCCTGGGCGAATTTCCATCATTGTAAGTCGGTCCCTTTAAGATCTCTAGGGGGCACACGCCGGAGCCCATGGCCGCCATTCTCTATGGCGTCGGCTCACATCTCCGCTGCGAATTTGAACGGGAGCACTGTGCGTCTTGATTTGTTTCAGGTCTGAATTCAGCCAAAAAATTCGGGCTGAAATCGGACCTGAAACAGTGAACCAGGATGCACCGGACCCTTGCTGTGAGCCGCGTGCGGCGATAGCGTGAACCCAGTCTTAATATCACGTGATCACTATGATTGGTCATAGCGATCACATGATACCCCAGCTGCTGCATGACCCAGAGGGGTGCTGGGCGAACCAGGCTGTAGCTCCCTAAGTAAATGCACTGTGGGCAGGCAGCAAGTGGTTAATGAAGCTAAAAGGTTTATTAAAAGTCTATATTTTCTTTAAAATAGGAGATCATTAATTTCCTTTCAATAATAAACAGAAGACACCATTACCATCTTTAGACTTGTTTATTGAAGCCGAAGAAAAGTGTTCAAAGTTTTATAAATATGAACTTTACTGGAACAGTGACTTGAGTCACTAAGACAGGTAACATACAAAGACACAAACAGAAGCTCTGCCAGAAGCCAATCCATTCCCCTCCTATTGTCCAGTGTCCATTTCTTTCAGCTGCCAAGAGTTATAATAATAATAAAAAAAAAATAATCCTCAAAAAAAAAACATTAAAGTGCAAGTTCTACCTTAAAAGAGTGGCAGCTGGAATGCAAATATGCAACATGCAAACAGTCTGACGTGATGTGTTTACTCTTTAAAAGCATAAAAAGGCAGTCGGACAGTTCAATGCTACCAGATGACAAAAAAAAAAAAAATTATATGACAAAGTCTGACAGGCTCGCCAAAAGTGTAAACGGCAAAACTCCTGCCAGAGGTAACAGGCTTCACACGCTACTCAAACATGTGTAGTAAAATAAAGAGAAACCAGCAGGTGAGGACAATAGACTTTTTCGACTTCCTATTCTAGAAAAAAATACTTTGCTCAGTAGAAAATACAAAAATTTGGAAGCAGTGTTTTATATCCTTTAAAAAAGGGAAACTCCCAAGGTCCATTGCCAACTTCTAAAATGGCAGAACGACAGATCTGCAGTCTAGATCAAGAATCATTTTGGAGACATTGGTACCCAATCCACAACCTTTATCTTCTTGCTGTACAAAATATCTAGTAGCAGTTGGTCACATTTAGCCGGACTTGTAATGCTGAAGACATTTCATAGCTTATCCAAGCCACTTCCTCAGTTCAAATCTAAAAAGAAGTGCCTTGGATCAGTTACAGAACGACCGTCTTCAAAAATTACAAGTCCAGTTGAATGTGACCAACTTTTACTAGATATACGATGACCTGAATAAAATGAGAACCTTCACAGACTTGCTGTACAAAACGTTTGACGTTCAACTACTCAAGACTCCACGTGACGCGAACTTCGCTTGGACGGCTGCCAAACCATCCGCTCTGCTCTCTCGACACATGAAAGTATTGAGTAGGAAAGCAGCAGAGAGGCCATGGGACTCAGTATCTGGCAGGTATGAAGGTTCTTATTTTTTGTGGAAAAGGGGTAGACAGTTTAATTTTGGTCTGATGTTTGAATGCAACTTGTTCTTCCCTAAATTGTTTTGCTTGTTTTCAAAGAAATAGATCATGCAGCATCAGGACTTTCACAAGTTCCGTAATCAGACCTGTCATACATAAAAAATGATTTTCACAATTCTCCAGGAAGTCTAGTCAAGTATAAACGGGAGTAACATATTAATGAAGAGGTGGCCCAAAAAAGACAGACTGTTCTTCTAGAGCAAGGGTCTCCAAGCTTTCTAAACAAAGGTCCAGTTAACAGTCCATCAAACTTTACGGGGGCTGGACTGGGGCCAGTGGGATATAAAAAGGTCCTGCCAGTGGGAGTGAACAAAGCTCTATGATTGGTATTAGGAGGAGTAACAGTGCCCCACCATTGTGTTAATGGGAGGATTAATGCCCCACCACTGGTGTCAATGGCAGGAATCATGCCCCATTGTTGGGGTCAGTGTCAGGAACTATGTCTGGACAAAAGCAAGTAAGGGGCCGCATCTGACCCCCGGGCTGAGGTTTGGAGACAGTGGTCTTCAAACTGTGGCTCTCTGCCTGTCTGTCTTTCTCTGGCCCCTGGGGCACTATTTTATCTACCGATACCAACAATGGGGCAGCATTTCTCCAACTGACACCGACTATGGGGCACTAGCCCTCTCATGATTTTCAACAATGGGGCAAGGTTTACTCCCACTGGCCAAAGCCTGAAGGACAGTAAACTTGCCTTTTCTTTGGACAATTTGGAATCCACTGTCCTAGAGAAAGCTTTCGAATGTGAGCTAACCTATTCCTGACCGTTGATTTCAGTCACACCCCTGCTGTTCCTTTCCTTTTGCTTCGTAGGACACCCCCCTGTGCTATCCTGATTAATCCACAGAGTCATTTCACAGCAGAAGTAAATGCTTACATTTACATAAGCCTCCATTTACAAGAACATTTTGTCATGCAATTCCCAAAGTGCGACAATGCTCAAGATGAAGAATCCCATTATTCTTAATGGGCCCTGAGCATTGTGTTTCTTATCACCTGTTGTGTGAAGCTCTAAGAAAAAAAAAAAAAAAAGGGGGACATGAGCTTCTCTGGGTCAGAAGTGCGCATTTTTACTTTTAGACTTTAATGGGATAGTCTGAAAATGTGTTCCCGCACAACAATAGAAAAACCTTTAAATCACCAGGCTATGCTCAAAAGTGAATGGGGGCCAGGACTTTGCAGGCGCCCTAGAATAACACAGACTATAGAACATGAGCAAAGACAGATCCAAAGGAAAGCCATCTTCTACCATCCACGGCCACGTATCTGTTGGGCTTCAAAGCAGTGCTGACTGGAGAAAATGGTTGTCGTTTCATATCGCCTACTGCAGCTTAAAGTGTATGTACAGCCCAAAACTTTACTTCTTTAATTTTGAATACAGTTGGGAAAGGTTAGAACCCCTATAAGGGCAATTTTTTGCCATCTGTGTCCTGCTATGAAAATTTTCCATCACTTCCTGTCTTGGAGACACAACAGGAAGAGAGAAAATTTTCTGTAGAGAGTTGTCATCAGAATATTTGTCCCCACAGAAGAATTTTCCTTTTCTCGTGAAACTATAAAATTTAGAACAAATTGAAGAGTCTAACCTTGCTCTACCCAAAATTAAAAGAAAAAAAAAAAAAAAAAAAGTGTTGTCTATAAAGTAGATCAGTGGTTTCCAAACTGTGGCCCTTTGCTTGCCTTTATCTGGCCCTTGGGGCACTATTCCACCAACTGACATCAATGATGCGGCACCATCTCCCTTACTGACACAATCTATGGGACACTATTCTTCCTATTGATACTAAGAATGGTACACTATTCCTCCCATTAAAAACAATGATGGGGCATTTTCTACTCCCAGTGGCCAGTCGCCCCCCCTAAAGGACAGTAAACTGGCCCTTTGCTTAGAACGTTTGGAGACCTCTGAAGTAGATTTTTTTTTTATTTTTTTTTTTTAGTATAACGTTTTTAGTCATTTTAGAATGAGGGAGGGTTAACTCACCTGTCTTACTCATTTGTCCTTAGTGGGGAGAATTTTCTGCATTTCCAGGCCCAGTAAAATAAAAATGACCATAGGTCTCTCAAAATGGCATTACACCGGGCAACAAAAGGTTTTAATCCTTATGCTTTGTTCCCCCCAAAGAAAGAAAGAACCTTAAGGGTCCATTCAAACCATCGTGGTGCATTGACCACATGCATTGCGATAAGGTAGCTCATTCAAAATGAGTGGGCAACCAACGCAACAAAACGGTGCATGCATCATTTGTAGCAGCGCAACATACATCCAATGTAAAGGTGCATTGGTTTACCATTCAGAATGAAAGGCAACGCGTCGCCCCAATGCATGTAACGCTTATAACCATGCATTAATGCAATGGTGTCAATGGGCCTCAAGCCAAAAAACGTCAAGTGGATGCTACCAATATAGCTTACTTCTTACACAGCCTAAATTTTGAGTTATTTGATCTTTAACCTTTTAAGTAATATTTCAGAATTCCTCATTATGCATTTCAAGTATCTAAAATAAAAATCCCATAATAAAACCAGATTAAGATTAGCAGCGTCATCTATGAACCCCTAAGCTTTATACTTTAGCTGTCTAACAAAGTCCTCGAAGGAGATAATCATCCCATAGTGAAAAGGCCATCAATGCATCACAACCACAGATCCGCTCACTACGAAAGATTATTCCGCCAGGGCATTAGTTAGGCAAACCTGTCTTCAACTATGTGGGTCATGAAAAAGGTGAAGCTGTACTGTACCTGGATTACTACCTGAAAAATTGAATTTGGCTCCCAAAGCAAGACAGAATGTAAAAAAAAATACGTACTGGAAAGTCTGTGGTATGAATGGCAGTGCACAGTAACTCACAAAAACTAAAATTTGCAATTCGGTCTCCCCGCTCCCCCTTACTTCCAATTGGTTTGTCATAGATTATAATCAATGCCAGGACAACTGCCCCAGACACAGTGAAGCAAAAGGGCAAAGAATGGATGCAGGGTGGTACACCCATTCTTTGGCATGTATTAACAGTGGGGGAGGGGGGGCGCAGTTCTGGATCCTTGCCCAGGGAGCTGGAGGACCATGTCCCAGTTTGGATTATCACACACGATTCATTGTCCTGTTACTAAACAAGCCCTACCAAAAAGTTGTGCTCTTGTACCAGACTATAGAGTTTTAAAACAGATTTTCATGAAATTAAATGTTTTAGAACCTAAAAAGTCCATATGTAATGGAGGTATACAATACTGGATAATGCACAGCATTTTCAGTGATGTCACTAACAAGAATGTATTAAAAAAAAAAAAAAAAACACACACAAGGAAAAGATTAGAATCCATCATGCACTGCATGTATAGTTCCAGATGACTTAAAATGAAGACCTGTATTGAACAGACAGCCATCCATAGTTGCCAATATAGTCACAGTTCTTGTATTTCAGTCTGATAAAACGGAAGGGAGGTAAAGAGTGGGGCAAGCAACCTCAAATGCCCAGTTTTCCCCAAGGAAACTGCATATCTATGCCCGCGACAAGTTTCCCGTCTTGCAGAAGGCACCATCCTGCTTCTAACACCCAGTGAACATTTAGTTACCCACGCTCAACGACTAGATGGTGATAAAGTCGTTGACGCCATGATCTCCCGGTGTTACAAAACTCAGACACACTACAACTTGTTGCTCGATTTGCAGAACTCCCAAGGAATAAGCTCTGCGCAGCTTTAAATAAAGATGGAATGGAACTTAACACCAGGCGGCCCAGGCATCCAACTCAAACCCGGCAATGCCAAGGTTTTGACGGGCTTGGCCTTCGCATTTGTCATTCAGCAAAGACCTCAAAAAGGGTTCATCTTTTTTTCTTCTGCTGCCTCAGCATCTTCTTCCGTTTAACGATCATTTCGTAGAGCTTCTCTATCCCTTCCCGTAGTCCATCGCCAATGATGGCGCACGTGGGCTGAAGGTGCCACGGTGTGGAAGAGCTGAGTTCATTTAACGCTAACAATTTTTCGATTTCTGACAAGGATAAAGAGTTCCGGAGATCCTGCTTGTTGGCAACGATCAGGACGGGGACTCCTTGGTTCTCAGAGATCTTAGTGATTTTATACAGTTCCGTTTTGGCCTCCTCCATACGCTCGACATCAACAGAGTCCACCACAAAGACAATCCCATCCGTGCACCTAGTGTACGACTTCCAGAGGGGCCTCAGCTTCTCCTGACCCCCCACGTCCCAAAAGTGAAACGTCACAGTTTTAGAGTTGCCCAGGGACACTTTGATCTTCTCGGCATTAAATCCTTTGGTGGGGACAGTATTGACAAACTCATTGAACTGTAACCTGTATAATACAGTGGTCTTCCCGGCACAGTCCAAACCCAAGATCGCAATGTGCAATGCTTGAAACGGTGATATGCCCGAGAGGATAGGAGTCTGTTCTGAAAGTCCATTCCCCATTTTGAAGAGGGTTTTAAAAAGCTTAACAAAACACAATCTGTATCTGGTCCAGAGGTTTTCCTAAATGAAAAAAAAAAAAGGCAATCAGTAAATATAGAACTTTAAAGAACATCACACAGATCCATTACTAAGCACTTTTCTTGGTTGGGCTGCCCCCCTCAACTGCAAGGATTAAATTCTGGTTTGGGGGGCCACAAAAAGCAGTCCAACTTGCCCTATCCTCTACTCATTTACACTCCAACAGTGAACCACTCTGTACCCTCACGTCCAATGCAGGGCTATGACTTCAACGTTGGGCTTTGTGACTCTAGAGAAACTATGACCACCGAAGCATAGAGGTGAAGAGGCTATGGGGACTCTCAGCCTAGGAGAAGCGGAGGATCAGGTAAGTAAATTTACTTTGCTTAACCCCTAGACTTAAATCAAGCATTTAAACCCCTTGCAGACTGAGAATGGGTAGGATATTTAAAATTTTATTATGGGTATTTATGAAAGGCCATAAATGTATGCAAAGCTTTGCATGAGCTCCGTGTTGGGCTTTATGACCTTAGAGAACCTACAACCACCAAAGCATAGGGGAGAAGAGGCTATGTGGACCGGTCTCACAGTCTGGAATGAGCAGAGGACCAGGTAAGTAAAACGACCTTTCTTGATCCCTAGCCCAAAATCTAGCATTGAAACCCCTTGCAGACCCATAATGAGTAGGAGATTTATGGAGTATCTGAGGAGCATTCATGTAGGGCCATCAGTTTATGCAGAGCTTTACATACTGTACACTCACATCAGTCTCTGCCCTCAAGGAGCTTACAATCTAAGATCCTTATCTTGCATACATTCACCCATAATTTGGTTATTTGGCCAAGAACAAAAGTTAACCTACCAGCACGTCTTGTGAGTGGAGATATCAATCTAAATTATTCCCAACTTAAAGTATAACTAAAGGCAAAACTTTTTCTCTAATTTTTAGAGTGGAGAGGGGATAGGTCACCTGTCAGGGTAACAGACAGCAATAAAAAAAAAAAAAAAAAAAACCTATTAAAAGAGATTCTCCTTCTCTACTTGCCCTGTTTAGCATTATCATTGAAAGTAAAAGAAAATCCCAAAAATGTCGTCCCCAGAAAAGGAATAGAGGGGAAATCTTCCAATGGGGACACTAGTTCTGGTGACCTGGGTGAGCCCCAAAAGATTCCCTTAAATTTGCTGGGATTTCCTCTCACTTCCTGTTTTGGCTATGGGACAGGAGGTGAATGTAAATCTCCGCAATAGCACACAGATAGCAAAAGAAAAAAAAAGTTCTGCCTATTCTATTTTAAAATGAAAGTTTTGATGCCCAGGTTTTAGCTTTAAGTTGTTTTACCATTATTATTGAGTTCAAATTTAAAAAATAAAATAAATAAAAAAGGGGGAGGGGACATTTTCCAATGAGGACACAAGTTCTGGTGACATCTGGAATTCCCTCAGTTTGGAGGGATTTCCTCTCACTTCTGGTTTTGTCTGCAAGACTCGCACCTATGCAGTTTGTGGTTAATGCATTTTCCAGGTGATTTTTGCAGGGGGGGGGGGGGGGGGGGGGGTATGCAATTCTACTGAAGTTTATATAGAGCCGAAAAATGCAAAGTGCTTCATGTTAAAAAAAAACAAAGAAAAAAAAAAAAAAAACCTTTGGCCTTTAGTTGGACTTTACCAGAATGACATTCAAGAAATGTTATCACATCAAGTTGCAAAGAGGATTATGAGAATCATAAAAGTCTCCAGACCATTAGAAAACAAAAAAGCAAAAATAATAGTAAAGAACACTAACAAACAACGTTCAATCGAACGTCAATCACTATTCATGTAATCAGATTTCTTTCACTCAAGATCATTCTAACAATATTTTATATTTCTGATTTATACATTGTTGCAAAAATAAAACAAACCTCATACAGCCTGGCTTTGCAAAACAAAAAAAATACAAACCTAGCGGTGTGATGTAGCCAATTACAATGTTACTATTCCCTGCTAATTTGTTAGCTTCTTCCAATCCCACTTCTATAATAAAATGTGGGTATTATATGTGAAACAATCTTTACAAATAAGTCGAAGACATGCAATTTATTCATTCATTCCTTGTTTGCCTGTCTAAGGGCTCTTCTATACCAGATGCAGGCAAACGTTTTTTTTTTTTAACGCACGTGCAAAAGTATTGAATGTATTCCAATGAGCCTAGTTTACACCACTGAGGTGCTTTCATGTTCATCAGAAAACAAAAAAAACAGCATGTTGCATTTTTTTCTGCATGTAATCGTGCTGAAACGCATCGCAAACACTTGTAAATGCAACGGGTTTAAAAAAAAAAAAAAAAAAAATTATATAAAATTAAAAAAGAATAATAATGCCTAAGGGTATATCACACCAGATGAGCTGGGTGCATTTGTAAACACATTCAACGCATGGCAAACAAAAAATACTGGTTCCCTATAAATTAAAGTTCACCCAGGGCTGAAAAAGAATAAAATAAAAAGTACAGCATGCTATATATTTTTTTTCAGCCCAGTGCAATGCATTCAAATGCACACAAACACACATAAAGGCAAAACAATTTTAAAAAAAAGCAAAACAATTGCAGCGAATGTAAAACGTCACCGCATTATAACACATTACAAAAATGCAATGCAACGCAAATGCGTTAGCGGAAAGTGCACTGGAAATGCACCATAAACACATAGAAAAACGCATGTGGCACTGCACATTGAACAGAGGGGATGAGGTATAAATGAGCCCTAAATAAATATTTAGGGCTCATTTACACTGGTGGCAGCCCTTGCCACCCCTATGATAAGCAATACACGGTAGATCACTTTTCAGAGGAAGGTGATCATCACCCCACTGTCTGCATTGCATGTGGTTACGGTGCCGAGCAGCCCCATTCACGGCGGACAGCACTACCAGCGGTGGGCGCTCATAAGGGGCACAGCCCCCCCAATCTATGTACCCACACCCTAATCTTCATGCAGGGCACCGAATGCATGGATTTCAATGGGTTTTCTCCCCCCTCCCCTTTTTTTTTTTTAAGCACGTAATTAGAACCTTAGGGGGCCAGGTTTGTTTGCCGCCCCCCCAAGAAAAAAAAATTTGCGCACCAGCCGCCACTGAGTACTATGGATTATAAATTTTTTGCGGCACGTGTATAACTCCTTTTGGCTACTGTATTAGGTTAAGTGGGGTGGTTATGATAGGGGGGCAGTAAAACAGTGGCTCACGTGTGAACGAACCCTTAAGATATGATCTATATAACCACTTGCTGGAATGCTAAAGTGCGCCGCACCATATTCTGCGACTAGGTGAAAGTTTCTACAGGAGTAGACTGAGTTCAAGAAGCATTCAATCCAAACTTAAAGCAGTTTAAAAAAGGAAAAAAAGCCAAAGAGCGCCCAAATAACCGCAGAAAGGGCTTATTTAAAAAAAAAAAAAAAATGAGGTGCCAGTTGCTGCCCCGTAAACCCGTCTCCTGCAATTGTATCCCATCCTCCAGCCAAATCCCTATACAAAACGTCTTAAGTTAAGCGCACCAGCCTGCGATTTTTTTTTTTTAACACGTTCGCGGTTACTAATGGCTGATGTCACCACAAATTAAGAGGGCGATAGGTGTCAGACGCAGCACGGCGTAACCACAATACATGCGTTCTGATTGACAGTAAGGCCCTTGGGGGGGGGGGGGGGGGTTGGTCTTTGTCAATGATTACGCCTGCCGCTCGGCGAAAGTGGAATTGTGCACCGAGCAAAGTCAGCTTGCGAAACGCAGAACGCCTGCAGGAAAAAGGGGTGTTGGCTGATCCTACACACTCAGCACCAGATCACCAGTCGGGGAAGGGGGGGTCATGGGGGATCAGGCAGCTGTGATAATAAATATCCTCTAAGGAGTTGCATTTCTTACAATGTTATTCTTGTATTGGTATGTCGATATTTTGTATCCTATTGATATCAGACCTACAATGCAGACAGAGGGGGGGCATAGCTGGTATGGCAGTGCCATGGGCCACCCACAGAGTTCAATAAAGCTGCAGCTAAAGATTGCACACCATGACCCCCCCCCCCCCCCCTACAATCCCCACCCCCACCCAGTCTGCAATGGGCACCAGCCACTGGAAACCAGCAGGTGATCTGCAGACAGCTCCCAGTGCAATGCGATCCTCCATGCAAAAAACTGCTGCAACTTATGCGAATAAGTATTTGTACCCCACAAATTATATTGATCACCCCTATTTTCTTCTAATTAAAGGGCATGTACCCCCCCCCCCCAATTCCTAGCAGCATGCAATTGAATGAATAATCATTAGTGATCAGCCGATCAGAGATCAATAAGGACCCACCTGCTGGCGATGGTGCAGTGCCTGCTATCTGCAGATAGACCGCATCGCTCCGCTTCCCCCTCCAGCCGCTGCCAGCCACAGACTGCGAGCAGGCACATTACCAGACAAGTGACTGCCCGCCAGGACACGCCCTCCCCTCTTCTGATTGGCGGGGCGCGTCCTCGCCCTTATCTTCCCTGGCCAGTAGCCGCCTCTGATTGGCTGAGAGTGTATTTCTGCTCGCGGCGCTGAGCTTCTCCTGGTCTCCGCTCCACCTGTTGGTGTCGGGAAGGAGTTGCGGATGAATGATGGCGGACGGTGCCGGGCTCTACCGGGGATTTACCGGCGATGTGTGCGGAGATAGAGGGCGGGGACTGGGGGCTTCAGACTGCCGGGGGGGTCACCAGTGTCAGGGTGGAAAGGGGCGGGATATTCCTTTAAGGATTTCTGAATTAGATACATTGTAACAGCAAAAGTTTAACCACTTGAAGGCATTTTTTTTTAACTTTTTGTTTACAAGTTAAAATCTGTATTTTTTTTATTTTTTTTTGCTAGAAAAATGCTTAGAACCCTCAAATAAATAAATATATATATATATATATATATATATATATATATATATATATATATATATATATATATATATATAACCCTGAACATAAAAAGGAAAAAAAATGTATGTGTGTGTACATACATACATGCATACATACATACATACATACATACATACATTTTTCTTTTTTTTTTTTAAAGCAGAGACCCTAGAAAATAAAATGAGGCTCGTTGCAATATCTTATATTACACTATTTGCGCAGAGGTCTTTCAAACGCAATTTTTTTTTTTTTTTTTTTTTATGGGGGGGAAAGAGACACTTTCATGGAACAAAAATAAAAACACAATAAAATATTTACCCCAATTTTTTATTTCAAGACAACATAAGTACATAAATCACAGATATGAACATTCTAATTGGGAACATGTAAAATGCAACACAGCGCGAGCCGTAATATACAAACAATGGGAGCGGATATGTATACATAGAAAGGACCCGGAAGACCAGGTGCTTGAGTATCTGTCTCCCCTGTGAGTTTTGTACAAGGTAGATCCCTTTTTGTTATACAAACGAGAAGCAAAACGGCAAAGCAGGAAGAACAGTGGGAAAGAAGGAGGGGGGGGTAAAAAGGGAACCCCAATTTTTTTGGATAATGTGGAAGATGATGTTGCACCAAGTAAATAGATACCAAACATGCCACACTTTAAAACTCCTGGAATGGCGACAAACTACGGTATTTAAAAATCTCCATAGGCGACGATTTAAAAATGTTTACAGGGGGATTTGAGGTTTTGTGATAGAAAAGGTAATCTGGTGGGGATTTGTGTAGTAGGCATGATTTGGGGGTATTTGTGCTAGAAGTGGAAAATTTGGGGGGGGCTGAAATGGGTGGTGGAATGAGATGATTTTAGCTAAACATGCAGGTCAGCGCTAAATTTTTTTGGGGAGGGGATTTTTGCTGACACATAGTGCTCATACACCCTGGGGGGGGGGGGCAGCTTTGGCGTGTTTGCCCCAGGCTCTAGATGACCTTGTCCGTGCACTGTACATTTTAACAAAAAAAGTTATAATAATTGAGAACTGCACGTGAGATCCTCTCTCTCTCTCTCTCTCTCTCTCTCTCTCTCTCTCTCTCTCTCTCTCTCTCGAGAGAGAGAGAGAGAGAGAGAGAGAGAGATTATAATATATATATATATATTTTTTTCATTTGCTCTAAAAAGTCAGCCATACATGGTCCGAGATTGGACCAGTTCCGGGACTGGCCAAATTTTGATCTTTTTATGAGCACCCTGGTTGTACAGAAGTTAATCTATTGATCAACATCTGTACAACCACCCTGTCAGGGTTTTTTTTCTGAACGATCAGTGCCACCGGCTATAACCAGCAACACTGATCATTGTATTCTGACAGCAAGAAGGATTCCCCCCCCCCCCCCATGGACCTCGAATGTGTTGATGGGGGGAATCGGCACATTTTTTCTTGCCATCTCGTGAGAAGATCCCCAATATGCGAATAACTTCCCCACTTAACACCCCATATCCACAGGTACAATCATTACTTCCCTCCTTCAACCCTTCTACTGTTAACGAGGTTGTTAAATATTTTCTAACACCCACTTAGCCACCTGCCCCCTGGATCCTTCTCCCTCACAAATGCTATGCTCACTCTCTGGCTCTATTCTACACTCTCTAACTCACATCTTCAACCTCTTCCTCTCTTCTGGCACCTTCCCCAACTTTCTAAAACACGCACTAGTCACCCCCATCCCTAAAAAGCCCTCACTGGACCCCACCAATCTTAACAACCTATGCCCCATCTCCTTACTCCCCTTTTCCTCCAAACCCCTTGAACGTCTGGTCTAAACCGACTGAGCGACCATCTGACTGGGAACAAACTTGTTGATCCCCTTCAGCCCTCAACACTCCACAGAAAGTGTTCTCCTTAAACTCGCATACTATCTACTAATAGCTAAAACCAATGGACACTATTCTGTACTCCTATTCCTGGCCCACCCCACCTCCTCCTCAAAAAAACTCCCCTCCTTTGGTCTCTGTGACTGTAATCTTCTTTGGTTCTCATCCTACCTATCCCACCGCACCTTCAGTGTCACTTACAATTCTACTTCCTCCTCTTCAAATGAATAATAATAAATAGCATTAATAAAAATGTTTTATTATTATTTATTATTAATTCATTCCGTTCCATTTGTTTAGATGCGACATTCGTGATTTCGGGTAATTTCGTAGCTTCGGATAATTTCGCATTCGTTACGTTCACTAACAGCCAAATTTGAAAGGAATTTCCAATACCTATAATTTAATAGTTAATTATTCTTTCGAATTTTCGGATTTTCTTTCTAATTTATGAATTTACAAATTTTCGAATTTACGAATTGCGATCATAACGAATGACCCGAAAAACTAAATGAAAACAAACTAATTTTTCGCCAACGCACATGTCTAGTGCTCTCCTATGGTGTGATTTCATACGTAGGGCAAACCCATTCATTTCAATGGGCTAAACGGCACATGCAAAAATGTATGCGCACCCACCATTGCACCCTTCACCACATGTTTTAACCCTGAGAAACCTGCCCCACTGTGCCGCAGTAGCGGCTCTAGTCACTTAATACGTATTTCAAATGTAGGGAAAACCCAGCCCACCGACGTGAGCCCCCTGAAAGCATTTCTGAAGATTTGAGAAGTCGTTCTGACAACTGGTCACTGAGTGTCCCGCCATCCAGTTAGCACGGCCCATATGCCACTTCTCCAGATACATTTGTTCAGCAAGGTGTGATGTGTTGGCACTTGGAGAAGGTTTAGCACCCCGAGCTGCTGGTTTTGTTTTGTTTAATTCCAGGTTGAGGAATTTCGCACAGATATACAAAAACGCAATGGTTGCTGCTTCTGTCCCTGAAATATGACCGCTATGCGTAGAAGCACAATTCTATCTGATCCTTTTTTTTTTTTTTTTTCCTTTGCAGTGCCAAGTTATTTTATTCATCTTGTAAAGCTAAGAGGGCAATAACAATGTTTTAGGTTAAAGTGACACTAAGCTCTGGTATAAAAAATAATGTATAGATATACTGTAAATATAGCATGTATTGATATATATACCATATACGCTATATTGTCAAAAGTATTGGGACACCTGCCTTTACACACCCATGAACTTTAATGGCATCCCAGTCTAAAGCCTCGTACACACGATTGGATTTTCCACAGACAAAACCTCGGACTTTTGTCTGAAGGGCGTTGGCCCAATCTTGCATACAAACGGCACACAATTGTCGGCCAACAAACATGAACGTAGTGACGTACTACGTGTTTTTTCAGCTTTTTAGCGCCACCCTTTGGGCTCCTTCTGCTAATTTCGTGTTAGTAGAAGTTTGGTGAGTGTTGATTCTCGCTTTTCATTTTGCGCTCTTCAGTTCGCTTCTGGCTCGTCCGAGCATGCGTGTTTGTACTTTGGACTTTTTTAAAGCCTGCCATCCAACATTTGTCCGTGGAAAATCCGACCAAAATTGTCCAATGGAGCGTACAGACAGTCGGATTTTCCGCCAACAGCCCATCATCACACAATTCCCGTCAGAAAATCCGATCATGTGTACGAGGCTTTAGTCTGTAGTTCCTTCCTCTCTTGCCTTTTGGGGTCTCTCTTTTGATGAGCCCCTGAGGCTGAATTCACATCTATGCATGTTGCTTTTGAGCTTCTCTGAAGTGCTTTTTGTGGTGCTTGCTGCGTTTTTGGATGCGTTTTTACTGTGATTTTGCGGCGATTTGCATTTTTTTTTACACTCTATATAGCTGGTTGCTAGGATTGCTGCCACATCCTTAACAACCGATGAGTCATCAGCCAGGTCCATACCAGGCCCTTGGGTCTAGTATGGATTCGGAGGGGACCCCCACATGCCAAAATAAAATTAAAAAAATGGGGTGGGGTCCCCCCAAAATCCATACCAGACCCTTATCTGAGCATGCCGCCCAGCAGGTCAGGAAAGGGAGGGGATGAGCGAGCGCCCCCCCCCCCTCCTGAACCATATCAGGCCACATGCCCTCCACATGGGGGGTGGGTGCTTTTGGGGCAGGGGGGCTCTGCGCCACCCCCACCCCAAAACACCTTGCCCCCATGTTGATGAGACAAGGGCCTCTTCCTGACAAGCCCCCAACCCGCAGACCCCCACAACCACCAGGCAAGGGTTATCGGAATCTGGAAGCCCCCTTTAAGAAGGGGGGCCCCAGATCCCAGACTCCTCCCTATGTGAATGAGTATGGGGGACATTGTACCCCTACTCATTCACGACAAAAAAAGTAGAGGTGTGAAAAAATACAGTAGACAGTTTTTGACAGGGGGGGGGGCCGGGCAGGGGGGAGGATGTACAGGGAGATCCAGAAGCACCAGCCTCCAGTGCAAACGGAACCAGAATTCCAGCGCTGGCAGGGCCTACACACCGAGAGGACACCGGATCCTGCAGACTGGGAAGAGCCCGGAGTGGTGTGTGGATGGGGAGGAATCCCGGACGCTGGCGATGTGCGCTGATTAAATGAGAGAGAGCAGAGCCCCCATGATAATCATCTGTGTGCATCCACATCGAACACTACAAACCAGATCACTGGTCTTGGGCGGGTCCCTCATCTAGCGATCGTACTGGCAGAAGGAGAGTAAGAGGAAGCACTCGCTCCTGCTGTGTATCGGCCTGGTGCTCACCGACTTCATCGGGCAGCTGCTCAGCAGCCCCATCGTCATCTTCATCTACCTGGCTGGCCACGGGTGGACCCGTCTGGTCACCTGTTCCACTTCTTTGGACTGAGCTGTGACCAGAGAGCCGGGGAGCTGAGTGTGGAGTCGATCATGTTTACATATTACATTCATAGGGGGGGTTTGTTTGTGCCCCCCCCCCCCCAAAATGTATAGCACCAGCCACCACTGGGTCGAAATTATTTCACAAATGATTGAAAACTCATTCTCTGTAGGAGATGGTGTTGAAGAAATGTTATCAGTACAATTCTTCACTGCCAGTGACATTTTTACAGTAATCAATGCAATTTTATAGCACTGATCACTGTATTAATGCCAATAGTCCCTAAAATGTGTCAAAATTGTACGATGTGTCCGCCATAATGTCGCAGTCACAATAAAAATGTGCAGATCGCCGCCATTACAAGTAAAAAAAAAAAATAATAAAAATGCTGTTAATCTATCCCCTATTTTGTAGACGCTATAACTTTTGCACAAACCAATCAATATACGCTTATTGCTATTTTTTTACCAAAAATATGTAGAATACATATCGGCCTAAACTGGTGTTTTTTTTCTTTTTTTTGGGATATTAATTATAGCAAAAAGTAAAAAATATTGTTTTTTTTTCAAACTTTTCCCTATTTTTTTGTTTATAGCGCAAAAAATAAAAAACGCAGGGGCAATCAAATACCACCAAAAGAAAGCTCTATTTGTGGGAAAAAAAGGACATAAATTTTGTTTGGGTACAACGTCGCACGACCGCGCAATTGTCAGTTAAAGCGACGCAGTGCCGAATCGCAAAAAGTGCTCTGGTCAGGAAGGGGGTAAATTCTTCCGGGGCTGAAGTGATTAACACTTGAAATGCCGACCCACAACTCTGCAACCACGTAGATTGTACACGGTTTAAGGGCAGGTTGCAGTGCGCCCCCCATTTACTTGAATGGGGCACAATTGGTGGCAGGACTTCCCACTGAATGCAACGTGCTGTTTACTTTTGGTCGCTGCTTGTGTACAGCCCTGAGTGGCCACATTTCTGTGTTTAGGTGGGCGGTAAAGCCGCGGCTAATTGATTTTTTTTCACAACAGATGCTCAGCATGGCTGATTTACAAATAGCCACTTCTCTCCTCTTCTCTCTTTTTACTTTTTTTTTCTCTTTTCCCTTCTTCCTTTTAGAAACGGGAGGTGTAAGATATGTATGTTGCATTGTGGGTGTCATCCCTGACCAGAAGATCCTATATTTGGCTCTGTTTTTTTGTTTGTTTGCATAAAATTCTTTCAATAAAAATGTAATAAATAGAAATATGAAATGAAAATAAACAAATAAATAAATATTACTATTATACAGGATTTAAATAACGACAACAGTTTGTGTAGCGCTTTACAATATAAAGGGAGATAGTACAGTTACAAAACAATGAAATACAAGAGGGCTAAAAGCGCCTGCTTATAGGAGCTTACAATCTTATCCACCTCCCGTCTGCACTATAGCCAAAAGACGGCTACAGCGCTGACCTAATTTGCCGGGAGGGCGTCTATGGTGCTCGAGTGGCCTGCATGCCCCCTGCAGGGTGCGCGCAGCACGCTCTGTGATCAGCGAGTTTATGAGACTCGGCTGATCACAGATCGGAGTAAGGGGTCGTTCCCGACCCCTTACCACATGATCAGCTGTCAATGACAGCTGATCATGTGATGTAAACAGAGCCAGTAAAAGCCGATCACCGTTGGCTGTGAGAGGGACATCAGTCCAGATCGCGGAGAGCCTCTGCAGAGGCTTCTGTGCCACCTACCAGTGCACACCAGTGCCACCTGCCAGTGCCCACAGTACCACCCAACAGTGACCAAAGTGTCACCGATCAGTGCCCACAGTGCCACCTATCAAATGTCACCAATCAGTGCCTCATTACCAGTGCTGCCTATAAATACCACCTACCAGTGCCCATCAGCGCCACCTACCAGTGCCCATCAGTGCCACCTATCAGTGTCCATCAGTGACATCCATCAGTGGCACTCATCAGTGCCACCCATCAGGGCCCATCAGTGCCGTCTTATCAGTGCAACACATCAGTGCCCATCAGTGCAGCCTCATCAGTGAACATCAATGAAGGAGAAAAATTACCAGTTTGCAAAATTTTATAACAAACTGAAACATGTTTTTTTTTTTCAAAAATTTCTGTCTTTTTTGGTTTGTTTAGCAAAAAATAAAAACCCAAGTGGTGATTAAATACCACCAAAAGAAAGCTCTATTTGTGGGGAAAAAATGATAAAAATTTCATTTGGGTACAGTGTTGTATGAACGCGCAATTGTCATTCAAATTGTGACAGCGCTGAAAGCTAAAAATTGGTCTGGGCAGGAGGGGGGTTTAAGTGCCCAGTAAGCAAGAGGTTAAAGATACATTAATTTAGAATAATAATAATAATATTTTAGGGGGAAAATTACTATAATCAAGAAGACTAAATGTTACTATAATAACTGAGAATGTGTACTCTAGAAGAACCCATAGCTTTACTCCCAATGTGTAGTGAATGGCATTTGTCACATAGGCAATGTTTTTCCTGAATGTCATTGCAGATCACTTAATTCCTTTGTTGCTTTTTCACTTTAACGACCTTGATGTCCCTTTTGTGGGATGTCGCCTTCCCTCCAAAAAGGAACGTGTGATTAGAAGTAATTTTGGATCCAGATCTTGCCTTGTCTGCATTGTCCTAAGTTTAGATAATTCACTTTAATGTCTCAGTAAACACATAGGAGCAACAAAAGTAACTTTGTTTCCCTGTTTGTTTATTTTACTTTATAATTATCTGCATTGTTGTCTCATTATTGTTTTACTATTCTGCTACATGATAAAGAGGTTACATTACATTTTAATCTTACTTATCTGTACTGTTATCATAGCATGGTGCCAGCAGAAACTTCTCACTGAAACCTGGCATTTAATAGCTCTCCCCTCCCCCACCCCCGCAGCTCCCCATACCGAAACAATGGCACAATCCCACCACCCTTGGACATCTGTGCTGCTGGCCAGCGCTAACCTAAACATGAACAATCACGCCAAGCCTGTAGAGCCGCCTTTCTCAGCCTTTTTACCATAGAGGAACCCTTGAAATAGCTTTCATGCCTCAGGGAAAACCTACGACAATTATTAGACCTCCAGTTTATGGTACATTCCCATGATCAGTAGGTTGTGGAGACTTTTAAATGAATGATTTACCTAATGATTATAAAAATCATAAACTAATAATAATAATAATGGCAAAATAGGAACACAGACTGTGAGAATTGTAGTGACAGTGTTAGTCGGTTTAAAATTGACCCTTATGCCGCGTACACATGGGTGGATCTTCCAACGGGAAATGTTCGATGGGAACTCGTTGTCGGAAATTCTGACCGTGTGTAGGCTCCATCGGACATTTTCCTTTATACAAAATTTGAGATCTGGATCTCAAATTTTCCGACAACAAAATTCGTTCCCGTAAATTCCGATCGTGTGTACACAATTCCGACATGCAAAGTTCCACGCATGCTCGAAATCAAGCAGAAGAGCCGCACTGGCTATTGAACTTCATTTTCCTCGGCTCGTCCTACGTGTTGTACGTCACAGCGTTCTTGACGTTCTGAATTTCCGACAAGATTTGTGTGACCGTGTGTATGCAAGACAAGTTTGAGCCGACATCCGTCGGAAAAAATCCATGGATTTTGTTGTCGGAATGTGCGATCATGTGTACGCGGTATTACAGTAGTGGTCAGTGTAGAAGTGACCCGTACAGTTGCAATTAGTGTAGAAGAGACCTATACAGTGGTAGTTGGTGTGGAAGTGACCCATACAGTGGTGTTCGGCGTAGACGTGACCTATAGAGTGATGGTTGGTGTAGTAGTGAACCATGCAGCGATGGTCAATGTAGAAGTGACCCATACAGTGACAGTCATTGTAAAGGTGACCCATACAGTGGTGGTCAGTGTAGAAGTGACCCGTACAGAGGTGGTCCTTGCAATAGTTAGCCATACAGTGGTGGTCAGTGTAGAAGTGACCCGTACATTGATGGTCAGTGTAAAAGTGACCCTTACAGCAGTAGTTGGCATAAAATTGACCCTTACAATGGTGTTCGGTGTAGAAGTGACCCGTACAGTGGTGGTTGGTGTAGAAGTGACCCATACAGTGTTGGTTGGTGTAGAAGTGACCCATACAGTGGTGGTTGGTGTAGAAGTGACCCATACAGTGGTGGTTGGTGTAGAAGTGACCCATACAGTGGTGGTTGGTGTGGAAATTACCCATACAGTTGTGGTTGGTGTGGGAGTGACCCATACAGTGGTGTTTGGTGTGGAAGTGACCCATACGTTGGTAGTCGGTGTGGAAGAGATCCATACAGTAGTGGTTGGTGTGAAAGTGACACATGCAGTGGTGGTTGGTGTGGAAGTGACCCATACAGTGGTGGTCGGTGTAGAAGTGACCAATACAGTGGTAGTCGGTGTAGAAGTGACCCATACAGTGGTGGTTCGTGTGGAAGTGACCCATACAGTGGTGGTTGGTGTAGAAGTCATGCAGTGGTGGTTGGTGTCAAAGTGACCCATACAGTGGTGGTTGGTGTGGAAGTGACCCATACAGTGGTAGTCCCCATACAGTGGTGGTTGGTGTTGAAGTGACACATACAGTGGTGGTTGGTGTAGAAGTGACCCATACAGTGGTGGTTGGTGTGGAAATTACCCATACAGTTGTGGTTGGTGTGGGAGTGACCCATACAGTGGTGTTTGGTGTGGAAGTGACCCATACGTTGGTAGTCGGTGTGGAAGAGATCCATACAGTAGTGGTTGGTGTGAAAGTGACACATGCAGTGGTGGTTGGTGTGGAAGTGACCCATACAGTGGTGGTCGGTGTAGAAGTGACCAATACAGTGGTAGTCGGTGTAGAAGTGACCCATACAGTGGTGGTTCGTGTGGAAGTGACCCATACAGTGGTGGTTGGTGTAGAAGTCATGCAGTGGTGGTTGGTGTCAAAGTGACCCATACAGTGGTGGTTGGTGTGGAAGTGACCCATACAGTGGTAGTCCCCATACAGTGGTGGTTGGTGTTGAAGTGACACATACAGTGGTGGTTGGTGTGGAAGTGACCCATACAGTGGTGGTTGGTGTTGAAGTGACACATGCAGTGGTGGTTGGTGTTGAAGTAACCTATGGAGTGGTGATCAGTGTAGAAGCGAATCCTTAAATTGGCAGTCAGTGTAGGTTCTAGTAGAAAATGGTTTGATTACTCCCTATCTACCAGTGCTCTTTTCTCAAGGAACTTGGCAACCTCTGGAAGAATCCTGGTTGAGGAGGGTTGAGAAATGTTGGGGGGGGGGGGTGTCGCCATCATCATTGCAATGCTCAGGCTCCTGTATTGGTAACCCCCAGCCCCAAGTCTGTATGAGGGTTTGAACCTTCTATTACAGGGCTGTAGGGAGAAGCCAAGGACTACACATGCGGTGAAGTCACAGCACTTGGCGCAGTCTGTGAGTCCTTCTGCTGTGGTAGCAAATGGCCCTCATAATCTTCCTATCTGCAGATCCCTGTGAATGGATCTGTGAATGGATGATACATGGAGACACGCATGGCCATACTACATAAAAAAATAAAAATAAATAAAAAACAGGATGCCCCAGGAAGGAGCACCCTGCAATTCAGGAAAGTGGGCTTGAGGGATGTGACCATGTTTCATGCTACACCCAAGACATGGAGCAACATGAAAAGACACTCAGACAGGAGGAGTATGCCTTCAATATAAATGTATAAGGTTTTTTATTGTTTAATCTTCTTGTTTCTTTGGAGTGTGGGCACTTCTCCAGCATTCACTCCCTTCTGCAGTCCCAGAAGCTCACTGAAGAACATGTTTTAATTGAAGCCTGCGGTGTACATTAGCCATTACAGTATGATATTACTTTACTATATTCTCCAAAGTGCTCTACTTCCCTGGGGAGAAATTAGCTACATAATAGTATTATTGTTATTAGTATTACATAATAGGTGTATTAACAGATCACATGTGCAGGCAGGGCTTATTGCTTTGTATGCCTAAAGATTTGCTGTTCTCTAGGCTGAGGTAACACTGATGGGGTTTCACCAGCGGCAGAATCAGCAAAAGAATTGGTTGGTGCGGCCAAACTGACAATCATTTTTGAAAATTTGAAGGAGCAGGATGGAATTTTTTTTTCCGAACAAATGTATTTCTAACAGTGAATATGGTTTTTGTCCGGGAAGGTCCATTCACTCTGAAATTGAATGCTAAAAGCAAACTAAATTTTGACCAATATTTGCCACGTCAGCAATTGTCATAGACGTGCGCACAGAGTGTGCCGGCTGTATCTGGGCATAAATGAAATATTTACTGGTCCCTTCCTTTTCTGAATGAATACAGCGATAGATCTGTATAAATAAAAAATCCTGCAAGCTACCCTAAAAAAGCCCTAAGCTACAATTGGCATCAGGTGTGGTTAACCACTTCAATACCAGGCACTTAGACACCTTCCTGCCCAGGCCAATTTTCAGCTTTCAGCGCTGTAGCAATTTGAATGACAATTGCGCGGTCATACAACACTGTACCCAAACAAATTTTTTTATAATTTTGTTCCCACAAATAGAGCTTTCTTTTGGTGGTATTTGATCACCTCTGCGATTTTTATTTTTTGCGCAACAAATAAAAAAAAGGCTGAAAATTTTGAAAAGAAACAAGTTTTTCTTTGTTTCTGTTAAAATGTTTTGTATATAAGTATGTTTTCTTCTTCAATAAAGGGCACTGATAAGGCGGCACTGATGGGCATCGATGAGGTGGCACCAATGAGGTGGCACTGATGATGGGCACTGATAGGCGTCACTGATGGGCACTCATAGGTGGCACTGATGGGCGCAGATAAGTGGCACTCATAGGTTGCACTGATGGGCACTCGTAGGCGGCACTGATGAGCACTCGTAGGCGGCACTGATGGGTACTTATGGGTGGCACTGATGGGTACTTATGGGTGGCACTGATAGGTGGCACGGATGGGCACTAATGGGCACTGATAGGAGGCACTGATGAGTGGCATTGCTGGGCATTACTGATGTAATTTGTTACATAATGGTGCCAGTCAGTGCCCATTTGTGGGCACTGATTGGCACAGATTGGGCATTTTTTTGCACATGTGGATGGCCATGGGGTACATACCTGTCCATCCACATGTTGCCCCCTTCCCTGGTGGTCCTGGCGCTTCCCTGGTGGTACAGTGTGGGCATCAGCGGGGGGGCTGCGCTTATAAACAATCAGTGCAGACCCCCCCATAAGGAGAGCCGCCGATCGGCTCTCCTCTACTCGCATCTGTCAGATGCGAGTGAGGAAAAGCCAATCAACGGCATTTCCTGTTTACATCGCGATCAGCCGTGATTGGACATGGCTGATCACGTGGTAATAAGCCTCCGACGGAGGCTCTTTACCGAGATCGGTGGAACGGTGTGTCATACTGACACACCGTTCCACTGATCGCCGCGATGCGCGCCCACACGGGCGCGCGGCGGCTGTTATCCTGAAGGACGTCATATGACGCCCAATCAGGATAACTGAACCATCACCCGGTCGTCATTTTTCTATAGGCCGGGCAGGAAGTGGTTAAAAACAACCCCATGTGAAGGTGAATTAAGTGCCTGTGCACAGCTGCACCAGACTATAAAACACATAAGGTAGTAAAAATCCTCTTCCGGGTAGCTTCAAATCCTATGTGTGCCAGTAATCTTCTCAGACAAGCACGAGACTGTCTCCTCCACCGTCCTGGCCCCTCCCCTACATGTGATGACACGTGGCAGATCCCCCTGAGGAAGACGAGTGATCTGTACCGATCGCTCCTGTGTTCATTCTTAACTGAAGCTATGTTTACTATGCTTCCGTTTGTGAATGAACGGGAAGCTCTGTCCTCAGTCCCTTTCTCTGTCTCAAAAGTGAGACATCAGGGGTCTGTTTAGACCTTTGATATTTCACCAAATGGGGCTCCTAAAAAATGATAAAAAATAATAAAAAAATATTATTGTAAAAAATAATAAACAAATAATAGAAGTAAAAACTACTGTACAATAAAAAGGACCTGTCATGCTTATTTTTATTACAGGGGATGTTTACATTCCTTTTAATAGGAAAAAAAGTGATCAAAACAAAAATAAAGGGACGGTTTAAAAAATAGTAAAGTAAAAATAAATAAGAAAAATTTTTTTTTTAAGCGCCCCCATCCCTGAAGCGAACGCACGCATAAATGCGCCCATGTATGTAAACGGTGTTCAAACCACATGTGAGGTATCGCCGTGATTGTTAGAGCAAGAGCAATATTTCTAGCACTAGACCTCCTCTGTAACTGGTAACCTGTATTAAAATTTAAAGCGTCTCCTATAGAGATTTTTAAGTACAGTAGTTTGTCGCCATTCCACGAGTTTTGCAATTTTAAATGTTGGGTATCTATTTATTCGGCGTAACATCATCTTTCACAATATACAAGTGTATAAATACACTTGTAAATAAGTGTATTTTTTTTTTTTTTAAATTGCGTTCAAAAGACGGCTGCGCAAATACAGTGTGACATAAAATATTGCAACGATCCCCATTTTTTTCTCTAAGGTCTCTGCTAAAAAAATATATCATGTTTGGGGGTTCTAAGTAATTTTCTTGCAAAAAATACTAATTTAAACCTGTAAACAAAAGGTTCCAGAAAAGGCTTGGTCTTTAAGTGGTTAAATGTGTGCTTTCAGATCTCCTTTAGTAATAATATTATCTTCTGTGTTGGATAGTAAGAAATTAACTGAACCATAACGCCATCCAGAATGATTCCACAGACACACCCGTATGCTGGGTGTGAACCTCTCAACACCCTTCTGTTCCAATCTCCAGTAAAGATAATTGTACATGTGCATATCACATCGTGTACACACCACGCCATCCCTATTAAGTCAGTTTATATTTAGTGCTGAAGGGGTGGAATACCATGATAATGATATTAGCACTGGAAACACCTTCTATATATTGGGAGAATAACAAGAACTTACCGTACAAGATGAAGCCGACATCTGCAAAGAACATACTAATTACCCTCCAATTATATCCGTCCAGTACACGCGGTACCAGGTCCTGATGAGGGGGGGACCAGGCTTTTTTTGGCACCTTTTGGTTACAAGTAAAAATTTGCTAGAAAATTACTTAGAACCCCCAAACAATATACAGTATCTCACAAAAGTGAGTACACCCCTCACATTTTTGTAAATATTTTATGATATCTTTTCATGTGACAACACTGAAGAAATGACACTTTGCTACAATGTAAAGTAGTGAGTGTACAGCTTGTATAACAGTGGAAATTTGCTGTCCCCTCAAAATAACTCAACACACAGCCATTAATGTCTAAACCGCTGGCAACAAAAGTGAGTACACCCCTCAGTGAAAATGTCCGAATTGGGCCCAAAGGGTCCATATTTTGTGTGGCCACCATTATTTTCCAGCACTGCCTTAACTCTCTTGGGCATGGAGTTCACCAGAGCTTCACAGGTTGCCACTGGAGTCCTCTTCTACTCGACATCACGGAGCTGGTTGATGTTAGAGACCCTGCGTTCCTCCACCTTCTGTTTGAGGATGCCCCACAGATGCTCAATAGGGTTTAGGTCTGGAGACATGCTTGGCCAGTCCATCACCTTTACCCTTAGCTTCTTTAGCAAGGCAGTGGTTGTCTTGGAGGTGTGTTTGGAGTCGTTATCATGTTGTAATATTGCCCTGCGGCCCAGTCTCCGAAGGGAGGGGATCATGCTCTGCTTCAGTAGGTCGAAGTACATGTTGGCATTCATGGTTCCCTCAATGATCTGTAGCTCCCCAGTGCGGGAAAGGAAAATAGTAAGTTTGGGACTTTGAGTGAGGCCATGGACATGGTGGAAATGGATAAAGTAAAAGTACACATTTATTGTCATAAGAGTCATAAAACATGTCAATAACAGGAACCACATGGGTGAGACAACATTTAAAAAAATGTAATTTCATGTTTGTTCACATACACTATTAAAAGTGTGCGTGCAATACAGGCAACTAGGGTACATCTGGGTCTGGTAGCCAAGTGCCCCGCAGTGGTCTGGATTGATCAGTCAATGCATTCCAATGAGTTCATGATGGTACATAAAGTATATAACAACACTTGCAAAAGAGACAATGAGACCACAGTAAAGTACAAAATCAGGTTAAAACAGAAAAACAGTCAAAATGATCGAAATGTGAGAAAACATCCCAAAATGCCCAAAGTGGATGATAGAGTAGGGGCTGGTATATGCATCCCAAACAATGCCCGACGCGTTTCGTGTATATTACACTCATCAGGGGCGGGTGCTAGTAGTGTATCTACAAAATATAATAAAATACAATTAGTGGGATGTATTGTAACCTATCGAGAAGAGAGTGGGTAAGAATAATCAAAATGCTTACAAGAACTCGCTGTGGTGAGGTATGGTAGGTATGGAACCAAGGTCAACCAATCTTTGCCGGGAGCTGAGGTAATGGAGCAACGTGCTGACAGGGTGTACATCCAGAGACTCCCCAAGACACAGGACACAAGTTGGGAATGTATGGTAAGACTAGATATTACACCGTTGGTGGCTACCAGGAATGGTCTGAAAAGATTGAATGTCATAGTGTGAAAATGTGTCCATTCATCTAAAGTTGGGAAGTGATGCATCATTTAACAAGATAACAGACCCTAGTAGGGGGTAACTTACTGATGTCTCAGCATGGAGTGAAGTAGTAGGATGGACTGCAGCATCCAGTGTAGGAAGGCAACAGGGAACTACGCCCAGGGAGGCCAGATATAGCAGCCCGGCACACGTGCACGCTGACTCCCACCAGCGTCACGTTAGCACGACAGAAACGGGGAGGAGCTCCGACGCCGGCGGTCCGGGACCGTCCGCGCCCGAAGCTCGTTTCCCCAGCTGTGTCGGCTCCGATGGTAAGATCACGTGCTCGACGTGATGGCGTCAGGCGGTGACGGCACACGAGAAGCAGGATGCGTGGCGCCGATGCGCTGTGAACCGCCCTCCCTCCCACACCCATACCCCGCCACACGAATGGGCGGGGAGGAGGGTGAGGGGGCTGGGGCACGCAGAGCGCATCGCAGCTCCCGGCAATAGACAATTAAAGCCCTGGACATACCAACCTCAGTGTGGGTTCTCATAATTGAAGTGTCTGTGCTGAAAATTCTCACAGACAAAAAGAAAATCTCTGTCTCTAAAACACAAGCCCGGACATAATGGGTAAATGTCAGGGACTTGATCATATCACACCCGGATGACATGGAAAAAGAAGGGCTGTCAATCCAGTCACAGGACCTCCATCCCTAATACGAGAACAATGGGAAGGGTTGTGGGACTTTATATGAGGCACATATAGGATGTGCCTCCATCCCTAATTCAAGGAAAATAGTAAGTTTGGGACTTTGAGTGAGGCCATGGACATGGTGGAAATGGATAAAGTAAAAGTACACATTTATTGTCATAAGAGTCATAAAACATGTCAATAACAGGAACCACATGGGTGAGACAACATTTAAAAAAATGTAATTTCATGTTTGTTCACATACACTATTAAAAGTGTGCGTGCAATACAGGCAACTAGGGTACATCTGGGTCTGGTAGCCAAGTGCCCCGCAGTGGTCTGGATTGATCAGTCAATGCATTCCAATGAGTTCATGATGGTACATAAAGTATATAACAACACTTGCAAAAGAGACAATGAGACCACAGTAAAGTACAAAATCAGGTTAAAACAGAAAAACAGTCAAAATGATCGAAATGTGAGAAAACATCCCAAAATGCCCAAAGTGGATGATAGAGTAGGGGCTGGTATATGCATCCCAAACAATGCCCGACGCGTTTCGTGTATATTACACTCATCAGGGGCGGGTGCTAGTAGTGTATCTACAAAATATAATAAAATACAATTAGTGGGATGTATTGTAACCTATCGAGAAGAGAGTGGGTAAGTATAATCAAAATGCTTACAAGAACTCGCTGTGGTGAGGTATGGTAGGTATGGAACCAAGGTCAACCAATCTTTGCCGGGAGCTGAGGTAATGGAGCAACGTGCTGACAGGGTGTACATCCAGAGACTCCCCAAGACACAGGACACAAGTTGGGAATGTATGGTAAGACTAGATATTACACCGTTGGTGGCTACCAGGAATGGTCTGAAAAGATTGAATGTCATAGTGTGAAAATGTGTCCATTCATCTAAAGTTGGGAAGTGATGCATCATTTAACAAGATAACAGACCCTAGTAGGGGGTAACTTACTGATGTCTCAGCATGGAGTGAAGTAGTAGGATGGACTGCAGCATCCAGTGTAGGAAGGCAACAGGGAACTACGCCCAGGGAGGCCAGATATAGCAGCCCGGCACACGTGCACGCTGACTCCCACCAGCGTCACGTTAGCACGACAGAAACGGGGAGGAGCTCCGACGCCGGCGGTCCGGGACCGTCCGCGCCCGAAGCTCGTTTCCCCAGCTGTGTCGGCTCCGATGGTAAGATCACGTGCTCGACGTGATGGCGTCAGGCGGTGACGGCACACGAGAAGCAGGATGCGTGGCGCCGATGCGCTGTGAACCGCCCTCCCTCCCACACCCATACCCCGCCACACGAATGGGCGGGGAGGAGGGTGAGGGGGCTGGGGCACGCAGAGCGCATCGCAGCTCCCGGCAATAGACAATTAAAGCCCTGGACATACCAACCTCAGTGTGGGTTCTCATAATTGAAGTGTCTGTGCTGAAAATTCTCACAGACAAAAAGAAAATCTCTGTCTCTAAAACACAAGCCCGGACATAATGGGTAAATGTCAGGGACTTGATCATATCACACCCGGATGACATGGAAAAAGAAGGGCTGTCAATCCAGTCACAGGACCTCCATCCCTAATACGAGAACAATGGGAAGGGTTGTGGGACTTTATATGAGGCACATATAGGATGTGCCTCCATCCCTAATTCAAGGAAAATAGTAAGTTTGGGACTTTGAGTGAGGCCATGGACATGGTGGAAATGGATAAAGTAAAAGTACACATTTATTGTCATAAGAGTCATAAAACATGTCAATAACAGGAACCACATGGGTGAGACAACATTTAAAAAAATGTAATTTCATGTTTGTTCACATACACTATTAAAAGTGTGCGTGCAATACAGGCAACTAGGGTACATCTGGGTCTGGTAGCCAAGTGCCCCGCAGTGGTCTGGATTGATCAGTCAATGCATTCCAATGAGTTCATGATGGTACATAAAGTATATAACAACACTTGCAAAAGAGACAATGAGACCACAGTAAAGTACAAAATCAGGTTAAAACAGAAAAACAGTCAAAATGATCGAAATGTGAGAAAACATCCCAAAATGCCCAAAGTGGATGATAGAGTAGGGGCTGGTATATGCATCCCAAACAATGCCCGACGCGTTTCGTGTATATTACACTCATCAGGGGCGGGTGCTAGTAGTGTATCTACAAAATATAATAAAATACAATTAGTGGGATGTATTGTAACCTATCGAGAAGAGAGTGGGTAAGTATAATCAAAATGCTTACAAGAACTCGCTGTGGTGAGGTATGGTAGGTATGGAACCAAGGTCAACCAATCTTTGCCGGGAGCTGAGGTAATGGAGCAACGTGCTGACAGGGTGTACATCCAGAGACTCCCCAAGACACAGGACACAAGTTGGGAATGTATGGTAAGACTAGATATTACACCGTTGGTGGCTACCAGGAATGGTCTGAAAAGATTGAATGCCATAGTGTGAAAATGTGTCCATTCATCTAAAGTTGGGAAGTGATGCATCATTTAACAAGATAACAGACCCTAGTAGGGGGTAACTTACTGATGTCTCAGCATGGAGTGAAGTAGTAGGATGGACTGCAGCATCCAGTGTAGGAAGGCAACAGGGAACTACGCCCAGGGAGGCCAGATATAGCAGCCCGGCACACGTGCACGCTGACTCCCACCAGCGTCACGTTAGCACGACAGAAACGGGGAGGAGCTCCGACGCCGGCGGTCCGGGACCGTCCGCGCCCGAAGCTCGTTTCCCCAGCTGTGTCGGCTCCGATGGTAAGATCACGTGCTCGACGTGATGGCGTCAGGCGGTGACGGCACACGAGAAGCAGGATGCGTGGCGCCGATGCGCTGTGAACCGCCCTCCCTCCCACACCCATACCCCGCCACACGAATGGGCGGGGAGGAGGGTGAGGGGGCTGGGGCACGCAGAGCGCATCGCAGCTCCCGGCAATAGACAATTAAAGCCCTGGACATACCAACCTCAGTGTGGGTTCTCATAATTGAAGTGTCTGTGCTGAAAATTCTCACAGACAAAAAGAAAATCTCTGTCTCTAAAACACAAGCCCGGACATAATGGGTAAATGTCAGGGACTTGATCATATCACACCCGGATGACATGGAAAAAGAAGGGCTGTCAATCCAGTCACAGGACCTCCATCCCTAATACGAGAACAATGGGAAGGGTTGTGGGACTTTATATGAGGCACATATAGGATGTGCCTCCATCCCTAATTCAAGGAAAATAGTAAGTTTGGGACTTTGAGTGAGGCCATGGACATGGTGGAAATGGATAAAGTAAAAGTACACATTTATTGTCATAAGAGTCATAAAACATGTCAATAACAGGAACCACATGGGTGAGACAACATTTAAAAAAATGTAATTTCATGTTTGTTCACATACACTATTAAAAGTGTGCGTGCAATACAGGCAACTAGGGTACATCTGGGTCTGGTAGCCAAGTGCCCCGCAGTGGTCTGGATTGATCAGTCAATGCATTCCAATGAGTTCATGATGGTACATAAAGTATATAACAACACTTGCAAAAGAGACAATGAGACCACAGTAAAGTACAAAATCAGGTTAAAACAGAAAAACAGTCAAAATGATCGAAATGTGAGAAAACATCCCAAAATGCCCAAAGTGGATGATAGAGTAGGGGCTGGTATATGCATCCCAAACAATGCCCGACGCGTTTCGTGTATATTACACTCATCAGGGGCGGGTGCTAGTAGTGTATCTACAAAATATAATAAAATACAATTAGTGGGATGTATTGTAACCTATCGAGAAGAGAGTGGGTAAGTATAATCAAAATGCTTACAAGAACTCGCTGTGGTGAGGTATGGTAGGTATGGAACCAAGGTCAACCAATCTTTGCCGGGAGCTGAGGTAATGGAGCAACGTGCTGACAGGGTGTACATCCAGAGACTCCCCAAGACACAGGACACAAGTTGGGAATGTATGGTAAGACTAGATATTACACCGTTGGTGGCTACCAGGAATGGTCTGAAAAGATTGAATGTCATAGTGTGAAAATGTGTCCATTCATCTAAAGTTGGGAAGTGATGCATCATTTAACAAGATAACAGACCCTAGTAGGGGGTAACTTACTGATGTCTCAGCATGGAGTGAAGTAGTAGGATGGACTGCAGCATCCAGTGTAGGAAGGCAACAGGGAACTACGCCCAGGGAGGCCAGATATAGCAGCCCGGCACACGTGCACGCTGACTCCCACCAGCGTCACGTTAGCACGACAGAAACGGGGAGGAGCTCCGACGCCGGCGGTCCGGGACCGTCCGCGCCCGAAGCTCGTTTCCCCAGCTGTGTCGGCTCCGATGGTAAGATCACGTGCTCGACGTGATGGCGTCAGGCGGTGACGGCACACGAGAAGCAGGATGCGTGGCGCCGATGCGCTGTGAACCGCCCTCCCTCCCACACCCATACCCCGCCACACGAATGGGCGGGGAGGAGGGTGAGGGGGCTGGGGCACGCAGAGCGCATCGCAGCTCCCGGCAATAGACAATTAAAGCCCTGGACATACCAACCTCAGTGTGGGTTCTCATAATTGAAGTGTCTGTGCTGAAAATTCTCACAGACAAAAAGAAAATCTCTGTCTCTAAAACACAAGCCCGGACATAATGGGTAAATGTCAGGGACTTGATCATATCACACCCGGATGACATGGAAAAAGAAGGGCTGTCAATCCAGTCACAGGACCTCCATCCCTAATACGAGAACAATGGGAAGGGTTGTGGGACTTTATATGAGGCACATATAGGATGTGCCTCCATCCCTAATTCAAGGAAAATAGTAAGTTTGGGACTTTGAGTGAGGCCATGGACATGGTGGAAATGGATAAAGTAAAAGTACACATTTATTGTCATAAGAGTCATAAAACATGTCAATAACAGGAACCACATGGGTGAGACAACATTTAAAAAAATGTAATTTCATGTTTGTTCACATACACTATTAAAAGTGTGCGTGCAATACAGGCAACTAGGGTACATCTGGGTCTGGTAGCCAAGTGCCCCGCAGTGGTCTGGATTGATCAGTCAATGCATTCCAATGAGTTCATGATGGTACATAAAGTATATAACAACACTTGCAAAAGAGACAATGAGACCACAGTAAAGTACAAAATCAGGTTAAAACAGAAAAACAGTCAAAATGATCGAAATGTGAGAAAACATCCCAAAATGCCCAAAGTGGATGATAGAGTAGGGGCTGGTATATGCATCCCAAACAATGCCCGACGCGTTTCGTGTATATTACACTCATCAGGGGCGGGTGCTAGTAGTGTATCTACAAAATATAATAAAATACAATTAGTGGGATGTATTGTAACCTATCGAGAAGAGAGTGGGTAAGTATAATCAAAATGCTTACAAGAACTCGCTGTGGTGAGGTATGGTAGGTATGGAACCAAGGTCAACCAATCTTTGCCGGGAGCTGAGGTAATGGAGCAACGTGCTGACAGGGTGTACATCCAGAGACTCCCCAAGACACAGGACACAAGTTGGGAATGTATGGTAAGACTAGATATTACACCGTTGGTGGCTACCAGGAATGGTCTGAAAAGATTGAATGTCATAGTGTGAAAATGTGTCCATTCATCTAAAGTTGGGAAGTGATGCATCATTTAACAAGATAACAGACCCTAGTAGGGGGTAACTTACTGATGTCTCAGCATGGAGTGAAGTAGTAGGATGGACTGCAGCATCCAGTGTAGGAAGGCAACAGGGAACTACGCCCAGGGAGGCCAGATATAGCAGCCCGGCACACGTGCACGCTGACTCCCACCAGCATCACGTTAGCACGACAGAAACGGGGAGGAGCTCCGACGCCGGCGGTCCGGGACCGTCCGCGCCCGAAGCTCGTTTCCCCAGCTGTGTCGGCTCCGATGGTAAGATCACGTGCTCGACGTGATGGCGTCAGGCGGTGACGGCACACGAGAAGCAGGATGCGTGGCGCCGATGCGCTGTGAACCGCCCTCCCTCCCACACCCATACCCCGCCACACGAATGGGCGGGGAGGAGGGTGAGGGGGCTGGGGCACGCAGAGCGCATCGCAGCTCCCGGCAATAGACAATTAAAGCCCTGGACATACCAACCTCAGTGTGGGTTCTCATAATTGAAGTGTCTGTGCTGAAAATTCTCACAGACAAAAAGAAAATCTCTGTCTCTAAAACACAAGCCCGGACATAATGGGTAAATGTCAGGGACTTGATCATATCACACCCGGATGACATGGAAAAAGAAGGGCTGTCAATCCAGTCACAGGACCTCCATCCCTAATACGAGAACAATGGGAAGGGTTGTGGGACTTTATATGAGGCACATATAGGATGTGCCTCCATCCCTAATTCAGGGAAAATAGTAAGTTTGGGACTTTGAGTGAGGCCATGGACATGGTGGAAATGGATAAAGTAAAAGTACACATTTATTGTCATAAGAGTCATAAAACATGTCAATAACAGGAACCACATGGGTGAGACAACATTTAAAAAAATGTAATTTCATGTTTGTTCACATACACTATTAAAAGTGTGCGTGCAATACAGGCAACTAGGGTACATCTGGGTCTGGTAGCCAAGTGCCCCGCAGTGGTCTGGATTGATCAGTCAATGCATTCCAATGAGTTCATGATGGTACATAAAGTATATAACAACACTTGCAAAAGAGACAATGAGACCACAGTAAAGTACAAAATCAGGTTAACCAGTGCGGGCAGCACTCATGCAGCCCCAGACCATGACACTCCCACCACCATGCTTGACTGTAGGCAAGACACGCTTGTCTTTGTACTCCTCACCTGGTTGCCCCTACACACGCTTGACACCATCTGAACCAAATAAGTTTATCTTGGTCTCATCAGACCACAGGACATGGTTCCAGTAATCCATGTCCTTAGTCCGCTTGTCTTCAGCAAACTGTTTGTCGGGTTTCTTGTGCATCATCTTTAGAAGAGGCTTCCTTCTGGGACGACAGCCATGCAGACCAATTTGATGCAGTGTGCGGCGTATGGTCTGAGCACTGACAGGCTGACCCCCACCCCTTCAACCTCTGCAGTAATGCTGGCAGCACTCATACGTCTATTTCCCAAAGACAACCTCTGCATATGACGCTGAGCACGTGCACTCTTCTTCTTTGATCGACCATGGGGAGGCCTGTTCTGAGTGGAACCTGTCCTGTTAAATCGCTGTATGGTCTTGGCCACTGTGCTGCAGCTAAGTTTCAGGGTCTTGGCAATCTTCTTATAGCCTAGGCCATCTTTATGTAGAGCAACAATTCTTTTTTTCAGATCCTCAGAGAGTTCTTTGCCATGAGGTGCCATGTTGAACTTCCAGTGACCAGTATGAGAGAGTGAGAGCGATAACACCAAATTTAACACACCTGCTCCCCATTCACACCTGAGACCTTGTAATACTAACGAGCCACATAACGCCGGGGAGGGAAAATGGTTAATTGGGCCCAATTTGGACATTTTCACTTAGGGGTGTACTCACTTTTGTTGCCAGCAGTTTAGACATTAATGGCTGTGTGTTGAGTTACACTGTTATACAAGCTGTACACTCACTACTTTACATTGTAGCAAAGTTTAATTTCTTCAGTGTTGTCACATGAAAAGATGTAATAAAATATTTACAAAAATGTGAGGGGTGTACTTACTTTTGTGAGATACTGTATATATTTTTTTTATCAGAGACCCTAGAGAATAAAATGGCGATCGTTGCAGTATTTTTATGTCAAACGGTATTTCAAACACAATTTTTTGGGGAATAAATACACTTTAATACATTTTAATGCAAAAAATAATACAATATATAATCAATTTTTTTGGTAAAATATAAAAGATGATGTTATGCTGAGTAAATAGGTGCATAACATGTTAAATTGTGCACATTCTTTTTTTTTCTCTTATTTATTTTCTTTTTTTTACACTGTTCCTTTCATTTTTTTATTTTTTGTATCACTTTTATTCCTATTACAAGGAATCTAAACATGCGTTATAATAGAAATAAGGGGTGACAGGTCCTCTAAATGAAGAGATCTGGCGTCTATGAGACCCCAAATCTCTCCTCCACCTTTGAAAGCAAAAGATAAAATACAAAAAAAAATATCTTTTGCTTTAAAAAAGCAAAGTTTTCTTCGCTTTAGACTGGAAGTGATGTCATGACGTCGCTCCGGTCCTCCTAGATCATAAAGGTGATCGGAGATGATCTGGTCTCTGTTCACCTCTATGGCCAGCCGCACGAACCGTCTGATTGGTTCCCGGGTTTGCCGGTAAGAACATTAAAGGGGAGTTCCACCCAACTTTAGAACTTGTATCTTTTGGAAAGTTGGGAAATGGAATTGAACCAGCCCTTATTAGAAAAACTGAAACGTAGTTATTGATTATATACATTCCACTTCTACGGACACAACGACAAAAGAAATGAATTACAAATTACTAACTAAGTGGTATTATGCCCCATTAAAATTGTATAAAATCAATTCTGAGGTATCACCTCTGTGTTGGAGGGAATGCGAGGAAATGGGAACCCATGCCCATATATGGTGGCGATGCCCCTTGATTCAGCCCTATTGGGAGGAAGTATTGCACTTAATTAACCACTTGCTGACCGCCCGTCGTCGCGAATCGCCATAGCTGTACGGTGGCCGCTTTAAGGGGTATAGGGGGTGTGGTACTGAGGAATCGATGCACGTGCCCGGTGGCCGCAATGTCCACCGGGCACACGCGATCGTTCCTGACAGAGCCAGAATGAGGATGTGTGTGTGTAAACACACAGATGATCCACGTCCTGTCAGGGGAGAGGAGACAGATTGTGTTTTTCTAGTATATAGGAACAGGACCAGTCTCCTCTCCCTAAGCAATCCCATCCCCCCACAGTTAGAAAACACTGAGGGAACACAGTTAACCCCTTGATTGCCCCCTAGTGTTAACCCCTTCCCTGCCAGTGACATTTATACAGTAATCAGTGGCTATTTTTAGCTCTGATCGCTGTATAAATGCCAATGGTCCCAAAAAAGTGTCAAAAGATTTGTCTGCCGAAATATCGGAGTCCCAATAAAAATCGCAGACCGATTACTAGTAAAAAAAAAAAAAAAAGAATAATAAAAATGACATAAATCTATCCCCTATTTGGTAGACGCTATAACCTTTGGGCAAACCAATCAATATACAATTATTGCGATTTTTTTTTTACCAAAAATAAATTTTGTTTGGGTGCAACGTCGCACAACCGTGCAATTGTCAGTTAAAGCGACGCAGTGCCGTATCGCAAAAAATGACCCAGTCAGGAAGGGGGCAAATCCTTCCGGAGTTGAAGTGGTTAAGAAGATAAGTAAGTTTCCTCCCAATGACACCAATGATGGGGCACAATTCCTCCCAATGACACCAAAGATGGGGTACAGTTCCTCCCAATGATGCCAACAATGGGGCACAATGACATCAATGATGGGACACAATTTCTACCAATGACACCAATGATGGAGCACTATTCCTACCAACGACACAAGCGATGGGGCACAATTCCTCCCAATGACAAAAAAATTATGGGGCACAGTTCCTACCAATGCCCCGAACGATGGGGCACAATTCCTACCAATGACACCAACAATGGGGCATAGTATCTCCCAATGATAGCAACAATGGGGCGCAGTGACACCAATGATGAGGCACAATTCCTACCACTGACACCAATGATGGGGCACAATTCCTACCAATGACATCAATGATGGGGCACAATTACTACCAATGACACCAATTATGGGGCACAATTCCTACCAATGACACCAATGATGGGGCACAATTCCTACCAATGACATCAATGATGGGGCACAATTACTACCAATGACACCAATGATGGGGCACAATTCCTACCAATGACACCAATGATGGGGCACAATTCCTCCCAATGACACCAATGATGGGGCACAATTCCTCCCAATGACACCAATGATGGGGCACAATTCCTACCAATGACACCAATGATGGGGCACAATTCCTATCAATGACACAAACGATGGGGCACAATTCCTACCAATGACATCAATGATGGGGCACAATTCCTCCCAATGACATGAACGATGGGGCACAATTCCTACCAATGACACCAATACTGGGGCACAATTCCTCCCAATGACAAAAAAAGGATGGGGCACAGTTCCTACCAATGACACGAACGATGGGGCATAGTATCTCCCAATGATACCAATAATGGGGCGCAATGACATCAATGATGGGGGACAATTCCTCCCAATAACACCAACAATGGGGCACAATTCCTCCCAATAACACCAACAATGGGGCACAATTCCTACCAATGACACCAACCAATGACACCAACGATGGGGGCACAGTTCCTCCCAATGACACCAACAATGGGACCCAGTGACACCAAAGATGGGGCACAATTCAACTTAATGACACATATGATGGGGCACAATTCCAACTGATGCTGGGACATTTTCTACTCCCGATGACCACCATCCAGCTCCCCCTAAAGCCTGAAGGACAGTAAACTGGCCCTTTGTTTAGAAAGTTTGCAGATCTCTTCCATAGAGGAATGTATTACAATAAACGTTTTGTGCTTTAAATGCACTTTGAAAACCATTAAATATATTTTACCTTCATTTAGCAAAAGAACCTGAATCTGTTGGTATCAGCTTCCTGGCACAGCAGCGCTGGTAGAGGGAGTAGAAACACTCGGGGCCAATCAGGTTCTGTTGCAAGCACATGTGCATTTCTCCTCCTTCACTGTCCAATTAGTGAGCAGGGTGGTGACACCAATATGTTCTCTGGTGTCACCCTCTTAGTTGCGCTGTCTGGCAGAGGTGTGAATTCAAATTTTACCTTTTATTTTAGAAGTATAAAAGAAAAAAAAATGCAATTTCTTGATTTACTTTTACATTCATTCTTTTATTCGATTTTCTCGGGTCTAACAGGCTACTCAAGGCCGGATCCGGTGACATCTGTAGATAAGCGGATGTACATTTCAGTTGGAAGTGGAAATCAAACGATCGAACCCGAATGCATGTGGTCAGATTAGAACGCTAAAGCCAACGGCTTAGAGGGAAATATTTCATCAGATGTGCCAAAAAAAAAAAATCGTCCGCCATCTCTCTGTCCGCGCTGCGACTGTCAAAGCTGCCAGTTCAAAGTGGGCTTGCTGCATGAATAAATGATCGCACAGACATGGAAGACCTTTTGAAGGTGCATTTTTGATCCGTGTACTGAGACACCCGAGCAACTGTATTCAAAATGGAAAGGGGACGCCGTGCAGAAAAAAAAGGCCAGTTATGAGTTAAATTGATATTAAACCCAAAAGCAAACATTTATTATATTGCAGCTTACCAATTCTTAGATGCGATGGCTGCATTCGTTTTCTTTTTTTTAGACTTTCCTTATTCTATTTCCATCTGGTGATGCAGCCAGCAAATCTGTTGTTTTTCAAAAGCACAAGCTCTCCAGCAGAATGTATCAGTTTACACGGATGGGACAAATCAATAAATACTGGCAGAGGTGCTTCCAAAGATCAGCGTTTTTTATTTATTTATATATAAACCTTTATCCCAAAAGGTAAAAAAAAAAACGGTTTGCTGTAACAGCTTATAAAGTATTAGCTGAGGTTTGGCTTCAATTTGGTAGTGTATTTAAATCTGCTAGTACATCTAACACTCCCCCCCCCCAACAGAGAATGCTGTTGTCCAAAGTTGCCCCCTGTACACCTTCATCCAGAGCGGGGTGAACTCTTATGGGGCGTACACACGGTAGGATTTTCCGATGGAAAATGTGTGATAGGACCTTGTTGTCGGAAATTCCGACCGTGTGTGGGCTCCATCGGACATTTTCCATCGGATTTTCCGACACACAAAGTTGGAGAGCAGGAGATAAAATTTCCCGACAACAAAATCCGTTGTCGGAAATTCCGATCGTGTGTACACAAATCCGACGCACAAAGTGCCACGCATGCTCAGAATAAATAAAGAGATGAAAGCTATTGGCCACTGCCCCGTTTATAGTCCCGACGTACGTGTTTTACGTCACCGCGTTCAGAATGTTCGGATTTTCCGACAACTTTGTGCGACCGTGTGTATGCAAGACAAGTTTGAGCCAACATCCGTCGGAAAAAATCCATGGATTTTGTTGTCGGAATGTCCGAACAAAGTCCGACCGTGTGTACGCCCTATAATAGAGGAGGTGTGTTACTGGCCAGATCACCAGGTGAAAGCAGAGGGAAAAAAAGGCTACAAAAAAATAGAAAACGAATACAGTCACTGCATCTAATGATTGGTAAGCTGCAATATAATACATTTTAGACATGTGCACTGCCAGAAAATTTGTTCTATTTTTGTTTTTCGGGTCAATCGTTATGATCGTTCGTAAATTCGTAAATTCGAAAATTCGTAAATTCGAAAATTTGAAAATCCGAACATAAGAAAGAAAATCAGAGAATTCGAAAATGTGGATATTTTTAAAATAAGGAAAACCTGTTTAGAGGATTTCTCCAAATATTCGTAAATCCATAAATTCGTAAATTCGAAAATCTGAAAACCCGAAAATTTGAAAATCTGAAGTAATAACTAACTAATAATAATAACTATTAAATTATAGGTATTGTAATTTCCTTTCAAATTTGGCTGTTCGTGAACGTAACGAATACAAATTTATCTGAGGTTAGGAATTATCCAAAATAACAAATGCCGCATCTAAACAAATGGAACGGAACAAATTAATAAAAACTTTTTATTATTATTATTTATTATTAATTTGTTACGTTCCATTCGTCTAGATGCGGCATTCGTTATTTCAGATAATTCGTAACTCCGGATAAATTCGTATTTGTTACATTTAATAACAGCCAAATTTGAAAGGAAATTCCAATACCTATAATTTATTAGTTAGTGATAGTTATTATTATTAGTTAGTTATTGCTTCAGATTTTAGAATTTTAGAATTTACGAATTTATGGATTTACGAATACTCGAATTTACGAATATTTGAAAAAATGTGTTAAACAGGTTTTCGTTAATTCAGAAATATGCAAATTAACGAAAACCCGTTTAACAAATTTTTCCAAATATTCGTAAATTAGAATATTCGTAAATTCAAAAATCCAAAAACCCGAAAATTCCAAAATTTGTCAAAAATGTGTTAAAAAAGGGGAATTTTGGAACGAAACGAATTGCACATGTCTAATACATTTTTGGTTTTGAGTTTGGAATACTGCTTTAACCCCTTGGAACCTTATGCCCCGTACACACAAGCGGAATTTCCATCGGAAAAATCTTGGACGGTTTTTTCGACGGAATTCCGCTCAAGCTTGCCCTGCATACACACGGTCACACAAAAGTTCTCTGAACTTTCGACCGTCAAGAACACGGTGATGTACAACACTATGATGAGCAGAGAAAGTTAAGTTCAATGCTTCCAAACATGCGTCGAATTGTTTCCGAGCATGCGTGTTTTTTTTTTTGCGTCCGAATTGCATACAGACGAACGCATTTTCGGATAGGAACTTTTTCCCGACCGAAAAATAGAGAACCTGCTCTCAGTCTTTTGCTGGCTGGAATTCTGGCAGCAAAAGTCCGATGGAGTGTAAACATGGTCGCATTTTCCGACCAAAAGCTCACATCGGACTTTTTCTGTCGAAATTTCCGCTTGTGTGTACGGGGCATAACCTTTTTCTGACACTTGCTGCTTACAAGTTAAAATCTGTATTTTTTTGCTAGAAAATTACCTAGAACCTCCAAACATTATAAATATATTTTTTAGCAGAGATCCTAGAGAATAAAATGTCACGCTGGAAAAAATACACTTTCGTGAATGAAAAAAAAAAAACAAAGCAGTAAAGTTAGCCAAATTATATCCAGTATACAGTATAGGGTATATACACTCACCGGCCACCTTATTAGGTGCACCTTGCTAGTCCCGGGTTGGACCCCCTTCTGCCTTCAGAACTGCCTTCATTCTTCGTGGCATAGATTCAACAAGGTGTTGGAAACATTCCTCAGAGATTTTGCTCCATAATGACATTATATCATCACGCAGTTGTTGCAGATTTGTCGGCTGCACATCCATGATGCCAATCTTCCGTTCCACCACATCCCAAAGGTGCTCTATTGGATGAGATGTGGTGAGTGTGGAGGCCATTGGAGTACAGGGACCTCATTGTCCAGTGGTGAGATGATTGGAGCTTTGTGACATGGTGCATTATCCTGCTGGAAGGAGCCATCAGAAGATGGGGACACTGTAGTCATAAAGGGATGGACATGGTCAGCAATAATACTCAGGTAGGCCGTGGGGTTTAAACGATGCTCAATTGGTACTAAGGGGCCCAAAGTGTGCCAAGAAAATTATTTTATTCTAAACCACCACCACAAGCCTGACCCATTATTACAAGGTAGGATGGATCCATGCTTTCATGTACACCAAATTCTGACCCCACCATCTGAATGTCGCAGCTGAAATCGAGACTCATCAGACTAGGCAATGTTTTTCCAATCTTCTACTGTCCAATCTTGGTGAACCCGTGTGAATTGCAGCCTCAATTTCCTGTTCTTAGCTGACAGGAGTGGCACCCGGTGTGGTCTTCTGCTGCTGTAGCCCATCTGCTTAAAGGTTTGATGTTTTGTGCATTCAGAGATGCTATTCTGCATGCCTTGGTTGTAACGAGTAGTTATTTGAGTTATGCCGCATACACACGGTCGGATTTTTCGGCTACAAAAGTCCGACAGCCCGTTCGACAGACTTTCGACTGACTTTTGGCGGACTTGCGGCAGACTTTCTAACGAACGGACTTGCCTACATACGATCACACAAAAGTCCAACGGATTCGTACGTGATGACGTACACCGGACTAAAATAAGGAAGTTGATAGCCAGTAGCCAATAGCTGCCCTAGCGTCGGTTTTCATCCGTCGGACTAGCATACAGACGAGCAGATTTCTGGGTCCGGCGTAGTTACGACGTAAAGATTTGAAGCATGTTTCAAATCTAAAGTCCGTCAGATTTCGATCGGATTGTCCCCCGGATTTGGTCCGTCGGCGTCTGTCGGACTTTTGTAGACGAAAAGTCCGACCGTGTGTACACGGCATTACTGTTGCCTTTCTATCATCTCCAACCAGTCTGCCCATTCCCCTTTGCCCTCTGGCATCAACAAGGCATTTTCCGCCACACAACTGCAGCTCACTGGATATTTTCTCTTTTTCGGACCATTTTCTGTAAACCGGAGAGATGGTTGTGTGTGAAAATCCCAGTAGATCAGCAGTGAAATACTCAGACCAGTCCGTCTGGCAGCAGCAACCATGCCACATTCAAAGTCACTTAAAGTGGATGTAAACTGTCACATATACCCAGTGAAATGAAGAGCCTCAGATGATACACAGAGATGAAACAAATCTCCCTACATAAGTTTTACATGTATATCTGCTGTCTTTATCTTTATAATTTTTTTTTCCTGATTCACCTGTGGGTGTGGATTCTTGCTAGACACTGTGAGACAGCTGATTGGAGGAAAAGCACACACCACCTCTCCACACATGCAGAGCTTGCCTCTAAATAGTTTAGCTGTCTTCTAATCAGGGGCGGACTGACAACTCATGGGGCCCCCAGGCAATCAGAGATTATGGGGCCACACAGTATACACACACACAGTATACAATCACACAGTAAACACATATATGTACACACAGTATACACAGACATGTTTTTGAGAAGGTACTGGAGAGGTGGGGCAGCTATAATCTCGGGATTTTTAGACCAAAAGGATGTCGGTAAGGGACATTTCAGAGACAGATACTGTCCCTGTTTTACTGAGGCTGGCAACCCTGATGGGGCCCCCTAGTGGCCCAGGGCCCTCGGGCAGTGCCCGAGTGGCTCAATGGTCAGTACGCCCCTGATGCTAATCTATTTATTTGTTTGAATTTGTGCGAGCGATCCAGGATTACACTTGCCAGGATTATTCTTGGTTCATAATCCAGGAGATCGTTCTTTTTGCTAGGAGTGTTGAGATAGATGGTTGTTTCCAGGCTTTGGCCAGTGTTAGCTTGGCTCCTAGGATGATAAAGTAAATGAGGCGTTGTGTATTCTTGGAGGCCTCCTTCACTGGGAAGTTAAGAAGTGCTATGAGGAGATCTCTGGACAGAGATTGTGGTGATTTTGCTGATCCATGAGAAGATCTTGCACCAGAACTGACGTATTCTGGGGCATGTCCACCAAATATGGAGCATATCACCTCTTAGGTCACATCCCCGAAAACAGAGGGGTGATACCGATGGAAATATTTTGGCCAGCTTCGAAGGGACTAGGTTACCATCTAGTTAGCACTTTTACACTAGCTTCCATGAGGCGGGAATTGAGGATGCCTTTGTAAGATTGGGAGAAATGCCTGTGCCAAGTGTCTAGTTTCCAGTGTTGGGACAGGTCTTCCTCCCAGGAAATGGGGCAAACTTGATGGACTATATGATTTTTTTTTTTTGCTGTCACTCTTCCATGTTTCTATGTATATGGTCGTATTCATTTTTTTATCAGTTGAACTAGATGGATTTGTTTCTTATTCATCGTTACAATGTAACTTTTCAGGAAACAGCCAGGTGACCCAGAAAGTTGTGTTGGAAAACACTGATGTCAAGCTGCTACTATGAAGTGTGATGAGTTCCCGAATAATGAGACAGGCTGAGCAGAACTGCAAAAAGTTTGGCATTTATTCATACAGGAAGATGAGGTCGTACATACATGACATCCATGTGGATCTGAATTTCTCTTCTGTAGTCTTTAATGCAGAGGTCAAGTCTTCCATCTGAAAAAATATCACTTATCTATGCAAACCATAATTGTTGGGTTGGAGGATGAATCTGTTTCCATAGTAATGGAATGCCTTCTCAACCTTTTTAACACAGAAGAACCCTTCAAATAATATTATGTTATTAGGTTGTATTATTTCTACAGCTCACAGTATATTAGTGTGGACAGTAACTTGATACAGAAGAATAAATAAAAGAGATGTTCTTTAGGGCAAAATTGTTTTCAGTAATAAGAATGAAGTGATAATAATGTCCAAAAAAGAAACACAGACAGTGAAAACTGGAATGTTCCTTTATATTAGTGACCAATTAAAGAAGAGCTTTTTACATTGGTGATCAGTGGGAAGAATGCTCCTTACATTGGTGATCAGTGGGAAGAATGTCCCTTACATTGGTGATCAGTGAGAAGAATGTTCCTTACATTGGTGATCAGTGGGAAGAATGTCCCTTACATTGGTGATCAGTAGGAAGAATGCTCCTTACATTGGTGATCAGTGGGAAGAATGTCCCTTACATTGGTGATCGGTGAGAAGAATGCTCCTTACATTGGTGATCAGTGAGAAGAATGTTCCTTACATTGGTGATCAGTGGGAAGAATGTCCCTTACATTGGTGATCAGTAGGAAGAATGTCCCTTACATTGGTGATCAGTGGGAAGAATGTTCCTTACATTGGTGATCAGTGGGAAGAATGTCCCTTACATTGGTGATCAGTGGGAAGAATGTTCCTTACATTGGTGATCAAGGTGAAGAATGTCCCTTACATTGGTGATCAGTGGGAAGAATGCTCCTTACATTGGTGATCAGTAGGAAGAATGTCCCTTACATTGGTGATCAGTGAGAAGAATGCTCCTTACAATGGTGATCAGTGGGAAGAATGTTCCTTACATTGGTGATCAGTGAGAAGAATGTTCCTTACATTGGTGATCAGTGAGAAGAATGTTCCTTACATTGGTGATCAGTGGGAAGAATGTCCCTTACATTGGTGATCAGTGAGAAGAATGCTCCTTACAATGGTGATCAGTGGGAAGAATGCTCCTTACATTGGTGATCAGTGAGAAGAATGTTCCTTACATTGGTGATCAGTGAGAAGAATGTTCCTTACATTGGTGATCAGTGGGAAGAATGTCCCTTACATTGGTGATCAGTGGGAAGAATGTTCCTTACATTGGTGATCAGTGGGAAGAATGTTCCTTACATTGGTGATCAGTGGGAAGAATGCTCCTTACATTGGTGATCAGTGGGAAGAATGTCCCTTACATTGGTGATCGGTGAGAAGAATGTTCCTTACATTGGTGATCAGTGGGAGGAATGTCCCTTACATTGGTGATCAGTGGGAAGAATGTCCCTTACATTGGTCATCAAGGGGCAGAATGCTCTTTACATGGGTGATCAATGGGGGAGAATGTTCCTTACATTTGTGATCAGTGGGAAGAATGTTCCTCACATTGGTGATCAAGGGGGAGATTGTTCCTTACATTGGTGGTCAGTGGAAAGAATATTCCTTACATTGTTGGTCAGAGGGAAGAATGCCCCTTACAATGGTCATCAAGGGGGAGATTGTTACTTCCATTGGTGGTCAGTGGGAATAATGCTCCTTACATGGGTCATCAAAGGGGAGAATGTTCCTTACATTGGTAATCAGTGAGAAGAATGTTCCTTACATTGGTGATCAGTGAGAAGAATGCTCCTTACATTGGGGGTCAGTGGGAAGAATGTTCCTTACATTGGTCATCAAGGGAGAGAATATTCCTTACATAGGTGATCAGTGGGAAGAATGCTCCTTACATTGGGGGTCAATAGGAAGAATGTTTCTTACATCGGGGGTCAGTAGGAAGAATGTTCCTTACATTGGGGGTCAGTGGGAAGAATGCCCCTTAGATTGGTGATCAAGGGGGAGAATGACCCTTACATTGTGGGTCAATGGGAAGAATGCTCCCTACATTGGTGATCAGTATAGGAATAATGCTCCTTACCTTGGTGGTCTTTAGGAAGAATGCTCCTTACATTGGTGGTCAGTTTGAAGAATCGCCCCCTTTACAGACAGCCAAAAACACCATTGTGTCAGTGGTCACCAATCTGGTGGAAATTGTTAATTGCTCCTCTGGAGGGACCTTACTTGATATAAGTTTGGTTTAGATTTGAAGCCCAAATCACTTCACCAGTCACTTCAAGTCACTGGCCTCAGGTGATACACAGAGATGAAACAAATCCTCCTACATAAGTTGTACCTGTTTATCTGCAGCCCTCTCTTTTCTTCATCCAGTAAAAGATTTATACAGCTTGTCTGAGATTTCAGAAAGCAGGGGGCGGGGACAGGAAGTTACCCTCTGCAGCGCTCAGTGAAAGCTGATTGGAGGAGCATACAGGAACAGAGCTGAGGCTCTCAATTACAAGCTGTGTGCTGGAGCTCACCCCGTCACCTTAAGTGACTCATGCTGATAGCAGAGGAAGGAGACAGCAGACAGAAATTACACTTAGTGCTCTGGATTGAGACAAGCAAACACTGTAGAGGGATATGCTTTGTTCATATTTTATTTCTGAGGTTTACAATCACTTTAAAGCTCACCTAAGTAAAACAATCACAACAGTCTCAATTTTCTTGCAACTTGGATGCTGTCATAGAAACCAGACTGGCTTTACAGAAAAAAATAAACAAAGAAACATTTGAAGTATAATATAAAGGCAATAATATTTGAAAACCACTTTTACATTTTTGGAGTATGTCTGTAATTCCGCTTCCGCCTACGGATCTCTAGCAACAGTCACGAAAAAAAAACACAAGATCAGAATTCACTTCCAAGCCTGCCGAATGTCTCCGGATTGCAGCTGACGGAGGAATTGGCTCTGTCTGTATTCATTTTGCAGAGCGCAGATGTGCAATGAAAGAATGAAGGATCAGAATGTCTCGTTCTCATTGAAGAACGTGACTGAGGCCACGGGAGGTCACTGTAAGGTTACATCCACCAAGACTGCAATGGATGAATGCAAATCATTGAATCTGCTTTGTTCGCGCATATAAACCCGAACCTCTAAAAAAGAAATGACGTTGTTTTGTGAGCAGCTGAAATTGAAGGCCAAGCTTTTTAAACTCCTACATCTTATTTTAGGCATGAAATCAGCTACTGACAAGTATCGCTGATAATGGAGAAACCTTGGTGTATTGCAAGCTGCCCCTACAGTAGAGGTAGCATCAGATGTAATTTATGTTAGGTGCAGTAGTGTTTAAGTATAATACTCCAAGTCAGTGGCAGCTGGTGCTGGAGGATTTGGGGGGGGGGGTGCGGGCCCCTCCAGGTCCACACTCGCCCCTACGTGCAGAGCCCTCCAGCTGTTACGGCTCCCCTGGTGCCCGGCGCCACGGCTTCTGTCTTGACCCACTCTTCTTTCCGGGTTCTGGGTCTTCGGCCTCCTGTCCTGATTGGCCTGGGAAGCCAGAAAGCCGATGCCAATTCGCTGGTATGGCAGGGTGGGAGAGTTCGGGGGGCAGTACTCTGTGCCCTGAGGACAATATGAAAGTAGCCAATTGAGGCCTCGGGATGTGGTCATGTGCTCGTGAGGGGGTGACGGACCTGGTAGAGACCTGTTGGTCCAGCGCCCTGCACAGTGATAATGTGCTTGTGAGGGGGTGATGGACCTGGTAGAGACCTGTTGGTCCAGCGCCCTGCACAGTGCACAGCCACACAGATGGTGCAGGCTGGGGGGGGGTCCCCTTTGCCCTTGTGGATGGGCCGCCACTGCTCCAAGCATTTATTACCTCTTACAGAGATCACAGTACTCCTCCTGACCATTCCTAACTCTTACAGCACCATCGTTCAGGTGTAGCCGGGGTGCCGCTGCAGGCTCCTTCCACACTGCTACCGACTGTGGTACAGAGGAACAGGCTGAGTGTGCTGGTGCCAGTTCTCCTCTATTCTATGTCGCCGGTTCTCCTCTATCGTATTTTGCCAGATATATTGTTACCTATTCCCCCGCTGTGAGCAGTGGCAGGAGTGGGTTTTGTATAGTGTGAAATGGTTTTGTGTAGTGTTAAATTCCCTGCTCCCAACCCCCCCCCCCCCCCCCCCCCCCGCGGGGATTTCTGCAAAAGCAGCTCTATGTAATCCCCTGCTTGCTTCTTCCCCCATTGCCTCCTGCAGTGGCAGGTGGGATCCGATCAGAAGCAGGGAGAGGATGCCACAAAGGACACTGGGACTTGAGAATCCTAAAGGGGCGCTGCATCACACTTGCTAATGGAGGCTAGCAAGCTGTGGACTTCAATTCCCACAAGCCACTGCACCTGGAGATGGAGAGCTTCACTGTTTTCCCAAACAAAATTGTTCCAAATCAAGGAAGTCCAATGAGGAGAGAGAAGAGTGCGGACCTGTAGTTGGCATCTGTGCTCTAAAGTCCACTACACACAATGAGATTAATCGGATGAAAGATCATCCATTTTTTTTTTGCACACTAGTCTCTGTATCGAATGGGTTACTAAGGTACGAAAATTCTCATACGACAGAATAAAAATTCGGAAGTGATGTCATGTATTTGTATTGTATTTTCGGACAAAAATCATACGATCTGGTAAAATCATATGATCTGGTGTCGTACGAGAAAATTTTTTGTGCTTGTCCCTTCGGAAAATTTCATAAACGAAAGCTGTGTACTAACGATCAGATCGTACGTACGGTCGCTTGTGTACAGGCCTTAAGCCTGAGGGATCAGAGCCTAGAAGGGAAGCCATGCGGACCTGCTGCTTTGCCTGTCCACTTACATCAGGAAGAGATGATGGACCAGCATTCTGTGTCTGCCAAAGCTGCCCAAAAGACTGAGCTTGAGAGCGAGAGTCATTGCGTCTTCTGGATCGTAGCTGGGAGATTGCACCCTGTGTGAGGATCCTGGTCCTGGTTTCTGGAACTTGATGACCTACATGCTCACTACACACCGTTGACCCAAAAAGAGACTGCTCCTACTTAGAAGCCTATATGCCATTCTCTACCCAGACTCCAAAACAGACAGATCATATGCACCGCCTAAAGAAGGGCCCCTCCAAAAGAAGGTACTTTCAGTTACCTTCCAGGGTACCCCAACACTAATAATGCATATGCCCACCCTAAATTGGGGTTGTATGTGCACAAGGACCCTTTTCATTCTTCAAAGTTAGTTAATGCCATTATAGAGACTCTTGTTTCACCTGTTATAGGTCAATTTGACTTTTCTATAACCCTTGGAGTGCCAGTTAGTGGGCCATTGACCATTTATCTATTATAGCACCTTTAAGTTTGTGTAATTATCTGTTTCATGATTTATACCTCGTTTAATTGCATTGCCGCAATACAAACAAAGAGAGAGGGGGGGACAGAGAGAGAGAGGGGGGACAGAGAGAGAGAGAGGGGGGACAGAGAGAGAGGGGGGACAGAGAGAGAGGGGGGACAGAGAGAGAGGGGGGACAGAGAGAGAGAGAGGGGACAGAGAGAGAGAGAGGGGACAGAGAGAGAGAGAGGGGACAGAGAGAGAGAGAGGGGACAGAGAGAGGGGGAACAGAGAAAGAAGGGACAGAGAGAGAGAGAGAGAAGGGACAGAGAGAGAGAGAGGGGACAGAGAGAGAGAGAGGGGACACAGAGAGAGAGGGGGACAGAGAGAGAGAGGGGGGACAGAGAGAGAGAGGGGACACGGAGAGAGAGAGGGACACACAGAGAGAGAGGGGACAGAGAGGGGGCAGACGGAGAGAGAGGGGGGACAGAGAGAGAGGGGGACAGGGAGAGGGGGGACAGGGAGAGAGGGGACAGAGAGAGAGAGAGGGGGGACAGAGAGAGAGGGGGGACAGAGAGAAAGAGGGGGCAGAGAGAGAGAGGAGGGGACAGAGAGAGAGAGAGGGGACACAGAGAGAGGGAGAGGGGACACAGAGAGAGGGAGAGGGGACAGAGAGAGGGAGAGGGGAGAGAGAGAGGGGACACAGAGAGAGGGGACAGAGAGAAAGAGAGGGGACACAGAGAGAGAGGGGGGACACAGAGAGAGAGAGGGGAAGCAGAGAGAGAGAGGGGACACAGAGAGAGAGAGGGGACACAGAGAGAGAGAGGGGACACAGAGAGAGAGAGGGGACACAGAGAGAGAGAGGGGACACAGAGAGAGAAGGGGGACACAGAGAGAGAGGGGGGACACAGAGAGAGAGAGGGGACACAGAGAGAGAAGGGGGACACAGAGAGAGAGGGGGGACACAGAGAGAGAGAGGGGACACAGAGAGAGGGGGGACAGAGAGAGAGAGAGGGGACACAGCGAGAGAGAGGGGGGCAGAGATAGAGAGGGGGGACAGAGAGAGAGAGAGGGGACACAGAGAGAGGGAGAGGGGACACAGAGAGAGGGAGAGGGGAGAGAGAGAGAGGGGACACAGAGAGAGGGGACAGAGAGAAAGAGAGGGGACAGAGAGAGAGAGGGGGGACACAGAGAGAGAGGGGACACAGAGAGAGAGGGGACACAGAGAGAGAGAGGGGACACAGAGAGAGGGGGGACAGAGAGAGAGGGGGGACAGAGAGAGAGAGAGAGAGAGAGGGGGAGGCAGAGAGAGAGAGGGGGGACAGAGAGAGAGAGAGAGAAGGGACAGAGAGAGAGAGAGAAGGGACAGAGAGGGGAGAGAGAGAGAGAGAGAGGGGGGGGGACAGAGAGAGAGAGAGGGGACAGAGAGAGAGAGGGGGGACAGAGAGAGAAGGGGGACAGAGAGAGAGGGGGGACAGAGAGAGAGAGGGGACAGAGAGAGAGGGGACAGAGAGAGAGAGGGGGGACAGAGAGAGAGAGAGAAGGGGCAGAGAGAGAGGGGACAGAGAGAGGGGGGGCAGAGAGAGAGGGGACAGAGAGAGAGGGGGGGGTGGGGGACAGAGAGAGAGAGAGGGGACAGAGAGAGAGGGGACAGAGAGAGAGAGGGGGGACAGAGAGAGAGAGAGAGAGAGAAGGGGCAGAGAGAGAGGGGACAGAGAGAGGGGGGGCAGAGAGAGAGGGGGGGAACAGAGAGAGAGGGGACAGAGAGAGAGAGGGGGGGTGGGGGACAGAGAGAGAGGGGGGACAGAGAGAGAGGGGGGGACAGAGAGAGAGAGGGGGGCAGAGAGAGAGAGAGGGGACAGAGAGAGAGGGGGGACAGAGAGAGAGAGGGGGGACAGAGAGAGAGAGAAGGGGCAGAGAGAGAGGGGACAGAGAGAGGGGGGGCAGAGAGAGAGGGGGGAACAGAGAGAGAGGGGACAGAGAGAGAGAGGGGGGGTGGGGGACAGAGAGAGAGGGGGGAAGAGAGAGAGAGGGGGGACAGAGAGAGAGAGGGGGGCAGAGAGAGAGAGAGGGGACAGAGAGAGAGAGGGGACAGAGAGAGAGAGAGGACACAGAGAGAGAGAGGGGACAGAGAGAGAGGGGACACAGAGTGAGAGGGGGGACAGAGAGGGGGAGCAGAAAGAGGGGGACACAGGGGGGAACTGAAAAAGAGGGGAGCTGAGAGAAAGGGAGACCTCTAGCTCTGTCGGGATCTGCAATCCCGGCTCTGCCTCCTTGCCCCAGTCTTTGTCTGCAGGTATTCAGTGTATAATTGTGCCCGGTACCTGTCTCCATACTTGATCCGGGAGAGCCCTCTGCTCTCTTCCATCCAGCGGCTCCCTCACAGCCTGCGCCTCTCGCCTGTCCTTGTCTTCGGGGCCCACAGTCAGTCTGTTCTCCGGGCCTCACTGTTGAAGGAGGTTTGAGGAGTCCAGGCTCCAGAAGGCGCCTGGGATGCTGCTCCCCTCTTCGGCCATTAAATTCAGCGGTAAAGCTCTTCTCTCCTTCCCGCGCTGTCAGGCCTGTAGCCTATCACGCGGAGCATGTGGGCCACCCACTCACTCATGCAGATAATTTCCTGCACCTCACCGCTGCTTGCTGCCGGGTTCTCCCCGCCGTGAACCTGCACCCTCTCGCGTGCCCACAGAGATGGATCCTCGTGCCAGCTGTGGCACGCGTGCCATAGGTTCGCCATCACTGTCCTAGGGGGACATGCGAGGAAAATAAAAAACAGTATTTTAGCTTGCACATGATTGGATGATAAAATCAGCAGAGCTTCCCCTCATTTCCGATCTACCCTTTAGATTTACAGCGACTGCACTTCCAAGTGCACTTGCAGTGCACTTGTAGTGCAAAGTGGATTTGCCTTATGTAAATAACCCCCATACTATATAATAAAAAATCCAGTGGTGATCAAATACCACCAAAAGAAAACTGTATTTGTGGGGAAAATTTGGTTTGAGTACAGCATTGCATGACCATGCAATTACCAGCTAAAGTAGCACAGTGCTGAATAGCAAAAAATGGCCTGGTCATGAAGGGGGTAAAATCTTCCACAAGTGGTTAAGGTCAATGACAATTTTGCCAAGGGACCCCATTGATCTGCTGTTTTGCTCCTTGCTATGAAGCTTGAGCAACATCAAGCTCACCAGCAACAATCACACTTTCACCTCTATGGCTGAACTACAAATCAATGGAGAGCAATTTGTAGCAGAGCTAATGATGTAGAACTTGTTGAACTTGTAGCAGCAACAAATCGCTTCTTAGCGACTATGGTGATTAATCACTGGAGATTTGTAGCAGCGATTAATTGCTGCTACAAAATTGCACGTCCGCCACGGTCCTAAAAGCGCAGAACATGGGGGTGGAAGATCGTGAACAGTTTTATAACAGTTTTACAAGAAGCTGCATTCTAGGAATTCGCAGCTGACTTTCTATGACTCTTTAATTTGCACAGTAGTTTATTGGAGAGCGAATAGAAGGATTATTTCTTGGATGAGGCTGTACGTGCGGGAACGGTCGGATCTGCCGCGCCGGGTCACCTCACACCCATGTCTATTTTCTTTTCTGCCCCCCCCCCCCCCAGGCTTTGTTGTGTGTCACAATGGACGAGGGAGCAGCACAGTCTGCACCCTTTGTAGCACATAGCAATTATGGTATCTCTCATGCTGTTGCAGTTGACGGACGCACAGTATTAGCAGCGTAACGCCCCCAGCCGGCCCCGCCTTGCTGGAAATCGCTAGGCTCGGATTGGTGGCAGAAAAGCCGGTCTCTTGGAGACAGATAAACAGGAGCTGTTTAAACTTGTATGGAGCTGGGTGTTGCTATGTGCTCGGGTCACGTGCGGAAAAAAAACTTCTGTACGTTTTACTAGCTGCATGTGTTGTAAAAGGGACATTAGCACAGAAATATTTTTATGGCTCGTGTGTGGATTAAAGTGTTATTAAACCCCATTACACATTTGTAATCTGTAAGCCATACTACGTGCTGTGAGAAATGCTGCACACCTTTCTTTTCAGGGTAATGTACAATGGGGGGGGGGTCGTTATTTGTTCCCCTGCAGATTTTGTAAGTTTGCTCACTTACAAAGAAATGAAGGGTCTATCAATTTTATCATACGTGTATTTTAAATGATAGAAACAGAATATCAACCAAAAGTGCAGAAAAAAACATAATACAAATGTTATAAATTGAGTTGCAGTTCAGCCAGTAAAATAAGTATTTGATCCCCAAGCAAAACATGACTTGGTACTTGGTGGAGAAACCCTTGTTGGGAAGCACAGAGGTAAGACGTTTCTTGTAGTTGGTGACCAGGTTTGCACACATCTCAGGAGAGATTTTGGTCCACTCTTCTTTAAAGATTTTCTCAAAATCCTTAAGGTTTTTTTGGATGCCGCTTGGCAAGCGGAAGTTTCAGCTCCCTCCATACATTTTCTATAGGATTAAGGTCTGAAGACTTACTAGGCCATGACCTTAATGTGCTTCTTCTTGAGCCACTCCGTTGTTGCCTTGGCGGTATGTTTTTTGTCATTGTCATGCTGGTAGGGGACTCTTCCTTCTGTGGGGTGGCCACGTGGCCTTGCATGGTCTACCTGGAGCTACAGCACGGCCACCCCTACATGTGCGCTCCCGCCCGGAGCTGCAGCCACATGGAAAGACTTGCGCATGCACACACAGACAGAGATAGCTGCTCCTCCATTAGCTCATGATTGACTGCTGGTTGTCTGATCTGCACCTAAAGGATAATGGCTGTGCACAAAGAATAATGATGTTGGGGGGTTAGGCAATGCCTCTATGCACACTCCCTGACCGAAAGTGCTGCGAACAAGAGAAAATATCTAAAAGGATAAAAAAAAAATGTTTAAGCCTAGGTTCACACTGAATGTGGGTTAGAAAATCAGCTGAACTCGATTTAAAACCGGCAATGCAGTCAGGCAATGCAAAAAGGGTGATTTGACACAGATCTGTGCGGGTTCATGCACAGATGTCTATTCAAATCTCCCCCCAAAGTTACAGAAAGTAGTACAGGAAATACTTTTAGGAATCAGCGTGGCTCCGGAAAGTTGGGGTCGCAACAATTCGGAAGGTGCCATTGCTGGCAATAGTCGCCGATTTGGCATGCGAATTGACATGTCAAATCCCATGCCTAATCAGCCCGATGTGAAAGTGGGCTAAAAGCAATTTTTAACTTTAACCACTTTTATCCCCTTTCTGATCAGGCCAATTTTCAGCTTTCAGCGCTGTCACCACACTTTGAATCACAATTGCGCGGTCATGCAAGACTCTACCCATATAACATTTTTAGAATTTTTTTTCACACACATAGAGCCTTCATTTGGTGGTATTTAATATTTTATTTTTTATTTTTTGGTAAACAAAGGAAAAAAAAAGGACCAACAATTTTGAAAAGAAACCTAAAAAAAGTTTTTTTTTAGTTTCTGTTATAACATTTTGCAAACAGGTCATTTTTCTCCTGCACTGATGTGCACTGATGAGGCTGCACTGATGGGCACTGATAGGCTACACTGATGGGCACTAATAGGCCGCACTGATGGGCACTGATGAAGCGATACTCATAAGCAGCACTGATGGGTACTGATAGGCTGCACTGGTGGGCTGCACTGATGAGGAGGCACTGATATGTGGCACTGATGGGCACCGTGTTGGATGGCACTGATGGGCACTAATAGGCAGCACTGATTGGCATCACTAATGGGCACTGATTGGCACTGATGGGGCTGCACTGATGATCAGTGCCCAGATTATCAGTAAAGATGTCCCCTTTCTCACCGGACGGTTATCGGCTCTCTTCTCTTCTCACGCTGTCACAGCATGAGGAAAGGAATGCAGAAAACCCAAAAAGTGTATTTACATCACGATCGGCTGTGACTAGACACAATGGTAGATCACATGGTAAAGAGCCATTGTGATTGGCTTTTTACCCCAATCTGTGATCAGCTGTGTCCAAAGGACACAGTGGATCACAGAGTGCGCGGGCAGCATGGTTCCGGGAGGACGCCATTTGACTATAGCGCAGTCAGAAAGGGGTTAAAAAAAAAAACCCAAGGTCCATAAAAGCGTGGTTGAGTGAGTTTGTGGTGGAGGACGTTGACTGGCCTGCACAGAGTCCTGAGCTCAACCCAATAGAACATCGTTGGGATGAATTAGAGCGGAGACTGCGAGCCAGGCCTTCTCACCCAACATCAGTGCCTGACCTCCAAAATGCACTTCTGGAAGAATGGTCAAACATTCCCATAGACACACTCCTAAACCTTGTGGACACCCTTCCCAGAAGAGTTGAAGCTGTTATAATTGCAAAGGGTGGGCCAACTCAATATTGAACCCTACGGACTAAGACTGAGATGCCATTAAAAGGCAGGTGTACGAATACCTTTGACATTATAGTGTAAGTGCACTAAGGTGTGTCTTATGGTTCCCCCCCCCCCCCCCCAAGAGGAAGGACCCATCCCTGTCCCCTTGGGGCACAAGGCTACTAACAGGGTAGCCAAAGGGCCTGGCGGACCCCTCTCCCCATGATCAGCCAAAGCCAATCACCGACTACTAGGTTAGGGGCTCTTCAAAAGAGAGATCCCAAAGGCAAGGGAGGAAGGAACCCAAGGGCCACACACCACCTAGACTTTAGGACAGGCCCGAGGATCTACACCCTACCAATCAGTGAGTGAAAAAGACATAAAAATAAATGCAATGAAAAAATAAAGCGCCAATGTGCAAGACAGTAGCTAAGCCTTGCGGCCTGGTAACACCATCTGCACATCTGGTAAGTTGCAATATTTTCCTTTTTTGTTTTTGGGTTTACCACTTCTTTATTCCTCCACTCTGTTCCTGACTCTGTCCACAGCTAAACATAGCCCTGAGATTTATTTAGCTCAATATATTGTTTTCATCATGGTGGAGGAGCTCAGCGGGAATTAGGAGCCTGCAATCAGTGCACGCCAAGCACCTATTTGTAAAGGTATATATCATAGCTCCCAACTGTCCCTGATTTCGAGGGACTGTCCCTGATTTAGAGCAATGTCCCTCTGTCCCTCTTTCCTCCTCATTTGTCCCTCATTTTGGTCTGATCTATATAGTTGTATATAAAATGCACTATTTATCTTTCAAAAAGTGTTTCCCAGTGCTAAACCTTTCATCCAAATTCTAAATTGCTGCATTTGTAAATTCTAAAAGCCCAGGGCCGTCTTTAAGGCAGGGCAAAAGGGGCAGCTGCCCTGGGCCCTGTCATTGTTGTGGGGCCCTTGTCCCTTGAAGTTTTAGTCCTGTGCTGTGTCCCGATATCTCAGTGTGAAGTGCTGCTCTAATGCTGCCCACCTCAACCCTATTGTTGTGTACAGTTGACTCACCTGCAGACCCTGTGTTTATATGTAAAAAAACATCATTCATATGTAAATAGCAGCAACATTCATATGTAAATAGCCGAGGTCAGCGGCATTGATATGTAAATAAAGGTGGCATTTATATGTATATCATGCCCCCCTGCAGTGAGTAGAAGATGTGCTGTAACCTATATCAACCAGTGAGCAGTATTACTGTACAGTAATCTCTAGCAACCAATCAACAAGCAGAAATCATGTGCTGTAACCTCTAGCAACTAATGAGTGAGCCTTAATGTGTGCTGTAACCTCTGGCAACCAATCGCAATCGCTGCCTGATCTGATACAGTAAACTGATTTTAAGTCTAGCTGCTATTTATTGTATGTCTCAGGGAAGGTGGAGAGTGAAATTGCATAGGGGGGGGGGGGGCCCAAGAAAATTTTTGCCCCGGGTCCAATCAATATTAAAGACGGCCCTGTAAAAGCCAATATAAAGGAATAGTAGTGGTAAAAAAAGCCCTTTTGGATTTAATTAACCTTTTTTTTTTCCGGTTAATTCTCCTTTAAGGTGGTGTGGCAGGGGGTGTGTCCTGTGCCTACATAAGTTTCTTAGTAGGTGTCCCTCTTTCCCATCCCAAAATGTTGGGAGGTATAATATATCCATTAACAATAGGCAGACAAAGTGGAAAGTAACATAAAAAAACTCTGTTTATTCACATGTTGTCCTCATATTTTACACTTGAATTGGCTTCTCCCTGTAGGATGAATCTCAGTATTTTGTTTCATTGTTCACACAGAAACTTTACACTGGGCTCACAGCAGGAAGCTCTCCTTAAACAATTCCTGGTAAACAGAATTACACAACTCAAGTCTACACAGAAAGTCTAGCACTGTCTCCAGCATTCTATAACGCCAGACCAGCCTTTGGGTTGCAGATCAAGATGAAACTGTTCTACAACTCATCCAACTCGCTTTCCTGGTATATGGTAAATCCTCTTCACCAGGATAATTTGCAAGTACAATCCAAAGATATCAGCACTATGAACAACTCCCAAGGTATATGGTGATGCCCTTGAGTTCGGTCTTGGGTTTAGTTCAAACCAATGCTTATCCAAACCCGGATTTTAGCTGTCATTGCTGGGCCAATGAGTGGTGAGCAAGAGATTCCCTGCCTGCAGCTAACATGCACAAAGGACCAAGGAAGCCTGTGACATCACTGACCTAAAATAGGCATATGGCACCATGAACTCCTCCAATATGTATTATCTTTATTCAGAGGCGTATCTAGAACCTTCAGGGCCCCGGTGCAAGAAACCATGAATGGCCCCCCTGACTCCCAAGACCCTTCCCTCTGAGCCCGGGACCCTTGCCACTGATCTCTGGGCCCTTTATTCCCATCGCAGGGTACTTTCACATGTTTTGTGGCGGGCCCCCTTCCTGCCATCTTGGGACCCCTCCACAGTGGTGGAAAGCCAAGACCCAGTCACAAATGCAACCTTTGCAACATTGGTAGTTCTGCAACTGGTGTCAGTAGTTTTTTAGTTTTTTTATTTCTGTACTTTTATTTTTTTGTATTTTTTTGTTTTTGTTTTTTTTTAACCATTTTATTTTGTTTATTTATTTTTTAACAATTTCTTTTTACAATTTTTTTTAGGAGCCCCGCTTGGGGGCTTTTGTAAAATTTCAGGGGTCCAAACAGACCTCTGATGTTTTACATTTGAGACAGAGAATAAAGATTGAGCACACAGCCCTCGATCCCCATCTCTGCAGCCTCAGCTGCACAGAATGAATGGACAGGAATAGTTCTGTACAGAAATTCCCATTAATTCACAAACCAAAGCATACTAAACACGGTTTACTATGCTTCTATTATGAATGGACACAGGAGCAATCGGTACCGATCACTGAATCAGTCTATTCAGAAAAGGAAGGGGATGATAAATTGCATATTTACTGGCCCCTTCCCAGTTCCCCATCCTGACACACCCTCTGCAGCAGCTGGCAGGAGAGGGGAGGGTGGAAGCCGGAAGCGCTGTGGTGGGATGAAGGAGGGGCCAGGGGAGTGCACAGGGGCAGCAGCAGACAAGTGACCTGGATAAGAAAGGAGGTAGGGTGCTGCATGTAGAGAAACTGATCCCCTCCATTTTCCTCCTGCAGCCGCTGAATGCCGGTGGGGGGGGAGAGGAGGAGAAGCAGGCTTTCAGAGGCTGCAGGAGGAAAATGGAATGCATCGGTTCCTCTATATGCCGCCCCCACCGTCCCTCCTATCCAGGTGTACAGGGGAGCCGCACATGCCCCCCTGGAGCATCGGACCGGGTTGCAATTGCGACCCCCTGTATTTACTCCCCAGTCTATATTTAGTAATGAGCTTGGGTTCAGGCTTGGATTCAAGATCGTCCAAACCCAGAAGTTAGATGTTATTTTTGGGCCAAGAAGCTGTGGGTGCAAGATTCCCCGGGTTGGGATGCTCATAACTTCATTGAACTAATTTGGGCACAAGGCCATATAAGGTCAATGACATAAGGAGAAACAAGGCTTAAAATATATCTAAACCCAAATACAGAAATTTTAAAAACTGCAGCTTACCAGCCCTTGTCGATGTCGTGGCTTCATTAGGTTTCCCATTTTTAAGTACGTTTGCAAGTTGACTCAGCCAGTATTCCAATTAGAGTTGCCACCTCATCCCTTTAAACCTGAACACATTAATTACACAGGCTCTGTGTCTGATTAAGGTGGTAATTAAACTCCCTTGGTGCCTTATCTGCATTAAATTAGCCACAGAAGGTGTGTAATTCATATGTGTTCAGGTTTAAAGGGATGAGGTGGCAACCCTAATTCCAATGTGAATTCTAGTGCGCCAAACTGAAATTGCAAACAATGTTAATAGGCTATCTTCTGTGAACTGCAAAAACCTCTGTAGGTTTTGAACATCAGAAGTGAAGTTCTTTGTGGTCCATATTATTGAGAGTAGCCTAGGGTCACAAAACAGATTACAGCGCACACATAGAAAAATGACATTCATCCTGCAAGGCTAGTTAAAAACACCTGAACATATTCAAAAATACTGGGGTTTGGTCACACTACAGTCAGGTCCATAAATATTGGGACATTGACACAAATCTAATATTTTTGGCTCTATGCGCCACCACAATGGATTTGAAATGAAACAAACAAGATGTGCTTTAACTGCAGACTTTTAGCTTTAAATTTGAGGGTATTTACATCCAAATCAGGTGAACGGTGTAGGAATTACAACAGTTTGTATATGTGCCTTCCACTTTTTAAGGGACCAAACGTAATGGGACAGATTAACAATCATCCAATAAACTTTCACTTTTTAATACTTTGTTGCAAATCCTTTGCAGTCAATTACAGCCTGAAGTCTGGAACACATAGACATCACCAGACGTTGGGTTTCATCCCTGGTAATGCTCTGCCAGGCCTCTACTGCAACTGTCTTCAGTTCCTGCTTGTTATTGGGGCATTTTTCCTTCAGTTTTGTCTTCAGCAAGTGAAATGCATGCTGAATTGGATTCAGGTCAGGTGATTGACTTGACCATTGCATAACATTCCACTTCTTTCCCTTAAAAAACTCTTTGGTACCTTTCGCAGTATGCTTCGGGTCATTGTCCATCTGCACTGTGAAGCACCGTCCAATGAGTTCTGAAGCATTTTGCTGAATATGAGCAGATAATATTCCCCGAAACACTTCAGAATTCATCCTGCTGCTTTTGTCAGCAGTCACATCATCAATAAATACAAGAGAACCAGTTCCATTGGCAGCCATACATGCCCACGCCATGACACTACCACCACCATGCTTCACTGATGAGGTGGTATGCTTTGGATCATGAGCAGTTCCTTTCCTTCTCCATACTCTTCTCTTCCCATCACTCTGGTACAAGTTGATCTTGGTCTCATCTGTCCATAGGATGTTGTTCCAGAACTGCGAAGGCTTTTTTAGATGTTGTTTGGCAAACTCTAATCTGGCCTTCCTGTTTTTGAGGCTCACCAATGGTTTACATCTTGTGGTGAACCCTCTGTATTCACTCTGGTGAAGTCTTCTCTTGATTGTTGACTTTGACACACATACACCTACCTCCTGGAGAGTGTTCTTGATCTGGCCAACTGTTGTGAAGGGTGTTTTCTTCACCAGGGAAAGAATTCTTCGGTCATCCACCACAGTTGTTTTCCGTCTTTTGGTGTTGCTGAGCTCACCGGTGCGTTCTTTCTTTTTAAGGATGTTCCAAACAGTTGATTTGGCCACACCTAATGTTTTTGCTATCTCTCTGATGGGTTTGTTTTGTTTTTTCAGGCAAATAATGGCTTGCTTCACTGATAGTGACAGCTCTTTGGATCTCATATTGAGACTTGACAGCAACAGATTCCAAATGCAAAGAGCACACTTGAAGTGAACTCTGGACCTTTTATCTGCTCCTTGTAAATAGGATAATGAGGGAATAACACACACCTGGCCATGGAACAGCTGAGCAGCCAATTGTCCTATTACTTTTGGTCCCTTAAAAAGTGGGAGGCACATATACAAACTGTTGTAATTCCTACACCCTTCACCTGATTTGGATGTAAATACCCTCAAATTAAAGCTGAAAGTCTGCAGTTAAACCACATCATGTTCATTTCATTTTAAATCCATTGTGGTGGTGTATAGAGCCAAAAAGATTAGAATTGTGTCAATGTCCCAATATTTATGGACCTGACTGTATATGGTCATATAGTGCTAAGCCCACTTACTGCGACAAAGTACCCCGAATTAGTGGGTCCTACCCTAGTAATAGAATGAAAGAACCTTTCTCAACCATGGGAAACTCCTCTATGTGGGAGAACTGAAGGGATTCCTCCTATGCACTGGTGGCCATTAATAAGAGGTAATGAAGAGGGGGAGGGGTGCTCCAGCCCAAGAGACCTAATCAGGGTCCATACAATATACAAAAAACATAAATTCGGGGTACTTTGTCGCAGTAAGTGGGCTTAGCACTATATGACCATATAGTGTGACCAAACCCCCGTATTTTTGAATATGTTCAGGTGTTTTTAACTAGCCTTGCAGGATAAATGTCATTTTTGTATGTGTGCGCAGTAACCTGTTTTGTACTGTTTTTGTTCTCATAGCAGCACCATCTTGAATGTAAAGCATTTTAGGGTGTGCCCCTCCAAGTATGTTTTTGTAGAGCCTAGGGTCACTACGCTCCACCTCCATAGATACAGTGCAGTGAGTGAACGTTGTTATCCTAGGACAGGAAGTGTGTTACTGGTAGGATCACCAGAGGAAAAAAAGGCCTTTCTTTTTGAAACAGCAAAAAAAAAAAATCGATAGGTTCTTCAAAACCCCAAAAAATATATTCTGGACTTTAGGTAATAACATTTTACATTCTGATAACAATGTCTGGTGACTCTTCTCACATTCAGCAATCTTCACAATAACAATGCAGACTCCGGACGGTGTGGAAGTGTGAAATGTTACTTGTCGTCAATGTTCAGAGTTCTCTCTCCTTCCGATGTCTCCCTTTCCAGGGTAATTATCAGTCTATGATGTGTTGGGCTTTGAGGTTGACATGACCACTTGTTGTGAGGACAGCACCAGCCAACATAACCCCCAGAATCCTGATATAATCTGTAATAAACAGCTAAAAAAAGAAGATCAGTCAGTGCTAAAAATAAAGTGTGTTAAAAACAGACCTGTATCAAAGGACTTCTAAACATAGCAATGGTAAGGCTGAAGTTTAATCTGCTTATATTTTCCCTGGTTTCTCTTTTTCACCCCTCATCAACATGCTAGTGAAATTTGTAAAGATATAGGAAGCTGCAGCAAATCGCATGGAACCCACCTCATTTCCTGGCTGGATGATGCCCAGCATCCAACAACAACCAACCAGCAACCAACAACGGGGCATAATTCCCTCCACTGACACCAATAAAGGGGCACAATTCCTTTCAATGACACCAAAAATTGGGCCCATTGACACCAATGAAGGGGCACAGTTCCTCCCAATGACAACAACCAAGGGGCACAACTCCTCCCAATAACACCATCAAATGGGCCCAATGACACCAATGATGAGGCACAATTCCTACCAATGACACCAGCAATGGGGCAGAATTCCTTCCATTTACACCAAAGACAGGGCATTGTTTTTTTCCCACTGACATCAGGATCTTTTCTACTCCCAATGGCCACAGTCTGGACACCCTAAAATCTGAAGGGCGGTAAACTAGCCCCTTGTTTAGAAAATCGGCCCTCCCATTTCATTTCAACATCACATAGTTAGTACAGCGAGCTCCTCCCTTTTTTTCTCATAGTGTGTACCCCACATAAAACTCACCTCCCCAAAGGATTGTATTTCTTACTAGGCTCTTTAGATGGCTTCCCCGCTGTACACTATGGACTCTGATGGGGACATCTAATGTAAAGGGGGACTCTGATGATGACATCTGATGTAGAGGGGGACTCTGATGGGGAAATTGAATGTAAAGGGGGACTTTAGATGTCCCCATCAGAGTCCCCCTTTACATCAGCTGTCACCATCAGAGTCCTCCTTTACGTTAGATGTCCCTATTGGAGTCCTCCTTTACATCAGATGTCCCAATCAGAGTCCTCCTTTACATTAGATGTCACATAAAGTGGGACTCTGATGGTCACATCTGATGTAAAGGATGACCCTGATGGTGACATCTGTAGTAAAGGAGGTCTTTGATGGGGACTTCTAATGTAAGGGAGGACTCTGATGGGGGCATCTAATGTAAAGGGGTCTCTTATGGTGACATCTAAAGTAAAGGAGGACTCTGATGGTGACATCTGATATAAAGGGGGACTCTGATGGGGACATCTAGAGTCCTCCTTTACATTAGATGTCCCCATAAGAGTCCCCCTTTACATTAGATATCACTATCCGAGTCCTCCTTTACATTAGATGTTTTAAACAGAGTCCTCCTTTACATTAGATGTCCCCATCAGAGTCCTCCTTTACATCAGATGTCCCCATCAGAGTCCTCCTTTACATCAGATGTCCCCATCAGAGTCCTCCTTTACATCAGATGTCCCCATCAGAGTCCTCCTTTACATCAGATGTCCCCATCAGAGTCCTCCTTTACATTAGATGTCCCCATCGGAGTCCTCCTTTACATTAGATGTCCCCATCAGAGTCCTCCTTTACATCAGATGTCCCCATCAGAGTCCTCCTTTACATTAGATGTCCCCATCAGAGTCCTCCTTTACATCAGATGTCCCCATCAGAGTCCTCCTTTACATCAGATGTCCCCATCAGAGTCCTCCTTTACATTAGATGTCCCCATAAGAGTCCCCCTTTACATTAGATATCACTATCCGAGTCCTCCTTTACATTAGATGTTTTAAACAGAGTCCTCCTTTACATTAGATGTCCCCATCAGAGTCCTCCTTTACATCAGATGTCCCCATCAGAGTCCTCCTTTACATCAGATGTCCCCATCAGAGTCCTCCTTTACATCAGATGTCCCCATCAGAGTCCTCCTTTACATTAGATGTCTCCATCAGAGTCCTCCTTTACATTAGATGTCCCCATCAGAGTCCTCCTTTACATCAGATGTCCCCATCAGAGTCCTCCTTAACATTAGATGTCCCCATCAGAGTCCTCCTTTACATCAGATGTCCCCATCAGAGTCCTCCTTTACATTAGATGTCCCCATCAGAGTCCTCCTTTACATCAGATGTCCCCATCAGAGTCCTCCTTAACATCAGATGTCCCCATCAGAGTCCTCCTTTACATCAGATGTCCCCATCAGAGTCCTCCTTTACATCAGATGTCCCCATCAGAGTCCTCCTTTACATCAGATGTCCCCATCAGAGTCCTCCTTTACATCAGATGTCCCCATCAGAGTCCTCCTTTACATTAGATGTCCCAAGCAGAGTCCTCCTTCACATCAGATGTCACCATCAGAGCATTCCTTCACATCAGATGTCACCATCAGAGTCCCCCTTTATGTGACATCTAATGTAAAGGAGGACTCCAATAAGGACATCTAATGTAAAGGAGGACTCTGATGGTGACAGCTGATATAAAAGGGGACTCTGATGGGGACATCTAGAGTCCCCCTTTACATTCAGTTACCCCATCAGAGTCCCCCTCTACATCAGATGTCATCATCAGAGACCCCCTTTACATTAGATGTCCCATCAGAGTCCCCCTTTACATTAGATGTCCCATCAGAGTCCCCCTTTACATTAGATGTCCCCTTCATAGTCCTCCTTTACATTAGATGTCCCCTTCAGAGTCCTCCTTTATATCAGATGTCCCCATCAGAGTCCCCCTTCGCATCAGATGTCTCCCCTCTCCCCCCCTCGTACCCACAGCTCTCACAACAAGTCGCCTTCCATCCACCTTCAGGCCGGCCGGGATGAGTCAGAGAAACCCGAAAGTGAAGACCCAGGACCCGCCAATAACACACCACAGCAGGGACAATGATACAGAGGGAGTGTTCAGGGCGCAGAGCTCTTCTCCCCGAGGACTCTATAAAGGAAGTCAATAGAGCTTCTTGTTTGCAATCATGTGATTGCAAACACATCAGGCTTCCCATAGCAGCTGTATGTCCGGCGCCCTGCACACACCTAAAGGGCCGTTATTTAATTAATGTTTTTCTTTTTTCAGTGATTGCAGCACGTCTTGCTTCCTATACACCTGTGTGTCCAGCATCCCACATACACTTAAAGGGCCGTTATTTTTTTTATTCTTATTTTTTTATGGTGAGTAGCTTGGGGGGGGGGGGCCTGCGCCTCCTATGGGCGGGCCGCCACTGGGAAAGAACCACAGTGTACAGCGGGGAAGCCATCTGAAGAGCCTAGTAAGAAATACAAGCCTTTGGGGAGGTGGGTTTTATGTGGGGTAAACACTATGAGAAAAAAACTGAGGAGCTCGCTGTACTAACTATGCGATGTTAGTCCAGCAATCTCACCGCTGGGTTTTTGTGTTCTGACAGGGGGACTGCCCCCACCACCACCAGAACACCCCGGTCGGCGCTCGCATCCATTGGCTGATCGGACGCCGATTGGCAGCTATTTTTCGCATGCCCGTTCGACAAAAGCCAGAAGTTCGACTGGCTTTGGCTTTTGTCAGACAGTCTGCTGTATACACGTGCCGAATGTGGGCTGGTTTCTGTTGAACCAGCCAATGCTGGCCGATATTCGGCCTGTGTGTACCAGGCTTAAAAGCACTTTTGATCTGGATTTGGATCGACTCCTCTCTAGTGGGAATGGCCATAGGTGGATTGAAATTTTGATCCGTCTATGGCCAGCTTAAAACCTATGAAACACTATGGAAACAGTAAAACCTATGGAATGTTATAGAAGGAGAGAATCCTCTGGAACTCTACATAAAGTATGGAGCTCTATAGAGAGAGAGAGACTTATGGAACTTCATGGAAAATGTGAAACCTTTGGAACTCTATGAAGAATGAAATCTGTGGAACTGTAAAGAAATGGTTAACCTATGGAATTCAAAGGAAAGCATGAAACCTATGGAACTCTATGGAAAAAGTGAAACCGATGGAACTCTATGAAAAGAGTGAAACCTATGAAACTCCATGAGGTATTAAATCTATGGAACTCTATGGAAACAGTTAACCTATGGAATTCAATGGAAAGAGTAAAATATATGGCACTCTATGGAAAAAGTGAAACCTATGGAACTCTATGGAAAAGTGAAACCTTTGAAAAATTATAGATGGAGTGAAGCCAATGGAACGCAATGGAAAGAGTGAAACTTATGGAACTCTATGGAAAAAGTGAAACCTATGGAACTCTATGGAAAAAGTGAAACCTATGGAATTCTATGGAAAAAGTGAAACCTATGGAACTCTATGGGAAAAGTGAAACCTATGGAACTCTATGGAAAAAGTGAAACCTATGGAACTCTATGGGAAAAGAGTGAAACCTTTGAAAAATTATAGAGGGAGTGAAACTTATGGAACGCTATGGAAAAAGTGAAAAATTTGGAACTCTGTGAGGAATTAAATATATGGAAATCTATGAAAAGAGTGTAACCTATGGAACTATAATAGTTAGTCAATTTCAGTCCATGGGAAATGTGAAACCTTTGGAACTCCATGAAGAATGAAATCTATGTAACTCTATAGAAAAGCTTAACCTATAGAATTCGATGGAAAATGTGAAACCTATGGAACTGTATGAAAAGAGTGAAATCTTTGGAACTCCATGAGGAATTAAACCTATGGAACTCTATGGAAAGAGTTAACCTATAGAATTCAATGGAAAGAATAAAACCTATGGTACTTTATGGAAAAAGTGAAACCTATGGAACTCTATGCAAAAATAGAAACATATGGAACTCTATGGAAAAAAAGTGAAACCTATGGAACGCTATGGAAAAAGTGAAACCTTTGGAACTCTGTGAGGAATTAAATATATGGAAATCTATGAAAAGAGCTAACCAATGAATTGAATGAACCTATGGAATTCTATGAAGAGAGTGAAACTTACGGAACTCTATGGAATTCTATATAAATAGTGAGTCCAATAGATCTCTATGGAAAGTGTGAAATCAATGGCACAATATATAGAAAGAGAATCCTATGGAGCTCTGTGGAAAGACTGAATCCTATGGAACTCAGGTACTGAAAGAGTGAATCCAATGGAACTCTGTGGAAAGAGAGAATCTTATGGAACTCTATTGAAAGGGTGTAACCTATGGAACTATAGTAGTTAGTCAATTTTAGTCCATGGAAAATGTTAAACCTTTGGAACTCTATGAAGAATGAATTCTATGGAACTCTATGGAAAGACTTAACCTATAGAATTCAATGGAAAGAGTAAAACCTATGGTGCTTAATGGAAAAAGTGAAACCTATGGAACTGTATGAAAAGAGTGAAACCTTTGAAAAATTATAGAGTGAAATCTATGGAACGCTTTGGAAAGAGTGAAACCGTTGGAACTCTGTGAGGAATTATATATGTGGAACTTTATGAAAAGAGTGAAACCTTTGGAACTCTGGGAGGAATTAAATATATGGAACTCTATGGAAAGAGTTAACCAATGAAACGAATGAAACCTATGGAGAGAGTGAAACGTATGTAACTCTATGGAGGGGATGAAACCTGTGGAATTCTATATAAAATAGTGAGTCTGGTGGAGCTCTATGGAAAGTGTCATATTAATGGCACTTTATAGAAAGAGAATCCTATGGAGCTTTGTGGAAAAACTGAATCCTATGGAACTCTACTGAAAGAGTGAATCCAATGAAACTCTGTGGAAAGAGAGAATCTTATGGAACTCTATTGAAAGAATGTAACCTATGGAATTATAGTAGTTAGTCAAATTCAGTTGGACTTCTGTAATCTTGCAAAGGTTCTGTAGCTTTCCAAGCAACTTCCTTAGCCATAGGCGCCATTCTGGGAACACTTCATGTTCTCATTTAAGGCAAAGCGTTCTCTGATTGGATAGGGTGGAGTCGCAATTATTGAGAAAATGGAAAGAGTTCTCTGGCACCCATGCTGAGCAGGTGACCTCCTGGGTTCAGTAAGCAGCAGGGCATCCACTTGGCATGGGAACTAGAAGCAATTATTGATCGCTGTAGTAGTGATGGCTGCTAAAGTGATTTTCAGCTCCCGCAGGGATCCAACAGGTGTGGAAAATCCATTCTTACATACCATCCAATCTGCCATACCTGGAATTCAGCTTTAAGGATGTATTAATGATTACAGAGCTGCATTATCTGTGTTTTCTATACAGTATCTGCCTGTATTGACACTGGGACCTTGCTGCATCTAGACATTTCTGCCTACTGATTGCAGGTGATGGGAAGGGAACAAGTGGTATGGATGTGATTCACAGCTCATTATGTAATGATTTGGGGGAGGGACAGAACAGAGGAGTTGCTAATTACACTGAAAGTCAACAGATTTTCCATGTGAAAGGGCAGAGTAATGTGTAATGTGAAGGGAAAGGCAGGAAGCTTCTTGTGTACATGTAACCAGTACAGTATGTCACTGCTGATATACAGCCAGTCCACATTCCACACTTCTTTGTACATTACCGCCAATTATTGAAAACGCTAGTTCCTTATTGTAAAAAAAAAAAAAAAAAACATATGATGCAACATGGTATAATTTCTAATAACATAAACTATAGCTTCTACTTACTACTACTAGCAATAAGGAAAGAAGATGAGAAATTTAAATGAAGTACGACTTGGAGAGATTAAAAAAAACAAATCACACAAAGGTATCCCTTAGAGAATAATAATAATTCTTCTTCCTATACTTAATAATAATTAGAATTTTTTTTATAGGTGAGTGAACCCATTTGCACAAATCAAGATCCTACATACATTTGTGGGGGGGTGCTTCAAAATGATTTCTCAGCAAAAAAGCATGGAAATGCGGATGGATGGGAGAGTTGACTTTGAATATTAAAAAAATGCGATGTAGTTCCCCTTTAAAGTTTTTATTTTAATTAATACGTTTAAAATCCCAACAGAAATGATACATTAAGGGTGTGAATAAAGTGCGGGAGGGCAATATTTTCAGAATGACGCTAAGATTAAGAACATGACCTCAAACTAGCCAACGGAAACTTCAAAACTTTGAAAGTATTATTTTATTCAAGTAAAAAAAAAAAAAAAAATATATATATATATATATATATATATATATATATATATATATATATATATATATATATATATATAAACAAAAAAATAACATAAAATAAACCAATTATAATTGAAAAGAAAAAAATATAAATGGGACAGACTCTATTGGCTACTTGCTATTTTTCTTTTTTTCCGCTATCACTCTTCTATGTTTCTATTTATTTTATTACATTTATGCAGTCCGTGCTTTAGCATGTTATTGCTTTAGGCAGGCCATAGATAATGCAATAAAGAAAATCACATTCAGGGCCAGTTCACACCATAGAAACGCAGGCCGGATATGTTCCAGATGCTTTTCTGCATGCGTGTTTTTGGCTCATTTTTGATGCGTTCCAGTGCGTTTTCGATGTGTTTTTTGTGCGTTTTTGATGCACTCCAGCTCTTCCCCCCCCCCTTATTTTTATTAAATAAGAACAGTGTGTTCCAGTGCGTTTTTGGTGCGTTTACATGCATTCCAGTGCATTTTTGATGTGTTTTACAGCGTTCTAGTACAGTCCAGTGCAGGAAAAAAAAATTCTGGAACTGGAATGCGCTGGAACTGCAAGCACTGGTGTGACCTATGCCATTGAAAACCATATAACCTACTTTCCATGCATTTTTGATGCAGAAAAAAAAAACGCACTGGACTGCATGTGGTGTGAACTGGCCCTCAGTGTTGAGGGGGGAATTCCTCCCGTGGAGCTATTGTGTTCTCCTGGTGGGGGCAGGGAGAGCGGTTCCTGCTAGGAGAACACAATGGGTATTGTTAGAGGCTATAACCACTGGCAATAATCGCAATCTAGAAATCCAGCATGCTGGTTGTCCCTGCTGAACCGGCCAAAATTCGAACCATCTATGGCCAGCTTTAGAACTAAATCAAATGGCTCTGTGCTGGCAACCTGGAGATCTGGAACACCACATACAAACAAACACGCCCCCTGCAAAGTGCTACAATGAATAACACTGCAAGCTGATCGAAAAAAAAAAAAAACAGATCCCCCCACCCATACAAGAGTGCTGGACCCACTATTGTATTTCAACAGCAGAACGCTTCTGCTTTCAGAATACACTGATCAGTACTGCAGCTCACCGAATGCAGACCACTTATTAGGAACAAATTTCTGAAACAGTCCCATTCAACAGAAGTCAACTGTTAGATCCACTTCTGTTGAACAGCCATATATGGATCGAAATTTGGCTGATTCAGCAGGGACTGATCACAATTTTTGATCCATCTATGGCCAGCTTTGGGAAGTGTGAGTGGTATTGTTCGAACAGTCCAATTTGATATGGTTCCAAAGCGCTAACAAGAAACAAAAAAAAAAAAAGACTTCAATTGGTCTTCGTTACCCCTTCCCAAAAGTCAGAAGCATGCCAATTATCTATGCAAGCCTGAAGCCATGTTGAGCTATTATGCCGACCCCTACTATGTTGATTCTAGCTGTAATACCCATCAGTAGGCAGACAGTATTCAACAAGAATACACATAAAGTGGGTCTCCTCAGAGCACCAGACTGAGACAATAGCATTTTCACCTTTGATGGTACCCAAGCAGGAAGTACGAGAATGGAAGGGGATTCTACACAATTGATCTGCCACCTGGGGGGTGTGAGGGAGTTTCTGCCACCATTCCTCACCCCCCTTCAATAGGCAATAACACAATTAAGTATTTCAATTAAAAAGGAAGATCACCGTGCGCCTACCACCTACAGTCTTACTATTTTATTAAAGTGGTTACTTCCATTTTCTTATGTGTCTCAAACTGCTGCCCCCTGTTGTTTAAGACTAGAAAAAAAAAGACAAAAAGTCAGCATGTGTGCAGTAAATATAAAAATTTGTTTTCAGGGAAGTCTAATTTGTTTATTCCTGAAAATGCTCCTGTTTTTGCATATTCATAAACAGGGGCTAGTGAAATGTAGAGTTTTCATTTTGCCCAAATTTTGGCAAAAGTTCTGAGATTTGAATAAAATTTGCTGAAGGGTTTTTTTTCTTAGGCCTCGTGCACATGGGGCACCTGAAAAAGCCCCTCTGAATGACAAAACTTCTGGACGGAAAACGCAACATAAAAAATGCGCTAAAAGACGTGTTTTGCACATTATGCGCGTATAGTGATTGAATGTAAATGCATTCTACTGACCAGAGTATTAACTAGTTTTAACTATTAAGTATTAACTCCCCTGCGCAAATCGCCGTCATTGTATGTCGGGGCGCGTACACGGAGATTTGTGGGTGCGCGCGCTTATTCACGAGCGGGGGGGAGGAGCCAACCAGCTCCAGAAACAGGCAGATTGGGGATCTGTCAGTGTAAACAAACAGATCCCCGTTCTGTCAAGGGGGGGAGAAACAGATCGTCTGTTCTTAGTGATTAGGAACAACGATCTCCCTCCTCCTCCAGTGCGCAAAGTAAGTTCGACAAAGACATGGATGAGCGAGTTTGGGGTGGAGGAACTTGACTGGCCCGCAAACCCGACAGAACACCTTTGGGATGAATTACAGCGGAGACTGCGAGCCAGGCCTTCTCGTCCAACATCAGTGTCTGACCTCACAAATGAGCTTCTGGAAGAATGGTCAAACATTCCCATAGACACACTCCTAAACCTTGTGGACGGCCTTCCCAGAAGAGTTGAAGCTGTTATAGCTGCAAAAGGTGGGCCAACTCAATATTGAACCCTGCGGACTAATGCCCCGTACACACGGTCGGATTTTCCGACGGAAAAAGTGCGATTGGATTGTGTTGTCGGAAATTCCGATTGTGTGTGGGCTCCATCGGACTTTTTCCTTCGGAATTTCCAAACACACAAAGTTTGAGAGCAGGCTATAAAATTTTCCGACAACAAAATCCGATCGGTTAAATTCCGATCGTGTGTACACAAATCAGACGCACAAAGTGCCACGCATGCTCAGAATAAATTAAAAGACCAAAGCTATTGGCTACTGCCCCGTTTATAGTCCCGCCGTACGCGTTTTACGTCACAGCGTTCAGAACCATCGGATTTTCCGACAACTTTGTGTGACCGTGTGTATGCAAGACAAGTTTGAGCCAACATCCGTCGGGAAAAAATCCATGGATTTTGTTGTCGGAATGTCCGACCGTGTTTACGGGGCATTAGACTGGGATGCCATTAAAGTTCATGTGCGTGTAAAGGCAGGCGTCCCAATACTTTTGACAATATAGTGTATATTAATCAAAGCTTCACAGATGTTCTAATCTTTCCCTTTTAATCCAGAAAAAACAAGATCAATTTTAATACTGTATAAACTTTTTTTTTTTCAATAAAACATTTTTTTTTTTTAAATAAACTTGCCATAGCAAGATTTAATTGCTTCGTAATAAGACAACATTCTTTGCAGATACTCTGTGAAAGATAGTTAATATTTTGTAGCCTTCCTTGTATCAGCTTTGAAATTTCCATTCTAATAATGCCCCCTAATGTTAAATAGATAAATAAATATATACAGGCATATGTGATAAATCATCTCTTTGCGTGTTTTTACAGCTTGTCAATAATACGCAGATTTCGGGAAGCGCCGACTAGACGTGGTTTTTCGTATTTATCAATTTATATAATAGGACAATTCACACGTTTCTGTTTATTATAGAGAGGTGTGCATGGTAAGCATTTACTGGAAACTATTTGGGTTTCGTCTCAGGAAAATGCTAATTATCTTGGGATTTACAGGTTTTAGCTGTAATTAAATATTTAAATGTGTGAGAACTTTGAAATTGCCTTTTCTTTTCAGATCCCGCAGTCATGTGATAATTGAGGTCCTTGTCACCACTATCTGGTGTAAATCACTGTCAACAAGAGACCTGGATAATCTATACCCCTGAGCTGGGAGTATTGTCATTCAATTAAAGCCTTCATTGTGTGCTTACCTTGATGGTGTTTATCTTGCATTTACTGCTATGGCAAGGGGTTTGTTTTTGGAGGTGCTCATAGACAGATGTCCATTGTCTTTACCAATCCATAGACATTAGATAGCCTGAAGAAATGGGTGACTTTTGTGTTTAAAATTGTAAATCCAGACACATTTTTTTTTTTTTTGCTTTGGATAATGTGGGGAAGGTTTAGAACCCCATCCAAGTTTTTTTTTTTTCTATTTGGAGCTCTGATGGAGAGTGATGTCCAATGATGTCCAATGGATTCACCCAAAGCTGCCAATAGGGGGGGGGTTACAGCAAGCTCTCAAAAAAACTAGCCTGGGCCCTATCGGGGCAGGTTTGGCTTGGCAGCAGGTAGAGTGGCACGATTCTGGAAAAAATGAGAATCACGATTCTCGGCATAACATCATCTTTCACATTATACGAAAAAAATTGGGCTAACTTTACATTTTTTTTATTTTTTATTTTTTTTGTGGTTTGTTTTTAATTCATTAACCACTTCAGCCCCGGAAGATTTTACCCCCTTCCTGACCAGAGTACTTTTTGCGATTCGGCACTGCGTCGATTTAACTGACAATTGCGCGGTCGTGCGACGTTGTACCCAAACAAAAATTGATGTCTTTTTTTTTCCCCACAAATAGAGCTTTCTTTTGGTGGTATTTGATCACCTCTGCGGATTTTATTTTTTGCGCTATAAACAAAGAAAAAGCGACAATGTTGAAAAAAAAAAGCAATATTTTTTTATTTTTTGCTATAACAAATATCCCCCAAAAATACATTAAAAAACATTTTTTTTCTAAGTTTAGGCTGATATATATTCTTCTACATATTTTTTGAGGAAAAAAATCGCAATAAGCGTATATTGATTGGTTTGCGCCAAAGTTATAGCGTCTACAAAATAGGGGATAGATTTATGGCATTTTTATTATTATTTTTTTATTTTTTTTATTAGTAATGGCGGCGATCTGCGATTTTTTTCGTGACTGCAACATTATGGCGGACACATCGGACACTTTTGACACCATTTTGGGACCATTGTCATTTATACAGCGATCAGTGCTATAAAAATGCACTGACTACTGTGTAAATGACACTGGCAGGGAAAGGGTTAACCACTAGGGGGGGGGATGAACAGGTTAAGTGTGTCCTAGGGAGTGATTCTAACTGTGGGGGGGAAGGGGCTACCTAGGACATGACAGAGATCACTGCTCCCGATCATAGGGAGCAGTAGATCTCTGCCATTACACAAGGCAGAACGGGGAAATGCTTTGTTTACATAGGCATCTCCCCATTCTACCTCTCCACACCGCAATCGCGGAGAGCATCGAGTTCCGGGGACCAGCGGGCACGCTCCCGAAAGGCGGCAAAATTAAAGGGACGTAGCTGTATGCCCACTTGCCTGCCTGTGTCATTCTGCCGACTTACATCTGTGTGCGGCGGTCGGCAAGCGGTTAAAGCGGTTGTATACCCAGAAGAAAGAAAAAAAACCTATAAGGCAAAGGCATAATGAGCTAGTATGCACCACATACTAGCTCATTATGAAATACTTACCTTAGATCGAAGCCCCCACACAATCTCCTGGTCACCGCCGAGGGAACTTTTTTGCCTCTGCAATTCTTCCGGGTTCCCGGCTCCGGCGCTATGAGTGGCCTGGAGCCGCGATAACATCACCCCCGCGCATGCGCGCTGGTGTCTTCTTTCCGGCAAGGTGCTCTGATTTTCTGGCAGCATCCACCAGACTTTCAGAGCGCATGCGCCGTTGATGTCAGCAGCTTCATGCAAGGTGAATAGCTCCTAAACCGTACAGGTTTAGGAGATATTAATTTTACCTACAGGTAAGTTTTATTATAGGCTTACCTGTCGGTAAAAACATGCTAGGTGAGGTATACAACCAAGTGTAAAAGTTTAAAGTGTATTTTTTTCCCCAAAAAATGTGTTTAAAAGACCGCTGCGTAAATATTATGTGACATAAGATATTGCAACGACCGCCATTTTATTCTCTAGGGTCTCTGCTAAAAAAAAATATATGCTCTTCACCTTGTATGTTTGGATTTAATTCATCTTGTTGTGTTTCTTTTGGATAGGCCTACTGTTGTCTGTTAAGATGTAACGGTCCTGAGGAAGCAGATTGTGAAACGCGTCAACCTCTTGACAGAACTTAGCTTGGCCAACGGCTTATATTTATACATGAGCTTTTGCTCTTAATGATTTTATCTATGTTATTTTAACAAATTTTGTAATAAATAATTTTTTATAAAATTTTGGTTGCTGCGTCTCTTTCTGATACTGTTAAAGTCAGTAAAATTCCACCTTTTTTTCTAAAAAAAAAAAAAAATAAAAAAAAAAAAATTATATATATATATATATATATATATATATATATATATATATATATATATATATAATTTTGGGGGGTTCTAAGCAATTTTCTAATACTGGTTTTAACTTGTAAGCAACAAGTGTCAGAAAAAGGCCTGGTCTTTAAGTGGTTAAACTGACCTCATTTTCAGACAGAAATTCACCCCTTTTGTTCTAAAAGAATCAAATGGTACAATGTTTATAGTTACAGTGGAACCTTGGATTGCGAGCATAATCTGTTCCAGGAAAATGCTTGTAATCCAAAGCACTATCAAAGCGAGTTTCCCCATAGAAGTCAATGGAAACGAAGATAATTTGTTCCACATTGACTTCTATTGCATGCAATACCGCATGTGCCCAGAGGTGGGGGGCGCCGGAGAGCCTCGGAAATACTCGAGGACAGCTCAGCTGAACTCGGAAAACCTCAGAAAGGCTCGAAAACACTCAGGAATGGAGTATTTCCGAGTGTTTCTGAGTATTTTCGAGTGATTCAGAGTATTTCCAAACGGCTCCAAACCACTCCGAACCGTTCCGAGTCTCACCGGCACCCCCACAACACTAGCAAACCGAGTCAGGATTTAAAAAAAAAAGTTGCTCGTCTTTCAAAACGCTCGTTAACCGCCTTACTCGTTAACCAAGGTTCCACTGTATCTCTCAGCGCTGACCAATGTTGATAAACAATTGCCAGATGTTTTTTTTCCTTTGACAGCTGTGAGTGAGCAGGGAACGGCTCTGCACTTGTTACAAAGAATCATGGAAATGCTGGATTAGGATCGTGAGGGGGGGTGTTGAATCGCACAATTTTTTAACAATTAATCGTGCAGCTCTAGAAGCAGGGTGAATCCTCCCTCAGGCTCCTCTCCCCCAAGGGAATTCCAAACATTCATCTAACTTGCTGGCCATCCCAACCCCTGCAGAAATAGCCTCCAATGCTGACTCTGTAAGCTTTTCTTTCTCTTGTTATGCTATGGGCAGTGGAAGCCACACTCTGATTGATCTAGGGCACCATCCATCAGACTCACAATGGCTCCCTCCATGCCTCTGCTGGGACTTGTACAATGGAGCCCCATTACCAGGGGTATGAGTGTTGCCTCCCAAGTAATGGGGAGTGCCCCTAGTATCCTGCGCTCTGTCACCCCCAAGAACTCCCCTTAGCTGTTGGTAGTGAACACTGCCTGGGGTCCCACTGCTGCTCGTGTTTCCCCCTGATTGTTTGAGCAGGTCTCTGGAAGTATTGGAGAAATCATACAACGGTTCATGTGTTTTAGGGGTTTTGAAGATCTCCCTTTTCTTCCCTTCTTTAGGGCTACAGAACAGATATAAAAATGGCTATTTGGACATAACTTCAGATTTTTGATACGGAAATTTATATTACAACCAGTTTTGTATCTGTTTTGGAGCCCTGAAGAAGGAGCAGATCACTGAGCCCATGAAGCGCTTTGACTGTTTCATGTTTTTCTTGTTATGCACCAACAATAACATCGTGGACTCTTGGATCTTTCGTCTGGTGCCCTCATCAGACCATTTGGGCTGGACTGACACTTCACAGCTGATTTCAAATGGGGTTCCAGAAACAGAAACAGACTACGGTGCATGCAAAGTCAATAGCCAATGCATTTCATTGAATGCAGTTTAGACTTTATATACTGTAAGACGATATCCGAGATCGAATGGGATGATGGATATCCATCGCTAAAGCTGGCCGTAGACAATTCCTTTTATTTTGCAATCAGCAAAGAGGCTGATCAAAAAAAGAAAAATGCACATATTCCCTCATCCACACAAGTAAAGCCTGGTACACACCATGAGGTTTTTTTCTGGGGGGGTTGAAGGAGGAAAAAGGAAAAAACTTATGCCGCGTACGAGCGGAATGTCCAACAGAAAAAGTCCGATGGAAGCTTTTCATCGTATATTCCGATCGTGTGTAGGCCTCATCAGACTTTTTTTTTTTTTTTTTAAATTCTGACGGACCTAGAAATAGAACGTGTTCTAAATATTTCCGATTCCTATCGGGAAAACCGATCGTCTGTATGCTGGTCCGACGGACCAAAAACGACGTATGCTCTGAAGCAAGTACGAGACGGAAGCTATTGGCTACTGTATATTGAACTTCCGTTTTTCTATTCCCGTCGTACGTGTTGTACGTCACCGCGTTCTGGACGGTCAGAATTTGGTGTGACCGTGTGTAGGCGAGACTGCTTTAGCAGAATTCCGTCGGAACTCCGTCAGAAAAACCTTCAGAGTTTATTCTGACAGGAAAACCGGTCGTGTGTACAGGGCATTACAGTTCTAGCAGGAAAAATCCAAGGAAAACTCTAAGCTCACTTACTGACCAGCCCGCAGACAACCAAATTAACCTGTCTAACAGTATGCGTTAAAAACGTTTTTAACGCATACTGTTATTTTCGTTGTCCGCGGGCTGGGCGGTAAGTGAGCTTGAAGTTTTTCTTGGATTATTCCCTGGCTTTTTTTCTAAGATATGTTGCCTTCCAATGCTTCTTGCTGCAATCGCCAGTTATAGGTGGGGGGCAATGGCTTTCTTTTTAGTATTACAGTTCCAGTAGGAGCCGCTGTACTAACAATCAGATGTTAGTACACTGATCTCTCATGCTGTTGTGTTCTGACAGGGGGGCGGCCCCCTCCACCAGAACACTCCAGTCTGCGCTCTCAGCCATTGGCTGAGATCGCTGATCGGGAGCCAATCTGATGCTGGTTTTCCACTTTTGTCGGACCGGCTGCCATACACACAATTCATGTGTACTAGAATTAAAGCAGAATTCCACCCCAAAATGGAACTTCCGCTTTAAGTGCTGGTGACCCCCTGACATGCCAAATTTGGCATGTCATTTTTTTGGGGGAGGGGGGGGAGCGGGTACCCTGTTTTTACAGGCACCCAGCTCCTACATCCTCCCCTGGCTCTGCGACGTTGGTAGGAAGATCACCTCTCCCCCCTCCCTCCCTGCAATCTTCTGGGACACGTCACAGGTCCCAAAAGATTGCCCGGTCATTGGCCCGCGGCGTTGGTAGGAAGATCACCTCTCCCCCCTCCCTCCCTGCAATCTTCTGGGACACGTCACAGGTTCCAGAAGATTGCCGGGTTATTGGCCCGCGACGTCGGTAGGGAGATCACCTCTCCCCCCTCCTTCCCTGCAATCTTCTGGGACACGTCACAGGTCCCAGAAGATTGCCCGGCCATTGGCCCGCGGCGTCGGTAGGAAGGTCGCCTCTCCCCCTTCCCTCCCTGCAATCTTCTGGGACACGTCACAGGTCCCAGAAGATTGCCCGGCCATTCACAGCGCACAGCGAGGCTCGCGCATGCGCAGTGCGTGCACGGCTGTGAAGCCACAGCCAGACGCCCAGATTTAGAACGCCGGTGCCGCGGAGAGGAGGCAGAGAGGAGCGGGGCTTTGTACGCCCGCATCGCTGGACCGTAAGATAGGTCAGTGTCTGATTATTAAAAGTCAGCAGCTACACTTTTTGTAGCTGCTGACTTTTAAATGGGTGGAACTCCGCTTTAAGATGAATAAAGGAAATCCTCCCAGCTGTCCCAATGTATTCTGACAGTGGGAACTCCTCTGCTGTAGAAATAAAACGCATAGATTGGCTCCATCCAGGGATCGAATAAAAGTTTTCCAACAGCCCCATTACATTACAGCCCCGTACGATTGCCTTCTGTCTAGCGGGAACGGCAGCTTAAGTGGCTTATATTGGACAACCCTGAGATGGGACAATAGGATGGAAACTATTAGTGGTGTAAGAATGCAATTACACGCATAGCCACCCACTAACTGGAGACTTCCCAAAGGCTTCTCTAATGAGCTGGAGATCCTTACCAATACATTTGCAGGTGGTTAGTCCCACCCCAGTGCTCAATCTTGGATTTGGACTTTGATGTTCAGTCCTGTATTTATCATTCACACAGTGGTGCAGTTTCATGTTTGCTGAACACAGGTAGATGATACTTGGTGTATGATTGAGAAGAGACGTCTAATGTGAAAGTATCTGTGCAATCTACTAGTTCTACACCCACCTTTTGAGGCATGGAGGACTGCAGGCAACAATGACTTGTGATTGTTGGCCACAGTTTCAATGTTTAGTTGAGACGTCCTATCTGGAATAACAATTGTTTTCACAAGGTCTGCAAGTATGAATATATTAGAGAATAATGAAATACAGTGTATGGAGCTCCTTCTATGATTTCAGGCTTCTAATTATACCAAATTTGCACTCAAACATTGATATATTTTAACATTTTTACATAATAACTTCAACTCTACACATACAGTTTCCACAGTTTGTCCTAAGTGCCTGTTGGGATACATCGGCCGCATTTAATAGACAACATTGTCTTGGTTTTGAATTGGTGGTGGTTTACCGCCATGTAATTATTTGAATCTGTATTGGTTATTGTGATTTAACACATTTTTCTTATATTTTATCATCACGTATCTCATTAACTCTTAGGTAAACAGTTTTCCTTATTTTTGTATTTATAGCGTTTAAGTTCCACCGTGTAGAAATGGTATTAGTAGGCGCAGATATTGTGAGATATTGTTTTTGGGTCTTTTTAAACATTTATAGGATTCACTATAAAGCATTGGGGGCCTGTGCTCAATATTTGGGGGGGTGGGGGGCACCAAACAAATCTGCCCCCCCCTTACTCGCTCTACCAAGACCGCCCGCCCCCCCCCCCCCAGACGGACGTGAAGGGGGCGATCAGTTGCTTACCTTAGACTGCTCCTCGCTCCATCTTGTTTCAGCTCGTCATGGGAAGTGCCGGGCCCTTGATTCTCCTCCTGGCCGAACAGAAAGTGGGTCCTGAAACCCCACGGCAATTGGCCAGAAGGAGAAGAAGGAAGACATTAGCGAATATTAATTCACTAATGTCACACAACTAGGTGGGCTCAAGGCTCTGCACCCCCCGAGCCCACCCTTTTTTTAAGCCAATTAGAGCCTCTGGCTCCAATTATGGGCTTAAAAAAAAACCATTGAAATCCATGCGTCTGGCGCCCTGCATGTAGATACGGGCGCATGGATTAGGGGGGCGGCGCCCCTGCTATAAAGGTATTTCCACCTGCTGCTCATACTTACCTCTGTCACTTCCCTCTTGCTCTTTTCTGCTGCCAAGAGCAAAGAAAAATACCCGGTACTTCCGGGTTTGGTAGAGCATGTGACTCACTCCCCTTCCTTCCACATGACAGAGCCGATACATGCTGGTTGGCCACTTAGGCACCCAAAACTGTCACATAGTGGTGGGAAGAGAGCCCTTAGCCATGGTTTTCCTTACTGGAAACATATCATATTAAAGTACGAGTATTCTTATGTCTCTCCGTTAGTTAGTAACTGTATGTGGCCACTGTTGAGATATTGGCCACAGGGTTCTCTGGATGAGGATGCTCACTGTCAGACCTAATGTGGTTCTAAACATACAAGGTTTTTTTTTTTTTACCAGGTTTTTAATTTACCTTAATGCATTCTATGCATTAACCACTTCCTGCCCAAGGCAGTCATAATACGTCCTTGACCTTGAGTGGAGATATCTGAATGATGGGTGCAGTTGCACCCATCATTCAGATATCAACTTTTTCAGCCGGAAATTCCCTGCACCGTAAGAGCAATAATAGCAGCTGTTCAGGTTGTTGATTGGTTTTACTGGGGACTGGGAGCCAGGGCCTTAAGTACAATCTACCTGGCCCAAGATGGCTGCTGAAGTCACATGGGGCATCAACATCCAATTGGGTGCTTCCCCAGTGAACCAGGGAACCATAGAGTAGCTGTTTTCCCCTTGACCTCCTCTCCAGCTGCAGTACCGCTGTGGAAGAGTGCCACCTACAGTGCAAAAAGTAGACTGCATCCACCTACACACCCATGACTTGAATTTCAGCTGATCCAACAGGAATCAGTCAAAATGTATGGTCAAGCTTAAGCTGCTGACTTACTGGAACTACTCAAATGTCAGTTATACAAGGCCTTCAAATACCATACATCCATTGTCTCAGCACTGGCTTTTCAGCACCCCTCCATGCTTCCTGATTATGGGCATGACAAAGAAGTTGCACAATGACGACTAATAGCATCTAACTAGAACAATTCTATCCCATACATATGCTGATGGTAATAGCAAACTAAGTCGAAAAGGACCTCTCTTGGTCAATAGTTGACCTATATCTGTGCCATTATATGAATAGCCATAGATCCAAAAAGAAAACTTTGAAAAAGGGACATTAATAATATCCCTTTAAATACTGTTGCCCTCTACCATTCCTTGGTGGTCATTTGGTCGTTGTCCATTGTTCCTTTGTCTTTCTGTTTCATTGGATTGATTTAGTTCTTTATCTCTCTCTATCCTTGTCTTGGTCTCCACAAAGACAATGAACAGAGCTGTATACAGCTGTGTGATTGTTTTAGGGCTTTGTGGTCAGATGCATGTACTCCTCTCAAACTTTTTAATGCCCATGATGACCAGTCTAAGTCAGACTTTTTTGACATCCTGCTCCATTATGTGGTCTTCCGGGTCATAATCTGATGTTCCTGTCATGGATAATTCCAAATTATGGCCTTTGTCCTTTTAAAATGTATGTACACCTCATCAGTTCTATTCAGTGACCTAACATGACCTGACAGGTCAAGGCTCCTGTGTTGTTTCAATAGGTCATTGATATAAAGCAAACCTGTCACTGGGATAAGGTTATCATCAATGGCGCCTACAGACTTTAGAGAACATATGTGTCTCTACTCTTCATGACCCTCCATGATTCTCTCTGGCTGAGCCCTCTCAGTGTAAAGTTCATCAGCTGGCTTGAACGTTTCCAGTCATTCACTATTCTTTCCTCAGGGACAGTCAAAGCCCCTTCCTCATTCAATGCAAACCCTCATGTTTGTAGAAACATCTTTCATCTTCCAGAAAGTGCAAGATGTATGGACATCTGGACCCTATCTACTGCCTTTAGGTAGCTTAAAGTGAACTTGTGCCTTGACCATGCCATGCAAAGTAACAAGTTTACTTTAAAGCATTTGTAAAGGCTAACTTTTTTAACAACTTCCTGCTAGGCCAATTCTGACATTTCTCTCCTTTATTCATTTCAGGTACTTATTTAGCTCCCTCAATTTACTCAGCACTTTACATGTAAATATTGTACATTCACATCAGTCCCTGCCCTTAAGGAGCTTACAATCTAAGGTCCCTGACTCACAATCACACATACACATACTAGGGGCCTATTAAGGTGACCAGATTTTTAAAATGAAATCCGGGGACATATTTTTTTTTTACTAGTAATGGCAGCAATGGACAACTCTTTGCCCGTCTCCGCTGCCGCCGCCCGCCTCTCAGCCTGTCAAGTCTAAAGCCCCATACACACTATCAGATTTTCTGCTGATTTTTTCCTTCAGATTTACCAAAACCATATAATATGAGGTCAAACCTTAGGAGTTTCAATTTGTATGCAATCAGGCAGACCTTTGCACTACATGGTTTTGGTAAATCTGAAGACAAAAATCAGCAGAAAATCTGATAGGGTGTTTAGGCCTTTACTATTCAGGCCCCAGCTACTACTGGGAGGGGAGCAGAGGAAGATCACTCCACCAGGGAAGGCAAGGAGATAAGCAGGCAGGCGGCTGGCCGGGACTTGAGCCAAGGCAGAAGAACATGCGAGTGGAGCTGAATGGGCATGCGCCCAAAACTGAAGAAATAGTCCCTCCGCTCTGACCAGCACATGATCATCAGAAAGGGGCACAGATCATGGAAAAAAATAAACCCCCATAAGCTAGTAGGAGCGGCAGAGGAGAAGGGGGGTGCAATTCAGATTTTTTTCTTTTTATTCTGCATGGGCTGTCTTTGAAATTGCCCCAGCCCCTGTTCAAATGCAATCCGGGGACAAAACTGGGGACAGACTTGGTCCGAGAACAGTGTCCTCAATCCGGGGACTGTCCCCAGAAAGGGGAAGGTGATGTCTGGTCACCCTAATTTAGACAGGAGCCAATTAACCCACCAGCATGGCTTTGGAGTGTGGGAGGAAAGGAGAGTACTCAGAGGAAGCCCACGCAGGCACAGGGAGAACATGCAAACTCCAGGCAGGTACATGTAAAAATCATCATTTTGTTTTGTTAGAAAATTACTCAGAACCCCCAAACATTATATATATATATAAATTATATAAATATATATAATTTTTTTTTTTTAAAGTTGAGGCCCTAACAGCTCTCCTCTCTCACCAGACCTCTTTGCTTTGCCTCTTTCCCTTCTCATTTTGTTCTCCCCCGTGCAGACTAGGGAGGGATTGTGCTGACTGGGGGGGGGGGGGTTGTGCAGACTGGGGGGGGGATTGTGCTGACTGGGCAGGGGGGGATCTTGCAGACTAGGGAGGGATTGTGCTGACTGGGGGGGGGGGGGTGCAGACCGGGGGGGGTTTGCAGACTGGGGGGATTGTGCTTACTGGGCGGGGGGGGGTTGTGCTGACTGGGGGAGGGGAATTGTGCTGACTGGGGGGGGTTGCAGACTGGGCGGGGGGGGGCTTGTGCAGACTGGGGAAATATTGTGCAGACTGGGGGAGGATTTTGCAAACTGAGGGAGTATTATGCTGACTGGGGGGGTGGTTGTGCAGACTAGAGGGGGGGATTGTGCAGACTGGGAGGGGGGGTTGTACAAACTGGGGGAGGATTATGCTGACTGGGGGGAGGATTATGCAGGCTCTGAGAGGATTGTGCTGACTGGGGGGGGGGGGGATTGTGCAGACTGGGGGGAGGATTGTGCAGACTGGGGGGCTACACAGTGCTCTGGACAGTGGTCTGAGAGGAGGCCTGTAATGTACACAGTGCTCTGGACGGTGGTCTGAGAGGAGGCCTGTAATGTACACAGTGCTCTGGATGGTGGTCTGAGAGGAGGCTTGTAATGTACACAGTGCTCTGAACAGTGGTCTGAGAGGAAGCCTGTAATGTACACAGTGCTCTGGATCGTGGTCTGAGAGGAGGCCTGTAATGTACACAGTGCTCTGGACAGTGGTCTGAGAGGAGGCCTGTAATGTACACAGTGCTCTGGACAGTGGTCTGAGAGGAGGCCTGTAATATACACAGTGCTCTGGACAGTGGTCTGAGAGGAGGCCTGTAATGTACACAGTGCTCTGGATGGTGGTATGAGAGGAGGCCTGTAATGTACACAGTGCTCTGGTGGTATGAGAGGAGGCCTGTAATGTACACAGTGCTCTGGACGGTGGTCTGAGAGGTTGCCTGTAATGTACACAGTGCTCTGGACAGTGTTAAGAAGTATCTTTCTTTTTTTTTATCTCATGGACAGAATGTAAGAAATAACGTATATATCATACAATCATTCCATAAACACATACCACATACACTGCATATATCATTTGAGGAAAATATGCTTATAAAATAGTTTACCATTTGCCAATAAAAAAAAATAAAAATATGTCCCCGGATTTCATTTTGAAAATCTGGTCACCTTAGTGTAGGGTCAGGTCCTCCTTCTGACAGAGAGATAGATTAGTGGCAGGGAGAGGTTCCAGATGAGTAAGGAAACGATGGGGACACGCCATCCTGCCTGAAGACCTCCCTGTTTGGGTCCAGACTGGCCAGGCCGCATTCCACCCCTCAAAACAGGCGCTGTCGACACATCTGAGACCTGCTGTGCTGCACATTGCTATTACATGTTGTGATTATTCCCTTTTGGGTGCCTTTCTGCCAGGTTTGTTTGTTTGTGAATTACTGGATTCTGCATTAATACAAGGTCTGCTCTCTACAACCGGAGTCTATGTAATTACTGCCGCCGCACCCCACTGCACCTCCCCACACCCTTGCTATAGGTGAAGGTCATTTATGTTCCTCCTGAAGCCTGACTGGAATGCTCCCTGGACGTTGCTAGGACGTTGCTAAGCAAGGCCTAGCCATTACTGCTCACCTCCACCATCATAGGAGTGAGCTCTGAAATGCTGAGCTCAGAGCTACCGCATCAGGGGGAGAGAAAAAGCATGTGATGGGGTTTGAATCAGAGGAAAATCTCACTCCTACGATGGTGGAGGTGAGCAGTAATGACTAGGCCTCTCTTAGCAACGTCCTGGGAGTAGTCCAGTCAGACTTCAGGAGGTATGTAAATGGCCTACACATATAACAAGGGCTGGGTTTAACTTCAGTCAAAGCTGCACTGTTTGTTTTAATCTTCAGATACTCCTTATTGTTTTTTGGAATGGTGAACCAACCTTCTATTTGAGCTAGTGAACAGACACACTTCACAGGTATCCACTTTAGGCCACACAATGTTCAAATGCCCACAAGAGAAACATGGAAATCTATTGTGACCCTGCAAATGTATCTCATATTCAGGCATCTTTATTCCTTCAACTGTAAAAATAGGTTTGTAGTTGTTAAAGGTTCTTTATATATGCATTATGCTTTAGGCCTCATGCACACAGGATTTGAAAAAAAAGCCAGCGCTGCTGCTAGGAAAAAACAGCTTTTAGCCACGTTTATTGAATAGTGATTACAGGTGTTTATGCGCGTTTAGCCGCGTTATCGTTTTTACAGTAAAAACACTCCGTATAATGTAAAAACGCCTTGAAACGCCAAACATAGCTAAAGGCGGCTAAAAGCTTGTTAAAGCGTTAAAGCGGAGTTTCGCGAAAAAAAATATTTTAGATGTCAGCAGCTGCTGACTTTTAAAATAAGGACACTTACCTGTCCCGGGGTCCAGCGATGTCGGCACCCGAGACCGAACCGTCCCTCGATCCTCGGGTGCTGCCGCCGCCATTCTCACTGTGGGAATCAGGAAGTGAAGCGTTGCGGCTCCACTGCCCGGTTCCCTACTGCACATGCGCGAGTCGCGCTGCGCGTCTACACTGGTCCCCGTTGTGTTGTGGGAACTGTGTATTTCCCACAACACAACGGGTGTGGGCGGGGGGTTCGCGGCTAGCTGCGGCTAGCTATACCCGGAAGTGGGTGCAGATACCTGTATTATACAGGTATCTGCACCCCCCTTCCCCCTGAAAGGTGCCAATTGTGACACCGGAGGGGGAGGAGGAATCCGATGAGCGGAAGTTCCACTTTAGGGTGGAACTCCGCTTTAAGCCGAGCATAGCGGCGTTTTTTGTTTTTTTTTACAATCAACAGCCTCTGCTCCTGAACGCACAGGCAGTCGTTTTGTTCTACTGCCCCAAAATGCTTATGCCTCCAAACTCCTCTGAAACTTAATGTGTGCATGGACACACATCTCACAAAAGTGATACTGCAGGTTAACATGGAGGAGGCAGTGAAAAAAAAGAAAACGCCAGACGCCCCTAAAAGCAGCTGCAAAAATGTCCTGTGTGCATGAGCCCTTATACTGTGTGTGTGTGTATATATATATATATATATATATATATATATATACATACATATATATATATAATAATTCCATTTTTTATATTATAGAATTATACTAATATATGCTGTATATAGATATATACATATACAGTATATATATTTGGGAATAAATATAAAAAATATATATCTACAGTATATGTTCTTTGTTTATGCACCTTGTATATTCCTGCCTGCTCATAGTTCTTATCACACACACCCAGCCCCTTCCAGGACAGCATGTCCTCTCTAGTTTTGTCAGATCTATAGATTGCTTAAAAAGGAGTTCGGCCCGCCCCTTTAAAAATTAAAAGTCAGAAGCTACACATACTGCAGCTGCTGATTTTTAACAATCGGACACTTACCTGTCCTGGAGTCCAGCGATGTCGGCACCGCAGCCGATGTTTCCATCGGCTAGAAGGGTGCTGCCACCACCTTTGCTGATAAGGAATCTCGGCAGTGTAGCTTTTTGGCGAAGCTCGCTGCGCTCTCTTACTGGTCCGGCAGAAAGGGAGGGAGGAGGGGGGCTGAGCTGCTGATGTACTTTGCCGCGGCCTGGTCTCCCAGGAGTGGGGACAGGGTACCTGTAAAAAACAGGTACCCGCTCCTCCCTCCCCTTGAAAGGCTTGTGCTTTTTCTTGCTCTTGTGCACGTTTTTTTTGAGCTTCTTCAAGTTCCTTTAAGCTTCTTTGAGCATGAGCAGTTTTTTCTTTCTATATATTTCTATTTTCTTAACCACTGTATAAAAAAAAAACAAAAAGCTGTAACAAACGTTTTCATGCGTTTTCAAGCTTCTTTGAGCTTTTTTGAGCTCTTTTGAGCTTTTTTGAGCTCTTTGTGGCACTAGCTCCTCTCAAAAACACGAGTTTGGTAGGTTTTTATTCTGCCTATAGGAGCATATGCCTGAAAACGCCTAAAAAAGCCATAGTGTGCATGGACACATTGGCTAACATGAAGGGAAGGGGAGTTTGCAGGCAGAAAAAATAAGAGCTCAAAAGCCTGTAGGAGCCGCTTCTTTGAGCTCCTTTGAGCTGCAGTGTGCATACTCTGTACATCCCCAGTTGATTCCTTTTTCTTGGTCTGTACAGCTCTGATTTCTTCCTCCTTTAGTAAGTAACAGTCTTTATTAGATCAGCAACAGCCCCTTACAGGCTAGGTCCCTTAGAAAGTAGCACAATGTGTTGTGAACTGCATCCCAGAGTACCTCAGACTACCTTGCTCTTCCACTGCAGGAAATGCTAGCCCACCTGGCTGCTTCTCCACAAGTCTACTCTACTGACTCTCTGGAGATCTCCCAGGGAAAGGTATGGAAGATTTAAGCACACCACTATCTTCCAGGGATACCTGCTACATGTGTCAGACCCCCCTCCCTTGTAGGTCCCAGCACCGTGCTGTAGTACTCATACTGTCCTCTTGCTTGCGCTGCCCCTCTGAGAAGACTCCTTCCAAGCTTCTCCTGTTGTCAGGATCCTCCCAAGCCAGCACCTGAGTTCTAGGCCGAGGTAGACCCCCCCCCCCCAAACTAGGGGGTCCGCCTCAAGGGCCACCGACAGTCTCCTCAGCACTGCATCTCCACCTTCCAACTGACTCCCCTGCTGGTATGACTCATCCATATTTAAGGGCTTACTTAGTCCCCTGCCAGGCCCATAGCTTGGGGATTGGCTAAGGTCCCCTAAATATGCTGAACAACTCCCCTAGCCTCCTCCCTCCAGATTCCAGAATGTTCTCCAACTTTCCAGAAGTAGGGGGAGGCACCAGAGAGCTGCCTGTATGAGTCATCCAGCCCTGATCTCTAGTAACCCTGACCCAATTACAGATTTACAGGCCTAAGCATGAGTCAGCCATACATTTCCCTGCACTTACACTAGTAGAACACTAGAGGGTGATACACTGAAATCAGATAAGTCATTTCTACCAGCACCGTGAAGTCCTGCTGCCAGATTAATTTGTACCCTACACTGCCCACACTTAAACATGGTCCAAGGAAAATCCACCTAGGGTTCTCACGCCATTCAACCTACTATCCCAAGCACACATAAACATGTACATCAGTGAGGCAGCCCATACAACATCAGTAAGAGGCTAAATGTAATAAGAGGTATTCAGCGCTATGCATAATAGAGAGGTATGAGGCGCTGACCTAATGACAGCAGATAGGGTCCAGATGTGCATGCATGACCAAGATGCAGAAGTTATCTTTCTGATCAGGGACTCTGTGATGGGGGGATTGGGTGATTGGGGGGCTCTTTGATGGAGGACCTGCATGATTGGGGTGTTATTTGATGGAGGAACTGTGTGATTTGGGAACTCTGTGATGGCAGGACTGCGTGATTGGGGGGACTCTGTGATAGGGGAACTGTGAGATTGGGAGGCTCTTTGATGGGGAACTGCGTGATTTGGGAGCTCTTTAATGGGGGGACTGTGAGATTTGAGGATTCTGTGATGGGGTCCTGTGTGATTGAGGGGGATCTGTGATGGGTGAACTGTGTGATTGGGGGGCTCTATGATGGGGGGACTGTGCAACTGGAGAGGGCTCTCTGATGGGGGACTGTGTGATTCAGGGGTTCTGTGATGGTGAAATTGTGTGATTGGGGGGACTCTGTAATGGGGGGCTGTGAGATTGGGGGGCTCATTGATGGGGGAACTGTGTGATTGTGGCATCTTTGATGGGGGAACTGTTTGATTGGGGGACTCTGTTATAGGGGAACTGTGTGATTGGGGGGAGCTCTATGATGGGGGGACTGTGTAATTAGGGGGCTCTGTAATGGGGGACTGTATGACAGGAGGGCACTTTGATGGAGGGGGGCCTCTGTGATGGGGAACTGTGTGATTGAGGGACTCTGTGTTGGGGGAACTGTGTGATTAGAGGGCTCTGTGATGGGGAACTGTTTGATTGGGGGACTCTGTATTGGGGGAACTGTGTGATTGTGGGGCTCTTTGATGGGGGAACTGTTTGATTGGGGGACTCTGTTATAGGGGAACTGTGTGATTGGGGGGCTCTATGATGGGGGGAATGTGTGATTGGGGGGCTCTGTAATGGGGGACTGTATGACAGGAGGGCACTTTGATGGAGGGGGGCCTGTGTGATTGGGGGACTCTGTGTTGGGGGAACTGTGTGATTGTGGGGCTCTTTTATGGGGGAACTGTTTGATTGGGGGACTCTGTTATAGGGGAACTGTGTGATTGGGGGGAGGGGCTCTATGATGGGGGACTGTGTGATTGGGGGGCTCTGTAATGGGGGACTGTATGACAGGAGGGCACTTTGATGGAGGGGGGCCTCTGTGATGGGGAACTGTGTGATTGGGGGACTCTGTGTTGGGGGAACTGTGTGATTAGAGGGCCCTGTGATGGGGAACTGTGTGATTGGGGGACTCTGTGTTGGGGGAACTGTGTGATTAGAGGGCTCTGTGATGGGGAACTGTTTGATTGGGGGACTCTGTGTTGGGGGAACTGTGTGATTGTGGGGCTCTTTGATGGGGGAACTGTTTGATTGGGGGACTCTGTTATAGGGGAACTGTGTGATTGGGGGGCTCTATGATGGGGGGGACTGTGTGATTGGGGGGCTCTGTAATGGGGGACTGTATGACAGGGGGGCACTTTGATGGAGGGGGGCCTGTGTGATTAGGGGGCTCTGTGATGGGGAACTGTGTGATTGGGGGACTCTGTGTTGGGGGAACTGTGTGATTGTGGGGCTCTTTGATGGGGAAACTGTTTGATTGGGGGACTCTGTTATAGGGGAACTGTGCGATGGGGGGCTCTATGATGGGGGGTCTGTGTGATTGGGGGGCTCTGTAATGGTGGAACTGTTTGATTGGAGGCCTCTGTGATGGGGGAACTGTGTGATTGGGGGCTCTTTACTCAGGGACTGTGTGATTGGGGGGGGGGGGCTCTGTAATGGGGGATTGTATGAGAGGAGTGCTTTTTGATGGGGGGCCTCTGTGATGGGGGAACTGTGAGATTTTGGGGGGATCTTTGATGGGGGACTGTGTGATTGGGGGGGTTTGATATGTGGAAACTGTGTGATTGGGGGTTCTGTGATGGGGGACTGTGTGATTGAGGGGCTTTGTAATAGGGGACTGTATTATAAGAGGGGACTCTATGATGGGGGGGACTATGTTATTGGGGGACCTCTGATATGATGTGAGGAGGACTCTAGGATGGGGGGGGACCCTGTCATGGGAAGAGAATGTGCTGTGTTTGTGGAGTCTGACATGATGGGGGGTTTCCCATTGATCAGGAACATTTACATTTTTTATATTTAGACTGGGGTGCCCCGGGATACTTTGTAGCAACTGAAAAAAGGTTGAGAAACACTTCTCTAGATACAGTCCAAAAACAAAAACAGTAACCGAAAAACAGGAACCCGCAGTAAGGAAACAGCATTGAATTGCCCTGAAGACAGATGGGGATCCCAGTGATTGCAATTACTATTTCCAAACAATTGTTTTAAACTTCAACAAAACAGCAGAAGAGATGAGAACTGTCACTTCTTCAATTCTACAAGTGCTGACGTCAGGAGAAAAACAGAACCCAGCAAAAGTAGTTTGCTCAGGGGAAAAATAACCGCTACCCTCCGCCGTCCTCTGATTGCATTATGCTAGGAAATATCTAATCAGCTTCCTTTGCAGCTATTTTCGAGTCTAATAAGAGAATAAACAGACCTGCAAGAAGGTGACCTTTCAATTACTGCTGTCAGGATAAAATAATATTTTGCTTTCTGATCAGATGTCAGATGTCTCGGAAATAAGATTAGTTCTCTTTTTTCTATTTGTTTGTTTTAGAAATAAGCGGCGTTACCCAGCAATTCCACAAACGCTTTATAATGGTCACAAAAAAAAATAAACAATGTCATCGCAATGAAGAGGAAGGTTCATTGAATTAAAAAAAGAACAAGATCATTATATATATATATATATATATATATATATATATATATATATATATATATATAATTATCGGACTTTCCGACAAGTTTTGTTGGTGGAAAATTTGAGAACCTGCTATCAAACATTTGTTGGTGGAAATTTCGACAGCAAATGTTCGATGGAGCGTACGCACGGTCGGACTTTCCAACAACAAGCTCACATCGAACATTTCCTGTCGGAAAATCTGACTGTGTGTACACGGAATAAGATTGCCCTGTATTTGGCTCCATCAACTCTGACCAGCTTCCCTGTCCCTGCTGAGGAAAAGCATCCCTACAACATGATGCTGCCACCACCATGTTTCACGGTGGGGATGGTGTGTGGGTGATGTGCAGTGTTAGTTTTCCGCCACACATAGCATTTTGCTTTTTGGCCAAAAAGTTCAATTTTGGTCTCATCTGACCAGATCACCTTCTTCCACATGTTTGCTGTGTCCCCCACATGGCTTCTCACAAACTGCAAAAACGGGACTTCTTATGGCTTTCTTTCAACAATGGCTTTCTTCGTGTCACTCTTCCATAAAGGTCAGATTTGTGGAGAGCACGACTAATAGTTGTCCTGTGGACAGATTCTCCCACCTGAGCTGTGGATCTCTGCAGCTCCTCCAGAGTTACCATGGGCCTCTTGGCTCTTCTCTGATGAATGCTCTCCTTGCCCGGCCGGTCAGTTTAGGTGGACGGCCATGTCTTGGTAGGTTTGTAGTTGTGCCATACTCTTTCCATTTTCGGATGATGGATTGAACAGAGCTCTGTGAGATGTTCAAAGCTTGGGATATTTTTTATAACCTAACCCTGCTTTAAGCTTCTCTATAACTTTATCCCTGACCTGTCTGGTGTGTTCCTTGGCCTTCATGATGCTGTTTGTTCCCTAAGGTTCTCTAACAAACCTCTGAGGGCTTCACAGAACAGCTGTGTTTATACTGATATTAAATTGCAGACAGGTGGACTTTATTTACTAATTAGGTGTTAGCTGAAGGCAATTGGTTCCACTAGATTTTAGTTAGGGGTATCAGAGTAGAGGGGGCTAAATACAAATGCATGCCACACTTTTCAGATATTTATTTGTAAAACATTTTGAAAATGATTTGTCATTTTCCTTCCACTTTGTGTTGGTCTATCACATAAAATCTCAATAAAATACATTTGCGTCTTTAATTGTAACATGACAAAATGTGGAAAATTTCAAGGGGTATGAATACTTTTTCAAGACACTGTATATGTTTTACTTTCTGCTATAAAACATACCCAATAAAAAAATGTAAAAAAATCAAATTTCTTCATCAATTTAGGCCAATATGTATTCTGCTACATGTCTTTGGTAAGAAAATCCCAATAAGCGTATATTGATTGGTTTGCGCAAAAGTTATAGCGCCTATATACTATGAGATATACCGTATCTCACAAAAGTGAGTACACCCCTCACATTTTTGTAAATATTTTCTTCTATCTTTTCATGTGACAACACTGAGGAAATGACACTTTGCTACAATGTAAAGTAGTGAGTGTACAGCTTGTATAACAGTGTAAATTTTCTGTCCCCTCAAAATAACACACAGCCATTAATGTCTAAACCGCTGGCAACAAAAGTGAGTACACCCCTAATGCCGCATACACACGACCGGACTTTCCGGCAGAAAAGGTCCGACGGAATCATTCCATTGGACATTCCGCCGATCCTGTGTGGGCTTCATCGGACTTTTTCTTTCGAAAATTCTGAAGGACCTAGAAATAAAACATGTTTTAAATCTTTCCGATGGACTCAATTCCTATCGGGAAAACCGTTCGTCTGTATGCTATTCCGACAGACCAAAAATGACGCAAGGGCAGCTATTGGCTACTGGCTATTGAACTTCCTTTTTCTAGTCCCGTCGTACGTCATCGCGTTCTAAAATATCAGACTTTGGTATGATCGTGTGTAGGCAAGTCCGTTTCAGCGGAGCTCCGTCGGAACTCAGCGTTCATTCCAACGGAAAAAACGGTCATGTGTACACGGCATATGTGAATATGTCCAAATTGGGCCCAAAATGTCAATATTGTGTAATATATAATATGTAATATATTTTGTGTGGCCACCATTATTTTTCAGCACTGCCTTAACCCTCTTGGGCATGGAGGTCACCAGAGCTTCACAGGTTGCCACTGGAGTCCTCTTCCACTCCTCCTTGACGACATCATGGAGCTGTGGGATGTTAGAGACCTTGCGCTCCTCCACCTTCCGTTTGAAGATGACCCACAGATGTTCAATAGGGTTTAGGTCTGGAGACATGCTTGGCCAGTCCATCACCTTCTTTAGCAGTGGTCGTCTTGGAGGTGTTTTTGTGGTCGTTATCATGTTGGAATACTCCCCTGCGGCCCAGTCTCCGAAGGGAGGGGATCATGCTCTGCTTCAGTATGTCACAGTACATGTTGGCATTCATGGTTCCCTCAATGAACTGTAGCTCCCCAGAGCACTGCAGCTGGCTGGAACATAGAAACATATAAGTAAAAGTGGCAATTTCTCCCAAGCACTGCAAGGGTGGATTTTTTATTATTACACACCTGCTGTATTCCAGCACCATGTCTCTTGCTGTTTATGCTCAAATGTTTGACTATGTCAGGAATATACTGGGACTTTTCAGGTTCTACATAGAAGTGTTCCACATTGTCAAAAATAATGATATTTAATAAGATAGTGTGTGTATGTGGAATACATCCATGGTGAACCTGAAAAGTCTCAGCATATTCATGGCATAGTCAAGATTTTTACTTTCTCTTTCAGTAAACCTGCACTGCAAGGCGAAGAACAGGTTTACAGCACAGAATCATAAGCCTCGTACACACGATCGGACTTTCTGCCAACAAAACTGTGGAATTTTGTCCGAAGGGTGTTTGGCTCAAACTTGTCTTGCTTACACACGGTCACATAAATGTTGGCCAACAATTACGAACGTAGTGACGTACTAGGCGCGCTACGTGGGTTCTCAGCTCTTTAGCGCCACCCTTTGGGCTCCTTCTGCTAATTTTGTGTTAATAGAAGTTTGGTGAGTGTTGATTCGCTCTTTTCATTTCACGCTTTCATTTTGTTTCTGAACGGCCGTTCGTCAAACAGCCATGTTGCGGAATCGGAGGAGATAAAGTGTTATTTATTATTGGCCTTGGAGTTATTGCTTTGACATTATTTTTTTGGTTGAATAATAATGATTTGATTTGGTATATTTTCTATATTTTTGGAATGCACTTTTTGGTGCTATTGGCAGATAGCATGTCTAATTTTATTTATTTTTATTTTTTTAATGCACAATAAAAAAATTGTGTAGAATAATACTTGGCTATGTGTCTTACTACAAATGACAGTTTGGGAATCGGCAGTTATATTTTAAAAAAATACAATGTAAAATTGACAAGGGACACCAACATAGTTGTATCTTTGTTTAGTGGATAATGGTGTTGTGGTAACTTGCACAAATAAAAAAAAAAAAAAAAGCATAATAATATTATTCTTGATATCACTAGAAAAAAAAAACTTTTGAAAATTAGTTTGCAATAACTCCATCAGTATCACCAGCAAAGCAGCTTCATTATTATCCCATTAAAGAAGAAGAGAATTGTGCGCTGCATTTGGAGATTTCATAATTTGCCGCGTCACGAATGTTAATTCTCCATTACGAACGCTAGTTTACAAGACCGACCACTTCTGCTTCAGAGAATGCGAGTTTGTACTTTGGACTTTTGTACGATGGACTTGTGTACACACGATCGGAAAGTCCAACAACACATATTTGTTGGCGGAAAATTTGAGAACATGTTAGCCAACATTTGTTGGCGGAAAGTCCAACAACAATTGTCCGATGGAGCGTACACACGGTCAGATTGTCCACCAACAAGCTCACATCCAACATTTCCCGTCGGAAAGTCCGATCGTGTGTACACTTTACAGTTTGGAAGGCAGAACAGGTTGGGACTCAGTTAAAGTGGTGTTCTGGCCGAAATTATACTTTTTAAATAAAAATAACCCTATAATACACAAGCTTAATTTATTCTAGTAAAGTTAGTCTGTAAACTAAGGTCTGTTTTGTTAGTTTATAGCAGTAGTTTGTTATTTTATAAACTTACAGCAGGCCGTGGCCATCTTAAGTCTGGGCATCTGAAGCCAGACTGTATTTCTTCCTGGATCTCATCCTTGCAGATCTCACACATGCTCAGTGCAGTACAAGCAGTGTAATAGGTTTCAGGTCAGGTTTCCATAGCAACGGCAGTGTCAGAGGAAGTTGCCGCCCCTTCCCAGAAGGCATTGCAAACAGGAAATGATGCGATGAGCCGCGGCCAGGGAGGAGGAAGTGAAAAATGAATACAGCAGATATACAGTAAGTGCTGAGAATTTTTTTTTTTAAATATCCAATTTGTTTACAGTGCACAGTTTAGTGAGGGATGCTGAAGAGTTGTAAAAGTGGGTGGAACTCCACTTTAAGGAGAATATGCAGTCTGGCACCCATGCTCTGTTATCTTTAGTCTGCTCTGGGGTGAGCCTTGATGTTTGCTGGTCAGGAAGCAATGATTGGGGCTGCAGTGTAGGCTCGGCCCATCTGTAGGAGGAGCTACATTCCCGCCTGAGAGGAGCCTGTGCCTGGGAGAAAGTGTGTTTCTCTTGTATGGAAAGGGGGTGTGCTGCTGCCATAGAAAAGAAGCCGACTGGCAACAGATATGGGCGCATCCTCCTCACTGCTTTTGGGCAGGTCTTATTATCAAGAGAGACTGAGGCATAGCGTGATGTTGCAGTATCAAGTACACAGGTTCTTCAGCTGCAATCAGTGGCAGGCAGTGTGGGCACACTGTACTGAGTAGCCAGGCTAGGCTGAGTCCCCGGCCAAAGTTCGGATTCCCCTGCACTCAGCATTAGTGCGGGGTGGGCTCACACTGCGCAGCTAATGGTGAGACAGCGGGGGAGGGGAGACACGCATCATCCACTGAGCTGAGCGGAATTGTCACTCTCGGTGCAGTCTGATCTGAATGATGTGTCTGGTTCTAGGGCAGATGAAAATCCGAACACATCAATCATCATTCAAAATCCGAACACATCATTCAAAAATCGGACTCTCCGGGAGAAACCCGTCTGGGTGGCAACCCTATGTATGACCTGTGACATGAAACTGTCTTCCACAACCTCACCTTAGTAGCAGAGTTTGGCTGTTTCTCACCCAGTTTTAAGCCTCATACGCAGCTGTTTCTGTTTTAGTTAATGACTGTAAATCAACCTACATATGAAATTGATGATCATTAGCACCTGCTTGGTATAATTGGTTAATCATACACCTGACTCTAATCCTACAAAATCGCTGACTTTGTAGAAGTGTACAAAGTGTGCAAGTGTAAGAATTAATACTGGTTTAAAGTCAAAGAGTAGTCTCCTAAAATATTTATTTGATTTCGTTTTTCTTTTTGCTCACTTTGCATTTTGTAAATTGATAAAAATAAACAATTAAAAAAAATATATTTTTGAAAGCATTTTTACTTCACAGCATTTCTTACTGTACTTTTTTTTAAATAAAGATTTTTGAAGTTTAGTTTTATGCATTATAATATGATCTCTTACTATTTTTATAATTCTCACCATTATTTTGAAGACAACGTACAGAAAAGTGTTCAAAACTTTTTCACGCCAGATCTTGTCTGTGATTCAGCAGTTTTCGGACAGTCCATAAATCAAGTTTTGTGGTTAAACTGTCAGTAAAAGAAAAACACATTTTTATGAATCTGTCAAATGTAGGAAAACTTTTCATTTTGCCTCGAGGAGTCTGACGGTGTATAGAAGTTAACAACAACAAAGGTAGACAGTTTGTTCTTTTAAAGTGGTCTTTCAGGAAAGCTGTATGACTCAAGTTTGTTTTGTTCCCGGTAGAGCGTGCTGTTTGGTGTTAAATAATGAAATGTTGAGGGTAGAAAGGATCGGGCCGGGTTCACATTCAGGATCAGATCATTTTGAATCAGACTACCAAGAACAGACATTTCACTAGTAAACAGATGGTACAGGCTGTAGCTTCTTCTGTTTCTTCGGAATCCTGCCGGTGAAAGGTTTTCATTTGAGTTCCTGTGGGTGGTACCCAGGCTGCCCAGCACATGGCAGCTGGGCTACCCCCCAAATGCACAGGTTCCAGGGCCCCTCAGGTTCTCCTCCCAACCTGTACTGTCACCTGTACTGTCCCCATGCCATCCTCCCGACTGTGCATGAATAACCATGTCTGTCACAGTCAGGTGTCAGGCTCAGAAACCAGTAGCTATAGCAGTAGAGAGACTCTCACTCATGAGCAGGATAGGTATACAAACAGGTCACACTGGCAGATGATGTGGGCTCACCGGAGGTGCGGGGTCTAAGTACTTACTGGTATTCACCAGAGCTCCTGATGGTGGAGATTCCTATTAGTACCAGGTCACAGCCCTCAGGATCACCCCAACAGAAGGTGAGCAAACCGGGATCCAGTAGCAGTTATAGTAGGTTGGGGTCAAGCAGAAACGTAGTCAGTAAATAAGCCTAAGGTCGGTAACAAGTGATTGCTGGTTGGGAACAAGTCAAGGGTTGGTAACGAGTGGTAGCGAAAATACAGAAGTTAGTAGGAGTGACAAGAGGGAGATATTAGCTGGAGAGAGAACAATAATCTGGCAAACAGGAAGTGCAGAGAAATGGCTTAAATAGGAAGTTCATGGGAGGAGCAAAGAGTTTAAGATTCTCGAGGAAGCAAGATTATCCAAGTGATTGTCCAGGAAGCTGTCCAGCATCCAAGGTGGCTCAGAAGAAGAAGACACAGCACCAGACATAGCAGAGGTCTCAGGTTCAGACTCAGGTCCTGACAACCTCACTATTAGGAGTACTTACACATAATGTCCAAGCACAAGCTTTCAGGACTCTGCAGCCAGGTCCACACCAACATTCACTTCTCTCATTTCCCCATCCAGGCATTGGCTTCACTCTCTTAAATATTCACAAGGAGGTCAGATATTGAAGTAACTTTCTTTTATTTAATGATGTCAGCCATAAGAACATACAGTCCACATGAAGGCACATACATAGTCCAGAAAATTGCAGAAACAGTAAAAGTTTCAAAAAAGGGATTAGATAAATTGAATACCTTCAGCCGAGGAATGCATTGGTATAAAGTAGGTTTAGTCTCCTTGTTTGCCACTAGCATGTTCTTAGCCTCGGAGGGAAGGATGAAGAGAAGCACCAACCTCAGTTTAAGCTCTTAAGAGAATCCTATTCCTTCTGCCATGCAGGCCCACTGTTCCTCCAGACCTTGGATATGGGGACCTCTCTGCAGCCTCTCCTCCAAAAGGGGGGAGCAAGAAGCACCTCCAGCAGAACCTCCTTGTCTTAGGAATCTCTGGTCAGCAAGACCTGGAGCCTCAGCCCCACACACTATATAAGGAATCCCAGAAGGCCTCCTCAAAAGGAGGAGCCAAGCTTAATAGAGCCTGAACTAAGCTCTACTTGCCTACATTCCCAGCTCCACCCACCTGTCTCAGCCATTAGATGATACAACAAGAACTATTGCTGGTTGTGACAATTTTGGTCAAATTTGCTGGGTTTGAGACTTTTGGTGGCTGCTCCTTTTTTTAACCGGCCTTTGTATGGTTCTTTAATAAACTTTGTCATATTTTAATTATATATTATATACTCTCTGGTGTTCACCTGCTCTTTCTTTGTTTCAAAAACTAACATTATATATATATATATATATATATATATATATATATATATATATATATATATATATATATATATATATATATATATATGTATTTCCTTAGGAGTGGTGGCCGCATTTGTTTTGTTTTTGTTTTTTTAGACTTTGTTGTTTCTTTTTCATATTCCGATCTGGCCATTGTCTGTTATTTCTTTGGTAGACCAAGCTGTCCAACAAAAATGGAAGTTAGAGGATGAGACAAACCTTTTACTACTGGCAGGGGTGCTTAGAATGAGTTTTTCTTTATTTAATTTATGTAAAACATTTATCTCAAAAGGAAAAACAAAATTGTTGCTGTAATGGCTTAAAAAAGTGTTAGCTGGAATTCAGCTCTAGTTTCTTAGTCAAGTCCATCTAAATCTGCTGCGCCCTTTGGTGTGGAGGAACTCGAGTGTTCTGCACAGAGCCCTGACCTCAACTATACTGAACACCTACTGAGTTGGAATGCTGATTATGAGTCAGATTTTCTCAACCAACATCAGTACCTGACCTCACAAATAATCTTTTAGCTGAATGCACACAAGTTCCCACAGGCCTATTCTAAGGTCTTTTGGAAAGCCTTTCCAGAAGAGTGGAGGCTGTTATAGCCACAAGGGTAAAAGCCAACTCTGTATTAATGCCCATGGTTTTGGAATTGGATGTCCAACAAGCTCATATAGCTGTGATGGTCCGATATCCACAAATGTTTGACCATATAGTATATAAGAAATAGGGATGAGCCGAACACCCCACAGGTTCGGTTCGCAGCAGGACATGTGAACAGGCAAAAAATTTGTGCGAACACTGTTAAAGTCTATGGGACACGAACATGAAAAATCAAAAGTGCTAATTTTAAAGGCTTGTATGCAAGTTATTGCCATAAAAAGTGTTTGGGGACCCGGGTACTGCACCAGGGGACATGGATCAATGCAAAAAAAAGTTTTAAAAACGACCGTTTTTTTCAGGAGCAGTGATTTTTAGAATGCTTAAAGTGAAACAAAAAATGTAAACATTCCTTTAAATATCGTGTCTGGGGGGTCCCCTCTGCCTCTAAAGTAGCTCATGTTTATAGTAGTACCGTAACAAAATGACATTTCTAAAAGAAAAAATGTCATTTAAACTTGCTAGCAGAGACAGTCAGTGGGGACTTTCTTTCACGTGGTCTGGTCGTGCCCGGTCCTACAGGCCTATTGGTGTGAAATAGTGGCTAATATAAATGGAGTGGCAGGGCTGCATCTAGATGTAGACCCGCTTGTGTTCCTTATGGATATTACAGACAACTTGGCAACTGCTAAGTATACCAAAATGTTTGTGTTTTATACAGCTTATTATGCCAGGAAAGAGATCTTGTTTCGATGGAAGCTACCAGACCCCCTACGGTAAAGGCGTGGTGAGCCCAGGTAAAGGCGGTACTACCGCTATATAAACTCACCTACATGGGCCGAAATTGCCCCCAGAAGTTTGACAAAATATGGGCGGCTTGGGTGGAGGCTAGACATCTAGCACTGTGATTGCACTCAGAGGTTCTCTCTTAGGGGACCTGCTGACTGATGGCGGGTGTGGTGACCCTACCCCTAGTTACAGGAGACGCTGGCATGTGGCGGTGTTGAGTTCTATGTTTACAAGTGGGGTCCAATATTCTTCTACTTCTTCCTACTTTCTTCACAATTTTTCTCCCTTTCTCTTCATTTTTCTCGTGGCTTCATTTGTCATACTACTTTAATATTCTCCATGGAGGGCTCTTCCTGTCCCCCCCCCCTCCTCCCCCTTGCCCCTGACCACTTTTTCCCCCAACCCCCCTTCTTTCTTTCCCCTACTTTTCCGACTTCCCCCTCTGACCTCCCCCCCCCCCCTCTTTCTTACAGAATGTCCCGAGACCAAGTTGATTCCCAGGTGGGGTGGACTCACTAATATGTAAGCTACATTGGTTCAAGGGGCGCTTACACAATCAGTAGAGATTGGGAATGGGTTCCTTCTTTTTCTTCTATAAACTAAAATGGATGTATAGCCATATAGACAACGCTAGGCCCTGACAAAAAATGTACTTTTGACTTTATACCAATATGAATCATATATCCTGTTTTCATGTGCTCCTGTATGTGACATATATCTTGCATTCTCAAGTGTAATGTACAGTTTATTCAATAAACATTACCTGTGTTAAAAAAAAACAAAAAAACTTGCTAGCAGCTGTAATATATTGCCGTCTCCTGGTAATATGGATAAAAATCAAGAAGAAAACGGAGTGTGTTCCATCCCCAGTCCATACCAGGCCCTTCGGGTCTGGTATGGGTTTATTAGGGGAACTCCACACCAAAATGAAAAAAAATAGGTGTCGGGGTCCCCCCAAAATCCATACCAGACCCTTCTCCAAGCATGCAGCCTGAAGGCGAGCAAGCGCCCCCCCCCCCCCTCCTGAATAGGCCACATGCCCTCAACATGGGGAGGGTGCTTTGGGGTAAAAAACACAAAAGACAGTTTTTGACAATTCCTTTATTAAAAAAAAAAAAAGTGTCCCGCGATGTCCATCCTTCTTCAATCACGGCGCCAACGGGCCCAAAAAATACGCCTCCCATCGAGGTGGAGCTTTTTTTTTCTATTTTTCGGGTCTGTCGGCGCCCTGATTGTAGATGGATGGATATCGCGGGACACTTTTTTTTTTTATAAATCCCATTCACATAGGGGGGGCTGGGATCTGGGAGCCCCTTTGTTACAGATTCTGATAAGCCCCCTGCCCGCAGACTCCTACAACCACCGGACAAGGGTTGTGGGGATGAGGCCCTTGTCCCCATCAACATGGAGAGAAGGTGCTTTGTTGAGGGCAAGCGGTCTGGTATGATTCAGGAGGGGGGGTGCTCGCTCGTCCCCCCTTATCCTGGCCTGCCATGCTGCTTGCTCGGATAAGGGTCTGGTATGGATGGGGGGGGCGCCATGCCAATTTTTAAAAAGATTTTGGCCTGGAGTTCCCCTTAAAATTTATGCCACACCCAAAGGGCCTGGTATGGACTGGGGGGGGGGGGACCAATGCCATTTCTTTTTCTTAAATCTGTCATAGGGTTCCTCTTAACCACTTCAATACACTGTATTATATACTGTACACTGACTTACACTATATATAATGTTTGGGGGTTCTAAATAATCTTCTAGTAAATAAAAAAGTGTCAGAATAGGCCTGGTCTTCAAGTGGATACTATTTTTTATAGCAAGCTGCCTGACCTAATTATGGCCACTTTGTAAGGCCATCATTGCGTAAATGTGCACCATTTTCAATGCAGCTATACAAACAACAATATATCTCTTTCAATGTGGTGCTGAATCTACATTCTAGACTTAAAATCACCTGTAAACACTAAATCCCTTCACCTTTAATAACTGTTACAAAGTAGCTTGTCAATCAAGGATATCGGATTCGCGCATCCACAGGGAGGAGTTAAAAGGTCATCCGCTTTAAGGTGAGGACTGATCATTCATAATTACATTGTATTTATGAAAGACTCAAATACCAATTGTAAATGTTAACATTTTGCTTCAAATGTTGTTTCGGTTGAGAGGGAATTAGCAAGCTTCAGTTACTTCTGAACGCTAAGCAATCTTTGCTTTTCTTTTCTTTTCTTTTCTTTCATTTAACGGATTTTAAAGAGAAAGGAGTTTAACTTAAATTTTACATTAATTATATTTTTACGATTTACAAAAAACATTTAATACAGAGTGCAGACACTGGATTCACAGAGCATTACAGGTTATCTAAATAGAGAGCACAGCAGGAGCTGTTTCCTTTTTGACTATTTCTTTCTAATTGAAACCTCTTACAGCTACTTCTGAATAGAGGGGAGAAATGTCACTTCTTTAGCGGTGTGTATAGATTTCCTCTTGAGCTGTTAAGTATTGTACACATGCCTTTTTTTCAGCAAGGCATCTAAAAATAGACAGGTAAACCCATGACATGGAAAATAGAACTCCACCTGATGATTGAAAATGAGCATAGAAAGCATAATAATTTGCAATATAAAATATATATAAATATATATATATTATATTTTACTCTTAAAGTGGAACTTCAGTCATTTTTTCAACTTTCCATCTATTAAATCTTCTGCCCTTGTTGTTTTTACATTTTTTTTTCTGCCAGTAAATACCCTTTACAGCCCACTTCCTATTTCTTGTCTGGTCATTAGCCTAGACTTATGACATCATGCACAGCTCTCTCTCTCTGTGAGAGTTTGACAAGGAAAGGAGGGGGGATGAGTCATAAGAGGACCAATGAGAGCTGCAGAGCTGGAGGTGTGCCTCTGTGTAAATCCAGGAAGTGAACAGGCAGCAGCTTCAGCTGCCCACAGTTAAAATGGTTGCAGCCAGACTCAGTGGAGGGAGATTTCTGCAGCATATTTAGCAAGTACAGAATGACCGTATATATAAAATAATATGCAAAGTGGTTGAAGGGAAGCTTCAGAATGGCAAAGCTGTTTTTATTACAAATCATGTGAGCAGACTGCAGTTCCTCTTTAAATACAAAACCACTATCTATTCCCTCCTAACCCTCTTGTATTGAATTGTATTCTTGCTGTATCGTCTCCCTTTATATTGTAAAGCACTGCACAAACTGTTGGCACTATTCCTTCCTCTGACACCAATGATGGGGCACTATTTCTCCAACTGACACCAATGATGGGGCACTATTCCTCCAACTGACACCAGTGATGGGGCACTATTCCTCCAACTGACACCAATGATGGGGCACTATTCCTCCAACTGACACCAGTGATGGGGCACTATTCCTCCAACTGACATTAGTGATGGGGCACTATTCCTCCAACTGACACCAATGATGGGGCACTATTCCTCCAACTGACACCAATGATGGGGCACTATTCCTCCAACTGACACCAGTGATGGGGCACTATTCCTCCAACTGACATTAGTGATGGGGCACTATTCCTCCAACTGACACCAATGATGGGGCACTATTCCTCCAACTGACACCAGTGATGGGGCACTATTCCTCCAACTGACACCAATGATGGGACACTATTCCTCCAACTGACAACAATGATGGGGTACTATTCCTCCAACTGACACCAATGATGGGGCACTATTCCTACAACTGACACCAATGATGGGGCGCGATTCCTCCTCCTGCTGACCCCATGTGCTATGTAATCTTTTCACTCCTAATAATTCTGGGGTATTTTCTTCTCTCACTGGCCACAGCCCAGCCCCATAAAGTTTGAAGTACAGTAAACGTGCCCTTTATTTAGAAGGTTTGGTGACCCCTATTTTGGGATCAGGACACATGGCGTCATTCGATGCTATGGTGTTGGTCTCCAGGCTGTCCATACCATGGCAACATATAATGCTGATCTAGGGCGGTGGTGCCCCCAGCATTCAGGAGGGAACATAAGTCTGTCTCCTCCAGACCTGCTCCACCTCCTTCCCTATGCCATGCTGCTGCAGACAAATGCATACCTCCCAACTTTTTGAGATGGGAATGAGGGACACCCATCAGCAAAAGTATGCAGGCATAGGACACACCCCTTGCCACGCCCCCTTAAAGGAGAATTGTGCAAAAAAAAAAGAAGATTGGTTAAACCCACAAGTGCTTTTTTACCACTACTATTCCTTTATATTGGCTTTTGGAATTTACAAATACAGCAATTTAGAAATCAGATGAAAGGTTTAGCGCTGGAAAACACCTTTTGATAGATAAAAAGTGCATTTTATATACAACTATATGGATCAGACCAAAATGAGGGACAAATGAGGAGGAATGAGGGACAAATGAGGAGGAATGAGGGACAAATGAGGTGGAATGATGGGGTGAATCTGTGCTTGGGGACTCTTTGATGGAGTGACTGTGACTGGTGGACTCTGTGACTGCTGCAGCTCTTTGGTGGGGTGATTATGTAATTGGGGGCTTTGCGATAGCGGGGACCATGTAATTGGGGGGGTTGTGATGGGGTCACTCTGTACTTGGGGGCTCTTTGATAGGGTGACTGTGTGATTGGTGGGCTCTGTGACTGCGGGGGGACCTCTGTTGTGATGAGAGGACTCTAGGATGGGTGCCCTCTGTCTGTTATGTGATGGGAGCTCTCTTGCATAGAGGGAACTTTGATGAGATGGGGGGGATTTTAATGTGAAGGGGGGGGCTCTGATGGAAAGCAGAGACTGTGATGGAAAGGGGGGACTCTGATGGGAAGGGGGGATCTGATGTTAATTTCATCAAGGCGGTATTTAGGGGCTCGGTGATGGGAGACTCTCATATTTAGAGGGACCTCTAATCTATAGGGGGGGACTCTGTTTTGATGGTGGACTCTGCTTTTAAGGGGGGCTTCTGATCTGAAGTTATTTCATCCAGGCTCAGGTTTCCTAATGATATGCAACAATAAATTTTTTTTTATATTTTAGACTGGAGTGCCTTGGGATTTTGCACGTTTCTAACCAGTTAAATACCACTTTATAGCAGATTTACTGCTACAGGGTGGCCGTTCTGTGCAGAATCTCCTATATATATATATATATATATATATATATATATATATATAGACAGTACATGATTCTGCAATTCCACATAGGGGGGCGCACACGCGTTTCTTCTGCTGTGATCAGTCACAGTAGAAGCCGATCGGTAGGGGTCGGCCAATGGATGACAGTTGGCACCCGCTGATCGTCAAGGAGAGGCACAGGACGGAGCTCTGCGTTCTGTATGTAAACAATGCAGAGCTCCGTCCTGTCAGCAGGGATGTGCGGGATTTTCTTTCCCTGCAAAGCACATCCTTTAGTAAAAACACCGCACTGTGTACACAAAAACACTGGCTAGGCACACAGTGAACCCTTTGATGCTTAAAGTAGAACTATAGGAAAACATTTTCTTTCCATTTTGCATAGAGCAAGGAAGGGTTATAACCCCTGTCAGATTTTTTTTTACAATCCATTAGGGAGATTTCCCCTCACTTCCTGTCCTATAGCCAAACAGGAAGCGAGAAGAAATCCAAGCAAATTAAGGGAATTCCTTGGGTAACCCCAGGCCACCAAAACTAGTGTCCCCATTGTAGGATTTCCCCTCCATTACTTTTCTGGGGACAACCCAAAATTAGGGATTTTCTTTTACTTTCACCTTTAATGATAACGGTAAACAGGACAGACAGAGAAAAGGTAAATCTCCTTATCAGGGGGGCCCAGGCAGCAATAAAAACTGACAGCTGTTCTAATCCTTCTCCATTCTGTCCTAAACTAAAAAAAAAGTGTACTTTAACCTCTTCCCAGCTAATGTCATTAGTACAGTGACAGTGCATATTTTTAGCACTGATCACTGTATTAGTGTCACTGGTTCCCACAAAGTGTCAAAAGTGTCTGTTAGTGTCAGACGGTCCGTGACAATATCGCAGTCCCGCTATAAGTCGCTGATCACCGCCATTACTAGTTAAAAAAATTAAAAAAAAAAAAAAAAAAATATATATATATATATATATATATATATATATATATATATATATATATATAGTGTGCACATAGATATATCTATCTATCTATATATATCTATATCTATATATATATATAGATATATATATAAATATCTATCTATCTATCTATCAACTACGGAATATATAAATTTATCTATATATAGATATTTATCTTTTTATATAAATATATATATTCCATAGTTTGTAGAAGCTATAACTTTTGTGCAAACCAATCAAATACAGTTATTGTGATTTTATTTTTTTACCAAAAATATGTAGCAGAATACATATTGGCCTAAATTGATGAAGAAATTTGAGATTTCCATTTTATTGGCTATGTTTTATAGCAGAAAGTTTTTTTTTTTTTTTGGGTTTTTTTTGCAAAATTGACGCTCTTTTTTTGTTTACAGTGCAAAAAATAAAAACCGCAGAGGTGATCAAATACCACCAAAAGAAAGCTCTATTTTATTAAAAAAAAAAAAAATGACATAAATTTTATTTGGGTACAACATTGCATGACTGCACAATTGTCAGTTAAAGTAACGCAGTGCAAAAAAAAGCAAAAAAAAAAAAACTGGTCATGAAGGGGGGTAAATCTTCCAGAGGGCAAGTGGTTAAAGGGCGCTGAGACAAAAAAAAAAAAAGCTGAGAAACGCTGGTGTAGCAAACTAAATATCATCCATTTATAGATTAGATCTACTTTATCCACCCCCAGCCCCCTGAAATGTACCCTGTACTGAGCACAATCCTCTGACTGGCACCTCTGATGTCCTCCTGAAAATGCGATGTGACTTCATCCAATGACAGAGCGGCCATAGAGAACTCACAAACACCACTTATTTCTCATATTACTTTCTGAGAATTTTATTTTATTTTTTTTTTGTACAATGCAAACATCAGCAAAACTCTGTATTCCCCCCAGAAAACCCAAAACCTAAAAACATACAAAAGACAAAAAGATGTGTAAAAATGAAATGTCTTCAATGCCGCTATAAGTTGTGCAATTTTCAGTGCCGCACCAAAGAGCATCAGATTTGGCAGTGCCGATCCTCGCAGTAGGATAGCCATATCAAAAATAAGATGTATGAAAATAAAACTTATAAAAACAAAAGAACGAGCAGAGCTCTTCATCCTGTGAATAGACATGTGCACTGCCGAAAAATTTGTTTGTTTTCATTTCATTTTTTTGTTTGTTTGTTTTTCGGGTCATTCATTATGATCGCAATTCGTAAATTTGAAGATTCGAAAATCCGAAAATAAGAAAGTTATTCTTTCGGATTTTCTAACTAACTAATAATAACTAACTATTAAATTATAGGTATTGGAATTTCCTTTCCAATTTGGCTGTTAGTGAACGTAACGAATACGAATTTATCCGAAGTTACGAATTATCAGAAATAAGAATGCTGTATCTAAACGAATGGAACAGAACGAATTAATAATACATAATAATAATAGTAATAATAAAAAGTTTTCATTCTTATTATTCATTATTATTAATTTGTTACGTTCCATTCGTTTAGATACGGCATTCGTTATTTTGGATAATTTTACCGGACTGGTGACCCCACAATAGGGATAAAATTTTTCCGCGGAAGGGAGTTTAACAAGACTCGTGGCCACTCATTAGAATTAGAAGAAAAGAGGATTAACCTTAAACTACATAGAGGGTTCTTTACTGTAAGAGCGGCAAGGATGTGGAATTCCCTTCCACAGGCGGTGGTCTCAGCGGGGGGCATTGATAGTTTCAAAAAATGATTAGATAAGCACCTGAATGACCGCAACATACAGGGATATACAATGTAATACTGACATATAATTAAACACACATAGGTTGGACTTGATGGACTTGTGTCTTTTTTCAACCTCACCTACTATGTAATTCGTAACTTTTGGATAATTTCGTATTCGTTACGTTCACTAACAGCCAAATTTGAAAGGAAATTCCAATACCTATAATTTAATAGTTAGTTATTATCAGTTAGTCAGTTTTTCTTTTGAATTTTGGATTTTCTTTCTTATTTTCGGATTCTCGAATTTACGAATTTATGAATATTCAAATTTACGAATTTTCTAATTTACGAATTTTCTAATTTTTGAATATTCAAATTTACGAATATTCGGAAAAACTTCATTAAACGGGATTTTGTTAATTCGGATATTTCCGAATTAATGAATTTGTCGAGTAGTAAGACAGTTTTTTTTTTTCTTCTAAAAAAGGGAACATAAAAGGCAATATACGAAGTATACATGTTTAACTATTTCAATATTCAGGAAAAGGAAAAGTCCTGAACACTGCACCCCACACAAACCCTTTAGTACTACGAGTTGAAGCTGCCTCAGCCAAGCCCCGTCCAAGCCACGCCCCTCCAACGCGTTTCACCCTATGACTAAGCCAAGTAGGTGGGGTGAAATGCGTCGGAGAGTGGCTTTATTGGGGTTTGGACAAGGCTTGGCTGAAGCTGCTTCAACTTGCAGCACTACTGGGTTTGTCTGGAATGCAGCGTTTGGGACTTTTCTTTTCCGGTTTGATTACACAGAACCAAGATGGGCTCTTCATACCGAGCCGGCACCCGCAGTGGAGTCTGCCGGACTTGGATACAAGAGTGGTAACCTTTCTATTTCTATAGTCTGCCATAAAAAAAACAAAAAGTAGTAGGATTTTAATTATAATTTAGATTTAACCCTCATATTGCACTTGAAATGTCTTTATTTGAATTGTGTTAGTGCTTAAAAGCAAATATTTAAAAAAAAAAGTATAAAAAAAGAAAGGTCCCCATGCTTGCAGATTTCCGAGCAAGTCTTCATTACTGCCACTTGTTAGCGTCCCAGGCCAGGAACCAGCCGGTGAAGGTCGGGGGTTCGTGTCCTTGTTTGACTGTGATTATCGGGATTCCCTTGTCTCTCCCGGATGGATCTGTCTCAATATACTGCTTAGCTGAAAGTAGACAATAAAAAGACTTTTAGAACTTTTTTGGTCCGGTTTGTGAAATGATAGTTGACATAGTAACGCCTCTTTGATAAAGCAGAGAAGAAACCATAGGCGTGCGCACAGGGTGTGCCAGGTGTGCCTGGGCACACCCTAATCACCCCGTGTGGTGCAGAGTTCCTCTGTTTAGACCTCTGATATTTCATCAAAGCCAGGTAACCTAGCTCCTAAAATAATTGTAAAAAAAATAATAATAAAAATAAAATTGTAAAATATAATAAAAAATACAATAATGTCCATTGCCCTACTGACACTGTCCACTGCTCTACACACGTTTCAGTTTTGGGGTGCACACCCTAATGCAATGGGCTACCCTAATGCACCCTAATGCAAATGAGCATCATTGCATCCTTATAACAGCAAATAGAAACATTTTCCCTCCAAAGCAATGCTCTCCAGTAACCTATTGCAACTGTAACAGTGTCATCTACAGGCCAAACTGAGGTAGTGCCGATCATCAAAATATTTTAGCAAAGTGATTTCAATTAATTAAAATAAAACAAAAAATAATTGTCTGTATGGAAGACTTCCAAGGGGAGAAATACTTTTTTGTAATATATATATATATTAATAGAAGATAATTTTTTTTTAGAAGGACACTTTCTGGCACCTGGAAAAAAAAAAAACACCCACCTATGCACTTTATAAGCCACCTGACATGGCGACCCTGCTGTAGTCAGTGGGAAAGGGCACCAGTAGAGAGGCAGACAGTGGGGGAGTACACTGTTTACCCCTTTTCATTGGCAGTCAGACTCAGCAGAGGAGTGTCAATAAAGAAAAGAGATGCAGTGACAGTTAGTGGAGGAGTGCATGGGGGTACGGTGGCAGTCAGTGGAGGAATTCACAGGTGCAGTGGAAGTCATTGGAGCAGTGCACAGTTGCAGTGGTGGTCAATGTGGCATGTGCAGGTGCAGCAATACTCAGTGGAGGAGTGCACAGGTGCAGCGGAAGTCAGTGGGGGAGTGGACAAGTGCATTCAAGATCATTGGAGAAGTGTGCAGGTGCAATAGCAGTCAGTGGGGAACTTCTCAGATGCAGTGGCAATCAGTGGAGGAGTGCTCAGGTACAGTGGCGGTCAGTGGGGAAGTGCTCAGGTACAGTGGCGGTCAGCGGAGGAGTGCTCTGGTGCAGTGGCAGTCAGTGCAGGGGTGCTCATGTACAGTGGCAGTCAGTGGAGGGGTGCTTATGTACAGTGGCGGTCAGTGGAGGGGTGCTTATATACAGTGGCAGTCAGTGGAGGGGTGCTCAGGTACAGTGGTGGTCAGTGGAGGAGTGCTCAGGTACAGTGGCGGGGCGGTCAGTTGAGGGGTGCTCAGGTACAGTGGCGGTCAGTGGAGGAGTGCTCAGTTACAGTGGCAATCAGTGGAGGACTGCTCAGGTACAGTGGCAGTCAGTGGAGGGGTGCTCAGGTACAGTGGCAGTCAGTGGAGGGGTGCTCAGGTACAGTGGCAGTCAGTGGAGGGGTGCTCATGTACAGTGGCAGTCAGTGGAGGAGTGCTCAGGTACAGTGGCAGTCAGTGGAGGAGTGCTCATGTACAGTGGCAGTCAGTGGAGGGGTGCTTAGGTACAGTGGCAGTCAGTGGAGAAGTGCTCAGGTACAGTGGCAGTCAGTGGGGGAGTGCTCAGGTACAGTGGCAGTCAGTGGAGGAGTGCTCAGGTACAGTGTCAGTCAGTGGGAGAGTGCTCAGGTACAGTGGCAGTCAGTGGGGGAGTGCTTAGGTACAGTGGCAGTCAGTGGAGGAGTGCTCAGGTACAGTGTCAGTCAGTGGAGGAGTGCTCAGGTACAGTTGCAGTCAGTGGAGGAGTGCTCAGGTACAGTGGCAGTCAGTGGAGGAGTGCTCATGTACAGTGGCAGTCAGTGGAGGGGTGCTTAAGTACAGTGGCAGTCAGTGGAGGGGTGCTTAGGTACAGTGGCAGTCAGTGGAGGGGTGCTTAGGTACAGTGGCAGTCAGTGGAGGAGTGCTCAGGTACAGTGGCAGTCAGTGGAGGACTTCCCAGGTAGAGTGGCAGTCAGTGGAGGAGTGCTCAGGTATAGTGGCAGTCAGTGGAGGAGTGCTCAGGTACAGTGGCAGTCAGTGGAGGAGTGCTCAGGTACAGTGGCAGTCAGTGGAGGAGTGCTCAGGTACAGTGGTAGTCAGTGGAGGAGTGCTCAGGTACAGTGGCAGTCAGTGGAGGAGTGCTCAGGTACAGTGGCAGTCAGTGGAGGAGTGCTCATATACAGTGGCAGTCAGTGGAGGGGTGCTTAGGTACAGTGGCAGTCAGTGGAGGAGTGCTCAGGTACAGTGGCAGTCAGTGGAGGAGTGCTCAGGTACAGTGGCGGTCAGTGGAGGAGTGCTCAGGTACAGTGTCAGTCAGTGGAGGACTTCCCAGGTAGAGTGGCAGTCAGTGGTGGAGTGCTCAGGTACAGTGGCAGTCAGTGGAGGAGTGCTCAGGTACAGTGGCAGTCAGTGAAGGGGTGCTCAGGTACAGTGGCAGTCAGTGGAGTGCTCAGGTACAGTGGCAGTCAGTGGAGGAGTGCTCAGGTACAGTGGCGGTCAGTGGAGGAGTGCTCATGTACAGTGGCAGTCAGTGGAGGAGTGCTCAGGTACAGTGGTGGTCAGTGGAGGAGTGCTCAGGTACAGTGGCAGTCAGTGGAGGAGTGCTCAGGTACAGTGGCGGTCAGTGGAGGAGTGCTCAGGTACAGTGGCAGTCAGTGAAGGGGTGCTCAGGTACAGTGGCAGTCAGTGGAGGACTTTCCGAGGTACAGTGGCAGTCAGTGGAGGAGTGCTCAGGTACAGTGGCAGTCAGTGGGGGAGTGCTCAGGTACAGTGGCAGTCAGTGGAGGAGTGCTCAGGTACAGTGGCAGTCAGTGGAGTAGTGCTCAGGTACAGTGGCAGTTAGTGGGGGAGTGCTCAGGTACAGTGGCAGTCAGTGGGGGAGTGCTCAGGTACAGTGGCAGTCAGTGGGGGAGTGCTCAGGTACAGTGGCAGTCAGTGGAGGAGTGCTCAGGTACAGTGGCAGTCAGTGGAGGAGTGCTCAGGTACAGTGGCAGTCAGTGGAGGAGTGCTCAGGTACAGTGGCAGTCAGTGGAGGACTTTCCGACGTACAGTGGCAGTCAGTGGAGGAGTGCTCAGGTACAGTGGCAGTCAGTGGGGGAGTGCTCAGGTACAGTGGCAGTCAGTGGGGGAGTGCTCAGGTACAGTGGCAGTCAGTGGAGGGGTGCTCAGGTACAGTGGCAGTCAGTGGAGGAGTTCTCAGGTACAGTGGCAGTCAGTGGAGGACTTTCCGACGTACAGTGGCAGTCAGTGGAGGAGTGCTCAGGTACAGTGGCAGTCAGTGGAGGAGTGCTCAGGTACAGTGGCAGTCAGTGGGGGAGTGCTCAGGTACAGTGGCAGTCAGTGGAGAAGTGCTCAGGTACAGTGGCAGTCAGTGGAGGGGTGCTCAGGTACAGTGGCAGTCAGTGGAGGAGTGCTCAGGTACAGTGGCAGTCAGTGGAGGAGTGCTCAGGTACAGTGGCAGTCAGTGGAGGACTTTCCGAGGAACAGTGGCAGTCAGTGGAGGACTTTCGGAGGCACAGCGGCAGTCAGTGGAGGAGTGCTCAGGTACAGTGGCAGTCAGTGGAGGAGTGCTCAGGTACAGTGGCAGTCAGTGGGGGAGTGCTCAGGTACAGTGGCAGTCAGTGGAGGAGTGCTCAGGTACAGTGGCAGTCAGTGGAGGAGTGCTCAGGTACAGTGGCAGTCAGTGGGGGAGTGCTCAGGTACAGTGGCAGTCAGTGGAGAAGTGCTCAGGTACAGTGGCAGTCAGTGGAGGGGTGCTCAGGTACAGTTACAGTCAGTGGAGGACTTTCCGAGGTACAGTGGCAGTCAGTGGAGGAGTGCTCAGGTACAGTGGCGGTCAGTGGAGGGGGGCTCAGTTACAGTGGCGGTCAGCGGAGGGGTGCTCAGGTACAGTGGCGGTCAGTGGAGGGGTGCTCAGGTACAGTGGCAGTCAGTGGGGGAGTGCTAAGGTACAGTGGCGGTCAGTGGAGGAGTGCTCAGGTAAAGTGGCAGTCAGTGGAGGAGTGCTCAGGTACAGTGGCAGTCAGTGGAGTGGTGCTCAGGTACAGTGGCAGTCAGTGGAGGAGTGCTCATGTACAGTGGCGGTCAGTGGAGGAGTGCTCAGGTACAGTGGCAGTCAGTGGAGGACTTCCCAGGTGCAGTGGCAGTTAGTGGGGGAATGCTGAAGTGCAGCAGTGTCTATTGGAAAAGTGTGTTGTTACAGTGGCGGTCAGTGGACACAATTGTGTCCTTGGCAAAATGACAGCGGAAAACATGATTGACAATAAAAGTCAACCACACATGTCCTGCCAGATACTTGTGACTCTTGGCTGCTGAACCAGAACAATTGTGGATATCAGGAGCTCTGGCATCACTTGGACCTCCTGATATCATTGCTTGTTGGGGGTTGGGGACTGAATGTTGTGATTAGGGATGAGCTTAAGGTTTGGTTGGGGAATACTGCACAACAATTGTAAAAAAACAAGGATTAGAATGATTGCCGGTCGCCAGACAAACAGCACAAACTTCTGGAATTCTCATCCTGTATTGGCTACTATACTGGAAACCTGCGATCGTTCCAATCCTTCTTTTATACAATCATTGTCCAGTACACCCCAACCATTGGCAGCACTCAAGCCCTGATGAAGGGGGAGTTGTGAGCCCTCAAAACGTGTTGGATATATCATCTGACCTAATGTCAATATATATAAACTTGTACTGGACTTAGGGATCTATTTATAAAACATTTGTTGGACAAATGTCACACTTATTCACCAAGCCTGCACAAACTTGCTCTGCCATTTCTCTAGTACGCTTATTTCGTATGATCGTTAGCTCCATCTAGTGGCCAAAATGTGGTATTTGTGTTCTAAAATAGCTCAATCAGAAAAAAAATACCCCATTTTGTCCACTAGATGGAACTGAAGATCATAGGAAATAATTATATTAGCGAAAACTACGGGAAAATGTATGCAGGCTGGGCAAATGCTTGTGGCATGCGTCCAATGAATAATTATTAAAAGACCACCTAAGTATAAACTTGTGGCACTTTTATCCTTTTATCTGCTGTTTTGGCAAATTTCTGCAGACAGGCTTCAAAATGTTGGGGAAAGCCCTCCCAGAAGTGAAGGATGTTATATCTAAATTTAGATAGTTGTTGGAAAATCTAAAGGAGGTTGTAAAGAGGGTGAGAATGATAGCTAAGCAGTCAGACTAACTAGAAATGTCACTTCCCACCGCTAGAAGTATTTTAAATGAAAAACACAGTGCCCCCTGTTCATTGTTCCTTTGTGATCTTTCTTCTCATTGTTCCTCATTTAGCCCAAATCCAAGGAGATGTATTCTTCAGTGGTGACAGCGGGACACCCGCAGTACAGTATAAAATCCTCACCTGATTTCAGGGACTCTTTCCTCTCCACTTCATTAGCATCTTTTCCGATCCACAGAAATAGCTGAAAAGAGAAAAAAAAATGCCATTGAATCTCTTTTGGATTTCACGTCAGCAGAGACTGACCTTGGAGAAGAACGTAATGAAGGCCGTGCCTTACAATCGATTCTCATCCTGCGATAATTTCTACTTTCAGGAATGAAAAGGCAGCTGAAAAGCAATGTACAGGTATCCGCACGTTGTAGAAAGTGTTGCCATCTCTTTTATGGAATCACGGTAAGGAGCTACCTGATAGCGTTCAATAATACATCTGAGGACGGTGTGGAGAACCGTCGCCATGGCCAATGGGGAACTTATACTGTATTCAGATTTTTCAAGGAGAGCCGCACTTTAAATGTGGAGAAAAATTAAATATAGTGGGTTTTTTTTACGTAATTTCTCCATCATCTACATCTGTGTTTTCCAACCTATCAGTAATGGCATCCTTTAAAAGCACGCCAAATCTCAAGCCCTCGCCCCATCTAAAACGTAAAAAATGTAAATGTTTCTTCTCAATGGAAAACCTGAGCCAGGGACAAAGCGCACAACTGCCTTGATTGGAGTTCCCCTTTCATATAACAGTCTCCCTATCACACCAGAGTTCCCCCATCTTACCAGAGTCCCCCCTATACATCAGTGGTCCTCCTATATATGAGAGCCCTCATCACATCATAGTACCCCCCCCAAGACAGAGGCCACCCATCCTAGAGTCCTCTCATCACAACTGAAACTCCCCCAATCACACAGTCCCCCCATCATAGAGCACCCAATCACACAGTCCCCCCATCACAAAGCCCACCAATCACATAGTCCCCCCATCATAGAGCACCCAATCACACAGCCCCCCCATCACAAAGCCCACCAATCACATAGTCAGCCCATGATAGAGTCCCCAATCACACAGTTCCCCCATCACAAAGCCCACCAATCACATAGTCCCCCCATCATAGAGCCCCCAATCACACAGTCACCCCATCACAAAGCCCACCAATCACATAGTCAGCCCATGATAGAGTCCCCAATTACACAGTTCCCCCATCACAAAGCCCACCAAGCATATAGTCCCCCCATCATAGAGTCCCCAATCGCACAGTTCATTAAGAAAGGAGGAGAGAAGAAGTAGAAACCAACCAGGAATATTTGGAGGACCCAAAATTCTGTGTCACATCCTCAAGAACAATATATGGAAAAAGTATTTAGCCCCAGGGATATTGCGGGCACAGAGAAACGTGCAAATAGGGTACACCAAAGATGGAGTAAAAATCTTTGGTGTACCCTATTTGCATGTTTCTCTGTGCCCGCAATATCCCTGGGGCTATATCCTTTTTCCAATCGCACAGTTCCCCCATCACAAGACCCACCAACCACATAGTCCCCCCATTATAGAGTCCCCAATCACACAGTTCCCCCATCACAAAGCCCACCAATCACATAGTCAGCCCATCATAGAGTCCCCAATCACACAGTTCCCCCATCACAAAGCCCACCAATCACATAGCCCCCCCATCATAGAGTCCCCAATCACACAGTTCCCCCATCACAAAGCCCACCAATCACATAGTCAGCCCATCATAGAGACCCCAATCACACAGTTCCCCCATCACAAAGCCCATCAATCACATAGTTCCCCCATCATAGAGCCATTCAATCACACAGTTCCCCCATCACAAAACCCACCAATCACATAGTCAGCCCATCATAGAGACCCCAATCACACAGTTCCCCCATCACAAAGCCCACCAATCACATAGTCCCCCCATCATAGAGCCATCCAATCACACAGTTCCTGCCATCACAGAACCCCCCCACCAAATCACATAGGCCCCCCATCGCAGAGCCCGCAAATCACACTGCCCCTCTTCACATCTGGGCCCTATCTTTTGGCAGAGGGCAGGAGGCGGAACAGGTCTAGAGGTGGTGGACTTTTGCCCTCTCCTGAATGCTGGGGGCAGGCCTGCATACCTCTTGCCCTGGATCAGCGTCATGCATTGCCATGTTGCAGGCAGCCAGCCACCAACACCATTGCAATGAATGATGCCATGCATCATGGCCTTGGTAAATGGCTGTTATGGTTCTGGAGGCAAACCTGCCCACCCCATGGCAACTCATTATTCTAATCCAAGGGAAAAAGGGTCCCGTGTACACAGTACCCCAGCGGAGCCCAAAAAAAACCCAGGGTGCTGCCACCTACCCCCAGGATGCCGATCCCCACTGAATTGAAAAACACTGAAACACATTATTCACAATATTCAACAATGGAAACCCTGATAAAGGGGACACTTCCAGTCCCCAAAACATGTTGGCTATCTTTGCATGTTTAACTTGTAAATAAACACCTTTGGACTTTTAATCTTGTGTGTGGTGCTCTGCATTGTTCTTCTGGGTTAAATATATGGAGGCGGCCAATGCTGACCTCCTTCTGAAAATGCTAGTAACTTGGTTGTCTTTGGCCCTAGCTCTGCTGGCCAGGGGTAGACATACTGTACCAGGGATTCTGGTATTTGTAGATCTGACCACAGCTCCCTTCTATCTAGATCAGCCATTCTCAACCAGGGTTCTGAGGAACCCTAGGGCTCTTTCAGTGTTTGCTAGGAGTTCCCTGAGCTGTGGCTGATTAACCTCCCATTTATGGTTCCTGCATAGTTCCGGGTCCAACACCACTTGGCTTCATGACATCAATAATCTTTTTGGCAGTCTGTAGGAGTGGCATCTTGAACACCACTGTAAGTGAGGCATTCTTACGACTGGCCACCAATGTAAGGCTGTCCTTACACAGAGCAAATTTTCTGAGGTTGCAGGGGAGAAACAGTGTTGATGTGGAAATCCCTCCTGTTGGGACATTGTCTTCTCCTGGAGGGGGGAGGGCGAGGTTGGGCTGGAGAAGACTTCCTGCTGATTTGAACCGTGTATGGTCGGCCTAAGAAGCATGTTTCCCATTAACTGCCAACAAACTTATTTTAGCAAGTTTTCTCCAAGACCTGAAAATAATTTCAAGGGTTCCTCAGGGGCAAAAAAGGTTTAGAAAGGCTGATCTAGATGTTAGCCAATACTCAGTGTGTAAGTGTTTTTACTTGGCGAGTAGTTGTATGGGAGCCTGACACTGTCCACCAATGCTGGACTGGTGGGACAAGCGGTTGGCATCTTACAGGCTGGTCCATGGTTGGTCATCTACAGGTGCTCTTCTTCTGCATTTTTAGCAGCTTGACGGGATATTCTTACAGCTCCATATTATTTAACTCCCTTACTTTAATCAAAGGGCTTATGTATGCAAATGATTGCATGTAAAATGCAAATCGAAAATGCTAATTTGTTTTTTGTTCACAAATGTACTTTGTTCTCCTACCTGTTCCCACGAGTCCAGCAGCATAACATCATCTTCTGCTAAATCATCCTGCGTGAATTCTCCAGGTACTTCCTCAATCTAGAAATGAACGGTGCAACTTAGACAATGGAATTCATTTTCAGTTTTTGTCTTTAATTTTTAAGTTAGGAACAAGAGCACAGCTTGTGAGCATAGAGTCTAGGTACATGTTGGTACATTAGTTACAAACAATAAAATACATCACATGCTACTCTGGCACATGAAGCAAGAAATCTCAGAAAGGAGAAACTCAGGAGACGGAGAATGTGGTGTGAATGATCTCCTATAGGATATATAGGGTGTATACATTATATTACCAAAAGTATTGGGACGCCTGCCTTTACACGCACATGAACTTTAATGACATCCCAGTCTTAGTCTGTAGGGTTCAATATTGAGTTGGCCCACCCGTTGCAGCTATAACAGCTTCAACTCTTCTGGGAAGGATGTCCACAAGGTTTAGGAGTGTGTCTATGGGAATGTTTGACCATTCTTCCAGAAGCCCATTTGTGAGGTCTGGCACTGATGTTGGAAGAGAAGGCCTGGCTCGCAGTCTCAGCTCTAATTTGTCCCAAAGGTGTTCTATCGGGTTGAGGTCAGGACTCTGTGCAGGCCAGTCAAGTTCCTCCACCCCAAACTCACTCATTCATGTCTTTATGGACCTTGCTTTGTGCACTGGTGCGCAGTCATGTTGGAACAGGAAGGGGCCATCCCTAAACTGTTCCCACAAAGTTGGGAGCATGAATGTCTTGGTATGCTGACGCCTTTAGAGTTCTCTTTACTGGAACTAAAGGGCCAAGCCGAACCCCTGAAAAACAACCCCACACCATAATCCCCCCTTCACCAAATGATTTGGACCAGTGCACAAAGCAAGGTGGGCCAGCGGTCGCTGGTTTGAACAGGCCCTTATGCTTTGTTGAGTAGTGTTTTATATGTATTTTTTAACATGATGCTAGTTATTGTTGCAATACTAAATAAAATGTTTGAAATTTTTAATTATTATTTGAAAATTAAGGGCATGCTATTGAGATGCATTTATACACTTTTATGAGCCTTAATTAGTTTTATGTATGTTATATTTTTTATATGTACACAAAAATGTGCTGCGCTAAAAAAACACTAAATGAAAATTGTGACTAAATAGAAAAACGACAATTCCAAATGTCAAATGCTAATGAAAGTCCGCGTGAAGTTACTGCTGAAAGGGAAGATTTAATCTTCAAAGCAGGACGGAGCTTGCTGTGACGTCATCACGTTCCACCGGTCCCCAAAAGTAAGCTGGAAGTGTGGTATATTCGGATGTTTGTTGGTTTTAAACAGCGCTGTTCTTTATTGATACGTGAGTGTAATTTTATCAATATTTTATTAAAATCCTAAGGTTTTCACACTGTGGAGCATGTGATTCTCTCTGATGGGTATTTACTAGACATGTGCACTGCCGAAAAATTTGTTCTTTTTCGTTTCATTCGTTTTTTGGGTTTTTTTTGCTTGAATATTCGAAAATTCGAAAAATTTGTAAATTCAAAAAATTAGTAAATTCGAAAAATCGTAAATTCGAAAATTCGGAATTTGGACATTCCGAAATCCGAAAAATTCGAAAGTTCCCGAAAATTAGAAAGGAAAATCCGAAAAACGAAAATCCAAAAATCCAAAAATTCGAAATAATAAATAACTAACTAATAATAACTAACTATTAAATTATAGGTATTGGAATTTCCTTTCAAATTTGGCTGTTAGTGAACATAATGAATACAAGTTTATCTGATGTTACGAATTATCCAAAATAAAGAATGCCGCATCTAAACAAATGGAAAGGAACTAAAAAATAATAAATAATAATATTATTATTTATTATTATTAATTCGTTATGTTCCATTTGTTTAGATACGACATTCGTTATTTCGGATAACTTGTAACTTTGGATAAATTCCTATTCGTTTTGTTCACTAACAGCCAAATTTGAAAGGATATTCCAATACCTATAATTTAATAGTTAGTAATAGTTAAGTTATTATTAGTTCGTTATTTCAGAATTTTTGGGTTATAAAATTCTCGGATTTTCGTTCCTATTTTCGTTCTTTAGAATTTTCGGGTTTTCATTCTTATTTTTGGATTTTCGAATTTCCGAATATTCAGAAGAATTCGGAAATTTGTATATTTCCGAAAATAACGAATTTGTCTAAATTTGTTTTAAAAAACGAATTTGGAACTAAACAAATTGCACATGTCTAGTATTTACCTGCATGCACGAGTCCATAACCTGGTGGGAGTGTTGAAGGTACTCCCTGGTGTACTAAGATCATTCCCAGAGGTGGAAATTCCTGGAGAATGTGTTTGAGGGCCTGTATGGATTTTTAAAACAAGCGCGATATGACTTGATAATATGAGAGTTACGGTATATCCATTTGGAAAGAAGAATTAAGTCTCTCTTTGCTGGTGGTGGATCACAAATGAAGAGGTTTCAGCAGTAATTTCACACGGACTTTCACGTTGGACAATTGGAATTGTCACTTTCCTATTTAGACACATGTAACTTGCTTGCTGCTCTTTTCAATTCTGTCTTTTGTTCCACAAGCGCGGTAACCACTTTTTGTTTTTGATTGTTATGCCCCGTACACACGGTCGGACATTGTTCGGACATTCCGACAACAAAATCCTAGGATTTTTTCCGACGGATGTTGGCTCAAACTTGTCTTGCATACACACGGTCACACAAAGTTGTCGGAAAATCCGATCGTTCTGAACGCGGTGACGTAAAACATGTACATCGGGACTATAAACGGGGCAGTAGCCAATAGCTTTAGTTTCTTAATTTATTCGGAACATGCGTGGCACTTTGTGCGTCAGATTTGTGTACACACGATCGAAATTGTATAGCCTGCTCTCAAACTTTGTGTGTCGGAAATTCCTATGGAAAATGTGTGATGGAGCCCACACACGGTCGGAATTTCCGACAACAAGGTCCTATCACACATTTTCTGTCTGAAAATCCTATCGTGTGTACAGGGCATTAGATTTTTAGATATAGGACATTTTCAATGCCTTTTTTGGAATTCGAAATATGCTTAAAGCCCAACTCGGGGAAATTGTAAAATTAACCGGGGCTACTAGAATAAAATGGTGGGACCTGATGGCACTGGCAGTCAAGCTAAGGGTGCTCAGGCAACAGCAGGAACGGATACAAAGTTGAAGCAGCTCTTGGAGAATCCTTTGACCCATTACTCGCAGAAACCACCGAATATAACACCACCTGAATTTTGGTATCAACCCTAGGTAAAACAACTGACAATATTTCTATTCCTCTCTGTGCCTTGGCAGTGGCTCCCCCTCCCCCCCCCCCATTTCTTGTACAGGTTTCTCAAAGACAAGAAGTAATGCAACATCTCCTCAATGAAGTCACAGACAAAATAAAAACCTGACGAAAATTTTAACTCTTTCCCATTTGTTCCAAAAAATAAAAAAATAAAGAATTCATTAATGTGAGCTAATTGCAGATATTTACTTCAAGGCTCTGAACTTACCACAAATCTCCCAGTCTTATTGGAGCAGCCAAACAACCGAGTTGGGTGATCTTCCAGCTGGGAGACCAATAGAGGTGATGTCTGGTATTGCTTTTTACCTCCCAAGGCACTCCAGAACTCATCTGCCAAAAGCAAAGTAGAAAGATACAATGTGTCTTAAAGCAGATCTTCAGTCATTTTTTTATCTTTTCATCTATTAAATCTTCTGCCCTTGCTGTTTTAATTTTGGATAGTAAAACATTTTTTTTGTCTGTCAGTAAAATCCCTTATACAGCCCACTTCCTGTTTCTTGTCTGGTAAAAATCCTAGGCTTATTACATCATGCACAGCTCTCTCTCTCTCTCTCTCTCTCTCACTCTCTTGAGAGTTTTCCAGGAAGGGAGGGGGGATGAGTCATAAGAGGGCCAATGGGAGCTGCAGGGCTGCAGAACTGGAGGTGTGCCTCTGTGTGTCTGTGTAAATCCAGGAAGTGAACAGGCAGCAGCTTCAGCTGCCCACAGTTAAAATAATTGCAGCCAGACTCCATGGAGGGAGATTTCCGCAGCATATTTGGCAAGTACAGAATCACAGTATATATAAAATAATATGCAAAGTGGTTGGAGGGAAGCTTCAGAATGGCAAAAATGTTTTTATTACAAATTATATAATTATATAAGTAGAACTCAAGAAGAAACTTTGGGATAGAGAGAAAGGGTTAGAATTGTTAATGCTGTCTCCTCTATTGGGAAGACTTACTTTTTGTGTTGTCACCAGCTCAGGAAGGAAAGGGCAATTCCAAAAAAATTCAATATATGCCAGCAGGAAGTACGATCATTAACTGTTGACCTTGTATGGTTGTGTTCCCTAGAAGCTTAAATCTATACTTGTTTTGCAAAGTCTCTTCTGTTTAACTGTGCAGTAGAGTTTCCCCTTGTATACTATCAGCCAGCCAGAATGTAACATGTTCTGACTTACACGGTGGGTTTGGTCAGATTGCACTGTAAAAGCCCATTTTTGGGCAAACTAAACCCCCCTTCCACCCATACAACCCCTTTTACTCACTTAAGTCATGTGTCCCTAGTAGTTGCCTCTCCCAGGTATAGAGACCATTGATCTATTGCTTCAGTCTGTGTCCCTGCTGTCCCCTCATTGTAATTCCAAATCGTCACCCAATTGTCATCATGTTGCTGCATTTTTGGAGCCTAAGAAGGCCCCTCACTCTTGGACAGCCAATGGCAAATGTCTATGTCACTCAGACAATGATGTAAACACCTAAAGAAAGACCCTCCCACCAGTGGCGTCGCTAGGGGGTGGCTATTGGGGCTATAGCCCTGAATCTGGGGCCCATAGCCCCGAGTCTCTTGCCGCAGGGTCCCTGCTTAACCAGCGGGCCACTGCTGTGGTGGGCGTGCTACATGAGAGAGGCAGATGAGAGGAGAGAAGCGAGCAGGTGGACGAGCAGAGATGACCTCATCTCTCTCCGCCCGCTCAACATCAACGCTCTTCCGCCCTCACAGCCAGGCCTCTTCAATGTGGGAGCGAGGTGCAGCGGGGAGAAGAGAGATGACATCATCTCTCTCCGCCCGCCACACATCAGCGCTCTTTCGCCCTCACAGTGCGGGCCTTTTCAATGTCGGAGGGGCAGCAAGAAGCAGCGAGATTACATCATCTCTCACTGCCTGCCCCGCATCACCACTCTCCTGCCCTCACTAAATGGACCAGTGCTGCCAGCCTGCCACCAATGCAGCGGCAATGCATATTTGGTGGCACTGGCTGGCATGGCAAGTGACAATCCACATCAGTTGGTAAGTGACAACCCACATCTGGTGCCATGTGACAGTGGCAAGTGACAATCCACATCTGGTGGCAGGCGACATGGCAAGTGACAATCCACATTGAAGCGCCAACACCAGCCATTGCCCATTGCTTACCATGGGCATGCTCCCCCCTGGGCCTGCAAAAAGGTGGGTGACCGCTGCTATGGGCTCTAGCCCCAAATCTTTTGCGGACCTAGCAACACCCCTGCCTCCCACTTTGCTGTAGGAAGAAAGAAGTCTTGGGACTCACATAACCATGTATTTAGGTGCGTACTAACTGGCAGTTAGTTTGTGGGTAAAGAATGGTTGAAAAGGGAGTGATGTCCAGAGAACAGCTTTAAAAATCTAGTGCAAGCTTGTTGAAGGATCTTTGCGATCAGGCTGTGACCTAACTTGGAGATACTGGGTGAGATCCAGGCCCTGAGGGCTCAGCCTTTTGGGGTTGAAAGTGGAAGCTACTGAAACTGATTAAGGACCTAACCCATACTTATCCTGCTGAGGAAGAGAGAGCTGGAGATAACACAGGAGTGTCCACTGGTCTGACTGCTGTAGGCAGCAACCTGGTACAGAGAGGGCACAGGAACCTCAGTTATAATGGAAGCTGTATCAACCTGCTGTGTGCATGGGAAGTCTAAGAATCCATCCAGAAACTCAGAACTGTCGCTACCTTTTTGGGTTTTCCCATCCACCACATTGGATTTAGGTGAGTATTTTAGGTGAGTATTTTGGGCTCTTAGATATTGCCTATCTGGCAGTTAGTTTTGGGAATAGGGGTATAGAATGGTGGGAATGGGAGTCATGGTATAAATATCTGGTTCAAGTTTGTGTATCTTTGCCTGCAGGCTGTGACATGACTTGGAGACCCTGAGTGAGATCCAGGCCCCGAGGGTTCAGCCTTTTGGAGTTGAAAGTGAGAGCTACTAAATCTGATTGAGGACCTAATTCGCACCATCCCTGCTAAGGATTAGGGATGGGCGAACGGTTCGACCTGAGCATAAGTTCGGGCCCAACTTTCGCTGTTCGGACGTTCGACGAACAGTCGTTCAACCGTTTGTTCAGCCCCCCGAACCGACCACAATGCATTGCAGTACTGAACAGTGTATTGCAAGCCCTGATTGGCTGAAGCAGTGAAAGCTTCAGCCAATCAGGGCACCGAGCACTGTCAGAGTCATGATTGGACACTGTCATCATGACTTTATCCAATCATGGCTCATAGCCCACAGTATAAAAGTATTCTTTCAATGGCAGCCATTTTCAGTGTGATCATGGCTAGAAGAGAGATAGAACAGGGCTCTGTTCAGTGCTATTAGTTAGTTGGTGTGCTATACTGTGCTATTTTTCTTCAATTGCCAGTGTAGAATATTAGTTTAGTGTCAGTCTAGGGATAGTGTGAGTGTAGTGAGGAGGACCATCATTCAGCTTTGCATAGTGTGCAGCTAGAGTAGGGACAGCTCAGATAGTTTCACTGTAGTGTAGTGAGACCGTGTCATTAATACATACATTAGAGTAGAGTAGGGACAGCTCAGATAGTTTCAGTGTAGTGTAGTGAGATCATGTCAGTGATCTTTACATTAGTGTATAGCTAGAGTAGGGACAATTCAGATAGCGTCAGTGTAGTGACGGTTGAACACAGTCTATTTGATTGCGTTACTGCCAGTTTAACGCCATTTACTTCTGTGTGCGTTACTGCCAGTTTATCGCCATATAGTTTTGTGCGTTACTGCCAGTTTAATGCCATTTACTTCTGTGTGCGTTACTGCCAGTTTAACGCCATATCGTCTTGTGGGCGTTACTGCCAGTTTAACGCCATATAGTTCTGTGTGCGTTACTGCCAGTTTAACGCCATATAGCTTTGCGTGCCCTAATGCCAGTTTAACGCCATATAGTTCTATGTGCGTTACTGGCAGTTTAACGCCATATCGTTTTGTGTGCGCTACTGCCAGTTTAACGCCATATAGTTTTGCGTGCGTTACTGCCAGTTTAACGCCATATAGTTTTGTGTGTGTTACTGCCAGTTTAACGCCATTTATTTCTGTGTGCGTTACTGACAGTTTAATACCATATAGTTCTGTGCGTCACTGTATGTTTGGTGCATTATATTGCAGTATATTAAAGTGTATCCGTGGAGTGTATCTGTGTAGTGTAAGTACTCAATTTAAAGTCCACCAAACACCTCTTTACATTAATTAAAGTGCATCTACGTACAGATTTCAACTTCTTCTTTACATTTGCTTATAAGCACCGCCCGCTTCCTCCCAATACTGTCTGGGAGGACAACAAGGAGAGGCAGACGTTCCCTTGGTGCTGTAAGGGGGCCAGCAACAAATGTGTCCACAGGAAAAGGTGGACGTGGTGTCCTCAGTCCTCAGGCAGAGCATCATTTCCTCTGTTTAGTCAGTTTGGACTGGCTTACTAAACCTTCCTCATCCTCCTCATCCTCTGTCACGCAAGCAGAGACAAGTGTGCAGTCCCCTGCAGTTGCCAGAGTGGATAAACCTGCCACATCAAACGTGGTAAAAACACCAACCATATGCATATCATTGCAAATGTTTTTGCCTTCATCAAGAACACCTCTATAGGGTTACGGTGGGAAGGCGCCCCCGACACCCAAAGAGTAATTTTTCTGCACCTGTTTGACAGGTGGATATCATTGAAATTTTTTACAGCAAGGCCAATTCTTGCTTTCATCAAGAGTAGCTCTATAGGGTTACGGTGGGAAGGCGCCACTGACACCCAAAGACCAATTTTTATGCACCCGTTACTTCTATACAAAGTCAAAGTGACACCAGAATGTATCCAAAAAAATCTTGAAACTGCACTACATTGTGGTCTCATCACACACACACAATGGCTCCCCAGCTGCTGCTGACCAAAATAAAGGCAGCTTGCAGGGAAAATGTCTTTTTTTTGGCTTTATAAGGCTGCTTTCACACTGGGGCGGTAGGGGGCGTCGGCGGTAAAACAGCGCTATTTTTAGTGCTGTTTTACCGCGGTATTCGTCCGCTAGCGGTGTGGTTTTAACCCCCCGCTGGCGGCCGAAAAAGGGTTAAAACCACTCGTATAGCGCGGCTATAGCCGCGGTATTGCCGCGATATAGCCGCGCTGTCCCATTGATCTCAATGGGAAGGAGCGGTTTAGGAGCGGTGAATACACCGCTCCTTCACCGCTCCAAAGATGCGGCTGGCAGGAGATTTTTTCTTCTCCTGCCAGCGCACCGCTTCAGTGTGAAAGCCCTCTGGCTTTCACACTGAACAAACAGCGGAGGCTGTTTTGGGGCGGTTTGCAGGCGGTATTTTTAGCGCAATAACGCCTGCAAACCGCCCCAGTGTGAAAGGGGCCTTAATGCAATTATTGCTGCAGCAGATTTTAGACATGGTACAGATCTGCCACGTTACAAGTAGACTAAGGGGACCCCCCAGGCACTATATTGGAAGGAATTTTTAATTTTTAGGCTTTCACTTTAAAAATCAAAAAATCACTGCTCATTTAAAAATGAAATTTTTCACAAATTTTTTTTTTTATTGATACATGTCCCCCAGGGCAGGACCTGGACCTGGACCCCTGTAACTATTGTATGTCCAATTACTTGCATATAAGCCTTCAAAATGGGCACTTTTTTGACGTTCAAGCCCCATTGACTTAATTGGGTTCGTTATTTGGGTCCGAACTTTTGCGGTGTTCGAAAGTTCTGGTGCGAACCGGACAGGGGTCAGTTCGGCCCATCCCTACTAAGGATAAGAGCTGGAGATAACACAAGAATATGCACTGGTCTGATCCACTGGGACTTCTGTTGTAATGGAAGCTACTTCAACCTGCCGTGTGCATAGAAAGTCTAAGCATCCATCCAGGAACTGTCAGAACTGCTACTACCTTTTCGGGTTTTTCACCAACCCCTCTAAGTTTCTACAATACCACTACTAATACCAATACCACTAATACCAATACCACTAAAACTACCTTTGTCAAGGATCTGAGTAGATGAATAAAGGTATGCCAATTGGGGGTTATACTTACTAATACTGTACAAGGCCCAACTGAGTGAAGCCACTGCCAGAGAATTTATAAAGTTTCATTTTCCTACCTTAATGGAGGCTAAGTCTTCTAATTTACACAGATGCAAAATGCAAAAAGTATATGTAGTACATGTAAAGAGAGAATGTTAAGTGAAGAAAAGAGCTACACACTAATAAAATTGTTCAGTTACCCTTTATTGGGCATATTCTATCACAGAAACTTGGGTTCTCTATACGATGGTCAACTGCAACTTCACAATGTAATTCCCAATAGATTAAATGATCTTACGGAGCAGAGGTCAGTTAGTTATGGAAGAAGAGTGGCGCAGTAAGGGTTCCATAGCTGGTCCACAGAGCAATGTAATTCCCCAAAAATGTGGTGCTCTTACAGAGCAAAGGTTGGTAGGTTATAGAAGGAGAGTGGCAGAGTAAGGGTTCCCTAAGGCCCATCTATAGTCCACAAAGCAGCCTGGTTTGCCGGGCAAAATGAACTGGCATTTTTGGTGAATGCATAGCTCCCAACTGTCCCTGATTTGGAGCAATGTCCCTCTGTCCTTCATTCCTCCTCATTTGGATCTGATCCATATAGATGTATATAAAAGGCACTTTTTATCTATCAAAAAAAGTGTTTTCCAGCGCTGATTTCTAAATTGCTGCGTTTGTCAATTCCAAAAGACAATATAAAGGAATAGTAGAGGTAAAAAAGCACTTGTGTGTTAAACCAATCTTGTTTTTTTGTACAATTCTCCTTTAAGGGGGTGTGTCAGGGGGTGTGTCCTATGCCTGCATACTTATGCTGATAGGTGTCCTACATTTCCATCTCAAAAAGTTGGGAGGTGCTGCGTAAACTGTTGGCGCTATATAAATCGTGTATAATAATAATAATAAACTGTAATTTACAATTGCAGGCTGTCTTGATTCATTGAGAATCCAGGTTCAGGCAGACTGCTTTGCTCATCCCTAAGTAGTAATATGAAAAGTGGATAGGTTTCCTTTCGATAGGAAGAAGCTGTTATAAAGATATACAGAGACATACAAACCTGGTTCTTGTCTTTCCGAAATTTTTGAAGCTTTGCATTTCAAGACTCCGGCTATGTAGTCTGCCCCTTTCTCTTCTTCTTCACTGGCTCCCTTTCCCACCCACTTATACCCGGAATTGTTCTTCAGTTTTAAAAGAAAAGCATCATTGGAATTCAGCAAAGATGAATCTGCATCCACCTACAAACAGAATGTGACAGGAACATATTCAGAGTCATGTCTGGAAACCGGAGTATAGAGAACCTTCCAAGAGGATATGTGAGCAGAGGATAGATAGATAGATAGATAGATAGATAGATAGATAGATAGATAGATAGATAGATAGATAGATAGATAGATAGATAGATAGATAGATAGATAGATAGATAGATAGATAGATAGATAGATATATAAATAGATATAGATTAGATATGGATACATAGATTGCCTGATTGATTGAATAGCTATACAGTAGATAGAGAGATAGAGAGATAGAGAGATAGAGAGATAGATAGATAGATAGATAGATAGATAGATAGATAGATAGATAGATAGATAGATAGATAGATAGATAGATAGATAGATTTCCTGCTTGCTTAATTAGATACAGATTAGATATGGATACATAGATTGCCTGATTGATTGATTGATTGATTAGATATACAGTAGATACATATATAAACAGACCGTTAGATAGACTGACAGATTGATTTCTTGCTTACTTGATTGATTGATTAGATATAAATAGATATAGATTAGATATGGATACATAGATTGATTGATTGATTGATTAGATATACAGTGGATAGATAGATAGATAGATAGATAGATAGATAGATAGATAGATAGATAGATAGATAGATAGATAGATAGATAGATAGATAGATAGATAGATAGATAGATAAATAGATTGGTAAAAAGACAGATAGATAGCAGGCAGGGACAGATAATGGAATAGAAATAAAGAAAGATGACAGAGAATACATGGCAGATAGAAGATAATAGATTTTAATATCATTACTATGGTTATATTTGGCAATCACTCTTGTTTCATTATATGAAATTGTCATAACAGATGAATCCCCTCAAAACGGTAAAGTCATAGAACAGCTTTGTACATCTTTAGTGATATCTCTTTGAATCCCCACATCCGCTGACTCCTGCATGCTGTCCCAATGGGGTCCTACTCACCAGAAGGTAGAGAAGGGGTCATCAGCGGAAAGATCTCACAGCTGAAGTCCCCAAGAGATATAAGAGTTGAACAGGAGAGACAGAACCTACCAAACCCCATCCATAACTGAAATGCTACCTTTGGCTGGTCATACTGTCCAACACTGACTTTATATTGTGTGTAGTGCCCGGTTACCTCCACAATCCGAGTGATATAGGACAAATTCCTGCGGATCTGGAAGAGTCGTACGGCGTTCGGAGGTGCCTGTCCGCCCTTACGGGAGGTGCCTTCTTTGTATATAATTAGCGGTTTGTCTTTAAACAAGCTGAGCAAATGTGCCGGCTCCTTCCCCTGAGTCACTCTGACCTGTAAGAGGAAACATGGATACTGTCATCCTTCTCCAAGTCTAAAAACAGGACACTATTACCCTGTGATTTTATTATATAGATATACATTCCTTAATATGCATCAATACATTAACAATCTGAGAATTCCAAACAAAGCTATGACAATGGCCTCCAAATTTCAAAGGGGCGTATTTATAAAAAAATTGCAGTACTTTTATTCTTGTGAAAGTACATGTACTGAGTGAACGGGGGGCAATATTGAATGTTATCATGCTATTTTCTCTCCAGGTCAGATCTTCTTCATTTGTATAGAATACAGTGAATCAGCAGAATACCACATTATGGCCACTAGATGGAGCTGACGATTATATTAACCCCTTAATGTTGGCGCCTCTTGGCCTTTAAGGGGTTTCTAATGCCAGGAGGTGGGGTTTATGATCATGTGACCTTTGCGATTGGTTGTCACAGCGCTCACATTTCCGTTAAGGCGCCGGTAGCTATGCCAGGAGCGTGCAGGGAGCGCGCTCTCGGCACTGGTTTGTTTACATTTTGGTATGCAAATATGCTTCCTCCCGGCGAAAGGCAGCATATTTGCGTACTACCAGAATAAAGCGGTTAGAGCAGAACTAAACTGTATCTGAGTGCCACAAACTGAAACTCTATTTAATACCTTTTTATTATTCAAAGCAAACTCTCCATTCCATTCATGTCTCCATGCATTATTTTGTTGAGAAATCATTTTGAAAATACACCCCCCCACGCATTTCTAGCATCAGCCATCTTGAATAAGGGCAGATGATTCATGTAGCATTTACTTTCTGGAATCCATCTGCCCTTAGCCTAGGCATGCATGCAGGAGGGTGTGCTAAGCTTAGATAGAACCCTCCTCCTCTCCCGAAGACTCCTGGCTGGGATATATGACATCATTTTGGCCTAGGCCAGAATCCAGGAAGCAACTGAAGAAATGTAAAATAAAAAAAAAAGGTAAAAACGTGCAAATATAATATACCTTCCTATCTATTTAATAAGGCTAGCAGAATAAGGATTAAAAATAGTTCAGAGCGTTCAATTGTGCGTTATGTAAGTAGTTATTTCCTATGACCATCAACTCCATCTAGTGGCCATAATGCAGTATTTTCTGATTCACTCTATTCTGTATAAATGAAAAACGTTTGGCCTGGAGAGAAAATAGCCTGGTAATATTAGATTTCGCCACCATTAGCACAGAACAAATGTACAGTTGGGAAAATAATGATTTGACCCCCTGCAGATTTTGTATGTTTGCCCACTTACAAAGAAATGAAGGGTCTATCATTTTTTATCATAGGTGTATTTTAAATGATATAGAGACAGAATATCAACCAAAAATCCAGAAAAAACAAATTATACAAATGTTATAAATTGAGTTGCAGTTTATTGAGTAAAATAAGTATTTGATCCCCAAGCAAAACATGACTTGGTACTTGGTGGAGAAACCCTTGTTGGCAATCACAAAGGTCAGACCTTTCTTGTAGTTGGTGACCAGGTTTGCACACATCTCAGGAGGGATTTTGGTCCAATCTTCTTTACAGATCTTCTCTAAATCCTTAAGGTTTCTTGGCTGTCGCTTGGCAACTCGAAGTTTCATCTCGTTCCATAAATTTTCTATAGGATTAAAGTCTGGAGACTGACTAAGCCACTCCATGACCTTAATGTGCTTCTTCTTGAGCCACTCCTTTGTTGCATTGGCGGTATGTTTTGGGCCATTGTCATGCTGGAAGACCCATCCTAGACCCATCTTCAGCTGTATTCTGGCTGAGGGAAGAAGGTTCTCATCCAAGATTTTACAATACATGGTCCCATCCATTGGCCCCTCAATGTGGCAAAGTCGGTCTGTACCTTTAGTAGAGAAACAGCCCCAAAGTATAATGTTTCCACCTCCGTGCTTGATTGTAGGGATGGTGTTCATAGGGTCATAGTCAGCATTTTTCTTCCTCCAAACACGGCGAGTCGAGTTAATGCCAAAGAGCTCAGTTTTGGTCTCATCTGACCACAGAACTTTCTTCCAATCCTTCTCTGAATCATTTAGATGTTCATTGGCAAACGGACCTGTACCTGTGCCTTCTTAAAGGGGGGGGACCTTGCGGGCGCTGCAGGATTTTCAATCCCTGGTGGTGTGTTGTGTTACCAATGGTTTGTTTGGTGACTATGGTCTCAACTGCCTTGAGATCATTCACAAGCCTCTCCCGTGTAGTTCTGAGTTGATCCCTCACTTTTCTCATGATCATCCTTACCCCATGAGGCAAAATTTTGCATGGAGCTCCAGACCGAGGGCGATTGATGGTTATTTTGTATTTCTTCCATTTGCAAATAATTGCTCCAACAGTTGTCTTCTTCTCACCAAACTTCTTGCTGATGGTCTTGTAGCCCATTCCAGCCTTGTGCCATCTTGTCCCTGATGTCCTTTGACAGCTCTTTGGTCTTCCCCATGATGGTGATTGGTGAGGTTTGAATGGAAGAAAGAGATTCTGTGGACAGGTGTCTTTTATACACATAACGAGTTGTCATTAGGAGCTTCTTCTTAAATTGACAGGACTAATCTGTGTACCACATGAACACCTACTGTAGCCAGTCTGTGGGAGCCAGAATTATTGTTGGTTGGTAGGGGATCAAATACTTTTTTTACTCACTGAACTGCAACTCCATTTATAACATTTGTATCATGTATTTTTTCTGGATTTCTGGTTGATATTCTGTCTCTATCATTTAAAATACACCTATGATAAAAATTATAGACCCTTCATTTCTTTGTAAGTGGGCAAACGTACAAAATCTGCAGGGGATCAAATATTTATTTTCTCCACTGTAGATGCCGTTTCAAAGGTTGAATAGCTCTGTGAATTTTCTATAAATACTCCCCTTTATTTAGAAAAAAAATAAATAAAAAATTTGTGGACACTCCACATCATATCACAAATCCATATGTTACTTGAAATGATACATTCGGCTTTACACTGGAGAACGAGACAACATTTTCTGAGTCTTCGGTTCACTGTTAGTGTAATCATGGCCCCGCCGGCGCCTACTGAACTCGGGTTGCAGCCTAATATGAAATTTCATCTGGTGTGGAAAGGATGTGTGATATTAAAATAAAGGTGGAAATTATAGTTAAAGAAATTTAAAAATAGACTTGTCAATGTAGTCAATAGATTTTTTTTTTAATTCTTTTTATTTAGTTCAGAAAAAGAAAGGTTGTAGTCAATAGATTTATACACATTTTTTTTTCCCTGGAAATCTCAATGGATTGCTGTAAAAGTATATAAAAATAACAGAGCGATGGGACTGATACATTCCGCTGCTTCTCCTCCCTGCAACCATGGAAAAATACAATGTAACCTCTCCAGCTGTTTTCTGACCTTGGTGCTTTTCAGAACAATTTTCTGTTACTGCGAGGAGACAGGAGGAAAGATAACCTGTAATTTTATAACTATTCTGTATCTTCAGCACTGAATACTGATCGGGGGAGGGTCAGAGGGCTGATAAACCCGCACACTGGAAGGAGAGATACACCTAAGGGGGATTGGGCTGCCTCCAAGCCCACCTGCCCCTCATCTATCCATTTAATGCATGTGCTTCCATTGTGGAGACGCTTATACATTCAGTAGTGTTAGGACTGCAAGCCATACACAGGGTGCCGTGAAGAGGCCTTGCAGCTTATACATGCGTTTGCAAATGCGTGCTAACTAAACCCCTGTTTTTAACCGCAGACTGTTGGACAGGTTAATTTGGTCAGTTGGCTGACTGGTTGGTGAGTTGAGCAATGGAATGTTCTGTTTTTGTTTTTCAAGAGATACACCTGTGACTGCACTTCACAGATGAAATCCCGACAGCTTCCTCCTCCATCTCCGACAGCTTTCTCCTCCATCTCCGACAGCTTCCTACTCCATGTCCAACAGCTTCCTTCTCCATGTCCAACAGCTTCCTCCTCCATGTCCAACAGCTTCCTCCTCCATCTCCGACAGCTTCCTCCTCCATCTCCGACAGCTTCCTACTCCATGTCCAACAGCTTCCTTCTCCATGTCCAACAGCTTCCTCCTCCATCTCCGACAGCTTCCTCCTCCATGTCCAACAGCTTCCTCCTCCATCTCCGACAGCTTCCTACTCCATGTCCAACAGCTTCCTTCTCCATGTCCAACAGCTTCCTCCTCCATCTCCGACAGCTTCCTCCTCCATCTCCGACAGCTTCCTCCTCCATGTCCAACAGCTTCCTCCTCCATCTCCGACAGCTTCCTCCTCCATCTCTGACAGCTTCCTCCTCCATCTCTGACAGCTTCCTCCCCCATCTCCGACAGCTTCCTCCTCCATCTCCGACAGCTTCCTCCTCCATCCCCGACAGTTTCCTCCTCCATTCCCGACAGCTTCCTCCTCCATCTCCGACAGCTTCCTCCTCCATCCCCGACAGCTTCCTCCTCCATCTCCGACAGCTTCCTCCTCCATCTCCGACAGCTTCCTCCTCCATCTCCGACAGCTTCCTCCTCCATCCCCAACAGCTTCCTCCTCCATCTCCGACAGCTTCCTCCCCCTTCCCCGACAGCTTCCTCCTCCATCTCCGACAGCTTCCTCCTCCATCCCCGACAGCTTCCTCCTCCATCTCCAACAGCTTCTTCCTTCATCCCTCCATCCCTGACAGCTTCCTCCTATATCTCCGACAGCTTCCTCCTCCATCTCCGACAGCTTCCTCCTCCATCCCCGACAGCTTCCTCCTCCATCCCTGACAGCTTCCTCCTCCATCTCTGACAGCTTCCTCCTCCATCTCCGACAGCTTCCTCCTCCATCCCCAACAGCTTCTTCATTCGTCCCCGACAGCTTTCTCCTCCATCTCCAACAGCTTCCTTCTCCATCCCCGACAGCTTATTACTCCATCCCCGACAGCTTCCTTCTCCATCCCCGACAGCTTCCTCCTTCATCCCGACAGCTTCTTCCTCCATCCCCGACAGCTTTCTCTTCCATCCCTGACAGCTTCTTCCTCCAACCCCCGACAGCTTCCTCTTCCATCCCTGACAGCTTCCTCCTCCATCCGACAGCTAACTTCTCTATCTCCGACAGCTTCCTCCTCCATCCCCAACAGCTTCTTCATTCGTCCCCGACAGCTTTCTCCTCCATCTCCAACAGCTTCCTTCTCCATCCCCGACAGCTTATTACTCCATCCCCGACAGCTTCCTTCTCCATCCCCGACAGCTTCCTCCTTCATCCCGACAGCTTCTTCCTCCATCCCCGACAGCTTTCTCTTCCATCCCTGACAGCTTCTTCCTCCAACCCCCGACAGCTTCCTCTTCCATCCCTGACAGCTTCCTCCTCCATCCGACAGCTAACTTCTCTATCTCCGACAGTTTCCTACTTCATTCCCGACAGCCTCCTCCTCCATCTCCGACAGCTTCTTCCTCCATCCCTGGCAGCTTCCTCCTCAATAGATTTATACACATTTTTTTTCCCTGGAAATCTCAATGGATTGCTGAAAAAGTATATAAAAATAATGGAGCGATGGGACTGACACATTCCGCTGCTTCTCCTCCCTGCAACCATGGAAAAATACAATGTAACCTCTCCAGCTGTTTTCTGACCTTGGCGCTTTTCAGAACAATTTTCTGTTACTGCGAGGAGACAGGAGGAAAGATAACCTGTAATTTTATAACTATTCTGTATCTTCAGCACTGAATACTGATCGGGGGAGGGTCAGAGGGCTGATAAACCCACACACTGGAAGGAGAGATACACCTAAGGGGGATTGGGCTGCCTCCAGGCCCACCTGCCCCTCATCTATCCATCTATCATGTGACTTGTACAACCCCAAGTCGCATGACGTGAAATCCTATGTTAGTCAATGAGAGCGTTCTTAATTAGCACTACTGAAGTCGCTCAGACTTCAGAAAAAGTTCCTGTGCTACTTCAAGGCGACTTCTATTGTCTTCTATTCTGCACTTCTATCGAAGTAGTACTCAAGTCACCAGGAAGTCGCCTGGCAAAGTTGCACCGCAAGTCGCTCGACTTTCAGGTAACGGCAGTGTGAAACGAGCCTAATCTATTTCCCGGGGCCTGGCCACAGAGGGGCCTGATCAATATATACCAGAATCTCACAAATACCACAGGGGGGGGGGGTGTAGTCTGAGTAGTGTAGAGTTCTTCTAAACAATGTTTGTGGTTATAGAACACCAGGGAAAAATATATATTCACCTTTTCATTTTTTTCCATAATGGTGAACGCTTGAATACAACTGAATCAGAGACACAGCTCCCTCTAGTGGCTATTTAACAAATATCTTAATTTACTGCAACAAATAAAGCAAAGTAACAATGTGAACTTGACAAAAAAAAAAGTGAACACAGCAATTATTAAGAAAATATGTGATCAATACCTTCCCTATTAAAAGGATTTCTGAATGCTCCTTTAAAAACTGGAATTCAACTCTAAAGCAAACATTTATTATATTGCAGTTTATCAATTCTTAGATGTAGTGGCTGCATTCGTTTTCTTTTTTAGGCTTTCTTTCTTCCATTTTCGATTGGTGATCCAGCCAGCAAGTCTGTTGTTTTTCAAAAGAACAAGCTCTCTTCTGGATGTATCAGTTTACATGGTCCATAAAGACATGGATGAGAAATTTTGAGGTGGAGGAACTTGACTGGCCTGCACAGAGTCCTGACCTCAACCCGATAGAACACCTTTGGGATGAATTAGAGCGGAGACTGCGAGCCAGGCCTTCTCGTCCACATCAGTGCCTGACCTCACAAATGAGCTTCTGGAAGAATGGTCAAACATTCCCATAGACACACTCCGTAACCTTGTGGACAGCCTTCCCAGAAAAGTTGAAGCTGTTATAGCTGCAAAGAGTGGGCCAACTCAATATTGAACCCTACAGACTAAGACTAGGATGCTATTAAAATGCATGTGCGTGTAAAAGCAGGTGTCCCAACACTTTTGGTAATATAGTGGATTTTGGATTTGATACCGCTTTAAAAAGAAGTGTTCGCTGACCACATGGGGGAACTGCAGGCATCTGCCAAACATTTGCACGTGAAAAGCAATGTGTGCATGTATGTGACCTCACATCACCCTCCCACATAGACCTGTATGTACTATAGCTGCAAGCTCTGGAGTACTGCTGTACAGCTGAGTTCAAAACCCACCTGGACAGCTTGTCCCCCCAGAGAGCGATCCAGCTGCACGGTAAGAAAAGCTGATGTGGTTAATTCATCCCGAGTGGACTGAGCTCCTTGCCTGAACAAAATAAACACATGGGCGGTTAATGCAGCGCAAACATTTGTTAAAGAGACAGATTATTGTATCCAAAAGGAATAAGCAGAAAGAAGAACATTGGAATGTAAATATACTGCACAGATACAGGGGGTATAGAAAAGAATCCCCCCCCCCCTCTTAAACACTTCCTATCCGGGCTAATTCTGACACTTCGCTCCTACATGTAAAAATCACATTTTTTTTGCTTGAAAAATAATTTAGAACCCAAAACATTTTATATATATATGGTTTTTTTTTTAGCAGAGGCCCCCATAGAATAAAATGGGCTTTGCAGTTTTTTTATGTCACACTGTATTTGCGCAGAATTTTTTTAAACGCAATTTCTTTGGAGAAAAAAACACTTTTATGAATTAAAAAAAGAAACATAACACTAAAGTTAGCCCAGTTTTTTTGTATAATATGAAACATGATGTAACACTGAGTCAATAGATACCCTACATGTCACGCTTTAAAATTGTATCTGCCTGTGGAATGGCGGCAAACTACGGTGCTTACAATTCACTCCATAGGCGACAATTTAAAGGCTTTTACAGGTTACCAGTTTAGAGTTAGACAGGTGGTCTTGTTCTAGAATTATTGCTCTCGCTCTGACGTTCGTGACAATACCTCACATGTGTTGTGTGTTCACATTTTACATATGCATGCGGGAGTACTGTATGCGTTCGCATTTGCGCGTAAGCATGGTTGGACAGGGCCCTTTACATTTTTTTGTGTTATTATTATTGGTATTAATATTATTTGTTTATCTAGGGGCGAAAACAGAGATGGAGAGCTTTCCAGTTGACGATCCACTGGCTTACTGGGTCATGAGAATAGACCACTGCCCAGAACTTGCCCAGTATGCATTTAAGCTGCTGGGCTGCAATGCATCCAGCGTGCTTTCTAAATGGGCATTTAGTGATGCTGGAGGTTTTGTTACTGATAATAGAACGCGTCTGACCACAGACTCCGTGGACCGTCTGACATTTATCAAAATGAATCAGTCATGGATTACCAGCAGCTATGAAGCCCCTGATTCTGATGTCGCTGATTAAGTGTTTTTGGGATGTCTCTGCAAGACTTCTAGGCTGCCTAGCATTGTGGGTGTTCATCTGGAAGAATGTTTTCGTGTAGGTTTCATGGGCACCATTAACACCCAAAGACCAATTTTCCGCACCCGTTTGACAGGTGCATTTTATTGCAATTTTTGACAGCAAGGCCAGTTCTTGCTTTCATCAAGAGTACCTCTTAAAGGGTTACGGTGTGAAGGCACCACCGACACCCAAAGACCAATTTTTCACACCTGTTACTTCTGTCCAAAGTCTGTGGAAGAGACACCAGAATTTGCCCAAAAAACCTCTAATCTTGTTCCCAGTGCACTACATTGTGGCCTCATCATACAGACTGGCTCCCCAAGCCATTGCTTACAAAATAAAGAAAGCTTGCAGGGAAAATTTCATTTTTTTGGCTCTATAAATTCAATTATTCCTGCAGCAGCTTCTATACACAGTACAGATGTGCCACTTTACAAGTAGACCAAGGGGACCCCCCAGGCACTATATTGAAAGGAATTTTTCGTTTTTATGCTCACACTTTAAGCATCGATAAATCACTGCTCATTTAAAAATGAAGTTTTTTACAAACTTTTTTCTCATTGATACATGTCCCCCAGGGCATTACCCGGACCCCTATAACCATTGTATGCCCAATTACTTGCATTTAAGCCTTCAAAATGGGCACTTTTTGATTTTTCTAGTTCGGGTCCCATAGACTTCAATGGGGTTTGTTTTTCGGTTCTAAACTTTCGTGATGTTCGAAAGTTTTGGTGCGAACCGAACATGGGTCGTTCGGCCCATCCCTGGTGATCACTACATAAATGGAAAACATGGTCACTTTTGCTGCCCTGTAAACGTGTAAAAAATGTAAATAAAACCACATGAAAATGAAAAAGGAGTCTGTATACTGACCTCTATTTTAAAATGTATTAAACCCACACAGATATCAGAATCATGATTGCAATCATGGACTTTTGAATAAAATTTTTTTAAAAATAATAAAAATAATCAAATAAAAATAATTAATAAAAAAAAAAAATATTGATTATTGATTCTTAGAGCCTTGCTTCTGGTGAAAATAAATATCTTATCATTTCCCTTCTCATTAATAATCTGATCGGTACTACAGTGGAGTTGTGTTGTGTATATTGGGTGTATCATATATGGAACTCACCAGGTATAAATGATCTGGCCTTTTGGATAAGTGTAGAGAATGATGTAACAGTCCCCTCCATAGAACTGTCCGTATGTGCTCGGGTCTACTGGGATTCGTCCATTGCTCTCCACACGCCAGACCTTAAGGAAAAGAAAATAACAAGACATAAGTAATTAGGCACCTTGTATAGATAAGGGGGGGGGGTCCAAGCACTGCAATTGGGACTGTCTGAGATCACCTCCAGTTAGCCCTCTGCAGTGCAGGTTGTCCATACATCCAATAAACACTCTGTACAATGTATTCAGATGTGTAAGCTCATGGACACTGGACACTTTGCTAATTATTTAATGCATCCGGACTCTGCCTACTGTACAATAGATACATTCAGCTTTAAACTGGATGCAAAGAGGGGTACTCTTTGCAAAGTGAAACTTTGCCTCATTTACTAAGCACTGGAGCAACTGCTTGCTAACTGCACAGTCTATTTGCCTTTAGTAAATCAACCCCACTGTGACCAAAGCAATACAATGTTACCATAGTAACATTGCACTACTCTGGGGAAGTGATCAAGATTTTTTATTTATTTTTTTTACACATTATAATTGCTTATAGTTGTGAATTTCATACCTATAAGCAAGCATTTTAATGTGAATGAAACTGACTCATTGCGTTTATTTTGTTGTGATTAGCTATAATTGGCCAGTGCTGTTTACATGGTATAGATGGGCTGTGATTGGCCCTGACTGTACCATGTGATCACATTGACCAATCACAGCTAGCAACACAATTGTACACAATGGATGTCTGGAATATAAGCCATCTATTGTTTACAACTGTCATGTGACCTGCTGAAAATGGTCACATGGTACCGGCAACGCGCCGCTACACTGATCTACACTGATCATCGGACACAGCTGGCGACAGATTGTGCCGCAGCACGGCCCCACGCGAGGCGTGATCCAGGAGGTCGTCCACAACTACAAATATGAGCAGGGAGAGAATACAACTGAATACAACACAACTACAAATATGAGCAGGGAGCGAATACAACTGACTACAACTACAAATATGAGCAGGGAGAGAATACAACTACAAATATGAGCAGGGAGAGAATACAACTGAATACAACTTCAAATATGAGCAGGGAGAGAATACAACTACAAATATGAGCAGGGAGAGAATACAACTACAAATATGAACAGGGAGAGAATACAACTGAATACAACTATAAATATGAGCAGGGAGAGAATACAACTACAAATATGAGCAGGGAGAGAATACAACTGACTACAACTACAAATATGAGCAGGGAGAGAATACAACTGAATACAACTATAAATATGAGCAGGGAGAGAATACAACTGACTACAACTACAAATATGAGCAGGGAGAGAATACAACTGACTACAACTACAAATATGAGCAGGGAGAGAATACAACTACAAATATGAGCAGGGAGAGAATACCACTGAATAACAGCACACACAGCCAGCCCTGAGAAGTCTGCAATATGCTGACTTGTTAAAAATGATATAATCTTTTTACTGCATATCTCATTAAATCAAACTGAAATGCTTTTACCTCGACCTTCCCGGATCCGTCATCCACCATGTTGTGCTGAGCCGCCATTTCAGGAGAATCGTGCAGCTTCGATGCATCAAAATCCACTTGCTGAATACGAGCGATCCGCTCGGTGACGTAAACCTTTCCGAAGCCGTCACTTTCATCCTTGTCTCTCCAGTCTTTGAAGAACTGCTTGAAGATCGGCGTTTCCCCTCCTTCTGGAATAACTTGAATCTGGAAAAATGTATACAATGGGGAAAGAATAAAGTGTATGTAAAGCCCAAAAGTAAACGTCTCTTATTTACTCCCTTTTCATCTGTTACATAGACCATTGGAAGTGTTTTGTTATATCTGCTCAATAAGTGCAAAAAATACCTGCTGATCCTGCCAGAAATCTTGTGAGCTGATAACTTCCTGTGCTCTTTGCCTGTGCAGAAGTAGGGGTTATGGAGATGAGAATGGGGGGGGGGGATAAGGAGGGATTATTGAGATGAGGAGGAGGGGGGAGAAGATTAGGGAGGGGTTACAAAGATGAGGAGTAGGAGGGATGAGAAGGCATTATGTAGATGAGGGGAGGGGTTTGAAATGAAGAGGAGTTATGGTGATGAGGAGATGAAGAGGGGTTATGGAGATGAGGAGATGAAGAGGGGTTATGGAGATGAGGAGATGAAGAGGGGTTATGGAGATGAGGAGATGAAGAGGGGTTATGGAGATGAGGAGATGAAGAGGGGTTATGGAGATGAATGCCATAGCAGGGAGGATGAAAAGGGAATATGGTGAGGAGATGTGGAGGGGTTATGGAACTACTGAACCGGTCATGAGGATTGTAATGGAGTTGAGGAGGAGGGGGGATGAGGAGGAGGGAGGAGTAGATGAGGAGTGGTCTGTGTTCTTTTTCATCTATCTGAAATGTAGTAGGCAGGGCTGACACCACCTGCTAAGTAGAGCTGTGCCGTCCAGTCATAGAGGAAGGGAGGAGCTCACTATATTTCTGGCTCAGTTCATTTCCCTACTTGCAGCGTGCTTAAAAACATAAAACATGGGGAATGTGTGTGTATTCCAGAGATATACTAAATATGTTACTTTTATTTTATTGTCTCCTGACATACTGTACGCTTTGATAAAAAAATTGCCATTATCCAAATAATACAAAATATGTAACACTTATTGTTACATACACTGTAAAAGGGACATTTCAGAGAACAATTGACACCGGTTCTGTAATTTGCTATCACTATTTAGCAAACACTGCAGCTGTGCTAATGGCTGAAAGTCCATCTAGACCACAGGTGTCAAACACAAGGCCCGCACGCCGAATCCGGCCCTCCAGGCCATTTCATGTGGCCCTCGCACCTCTCCTGCAGCTGCAGGAGAGCTCCAGCCCTCCACTGGTCCTCCTCCAGACCCCTACTTTCTGCTTTCAAGCAATGCATCCAGCTTCTTCCCAGCAGCAGCATAAGGAAAGGGGGTGCACTGTGATGTTAGGGAGAGTAGGGGACTCAACATGTAAGGCGAGGGGATGCGCTGGACATCTAATCTTACAGATACAACCAGCCCTTTTGAGCACAATCATGAGGCTGATGCGGCCCACGATGAAATTGAGTTTGACACCCCTGTTCTAGACCCATTTGGTATTTGGTTTATAGCAATGTTTTTAAACCGGGGTGCCACAGAGAGTCCTCAGGGGTGCCGTGGTAACAGCAAAGTCAGAGCACAATCCTTGTGTAAACTCATGTGCACAGAGAGGAGAGAGAGCACAGCCTGCACCTCCTCCCGGCTCTCTCCTCCTCCCTCCTGCACCTCCTCCCGGCTCTCTCCTCCTCCCTCCTGCACCTCCTCCCGACTCTCTCCTCCTCCCTCCTGCACCGGCTCTCTCCTCCTGCACCTCCTCCTGGCTCTCTCCTCCTCCCTCCTGCACCTCCTCCCGGCTCTCTCCTTCTCCCTCCTGCACCTCCTCCCGTCTCTCTCCTCCTCCCTCCTGCACCTCCTCCCGGCTCTCTCCTCCTCCCGGCTCTCTCCTCCTCCCTCCTGCACCTCCTCCCGTCTCTCTCCTCCTCCCTCCTGCACCTCCTCCCGGCTCTCTCCTCCTCCCGGCTCTCTCCTCCTCCCTCCTGCACCTCCTCCCGTCTCTCTCCTCCTCCCTCCTGCACCTCCTCCCGTCTCTCTCTTCCTCCCTCCTGCACCTCCTCCCGGCTCTCTCCTCCTCCCGATTCTCTCCTCCTCCCTTCTGCACCTCCTCCCGTCTCTCTCCGCCTCCCTCCTGCACCTCCTCCTGGCTCTCTCCTCCTCCCTTCTGCACCTCCTCCCGGCTCTCTCCTCCTCCCTCCTGCACCTCCTCCTGGCTCTCTCCTCCTCCCGGCTCTCTCCTCCTCCCTCCTGCACCTCCTCCCGGCTCTCTCCTCCTCCCTCCTGCACCTCCTCCCGACTCTCTCCTCCTCCCTCCTGCACCGGCTCTCTCCTCCTGCACCTCCTCCCGGCTCTCTCCTCCTCCCTCCTGCACCTCCTCCCGGCTCTCTCCTCCTCCCTCCTGCACCTCCTCCCGGCTCTCTCCTCCTCCCTCCTGCACCTCCTCCCGTCTCTCTCCTCCTCCCTCCTGCACCTCCTCCCGGCTCTCTCCTCCTCCCGGCTCTCTCCTCCTCCCTCCTGCACCTCCTCCCGTCTCTCTCCTCCTCCCTCCTGCACCTCCTCCCGGCTCTCTCCTCCTCCCGGCTCTCTCCTCCTCCCTCCTGCACCTCCTCCCGTCTCTCTCCTCCTCCCTCCTGCACCTCCTCCCGCACCTCCTCCCGGCTCTCTCCTCCTCCCTCCTGCACCTCCTCCCGTCTCTCTCTTCCTCCCTCCTGCACCTCTTCCCGTCTCTCTCTTCCTCCCTCCTGCACCTCCTCCCGGCTCTCTCTTCCTCCCTCCTGCACCTCCTCCTGGCTCTCTCCTCCTCCCGGCTCTCTCCTCCTCCCTTCTGCACCTCCTCCCGGCTCTCTCCTCCTCCCGGCTCTCTCCTCCTCCCTTCTGCACCTCCTCCCGGCTCTCTCCTCCTCCCTCCTGCACCTCCTCCCGTCTCTCTCCTCCTCCCTCCTGCACCTCCTCCCGCACCTCCTCCCGGCTCTCTCCTCCTCCCTCCTGCACCTCCTCCCGTCTCTCTCTTCCTCCCTCCTGCACCTCCTCCCGGCTCTCTCTTCCTCCCTCCTGCACCTCCTCCCGTCTCTCTCTTCCTCCCTCCTGCACCTCCTCCTGGCTCTCTCCTCCTCCCTCCCGCACCTCCTCCCGGCTCTCTCCTCCTCCCTCCCGCACCTCCTCCCGGCTCTCTCCTCCGCCCTCCTGCACCTCCTCCTGGCTCTCTCTTCCTCCCTCCTGCACCTCCTCCCGTCTCTCTCTTCCTCCCTCCTGCACCTCCTCCTGGCTCTCTCCTCCTCCCTCCCGCACCTCCTCCCGGCTCTCTCCTCCTCCCTCCCGCACCTCCTCCCGGCTCTCTCCTCCGCCCTCCTGCACCTCCTCCCGGCTCTCTCCTCCTCCCTTCTGCACCTCCTCCCGGCTCTCTCCTCCTCCCGGCTCTCTCCTCCTCCCTCCTGCACCTCCTCCCGGCTCTCTCCTCCTCCCGGCTCTCTCCTCCTCCCGGTTCTCTCCTCCTCCCTCCTGCACCTCCTCCCGGCTCTCTCCTCCTCCCTCCCGCACCTCCTCCCGGCTCTCTCCTCCGCCCTCCTGCACCTCCTCCCGGCTCTCTCCTCCTCCCTCCTGCACCTCCTCCCGGCTCTCTCCTCCTCCCTTCTGCACCTCCTCCCGGCTCTCTCCTCCTCCCGGCTCTCTCCTCCTCCCGGTTCTCTCCTCCTCCCTCCTGCACCTCCTCCTGGCTATCTCCTCCTCCCTCCCGCACCTCCTCCCGGCTCTCTCCTCCTCCCTCCCGCACCTCCTCCCGGCTCTCTCCTCCGCCCTCCTGCACCTCCTCCCGGCTCTCTCCTCCTCCCTTCTGCACCTCCTCCCGGCTCTCTCCTCCTCCCGGCTCTCTCCTCCTCCCTCCTGCACCTCCTCCCGGCTCTCTCCTCCTCCCGGCTCTCTCCTCCTCCCGGTTCTCTCCTCCTCCCTCCCGCACCTCCTCCCGGCTCTCTCCTCCGCCCTCCTGCACCTCCTCCCGGCTCTCTCCTCCTCCCTTCTGCACCTCCTCCCGGCTCTCTCCTCCTCCCGGCTCTCTCCTCCTCCCTCCTGCACCTCCTCCCGGCTCTCTCCTCCTCCCGGCTCTCTCCTCCTCCCGGTTCTCTCCTCCTCCCTCCTGCACCTCCTCCCAGCTCTCTCCTCCCTCCTGCTACCTGTATTGTTGTCAGCAAAACAGAAAGCCTCTTCTCTTTGTGAACAGGAGGTAACACAGGATCGCTCTGTGATCAGACTGTACAGAGGTTGATTATCCTCTCCCCACACCGCTCCTGTCCAGCCAGCAGAAATTGTGTGTGTAGGGGGGGGGCTGTAATAAAACCTTGTATAGTCAGATCTCCAAGCAATCTTGTGTTCACTCCTGTATACAGACAGAAGGGAGAAGGGGGGGGGGGGTTCACTGCCAATACCACTTCCCAGCTCTATCCTCCTGTCATTACTCCTGTAGTGATGAGAATTTGTGCTAGGAGGGGGGATTTTGTGATGGGGGTTGGGTTAGGAGGGGGGTTTTGTGATGGGGGGGGGTTGGGTTAGGAGTGGGGATTTGGAGGGTGTTTGTGCTAGGAGGGGATATTTTGTGATGGGAGGTTGGATTAGGAGGGGGGATTTTGTGATGAGGGGTTGGGTTAGGAGTGGGGATTTGAAGGGTGTTTGTGCTAGTAGGGGGGATTTTGTGATGGGGGGTTGGGTTAGGAGGGGGGACTTTGTGATGGGGGTTTGGGTTAGGAGTGGGGATTTGGAGGGTGTTTGTGCTGGGGGGGGGGAATTTTGTGATGGGGGGTTAGGTTAGGAGTGGGGATTTAAAGGGTGTTTGTGCTAGGAGGGGGGACTTTGTGATGGGGGAGGGGGTTGGGTTAGGAGTGGGGATTTGGAAGGTGTTTGTGCTAGGACGGGTGATTTTGTGATGGGGGGTTGGATTAGGAGGGGGGATTTTGTGATGGGGGTTGGGTTAGGAGTGGGGATTTGAAGGGTGTTTGTGCTAGGAGGGGGGACTTTGTGATGGGGGGTTGGGTTAGGAGTGGGGATTTGGAAGGTGTTTGTACTAGGAGGGGGGATTTCATGATGGGGGTTGGGATAGGAAGGGGGATTTTGTGATGGGGGGGGGGGGTTGGAGGGTGGAGGGTGTTTGTGCTAGAAGGGGGGGATTTGGGGGGAGTTGTGTTAGAAGGGGGGATTTGGGGGGAGTTGTGTTAGAAGGGGGGATTTTGGGGGTTGGGGATTTACAACCTACAGATCACTGAACTCAGACTACATTTTAGGGCTTGTTCACATCAGGTGCAGTCCAGTAACGCGTGAAAAAACTGCGCATATTTCCGTAACACACAAAAATGTGCTGCCTTTTGCAAACACGCGAGGGTGACAATAATTCTTAATGACTCCCCCACTCATCTAGCAAATGCATGCACGCTCGTGTCTGCTAAAATGGATTTTAAAATCACGCTGGCACCTTTTTGCATGTTTTACATGCATAGAGCAGCCATTAAAAAAATGCGACATGTGGGAACGTGCAAAAAAGCGTGGGGGGTTCGGACGCACCTCCTGGTATTAACGAGCCCTCAATCTGGAGTGTCCTGGGGGTGTGCACAAATCTAAAGGGTCCCTAGACTGAAAAAAGGTTGAAAAACACTGGTTTACAGTAGGAACTCAGTAAGAGCTGTTAGGGTTTCTCACCACTAGATGGCACTGCAGACAAGCAGATATTCTGACAACCGCAAGCAAGATCTGATTTCTGATTTATTTTTATTTTATTTTTTTTTTTATTTGAAAAAAAAGCTTTATAGTGAAATATGAAATAATTAGCAAATGCCATTTTTTCTATTTTATTATAATTTAAAAATATGAAACGTTTTTGATAGATTACATGAGAGTAGCCATAGTATGTAGAGAAATCCTGGTGACTCCATTTTTATTCCCTGGTCACCTCTCCTGCTGCCCCCTTTCTCTGATGTTTCCTTCCTCATGCCCGGGACACTCTCCAACTCTTTAGGTCTTTACTAAAGGTGTGTAACTGCGGGAATTAAGACTTGGTGCTTACCCATAGGGGTTGATTGAATAAAGGCAAATAGATTGTACACTTTGCAAAGTGCAGTTGTCCTCTGCAAGGGCAGTTGCTCCAGAGCTTAGTAAATGAAGCAAAGGTGCACTTTGAAAAAGAATACCCAATCACGTGCAAGGAAAAGAAGAAAAAACAGTATTTTTGCTTGCACAATTGGATGATGGACATCAGCAGAACCTCTGCTCATTTACTAAGCTCTGGAGCAATTGCAAATTTTGCATTGTGCTCAGTCTATTTGCCTTTAGTAAATCAGCCCCAAAGCTTCTTCTTTTTACTTCCAAAGGGGGGCAAAAAAATTAGTATATGCAGCTGGTGGGGCTGCCTGGAATCTGAGAGGAGGGAGGCAGGGCAGGACTTAGGGTTGGTGGGGGCCCCTGGGCTTGAGTCACTTTCAGAGCCCTACCCTTCTATACATATGCACAGCTCTATAAAACAGAAATAGAAAAGGACAAGGTGCGCCAGACTCAGCGCAGTATTAATTGGACAAGTGCAGTGTTTAATTGGACAAGAGAAAACAGCCAAATGGCTACTCACAAAAGTAGATAATATATAAGCGTATAAGTGGGGGATACTGTACTGGTATTCGTCCTGGGTCCACGATTAATAAAAGCAATAAAAATGGATAAAATGATAATTACCGTATTTATCGGCGTATAACACGCACCCCAAGTTTAGGAGGGAAGTTTAAGCAAAAAAAATTACATTCAAATGCCCATCAATGCAGCCTTATTAGTGTCATTTGCAGCCTTGTCATTGCAGCCTTTTAGTTTAAAAATGGCGCCGCCGAGATACAGAGCCGGATGTCCTGTGTATCTCGCCGGCTTTCAGGCGCTCTTGGTGGCTCTCTGAGGCTTTCGAAACGGGCGGGGCCCGTGGGGCCCCCTATTGGCTGGGGCCCATGGGCTTGAGCCCAGTCAAGCCCAATGGTAAGTCCGGCCCTGGAGGGAGGGGTGCTGAAGGCAAAGCTCTCAACTGTCCCTGATTTGGAGCAATGTCCCTCTGTCCCTCTTTCCTCCTCATTTGTCCCTCATTTTGGTCTGATCTATATAGTTGTATATAAAATGCACTTTCTATCTTTCAAAAAGTGTTTCCCAGCGCTAAACCTTTCATCCGAATTCTAAATTGCTGCATTTGTAAATTTTAAAAGCCAATATAAAGGAATAGTAGTGGTAAAAAAAAGCCCTTGTTGATTTAATTAACCTTTTTTTTTGGTTAATTCTCCTTTAATAAGAGGGTGTGGCAGGGGGCGTGTCCTGTGCCTACTTATGTTTGCTAGTAGGAGTAGGTGTCCCTCATTCCCATCTCAAAATGTTGGGAGGTATGCTAAAGGGCCCTGAGGGAGGTAAGGGTGGGGGGCTTTCAAGGGTAGAGGGGAGCTCTGGGGGGCTTGTTCCCCCCCCCCCCACCCTACATGTACATAAGTTCTTACAGACCTCTTTCTCAGAGTGGCGCCCTCTCGGGAGTGCAGGCAGATTCTCCTTCTTCCTGTCTCTGGTCATGTGATATGTCACATGGTAAACCAGAAGGAGGATAATCCACCCTAATTTCCTAGCAGCTGCCCATACTGAAAAGCATAGGCATGCACACAGAGTGTGCCGGGTGTGCCTGGGCACACCCTAATCACCCTGTGCAGTGCTGATCCCATACCTCCCAACTGTCCCTGATTTCGAGGGACTGTCCCTGATTTCGAGCAATGTCCCTCTGTCCCTCATTCCTCCTCATTTGTCCCTCATTTTAGTCTGATCTATATAGTTGTATATAAAATGCACTTTTTATCTTTCAAAAAGTGTTTCCCAGAGCTAAACCTTTCATCTGATTTCTAAATTGCTGCATTTGTACATTTTAGAAGCCAATATAAAGGAATAGTAGTGGTAAAAAAAAAAAAAGCCCTTGTGTGTTTAATTAACCTTTGTTTTGGGGTTAATTCTCCTTTGAGGGGGTGTGGCAAGGGGCGTGTCCTATGCCTACATACATTTGCTAGTAGTTGTCCCTCATTCCCATCTCAAAATGTTGGGAGGTATGTGATCCCCCCCCTCTTTCCTGGCACCTCCTGTCTCCTCTCTGCAGTGCTGCCAACTTCCCTCCTTTCCTCTCCCACTGGCTGCAGTGGGGGATGTTTCAGGATGGAGAGCTGGGGAAGGTAAATAAAACATATGAAATATTTACCGGTCCCTTCCCTTTCTGAATGAATACAGTGAGTGATGTGTACCGATCGCTCCTGTGTCCGTTCTTAACCGAAGCATAGTAAACCACGTTCTTTCTTTTCCAAGAATAAACTCTGTTTACTATGCTTCAGTTTGTGAATGAACGGGAAGCTCTGTCCTCAGCCCCTTTTCTCTGTCTCAAAAGTGAGACATCAGGGGTCTGTTTAGACCTTTGATATTTCACCAAATGGGGCTCCTAAAAAATTGTAAGAAAAAGAATAAAAAAATAATCTTGTAAAAAATAATAAATAAATGGTATTAGATTGTAAGCTCTTCTGAGCAGGGCCCTCTTAATCCTCTTGTATCTTATTGTATTATACCTGTATTGCCTCTCTTTTATACTGTAAAGCGCTGCGTAAACTGTTGGCACCATAGAAATCCTGTATAATAATAATAAATAATAATATAAGTGAAAACTACTGACACCAATCTTTGCTCTCTTGACACCGTCCACTGCTCTGCTGATTTACACACGTGTGTGTTTGTGCTCTGGGGGGGCACACCCCTAATACAATAGGCGGCGCACACCTATGCTAAAAAGGAGGTCTGTTCTCAGCAGGCTCCCACAGATATCCCAGTCCCTGCTCTGCCTGGCGGGAGTGATACTGCTGTTACTCCTGTCAATCAGCAAGAAGTTGGAGAACTGAGCAGAACCAGTAACAAGCCAGCAACCTAAGCAAAAAAGCTGGCATCTGTGGATGAATGCTGGCAAGTTGCCAGGTATGGTAATGAAGTCCAGGGATGGAGTCCTACGTTCATTAGCATGGCCCTTTCTGTATTCTAACTGTTGATACCGATCTGCTCATTCTATCACCTTATTACATCACCGCATCACATTCCTTTCCCCATGACCCGGTACCTGTGTGTTTTTAGGGTAATTCATTTGCTGGATAAAATCTTCCGCTGTTTTCATTGCGGCTTTCCTCTCACTCGCATTCGCATTTTTACCTGCAACGAATAAAAACAATTATTATCATCCATTTACATCTTAGGATATACAGTTGATATTCCTGTCCAATAATTATATTCTGTATAAAACATAGTAACATACCCCTTATTACTAAGCACCCTCCATTTGATATATGGACACTCTATGGTTGGCAGAGCAGTTTGATATCAATAAATTTGACCTTTATAAAATCTATGCTTATAGTTTTTCCATGTGCGAGTCTAATGGGAGTGATTTCATAATTATCAGTTTCTGCATTTGCCGGGCTCTAATGAGGAAAGTGGCAGGGTCTGCATCCCCTTAGATGTGATTTTTTGGGGGTATCTTACCAAAAAGGAAATTTTTGTTGCAGGGGATGCTCAAAATCTGACTTGTATCTTAGTGCAGACTTTTTTTTATCCTTTTTCTTCTTTTTGTTTTGTTTTTTTTTTTGCTTTTCTTTTTTTCTTTTCCACATGTGCCTTATTGCTTTTATTAGCTTTCAGTGTCCTTGATCTACATATTCATGCTTAGCCTTTGTTGGACACTATTTTTACCTTTTGAACTGGGTTTCTCATGCTCCACCATGTGCGTTAAGGGCAAGGGTTCACCTGACTCATATTTGTTTAATTACATGGCAGCTAATGCTGCATTTGTATTCCCCCCTCTTCATGGAGTCTATCTTCATAAGTAAGCTCCGGGGATGGAGTGAAACGCGTTAGAGGTGTGGCTTGGCTGGAGCCCCGGGCTGAGGCTGTCATTTCACATATCCACAAGGGTCTTGCAGTGAAGCGCGGTGATTTTTTTGTTTCTTGTATCATTGGAGTTGGGATGGGCTCAGTCCTTGCCAGCACTCCCAGCGGTGTACTACAGGAGCGGACCTGGATGGAGCCTTGAGTGGCACCCCCTATTTCTTGTCATCCAGATAAGTCTAGTTACAGAAAGTATTTATACAAAGTGGAGAACTTTAAAGACACTTTGTGAAACATATTTTATCTCAACCTCTTGGCGCTTCCTGGCCCTTTAAGAGGTTTAGGATGCTGGTAGGTGGGGCGGGGTTTATGACCATGTGACTGCCGTGATTGGCTGTCACAGTGCTCACATGACCGGAACGCTCCCGATTGCAAGTAGCGATTGGGAACTTTCCATTAGCCGCTGGCAACTGTGCCGGGAACGCGTAGGGCCCGCACTCTCGGCACAGCTGTATTTACCCCAATTCATGCAAATATGCAGCCATCCGGTGCCAAGGCCCACATGACGAGAGGCCCTATATATATACACAGTATCTCACAAAAGTGAGTACACCCCTCACATTTTTGTAAATATTTTATTCTATCTTTTCATGTGACAACACTGAAGAAATGACACTTTGCTACAATGTAAAGTAGTGAGTGTACAGCTTGTATAAGAGTGTAAATTTGCTGTCTCCTCAAAATAACTCAACACACAGCCATTAATGTCTAAACCGCTGGCAACAAAAGTGAGTACACCCCTAAGTGAAAATGTCCAAATTGGGCCCAATTAGCCATTTTCCCTCCCCGGTGTCATGTGACTCGTTAGTGTTACAAGGTCTCAGGTGTGAATGGGGAGCAGGTGTGTTCAATTTGGTGTTATCGATCTCACTCTCTCATACTGGTCACTGGGAGTTCAACATGGCACCTCATGGCAAAGAACTCTCTGAGGATCTGAAAAAAAAATTGCTCTACATAAAGCTGGCCTAGGCTATAAGAAGAATGCCAAGACCCTGAAACTGAGCTGCAGCATGGTGGCCAAGACCATACAGCGGTTTAACAGGACAAATTCCACTCAGAACAGGCCTTGCCATGGTCGACCAAAGAAGTTGAGTGCAATTGCTCAGCATCATATCCAGAGGTTGTCTTTGGGAAATAGACGTATGAATGCTGCCAGCATTGCTGCAGAGGTTGAAGGGGTGGGGGGTCAGCCTGTCAGTGATCAGACCATACGCCGCACACTGCATCAAATTGGTCTGCATGGCTGTCGTCCCAGAAGGAAGCCTCTTCTAAAGATGATGCACAAGAAAGCCCGCAAACAGTTTGTTGAAGACAAGCAGACTAAGGACATGGATTACTGGAACCATGTCCTGTGGTCTGATGAGACCAAGATAAACGTATTTGATTCAGATGGTGTCAAGCGTGTGTGGGGGCAACCAGGTGAGGAGGACAAAGACAAGTGTGTCTTGAGTACAGTCAAGCATGGTGGTGGGAGTGTCATGGTCTGGGTCACTGCCGGCACTGGGGAGCTACAGTTCATTGAGGGAACCATGAATGCCAACATGTACTGTGACATACTGAAGCAGAGCATGATCCCCTCCCTTCAGAGACTGGGCCGCAGGGCAGTATTCCAACATGATAATGACCCTAAATACCTCCAAGACCACTACTGCCTTCCTAAAGAAGCTGAGGGTAAAGGTGATGGACTGGCCAAGCATGTCTCCAGACCTAAACCCTATTGAGCATCTGTAGGACATCCTCAAATGGAAGGTGGAGGAACGCAAGGTCTCGAACTTCCACCAGCTCTGTGATGTCATCATGGAGGAGTGGAAGAGGACTCCAGTGGCAATCTGTGAAGCTCTGGTGAACTTCCTGCCCAAGAGGGTTAAGGCAGTGCTGGAAAATAATGGCGGCCACACAAAATATTGACACTTTGGGCCCAATTTGGACATTTTCACTTAGGGGTGTACTCACTTTTGTTGCCAGCGGTTTAGACATTAATGGCTGTGTGTTGAGTTATTTTGAGGGGACAGAAAATTTACACTGTTATACAAGCTGTACACTCACTACTTTACATTGTAGCAAAGTGTCATTTCTTCAGTGTTGTCACATGAAAAGATAGAATAAATATTTTATGTGAGGGGTGCGCTCACTTTTGTGAGATACTGTGTGTATATATATATATATATATATATATATATATATATATATATATATATATATAATATTTTTTTTTTCTACGGCTTTATCCCTCTAGCGCCTATCAAAAACAGGAATATCAGTTTCAGTTGGAGTGACCCTTTAAACAAAAGTTAATGTAGGCTTTCCCCAGCATCACTGAATAGTATAAAAATAGTTTTGGGATTAGTATGACCGGCACTACTTGGAATATTCTTGGTGACGTCACAATAGTTTGAATTGTCTTGTGGATTCTTAGTCTTCCCTCTGGATCGGTGGTCAGCGCTCAGCTCAGTGTAACAATAGAATGGAAAACGTTATGATTTGATTGTCACGTATGACGCTGGAAATGATTTAAACAGGAAACCTGACCTTTCCATACAAAGATCTTTTTGTCGGCGGAGTGATCCAAGATGAAGCATTCTTCAGAAATCAGCATGGCTTGGGAGAACGGGTTTTCCTCTGCCACCACGGACACTTTCATGGCGCCGCTGGCATCCGACACCTACAAAGGACACGAAACGTTAATCAGTGCTGAAACAGTCCTGGTTAAGTTAGAAGGGCAGGGAATAGAGATACCTTTTTAATGTATTTTGGAAAGGTGATAGAGGGGAATCCCAATTTATACCATATTGCTCCAAACCTGCCTCTATTGGGATAGATTTAGTAAAAGCAGATAGGCTGGGCACTTTGCAAGTGCAGTTGTCCTCATTTTCCCCAGAGCTTAGTAAATAGGGGGAAGCTCTGCTAAATTCCATCATCCAATCATGTGCAAGCAAAAATGCTGTTTTTTTTAATTTTTTTATTTCTCTTGCACCTGATTGGGTATTCTTTACTAAATGAAGCTTTACCACATTTACTAAGCTCTGGGAAAAATGAATGCAACTGCACTTGCAAATCCATCCCATAGTGGATATTTAAAAGAAGCTCTGATATCATACATTGGGACTGAAATGAAGGAAACTTCCTCCACTGGTAATGCAAAATGCATTATTTATTTTATTACAGGTACTTACATAGCGCCGAAAATTTAATGCAGCACTTGACACCTATTGTACATTCACATTAGTCCCCGCCCCTGAGGAGCTTACAATCTAAGGTCCCTAACTCACATTCATATACTAGGGCCAGGTTAGAAAGGAGCCAATAAACCTACCTGAATGTCTTTGGAGTGTGGGAGGAAACCCACGCAGGCACAGGGAGAACATGCAAAATCCAGGCAGGTAGTGCCGTGGTTGGGATTCGAATCGACGACCCCGGTGCTGCCTGGCAGAAGTGCCAACCACTCAGCCACTGTGCTGCCCGCATTAGAACCCAGGCAGGGTTTCCAAGACCACTGTGCAAAATGCTATACCTTATGGGGTAGATTTGCTAAAGGCAAATAGACTGAGCACTTTGCAAGTGCAGTTGCTCCAGAGCTTAGTAAATGGGGTAAAGCCTCAAAGAATACCCACGTGCAGAGAAAAAAAACTGCATTTTTCTGCTGGCACCTGATTGGATGATGAAAGTCAGCAGAGCTCCCCCTCATTTACTAAGCTCTGGAGCAACTGCACTGCAACAGTCTGTTTGCCTTTAGTAAATCAACATGTGTGTGTGTGTTTGTGTATATATATATATATATATGTGTGTATATATATATATATATATATATATATATATATACACACACACACACACACGTTGAGATATATATATATATATATATATATATATATATATATATATATATATATATATATATATATATACACACATATATATATATACACAAACACACACGCACACGTTGAGATATATATATATATATATATATATATATATATATATATATATATACACACACACATATATTTATATATACACACAGGGCCTTTTTTCAGCGGGAACGTGGGGAAACACAGTTCCAGCACCTCCAACAATAAAAAAAAATATTTTGGCAAGGTGTGCTGGAGGGTCTATTGATGCTGGCTACTGGGGGATCTATTGTCGCTTGTGGGGATCTATTCTTTGTGGGGGTCTATTGTTGCTGGGTAGCTCTATTGTTGTTGGCTGGGGGGGGGTCTGATGTTGCTGGGGGGGGGGTCAATTGTTGATGGAAGGGATCTACTGTTTTAAAGGCAGCAGCAAGCCTGCTCATCTCACAGGTTTGCTAATCTGACAGAAGTTCGCTGCTTTTAAAATTCAACATCTAACCAGTCAGACGGAGTTCTAAGTACTGTATTTCACTATATAAACTCACTTTACTGTTAAAAATAACTGTAAAATGCAAAACTCCGGTGGATGTAACAAGATGTCCGCTTTCCCCCTTCTCTGGGTATTTTTACTGTGGAGGAGTGTGGGGTGTAGCAAGATGGCGGCGACAGAACGTCACTTCTGTTACACGTTCTGACGGATCGTCTAATCCGATGAAACAGCGGCAAGCGGACATATTTTTACACCCACCATTTCACACTTATTTTTACCAATAAACTCAGCTTATATAGCGAAATACAGGATTTTGAAATCCGCCTGACTGTTTTGAAGTTGAATTTTTAAAAGCAGCGGTGAGCCTGGTGATCTCACAGGGTTTCTAATCTGACAGAACATTGCTGATTTTAGGATTCAACATCAAAACAGTCTGATGGATTTCAAAATCCTGTATTTCACTATATAAAGCTGAGTTTACTGGTATAAATACATAGTGCCCAACTGTCCCTGATTTGGAGGGACTGTCCCTGATTTGTCCCTCTGTCCCTCTGTCCCTCATTTGTCCCTCATTTTGGTCTGATCTATATAGTTGTATATAAAATAATTTTTTTTTATCTTTCAAAAAGTGTTTCCCAGCGCTAAACCTTTCATCTGATTTCTAAATTGCTGCATTTGTAAATTCCAAAAGCCAAAATGAAGGAATAGTAGTGGTAAAAAAAGCACTTGTGGGTTTAACCAATCTTGTTTTTTTTCTGCAATTCTCCTTTAAGGGGGCGTGGCAGGGGGTGTGTCCTATGGCTGCATACTTTTGCTGATAGGTGTCCCTCATTCCCCTCTCAAAAAGTTGGGAGGTATGTAAATAAGTGTGAAATGCAAGAATCCGGTGGGTGTAAAAATATGTCCGCCTGCCGCCTTCTGACTGTAGGGTTAGTGCGGACAAGTGCGGGTGTACCAAGATGGCCGCAATGGGACGTCACTAAGGTTGCACTTCCTGATGGACAGCGGCTTTCTGATAGAACACCGGTACAACTGCGCAAGACTGAAGGGGAGGCTGGAGGTCAAATTTTAAAAAAAACAATCAAGGACAAGTCTACTTCCCGTTCCATAACAATATTTCTGTTATTATTGTACTGTAACTATATAGTTGTAATTCTGCAAGCACTGCAGCCGTTGCAGGAAGGCCTACAAGTGTTCCTGGATGTGTCTCCAGACCTGAATATATTGGAGAATTCAATATTTGCATTTCACATACTGCTTGAAGAAACATGCAAAGGATTTCCTATAGGACGGAGTACAACAAATAGACACTAGATAATCGGGATCCAATCCCAAACACATGACCGGTCAGTTGGGCATCATTCAGATAGGCACAGAGAAGCCCGTAGCAACAGCATGCAATGCATAGAGGAGGGCATGCATGACTGTGGTAACAGGGGAGTTAATAGTTTCAGGGGGTGTGGTATGAAGTAACCGAGGGGGAGGTAGCAAGGAAGGCTTTATAAGGTAACCCCGCCCAAAGGGGTGTAACAGTAGTGGTGGAAAGTTCCTGGAAGATGGCTGAGATGGATAGCCTAATGGAGCAGCTCAGGGCCGAGGCCGCGGTGCGGGGGGCGGCATGGCTACAGGACACTATTACAGCGGCTTTGAGAGGCAGGGAGCCTGAAGCGCAGGGTAGATCGTGCGGCGCCAGATCCCGGCGGTCCCGCCCGCCTGAACGGTTCTCACCCGACCAGCGTGCGACCGCACAACGGCAGCCCGGGACTCATCCGGGTCCCGAGGCGGGCCCGCCACCAAAAAGGAAGGCTGGATCGGAGGGAGGGAGATTGAGCGCGGCCGCGGCGCGGCAGGACGACCGGCGGGAAGATAACGGAGCAGCGGTGCGGCCTAACAGAGCGGGCAGAGTCAGGAGCGCTAGCCCCGCCCACTGGAGGAGAGATGCCACGCGGGGGGAGAGATCGGATGCAGCCAGCCCCGGGCCTTCTGGGTCCACGGCAGGGGCACACAGGCGGACAGAGAGGGGTCGGCCTAGCAGGGCAACACAGGTTCCAGGCGGCAGGACTGAGGTACTCACCGGTCCAGGCAAAGCGAAATGTAAATCAGCTGGCAGAAGGGACACGCGGAGGCGGGGGCGTCCGGCCACAACCCCGGCGGCAACCCTGACGGACAGGTCGGGTGGGCCTTCATCGGAGGAAGAAGTTGGAGGAAGAGGCGACCGAGAAGGGGGATGGTCCGGGTCGGAAGAGGAATCAACCCCCCCTCACAGGAGAGCAGCAGCGTTGGAGATCCCGGGTCCGGCTGATGAGGTTACGCCTGTGCAGCCTGGTGAGTCCAATATTTTATATGTGGATTCTAGTATTGCTAGAGTAGGGGGGACGGGGGAGCCAGCGGGGAGCACAGCCAGCAGTGGGTTAGGGGCAGCAGGGAGCGGAGGGGCTTCAGGTTTAGGGGGGTTTTTAGCGGGCATCAAAGAGTTACTCCTGCGCTTTGAGGGGTCAGGGACGGGTAACTCGGGCCCAGCAGCATCGTGGATTCCGCCGACAGGGGGGACTGGAGGGGTGGTGTCTACTGGGGTAACAGCAGCGGTTCCTTCGGTCACGGCAGCAGTTGCCTCGACTGCACCGGCGGCGTCTGGGAGTGTTGTGGCACAAGGGACGGACAAAACAGCAGAGACCACAGGTAGGCAGGACATTACTAGACTGGCGGATGCAGCCAAGTGCGAGGTGTATGTTTGCTATGAGGGTCCATTAGGGTCGCACTTGAAACAGGAGGTGCGCGAGAAACTATGGAAGGGTGAGTACGTGGAAATTTTCTCTCTATTGCCTTTAGAAAAATTCAACCTGGATAGGGTAAAACCGGACGATTCGAAGAAGGAGGACGAAGAGAAGAGGAGGTACAGGCTAATTCCTAGAACGTTTACAAATTGGTTGCAGGCGTTTGCGATTATGGCTAGTGTTATAGGTGAGAAGCAACCCGAGCATTGCTCAGCGTTATTTTGTTATCAAGATGCTATTGGGGAGGCGTACAGGGTTTATGGGGGCACGGCGTGGCTGAGGTACGATGAGCAGTTCCGTCAACGGAGGGCGATTAGACCTGCGCTGCGTTGGGATCACAAGGACATAAGCCTGTGGATGAGATTGATGACGACGGCGAGGGCCCCCAATCAGTTTTTTCCAGGAGGGACCGGTGGACCTTCCACCCAGGGACATACGGTCGGAAACAAAAAGGGGGTTTGTTGGCAATACAACACCGGGACCTGCAGGTTCGGAGCCTCATGTAAGTATAAACACGAGTGTTCGGGATGTGGGGGATCACACCCGGGATCACGGTGTTTCAAACAAGGAAAGGGTAAGCAGGGAGAAACTGCAAACAAAAGGGAGGACCCCGGTGAGAGTGGAAAAGATGCGGCCGTTTCTCGGTAGGTATCCAGACAAAAGAGCAGCGCAATTGTTGGATGAAGGTTTCTCTGTGGGTTTTAAGATACCGTGCACTCTGTCCGTCATCCCACCAGTGTCGCCTAATTTGCGGTCCGCTATGGAACACCCGGACATAGTTTCAGAGAAACTGTCGAAGGAGGTTGCATTGGGTAGGATGGGTGGTCCATTTTCGGTGGCTCCATTGGACAATTTAGTGGTGTCACCGCTGGGGGTGGTACCCAAGAAGGAACCGGGTAAATTCAGGCTAATCCATCATTTATCTTTCCCAAAAGGGGGGTCGGTCAATGATGCCATAGACCAGGGCGAGTGTTCCGTGACCTATACATCATTCGACGCTGCAGTGGGTTGGGTCCGGCGATATGGAAAAGGGGCTCTCATGGCTAAGGCAGATGTGGAATCAGCTTTCCGACTGCTGCCGGTACACCCGGACAGCTTTCGGTTATTGGGGTGTCATTGGAACAACCAATTTTATGTGGACCAATGCTTACCAATGGGCTGCTCAATATCGTGCGCGATATTTGAGCAGTTCAGCTCATTTGTGGAATGGGTTGTCAGGGAGGTGTCGGGAGTGAATTCAATAATTCACTACTTGGACGATTTTCTCTGCATGGGTCCGGCTGATTCGAGGATCTGCGCGGTGCTTCTGGCGACGTTGGAACACATCGCTGGAAAATTTGGCATTCCATTGGCGGCTGACAAGACGGAGGGACCGTGTACGGTCATCACGTTCTTAGGGATTGTACTGGACACGGAGGCGATGGAATGCAGGTTGCCGGACGATAAACTAGAGGACCTGAAAAGGGAGATTTCGGGACTAATGGGTTTGCGAAAGGTTCAGCTAAGAACGCTGCAATCGGTGTTGGGCAAGCTGAATTTTGCATGCCGCATATTACCGATGGGTAGGGTTTTCTGTCGAAGGTTGTCGGCGAGCACGAGCGGTGTAAAATCGCCAAGACACTTTGTGCGGTTGAGAGAAACACATAGAGCAGACTTAAGGGTGTGGCACACCTTTTTGGAAGCGTTTAACGGTAGGGCTTTCTGGATGACTGGTCCGGTCAGCAACTTTGATTTGGAACTATACACGGATGCTGCTGGTTCCACGGGGTTCGGGGCCTTTTTTCAGGGGCAGTGGAGCGCTGGGCCTTGGCCTCAGTCGTGGGTGGATGCAGGTTTTACAAAGAACCTAGTGTTACTGGAATTGTTTCCGGTAGTGCTGGCGGTGGAATTATGGGGAGCATCATTCAGGGACCTGAAGGTGCGTTTCCACGGGGACAATCTAGGTGTGGTACAAGTAATTAATAGGATTACGGCATCGTCTCCGCCAGTGATTAGGCTATTGCAACACCTGGTGTTACGTTGTTTGCAATTGAATGTTTTCATTCATGCTGTACATCTACCGGGGGTTGAAAATGTTATAGCTGATGCCTTGTCTCGCTTCCAGTGGGAAAGGTTCCGGGAGTTGGCGCCGGAGGCGGAGCAACACGGGGTGCCTTGTCCCGACTGGCTGTGGGCGATAGCATTGGCCTCATCGCTGGATGGGTGAAGAACTCGGTAAGTGGGTCCACGTGGGCGGCATACACGAGGGTATGGCAAGAATGGAGGGAGTTTGTGCGGAATATTGGGGAAGAGCCGGTCGGTGATGAGGTGAGATTGCTGTTGATATATTACATTGCTAGAAAAATGGAGGAGGGGGTATCCGCATCGGTGGTGAATAGGAACGTGACAGGGTTAGCTTTTCTGTTTAAGCTGCAAGGTCAAGTGGATTTTACGAAAGATTTTTGGGTACGGCAGGCACTGAAGGGTTACAGAAAGGCGATGGTCAGAAGGGATGCGAGAAGACCGGTGACATTTGAGATTTTACAGGGTATTATAAGGCAGCTGGAGGGGGTATGCTCCTCGGGTTATGAGGTAATGTTGTTCAAAGTGTCATTTTTGTTGGCGTTTTTTGGGGCTTTTAGAATAGGGGAACTGGTTAGCCCTTCTAAGAAAGTGCAAGGGGGTCTGAGTTATCAGGATGTGAGGTGTGAGGCAGGAGTTTTGGAGTTGTATTTGAGGAAATCTAAGACTGACCAGCTGGGGAGAGGCAAAATGGTGCGGGTATATCCTGTTATGGGTTCGCAGTTATGCCCAGTTGGGGCAGTTAGAGAATTTTTAGGTGTTCGCCCAGTGGGACTGGGCCCTTTTTTGATACATTTGGGGGGTGCATTTTTATCCAGATTCCAATTTAGGGCAGTTTTTGCAAAATGTATACAGGGATTGGGGCTGATGGAGAAGGAATTCTCGTCACATTCCTTCAGGATAGGAGCAGCCACCGAGGCAGCCAGGAACGGACTGGGGGAGGAAACTGTGAAGAAGATTGGTAGGTGGGAATCTAAGAGATTTCAATCTTATGTGCGGCCCAATCTGGTGATAAGTTTGTAGGTAGTATGGTAATAGAGATATGGCTGGTGTTGAAGCATTAATGGGTTTTTTTTTTTGTTTGGTTTTGTTTATAGTATGGTTTTCTTTTTTCTGTGCTTTTCTATTTCAGATTCGCTGCCAGGGATGGTCTGGATCATGGGCCATTCCTATGTGGCATGGGGGGCCCGGAGAGGGGACGCCCGTCATGAGGGTAGGCAATTGGGCTTTAGCAGGAGGGAAGCGTGCATAAAGTGGCTGGGGATCCCAGGTATGTTATGGGGCAGATTGGTGCCAGAGGTACATCGTTATGTGCAACGGGATAGGCCGCCAGATGTACTGGTAATACATGCAGGCGGCAATGACCTGGGCATTAGAGCCATGGTCGATCTAAAGCGCGACATCAAGTTGGATGTTTGGCGTTTAAGAGAGGCTTTTCCAAAAATGGTTATTGTCTGGTCAGACATGGTGGCCCGGACATCATGGAGGATGGCTAGATCAGTTGAAGGGGTCAACAGGGCCCGTAAAAAAATAAATAGGGAAGTAAGTAAATTTGTAGTGATGAATGGTGGTCTGGCGGTTAGGCATATGGAACTCGAGTTTGAGACGTGGAGGTATTTGAGGGCGGATGGAGTACATTTGAATGAGGTCGGAATTGATTTGTGGGCCCTGGGGCTGCAGGATGGAATACAGAGAGCTCTTCGGGTGTGGAGGGGCACCCAAGAGTAAGGTATTACTCTTGGGCGCTGTGGCGGACGTTGGTCTGGGCAAAAAGCAAGGTAAATGGCAAAAAGTAAGAGTCTTTTTGGGAGCTAGCGTTGATATGGCTCATGATGGTGGTTCCCGGTTAACGGAGGTTAGCCGGGAAGTGATATGGGGCACTGCGGTCATTGCTAGTCTCTGAGCCAGCTTGTCGGCTTGAGGCCTATTTGATAGATTTGATGGGACCGCAGTGCAAGTCCTGTTATGGACACAGAGGATGATCAAGATATTGCCCAGACCAACGCTTGATAATTAAGCAGGTTGTTTTAACAGATGTTGTTTTTGTTGTTGATGTTTTTTCTATTTATGATAGATATGTTGATATGTTATATTTTTATATTTTTATATTTAAGATTATTTGTTTAATAAAATTAGGCCGCTACGGCCTTTTAATACTCCAAGCTCGGTGTGGTTTGAGTCATTGGGGTAATGGGGTGGCAGGTTGCTATTAGGGGTAAATGACATCTGTAATCCGTCAGTCATGACACCCATCCTCCATCCTGAACCTCTGTTTTCTGTGTCTGCATCCGCCTTAGAACTGCATGCAGGCAGCCTATTATAGTGAATGCAAAGGCTGCATGGGCACAGCTGCATGCCAAAATCCACAGCAGCAGACGCACAGATCTGAGGGCACACTGTCTGCATTCCTGCATCTGCTACTGCATGCATACTAACTACTTCCGGACCGCCGAACGCCAATATACGTCCTCACTTCGAGGAGGAAAATCTTTGTTATGGCAGCAGTTAGCTGCCATAACCCCCGTATCCTCGTGTTCGGCCGGCTACAAGATAAAAGTGGTCTCTGTGGCGGATTTGCCGCAAGATCACTTTTATCAGTGGCGAGAGAGGGCGCTCCAGTGCCCTCCGCCGCTTACCGGAGCTGTCGGCAGCGGCGGAGGCGATTGGATCTTCACCCTGGCTGGGCATGGAGACGAGTGAGGGGGAAGATGGCCCCCACCCATCTACATGACATTGCAGGGCGGAAGCGACGTCAAAACTTCAATTCCGCCCACAGCTCTTGAAGGGCCATTTTTTTTTAAATGACAATTTTTTTTTTATTGCATTTTAGTGTAAATATGAGATGTGAGGTCTTTTTGACCCCCAGATCTCATATTTAAGAGGTCCTGTCATGCTTTTTTTCTATTACATTCCTTGTAATAGGAATAAAAGTGACACAATTTTTATTTTTTTTTAAAAACAGTGTAAAAATAAAAAATAAAAGGTAAAATAAATAATAATTAAAAAAAAATTTAAACACGCCCCGTCCCGCAGAGCTCGCGTGCATAAGCGAACGCATACGTGAGCCGCGCCTGCATATGAAAACGGTGTTCAAACCACACATGTGAGGTATCGCCGCGATCGGTGGAGCGAGAGCAATAATTCTAGCCCTAGATCTCCTCTGTAACTCAAAACATGTAACCTGTAGAATTTTTTCTAAACGTTGCCTATGGAGATTTTTAAGGGTAAAAGTTTGACGCCATTCGAGGGCGCAATTTCGAAGCGTGACATGTTGGGTATCAATTTACTCGGCGTAACATTATCTTTCACAATATAAAAAGAAATTTGGGCTAACTTTACTGTTTTATTTATTTTTATTCAAAATAGTGAATTTTTTTAAAAAAGTGCGCTTGTAAAACTGCTGCTCAAATACAGTGTGAAAAAAAGTATTGCAACGACCGCCATTTTATTCTCTAGGGTGTTAGAAAAAAAATGTATAATATTTGGGGGTGCTAATTAATTTTCTAGCAAAAAAAAAAAACAGTTTTTAACTTGTAAACACCACATCTAAAAAAGAGGCTCTGTCCTTACTGACAACTCCAAAAAGGCAGTCAGATGACATCACAACCTCTGCCTCCACCAATCACAGCAAGCTTTATATTCACTGAATAGACTACAAAGCTTCCAATGAATGGCTGAGAAGTGATCAACCCGACCCTTGTACAGGCGAACGCTGTAGTACACGACACTCTGTGTGAACCAGGCCTTACAAGATGTCCATTCAGCATAATTGGCACCCCAAATGTGGCTCGTTTTTGATTTTTTTTTTTAACCCTCGCCTCTCCCCCCTGGTCATCCTTGCTGACTGAAGCGGCTTTGATCCTTCCTTCAATCCATCATTTGATCCTTCCTTGGACCTATCCTTCTTTAGATCAATGACTTGACCCTTTATTTGACTAAATGATCGACCCTTCCTCTTGATTCGAACGTCCCTTCCTCAACTCTTCCTTCTATCGATCAATCCTTTCTTCCAGCGATCAATCCTTCCTTCGATGATCAAAGTAAGGATCATTTGAAGGAAGGGAGAATCGATCGATGGAAGGGTTGATTGATCAAGAAAGGTTAGAATGTCCAAAGGAAGGGTCGATCAATCGAAGGAAGGGTCAATCAATCAATGGTAGGGTTGATCAATTGGAGAAGGGGTTGATCAATTGAAGAAAAGTTTGATCGATCGATCAAAGGAAGGGTAGCTCAATCAAAGGGATGGTCGATCGATCAAAGGGAGGGACGATCAATTGAAGTAAGGCTCTAAAATTGTAGCTGTATCAAAATTGATGGCTGAGGGATGACCAGGGAGGAGAGGTTATGGTTAAAAAAAAAACACTGAATCCATCAAAGTCGTATAGGAATGCTTCTTATCTATGCTGATGCGACTTCTGTGAGATACATAGAAGTCTATGGGGCTGAATGCACTGAAATCCACCGGGAACCTTTTCCAAAATTGCACTGCGCTGAGTTGTTTAGAAGGGCATCATTGAATATAATGTGATTTCACTTGTCATGCGATTCTGTGAACCTGGGCTTGAGAACTTCCCACAAGTGCGTTTCGTTTTTTTTTTAGGGGTTTTCTCTGCGTTTTTGATGCGGTTTCCATTCATTTTAACCACTTGCCGACCGCCGCACACACATATACGTTTATGGGGAAAAAAAAAAGGACATCCATTTTGTTTGTGTACAACGTCGCACGACCGCGCAATTGTCAGTTAAAGCGACGCAGTGCCGTGTCGCAAAAAAAAAAAAAAAAGGCCTGGTCATTAAGGGGGTAAATCCTTCCTGGGGCTGAAGTGGTTAAAGGGATGCAGTTTCCTTCCGCTTTTTTTTTTAACGAAACAAAATCGGATCAGTGTAAAAGCAAGCTAAGTGAATGGGCCGCCCTAATTGCGTCACGCTTTTTCAATGTGAGAATCGCACAAACAAAACTGTGAGTGGGGGGGAGGGGGGTGCGATTTTTCCGCTACGCGTAGTGTGAATGGCGACTTATTATGAAGAGCAGGAAAAAAAAATGTATTAATCCTTGACCTTGTCATTCTTTATGAGGTTTATTAATAGAATTTCTGTTTCCTGCTTGTCACTTCTTCTACGGAGAACGAACGCTCTATATAAGTCCGGTGTTTATACATCTCCTTCCTTCACAATCACACAAAGCGGAACTAAAGTCTAAAATTAAAAAAAAAAACAACCTGTGAGCCAGGCGTCTTCTTTATTGCACTCTTCTGCAATAAAGATTGCAATAGAATGTACACCGAGCTGCGCATGCGTTGTATTGAGGAGATCCGTGTATGATTGTAACATTAGGTAATATGGACTGGAAGGGGATAATTGTAAAACTGAGATATATATTGTTGTAATCTATGACAACAGAACTTTTTAATGTATTTTAAGATGATATTAACCACTTCAGCCCTGGAAGATTTGGCTGCTGAATGACCAGGGCCATTTTTCGCGGTTCAGCGATGCGTCGCTTTAACTGACAATTGTGCGGTCGTGCGCCACAAATAGAGCTTTCTTTTGGTGGTATTTGATCACCTCTGCGGTTTTTATTTTTTGCGCTATAAACAAAAAAAAGAGCGACAATTTTGAAAAAAAAAAACGCAATATTTTTTACTTTTTGCTATAATAAATATCCCCTAAAAATATATTTAAAAAAATATTTTTTTCCTCAGTTGAGGCCGATATGTATTCTTCTACATATTTTGGGTAAAAAAATTCACAATAAGCGTATATTGATTGGTTTGCGCAAAAGTTATAGCATCTACAAAATAGGGGATAGTTTTATGGCATTTTTATTTTTATTTTTTTTATTAGTAATGTGCGATTTTTATCATGACTGCGACATTATGGCGGACACACTGGACACTATTTTGGGACTATTGTCATTTATACAGCGATCAGTGCTATAAAAATGCAGTGTTAAACACTAGGGGTCGATCAAGGGGTTAAGTGTGTCCTAGGGAGTGATTCTAACTGTGGGGGGATGGGCTACCTAGGATAAGACAGCGATCACTGCTCCCGATCACAAGGAGCTTTGTCATTACACAAGGCAGAACAGAGAAATGCATCTCCCCGTTCTTCCGCTCCACACCACAATCGCGGGCCGCCGGAGAACATCAAGTGTGCACCCGAAAGGCGGCAAATTTAAAGGGACGTACCTGTAAGCCCATTTGCTTGCCTGTGCCATTCTGCTTGCCTGTGCCATTCTGCCGACGTACATCTGTGTGCGGCGGTCGGCAAGCGGTTAATAAAAAAATGTGTGCAGCGCAATGTAATGGCTAGGGATGCTGGGGTGTACTGGAAGATCTATTCTTGCTGGCTGCTATGGGATCTATTGTTGCTGCAGAGGTCTATTGTTGCTGGTGGGGAATATATTGTTCCTGGGGGGTCTTATGATGCTGTGGGGGCAGTTGCAGCTGATGCTCAATATTTTGGGGGGGGGGGCGGCAAACAAACCTGCTCCCCCCCTGCGGAAGATGGATGGTGGCAATCAGTGGCCCCCCCTCGTGGGAGACGGATGGGAGGCGATCAGTGGCCCCCCCTCGTGGGAGACGGATGGGAGGCGATCAGTGAACCCCCCTTGCGGGAGACGGATGGGAGGCGATCAGTGAACCCCCCTCGTGGCAGACGGATGGGAGGCGATCAGTGAACCCCCCTCGTGGCAGACGGATGGGAGGCGATCAGTGAACCCCCCTCGTGGCAGACGGATGGGAGGCGATCAGTGAACCCCCCTCGCGGGAGACGGATGGGAGGCGATCAGTGAACCCCCCTCGCGGGAGACGGATGGGCGGCGATCAGTGGCCTTACCTTAGGAGGCCGATGCTGCTCCCTACTCCAGCTTGCCGAGGGAAGAGCCGGGGCCGTTTCTTCTCCTCCCGGCCGAACAGGAAGTGGGTCCTGAGACCCTATTGGCTGAGAGTCCTAAGACTCCCTGGCCAATCAGGTCTCAGGACCCACTTCCTGATTGGCCGGGAGGAGAAGCAGGAAGACATTAGTGAACATTAATTAACTAATAATGTCACACAACTGACAACTGGGTGGGCTCAGGGGGCAGAGCCCACCCTTTTTTTAAGCCAATTAAAGCCTCAGGCTCTTAATCATGTGCTTCAAAAAAATAAATTAAAAAATGGCCGCGCAATTGTCAGTTAAAGTGACGCAATGTCGCATTGCAAAAACAGGCCTGGTCATTGAGGGGGCAAATCCTTCCTGGGCTGAAGTGGTTAAGGTTTGACAAAAAAAAAAAAAAAAAACCTGGAAGCTGATTGGTTTCTATGCACAGCAGCTCCAGATTTTGCACTCTCCAGTTTTAGTAAATCAACCCCACTGTGTCCCAATTCTGTGCCTCTATTTGCACAGAAAGAATGCACAGGATAAATAGCTCCGCAATTTAATTTTTTTCTTGTAAATACACTCCCGGTGCTTTGTTTTGTTTTTTTTTGTTTTTTTTACTTTTATGTTCCTCCCTGATCTCTGAGGTTTTTTGTTTTATAAAACAATAACACATGTGAGTGATGGCAGACGATGAGGCTCTCTGGCTTGTTCTAGGTTTGTGCTCTGGAGGAATCACGTGTGCTGAAATAAATACAGAACTCCTGCCAACACGTGGATTTGTTTAGTTATGTTAGGTTATGATTGGCTTTTTCCAGCCTTAAAACCATTTCTGCTTTTAAAAATAATTCAAACAGCTCATAATCCAGTTAGACGCCGTTCTTTCAGGGACTCCTAAAGCACTTACAGACTTATCACTCGTCTCGCCGACACTTTTTTAGTTTTGTGCACAAATAAATAAATAAATAAATAATAATGATTTCTGCATTTTTTTTCTATAAGTTATTTTAAAACCTCAATAATATATATTTTCCGATAGTAGAGAACCTGGAGATTAAAAATGGCAGTAGTTACAATTTTTTCTCATGCCCCGTACACACGGTCGGACATTGATCGGACATTCCGACAACAAAATCCATGGATTTATTCCGACGGATGTTGGCTCAAACCTGTCTTGCACACACAAAGCTGTCGGAAAATCCGATCGTTCTGAACGCGGTGACGTAAAACACGTACGTCGGGACTAGAAACGGGGCAGTAGCCAATAGCTTTCGTCTCTTAATTTATTCCGAGCGTGCGTGGCACTTCGCGCGTCGGATTTGTCTACTCACGATCGGAATTTAATCGATCGGATTTTGGTTGTCGGAAAATTTTATAGCCTGCTCTCAAACTTTGTGTTTGTCGGAAATTCCGGCAGGAAAAAGTCAGATGGAGCCCACACACGGTCGGAATTTCCGACGATCGCACTTTTTCCGTCGGAAAATCCGACCGTGTGTACAGGGCATTACTGTCGCACAATATTAGCCCAGTTATTTATCAAATGCATATTTTCAAGAAAAAAAATACATGAATTTTTTTTTTTTTAAAGCAAACAAAATATTTTTTGGTAAAATATAAAAAAATGGGGTTTAGTTTAGTAAATAGATACCAAACATGTCAAGCCTTAACATTTCACATTTTCAGAATTGAGTATGAACTATGGTCCTAGAATTATGGCTTTTTCTCCAATGTTTGCGGCGATACCTGCGTGGCGTGACTTATGTTTAGATACATGAGAGCACCCTACACCGCACGTTTGAATTGGAGTGTGTATGGGGGGTGCTTTAAATATATATATATATATTTTATGTTCTATTTTTTATTTTTATTATGCAGGATTTATATAGCGCCAACAGTTTGCGCAGCGCTGTACAATATGAGGGCAGACAGTACAGTCACAATACAATTCAATACAGGAGAAACCAGAGGACCCTGCTCATTCGAGCTTATTAGACTTACCGTATTTTCCGGCGTATAAGACGACCTTTTACACTTATAAAAAAACGGGCAAAAAGCGAGGGTCGTCTTATACGCCGGGTACAAAATGCCGCCCGCCGGATGGTGGATGTGCGGTAGAACTGTATGTAGCTTCGGCTACATACAGTATACACCGCTGGGCCAATCCCGGCGAGCGATGTATTCTATTAATGGATTGGAGTAACAACCTCTGCCAATCCGAGCAGGCTACATACAGTAGTCTGCTCGGATTGGCTTTGAGAGTCAGAGAGGGGCGGGCTGATGATGTTACAGCCTCTGCCAATCCGAGCAGGCTTTGTATTCGTTAATAGAATACATCGCTTGCTGTGATTGGCTCAGCGCGGTATGGCTCCAGCTCCAGCAAGAAAGCAAATATGAAGCCTCGAAAGGGGGGTCTTCTTATATGGTGAGTATAGGCAAAAACTGGAAAAAAATGGAAAAATAGGGGGGTCGTCTTATACGCTGGTCATCTTATACGCCGCTGTTCTGCCGAGAAAGTTCCCCTCGGCGGGTAATGACCCCCCCCTGTACTGCGCAGGCGCAGCGCTTGCGCAGTACGAACAACAAGGGAGCCGCCAAAAATCTCCGAAGCTGAACAGCTGTGAGTCAGCTGTAGACGGCGCTTGCGCAATGAGCAGGACATTGTGCCCGACGCTGCCGCACGCTCCTGATGCTCGTGCTACTCTGCAAGGGGCGGGTGTATTACTGTCATATCGTGGTAAGGGGCGGATGCTACAGAAGAGGTTGAATATTAAATTGAAGGGCAGAGCTGTTTGCACGAGCATCGGGAGCGTGCGGCATTGTCTGGTAGCATCGGGAGCGTCTGTTAGAATGAGGTGTTCATTGCGCAACTTTTTTTGGAACAATTAAATGGATGGGATTGCCTCCGCTTTGAAATTTACTTTTTTGATCGCGCACGTCCCCACTTACATTACTTTTCACGGTTTGTGTCCCGTTGGGGAGATTCTCTTCACTTCCTGCCATGGAGACACAACAGGAAGTGTGGGGGTCTTACACGATTTTGGTCCGACTGCAATGGGAATTCCGCCATACAGAATTCGCATCGCACAGACATCGCATGTGATTTGCACAGCCGTGCGGTGCGAATCGCATGTGACGTCTGACATCGCAGCAGTGTGAACCGGCCCTCCACGTTCTATAAATCGGACCTCCGGCCTTCCCTTCAGTCTCGCACAGGTTGTACCGGCTCCTCTCATGGACTGAAATGGCTTACTCTGATTTCACTGCACACTGTGAGCTTCTCACAATGTGCATTAGAAGCTGAATTTTCCTGTCTTTGTGCATCCCATCAGCGGCTCCTGGTCAGCGCTCATATCTGAGTGATCCGTACAAACCTGAATGTTCGGGACCTTGCCACATTCTTACCATGTAGAGTTTTGCCATCTTCCTGTTCGACATATCTGCTTCTACATCATCGCTATCGTCTCCTTCACGAAGTTTCGGTTTATTCCCCAATACCTATAAAACAAAGAACATAAACATGTTAAAAAGTTAAATAATTCTAATAACAAAAAAAACAATAATAATAATAATAACAGCAAAACAACAACAATTACAACTTCAGCTCCTCCTTCATTACAAGGCCATTTTTTGCCATTCAGCACTGCGCTACTTTAACTGCGCGGTCATGCAACGCTGTACCCAAATAAAATTCATATCATTTTTTTTCACACAAATAGAGATTTCTTTTAGTGGTATTTGATCACCTCTACATTTTTTATTTTTTTGTGATATATATGGAAAAAAATAAATAAAAATTTTAACAAAAAATATGTTTTCTACTTTCTGCTATAAAACATATCCAATAACATTTAAAAAATAAAAAAAATCTAATTTCTTCATCAATTTAGGCCAATATGTGTTGTGCTGCATGTCTTTGGTAAAAAAAAAAATCCAATAAGCGTATATTGATTAATATGTGAAAGTTATAGTGTCTACAAACAATGGGATATATACTGGAGTTTTTATTTATTTTTATATATTTATTTTTATATATTAGTAATAGCAGCGATTAGCGACTTATAATGGGACTGTGCTCAATCCTACACTAACTAACACTGGGGGGGGATTCTCTTGCCACACTTTGGACCCCTTAGTACCAATTGAACATGGTTTAAACCCCACAGCCTACCTGAGTATTGTTGCTGACCATGTCCATCCCTTTATGACTACAGTGTCCCCATCTTCTGATGGCTCCTTCCAGCAGGATAATGTACCATGTCACAAAGCTCCAATCATCTCACCACTGGACAATGAGGTCCCTGTACTCCAATGGCCTCCACACTCACCAGATCTCATCCAATAGAGCACCTTTGGGATGTGGTGGAACGGGAGTTTGGCATCATGGATGTGCAGCCGACATATCTGCATCAACTGCGTGATGCTATCATGTCATTATGGAGCAAAATCTCTGAGGAACGTTTCCAACACCTTGTTGTATCTATGCCATGAAGAATGAAGGCAAAAGAAGGCAAAAGGGGGGTCCAACCCGGTACTAACAAGGTGTACCTAATAAAGTGGCCGGTGAGTGTATATACCCTACAGGGCTTTTTTTCTCAGAGAAAAGGTGCAGGAACTCAACCATGCCCGCCACACACACATACCTGCCAAATGGCATCAAATAGTAGCTCTTCCCTCTGCATACAACACCCTCCCTCCACTGCCCTCATCTTCTCCCCCCTCCTTAAAAGCTCCACCATCTGTCATGTCTTACCTTTGTTGCAGCATACTATACTATACTACAGTCACTTGCAAGGGAGATCATGCAGTAGGGAGCATCAACGATTGGTCACCAGGGAAAATATGGAGACCACAGAGGGTGCACCTGTTCTGTATCTCCCTTGTCCCTGTCCGGCACTCAGTGGGATCTGCGCAGGAGATCTGACCTGTGGGAGCTACTGGGAGATAAGCTATCACTTGTAAATGCAGAAGCTGGACTTCAGTGTTACCAAGTGATAGTGGTGAGCAGGGAGCAGAAGACCTGAGCCAGAGGTGGTGGAACTGGTGGTGGTGGAGTTCCCCCCTCTAGTTCCAGCTGAAAAAAAGCCCTGTGTGTATATATATATATATATATATATATTTCCATTGAATATATATTTTGTATTTTGTTCTATGCCTAGTTGTAAAGGACATTTGTAAGTTCTGTATATAATTGTATTCTATTTTGTATGTATTGCACACTGCCCTCACTGTGCACACAGCACTAATAATGTTTTTTAATACATGTTTACATTCTTTCAAGTCCTGATTAGAATTAGCCTGCCTATGTTACGCCCCTTGTTACCATACAAGTACATACACCATACAAGTACAATTGTAATATAATGTGATACCCAGGTAATCATGTGTATAAAAACCTTCAATTGCGTCATAATAAAGCCTTATGCCCCGTACACACGGTCGGACATTGATCGGACATTCCGACAACAAAATCCTAGGATTTTTTCCGACGGATGTTGGCTCAAACTTGTCTTGCATACACACGGTCACACAAAGTTGTCGGAAAATCTGATCGTTCTGAACGCGGTGACGTAAAACACGTACGTCGGGACTATAAATGGGGCAGTGGCCAATAACTTTCATCTCTTTATTTATTCTGAGCATGCGTGGCACTTTGTGCGTCGGATTTGTGTACACACGATCGGAATTTCCGACAACGGATTTTGTTGTCGGAAAATTTTATAGCCTGCTCTCAAACTTTGTGTGTCGGAAAATCCGATGGAAAATGTGTGATGGAGCCTACACAGGGTCGGAATTTCCGACAACAAGGTCCTATCACACATTTTCCGTCGGAAAATCCGACCGTGTGTACGGGGCATTGCAGTTATTTGGAAAGATGCGGAGCGTATGTTTTGTGTCTGTTCCCTTCTGCAGTAGTTATTCATTTGGAACCACTAATCAATATGAGGATAGGAGTTGCCCATCTATAAACTGTCCAGGTCACTAGTGGAGCTGAAAATCTAGATGTGAAATAATAGAACATGCCCTCTGCACAGGGTAGACTCTGCATATCACTTAGCATGATCTTGGGCAATCCTGGCATTTAGCGGTCACAAGCCCCGGCTGTACCTTTAGACGCGGTTCATTTAGCATCTGCCTGCTCTCCTCATTCATGGGAACTGCTCCTACATAAAGCTCTGTTTGCCTTCAAGGTGGATATCAAAGTGCTTTTGTTGCAGTGTTTGTTCTACAGCTGGCCAGTAATCTTCTGCATTGTACGGAGTGCTCCCATAATAAATATTGATTGCCATTTAATGGAGGAGCCTCGCTGAGCAAACTGAAGAAGATAAATAAGACTCAGAATGTGATCTCTGACCACTGAGTGTTCGGGTGACGATTCCGATCGCTGACTGACTTCCTCTTTATCTTTACAGCCAATTCCTGGACCTGTCAGGGTTTAGAAAAAAGTAAAAATCGTATCGATCCGCTTTTTCCAGAAATCTGCCCGATCTGACGCCACGATCCATGTTGCAGGGTGTGTTTGGTGTGCAGATCTACCACACATTGGGGGTCCTTAGATAATAGGCCTCATACACCCAGCTCTCCTGATCCCCTTACTCCTGCCAGGAGAAAAGCAGCATCAAAAACGCTGCATTTTTATAAAACGCATTAAGGCTTGATTCACATCTATGCATGTTGCTTTTGAGCATTTTTGGATGTTTTTTTGTGATGCTTGCCACGTTTTTGCAGCGTTTTTGCAGCGTTTTTGTGTTTTGCGTTTTTTTTTTTAACAGTTTTTTTTTGACTGAATACAGTTAAAAAAATAAAATAAAAATTAAAAAAATTTTAAAAAACGCCAAAAACGCAAAACGCATCAAAAACGCTGCAAAAACGCGGCAAAAACGCTGCACTTGCGTTTTTGATGCTGGTCCATTAAATTCTATTACATGCAAAACGCTGCATTTTGCATGAAAAAAAGACCCTGACCCTTTCCAAAAATGCAGAGGTACAAAAAGGCATTGATGTGAACATGTTCCATAGGAACCCATGTTAAAAAACTCCCATGCATTTCTGCAAAATGCATAATGCATCAAAAAACGCGCTAGTGTGAATGGAGCCTTAGGCACATCAAGCGCTTGGGTATTCATTCGTTTAATTGGCCAGAATAACAATTTATCCACTTGCCCTCCGGAAGATTCACACCCCCCCCCCCCCTTTCAGGACCAGGCCATTTTTTGCTATAAAGCACTGCGTTACTACAACTGACAATTGCGCGGTACAACGCTGTACATAAATTACATTTGTATCATTTTTTTCCCCCACAAATAGAGCTTTCTTTTGGTGGTATTTGATCACCTCTGCGTTTTTTCTTTTTTTTTCCCCCCTAAAAACAAAGACACCGACAATTTTGAAAAAAAAAAATAATAAAAAAAATATATTTTTTACTTTATTTTTATTATTCACTTAATTTAAAAAAAATCGAATTTCTTATCAATTTAAGCCAATGTGTATTCTACTACATATTTTTTGTAAAAAAAAAAATCCCAATAAGTGTATATTGATTGGTTTACGCAAAAGTAATAGTGTCTACAAACTATGGTATATATAATATATATAATTTTGTGCTAGGAGGGGAAATTTGGGCGAGGGGGGTTGTGTTGGGAGGGGGATGGGGTATAATTTTGTGCTAGGAGGGGAAATTTGGGGGGTCTGTGCTAGAAGAGGTGATATGGAAGAGGGGGAGGAAATTTGGCTAAGAGAGAACCCTTTTTTTTGGGGGGGGGGGGGGTGCTAGTAGGGATGGTTGGGGGGTATTTGTGCTAGAAAGGGAGGATTGGAGGATTTGGGGGAATTTGGGGGAATTTGTGCTCAGAGGGGAAATTTTTTTTTGCAGAGGGATTTCGGGAGAGAGAATTTGAGGTAGGAAGGGGGGTGGGGGTGCAAATATTTTTGCTGGGAGGGGGGATTTATAACTGCAAGTGAACTGATTGGAGTCCCAAAGTAGACTTGCATTGTAAGAAAGGGGTGATTAGGGTGGGTCCGATCATTTGCACGTTTACCCAATTATAGATAAGATAGCATTAGACTGTTAGCTGTTAGGACATTTTTTTTGTGTCGTATAAGGTGTCATCACTCCACCTATAAAGCTATAAAGTCATAACCCGGTGTGAAGGACTTGGGTGCTATCTATGTATACTTCTTTGTTGGCTTAAAAAGTCATAAAGTTTTACTATAAACGTTAGGATACCATCTGTCATTATAGCAAATAAAACAGGTTTGGTAATGAGTGATCTCTTATCTCCGTTACACCAAGACCCAACACAGACTTTGTGCCTTGCCTGATAACACCCGTCTCATGTCACTGAGTGCAGAATGAATGGTCAGCAATCTAAAGAATGGATGTACAGAAGAGAGAATAATGAGGTGCATGCAGAACATCAATGGGAACAACTCAGGAGCTTCCCATGGGATTCTCTGAATTTAACATTTATTTTATATATATATATATATATATATATATATATATATATACACACACTATATTACCAAAAGTATTGGGACACCTGCCTTTACACGCACATGAACTTTAATGGCATCCCAGTCTTAGTCCGTGCGCTTCTGGAAGAATGGTCAAACATTCCCATAGACACACTCCTAAACCTTGTGGACATCCTTCCCAGAGGAGTTGAAGCTGTTATAGCTGCAAAGGTTGGGCCAACTCAATATTGAACCCTACAGGCTTATGCCTCGTACACACGGTCGGGCTTTCTGATTTAAAATGTGCGATCGGAACTTGTTGTTGGAAATTCCGACCGTGTGTAGGCTCCATCGGGCAGTTTCCATCGGAATTTCTGTCGCACAAAATTTGAGATCTGGTTCTCAAACATTCCGACAACAAAATCCGTTCACATAAATTCTGATCGTGTGTACACAATTCCGACGCACAAAGTGCCACTCATCCTTGGAATCAAGCAGAAGAGCCGCACTGGCTATTGAACTTCATTTTTCTGGGCTCGTCGTACGTGTTGTACGTCACCGCGTTCTTGGCGTTCGGAAGTTCCAACAAGATTTGTGTGACCGTGTGTATGCAAGACAAGTTTGAGCCAACATCCGTCGGAATAAATCCATGGATTTTGTTGTCAGAATGTCCGATCGTGTGTACGGGGCATAAGACTGGGATGCCATTAAAGTTCATGTGCGTGTAAAGGCAGGCGTTCCAATACTTTTGACAATATAGTGTATATATAAATATATATACTGATCAGAATTACAGGGATGCGCTCCACTCGCACATCTAACCCACCAGGGCCTAAAACAGCTTTTATTTTTCCACTTGCTGCCCAAGAACGTCTATGGATGTCCTTGAGTTGCAGTAGTTATATCGGGATGATGCCTGCAGAGCTACAGGCATCATCCCAGTATCTTTGTTTTCAGCCGCCAAATCTCTTTTCTGTAAAAGTGATCCTAGTGGCTCATTAGCCACTGGATCCTTTTACACATGGCGGGAGGAGCTCCCTCCTCCCACCCCCCTATGCTGCCTTCCTAGGCTTTTCCACCCCACAAGGGAACCCGAGATCACAGCCGGAAGTTTCGCCGGCTAACTATAGAGATTGTCGAGGTCCAGAAGAACCCCAATGATCTCTATGGTATAGGAAACTGGAAGCGTCAAGCATTTTAGTCACTTCCAGTTCCCCAGATGTAAACAGCGCCATTTTTAAATTGGTAAAACATCTGATCACACTGATCTTGGTGTGAACAGATGTTTGTAAGGGAAGAGGAGACATCTGGGGTCCAATAGACTCCAGATATCTCCATAAAGGGCACCTGTCACTGCCTATTGCTGTCACATGAGATGTTTAGATTAATTGTGGCTGCAATAAAAGCGATACATTTTTTTTTTCAAAGAAACAGTGCAAATTTTTTTTAAAAGAATTGAATTCAAATTATTATTTTTTTTCAGTGACCCTGTCCCCCTGTGCTCGAGCACAAAGACGAATGCTTACGTAGGTTGCGCATGCATATGTTCACGGTGTTTGCACCACACAAGTGAGGTATCGCCGCAAACAGTATAGCGAGAGCAACAATTGTAGAACCAGACTTCCTGCGTAACTCTAAACTAGTAACCTGTAAAGGTTTTTAAAGCATTACGATTTTTAGGGTACCGTTGTTTGGGGCCGTTCCACAGGCGTACGCAATTTTAAAGCGTCATATGTTAGATACCCATTTCCACGGCATAACGTCATCTTTTATATTCTACCAAATAATTGGGTATTAGATTGTGTTTTTGCTCATTCAAACTCATTAAATGGTATATTTTTTTCCCCCAAAAAAATTGTGTTTGAAAAACCGCTGTGCAAAATCATGTGACATCAAAATATGCAACATCTACCATTTTATTCTTTAGGGTCTCTGCAGAAAAAAAAAAATATGTATAATGTTTAGGGTTTCTAAAGTAGTTTTCTAGCAAAAAAAAATAAGATGAGTTTTACATGTAGGAGAAAAGTGTCAGAATGGGCCTGGTAGGCAAGTAGTTAAATAAATTTAATATACTCAAGATAAATATACTGAGTTAGTATACAAGAAAAAGAACCGCTGCTCCAGGTGTATAAAGATAAGGCTGATTGGAGTATCTTGCAGAGTGCTAGCCCCGGCCCGCCTCCGTGGGAAACTTGGAAAGAAGAAAGAAATGGCTGCACTTCCAGAACTTCCATTTGCTTTTATCTTGTTTCACAAAGATAACACCAAAGACACCAAAATGTGGTCAACGTAGACGCGTTTCACACATATATCTTGTGCTTAATCATTACTGTAAAGATTAAGCACAAGATGTATGTGTGAAACGCGTCTACGTGACCGCAGTTTGGTGTCTTTGGTGTGATCTTTGTGAAACAAGATTAAAGGCAATCGGAAGCTCTGGATGTGCGGCCAATTCTTTCTTCTTTCTAAATATACTGAGGTCAGGAGACCATGTGTGGGCCTTAATCATAGGGAAGTGTCAACGCCATGCAAAAATATGGTAATGGAGGTCTGCTGCACAAGCTCTTTCCTATAGGCAGTGTCCAGGCAGTACTTGATTGCCCAAGTACAAGATTGGACGTTCTTTTGAGGACAGTCAGGTGGGCATTCTGGGCAACTGGTTCACAAGAGATGTGAAGAAGAACATCTACATCAAACTGGAGCAGCCATCATTGATTAGGGGTGGGGCCTTCCCCACCATCTGTCCTCCACATTTAATGCCATTCTAACATGTCTACCTGGTCGATTTTACAATTCACGCTTTCAACCATGTGGATCAAAGGATTAACACCTATGCAGACTAGACTGGTGGTGCCACAACTCTGACATATCCCATCCTGTTCCTGGACAATCAATTTCAACCATGACACATTCCATGTGGGATCCAATCCCGTGATTTGATTCAGGTGTCTTTGCTACCTGTGTGAATATAAATGTTGGGTTGTAAATGTTGAGGTGACCTGGCTCAGCTAGGAAATGTCTTCATTCACCACAGAACAAGTCCAGTTAAATGTGACCAACTAGTACCAGATATATCCCGTGACCTGGACACAACCTTCATAGACATACTACCCATTACAATTAATCTCAAGCATTTCCCTTTAATAGAAGAAATATAGAGTTGCTGACTCAGATTAAATACTCTGTATTTAATACTGTTTTTACGAGAACCATAGAGTACCCGAGGACACGGAGATCCAATCGCACCTCACTGCTGAGGAATTCAATTGCAAAACCACAATTCTCCGCAGACCTGATCTAATCAGTTCAAGAAAGTTACATTGTACGGAACAGAGGAGCTGAGATTCTACAATGTTCCGGCAGTGCTGAACAATGTCATACTCAAGGCTTTTTCCCAAAGGAAGACACCAAAGGTCTGGAGGTTTCACGTTGCCCAATTTTTCCCCCAACTAAAGACAGACAATGACTTCATGGCCAAGTCTAGTGGAGCTCAATTTTTTTTTTAACAAGTAAAGCCTCGTACACACGATCCGATGATTGACCAAGAGAGCGTCAAACTTTTGTCCGAAGGGCGTGTGCCAGGATCTTGTCTTGCATACAAACTGTACACAATTGTTGGCCAACAAACATGAACGTAGTGACGTACTACGAGGAATTTCAGCTCTTGAGTGCCACCCTCTGGCACCTTCTGCTAATGTCGTGTTTGGTGAGCACTGATTCCGAGCACGCGTGTTTGTACTTTCGACTTTTGTGTGACGGACTTGTGTACAGACGATACGAAAATCTGACAACACACCATTGTCCGCCGAAAATTTACTAGCCTGCCATGCAAAATTTGTTGGTCGAAAGTTGGACCACAATTGTCTGATGGAGCGTACTAACGGTCGGATTTTAGGCAAACAGTCTGTCATCACACAATTCCCTGCTGAAAATCCGATCGTGTGTACGAGGCTTTAGGCTCCATACACACTGGGCTCATACAGAGCGTTTTTGTACACATGTTTAGGAGTGTTTAGCAGATTGTGGCAACTCGCCTGTTGGCCAAAGGATTTGAGGACACAAATAAGTGTTACTAAACCCAGGACACGGCATTCTTTATATCTGGTCTCTCACAGTACACAGAACATGGAAATGCCACTATTTTAATAAATATATACTGCTAAATACCTTTTCTCATCAGCAGTAAATAGCAGTCTTGTGACTTTTATCAGTGTTTGGCTGAGCATTGGTTAAAGCTTGTAGGAGGAGTTTTCATTCTGCTCTGACTGTCCTATGAGGCTGCATGACCCCTGACCCTCTGTCTGAACAGTGCTGATTGGACATGTGCTCATCACATGCAGTCTCCCAAAAACAAAACAAAACAAAAATTCTCTAGCACGCACAGCAAACTGAGCATGTGCAGAGTATCCCCAAGGCTCTGTATTATCAGGAGATTGATTGGGGACCGTGGAAATAGGGGAGGATCAGAGAAGACAGGCTCAAACAGAATTTTTACACAATGCGCAGGATTAACCCCTTAGGTTCCACGGTGAGTATAACAAGCATGCTTTACTGCATATACAGACTGATTTTACTGTTGTGGGTTTAGTAACACTTTAACCACTTAAGGACCGGAAGGATTTGCCCCCTTAATGACCAGGCCATTTTTTGCGATACGGCACTGCGTCACTTTAACTGACAATTGTGCAGTCGTGCGACACTGTGCCCAAACAAAATTTTATGTCCTTTTTTTCCCACAAATAGAGCTTTCTTTTGGTGGTATTTGATCACCTCTGCGGTTTTTATTTTTTGCGCTATAAACAAAAAAAGAGCGACAATTTTGAAAAAAGAAAAAAACTTTTTTTTACTTTTTGCTATAATAAATATCCCCAAAAATGTTTTAAAAGCACAAATTTCTTCATCAGTTTAGGCCAATATGTTTTCTTGTACATATTTTTGGTAAAAAAAATCACAATAAGCGTATATTGATTGGTTTGCGCAAAAGTTATAGCGTCTACAAAATAGGGGATAGATTTATGGCATTTTTATTATGTATTCATTTATTTTTTTACTAGCAATGGTGGTAATCTGCGACATTGCGGCGGACAGATCGGACACTTTTGACACTTTTTTGGGACCATTGACATCTATACAGCGATCAGAGCTAAAAAAAAGCCACTGATTACTGTATAAATGTATAAATCAAGGGGTTAAATGTTCCCTAGAAAGGTGTTTCTAACTGTGGGGGGGAGTGTAGTGACTGGAGGAGGAGAGAGATCGCTGTTCCTGATGATCTCTCTCTTCTCCCCTGTCAGAGCGGGGATCTGTTTGTTTACATATGCCGGTTCTGGCTCTCTGTGGTGCGATCGCGGGTGGCCAGAGGACATCGCGGCCGCCGCCCCCTATCGCTCTTAAAGCGGCCGACGTACACCTACGGTGATTCGCGCAGCCGTTCCAACCTGCTGCAGTATAATGGTGGCGGCTGGTCGGCAAGCGGTTAAGACCTCTCAGACCCCACCGAGGTCTCATAACACATTCCTGGCCTGCTTAGACCTCTTCCTGCAGCTCAGCCCCATCTGCAAGCTCTTGGAGAGGCAGAGACCCACCTTTTTGGGTAAACACACACCATGCCTGACATGCGCCGTCATTTTTTCTGCCTGCAGTACTAGAACTCCCCGCTGCCCCAACGTTTGAGTCCATATCCTGCCTAGTTGTGGGTGGTGTCCAGGTGGGGACAGGAGGAGTGTCCACTCATACAGGCTGGGTCCGTAGGATGCCCTGTACTGCAAATCTGACACCCAAGACTGTGGTATTGATCACTAGAGAAGGAGCCTAAGTACCCAAGCTCCTTCACTACCAGGACCTTCCGTCACCTATGCCAAGTCACCCCAGCTTCCCGACTGGTTGGCTGCTATATACACATAGACACTAGTACTTTAGTCATTAGTAACTGTAATATAGCCTTTTCTGGTTAGCTTGACCACACACCAACATTTGTACTACATGTTCTTACGTAGGGTCTTGTCCCCAGATGTGAACCATATAAATGTTACACCATGCATGCAGCCCTTTAGATATGTCCTCAAGTAACCTAAGACCAGGCAATTGTACATGACCAACAAAGTTCCCATTCCTATTACTAAAGCTGTTTAAAATTAAACATTACAGGTTGTTCTATCACAAACATCTGTTCCTAATACAAGTGCTTTCTCAGTGCCCATAGTGCTCCTGCCCAATGAGATAGTCATACCTTAGACTAGTAGGAAGTCTTTAGAGTCCACAGAGCATTGTATAAGCCTATGAGTCCTGGAACCCTAACTGGGTTCCCACCAAGGGGCTGATATCAAGCAAGGTGGCAACCACATACTTAGCACAGCTCCTGTTCTCTTCCCGCACATGAAGTGACCTACCTACTTCTGGAGGCAGTTCCTTCTACTTAACTGTTTGCCCCAGCAGAGGGCAGTGCCACCAGAATGCTCGGGAAAACCTGGCTATCAGAGTTAACCCTTAACTCCCAGGAGGTACCAGCTCAGCAGAGCAAAATTAAGAAGCAGTGCAGCAGTCAGAAACTTAATAGGAAATCAGGAACATATAATTCAGCAACTTTTGGAAGCACCTGCTTACAAGCTCTTTTCTCGCGTCCCCCCCCCCCCCGTTGGTTCAGTCAGGTGGCAGCATTTCCCCACTTTGGGTTCTCTCTCCACATCCTCCCCTTTCCCTCTGCATGCCCCCATTACCCGCACTTGCTTGGGATTGTCCCCAGGCCTGTCCTGTGAACCCCCTTCCCCAGCACAGGCGTCCACTTGGAGATGAGGACCTACCATCCAAACCTCCACTTTTACTGGCTTTGCAGCAATGTGGAATGAAAAGATCTTTTGATTTCTGTGCAGGCCACTCTTAGTGCCATCAGTCCACCCTACTCTAGTGATTTCCAAACTTTCAAAACAAAGGGTCAGTTTCGATCCTTCAGATTTTAGAAAGGGGGGTGGGGGGGCAGACTGTGGCCAGTGAGAGTAGAAAATTCCCTGATGTCAGTGGAAGTAAACAATTCCCTATCCTTGGTGTCGGTGCGGGAAAAAGTGCCCCATCATTGGTGTCAGTGGGAGGAATTGTGTCCCATCTTTGGTGTCAGTTGAAGGAATAGTGCCCCATCTTTGGTGTCAGAGAAATAGTGCTCCATCACTGGTGTCAGTTGGAGGAATTGTGTCCATTTGTTGTCATCATTGGGAGGAATTTTGCCCCATCATTGATGTCAGTGAGAAGAACTGTGTCCCATCTTTGGTGTCAGTGGGAGAAATTGTGCCCTAAAATTGGTGTCAGTGAGAGGAATTGTGTCTTATTGTTGGTGTTAGTTGGAGAAATTTGTTCCCTATCCTTGAAATCATTGGAGGAATTGTTCCCCATCCTTGGTGTCAGTAGGAGGAATAGTGTTCCATCCTTGGTGCCAGTGGGAGGAATTGTACCCCATCATTGGTGTTAGGGGGAGGAATAGTTCCCTACCATTGGTGTCATTGGGAGCAGTAGTGCCCCATCACTGATGTCAGTGAGAAGATTTGTGTCCCATCTTTGGTGTCAGTGGGAGAAATTGTGCCCTATAATTGGTGTCAATGGGAGGAATTGTGTCCCATTGTTGGTGTTGGAGGAATCGTTCCCCACCCTTGGTGTCAGTGGGAGGAATTGTGCCCCTTCATTGGTGTCATTGGGAGGTATTGTTCCCCATTATTGGTGTCAGTGGGAGAAACAGTGTCCCATCATTGGTGTCAGTGGGATGAATAGCACGCCATTAATGGTGCTAGTGGGAGGATAGTGTTCTCCTTTAAAGGCGTCAGTGGGAGGAATAGCACCATATCATGGGTGCCAGTGGGAAAAATATTACCCCATCATTGGTGCTTGTGGGAGGAATAGTGTTCCCCTTCATTGGTTCATTGGTGTCAGTGGAAGGAATTTTGCGCTATCACTGGTGTCAATTGGAGGAATTATAACCCATCATTGGTGTCAGTGGCAGAAATGTTGCCCCATTGTTGGTGTCAGTGGATGGAATAGTGCCCCAAGGCTTGGATAAAGGCAAACAAGGGGCCCCCAGTTTGGAGACCACTCCCCACACTATCAGCATTATATAGGAGTGCCCGATAGCTCCCAGATGTCCTTTTCTTCAGCCTTGTTGTGGCTCCAGCCTTACGGATCTACTCAAATAAATGGAGTATTTGCCTACTGGGAGTGTTCATATTTTGTCAGAGTCCACCCTGCAAATGATTACTTTACTGATTTCAAAACCTTATAAAGGATAAGCAAAGATGCAAATAACTGCAGTGCGCAAACATTGATTTTAATCTTCTAAATTACTGGGAAACATTGAGGCAGCCATCATCTTTAAGTGTTAATAAACCCTCCAAGTAAAAAAAACACACACTGCAGTGGACATCAGCTCTTAAAATGTTTGCTGTTCACCTGTTTTTTTTTAAGCTTGCCAGTGGCGGCCCATCCATTAGGGGGGCACAGGTGCTGCCCCCCCCTATCCATGCGTCCGGCCCACTCTGCACAATACATTTCCCCTTACTACCCTGGCCCCCCTGTGTGCCCCCCTCTGCAGTGCTGCCGGCTTCCCTCCTCTCCTTCCTTCGGCAGCTGCAATCACACAATAGGATCCTTCAGGTTGGACAGTGAGGAAAGGGTCCATAAGTCAGTGTGACCATGTTGACCCGTGTCCACAGCCAAAAGTGCCTACAATGGGCACAGGGGCACCAGATCTGGACCACAGATCAATGGAAGAAGGTGGCCCGGTCTGATGAATCGCATCTTCTTTTACATCACACGATTGGCCGGGTGCGTGTGCGTCGCTTATGAGATGGCACCAGGATGTAGTATGGGAAGAAGGCAAGCCGGGGGAGGCCGCGTGATGCTTTGTCTAATGAGGTACAAGTTTCTCACTAAAGCTAACTTTTAAGGTAGGCTAAGCTCACGTTTTTACAGTGACATTGGTTTTAGTAGGTTTTCTTCATACTGTCTTCACTTTTTATCGGGGGGGGCTTTTTTATTTTTTTTAAAAGGGGGCGCTGGACCCCGGAGATCTTTGATCTCTTCAATGTTGTCCAGGTAGATCTTCATCTCTCAAAGGCTGTCTACCCCTGGTTTAGATCAAAGTATATTCATGTGTTAGAACGGCCCAGTCAAAGTCCACACCTAAATCCAATTGAGAGTCTGTGGCAAGACTTGAAAGACACTCTTCATCCAATCTGACAGAACTTGAGCCATTTTGCAAAGAAGAATGGGCAAAAATGTCCCTCTCTAAATGTGCAAAGCTGGTAGAGACATCCCCAAAAAGACTTGCAGCTGTAATTGCAGTGAAAGGAGGTTCTACAAAGTATTGACTCGGGGGGGCGCCATACAAATGTACCCCACACTTTTCACATATTTATTTGTAAGAAAATTAGAAAAAACATTTATCATTTTCCTTCACAATTATGTGTCACTTTTTGTTGGTCTATCACATAAAATCCCACTAAAATGCATTTACGTTTTTGGTTGTAACATGACAAAATGTGGAAAATTTCAAGGGGTATGAATACTTTTTCAAGGCACTGTACAGTATATTCCAGCTGCGTATTTAGCTGTTTGCCTGGAGTTCAGATTTTGGCTCCGTTCACATTTGTGCGACCTAAAGTCGCAGTGACTTTGAATCGGTTCCTTTTCTACTTTGGTGGAACTTTGATGAGACTTGAGTGGCAGAAAGTGTAAAAGTCACACTCGAAATTGCGTAACTTTGGAGTCGCACAAGTGTGATGAATGGAGATTTATTCCCCAGCGACTGCAAGCGCTTCATTACACAGCACAGGCCAATACTTCACCGTTGTACAAAAAGGTTCTTCTTATCACAAGCATTTCAGGAAATATAATAATAGTTTGGCGCTCAGAGTTGTCACACGATGTCAGTTGATGTTTAACAAGTTATTAAAGGGATTCCTTAGCAATGTCACAATAACTCCATGCAATGTTCAGCTATAAATACCTTTTTATTGGGGAGTCCAGATTTATGGTCGCAGTTATATATCTTGTACACATGCAACCCATCTAGAAATATGTTACAGAATGTGGGTGGATTGTAAAAATTGCCATAGATATTGTACTGTTTACTTACAGAGGAGTGCATTGTCATCCTAGGCTATGGGGCTGTCTGTGTGTATCTAGAGTAACTCTATAGAATGCTGCAAGAGAAAGGAGACCGGGAATCCATGCAGCGGCGGTGGGGACCGGGCATCCATGCAGCGGCGGTGGGGACTGGGCATCCATGCAGCGGCGGTGGGGACCGGGAATCCATGCAGCGGCGGTGGGGATTGGGCATCCATGCAGTGGTGGTGTGGACTGCGCATCCATGCAGCGGCGGTGGGGACCGGGCATCCATGCAGCGGTGGTGGGGACCGGGCATCCATGCAGCGGTGGTGGGGACCGGGCATCCATGCAGCGGTGGTGGGGACCGGGCATCCATGCAGCAGTGGTGGGGACTGGGCATCCATGCAGCGGTGGTGGGGACCGGGCATCCATGCAGCGGTGGTGGGGACCGGGCATCCATGCAGCGGCGGTGGGGACCGGGCATCCATGCAGCGGTAGTGGGGACCGGGCATCCATGCAGCAGTGGTGGGAACCGGGCATCCATGCAGCGGCGGTGGGGACTGGGCATCCATGCAGCGGTGGTGGGGACTGGGCATCCATGCAGCGGTGGTGGGGACCAGCATCCATGCAGCAGTGGTGGGGACTGGGCATCCATGCAGCAGGCGGTGGGGACTGGGCATTCATGCAGCGGCGGCAGGGACCAGGCATTGGCGGGGACCGTTGGCGGCTCTTCTCCTCCTCATTTCCGCGCTGTGCATCTCCTCCCCTCCTTCTAGGCGTCCAATAGGATCGCCTGTCCTTTCAGCCAATCAGATGATGGGTATCAGTCCCGCTTCCCGATGAGGAGGAGGACCAGTATTGCAACAGCGAATATTCATTTGCTGTTGCAACACACCTGGGTGGGCTCCGGACGCATCCTCAGTGTCCAGAGCCCACGCTATTTTAAAGCCTAATAGAGCCTATGGCTCTAATCAGGTGCTTAAAAAAACCTGCCCGCTGTAATTCATGCACCCGGTGACCTGAAAGGGGCCGGACACATGATTAGGGGGGCAAACAGCTAAATACACAGCTGGAATTATACTGTACAGTGCCTTGAATGTGCATGAATCTATCCATTACCATATAGGGGGTGGCGAGGAGAGAGGGGGCGGCCCCCGGGCGCCCCTATGGGTCCTATTGGGATGATTTCCCTTTACTTCCTCTCCTGAAGACTGCTTCCCAGAACTTACAGTCTGAACAGGAAAGAGTCAACAGTGGACAGTGCAGTCTGGAGAAAGTCTGTTAGTTTGGAGATAGGGGGAGGAAGAGCAAAGGGGGTGCCCTGCCACCCCAAGCTATGGGGCTGTGTGCTTCTATTGATGCACACAGTGTAGGGAGACACAACCCTGGTCCCTGCATGCAAGGGTGGCTCCATAGGATGCAGCAAGGGAAAGGAACCACCCTGAAACAGGAAACGTGTGTCCTATTGGAATGCCTTCCCTTTCTTAAGATAGTGCTGCCTCCCTGAACTTCCAGTTTTTATAGGAAAGAGTCAACAGTGGACAATGCAGTCTGGAGCAAGTTTATTAGCTCGAAGAAGAAAGGGGGCGGCGGGGGGGGGGATAAGGGAGTGCCTTTTCATTTGAAGCTATGGGGCTGTGTGCTTCAATTGATGCACACAGTGTAGGGAGACACAGCTCTAGTCTCTGCATGCAAGGGTGGTTCCACAGGATGGCTCTGATGGGGATTCTGATGTAATGGGTACTTTATTGGGGATCCTGATATAAAGGGCGCTCTGATGGGTACTCTGATGTAAGGGGGGGGGGTTGGTAGGGACTATGATGTATGATGTAAAGGAGGCTATGAGGTGGACCCTAACGTGAGGGGAACTCTGATGGAGGCTGTGATGTAAAGGGGGCTTTAATGTAGTGGGGACTCTAATAGGGACCCCAATATAAGTGGGGTCTGGTGAGGACCCTGATGTAAGAAGGGGGGGTGCTCTGGTGGGGACTCTGATGTAAAGGGGAACTCTGATAGGGACCCTGATGTAAGGGGGAACTTTGATGGGGAACATGATGTAAAGGGGAGTCTGACAGAACTTTGATGTGAGGGGGACTCTGATGTAGAGAGGGGCTTTCATGGGGGATCTAATGTAAGTGGAGACTCTGATGGGGACCTTGATGTAAAGGGGGACTCTGCCATTCTCAGGGCTTTCAGATGTCCACAGGACTACAAGTCCCAGCATGAACCCCTGAGATCTAAGGGTGTGACCCCATAGATTTCACTGGTTCATGCTGGGACCAGTAGTTCTTCACTAGTTGGGGGGGTACCACATCTTCAGCTCTGAGGGGTTCATGCAGGGATGTGAGCCCCCCAAAAGTGAAGGACTACAAGTCCCAGTGTCACTATTCTCCCTGAAATGGAGACTTTGAAATTTGAAAGAATTCTCTATTCCTGCCTAAATTCTGTTGTCATCTGGAATGACGTCTGGCCATCTAGCCACACCTTTCTAGTTGCAGCAGCGAATCGGGGGGGGCGCTCCCTCCGGAGTCTCTGCCCATTTCAGGAAGCGCACACGGGGGGTGGATGGGCCTGGGAGCCTGGCGGGCTGGGGTTAAGAGCGGCAGGCTGTGAGGTGTCATACAGCGGATCGGCGGCTCCGCTATGGCCGGAGAGGTGGTGTGAGTGGAGGGCGTGTCCTTAAGGGAGGGCGTGTCCTGGGCGGGGCTGTGAGGCTGCTCGGTGTCAGTTACATGTATTGTGTAGGGAAATAAAAGTTCCACCGTGGGCTGTCACACAGTGATCGGTCCCTCAGCCTCATCTCCCGTGACCGCTCGGATCCCCCACTGTATTCCGGGACACTGTATTGTCCCGGGAATGAAGGGACCCAGGACAGACCTGCAAAATGCGGGACTGTCCCGGGCAATGCGGGACTGTCCCGGGCAATCTGGGACACGTGGTCACCCTACAACCCTGTGCCTGAGTCTAGGTTCATATCTGTGCAGGTCAGGAACCCGTGCATACCATGCAGTTCCCTGTGGGTCTGGGACTTTTTCCCTGCATTTGCCACAGGTACAGCAAATTCTAATAAGCGGGTTGCTGCATGTACACACAAACACGGCACACGGGACCTGCACAAGTGTGAGCCTACACTAAGATACAATCCATGTACATATCATCTTATGGGAAGATTTCTATTGAAGGGAATGGTCTGGTGACGGATTCTGATGCCGTAGATTTCTTAGTACATTTACTGGCCAGCTTTTGATTTCGATTTTTAGTTCTCATTTATTGTATTTCAGTCACAAACGTTTCCTGAACGCAACTGAGAAAAGAGTAAAACTCAGAGTCATCAGCTGACTGTTAGCCGCAAAAGAGAACATCACACGCCTTCGCATAGACAGAGGAAGTGGTGATGTGGAGATCACATTCACATTCAATCGACAAACACATCCTCCTTTCAGCAACCCTCGCATGCAATCCACACATGAAACAAGATGACTATGTATATCGCCATTATTTATAGATCGCCGCGGCCACACCGGCCTTTGGGAAATTCCAGATGCCCGGCACTTATATTGATCCAATGACTTTCTTTCTTCTATTTGCATCTTGGGATCTGGCCAGCAAGTCTGTTGTTTTTTAAAAGCACACGCTCTCCAGCAGAATGTATCAGTTTACAAAAATGAGACAAGCCACCTAAAAAAAAAAGAAAAAAGAAAAGAAAAGTCAGCAGCTACAAATACTGTAGCTGCTGACTTTTACTATAAGGACCCACACAAGGGATCCCGTTATGTCAGCACCTCTAGCTGATTCGCCAATCGGCTGCGGGTGCAGGCACTGGCATCTGTAGTAAGGGAAACAGGAAGTGAAGCCTTGTGGCTTCACAGCCTGTTTCCTACTGCGCATGCGCGAGTCGCACTACACTTTGTGAGAGGTCCCGCCGTCTTCTCAGATCTGTGTGTGTGTCCCAGAAGGCAGCGGGGGAGGGATGACGGGCTGCAAATTTCGTGCTGCCTTTCAGTGCCCATCAGTGCCGCCCATCAGTGCCCACCAGTGCCACCTATTGCTTTAAGTGCCGCCCATCAGTGTCACCTATCAGTAGCCATCAGTGCCACCCATCAGTGCCGCTTATCAGTGCTGCATATTAGTGCCCATCAGTGCAGCCTATAAGTGCAGCCTATTAGTGCCCATCAGTGCAGCCTATCAATGGCCATCGGTGCAGCCAATCAATGGCCATCAGTGCAGCCAATCAATGGCCATCAGTGCAGCCTATCAGTGCCCATCAGTGCAGCCAATCAGTGGCCATCAGTGCAGCCTATCAATGGCCATCAGTGCAGCCAATCAATGGCCATCAGTGCAGCCTATCAATGGCCATCAGTGCAGCCTATCACTGCCCATCAGTGCAGCCAATCAATGGCCATCAGTGCAGCCAATCAATGGCCATCAGTGCAGCCAATCAATGGCCATCAGTGCAGCCTATCAATGGCCATCAGTGCAGCTAATCAATGGCCATCAGTGCAGCCAATCAATGGCCATCAGTGCAGCCTATCAATGGCCATCAGTGCAGCTAATCAATGGCCATCAGTGCAGCCAATCAATGGCCATCAGTGCAGCCTATCAGTGCCCATCAGTGCAGCCAATCAATGTCCATCAGTGCAGCCTATAAGTGCAGCCTATTAGTGCCCATCAGTGCAGCCAATCAATGGCCACCAGTGAAGGAGAAAAATTACTTATTTACAAAATTTTCTGACAGAAACAAAGAAAAACTTTTTTTTTCCTTTCAAAATTCTCGTTCTTTTTTCGTTTTTTTTAGCAAAGAATAAAAAACCCAACGGTGATTGAATACCACCAAAAGAAAGCTCTATTTGTAGGAACAAAATGATAGAACAATTCATTTGGGTACAGTGTTGCATGACAGCGCAATTGTTATCCAAAGTGTGACAGCGCTGAAAGCTGAAAATTGGCCTGGGCAGAAAGGGGGGTGTAAGTGCCCTGTATTGAAATGGTTAAACTATTTGTTTTTGCATAAATAAATAAAAGCTGATGATTGTAAACACCCCTGTCAGTGTTAAATGGTTTGTCTGTCAACTTTAACTGCTACATCTGCAAGGCAGCTTGTTTTGTTGAGAAAGCAACATATTTACTGGCTAGGTCGCCAAGTGAAAAAAAAAAAAAAAAGAGAGAGCCTTAGGGCTCATTTACACAGTACATTTTAAAAATGGCAGCGCTACAGCAGCGCTAAAAACACCAGTTTTTTTCCGCGTTTAGCCGGGTTTCTACATTAGCGTTTTTGCATGTTTTGCTGCATTAGCGTCTTTGCGCTTTTTTTTTTTTTTTACTGAAAACACACTCTATAATGTAAAAACGCCTAAAAACGTCAAATACGGCTAAACGTGGCTTGATGTGTTTAGCTGTGTTTTTAGCAGTTTTCTGGCGTTTTTCATTTTAACAGCTCGTTTTAACTGCTCCTGCAAGCACAGGCTGGCTGTTTTTTTTTTTTTTTTTTACTGCCACTAAACGCTTATGCCTCCAAACGCCTCTCACAGTTTATGTGTGCATGGATACATAGGCAGCTAACATGGAGGGGCTTTTAGAGGCAGTTTAAAACAAAAAACAAAAAAAAAAAAACATCAAACGCCTCTAACAGCAGCTGTAAAAAATGTTCTGTGTGCATGAGCCCTTAAAAAAAAAAATGAATGGGGTGATTGCATCTAAAGCCTCGTATACACGATCGGATTGTTGGCCAACAAAACCGTGGAATTTTGTCTGAAGCGCGTTGGCCCAAACTTGTCTTGCATACACACGGCCACACGATTGTTGGCCAACAATTACGAACGTAGTGACGTACTACGTGGTTTTTCAGCTCTTTAGCGCCACCCTTTGGGCTCCTTCTGCTAATTTCGTGTTAGTAGAAGTTTGGTGAGTGTTGATTTGCGCTTTTCATTTGGCGCTTTTCAGTTCGTTTCTGAACGGCCGTTCATCCACCAGACATGTTGCGGAATCGGAGGAGATAACGTGTTATTTATTATTGGCCTTGGAGTTATTGTTTTGACATTATTTTTTCTGGTTGAATAATAATGATTTGATTTGGTATATTTTCTATATTTTTGGATGCATAAAATGCACTTTTTGGTTAAGTTCTATTGACAGATAACATGTCTAATTTTATTTGTTTCCTTTTTTTAATGCACAATAAATAAATTGTGTAGAATAATACTTGGCTATTTGTTTTACTGCAAATGACAGTTTGGGAGTAGGAGGCAGTTACATTTAAAAAAATACAATGTAACATTGACAAGGGACCCCAACATAGTTGTATCTTTGATCTTAAAAACTACGGGATAATGGTGTTGTGGTAACTTGTCCAAATAAAAATAAAAACATAATAATAATATTCTTGATATCACTAGAGAAAAAAAGTCTTTGAAAATTTCTTTGCAATAACTCCATCAGTATCACCAGCAAAGCAGCTTCATTATTATCCCCTTAAAGAAGAAGAGAATTGTGCGCTGCGTTTGGAGATTTCATAATTTGCCACGTCACGAATGTTAATTCTCCATTACGAACGCTAAAGACCGACCGCTTCCGGCTCGTCCTCGCTTCCGAGCATGCGTGTTTGTACTTTGGACTTTTGTCCGACGGACTTGCGTACACACGCTCGGAAAATCCGACAACAGACATTTGTCCGCGGAAATTTTTAAAGCCTGCTATCCAACATTTGTCCGCGGAAAATCAGATGGAGCGTACAAATGGTCGGATTTACCGCCAACAGCCCGTCATCGATCATTTCCCGTCGGAAAGTCCGATGGTGTGTACGAGGATTGGAAAGCTGCAATATAATAAATGTTTGCTTTGGGGTTTCGGATCGCTTTTACTGTCACTTTTAGGATTGGCAGCTTTGAAGACGTTCGATCCTCTCTTGTTTGTTAAGCACTTTTCATGCATAAAAAATGTATCAGAGAACAAAACTTCCCAACACGAAAGCGGAGTCTGTTGGCACGCTACACACCGAGACGGCAGGAAGACAAAACCTCAGACTGGTGACTCACCCGGCTGCTGCCTACTATATCCGCACACAGCGCGGGGTGATCTGTGCCCCACTTCTATCTAGAAATCACTGCCTCCCGATCACTACCAAACCTCAACAGTGTGTGAAACTCAGAACAAGAACACGAATTTACACACCGGCCACTTTATTAGGTACGCCTGTTGCAATCGCTTGGTAACACAAATTGCTAATCAGCCAATCACACGGCAGCAACTCAATGCATTTGGGCATCTAGACGTGGTGAAGGCGACTTGCTGAAGTTCACACTGAGCATCAGAAAGGGGAAGAAAGGGGATTTAAGTGACTTTGAACGTGGCATGGTTGTTGTGTCAGACAGGCTGGTCTGAGTATTTCAAAAACTGCTGATCTACTGGGATTTTCACACACAACCATCTCTCAGGTTTACAGAGAATGGTCGGAAAAAGAGAAAATATCCAGTGAGCAGCAGTTGTGTGGAGGAAAATGCCTTGTTGATGTCAGAGGAGAATGGGCAGACTGGTTCCAAATGATAGAAAGGCAACAGTAACTCAAATAACCGCTCGATATAACCAAGGTATGCAGAATACCATCTCTGAACACGCAACACATGGAACCTTGAAGCAGATGGGCTACAGCAGCAGAAGACCACACCGGGTGCCACTCCTGTCAGTTAAGAACAGGAAACTGAGGCTACAATTGGCACAGGATCACCAAAATTGGACAATAGAAGATTGGAAAAACGTTGCCTGGTCTGATGAGTCTCTATTTCAGCTGCGACATTCAGATGGTCGGGTCAGAATTTGGTGTAAACAACATGAAAGCATGGATCCATCCTGCCTTGTATCACCGGTTCAGGCTGGTAGTGGGGGTGTAATAGTTTGGGGGGGGGGTATTCTTGGCACACTTTGGGCCCCTTAGTACCAATAGAGCATCATTTAAACACCACACCCTACCTGAGTATTGTTGCTGACCATGTCCATCCCTTTATGACTACAGTGTCCCCATCTTCTGATGGCTCCTTCCAGCAGGATAATGTCACCATGTCACAAAGCTCCAATCATCTCACCACTGGACAATGAGGTCCCTGTACTCCAATGGCCTCCACACTCACTACATCTCATCCAATAGAGCACCTTTGGGATGTGGTGGAACGGGAGATTCGCATCATGGATGTGCAGCCAACAAATCTGCAGCAACTGCGTGATGATGTCATGTCACTATGGAGCAAAATTTCTGAGGAATGTTTCCAACACCTTGTTGAATCTATGCCATGAAGAATGAAGGCAGTTCTGAGGGCAAAAGGGGGTCCAACCCGGTACTAGCAAGGTGTACCTAATAAAGTGGCCGGTGAGTGTATGTAGCAAAGGACTTTATAAGAGCACATATTAAAAAAGCGTTATGGTAACAGCAAATTCATACAGTTAAAATCTATAATTATACAAAGATAAAAAGGACACACCTATGACCACATCTGAATATGACAGGAAGAAGTTCTCATATCCATTGCATGTAATTCCTTGTCAGGGCTGGGCTCAGCCCTTCCTTCTCTGGGCTGGTGGCTCAGCTGTCGGCTAATTGCCAGCTCCCATCTCTCCACAGTTACTCAGCTGTTGATGATATCCTGCTCCTCAGTCCTGCCTACTTAAGCCGTCCAGTCCAGAGGAGCTCTGCCTTCGCCTTGGTCAACATCACAGAGACGATCTCCTGCGTTCCTGTTTAAAGACTGGCTTTGCTGACATCCCTTCTGGCTCCAGACCCTGCTTGCTGGTCCACTACATTGATCCCTGACTCCTGGCTTGGCTGACTATCCGTTCCGGTTACTGAACTTTGGCTGTTTTCACTACGTTTGTTCTTTTTACTTTTATTATTAAACAAGTGTGATTTAACTGTACTTCTGTCTCAGCCTGTTTTAATGGTTTCTGACATTCTTATTGTCAGAGGGAACAGTTCACATGAGAGCTCGATGCGTTTCGTAATACTGCTGGGATAAAATCAGAGCACACGGCTTTATTTCAGGGAACGTGCTATCCATTTTAAACATAAAATGAGTCCTGCTATATGTCTGCTATTACCTTATTTTGTGCACCTTTCTGACTTGGCTCCATTTTGCTATCAGGAAATAGACTTTCCTGGTGTCCAGGATAAGCCTGGCCATCCACCTGCCAAATACATGTACTGTATATGAAATTCAGCACAGCAGTATCCTTTACCTTGGTGAGATGGCTCGGTTCGCTTCCTTCCTCCACAACGATGAGCTGGGCTCTCCCGTTTCTCTCATTATCGCGGATTCCGTTGGCCACTTGCGCAGCCTTAAAACGTTCGTATTTGTTGGATGTCGATCCGCACCACTGGAAAATATCCTGCAATACACAATAGAACACGTTAAAATTCAACTGCGACTGCATAAAAACCCCCCAAAATGTTCATTTAAATATATTCCTTAGTAGCCACCAAGGATATAAATCCACTTATTGTGACAAAATGCTTTTGCAAACCCAGATATCACCTTTTAAAAGAAGAAATGACATTATCACTGTGCTGTACATAACCTGTTCGGAGAGCAGAGCTGTGGGAGGGGCCCAGCAGGCCCCACCCACTACAGGCTGCCTGTAGAAAACTACAGGAGGGGGTGGAGACAAGACCAGCCACCCTGCACAAGGAGAGAGAGTAGAAGTGATTGGTCTTTATTACAGGAAGCTCCTGCACAGAGGAAAAGTCTCACACTGGATTACTGCACAGATCTGGAAGAAACACACAAAGCACACCAAGACTCAAGGAAGAATACAGATGATAAATGGACCGTATTTGTTTATACAGTTATATGGGCCTCTGACATGATGGGGGGGTACTCTGAAGTGAAGGAGGGCCTCTGAAATGAAGAAGGTGAAGGGGGGACTCTAACATGAAGGAGGAATTCTGCTGTGAAGGGGGTACTCAGTTGTGATGGGGGGGTCTCTGACAAGAAGGAGGTTCTTTGACATGAAGGAGGTACTCTGATTTGATGGGGTGTCTGTAATGTGAAGGGGGACCCCTGATGTGAAGGTGGGCCTCTATCATGAAGGAGGAATTCTGTTGTGAAGGGGGTACTCTGATGTGATGGGGGCCTCTGACATGAAGGGGGGCCTCTGACATGAAGGGGAACTCTGATGTGAAGGGGAATTCTGAGGTGAAGGGGGGCCTCTGATGTGAAGGGGGAACTCTGAGGTGAAGGGGGAACTCTGAGGTGAAGGGGGCCGCTGACGTGAAGGGGAACTCTGACGCGAAGGGGGCCTCTGACGTGAAGGAGGAACTCTGATGTGAAAGGGGAGCTCTGACATGAAGGGGGAACTCTGACATGAAGGGGGAACTCTGACATGAAGGGGAACTCTGACGTGAAGGGGGGCCTCTGACAAGAAGTAGGTTCTTTGACATGAAGGAGGTACTTTGATTTGATAGGATGCCTGTGATGTGAAGGGGGACCCCTGATGTGAAGGTGGGCCTCTATCATGAAGGAGGAATTCTGTTGTGAAGAGGGTACTCTGATGTGAAGGGGGACCTCTGACATAAAGGGGGGCCTCTGACATGAAGGGAAACTCTGATGTGAAGGGGGGGCCTCTGACATGAAGGGGGCCTCTGACATGAAGGGGAACTCTGATGTGAAGGGGGGCCTCTGATGTGAAGGGGGAATTCTGACGTGAAGGGGGAATTCTGACGTGAAGGGGGAATTCTGACGTGAAGGGGGAACTCTGACGTGAAGGGGGAACTCTGACTTGAAGGGGGGCCTCTGACGTGAAGGGGGAACTCTGATGTGAAGGGGGAACTCTGATGTGAAGGGGGGCCTCTGACATGAAGGGGAACTCTGATGTGAAGGGGGAACTCTGACATGAAGAGGGGCCTCTAACATGAAGGGGAACTCTGATGTGAAGGGGGGCCTCTGACGTGAAGGGGGCCTCTGACATGAAGGGGAACTCTGATGTGAAGGGGGGCCTCTGACGTGAAGGGGGAACTCTGACGTGAAGGGGGAACACTGATGTGAAGGGGGGCCTCTGACGTGAAGGGGAACTCTGATGTGAAGGGGGGCCTCTGACATGAAGGGGGGCCTCTGACATGAAGGGGGGCCTCTGACATGAAGGGCGCCTCTGATGTGAAGGGGGGGCCTCTGACATGAAGGGAAATTCTGATGTGAAGGGGGGGCCTCTGACATGAAGGGGGAACTCTGATGTGAAGGGGGGCCTCTGACATGAAGGGGGCCTCTGACATGAAGGGGAACTCTGATGTGAAGGGGGGCCTCTGATGTGAAGGGGGGCCTCTGATGTGAAGGGGAACTCTGATGTGAAGGGGGGCCTCTGATGTGAAGGGGGGCCTCTGATGTGAAGGGGAACTCTGATGTGAAGGGGGGCCTCTGATGTGAAGGGGGGCCTCTGATGTGAAGGGGAACTCAGATGTGAAGGGGAACTCTGATGTGAAGGGGAACTCTGATGTGAAGGGGAACTCTGATGTGAAGGGGAACTCTGATGTGAAGGGGGAACTCTGATGTGAAGGGGGAACTCTGATGTGAAGGGGAACTCTGATGTGAAGGGGAACTCTGATGTGAAGGGGGAACTCTGATGTGAAGGGGGAACTCTGATGTGAAGGGGAACTCTGATGTGAAGGGGAACTCTAATGTGAAGGGGAATTCTGATGTGAAGGGGAACTCTAATGTGAAGGGGAATTCTGACGTGAAGGGGAACTCTGATGTGAAGGGGAACTCTGATGTGAAGGGGAATTCTGATGTGAAGTTTCATGAAGTCGGTTGTGTACATTGTCCCAAGCTCAGGTTTCCCATTGATAAGTAACATTTAGGTTTTTGGGATTTTGCATCTGGTGTCAAAACTGAAAAAAAGATTGAGAAAGGCCGGTGTAAAGAACAGAGGAAATAACTTTACTGTTGCCCACACCGCTAAACTCCGCTCCATCCACAAGAAATGATCTGCTGGGAAACCAGCACTTCCAGCAGTGTCAGTTTCCTGGGATCCCCGCCGCTCTCACTGGTTTCTCCTGATGACCTCCATATCACTGCTGTCTAAGTGAAAATTTCATCAACTTTTTTTCTGATGAGATTTCAATGTAAGAATTCTCCTGTATAGAATTGTATGGTACTGTTTGCCGTGTCATTGTAAAGCGTTGCGCAAATTGTTGACACTATATAAATGCTGTATAATAATGATAAACATCCTTATGCTATTTTAGTAAAGTGGGGTACCCACCCGTAGCGGCTGGTGTTTTTTTTTTGGGGGGGAGAGCAAACAACCGACCCCACCCCCCCACACCCTGCGGTGTTTGCCGGTCGGTCCAGCACTTACACCATCGTGGCGGGTGGCAGGGAACGTGGTGCAGTGGCTCCGTGTCCTCCATGGTGGCTTCCAGCTCCTCCCCTCCTCCTTCTAGGCGTCCAATAGGATCGCCTGTCCTTTCAGCAAATCCAGTGACCGGTGTCAAAACCCGCTTCCTGATTGGCTGGGAGGAGGATCAGTGTTACATCAGTTAAAATCTATTCGCTGTTGTAACACACCTGGGTGGGCTCGGAGCGCACACTCTGCGACCCGAGCCCACCCCATATTGAAGTCTATTAGAGCCTCTGGCTGTAACCGGTGCTTCAAATACAAAAAAAAAAAGCTCCTTCGCATTGGAATCCATGCGCTGGAGTCCTGAAAGGGGCCAGACGTGTGGATAGGCAGGGCCGGTGCTACCACTAGGCAAACTCACCTTTGGGATGTGGTGGAACAGGAGATTGGCATTATGGATGGCCGACAAATCTGCAGCAACTGCGTGATGATATCATGTCACTATGGAGCAAAATCTCTGAGGAATGTTTCCAACACCTTGTTGAATCTATGCCATAAAGAATGAAGGCAAAACGTGGGTCCAACCCGGTACTAGCAAGGTGTACCTAGTAAAGTGTCCGGGAGAGTGTATATACTGTATATATATAAATAACATAACTAGAGGCCGGTGTCTATGGACACACCTACAGTAATTACTGTGCTGCCTCTATTATTGGAAGAACGTGTCAGACCAGCCACAGAAAAGTCCTGTTTATTCTGGAGCCCCGACTTACCGAATCCTCCGGGTGCCACCCTAATAACTGCTTACCCTGAAGGCAAACAATATTTAACCAGCGCTGTGTGTTTTGGCATCACCCCTTTGCTGTAGGTTGGGATGGCGGGGAACAGTGACATCAGAGAAATCCAATTGTTGCCGAGTTTGACCTCACCAGACTTCATAGATTGAATCCCAATCACTAAAATCTCATAGAATCTCTAAAGAGGAACTGCAGTCTGCTCACATCATTTGTAATAAAAACATCTTTGCCATTCTGAAGCTTCCCTCCAACCACTTTGCATATTTTTTTATATAGACTGTCATTCTGTACTTGCCAAATATGCTGCAGAAATCTCCCTCTGCTGAGTCTGGCTGCAACCATTTTAACTGTGGGCAGCTGAAGCTGCTTCCTGTTCACTTCCTGGATTTACACAGACACACAGAGGTGCACCTCCAGCTCTGCAGCTCTCATTGGCCCTCTTATGACTCATCCCCCCTCCATTCCTGGTAAACTCTCACAACAGTGAGAGTGAGAGCTGTGCATATAAAAATGCATATAAAAGCAAAGGAGAAGGCCTTCAAAAAATACAAGGTTGAGGGATCATCATCAGCATTCAGACTTTATAAAGAATGCAACAAGAAATGTAAGGGTGCAATTAGGACGGCTAAGATAGAACATGAAAGACACATAGCGGAGGAGAGCAAAAAAAATTCCAAGAAATTCTTTAAGTATGTAAACAGTAAAAAAGGGAGGACAGACCATATTGGCCCCATAAAGAATGAGGAAGGACATCTGGCTACAAAGGATGGGGAGATGGCAAAGGTATTGAATTTATTCTTCTCCTCAGTGTTCACAAGTGAATCGGGGGTCTTCAGTAACCAAAACTGCAGTGTTTATCCTCATGACACAACACAGGAAGCACCTCCATGGTTAACAGAGGACAAAATTAAAATTAGACTTGAGAAACGTAACATTAATAAATCACCGGGACCAGATGGCTTGTATCCGAGGGTACTTAGGGAACTCAGTCAAGTGATTGCCAGACCGTTGTTCCTAATTTTTAGACAGTCTACTGACTGGAATGGTACCAGCTGATTGGAGAAAAGCCAATGTAGCACCAATATTTAAAAAGGGCCCAAAATACATCCCTGGGAATTACAGACCAGTTAGCCTAACATCAATAGTATGTAAACTCTTGGAGGGGATGACAAGGGACTATATACAAGATTTTAGTAATAAGAATGATATCATTAGCAGTAATCAGCATGGATTCATGAAGAATCGTTCTTGCCAAACCAATCTATTAACCTTCTATGAGGAGGTGAGTTGCCATCTAGATAAAGGAAGGCCCGTAGACGTGGTGTATCTGGATTTTGCAAAAGCATTTGACACAGTTCCCCATAAACGTTTACTGTACAAAATAGGGTCCATTGGCATGGACCATAGGGTGAGTACATGGATTGAAAACTGGCTACAAGGGCGTGTTCAGAGGGTGGTGATAAATGGGGAGTACTCAGAATGGTCAGGGGTGGGTAGTGGGGTTCCCCAGGGTTCTGTGCTGGGACCAATCCTATTTATTTTGTTCATTAACGACCTGGAGGATGGGGTAAACAGTTCAATCTCTGTATTTGCAGACGATACTAAGCTAAGCAGCGCAATAACTTCTCCGCAGGATGTGGAAACCTTGCAAAAAAACCTGAACAAATGAATGGGGTGGGCGACTACATGGCAAATGAGGTTCAATGTAGAAAAATGTAAAATAATGCATTTGGGTGGCAAAAATATGAATGCAATCTATACACTGGGGGGAGAACCTCTGGGGGAATCTAGGATGGAAAAGGACCTGGGGGTCCTAGTAGATGATAGGCTCAGCAATGGCATGCAATGCCAAGCTGCTGCTAACAAAGCAAACAGAATATTGGCATTAAAAATGTGATTAACTGTAGAGATAAAACGATAATTCTCCCCTCTACAAGACTCTGGTCCGGCCGCACCTGGAGTATGCTGTCCAGTTCTGGGCACCAGTCCTCAGGAAGGATGTACTGGAAATGGAGCGAGTACAAAGAAGGGCAACAGAGCTAATAAAGGGTCTGAAGGATATTAGTTATGAGGAAAGGTTGCAAGCACTGAACTTATTCTCTCTGGAGAAGAGACGCTTGAGAGGGGATATGATTTCAATTTACAAATACCGGACTGGTGACCCCACAATAGGGATAAAACTTTTTCGCAGAAGAGAGTTTAACAAGACACGTGGCCACTCATTAAAGTTAGAAGGAAAGAGGTTTAACCTTAAACTACGTAGAGGGTTCTTTACTGTAAGAGCGGCAAAGATGTGGAATTCCCTTCCACAGGCGGTGGTCTCAGCGGGGAGCATTGATAGCTTCAAGGAACTATTAGATAAGCACCTGAATGACCGCAACATACAGGGATATACAATGTAATACTGACACATAATCACACACATAGGTTGGACTCGACTTGTGTCTTTTTTCAACCTCACCTACTATGTAACTATATATAACTATGTGTGATAAGCCTAGGCTAATGATCAGACAAGATTACAGGAAGTGGGCTGTATAAGGTATTTACTGGCAGAAAAAAAATGTTTTACTATCCAAAGTTAAAACAACAACAAGGGAAGAAGATTTAATAGATGGAAAGATGAAAAAATGACTGAAGTTCCGCTTTAACCACTTCAGCCCCAGAAGGATTTTTCCCCTCTTCCTGACCAGGCCCTTTTTTGCGATTCGGCACTGCGTCGCTTCAACTGACAATTGATGTCCTTTTTTTTCTTACAAATAGAGCTTTCTTTTGGTGGTATTTGATCACATCTCTGTTTTTTTTTTTTTTTTGCACTATAAACAAAAAAAGAGCGACAATTTTGAAAAAAAAAAAAACAATATTTTGTACTTTTTGCTATAATAAATAACCCCATTTTTTTAAAAAAAGCTAATTTTTTCCTCAGTTTAAGCCGCTATGTATTCTTCTACATATTTTTGGTAATAAAAATCGCAATAAACGTATATTGATTGGTTTGCGCAAAAATTATAGCGTCTACAAAATAGGGGATAGATTTATAGCATTTTTATTATTATTATTTTTTTTTACTAGTAATGGCGGCGATATGCGATTTTTATCATGACTGCGACATTATGGCGGACACATCGGGCACTTTTGACACTATTTTGGGACGATTGACAATTATACAGCGATCAGTGCTATAAAAAAGCACTGATTACTGTATAAGTGTCACTGGCAGGGAAGGGGTTAACACTAGGGGGCGATCAAGGGGTTAACTGTGTTCCCTGACTGTGTGTTCTAACTGTAGGGGGGATGGGACTGACTAGAGGGGATGACAGATCGTGATTCCCAGCTATTAGGAACTCACGATCTTTCTCTCCTCACAGAACAGGGAGGAGTGTGTGTCTACACACACAGGTCCCTGTTCTGCCTCTCGTGCCCGCGATCGCTCGTAGCCCGCGGTCATCGCGACCGTCGGCAACGAGCATCGGCACCCCCGCGTGCACGCCTGCTATCCCGCTTAAAGGAGCTGACGTATAGCTACAACGGCTCGCGGGATCGTGCCGACCCACCGCAGTATAATGACCGCAGCTGGTCGGCAAGGGGTTAAAGTTGGCCCCTTTTTTTTCAGCCACCTGCCAGAAAAACACTTTTGAAAATTCACAGCTGCCGTACTGCAGATGCCAAGCGAGGACCTGTTTTCAGAGACAACTTAGCCGGCAGTGAAATATGTCCTCGCCCTGATTGGATGAGGTCTTTACTGGTCTGCGTTTACATTGTGGTTTTGGAAGAAGAAGAGTAAAGATGACCTGCAGCCTTCATATGTCAGCAGCACATTGCGTACAGACAACGCCTACCCATCACAACACAGCGCGGATTGTTTGCTGCTCTGCAATGTTTACCTGCGAGCTTCATAGAGGCATTACCATGAACAGAGAATGATTGTCACAAAGAAAGCACCCACAGCAGCCCAATTAAAGGAAGATGATAGATGCGACTTAATTCATTCGTCAGGGAAGAATTCATCCTTTATTTTGATGGCATTATTAGAGAAGAAACAAAAGCAACACTAATACTATAAGTCAAATGCACCTGTACGCCGTCTACCACCACGTCTGTGCACTCTCCCCTCCCCCTCATGTGCAATGCCACAAAACCTTTCACCAGACTGTGACCCTAAAAGAGCACCCCCTCCCCTTTACACCCGACGCCCCTAAACCTAAACCTCCCCCCAGACTGTCACCCTAAAAGAGTACCCCCTTCCCCTTTTCGCCCAATGCCCCTAAAACTAAACCTCCCCCCAGACAGTCACCCTAAAAGGGCACACCCCTCCCCTTTACACCCAATGCCCCTAAACCAAAACCTTTTTACCAGACTGTCACCCTAAAAGAGCACCCCCCTCCCCTTTACACCCAATGCCCCTAAACCTAAACCTCCCTCCAGACTGTCACCCTAAAAGAGCACCGACTCCCCTTTACACCCAATGCCCCTAAACCTAAACCTCACCCCAGACTATCACCCTAAAAGAGCACCCCCCCTCCCCTTTACACCCAATGCCCTAAACCAAAACCTCCCCCAGACTGTCACCCTAAAAGAGCACCCCCCTCCCCTTTACACCCAATGCCCTAAACCTAAACCTTTCACCAGACTGTCAACCTAAAAGAGCACCCCCCCCTTTACACCCGACGCCCCTAAACCTCCCCCCAGACTGTCACCCTAAAAGAGCACCCCCCTCCCCTTTACACCCGACGCCCCTAAACCTAAACCTCCCCCCAGACTGTCACCCTAAAAAAGTACCCCCCTCCCCTTTACGCCCAATGCCCCTAAACCTAAACCTCCCCCCAGACATTCACCCTAAAAGGGCACACCCCTCCCCTTTACACCCAATGCCCCTAAACCAAAACCTCCCCCCAGACAGTCACCCTAAAAGGGCACCCCCCTCCCCTTTACACCCAATGCCCCTAATCCAAAACCTTTTACCAGACTGTCACCCTAAAAGAGCACCCCCCTCCCCTTTACACCTAATGCCCCTAAACCAAAACCTCCCCCCAGACAGTCACCCTAAAAGGGCACCCCCCTCCCCTTTACACCCAATGCCCCTAATCCAAAACCTTTTACCAGACTGTCACCCTAAAAGAGCACCCCCCTCCCCTTTACACCTAATGCCCCTAAACCAAAACCTTTTTACCAGACTGTCACCCTAAAAGAGCACCCCCCTCCCCTTTACACCTAATGCCCCTAAACCAAAACCTTTTTACCAGACTGTCACCCTAAAAGAGCACCCCCCTCCCCTTTACACCCAATGCCCCTAAACCTAAACCTCCCTCCAGACTGTCACCCTAAAAGAGCACCCCCCTCCCCTTTACACCCAATGCCCCTAAACCAAAACCTCCCCCAGACTGTCACCCTAAAAGAGCACCCCCCTCCCCTTTACACCCGACGCCCCTAAACCTGAACCCCCCCCCAGACTGTCACCCTAAAAGAGCACCCCCCTCCCCTTTACACCCAATGCCCCTAAACCCAAACCTCCCCCCAGACTGTCACCCTAAAGAAGCACCCCCCTCCCCTTTACACCCAATGCCCCTAAACCTAAACAGCCTACAGCACCCCTCCTCCTCTTTAATGCCTTTCTGTTAAGCATAGGTGTGCACAGCCTATTGCATTACCTCAAAGCTCAAACAGCCATGCTGTGTCAGTAGGGCAATGGACATGCTAGTAGGGTAGAGGTTGGTGTCAGTAGGACAGTGGATGGTTTTGGTCAATAGAGCAGTGGACGGTGTCAGTAGGGCAGTGGACGGTGTCAGTAGAGCAGAGGACGGTGTCAGTAGAGCAGTGGACGGTGTCAGTAGAGCAGAGGACTGTGTCAGTAGAGCAGTGGACGGTGTCAGTAGGGCAGTGGACGGTGTCAGTAGAGCAGTGGACGGTGTCAGTAGGGCAGTGGACGGTGTCAGTAGGGCAGTGGACGGTGTCAGTAGGGCAGAGGACGATGTCAGTAGAGCAGAGGACGGTGTCAATAGGGCAGTGGACGGTGTCAGTAGAGCAGTGGACGGTGTCAGTAGAGCAAAGGACGGTGTCAGTAGAGCAGTGGACGGTGTCAGTAGAGCAGTGGACGGTGTCAGTAGGGCAGTGGACGGTGTCAGTAGAGCAAAGGACGGTGTCAGTAGAGCAGTGGACGGTGTCAGTAGAGCAGTGGACGGTGTCAGTAGAGCAGTGGACGGTGTCAGTAGAGCAGAGGACGGTGTCAGTAGAGCAGAGGACGGTGTCAGTAGAGCAGTGGACGGTGTCAGTAGAGCAGTGGACGGTGTCAGTAGAGCAGTGAATGGTGTCAGTAGAGCAGTGGATGGTGTCAGTAGAGCAGTGGACGGTGTCAGTAGAGCAGAGGACGGTGTAAGTAGAGCAGTGGACGGTGTCAGTAGAGCAGTGGACGGTGTCAGTAGGGCAGTGGACGGTGTCAGTAGGGCAGAGGACGGTGTCAGTAGAGCAGTGGACGATGTCAGTAGAGCAGAGGACGGTGTCAATAGGGCAGTGGACCTGGACGGTGTCAGTAGAGCAGTAGACGGTATCAGTAGAGCAGTGGACAGTGTCAGTAGAGCAGAGGACGATGTCAGTAGAGCAGAGGACGGTGTCAATAGGGCAGTGGACCTGGACGGTGTCAGTAGAGCAGTGGACGGTATCAGTAGAGCAGTGGACAGTGTCAGTAGAGCAGAGGACGGTTTCAGTAGGGCAGTGGACGGTGTCAGTAGGGCAGAGGACGGTGTCAGTAGAGCAGTGGACGGTGTCAGTAGAGCAGTGGACAGTGTCAGTAGAGCAGAGGACGATGTCAGTAGAGCAGAGGACGGTGTCAATAGGGCAGTGGACCTGGACGGTGTCAGTAGAGCAGTGGACGGTATCAGTAGAGCAGTGGACAGTGTCAGTAGAGCAGTGGGCAGTGTCAGTAGGGCAGTGGACGGTGTCGGTAGGGCAGTGGACGGTGTCAGAAGGGCAGTGGACGGTGTCAGTAGAGCAGTGGACAGTGTCAGTAGAGCAGTGGGCGGTGTCAGTAGGGCAGTGGACGGTGTCAGTAGGGCAGTGGACGGTGTCAGTAGGGCAGTGGACGGTGTCAGTAGGGCAGATGACGGTGTCAGTAGAGCAGTGGACAGTGTCAGTAGAGCAGAGGACGGTGTCAGTAGAGCAGTGGACAGTGTCAGTAGAGCAGAGGACGGTGTCAGTAGAGCAGAGGACTTTGTCAGTAGAGCAGTGGACGGTGTCAGTAGAGCAGAGGACGGTGTCAGTAGGGCAGTGGACGGTGTCAGTAGGGCAGAGGACTTTGTCATTAGGGCAGAGGACGGTGTCAGTAGAGCAGAGGATGGTGCCAGTAGAGCAATGGACAGTGTCATTAGGGCAGTGGATGGTGTCAGTAGGGCAGTGGATGGTGTCAGTAGGGCAGTGGATGGTGTCAGTAGGGCAGTGGATGGTATCAGTAGGGCAGTAGAGGGTGTCAGTAGGGCAGTGGACGGTGTCAGTAGGGCAGTGGATGGTGTCAGTAGGGCAGTAGACGGTGTCAGTAGGGCAGTGGATGGTGTCAGTAGGGCAGTAGACGGTGTCAGTAGGGCAGTGGACGGTGTCAGTAGAGCAGTGGACGGTGTCAGTAGGGCAGTGGACGGTGTCAGTAGGGCAGTGGATGGTGTCAGTAGGGCAGTGGATGGTGTCAGTAGGGCAGTGGACGGTGTCAGTAGGGCAGTGGACGGTGTCAGTAGGGCAGTGGATGGTATCAGTAGGGCAGTGGATGGTGTCAGTAGGGCAGTGGATGGTGTCAGTAGAGCAGTGGATGGTGTGTATGCAAGACAAGTTTGAGCCAACATCCGTCGGAAAAAAATCCATGGATTTTTTTTGTCGGAATGTCCGATAATGCAATAGGCTGCGCACACCTATGGGTGGAGCTCTGCTTTAGGTAGGCTACCTACCAACATGCAGGAGAAAACATAAAAATTAGAAGAGTAACTCAGTTTACAGTTTGTGATGTCCTGAAAACCTGCATCCTGCACAACCTGTACCTTTAGCAGGTAGTTGATAAATGCAGAGGTAAAATAGAGATTTTTCTTTTACTTTTTAATGATAAAAGCATATTTGCCTTTTAGATTGTAAGCTCCAACGTGCAGGGCCCTCTGATCCCTCTTGTATTGAATTGTATTGTAACTGTACTGTCTGCCCTCATGTTGTAAAGTGCTGTGCAAACTGCTGGCACTATATAAATCCTGAATAATAATAATAATAATAATAATAATAATTTACCTTTTTCATACATAAGTACCTGTATGTTTCTACAGTCTATAATATGGTTTCTACAAGATGAATATAGTAAGAGAGATATTATTACTATGTAATAACATGTCTGGCGGTAGACAAATGATTATGTACAGGGTGGTGTCATTATAACATCTTACTTAACACATTCATGTTGGATTACCGACATCCCATAATACTACATGTTACATCTTGCAGTGATAACTTCATTGAGGTCTTCTTGTCCTTATAGCAGGGGTAGGCAACCCCCGGCAAACAAAACCTCTTTTGCCAGCACTCGACACCCTCCCCATTAGCAGAGCAGCGCAGGGAAGTGTCGGTGAGACAATAATGTATTACAATCTCAGAATTCCCCACACCTCACTGAGGGGGAGGCACTGCGCCCCCACACATTATACAAGACGGGAAACATTGTTTGGGTCTCTAACTTTGCCGTAGCTGCGATCGTCAGCTTTTGTGACTGGGAAGAGATTGGGTGCAGTTCTGGTAGGGGGCGGTCCCTGTTTCCAGGAGGAGGAGGACTGTGATTGGCCACTGCTAAAACCAATCACAGTCCTGCTAGCCCCGTCCACCATCTGGAGGAAGAGGACTCGCTTGGCTGCCACTACCAATCTCAGAAAGAAGGGATTTAACTGTGATTGAGAAAACCCCAATCAGGTGACAGTTTGTGGAATTACTGCTGAGTCTCTGGGAACTTTGTTGAAATATTTCCGGAACTTTTGCGTCACTTACTACTGAACCCCGGCACTCTGCGTCCCTTTAAGCCACAGCCAGTATTCAGCGCAATTAAAATCACACCCAACTTTTTCTCAGCTGCGGGGGCCCAACTTATGATCCTAGACACAGGCCCACTGCTTTCAGAAAATACCCCTGAACTGAGTTCATCATTGTGCATCCATTCCATATGCTGGTATGTGACATCCTATACATCCCATACATCCCATACATCCCATACATCACATACATCCCATACATCCCATACATCCCATATATCACATACATCCCATACATCACATACATCCCATACATCTCATACATCACATACATCTCATACATCACATACATCCCATACATCACATACATCCCATACATCCCATACATCACATACATCCCATACATCTCATACATCACATACATCCCATACATCCCATACATCACATACATCCCATACATCTCATACATCCCATACATCCCGTACATCACATACATCCCATACATCACGTACATCACATACATCCCATACATCTCATACATCTCATACATCACATACATCCCATACATCACATACATCCCATGCATCCCATACATCCCATACATTCCATACATCACATACATCACATACATCCCATACATCCCATACATTACATACATCCCATACATTACATACATCCCATACACTCCATACATCCCATACATCACATACATCCCATACATCCCATACATCACATACATCCCATACATTCCATACATCACATACATCCCATACATCGCATACAACGCATACATCGCATACATCCCATACATCGCATACATCCCATACATCACATACATCCCATACATCACATACATCACATACATCCCATACATCCCATACATCACATACATCCCATACATCACATACATCCCATACATCACGTACATCACATACATCCCATACATCTCATACATCTCATACATCACATACATCCCATACATCACATACATCCCATGCATCCCATACATCCCATACATTCCATACATCACATACATCACATACATCCCATACATCCCATACATTACATACATCCCATACATTACATACATCCCATACACTCCATACATCCCATACATCACATACATCCCATACATCCCATACATCACATACATCCCATACATTCCATACATCACATACATCCCATACATCCCATACATCGCATACAACGCATACATCGCATACATCCCATACATCGCATACATCCCATACATCACATACATCCCATACATCACATACATCACATACATCCCATACATCCCATACATCACATACATCCCATACATCACATACATCACATACAAGCATGTGGGCTGGATGCGAGAGGTGAATCAGCAGGATGAGTGTGCCAGGACAGGTAGACGTGTCTCATCTCTGCTTCCTTTCACCACTCTGCATATCACATATATCATAGATGAGAAGAGGTTACAGCAGTGGGGAAAATGAGCAGTAGGGGTTCAGAGGTGGAACAGAAGAGCGGGAGGGTACAGCGGTGGGTCAGATGCGCAGGGAGGTACAGTGGTGGAAGAGATGAGAAGGGGGGTTCAGCAGTGGGACAGAATAACAGGGGGGCTACAGTGATGGGCCAGATGAGCAGGGGGGTTCATTGTTGGGGCAGAAAAGCAGGGGGGTAGAGCAGTGGGGCAGATGTGAAAGGAGGTGTATTGGTGGGGTAGATGAGCAGGGGGTTACAGTGGTGGGGCATGAGAGCAGGGGGAACAGTGGTGGGGCAGGAGAGCAGGGGGGTACCGAGGTGAGACAGATGTGCTGGATGTACATTGGTGGGGCAGATGAGCAGATGGGTTCAGTGTTAGGACAGATGAGAAGGTGATTCAGAAGTGAGACAGAAGAGCATGGGGATACGGCGGTGGAGCAGATGTGCAGGGAGGTACAGTGATGGTGCAGATGAGAAGGGCGTTCAGTGGTGGGACAGAAAAGCAGGGGTACAGTGATGGGGCAGATGAGCAGGGGGGGTTCAGTGTTGGGCCAGATGAGAAGGGGGTTACAGTGGTGGGAAAGATTACCGGGGGGGGGGGGGTCAGTGTTGGGACAGAGGACAAAGGAGTAACATTGGTGGGACAGATGAGCAGGGGGTACAGAGGTGGGGCAGATGTGCAGAGGGGTGCAGAGGAGAAAGGAGGTACGTCGGTGGAACACATGAGCAGGGGGTTACAGTGGTGGGGCAGAAGAGCAGGGAGAACAGAGGTGGGACAGATGTGCAGGAGGTACAGTGGTGGGGCAGATGAGAAAGGGTCAGTGGTGGGGCAGATGAGCAGATAAGTTCAGTGTTAGGACAGATGAGAAGATGGTTCAGTGGTGGAGCAGATGTGCATGGCAGTACAGTGGTGGGGCAGATGAGACAGGGGGAACATTGATGGGGCAGATGAGCAGGGGGTTACAGTGGTGGGACAGAAGAGCAGGGTACCCATGCAGGCTCGCTCCCGAGCCACCCTGTCTGTGTCTATTGTCTATCCCTCTTTCTTGTCACATCACTTGATTGACAGCAGCAAGAACCAATGGCTCCCGCTGCTATCAATCTGCCCAATGAGGAGGGAGACAGTGGCGAGAGCCACTACTCTCGTGCACATCGCTGGATCGAGATTGGGCTCAGGTAAGAACAAGGGGGGGCTTAGGGGATGCATTAAGGCAGGGGTGTCCAAACCTTTTTCAAAGAGGGCCAGATTCGACGAAGTGAACATGTGTGAGGGCCGACCATTTTGCCTGACATTCTTTGAACCAGTAAAATTAAATGCAAATGAACGAATACACTGCCCAACAAGAATTCTCTTGTCTTTGTGGCTGTGTGTGGTGAAGAGTCTAAGGATGAGCTTGGGCGTGTTATTTGGATATACCGTATTTATCGGCGTATAACACTCACCTTCACTTTAAAAGGGAAGTTAAAGGAAAAAACTTACATTCTAAATAAAGAACTGTGAAGCAAAATAAGGGTCAGTGCCCATCAATGCAGCCTCACAAGTGCCATGAATGCAGCCTCCCCATTACCATGAATGCAGCCACACCATTACCATGAATGCAGCCTCACCATTACCATGAATGCAGCCTCCTCATTGCCATGAATGCAGCCTCACCATTGCCATGATTGTAGCCGCACCATTGCCATGAATTCAACCTCACCAGTGTCATGAATGCAGCCTCACCATTGTCATGAATGCAGCCTCACCATTGCCATGAACTCAGCCACACCATTGCCATGAATGCAGCCGCACCATTGCCATGAACGCAGCCTCACCATTGAATGCAGCCGCACCATTGCCATGAATGCAGCCTCACCATTGCCATTATTGTAGCCGCACCATTGCCATGAATTCAACCTCACCATTGTCAGGAATGCAGCCTCACCATTGTCATGAATGCAGCCTCACCATTGTCATGAATGCAGCCTCACCATTGCCATGAATGCAACCTCACCATTGCCATCAGTGCAGCCTGATCGATGACCATCTGCAGCCTCGGAGGGGACAGGGAGGGGGGCGGGACGAGCGCCAACAGATTACATACAGGAAAATCTCCTGTTTACTCGGCGGCCTCTTTAATACAAAGCCCCGCCTCCTATGATAGACAGAACAATCGTCCAATGCCAGCCCAGAAGACGGGACTTCCTATTACAGAGGTCATTGAGTAAACACACTCGTCCCGCCACCTCCCTGTCCCCTACGGTATATATCTTTTGTGGCCCCGCAACGAATCCCCGAGCGCCCATTCGTTGGGGGCCACAAAAGATATATATATATATATATATATATATATATATATATATATATATATCCAAATTACCAGTGGGGCCGCGTTAAACTGGAACGCGGGCCAGACTTTGGACATGCCTGCATTAAGTTAAAAAAAAAACTTGATCCTTTTTTACAACAGTATAAGCAATGAAAAAAAAATTATTTTAAAGTGCAAACAAACTTTCTCCACCTGAGACATCTATGAAAATCTTAGAGACGTGACAATCAGTCCAAAACAAGACCGGGTCAGCTGAATCGGGAGATCCCAAACATCCACAGATCAACCCAGCAATAAGAAATGTTAGAGCCCAATTTAAATTTAAAGCAATTGAATACATTCCAGGTGCATCATAAGGTGTGCAAAGTCTTACAGTCCATTTTATTAGAGAGCAGCCACAGCGTGAATAGAAAAGCCTGTTTCCTGTCAGCATGCTGCAGACTAGAACCCTTGCTCTCTGTGTGTAAGCAGTGGTCTCTCTGCAGAGGCCTGAAACACCCCACTGCTGAGTCAGAGCTAGAGATCTCCAATCAGCAGGGTTCATGGCCCCTGCTGATTGGAGAGATCTAGCTCTGACTCAGCAGGGGGGCGTGTCAGATCTCTGTAGAGGGACCACTGCTTCCATTCATAGAACAAGGGTCCCAGGTCTGCATACCTGCTGTGCCCTTTAGGAGGGTCTCCCCCCATCCTGCTGAATTTCCTATAAAAGCAGAATTGGACCCTCCTATTCTTTTCATCCAAGGAAGCTTCCATCTAATGTTAGTCTGACACTATATGAAAAATCGCACAAACTTGTTTTTGAATAACGAACACTCAGCCCTGGGTGCAAGCGCTGGTGCCATCATGTAATGGCCGAATCTCGAATGATAATTTGTTCAATGGACATAAATGAATCTGTTTTTGCATTTGTTTTGTCACATATGCACAGTACAAACAGTTACATTTTTAACAGGCGAGAAACACAATAAACTTTCAATTTGTCATTCGTTTAGTAGAATTTTTTCAACCTGTTCCTTCAGTTTTTTGGCTCTGAAAAAAAACAGGGGCCATTAACTGGAGGAAAAACAAACAAATGGTCCAAATGACAGATTTTTGAACAATTTTGCGTCTAGTGTATGGGGACCATTCGTTTCGGTATGATCTACAACTGCCATTACACCAGCCATTGGATGGTTTGACAGTTTGGTTGGCAGCACAACCAATGTGACCGTTACATTCCTGGCATTCATTTTTTTTTCAAACCGTTAATTCGATGGGTTTAGTTCCGCTTTAATTTCATATAATGAAGACTGTAACAGGAGGATCTTGGATACACAACGGTGGATGGTGACACCTAAAACTCCCAGGTGGCCGGGAATAAAACATCATAAACAGGATTTACTATGGGATATGTTACTGTTATATCTGAGCCAAGGGCTGACTCAACCTACTGAGCTCCACCTATCACTTCTCCACTTCCGCCTTCAAAGTTCTCGTTTGAATATTTGCTACAACCACCAAGATCTTCTGATGGGCTCCACCTATCACTTTTGGGTAAATTGACCCTTAACAGGCCATTCTACCTGCAAGTCTAATTTCAACTTTCAGTGGTAACTCAAAGACGGATGTCATGTAATATAACTGGCTGATCTCATGTGGCGTAGCTTCCCCCCTTCTGCCCAGAACCTCCCTGTGTCTTCATCACCCCCCCCCCCCACCCCACCCCTATGTCCCCCGGCCTCCACCCTCTCCTCTCCTGCCAGCTGCTACAGGGGATGTTTCTGGGGGATTTCTCTATGAATGCAGAATGAGCGATCGGTACCTGTGTCTCTTTCTCTGTCTCAAAATTGAGACATCAGGGGTCTGTTTAGACTAGGGTTGCCACCTTTTCTTCAAGCCAAACCCGAATATAGTGGCCTGGGACACCTTTGGGTGCCCCAAGGAGAGTAGTAATGCGGTGCACATAGCGTGCCCCAGCGAACAGTGGGTGTGGCCAAATTGCTCTTGCTGATATCACCCCCCCCCCTAGACAACTGCCTGCAGATCCTGGATGGCAGGTCCTGGATGTGTGTGACTATCTTGGTTACTTGGGGAGCCACAGCCCAGTCTAAATAATGTGTCCCGGTTTCAGTCTGCCTTAAACCCGGACACATGATTCAAAACCTGGACTGTCCAGGTGAATTCTGAGCAGGTGGCAACCCTAGTTTAGACCCCTGATTTTTCTCCACAGCTCCCCAATGCGCCTTCTAAAAATTATAGAAAAAAATAAGAAGAAATAATATTGTAAAAAATTATTTTAAAAAATTAAATTGTAAAAAATAATAAAATAATGAAAAAAAAACTATTGACTCTGCCCACTGCCCTACTGACATATAGATATAGATATATATATACTATAACACCAAAAGTATTGTGACGCCTGCATTTACATGAACTTTAATGGCATCCCAGTCTTAGTCCGTAGGGTTCAATATTGAGTTGGCCCACCCTTTGCAGCTATAACAGCTTCAGCTCCTCTGGAAAGGCTGTCTGCAAGGTTTAGGACTGTGTCTATGGGAATGTTTGACCATTCTTCCAGAAGCGCATTTATGAGGTCAGGCACTGATGTGGATTAGAAGGCCTGACTTACAGTCTCCACTGTGTTCTATCAGATTGAGGTCAGGACTCTGTGCAGGCCAGTCAAGTTCCTCCACCCTAAACTCGCTCATCCATGTCTTTATGGACTGTGCTTTGTGCCCTGGTGGAGGGGGGATTATGATGTGGGGTTGTTTTTCAGGGGTTGGGCTTGGCCCCTTAGTTCAAATGAAGGGAACTCTTAAGGCGTCAGCATACCAAGACATTTTGGACAATTTCATGCTCCTAACTTTGTGTGAACAGTTTTGGATGGCCCCTTCCTGTTCCAACATGACTGCGCACCATAGACACCCTCCTAAACCTTGTGGACAGCCTTCCCAGAAGAGTTGAAGCTGTTATAGCTGCAAAGGGTGGGCCAACTCAATATTGAACCCTACGGACTAAGACTGGGATGTCATTAAAGTTCATGTGCGTGTAAAGGCAGGTATCCCAATACCTGTATCGTGTATATACAAACACACATGTGTGTTTGAGCTTTTGGGTGCACACATTAATCCAAAAGGCTGTACACACCTATGCATAGGATTGTACTCTGTAGCCTAAAGCCCATACAGACAGAAAATCAGGTAATGTGATGTCCAATCATGTTGATAAAGGGATTATGAAATGTTTTGGGATCTCATCAGTATATACTGTACGTATTACCACCACCGAAAAAAATAAAAAAATAAACGTGGATATTCTAGACTCTCCACACCTGGAACCCAAACAGTGGAAGACTACACCAATTCCATTCTATTGTTTCACAGTTTACATAGAGGCTCAAACTGCACTATTGATTTCTACTCATTGTTTATTGTGTTTAATTCCTATTCAAATATTATATTGCAATCACATTCAAGTAGAATGTCAGGGCTATCCAAGGTCAAGCTTGTTGATACTGACCCAAGGAGGCTAAAAAAGCAGAATATTGAGGTGGATAGTACAGATTCCAATCTACTAAGATAAGGTCTAATTTACACAGTATTGGGTCTAGAAATGCCCCCAGCACTTTCAGGACATTTGACCACATTCTGGTCGACCTTTTAATGTTCTACTGAAAGATATACAGTATATTAATTTTTTTTTTTAACAGAAATATTAATTTAAACAATAATTGTGCAAAAGTTCCCTCTGTGGTGCTTGACGTGAATCCTAACATTTCTAACAGGGTTCCATGGAACACTAGGGTTCCTCCAGAAGTTGCAAGGGGTTCCCTGAGCTGTGGTTGACTAACCTCTCATATAATGGTTCCTTTATGATACCAAAGATCTTTTTAGCTGTCTATGGGGGTGACATTCTGATTGCCATGTAAGGGGGGGGGGCATTCTACCCACTGACCACCAATGTAAGAAAAGTTTTCCTACTAACCCCCGACTAAGTGTTTTTAATAGGGGTTCACTAAACCTGAAAATCAGCCTCACCGTGAGGTGAGGCTGATTGACCTCCTGGTTCTTGGTGCCTGTGATACCAATGATATTTTTAGCAGTCTGTAAGGATGGCATTCTAACCATCACTGTAAGGGAGGCATTATTTCTTGTGACAGCCAATGTAAAAGGGACCATCTTCCCACTGGTCTCCATTGTAAGAGACATTCTTCCCACTGATCACCAATGTAAGGAGCATTCTTCCCACTGATCACCAATGTAAGGAACATTCTTCCCACTGATCACTAATGTAGGGGCATTCTTCTCACTGACCACCAATTTAAGGGGGGCCTTCTTCCCACTGATCACCAATGTAAGGGGCATTCTTCTCACTGACCACCAATTTAAGGGGGGCCTTCTTCCCACTGATCACCAATGTAAGAGGCATTCTTCCAACTGACCAGTGGCGGCCCATCCATAGAAGGCACACTGGCACTGCCTCCCCTATCCATTTGTCCGGCCCGCTGATCTACATATCAGGGCACCGGACTTTGGATTCCAATGCGGGGTGGGTGTTTTTTTTGAAGCACCTGATTAGAGTGTCACTCAGTTGTGTGATGATAGCAAATTAATTTTTGCTATTTTCACACTAAAGTTCCTCCCCGCCAATCAGGAGGCAGGTCGTGATTGGCCAAACATCAGGCGATCACATTGGATGCCTAGTGCTTTGGCGGAAGAGGAGACACATGGCAGAGGAAGCTTGAGGAGCAGGCACCAAAGCCGCCTCTGCCTGCACTCCAGAAGAGGAGGAGACGACACCACAGCCCGCCACGGAGCGGGTAAGTTCTGAACCGCCCGCGGGGAAAGGGGGGTTGTTGTGAGTGCCACGCCGCACGCGGAGGGGGGGTTTGGTTTGTTTGCCACCCCCCCCAAATGAAGAACCCACCAGCCACCACTGCCACTGACTAAGGGACATTCTTCCCACTGACCACCAATGTGAGAAGCATTCTTCCCACTGACCCCCAGTTTAAGATGCACTTTTCACATTGATCCCAGATGAATAGTTTTCAGCAAGGGTTCCCACAGACCTGAAAACTATTTTAAGGGTTCCTCCGGGGGTTGCTCGGGGTTCCTTAAGCTGTGGCTGATTGACCATTTGATAGTGCCTGCATAACACCAATGATTATTTCAATTGTTCCCCTGGGGGCTGGTCTAAAGTATACAGTATCTTACAAAAGTGAGTACACCCCTCACATTTTTGTAAATATTTTATTCTATCTTTTCATGTGACAACACTGAAGAAATGACACTTTGCTACAATGTAAAGTAGTGAGTGTACAGCTTGTATAACAGTGTACATTTGCTGTCCTCTCAAAATAACTCAACACACAGCCATTAATATCTAAACTGCTGGCAACAAAAGTGAGTACACCCCTAATGCCCTGTACACACGAGCGGACTTTTCGACCGGACTGGTCCGACGGACCAAATCCGGCGGACAATCCGACCATTTGTGGGCTTCATCGGACCTTCAGCGGACTGTTTCTATTGAAAATCTGACGAACTTTAGATTTGGAACATGTTTCAAATCTATACGTCGGAACCCAGTTCCTATCGAGAAATCCGCTCGTGTGTATGCTAGTCCGACGGACGAAAACCGACACTAGGGCAACCATTGGCTACTGGCTATGAACTTCCTTATTTTAGTCCAGCCGTACGTCAATCACGTATGAATCCGTCCGACTTTGGTGTGATCGTGTGTAGGCAAGTCCGTTCGTTCGAAAGTCCGTCGGAAAGACTGTCGTGCCTTTGTTGCCGAAAAGTCCGCTCCTTGTGTAAAGGGCATAGTGAAAATGTCCAAATTGGGCCCAATTAGCTATTTTCCCTCCCAGGTGTCATGTGACTTATGAGTATTACAAGGTCTCAGGTGTAAACCTAACACTAAAGCCTCTCGCTAGCTGAAGCCCTAAAGCATATCTCAACCCAAGAACAAAAAAGTAATATATTCAACCTTAGATTTGGTAGCTGCATTCATTTTCTTGTATATCACTTGGTGACCCAGCCGGTCCGTGAAGAGTCATCTCTGGTACTTCTCTATAACTCCATCCCTCTCAGAATTGTTTCGGGATCTTTGGCAGGCTTTTCTCAGCAGAATCTTGAACACCCGGATAGGCCTAGCAGCCAGGCGAGCACCTGGATAGACCTCAGGCCTCAGGCCTAGGAGCCAGGAGCTGTTTCACACACATCCACCCATAGCAACTAATCTGTTTAGCTGAGAAAGGTATGTTTATTCATAACCTGAACTCACTGTAGCCCACCACACTAATGTCAAAGGCAACAGCACCACCTACTGACAAAAGGGAGAAACCACAGCTAAACAGGATTGGGGGGGAAGCTAAATACTACAAATTAGCCAGGCTGGCTACCACCCAGAATAACTAGATTTACCCGTAGCCCTACTTTTAGAACAAGGGTGCTACATTAGTAATAGTTAACCCCACATGGAGTAGCAGTCATTATCTTGACTTACAGATCCGAGATCGATGATGAAACAGTCGCCACTGTTGAAGCTGGACCAGTCGAGGGGAACCTCCGTAGCCCGGACCACCCTCCGGCCTTTGATGTGTAGAAGTCTTTTTGCAGAGAGATCGTTAGTGACCACATGCTGGAAACCAGACGCCACACCACCAGCCTGAGAAATAAAGGACATATGTTAGGTTTCTAAGTATCTCATATACAGTATAGTACAGTGATGGCAAACCTTGGCACCCCAGATGTTTTGAAACTACATTTCCCATGATGCTCATGCACTCTGCCGTGTAGTTGAGCATCATGGGAAATGTAGTTCCAAAACATCTGGGGTGCCAAGGTTCGCCATCACTGGTATAGTATATGATTTAAGGTTAAGTAAATGATTTATATCTTGTCTTGTTTCATACTACTGAACTGATATAATTCTTTTTGCAACGTTAGTAATAAAAATACATTGAAAGTAAAGTGACCCTGTCATATCCAATAAAATAAACATTAAACAAAACCCAGCCTGTAAAAGCACACAGTTAATACTTGCCCACCATGTGGGTCACTGCTCTTTGCTCTGTTGAGTTACTGCTGTCTGAAAGATCTCCTGACAGAAAAAAAACTAAAAAGTTGGGGAGAAAAACATTTCCTGTTATAAAATTGTGCAAAGAATACATTTTTCTTCTTCAATGATGTGTGCTGATTAGGCTGCACTGATAGGTTGCACTGATGGACACTGATTAGGCTGCACTGATGGCATGCCACACTGTACTCATATGACATTTTTATAATTCTTTGAGACAGAAACAGATTTCTTTTGGTGGTATTTGATCACCATTGTGTTTGGGGTTTTTTTTTGCTAAACAAACAGAAAAAAACTGAAAAGTTGGGGAAAAAAACATTTCCTGTTATAAAACTGTGCTAATAATTATGAGTGTGCTGATGAGGCTGTACTGATAGGCACTGATAGGCTGCACTGATGGGCACTGATAGGCTGCACTGATGGACTCTGATGAGGCTGCACTGATGGGCACTGATTAGGCTGCACTGATGAGGCTGCACTGATGTGAACTAATGGGCACTGATGAGGCTGCACTGATGAGGCTGCACTGATGTGAACTAATGGGCACTGATGAGGCTGCAATGATGAGGTTGCACTGATGTGAACTAATGGGCACTGATGAGGTTGCACTGATGTAGCGGCACTGATGAGGCAGCACTGATAAGCTGTACTGATGGGCACTGACGAGGAGGCACTTATGAGGTGGCACTGATAGGCAGCACTGATAAGCTGCACTGATGGGGCTGCATTGATAATCAGTACTGACAGGCTTGCTGGTTATTGGCTCTCCTTTCCTCACACAGAGACAGCGCGTGAGGAAAGGACTGCTGATAACCGGCAAGTTTGTTTGCATGTGACCAGCTGTGATTGGACACAGCTGATCACATGGTAAAGGGCTGCTGTGAGTGACCCATTACCGTGATCTGTGGTCAGCTGTGTCCAAAGGACACAGCGGTCACAGAACGCGCCTGATGCACGCCCCCAAGGGGCACACAGGAGGCAGAGTTCTGGGGAAACATCCATGGACGCCCTTCCAGAACTGGAAGCCTGGGCTATAGCGGTCCTTTGGCTAAAGCATGGGCAGCAATAAGTTAAAGTGGTAGTAAACCTCTGAAATTAAAAATAAAGTGTATCCTTCTATAGTGTATGATTTTCTCTATCCAAAGCACCCAGTGTCATTTCTGTTTTCTGCTTTCTTTTTCCTTTAATATCTGCATGAGTCACTTCTGACTATACATGCCGACACACAGCAGGTGACTAACAGCCTCAGCTGTGCATGTTTCCCACTGAGAATGTGTGTCTTTTCCCTCCACTCAGGTCTCAGATTACACTCAGCCCCCTGTTGTATGCGGTGCAGTGTGCGATATCAGATCTCTGCCCCTGATTTCTGGAGCTGAGAAATTGCCTTTGATCTTTGTCATTTAAAATGGCTGTAGAGAAGAGAGGGCTGCAGATAAACAGATACAACTTATGTAGGAGGATTTGTTTAATATCTTTGTATTACCTGAGGATAGTCCCTTCACTGGATATATGTGAGGGTTTACAACGACTTTACAGGTAATACAAATCCTGAATATGCACTCATTATAAGATGTTATCACTCTGAGAGGAACAAAATTGTTTAGATAGATGTTCTAAACATATCTAACCATAAATTACAATTGGTTCCTCTTTAGCAAAGCTTTCTTTTTTCATTTCCCTTTTCCCAGCGCTTACTTCGTTATTACAAGAAAAAAGAAATACAGATAACAGATGGAATGAAGACAAATGTGGTGTTATGATTGGTTCTCCAAATTCATCAAAGTATTAAAATACAAAATATATATGTAGCGCTGGTAGATTTTCAATCTACCGCTTATAGGTAAATTTAGTAGGTTATCTGTTCATACATAGTCAGATTTGCCTCTGTTTCAGCTTGGCTGAGTTGCATGTAGTTTCGCACTGTGCCTGTGGGTGTCGTTGTCACCATGGGTCGATGTTGGAAAGGCAACACATTAAAGCGTATGAGTGCTCCTCTGTCCCGGAGATAACTCGGTGGAGGTAGTCCTCCAAGTTGCATTCTGGGAGAGGGTATTTATGGGACAGACGCCATGTTTTAGGGTTCTTTTCGTTCCACCTGCTGGCCCTCCTGGCCGACAGGTATGTGTTAGGAGTACTACCTCGTGGTCCTCCTCCGTCCGGGAGGACCACGTTGCTGCAGCACGTGGGTGGGCCCAGAAGCCTGTCTGGGGCCTACCACAGCGGCAGAGGAATGGTCCTGGGCTGTCTATTCTATGGGAAGAAGCTGGACAACCGAGAAGATCCCAGGGAAGGACCCATCATGGAAGGATCATGCAGAGTGCTGGTCTGGAGAGGGGCCTGGTGACTCAGTTGGAGGACGCATCCTAAAGTTAACCTACCACATAGTACTGCCGGGTCGGCTTAAAGGTTCTAGTGCTGTGTTTACTATCCATCGTAAACCATTACATCCTGTGGCAGAGGATCGTACGGGTTTCTGTTCCATTCAAGTCTGTGGCAGAGACTTTTGTTCGTGCTGCGTACCGGCTGCTAGGTTAGTGTGAGAAACCTATCTGGGCGGGCAAAGATTCAACTCTAAAAGGAGAGTACATTCATCTACAAGATTCCAATTCCTAATACTATACTAAGAAAAGGTATTTGAACTTCCCTGCAACTCTTCTTCTACCTCTTTCCTGCTACTTCCTTCATCTACTCTTTATTAAAGGATTGGAAAAGATACTCGAGTGTCCGGTGCCTACACTGTCTTACATTAAGCTCAACGGGACCCTAGACCCGGTTCTGGTGAAATTGGGGTAACAAAGGTGCGGTAACAGCCCGCTTTAAACCAGCAGCTCCACCATGAGTTATTGCTACATATATATATATATTCAAAATGTAGAGAAATTAAAATGCGTTCTAAAAAAGATTTCTATGAGTAAACAGGCAACAGTTAGACACCACAAGGCACTATACACATTTCCTGTAGAGATATGTGAAAATGTAAAGATAGGGTAACGGAAGCACGACCACAGTGCAAGATTCTCTTTTTGGGCTTTTTCACGTGTAAAATTCTGAATCCGATCACTTAAAAATCCGCAAAAAACAATACAATACACAAAAAATGCAAAAAAAAAAGTAATCTGTAAGCTCTAATCCTCCTGTACCAAATTGTAATGTAACGGTAATGTCTTCCTCCATTTTGTTAAGCGCTGTGCAAACTGTTGGCGCTATATAAATCCTGTATAATAATAATAATATAATGTGTGATCATGATAATGTATGCTACAAGGAAAAAAAAAATACACTAAACATTTGTAACAAAAATGTTTAGGAGTTTTTTTTTCTCCTTGCGTTTTCTCTATTTTGGTTTGAATTTTGTTGTTTTTTAAAGTTTTTTTTGTACACAAACAGGAAAAAAACATTGTGCAGGTAGCAACTGGATAAGTGCAAAGAGGTTAAAATATTTTTTCATATCATGTGTGATCATGTATGCTAAAAAGAGGAAAAAAAATACCCTAAAAATGTGTAACAAAAATGATGTCCAAGAGGGTTATTTTCCTTGTCTTTCACTTCTTTGTTGTATTTTGTTGTTTATGTTTTTTAATTTATTTATTTATTTATTTGCACAGATGGGAAAAAACAGTGTGCAGGTAGCAACTTGAAAAATCTAAAGAGACATTACATTTTTTTTGTGCTTTATTTTTTGCCATCTTTTATTATTATTATCTTTCAAAATATCAGGTAAAATGCAATCTGCTGTAAATGTCTCACCGAGACAGACATCAATTAACTCCTGCCGCAAGCACCATAAAGTGAAAACACACCCTAAAAATTATTTATAGAAAAGTGTGCCGAGCTTATCAATTCAATTCAATATAATATAATAAACTGGTGAGCTTAAAAAGCTTTGTATCTTGTGTCAATAATAAGTAAACATGACCTTAACAAAATTTTATATATATATATATATATATATATATATATATATATATATATATATATATATATATATATATACTGTATATATATGTATTTAAGATTGTATTGTATTGGTAGGCATGGCACATTTTTCTATATAATTATATGCAGTACAACATTTTTTTTTCTTAAAAGCAATCTAAAAGAAAAAAACAGTACAATACACCAAAATGAAAAAAAAAAAAAAAACACTCAGAACACAAAGAAGAAAAAAACGTAAAATTTGGTAAAACCAGCATAACTCCTATTCTATCACTGGTGGATTGTTGGGGGGTTATTTATGCAGTGCCATTGACAAACATCACTGCAGAAATAACCTGCAGCCAGACAGGGGTTGATTTACTAGAGAGTGCAAAATCTCAGCCAATCATCTTCCAGGTTTTATTGTCAAAGTTTAATTGAACAAGCTGAAGTTAGAAGCTGATTGGCTTCCATGCATAGCTGCACCAGATTTTGCACTCTCTAGTTTTAGTAAATCAACCCTACAGTGTGCCCATTAAAAGCCATTACTGGATGTCTTTGATGATATGAGTGGCTCTGCACCATGTGATCACTGTGATGACCAAAAACAAAGATCACAAGAGTACGCACTGCTGTTTACAGTGTTGATCCCTCCCCTTCCACTTAAATTAGAGGGATTGTAGTAATTTATGATTTCGGAAAATGAATGAATGGCTCAGCAGCTGTATGCAGATCAAAGACTAATTCTTATGCCGCGCACACACGACCGGACTTTACCGCACACTTGGTCTGGCGTACCGGAGTCCGTCGGACAATTCGATCGTGTGTGGGCTCCAGCGGACTTTTTTTTTCTCAAAAGTTTGACGGACCTAGAAATGAAACATGTTTCAAATCTGTCGGACGGACTGGAGTCCCGTCGAAAAGTCCGCTCGTCTGTATGCTAGTCCGAGGGACAAATAACGACACTAGGGCAGCTATTGGCTACTGGCTATGAACTTCCTTGTTTTAGTCCGGTCGTACGTCATCACGTACGAATCCGTCGGACTTTGGTTGATCGTGTGTAGGCAAGTCCGTTCATTCGGAAAGTCCGTCGTAAAGTCAAAGTCTGCCGTAAAGTCTGCTCGTGTGTACGCGGCATTAGTCCATATAGTATAAGTACTAGCCAAAATACAGTGTAACAATATTCTTCCAATGTATTTTTGAATGCAGCTGTAAGGTAAATTCTGAAGAGCAGAAAACCAGTACAGACTTATCATACTCCTGGGAAAAAGGGCAATACCAGACGTTCTGTGATGGCTCAGCACGTGCACTTAGCAATTGACATGCACACTTGGCGTCTCTGACCAATGGACCTGTCACTTGGAGAAGTGATCTGTTGTATTTGCCTACCTGTGTATGACCCAGCTTCCACTTGGACTTTGCTTCTGCTCTTTGCCTCAACCTTGCTTATCTGGTTACTCTGACCTCGGCCTGTTTACTAGACTTGTCTCTGCCTGCTGCTTCTGTACCGCTTTGCCTGGCTGTTACTGACCTCGGCCTGCTTCCTGGACTTGCTCTGCCTGCCAATTCAGTCTCTCGCCACCTGGCTGTCACTGACTACTGCCTGCTTCCTGAACCTGCTACCGTCTCCTGCTCTGGTGCCAAGATGCTTCTGCTTCATCCTATCCTGAGGACTGCAACTTCCAGCTCTACTCACTGAAAGAGGTGACACCACCAGCCAGCTACTCCGGCATTCGTGAAACTCCATGTCCTCACACTCTCTCATACCTCCCAACTTTCTGAGATGGGAACGAGGGACACCTATTAGCAAAAGTATGTAGGCATAGGACACACGCCCTGCCACACCCCTCTTAAAGGAGAATTGTACAAAAAAAAAACAATTGGTTAAACCCTCAAGTGCTTTTTTACCACTACTATTTCTTTTATACTGACTCTTGGAATTTACAAATGCAGCAATGTAGAAACTGGATCAAAGCTTTAGCAACGGGAAACACTTTTTGATAGATAAGTGGTGCATTTTACATACAACTATATAAATCAGACCAAACTGAGGGACTTTGTTCCTAATGAGGGACATTCGCTCGAAATCAGGGACGGCTGGGACCTATGCTCTCTGTCTCCATCTGCAGGAGTGTTGGGCAGGAGAGGCCTCCACAATGTTCTGTTCTTCACCAGGTACATAATAGCAGCCTGCAAACAGTGCTTGTGGGCTTCATTCATACAGGGGCCTCAGTCAGTGCTCCTCAATCCACAAAGTGGGACCCGGCTAGTGCACTCAATGAAGCACACGCCTCTCCTGACTCCGTGTTGACCTGATCCTGTTCTCACTTCTTGTCTAAAGGTAAGCAATGTTCATTTTGTCCTGGAGCCCTGAGATAACTCCCAAAACATGGAGATGGAAAAAGACAGAAGCAGGAGGTTATAGTTTCAAAGCTACTTTTGTTTTAAAGTAGAACTATTGTTAAAACTTTTTTTTTAAATTTGGATAGAGTAAGGGAGTAAGGGAGGATTAACCCCCCCCCCCCCCCCCCCCCCGTCAGATTTGTTTTTTTCGCTATCTGTGTCCCATTGCAGAGATTTCACTTTACTTCATGTCCCATAGCCAAACAGGAAGTGAGAGGAAATCCCTGCAAATTTAGGGATTTCCTTGGGGACCCCCAGGTCACCAGAACTAGTGTCCCCATTGGAAGATTTCCCACCTTTTTTGGGGAAAGCACAAAATTTGGGATTTTCTTTTACTTGCACTTTTATTGATAATGGTACAGAGGACAAACAACGGGGGGCACAGAGAGCAATAAAAACTGACAGGTGTTCTAATCCCTCTCCACTCCATCCAAAAAAAAAAATTTGAAAAGGTATACTTATATGAAGCTATCCTTCACCCTTACTCTCACCAGTCCTCACCAGCTGTCTTGAGGTTTTTTCCAGTAGGACCAGTTTGAGCTGCCGTAGGTCTCTGATCATTATTTATAGTAAAACATATGCTAATTGGAATGCTTGCCTATTATACTGAGAAGAGGAAGAGCTGCTGGTTTGAGTTATTACTCGACAGTTCCATGTTTTAATGACCCACAGAAAAGCTATTTGTGTGATGCAACAATAAACCTTATTCACTTAGGGATTACCAGGCTTTATTGTTCTAGTCACTCTTACCTAGAGACCAGTATGCCTTCAGGTAAGAGAGAATAGATCCTGCTGTGCTGGAACATAAAGGGATAGTCCATAAAAAAAATATTTTCTTTGTAGGTGGACCCCTGTGGGCTTAGTCAGCCCCTGGCTTCTTATATGCCTTGTATACTCCAAGAGCGAGATCTCCTGCCATAGCCTACAAATTTGTTCCTGTCCAATTGGAAGTTTTAGGAGTTACTGTCCATCTTTGTGGCACCCCTACCTTCTCCCGTTACACTTTCCAGAATATAAAATAAATACAAAATTCAGCTGAGATGGCCCCATAGTAGCAAGAGTAAGTCTCCAGACCTAGGAACCAAGAGATCTCACCAGAAAAGCCACCAGAAAAAAACTGTCAGATGACTTCTGTAGCACTTACCGGCCCAGAGGGGCCACCGAGAATAAGCCCACCCAACTTCATTCAATGCTACATTTAGTTTCGAACAGAACTAGAACTTATCTTAGGTTTTTTTCTTGTGTGTTTCCCTATCGTGGAGATTTTCCCTCACCTCCTTGTCAGGACAAAAAAGCTATATTCTAGTAGAGTGGGGAATGGTTAAATACTTCTGGCAATTTGTATCTGTGGAATCGCACCCCCCCCCCCCCCTCATTTCTTGCCTTGGTATCACAGGGACAGGAAGTAAGGGAAAATCTTCCCAACGGGTCATAGACAGAAACAGACATTTGGTTGGGGTTAGGTATTAACGATTTTGTCATAATTAGCAGACACAGAAGAAGTTCATATTTTAAAATGATCCCGTAGTTTACCTTGTATTTGATTCCTCCCTTGAAATAGCCAACAAACGCGCTGGATTCATAGCCCTGAAGCTCTCTATACTGAATAGGCTTTCCTCCCAGATAATCGTCCATCTGTACGGTGAAAATGGCGGCGGCGGTGCTCTCATCCTGGCTGCACTCCTTTCCTAGGGGGAAAACAGGAGATATAAATATACTGTATGCAATAAAATAAATTATGTTCAGCATTTTAGGTTTTACCTAAAAACAAGCTTTGTGCTAATGCACTTCTACCTTGCAGCACTGGGGTCCTTGGTTCGAATCCCACCAACGACACTACCTGCATGGAGATTGCATGTTCTCCCTGTGCTTGCCTGGCTTTCCTCCAGGTATGGTGATTTCCCTACACACTCATAAACTCCTTCAGTTGGCCATTGTGCTGAACATCTACTGTAACAGGTCTAGTTGGTAGCCCAACAGCCAACTAAAGGAGCTCATATCTATAGAAAAATCTAAATGTGCAGGTATACACAAACAACAGCAATCAAAAAAAAAAAGAAAAAAAAAACTACCATTAAACTTGTAGTCCCCAACTGTCCCTCTTTGTCCCTCTTGTAATCATGTCCCAAAACCTAAATTCTGCTGGCCATACATGCCACTTATGCCCCGTACACACGATAGGATTTTCCGATGCAAAATGTGTGATAGGAGCTGGTTGTCGGAAATTCCGACCGTGTGTAGGCTCCATCACACATTTTCCATAGGAATTTTCGTCACACAAAATTCGAGAGCTGGTTCTCAAATTTTCCGACAAGAAAATCCGTTGTCGGAAATTCCGATCGTGTGCACACAATTTCGACGCACAAAGTTCCACGCATGCTCGGAATCAGGCAGAAGACCAGCACTGGCTATTGAACTTCATTTTTCTCGTCTCGTCGTACGTGTTGCACGTCACCGCGTTCTTGACGTTCGAAATTTACGACCAACTTTTACCGTGTGTATGCAAGACAAGTTTGAGCCAACATCCGTCGGAAAAAAAACATGGATTTTGTTGTCAGAAAATCCTATCGTGTGTACAGGGCATAACAACCTATTTTTGATCGAAAAAATTACTTCAACCAATAAAACAACTGTTCTGTAGGGGCCCCCTTCCTGTCGTCTTGGGACCTGGTCACAAGTGCCACCTTTGCGACCTGGTCATTTTGCCACTGTGTTGTAGGTTTTGGGGACCCGGTAGAAATGGAGAGATGCAGGGGAGGAGGGGCAGGGCAATAATTTCAGGGCACCGAAAAGAGATCAAATTGCTAAGATCCCTGCAAAGTAGCTATATAAATTGTTAGGCCCTTTCCACATGGGGCAGACTCCACTAGGAGTCCGTCTGCTTTGCAGGGAATCTGTACGCTGATCCCCGCTGAGCAGGTGAATGGCTGGCTTCCCGATCGGCGGCTCTGCCTGTCAGAGGGGGGGTCTGTGCTGATAATCAGCACATTGATTATCAGCACAGACCCATCAGATGTGCCACCACAGCTGCCAAAAAGGTGCCCATCAGCTGGCAGTCAGTGCCCCCTCAGGATCGCCTGTCAGTGCCCAATAAAGTGCCATTCAATGCCAATTAGTGCCCACCACAGTGCTAATCACATTGCCAATCAGTGCCCTACAGTAACACCTGTCAGAACCTCATCAGTACCTCATCATCAGTGCTGCCCATCAGTGCCACCTGTCAGTACCAATCAGTACTGCCTATCAGTGTCAATCACAGCCGCTTGTCAGTGCCCATCAGTGCCGCCTGTCAGTGCCCATCAGTGCCACCTATTGGTGCCCATTAGTGCTGCATATCAGAGCCTCCTATCAGTGCCCATCAATTCTACATATCAGTGCCTCCTCATCAGTGCCCATCAGTGCCATATTATCAGTGCCAACTCATCAGTGCTGCCTCATCAGTGCCCATCAGTGCTGCCTCATTAGTGCCCGTCAGGGAAGGAGAAAAAACAATTTTATAACTTTTTTTCTTCAAAAATTTCGGTCTTTTTTAGTTTGTTTAGCAAAAAATAAAAACCTCAGAGGTGATCAAATACCACCAAAAGAAAGCTCTGTTTGTGGGAAGAAAATGATAAAAATTTAGTTTGGGTACAATGTAGCACGACCGCGCAATTGTCATTCAAAGTGCGACAGCGCGCAAAGCTGAAATTTGATTGAAGTGGTTAACTTAAGTGCAACAGCAAAATATAACTATTGTGTATTGTATTACAAATCACTTTGGTACCAGTCCCAGGCATAGATATTAGAACCCCCAAAGAAGGGACAAAGAAGGGAAAATAAGGGACCTTGTAATACCCTCAAAATATGAAAAAAAATACCTTTTTTCAAACAATAGATGATATTCTTATGGTTACTTTTAATATTATCTTAATATATAAGTGATTTTATCTTATGTATACATTTTTTCATTTTTTGAAGGTATCGCAAGGTCCCTTCATTTCCATTCTCTCCCCCCCCCTCTTTTTTGGGGGTTCTAATATCAAGTGCAACAGCAATCTCTATTATATAATAATCAAAGAATACAAGAAAAAATTTAATAAGACAGCATTACCTATTTACCAATAAATAATTATAACACGTCCATTCATATATAATTCATAAATCACAAACTGCCTCAATTTATAATTCATAAACCATAAAGTTCACCCATGTACAATTTAAAAGTGCACGATTAGAAATATCGATATCAAAAGGTGCTTGTGCAACCAATGAATATTAGAATAAAAGCCATTTCGGCCCCTGGAAAACATTGGATGACGAAACGCGTAGGGCATTGGCCGTGACTTCACCACTCATGCTGGGTCCCTCGTCGTGGCTTGAGGTTGGGGCTTGAGACGGCTTGGTAATAGATCTAAGTGTGCTATATACTAGCATCGGTTGGGACACTGTCCAGTGTGAGTGCTTTGCGTGATGGTTCTTTTATTAATGAAACTTTACGTTTTTTACGCTATATGAGCTCCTTTTTTTCTTTCTTATCGGGTATATGTGTGGGTACTGTGTCAGTATATGGTGATTCTGGAGGGAGATCTGCTGAGCCTATGTATGCACTTTTACATTGTACATAGGTGCACTTTATGATTTATGAATTATAAATTGAGGAACTTTGAGATTTATGAGTTATATATGAATGCACAGTATAATTATTTAATTGCTAAATAGGTAGCTCTGTCTTATTATTTTTTTTTCCTATAAAGACATGGATGAGCGTTTTTGGGGCGGAGGAACTTGAGTGTCCTCACCTCAACCTCCTGACAGAGTCCTGACCTCAACCCTACTGAACCCCAGTGCGGTAATTTTTTTTTGGGGGGGGGCGGCAAACAGTAACACCCCCCCCCGTCGGGTGGGTCTGGTGCACTTACCCCATCTATAGTGGGCAGCCCTTCTCCCGGGCTTCACCGGCGGCGACAGCTTTCCCTTCCCCTGCTCTCCACGGGCATCGCGGCAGCTTCCGTTTCCTCCTTCCTCCTCGGCGGCCAATTGGGACTCTCCTCTTTTTGGCCAATCGGAAAAAAAGGGGCCTCTGACCAGCTTCTGATTGGCCGGATGCCGGATTGAGGATCAGTGTTTCAATAGCGAATATTCATACGCTGTTGTAACTCCTGGGTGGGCTCCTGACGCAATGCTCCCCGCCACGAGCCAACCCTATTTGGAAGCCTATTAGAGCCTCTGGCTCTAACCAGTTGCTTCAAAAAGAAAAAACACCTCCGCCGCTGTAATTCCTGAAAGTGGCCAGACGCATGAATAGGGGTAGGCGGTGTCCTGTCAAAATAGAGGATAGATCATGGGGGTGGCAGCCGTGGATAGAGTGGGCAGCACTCCGGCGCCCCTAATGGACGGGCCCCGCCACTGCTGAACACCTTGATGACTTGGTATGCCGATTGTGAGCTAAGTCTTCTCATCCAACATCAGTAACTCCCAAATGTTCCTCTGGCTGAACGGACGTGAATTCCAAAACCTCTCATGGACACCCTCCAAAATCTCTCATACAGCTGTGAAGGTCATGTTTCAACAAATGTTTGGCCGCATAGTGTACAAAATGATGGAGATTATATTAGGGTCATGTGGAGCAGCTCTAAACAAGAAGATGTTGCAAGAACATTTCAGACCGGAGATTCTGGAGACCTTCTAAAAGAGGCCCAGTATTCCGGAGTGAGGTGCCCTAGTCTGTGCATACAGCATACACTGCGCTAACTTTCAGGATCTGTTCTAACTTCTGCATAAGCTGAAAAAGTTGGCAAAGCTTTAAATATTGGGGAGCCCAAACTCTTCCCCTGCCATTATAGATGGGGCATTAACCATTACAATACGGGGCGCTTGTACCCTCTTCCTGCCCAGGCCAGGTTTCAGCTTCCAGCGCTGTCACACTTTGAATGACAATTGCGCGGTCATGCCACACTGTACCCAAATTAAATTTTTATCATTTTGTTCACACAAATGGAGCTTTCTTTTGGTGTTATTTAATCACCTCTGGGGTTTTTTATGTCTTATAAATAAATGAAAAAAGACCAAAAATGTTGAAAAAAAACAAAACACGTTTCTCTTTGTTTCTGTTATAACATTTTGCAAATAATCTTTCTTCATGAATTTAGGCCAAAATGTATTCTGCTACATTTCTTGAAGATGAAAATAAAATCAGTGTATATTGTTTAGTCTGTAGAAAAGTTAAACAAACTATGTTATATACACTATACACAATATACACAAAAGTATTGGGACGTCTGCCTTTACATACACAAGAACTTTAATGGCATCCCAGTCTTAGTCCGTAGGGTTCAATATTGAGTTGGCCCACCCTTTGCAGCTATAACAGCTTCAACTCTTCTGGGAAGGCTATCCACAAGGTTTAGGAGTGTGTCTATGGGAACGTTTGACCATTCTTACAGAAGCACTTTTGTGAGGTCAGGTACTGAGGTTGGACGAGAAGGCCTGGCTCGCACTCTCCGCTCTAATTCATCCCAAAGGTGTTCTATCGGGTTGAGGACTCTGTGCAGGCCAGTCAAGTTCCTCCACCTCAAACTCGCTCATCCATGTCTTCATGAACCTTGCTTTGTGCACTGCTGCGCAGTCATGTTGGAACAGGAAGAGGCCATCCCCAAACTGTTCCCACAAAGTTGGGAGCATGAAATTGTCCAAAATGTCTTGGTATTCTGACGCCTTAAGAGTTCCCTTCACTGGAACTAAGGTGCCAAGCCCTACCCCTAAAAAACAACCCCACACCATAATCCTCCCTCCACCAAATTAATTGGACCGGTGCACAAAGCAAGGTTCATAAAGACACGGATGAGCGAGTTTGGGGTGGAGGAACTTGACTGGCCTGCACAGAGTCCTGACCTCAACCCGATAGAACACCTTTGGGATAAATTAGAGCAGAGACTGCGAGCCAGTCCTTCTCGTCCAACATCAGTGCCTGACCTCACAAATGTGCTTCTGGAAGAACGCGGCAGGTGAGTGTATTTAAGGCGCAATGTCTGAATTTTATACCCTACACTTCTGTTTCTGGAGGATTTGCTTATGAAGTATTACAGGAACATTGTGATTTAAAGTAAAAGCTATCTCTCTGTCCTCTGACCTCCATTAGTGCTATTTTATTATAAACAGACGGCATATATGCTGAATATATAAAGCTCTGGTCACATGACTCGTAAGAATTCCAGGAGACTGAGTCACTTTGCAAGCACACAGGACTGTAGTATTTAGTATTTACAAAGCTAACACACCCAGATGATAATCTTTTAGCCATGTGATTGTATTTTTTTTTATCTCATTGGATATAAATAAAAATACCTGTCACTTTAATATCTGAAAAATAAAATACCTGGCACGTAAAAAAAATAATGATCGTTTATGCTGGTGTTTTAGCTTTGTAAACTGAGCCTATTGCTAGCCTTGTTCAGTAAAGACTGCTAATTCATAAGGGTGGCAATCCACAGCAACCAATCAGAATTCAGTCTACACAAGTCATACTGATAAAAAAAGGACTCTGGTTGCTTTGGGTTACAGCACTTAAAGGAGACCTAAAGGAGACAGCGCCATCTTTGTTCAGGATGCATCCAGGGTCACCATCTACTTCCTGGACTGATATGATGGCACAGAGCTGACAATCGTGAAAATCCTGGTGCCTGTGCCATTCTTGGCCGTGTTTCTTAAATGCCTGACACAGATAAGCCCTTTGCTGTAATCTCTCTCCTTGGGACTTGCTACAAAGTTACAGCTTTCAGTCTGATCTGTGGGGAGAGGAGAATGAGGAAATGCTTCCTCCTGCGTGCAGCAGACTGGTGGCATCATTTCAGCCAAGATTGGAGATCAAGGACGGCTTTTTAATTATTAAGGTGGTGCTTTTTTCATAAACGGTACTGCAGCTATGTATTTTGACATTCATGAAAAATTGTAGTGCTCAAAAAACAAGTGTAAACTAATTATACAAACAATATTCAAATAAGATCAAAACTAAAAGATAAATATGCCCATCCTAAGGAAAAATGAAAAAAAAAAACAGGCAGAGGTAAAAAAAAAACAAAAAAACAGCGTGAAAAAAGTATATATAGTTCAAATATGTGCTGAATCCACACAAAAAGAAAGTCCTATTAGGAAATTCCCAGCAGAGTAATACTGAATCTTCCAAAATAAATACATTTCAAACAAAGGGAGTGAAAATGAGAGACCTTCACCTCAAACATGTGCTCTAGTGAATAGATGCACCTTACCAGAATGTTTGATGATGTCCGTTGTGACGAAACGCATCGGGTTGGGCCACTAGAGCACTAGGTCACTAATAATGCATTTGATTCACTATTAATCTGCTGGGAATTCCCTATTAGGAGTTTTTTTGTGTGGATTCATCACATATTTGAACTTATTTATACTTTTTTTCACGCTGATTTTTTGCCTCTGCCTGTTTTTCTTTGCTTGGACATATTTTCCTTTACTTTTGATCTTATTTGAATATTATTTGTACAATTTGTTTACACTTGTTTTTTGAGTGCTTATAAACTCTTTGTGAAGGTTTATGTAGCATTTTGTGTCAGGATCTATAAGTGTTGGCAGCTAATTTTTTAACTTCTTACACTTCTGACGCGCAGAGTTTCCTTTTTAAATATATTTTGACATGTCAAGAATGTATTCATGCAGACTTGTTAAGTTACTGGAATTCCGCTTTTTGAATAAGACCGCTTCATTGAATACAAGACCGTAAGTAAAGTTATAGCAGACCATCTGACTGCTATGGGGCCCGGAAGAGCAGTGGTCCAGTACTGTCTGTTTATTTAGTGGTTTATGTAGGTAGAGGAGCATTTGGCAAATTTGTTTAGTTAAAAAAACATGGGGGTTCTTCAAAAGGTTTCCGTACTTTTATATATATATATATATATATCACACATTCTTTTCAGCTATGCACCAATGGAAAGAATACATTTTCACGTTTATCTGTTTAAGACTGTCTGCTGTGTCATCAATACAAGAGAGGGGGGTAATCGAACCAAACTTGACGAAAAGTAACGAACTAACTAGCAGCTCCTACGAGGTAGTGCGCTACATAAATGAAAAAAAAAATCCTGGACTCTATGAACATTGGCGTGACCCCATTACTGCCTTCTACAAATGTAGCAATATACGTCTGACGTGGGTTTGATCCCTTCCCTACTCTAGAAAAAAAAAAGTTGACTTTACAAACTCTTTAAAGTTAATCTTCAGCAGTACACCTTATTCTTAAATCAACCAGACTTTTTTTATAGCTGATTTCTTCAAGATAAAAAGAAGCAAAAAACACACAGGAAGGTATAGAAAGAGAAAAAAACGCAGGACAATGAGTAGATGAAGAGAAGAAAAGGAAATAAGTGTTGAAGGAGACATGAAGTAGAGATGGGAAGAAAGGTGAAGATGGGTTGAAGAAATTAAGTAGGGAAAAAAGGGGGACTAGGAATAAATGGGACATCAAGGGTAGAGGAGGAGGAGAGAAAAAAAAAGGAGGAGTGAAAAGGTGAAGGGAGAAGATGCACTTTTAGAGACTGTGGGCCACGCAACTGCTTCCGATAACTGGAGGTGTTCCAAGGTCTGTAATGAGAACGTCTCCACTCTGAGCCACTTCCAGCCAGCCCAGTATTCTGCAGAAACATAGGTCTGAGGAGGGAAAATGCCTCCCTGCCACTGGGCCCAGTCCACCCCTAGAGCGGTGGAAGGGGAGAGAGGAGAAGAAGGATTGCTAGAAGAAAGAGAATAAAGTGCGAAGAATTGAGTGCAAGAGGAAGAGAGGAGAATGTTTGCAAGAAGAAAGAGAATAAAGAGCAAATGGTTGAGTGCAAGAACAAGAAGGACAGAGGAGGAAGATGGACAGAAGAAGAATAAGGAGGAAAAAAAAGTAAGAAGGATAGAAGAAGAACAAGGACAGACGAAGGACAAAAGAAGAAGGACATAATAAGAAGAAGGACAGTAGACGGACAAATGAAGATGAAAGGAAGAAGGACAGAAAAAGAAGGACAAAAGAAGAAAAAGAGAAGAAGAACAGAAGAAAAGGGACAAAAGAAGAAGAAGGACAGAAGAAAGAGAGGAAGGATAGAAGAAGGAGAAGAGAAGGAGAAGAAGACGCAGAAGAAGGATAAGGGATAAAAGTCTATCATGCAGACCTGTTGAACACTTTGGGGGTTATTTACGAAAGGCAACTCCACTTTGCACTGCAAGTGCAACAAGTGCAATCGCTCTAAATCTAAGGGGTAGATCTGAAATGAGGGGAAGCTCTGCTGATTTTATCATCCAATCATGTGCAAGCTAAAATGCTGTTTTTTTATTTTCCTTGCATGTCCCCCTCGGATCTACAGCAACTTTACTTCCAAGTGCACTTGCAGTGCAAAGTGGATTTTCCTTTAGTAAATAACCCCCCTCTGTGTTACTAATTGTACATAAGTCAACCCGGGTGACCACTCATCATCAAAATTCTAGCTTTCTGCCATTCAGGATGCTTGAAAGCTTTCTGTTGAACATAATTTATTGTATAATAATAAGTTTACTTTCGTCATTTTCCAGGATCTTTCAGTTGCCAGCAAGAAGTACATAGGAAACTAGCATTTTCTTTACTCATGTGGTTCCAGGAATTGTTTGATGCGGCCACTGAGGACCAATTTGGGGTACTGGATTGGGTCAGAGACAAAAAAAACTAAACAAACTTATCAAAAAAGTCATCACCTCCGAGGGGTTGGGCAGCCATGGAAAATGTTTTCTTCCAAATCACATTAGGAGTAGGAAATGGTATTATACTTGCTGTTCTTGATGGTGATGGGGTCATTGGCTTAAATTTCAGTCAGGACACTATCTGCATGGAGTTTGCATATTTATGTTCATTGGGGGTTCTTTCCACACTCCAAAGATATGCAGGTAGATTCATTGGCTCCTGTCTAAACTAACAATGTGTGTGCAAAATGTTATCTTGTTCTGCATTTCAGTCCAAAATCCAAACAATTGGAGTGGATTGAGGAAGACCGACAGACCTACTTTGGATAAAAAAACAAATATGCTGAGAAGATTCTGTGGAGAAGGATTTTAAGTATATCAGGCATAGTGACTAGAGAGCTGGCCCATGGAATTACCGAGAGTCAAATACAAACATACACTCAGAATGGAACTTGTAGGAGTAAGAGAGGTCAAGAATGTTCCAGCCACACTGTACAGGGCTTCAAACTGACAGACACACTCATGCCGCGTATACACGAGCGGACTTTTCGCCCGGATTGGTCCGACTGACTTTTCTACGGACTTTCCCAGCAAACGGACTTGCCTACACACGATCACACCAAAGTCCGACTGATTCGTACGTGATGACATAGGACCGGACTAAATCAAGGAAGTTGATAGCCAGTAGCCAATAGTTGCCCTAGCGTCGGTTTTCGTCCGTCGGACTAGCATACAGACGAGCGGATTTTTCGATAGGAACTGGGTCCGGCGGAGTTCCGACGTAAAGATTTGAAACTTGTTCCAAATCTAAAGTCCGTCAGATTTTCAACTGAAAAAGTCAGCTGCAGGTCCGATGAGGCCCACACACGGTCGAATAGTCCGCCGGACTCAGTCCGTCGGACCAGTCCGGTCGAAAAGTCCGCTCGTTTGTACGCGGCATCACAGTTGATTATGCAGTACTTGCTGAGAGCGATGCTAAGATACTGACAGCACCCGGCCCAGGATGTGGCTGGTAGGCAGTATGCAACAAGGTACTAGTGGTGAAAGTTTCCACACCGCACCACTAATGAACAATCTCTATACTGTCCCTCCTCCTCTGAATACTCTCCCTTGCACTAGGCAAACTCTCCCTATCTAGCGGTTTCCTGTCCTTGACCTAATCACATGCACTAATGCGCACCAACCGCAGTGAGCCAGTGCTTTTTGTAAGCACTGCCCTCATCAAAGATGGCCTTGGAAGTGATCCAGGGCAGCAGCATCCAATCGGACAGCTGCCCACCCCATGACACGTACGAAGGTCTAAGAGGAACATGGTTCCTCCTGTTCTCCACTCTCCCTGCATGGTGGTTGCAGACAGTGGCGTCTGTGTACGGAGATCAACCGACACCTACCTACAACACTATGCCAATGAAGAGCAGCTATGTATGGACCAATAAAACTTCAAGGGGCAGTGCACCCAAAAGTGAGATTTGAAAAGTAGATGGATCCTGGTGGACTACATATCATCACTTGTATTGTTATATTCCTTGGATAGTCAAACAGCAAGATCTTCTCAACCTTTGTATGTTCTAGCTTTTCCATAATATAAAAAGACAGACCCAGCAGGGATGGTTTGAGTTGCTCATAATGAGCAGAGAAGTGGAAGATTTGGGGACTCAGTGCAGAGATCTCACCAATAGAGCCACGAGTGATATAGTAGTCAGTCATGTGGTTCACTATAGTATTGGGTGGACCGACCTCTTATGCAAAATGTACTGACCTAACTGCTGGGCAGTAAAGTCTTCCATGCTAAATGTTTTTGTGGATTGAAGGTGAATTAAAAAAAAAAAAAAAAGTATAATTTGGCCATTACTAATGAGTTACAGTCCGTGGCTGTTTGAAAAAAGTGCAGAAAGAGTCTCTGGATGAAAGCAAGACTCTTCCATTACTAATGGACTTGTATCCAATTATGACCACCTTGCGTAACTACTGTAAGTTCCTCCTCCATATCACATACAAACACAAGAGATTGCTGCACACCGGAGTACATTAGCTCATACTCAGCTGTTACTAAACCATTAAGAAATCTTTGAGTTCCTTCTCCATTTAATATTACTGTTTTCAAAGGAAAGTTTTGAGGTTAAGGTAGTGTAAGCTACACTTTGCATATCGGAGGAAGAATAAGAAGCTTTGTGTTCTCAGCAAGTTCTGTGAAAGGTTTTCTTTCATGGCCAAAGTATTGGAATGAAAGTAATTACTGTATTTATTGGCGTATAACACGCACCTTTTCACGCTGAAAATTGGGTGCAAATAGCGTGTGCGTGTTATACGCCAATACGTCAATTTTAGCTGCCTCGGAGGGGACAGGGAGGAGGGCGTGATGAGCGCCGTGAGATTAAATACAGTGAGAATCTCCTGTTTACTTGGCGGCTTCTGTAATAGGAAGTCCCGTCACCTGGGCCGCCATTGGACCACTGCTCTGTCTATCATAGGAGATTCTCACTGTATGTAATCTGTCGGCGCTTATCCCGCCCCCCTCCCTGTCCCCTCTAGGCTGCAGATGGGCATCGATCAGGCTGCATTGAAGGCAATGGTGAGGCTGCTGCATTGATGGCAATGGTGAGGCTGCTGCATTGATGGCAACGGTGAGGCTGCTGCATTGATGGCAACGGTGAGGCTGCTGCATTGATGGCAATGGTGAGGCTGCTGCATTGATGGCAACGGTGAGGCTGCTGCATTGATGGCAATGGTGAGGTTGCTGCATTGATGGCAATGGTGAGGCTGCTGCACTGATGGCAATGGTGAGGCTGCTGCATTGATGGCAATGGTGAGGCTGCTGCATTGATGGCAATGGTGAGGCTGCTACATTGATGGCAACGGTGAGGCTGCTGCATTGATGGCAATGGTGAGGCTGCTGCATTGATGGCAACGGTGAGGCTGCTGCATTGATGGCAATGGTGAGGCTGCTGCATTGATGGCAACGTTGAGGCTGCTGCATTGATGGCAATGGTGAGGCTGCTGCATTGATGGCAATGGTGAGGCTGCTGCATTGATGGCAACGGTGAGGCTGCTGCATTGATGGCAACGGTGAGGCTGCTGCATTGATGGCAACGGTGAGGCTGCTGCATTGATGGCAATGGTGAGGCTGCTGCATTGATGCACTTGTGAGGCTGCTGCATTGATGTGGACTGATGAGGCTGCAGATGGGCACTGACCCTTATTTTGCTTCAAAGTTCCTTATTTAAAGTTTACTTTTTTTCCTGAAACTTCCCTCTTAAAATGAATGTGCGCGTTATACGGCGATAAATACGGTACATATTCTTAACAATCAGTAAAATCTGACTCAACTTAAAACAAGCCCTCACTGACCTCTGGAGCTGCTGGCTCCAGAAATTTATTCTCAAGGATCACAACAAAGTCTGTAACATTGGAACCGTTTCTAACAGCTTAGAAACACCTGCTGTGTACTGTATATTAGTTGTAGGTGCCCTGCAAGATCCCATTTACAAAGTTATCGGCTTCTGTCCACATGGGAGTTATAGTTGTTGCCACCTGACTTTGTGTGCTTCATTTTTTTTTCACTTTAGTGTTTTTTTAGGCACGCCATTGTATACACTATATTACTAAAAGTATTGGGACGCCTGCCTTTACACGCATGTAAACTTTAATGGCATCCCAGTCTTAGTCCATAGGGTTCAATATTGAGTTGGCCCACCCTTTGCAGCTATAACAGCTTCACCTCTTCTGGGAAGGCTGTCCACAAGGTTTAGGAGTGTGTCTATGGGAATGTTTGATCATTCTTCCAGGAAGAATGGTCAAACATTCCCATAGACACACTCCTAAACCTTGTGGACGGCCTTCCCAGAAGAGTTGAAGCTGTTATAGCTGCAAAGGGTGGGCCAACTCTGAACCCTACAGACTAATGCCCCGTACACATGGTCGGATTTTCCGATGGAAAATGTCCGATCGGAGCGTGTTGTCGGAAATTCCGACCATGTGTAGGCTCCATAGGACATTTTCCATCGGATTTTCCGACACACAAAGTTGGAGAGCAGGAGATAAAATTTTCCGACAACAAAATCCGGAAATTCCGATCGTGTGTACACAAATCCGACGGACAAAGTGCCACGCATGCTCAGAATAAATAAAGAGATGAAAGCTATTGGCCACTGCCCCGTTTATAGTCCCGACGTACGTGTTTTACGTCACCGCGTTCAGAACGATCGGATTTTCCGACAACTTTGTGCGACCATGTGTATGCAAGACAAGTTTGAGCCAACATCCGTCGAAAAAAAATCTTAGGATTTTGTTGTCGGAATGTCCGAACAAAGTCCGACCGTGTGTACGCCCTATAAGACTGGGATGCCATTAAAGTTCATGTGCATGTGTAAAGGCAGGCGTCCCAATACTTTTGGTAATATAGTGTATGTGTGTGTAAAGTATATATCGTGTGTGAGTTAGGGACCTTAGATTGTAAGCCCCATAAAGTGGAGTTCCACTCGTTTTTTCAGTTTATTTGAAGTCAGCAGCAACAAAAAAGTAAAGCTGTTGACTTTTACTAAACACGCACTCACCAGTCCCACGGTCCAGCCATGCGGCCGTCCGAAGCCTCGCTTCTCTCCCTCTCAACTCCACGGCGCCGACATTGGCACCCCCGGCTGTGGCAGCTTGCGGCTTCACAGCCGGGTGCGCACTGCGCTGTCCTGAAGGGCCGAGCAATCTTCTGGGACCTGTGACGTGTCCTCCTAGAAGATTGCAGGGAGGGAGGGGGAGAGGAGGAGGTGGCACGGTTGGAACTGGGAGCTGGGTACCTGTCAAAACTAGGTACCCACTCCCCCCCCCCAAAAAAAAAATGGCATGCCAGGGGGTTAGAACTCCTTAAAGCGGAAGTTCCACTTTTTGGGTGGGAACTCTGCTTTAAGGGCAAGGACTGTGCTATACAAACGTCTGTAATAAATACATTTCTGTTTTGTGTTGTCAATCTTATCAAAAAGTATCCCGGTCTGAGAGTTGCATCACCGCCGGCTTTTCAGGAAGTTGAAGATGCAAGCCGTCTTGTGTGCAATTGCAAAGGGAACCGGTTATTTGATCATATTGCAGAACCTAGAGAACCTTGTGAAAGCTGGCACCACAAGATGCCATGGAATAGCACTCTGTCTTCTCCAGAATTCCTCCCCTTAGTGTTTTGAGAACCCCTGAACCCAGGGGACGCATTCCATGCAAATCCCACCGCATCAACAAATGGGGTTCAGGCCACTTCTCTGCGCTCCACGGGCACCTCCAAGACATTATGAGGAGCACCCAGGGTACATTGGTAATGACATTCTTTACTTTCCACTCTTTTGAGCCTTTTAACCCTTTCGCTTCAGTTAAATCTGTATCTGTATACTGAGCCCTGAAGAAGACCCCTCTGAATTCATTTATGTCTAGGCTCCATTCACACTTGGGTAAGGTGTCCTGCAACGTTGGACATCAAAGTTGCATGACAATTCGTTCCCCCATGTTTTACAATGATACCCATTCATATATGCGCTACTTAAAGTTGCAGCGACTTCAAATTAGTTCATGCACCACTTTAGTTGGACTTTCATGCAACTTGAGGGGCCATAACCTTCAATGTTAACCCTCAGAAGTTGCATGAAAGTCCTACCTGAATGTTATACAATGCAACGTGTGTGCAACAGTTGTCCATTACTACTGGCCAAAGTCATATCAAGGTTGCACCCATCCAAAGTTGCGTCAAAGTTGCTCTCCAAAGTCAGCGCAACTTTTGGAGTTATACAATTGTGAATGGAGCCTAAGGCCCCTTTCACGCTTGTGCGACTTGTCCTGCGACTTGGGAATGCAAAGTCGGATGACAAGTCGTACCCCATGACTTTCAATGAGTACAATTCATATCTGTGCAACTTAAAAGTAGTCCCTACTTTGGTCCAACTTTGATACGAGTTGAGGTCCATAGACCTCAAGTTTCCACAGGTATTCCCTGAAATTGCGTCAAAATTGTGGCCGCAAAATTGCGGTAAAATTGCTGCAAAATTGTGCAACTTTCAAGTCGCAGCAGTGTGAAAGGGGGCCTTAGGCATCTTTTACACATGTGCAACTTTTCCTGCGACTTTGGACATCAGAGTGGCATGACAAGTCGTACTCCATGATTCACAATGATAACCATTCATATCTATGCGACTTTAAGTCGTACGGACTTCAAAGTAGTCCCTGTACTACTTTGGTCCGGCTTTGATGCGAGTTGAGGTCCATAGACCTCTAGTTTACACAGGCATTCCCTGAAATCGCAAAATTGCAGCCGCAAAGTTGCGGCAAAGTCACTGTAAAATCATGCGACTTTCAAGTCACGGCAGTGTGAATGGGGCTTTAGAATAGTTTCAGGTTTATGTTATTAGATTATAGTAATATATTGTAGTAGCGTGCCGCTTTACACAATTGCACAATTGTAATTGCACAATTACATTGGATTGCGCAAGCTGAAAGGATTTTCAGCCTTTTTATTTTTTCAGCAGCATTTTTTTCCTTAGGCCTGGTTCACCCCTATGCATTTTTGCATTTTTAAGTACGTTTTCAGATTTGCAGAAACACGCTGCAGTCCATTTAACATGATCTCCTACCCTGTTTCCCTGAAAATAAGAGCTAGCGTGATTGTCAGTGATGGCTGCAATATAAGCTCTACCCCCCCCCCCCAAAAAAGGCCTACCCTGTTTCCCCACAAATAAGCCCTACCCTGAAAATAAGACCTACAAGGACTTTAACTAGGGCTTATTTGGGGGGTAGGGCTTATATTGCAGCCATCACCGACAATCACGCTAGGTCTTATTTTCAGGGTAGGGCTTATTTGGGGGGTAGGGCTTATATTGCAGCCATCACCGACAATCACGCTAGGTCTTATTTTTGGGGAAACAGGGTACGGGTCACGTTCACATCTGTGCATTTTATGGAAAGTGCCCGGGACTTTTTTTTGGTTTTTGGTTCCATAGACTTCAATGGATCAAAAGCGTGTTTTGATCAACGCAAAATGCACCCGGAATATGCAAACTGCAACCTGCATAGGTGTGGACTTTTATATGAATTTATTGATTGTGTTTTTGTCTTTTTTTTTTTCCTGAGAGACTTTACATTTAGACGATTTTTTATGTTTACACTTGTTGATGAATTTATTTATTTATGGATTTTATTCATTCCCAAGAGATGAATTTTTTGCACGTATTGATTTATACTCTCACCGGCCACTTTATTAGGTACACCTGTTCAATGGCTTGGTAACACAAATTGCTAATCAGCCAATCACATGGCAGCAACTCAATGCATTTAGGCATCTAGAGGTGGTGAAGATGACTTTCTGAAGTTCAAACCGAGCATTAGAATGGGGAAGAAAGGGGATTCAAGTGACTGAACGTGGCATGGTTGTTGGTTGCAGACGGGCCGGTCTGGGTATTTGAAAAACTGCTGATCTACTGAAAATGACAACACCCACCATTTTATTCACTAGGGCCTCTGCTTTTAAATATATATATATATATATATATATATATATATATATATATATATAAGGTTTGGGGGCTTGAAGTAATTTTCTAGCAGAAAATACAAATTTTCACATGTAAACAAAAAGTGTCAGAAAAAGCCTCGTCTTTGTGTAAATATAAAGTGAATGACAACCCCAAATCGGTTCGCAGGACGCAGTGCAAACTGTGGAATCAGATAGAATCGAATCGCAGGGGTCTGAACACCCATGAGATCTGATTCCAGTGTGGACAAAAAAAAAAAAAAAGGGCCCTGCACCATTTTGGTGCGAATCCGATGTGATTTCAACTATACAAATGGTATGGCTGAATTTGCACTGCATGTGATGTGCACAGGCATGCGGTGTGAATTACATGTGATGCAGTGGCGGTGCGTCCATAAGGGCGCACGGGCGCCACCCCCTCTCTCCAGCCGCCCCTCTATGACCAATGGACAGATTCATGCATAGCATCCTTTTCGGGCACCGGGCGCCTGAATTACAGCGGCGGGGGGTGTTTTTGAATAACCTAATTATAGAAATAGGCACTAATAGGCTTCAAAATAGGTGAACTGCGAGCGCCATGCTGGGCGTTCGCAGTCCACACAGGTGCGTTAGAAAAGCGAATAAATATATTCGCTTTCCTAACACTGAACGGCCTCTCCACCAATCAGGTGCTCGGGTCTGTTACCCGTCACCTGATTGGCTGAAACGACAGGCGCTGTGATTGGATGCCTATCAGGAGGAGAGGATGGGAGTAGAGGACGGAAGGAGACGCATGGAGAACACCGCTCGCCGCCATCACCCGCTGCCCCACTGAGACAGGTTAAGTTCCAGGCAGACAGTGAACGGGCGGGGGGGTCACAGTGGCAGCATTCAATGGCACAGTGGCAGCATTTGATGGCACAGTGGAGGGATTCAATGGGCACAGTGGCAGCATTTGATGGCACAGTGGCGGTATTCGATGGGCACAGTGGCAGCATTTGATGGCACAGTGGAGGGATTCAATGGGCACAGTGGCAGCATTTGATGGCACAGTGGCGGCATTCGATGGGCACAGTGGAGGGATTCGATGGGCACAGTGGCAGCATTTGATGGCACAGTGGCGGCATGACCCCCCCAACAAATCCCTTTCCTTCACTACCACTTTTTCTAGCACAAACCCCCAAAATCCCTCCTCCTAGCACATGTTCTGTCCCCCCCCCCCCTTTCCAACACAGATCCCCCAAATCCCCACTCCTAGGACACCTCCCCAAATTTCCCCTCCTAGAGTTATTCTTCCTTCTGCTGCCCCCCAACACAAATATCCCCCCCAATCTCCTTGTGGTGCCCCCCCCACTTCACATGACACCACAGGGCCCAGGGCAGCTGCCCCTCCTGCCCACTCCTTGTCTCGGCCCTGATGGTAGCCAATCAGCGCTTAACTTCAGCTTGTTCAATATTTGACAAAGAAAAAAACCCTGGAAGCTGATTGGTTTCTATGCAGAGCTGCACCAAATTTTGCACTCTCCAGTTTTAATAAATCTTACCCATAATGTCTTTTTCTCACCATTGCCATAAGCTGTATTTCTCTATAAACTCACAGATGATACTTTACTAAAAGCTTTTTTTTCTGCATCCCCCAATGGACCATCAATCCCCCTCTATAATGGCTCATCATCAATTGATCAAGCTGTTGCACAAAGTGCTTACTAAGCATTCATTTTATAGCGTCCCTCTAATGTATCGCCATCTGATGACAGCTGACGAGGAAGAACTGACAAACATATTTCTTCCAAAAAAAAAAAATTCCTGGCCAAATTCCCGGGGCGGATCTCACAACCTGCAAAATAGTTGGCAGGAATACTTCGGCTGAGAGATATTTATAAAATCCGTCCCTATAATAAAAATATTTACTATAAAGTTAAGAAATCATTTATACCAAAAAAAAAATCTCATCTGCAGTTCTCGGACAGATCGCCTGTTCTTTATGCTGCCAATAGATTGGTAGGTACGTCCATGAGAACGGTGGGTGGGATACATGCAACCATCATCATAGCAGATGTCATTGATAATTGGGGACAGTCATTGTTCCCCCCCCCCCGGGGTGTCAAATTGGCGGCCCTCCAGCTGTTGGGAAACTACAAGCCCCATCATGCCTCTACCTGTGGGAGTCGTGCTTGTAACTGTCGGCCTTGCAAAGCCTCATGGGACTTGTAGTTGCTGATCACTACAAGCAATGCTTAGGTCCAAAGCTATGCCTGTGATTAATACCTATGGCTCCCCTAAGATGAGGCGGTGAAAGCATCAGCTTTAAAAATTGTATTTTTGCGCACTTTAACGCTTTCGCAGCCAGAGACTTTTTTTTGCATTTTTTTGCACACATGCTTAAAAAATAATTTTAGGCCTGAAGATTACATACCCCCCCCCCCCCAACATTATATATTTTCTGAAAGCTAGGGCAGTGATGGCGAACCTTGGCCCCCCAGATGTTTTGGAACTACATTTCCCATGATGCTCATCGACACTACAAAGTGCATGAGCATCATGGGAAATGTAGTTCTAAAACATCTGGGGTGCCAAGGTTCGCCATCACTGCACTAGAGAATAAAATTTTAGTAGTTTCAAACTTTTATGTCACACGATATTACTGCAAAAGTAAAATATATAAGATGACTGGAATGGTACCAGCTGATTGGAGAAAAGCCAATGTAGCACCAATATTTAAAAAAAGGGCCCAAAATACATCCCTGGGAATTACAGACCAGTTAGCCTAACATCAATAGTATGCAAGCTCTTGGAGGGGATGATAAGGGACTATATACAAGATTTTAGTAATGAGTATCATTAGCAGTAATCAGCATGGATTCATGAAGAATCGTTCTTGCCAAACCAATCTATTAACCTTCTATGAGGAGGTGAGTTGCCATCTAGATAAAGGAAGGCCCGTAGACGTGGTGTATCTGTATTTTGCAAAAGAATTTGACACAGTTCCCCATAAACGTTTACTGTACAAAATAAGGTGCGTTGGCATGGACCATAGGGTGAGTACATGGATTGAAAACTGGCTACAAGGGCGAGTTCAGAGGGTGGTGATAAATGGGGAGTACTCAGAATGGTCAGGGGTGGGTAGTGGGGTCCCCCAGGGTTCTGTGCTGGGACCAATCCTATTTCATTTGTTCATAAACGACCTGGAGGATGGGGAAACAGTTCAGTCTCTGTATTTGCAGACGATACTAAGCTAAGCAGGGCAATAACTTCTCGGCAGGAGGTGGAAACCTTGCAAAAAGATCTGAACAAATTAATGGGGTGGGCAACTACTTAGCAAATGAGGTTCAGTGTAGAAAAATGTAAAATAATGCATTTGGGTGGCAAAAATATGAATGCAATTTATACACTGGGGGGGGAGAACCTCTGGGGGAAACTAGGATGGAAAAGGACATTAAAAAGGGGATTAACTTTAGAGATAAAATGATGATTCTCCCTCTCTACATGACTCTGGTCCGGCCGCACCTGGAGTACGCCGTCCAGTTCTAGGCACCAGTCCTCAGGAGGGATGTGCTGGAACTGGAGAGAGTCCAGAAAAGGGCAACAAAGCTAATAAAGGGTCTGGAGGATATTAGTTATGAAGAAAAAGGTTACGAGCACTGAACTTATTCTCTCTGGAGAAGAGATGCTTGAGAGGGGATATGATTTCAATATACAAATACCGTACTGGTGACCCCACAATAGGGATAAAACTTTTCAGTGAAAGGGAATTTAAAAAGACAAGCGGCCATTCACTAAAACTAGAAGAAAAGAGGTTTAACCTTACACTACGTAGAGGGTTCTTTACTGTAAGAACGGCAAGGATGTGGAATTCCCTTGCACATGCGGTGGTCTCAGTGGCAGGCATCGATAATTTTAAAAAAACTATTAGATAAGCACCTGAACGACCGCAACATACAGAGATATACAATGTAATACTGACATATAATCACACACATAGGTTGGACTTGATGGTCTTTTTTCAATCTCACCTACGATGTAACTATGAACTCTTATAACTTAAGTGCAACAGCAAAATATAACTATTGTGTACCTGTATTACAAATCCCTTTGTACCAGTCCCAGGCATAAATATTAGAACCCCTCAACCTCACCTACTATGATGAGGTTGCACCGAGTAAATAGATACCCAACCCTTACATTTTTTGTGTGCCTGTGAAATGGCAACAAACTTCAGTACCCTACATTTTCCATAGGTGACATTTTAGGGCTGGGTCCACACTGGTGTGAATTGGATGCAGTTTTCCCCACATCCCGTTCGCACAGCAGGAGATTGTGACCAGCTCTCTACAGGGCCGATTCACACATCTCCTCAGCCGCTCCGGCACAAATTGCACAGGAGCCCTGTGCGTCTTTTGGTCCGTTTCTGGTCCGAATTCAGCCAAGAATTTGGGCTGAAATCAGACCTGAAGGCTACTTTCACACTCAGCCTGCCCGAGCGTTAGCGGGAAAAGCGACACTAGTTTTACGCTGGGCGGGCGGGAGCGGGGGGCTTTTAAATCCAAAGAAGGGGTTAACAAGGGGTTAAAAGCGCCCCAAAAAGCGCCAGCTGCTGAAGTGCTTTGCAGGCGCTTCGGCAGCGCTGCCCATTGATTCCAATGGCAGGGGCAGTTTAGGACACCACTTCCACATCACCCAGAGATGCTGCTTACAGGACTTTTTTTTTTCCGCCCTGCAAGCGCACCGCCCCAGGGTGAAAGCACTCAGGCCTTCATACTTAGGAGGCTTTACAGGCACTATTTTTAGCGCTAAAACTCCTAAAAAAAGCCTTCAGTGTGAAAGGGGTCGAAAAGGTGAATGAAGCCGCCCCGGACTTCTGCTGTCAGCCGCTCCGTGCTGCGGTGTGAACCCAGCCTAAAAGCCCCCTATATGTCATCAGTTTATCAATACAGAGGAGGTCTGTAACGCTCTCACTCTGGCGTGCGCGGCAATATGTAACATGTGTATGGCAATTGGCGTTTTCATGCATCGGCACCCCTGACGCATGCATTTATGTTCGTAATACAGGGAATTTTGAGAATGAATGATTGCAGGGGAAGAATGGGGCAAAGGATGGGTCTTCACTGTCACATCTGCTCCTCTCAAACTACGCAGGGCTGGATGTATAGTGCAGTGAGTGCGATCAGGCTTCCAAAAAAAAAAAAATGATTATCCTTCCAAAGAAAAGGAACAATCGGGATCTACAGAGTGCATTACATCTATGTGTTGACGTTTTCATGTCTGACTCAACTTTTATTTTTCCCCCTGACGGTTTTAGGAAGTCCTCCATTGTCCAACTGGCCAATTTTATGAAGGCTTGAAGTGCTATTTCCAACTTCTCCTTATTCTCCTTATTTTCACAGGAACTATAAATTCTAATAGGTCTTCCTGTGATATATGTTACCTGTCATAGCAGTTAAAGCGGTAATAAACCCAAAGCCAAAGCATGTAATATATTGCAGCTTACCAATCATCAGGGGCGGATCCAGGGGGGGGGGGCAACGGGGCAATTGCTCCCCCCGAGAAATATTACTGACTGCTGAGTGTCTCTCTCAATGTTTAGAATCAGCAGCAGCGCCAGTGTTGTTGAATGGCCATGATTCTGGCCTAGACTCTCACTGGTTGCTAACGCCTGCCCGCCTGGCGTGTAGCAACCAGTGATGTCATGTCAGAGCCAAGGAGGAGGAGAGGGAGGTCCCAGCTTTCAGAGTGGAGCGGAGGAGCGGAGGATTTAACTTCTTCCTCCTCCACGTCTAGTGTGTGAATGTTGGCTCCACCCACCTCCTCCCTCTATCTTCTCCAGGGACAGCTCCAGCGTGGCGTGAGTGAGTGAGTGAGGGAGGGGAACTTCCTTGGCTGTAGCAGGTGAGAGGATTGTATGCACTTTGCATGCCTACCAATGCCTGACTCCTATCACAGCATCTGTTACACTGACACAGATCCTCAGTGTCTGGGAGCTGTCTGGGGGAGGGGCGCTGCTGCTCTCCTAACCAGCAGGAGCCCGGGAGGAAGGACATCTTACATGCTGTTATGATAAGGTCAGTACATTTGTTAGGGAGGTGTTGTGTAATTATTGTGCTAGGGGACAGACTGCCAGCTTCCCCCCATGTAATGTGCTCTCTTGTGCCCACCATGTCATGTGCTGTGCATTGCAGTGCCCACTATGTTGTGCTGTGCCTTGCAGTGCCCCCATGTAATGTGCTGTGCCCACCATGTAATGTCATGTGCATTGCAGTGCCCCCATGTAATGTGCTGTGCCCACTATGTCATGTGCTGTGCATTGCACTTCATGTGATGTGCAGTGCCCCCTATGTTGTTGTGCTGTGCCTTGCAGTGCCCACCATGTAATGTGCACTGCCCACCATGTCATGTGCTGTGCCATGCAGTGCCCACCATGTCATGTGCTGTGCCATGCAGTGCCCACCATGTCATGTGCTGTGCCTTGCAGTGTCCACCATGTAATGTGCAGTGCCCACCATGTCATGTGATGTGCCATTCAGTGCCCACCATGTAATGTGCAGTGCCCACCATGTCATGTGCCATGCAGTGCCCGCCATGTCATGCACTGTGCCCGCCATGTAATGTGCAGTGCACACCATGTCATGTGATGTGCCATCCAGTGCCCACCATGTCATGTGCAATGCCCACCATGTCATGGGCTGTGCCATTCAGTGTCCACCATGTAATGTGCAGTGCCCACCATGTCATGTGCTGTGCCTTGCAATGCCCGCTATGTAATTTGCAGTGTCCACCATGTCATGTGCTGTGCCATGCAGTGATCCCACCATGTAATGTGCAGTGCCCACCATGTAATGCGCTGTGCCATGCAGTGCCCACCATGTCATGTGCAGTTCCCACCATGTCATGTGCTGTGCCCACCCTGCCATGTGTTGTGCCCAGCATGTAGTGTGTTGTGCCCACTGTGTAATGTGCTGTGCTGTTCAGCAGTGCCCACCATGTCATGTGCAGTTCCTAAGATGTAATGTGCAGTTGCATTGTCCACAATGAAATGTGCTATGCCATGCAGTGCCCACCATGTAATGTAATGTGCTGTGCCATTCAGTGCCCACCATGTAATGCGCTGTGCCCACCACGTCATGTGCTGTGCCATGCAGTGCCCACCATGTAATGCGCTGTATCCACCATGTAATGTGCTGTGCCATGCAGTGCCCACCATGTCATGTGCTGTGTTGTGACACCATGTCATGTGCTTTGCCCATCATATAAGGCCCTGTGCCCACCGTGTGCATGTGCTGTGTTGTGCCCATCATGCAATGTGCTGTGTTGTGTAGTACCAACCATGTCATGTGTTGTGCCCACCATATAATGAACTGTGCCTACCTTGTAATGTGCTGTATTGGGCAGTGCCAACTGTGTAATGTGCTTTGCCCACCATTAAATGTGCTGTATCCACCATGTAATGTGTTGTGCCAACCATGTAATGTACTGTGCTTTTCCCCCCCCCCCCGTGTTATGTACTATGCTGTGCCTCCCACAGACTCACCCACTCAATCTCACCCCCCTCTCTCTTTCACCCCCCTCACCCCCTCTTTCTCTCATCCCCTCTCTTTCGCCCTGTTCTCTCTCTCACCCCCTTCACCCCCTACCACCCTCTCTCTTTCACCCTCTTTCTATTCCCCTTTTTCTCACCCCCTCTCTCTCGTCCCCTCTCTCTCACCCCCTCTCTCTCTCTTATTCACCCCCTTTCTCTCTCTTTCCCCCTCCCTCTCATCCCCTCTCTTTCAAACCCCCCCCCCCCCCCCATCTCGCTATCACACACCCCCCTACTCTCTCAACCACTGTCTCACACCCCTCTCTCTCTTTAATTTAAATTTAACAAAAAATTGTTTATATTTTCATTTTATTTATTTCCATAAAAAGGCCCACCAAAATCCTTAGCACCAGGCCCATGTTGCTCTTAATCTGGCCCTGTAAGCAACACCTTTTTTTTCTGCCAGTGCCCCTCCCGAGACTAGACTCTGGATCCGCCCCTGCCAATCATTAGATGTGGTGTCTGCAAGTCGTTTTTTATATTTAGGCTTTCTTTCCCCTCTGTTTTCACCTGGTGATCTGGCCACACCTCCTGTATTAGAGTGCCCCCACTCTGGATGAAGGCGCACAGGGGGCACAGCAGACAGCTTCATTGTCAGTCTGGTGGGAATGAAGTTGAACCCCAGCTAAGTTTATGAGCAGTTACAGCAAGAGAGAGCTGGGGGAGGAGAAGCAGCAGCACGCTGGTCTTCCCAGAGAATGGCTGTGCAGGTTAGGGCGTGTCAGCAGAAGTCTGATCATGGTAGGGGAGCAAGCTGAGTTCTCAGCATGCCTGCCTAGTGTGGTCAGTTTTTAATAGGTAAGCAGAGGGTGTAAGAGTCCAGGGCTTACTACGCATCCACCAATGGCACGTTGCCGCCAGAGGAAATCCGTGCCGAAGACGCCTCAGTGCGCCAACCCGCACCTAGGCAGAAGACGAAAAAAGACAGATGGAAAAAGGCGGGAAAATGCCCAGGAGGCGCACAGGAAGTGACCTCAACCTGATGGAAAAAGGCTGGAAAATGCCCAGTAGGTGCACAGGAAGTGATCTCAAACTTCCCTATATAAGCCCAGCCCAGACACTGCCAAATTGCTGGATTATCTTCAGTCCCCCCTTGTTCCTGTGCTGGCGTGTGATCTGTCTGAACTTGTTGTGACCTGGAAACCTGTTTGACTACTCTTGATTGCTGCTTGCCATTGACCTCGGATTTGTACCTTGACCATTCTACTTCTTTGCCCCTTTGGTACTCAGCTGCCAGATTGGAACTGACCCCGGCTTGTATCTCAACCATTCTTCTTCTGATTAACCCTTTTATACTTCGTTGCCAAACTGGACTTGACCTCGGCTGGGATCTCGGACTAAGGCTTGCACGGTGCTCCACACCCCTGGCACCCGTGCCACTCGGTGTCCACAAAGTCTCTGTCTCCATCTCCAGAGGCTTCAAGGAACCGAGGTGCAAGGGAGGCCTCTCCACTACTTTGGTCTCATCATGTGGCCCTCGTGACAGAGGGACTGGCAGGAACACCAGGGATTTCACATAAAGTAAGCAATACAAAGAGAACAGGATACATTTTAATGCAAGAACATGGTACAGCAGGCACATATCAGGAATATGAAATGGTGGGTTTACATACTGTTTTATATGGTACAGTCAAAGACAGGCATGCGCTTGTTTTAATCATAGAAATACAGAAAGAAGCACCAAACCAAATTTAGATAAAAGAGTCCAAAATACTTTTCATTGTTGGTAAAAAAGACATATAAACAGCCAATGCCCTCTTCATCAAGGTTCAACACAGGGTGAAACTTGAATGGGCTTGGTGGCCTCACCGATCTATAATAGAACCAGAATGGAGTAACAACTTGACAGCAGTTGACAGTCCATTGCTGCACAGCAACTGGAGTCCATCCAAGTTTTATCCTGTGTTGAGCCCAGATAAAGGGGGGGTTGGTGGCCTGAAACACGTTGGCTGTTTTTGTATGACTTTTTGACCAATAATTACCAACAATCTTGGGCTCTTTTATCTGGTTTTGGTCTAGTGCTCCTTTCTGTATTTCTATGGTTTGAGTCATGGGTTGGATACCAAATAAGGGAAGCCTTGCTGTGTGGGAGCATGTTGTTCATGAGCTTATTTTAATCATAATCTCTCCACTAAAAGTAAACCGGTCTGGGCATCTATGATCTGCCCAATATTTTCTACCAATTCCAAATGGCCTCCTCAGCGACTCCGGCACAGTCAATCTCATTGTATTTCTGGCCTCCTTGCCAACTAGGATGGCAATGGGGGATATAGGTGAACATGAGTCTCTTAACAATGGAGGAGATGGTGAGAGACTGAAGACACAATGGAGGAGATGGTCAGAGACTGCAGACACAATGGAGGAGATGGTTAGAGACTGCAGACACAATAGAGGAGATGGTGAGAGACTGCAGGCACAATGGAAGAGATGGTCAGAGACTGCAGACACAATGGAGGAGATGGTCAGAGACTGCAGACACAATGGAGGAGATGGTCAGAGACTGCAGACACAATGGAGGAGATGGTGAGAGACTGCAGACACAATGGAGGAGATGGTCAGAGACTGCAGACACAATGGAGGAGATAGTCAGAGACTGCAGACACAATGGAGGAGATAGTGAGAGACTGCAGACACAATGGAGGAGATAGTCAGAGACTGCAGACACAATGGAGGACATGGTCAGACATCTCCGCAGCGGCTCCGGCGCGAATTACACAGGAGCCCTGTGCGTCATTTGGTCCGTTTCTGGTCCGAATTCAGCCAAGGAATTGGGCTGAAGTCGGATCTGAAGGCTACTTTCACACACAGACCGCCAGGCTTTAGCGGTAAAGCGCCGCTAGTTTTACGCTGGACGGGTGGGAGCAGGGGGCACTTTTAACCCCAAATAAGGGGTTAAAAGTGCCCCAAAAAAGTGCTGCTGCTGAAGTGCTTTGCAGGCACTTTGGCAGCGCTGCCCATTGATTTCAATGGCAGGGGCAGTTTAGGACACCACTCCCGCACCACCCAAAGATGCTGCTTGCAGGACTTTTTTTTTTCCGCCCTGCAAGCGCACCGCCCCAGGGTGAAAGCACTCAGGCTTTCACACTGGGGAGGCTTTACAGGGGCTATTTTTAGCGCTAAAACGCCTAAAAAGAGCCTTCAGTATGAAAGGGGTCGAAATGGTGAATGAAGCCGCCCCGGACTTCTGCTGTCAGACGCTCCGTGCTGCGGTGTGAACCCAGCCTTAAAGCCCACTATAGGTCACCAGTTTATCGTTACAGAGGAGATCTGTAACAGAGGAGGTCTGTAACGCTCTCACTCCGGCGTGCGCGGCAATATGTAACATGTGTATGGCGATTGGCGTTTTCATGCATAGGAGCCCCTGACGCATGCATTTATGTTCGTAATACAAGGAATTTTGAGAATAAATGATTGCAGGGGAAGAATGGGGCAAACGATGGGTCTTCACTGTCATAACCATAATCCACTTCTCCTGTTCTCCTATGTTTAGCGCGTGCGCAGTGGGAGCGGGGTCCACTCGCCGTACGGCCGGTGATATCCGTAGCTCACTCTCTGCCTTTTTTTGCATTACCGGCATTTAGAGGTAAGTAAAAAAAATATATATCCAAATGTTTTTTTGTATTTTTTTTTTAGGATTTTTCATCTAGTTTTTTTTTTTTTGGGTGGAACCCCACTTTAAAGATAATGAATTAACTTACACCTTTGTATCTTCTGGTTGTAGGCACAGCATGTTTTTTTCAGGCTTTACCAGCCATGAGCAACACCTAATCCCAATAAAGGCCCTTTTCCTAGATATACACCATATAATATTGCTCTGCTGGCCCCATACATGTTTGGAGTGAAGCCTTTACTTGCCCCTGTTCATAAAATTTGAAATTCATTGATTAGTAAGTACTTACTTTATATATATACATCTTTGCTATGCCATATGCTTTTTAGCGATTTTAGCGATATACTTAGTGAGTTGCATTACATGTTTTTTCGTAGTTTCGAATTTTGAAAACCCATCGCCTATCCCAGGCTATGGGGGTATATACAACAATGTACTCCAACTCAAGGTACCCCTTTTTGCTCGTTTTTGATGTGTTTCCTCTGAGTGATGCAACATATGCTTTTTTAGAATATCAGGTTGTTCTCTGTTTGTGCAATATCTTTGATTTCAATGTCAATGTGTTTCATTTCAGATAGTGAGATTCGTTCTCTTATCTGTTGCGTCTTTGAACCTTGGTCGTGTCCTGAAGAAGCCTAACGGCGAAACAAGGGCTCACTGTACAAATTGCATAAATGCATATGTATGATGTTTTTTACTCTTTCCAACAATTATGTGTATATTTTGTAGTTTTTCAATAAATGTGATGATTTATTTATATTTCCTTCTCCATTGTTTCCTGGCCTATAAAGTCCGATATTTGGTAGTACCTCCAGTAGTACCCCTTCTTTCTCCGGGTCTTCACTGTCGCGGCGGCTCCTCTCAAACTTTGCAGGGCTGGATGTATAGTGCAGTGAGTACGATCAGGCTTCCAAAAAAAAAAAAAATGATTGTCCTTCCAAAGAAAAGGAACAATCGGGAATGTTATTGTCTGACTCAACTTTTATTTTTCCCCCTGACGGTTTTCGGAAGTCCTCCATTGTCCAACTGGCCAATTTTATGGACGCTTGAAGTGTTATTTCCCATTTCTCCTTATTTTCACAGGAACTATAAATTCTAATAGGTCTGCCTGTGACATATGTTACCTGTAAACACTTTTCTGTGCTAAGAGCGAGTGCCCCAGCACAGTATCCGGGGGTACCGGAAAGCTTCCAATGCACACTTGCGACTGGGAGCTTTCCCATTATGTGACCGATGTCACAGCCAATCCCAGTGGTCACGTGACTCCAATGCCCGCCTCCCGCAGAAGCTCTTAAGGGGGTAAGAAAGGGTTAAAAGCTCATCTTCTTTCAGTTGTCCATTTTTAAAACATTCTGGTGTAACATACGTACCTGTAATGTAAAGTAGTGATGGTCATCTCCATCTAGTGTCCGACGTGCACACTTCTTAGTTCAATGGTATTCTACTAGAGCACGTGCATGAGAAACCTCCAGAAACCTACGAGGGGGCCCCAATGTTTCAGCTGCCTAAGGGCCTTTACAGAGTTTAATCAGGCACTGGTGGTGGTAACTTTACTTGATATAAGGGGGGCCTCAAGTGCGGCCCCTGATATCAGCAATGGGGCCACACATGATATTCAGTCAATGTAATGTTACAAAAATGCTGTTAAAACTGCAGACATGCAACAGGAGATGGTCAAAGACTGCAGACACAATGGAGGAGATAGTCAGAGACTGCAGACACAATGGAGGCGATGGTGAGAGACTGCAGACACAATGGAGGAGATAGTCAGAGACTGCAGACACAATGGAGGAGACAGTCAGAGACTGCAGACACAATGGAGGAGATAGTCAGAGACTGCAGACCCAATGGAGGAGATAGTCAGAGATTGCAGACCCAATGCAGGAGATAGTCAGAGACTGCAGACCCAATGGAGGAGATGGTGAGAGACTGCTGACCCAATGGAGGAGACAGTCAGAGACTGCAGACACAATGGAAGAGATGGTGAGAGACTGCAGACCCAATGGAGGAGATAGTCAAAGATTGCAGACCCAATGGAGGAGATGGTGAGAGACTGCAGACACAATGGAGGAGATGGTGAGAGACTGCAGACTCAATGGAGGAGATAGTCAGAGACTGCAGACTTACAACAGGTAATGGTCAGAGACTGCAAACATGATACAGGAGTTGGTCAGTGACTTCAGACAGAGGCCACAGAGATCTGCACGTTAAATGCCAAAGGGCCCCCAAGCTGCAGGTTGGGCTCCAGGGGCTTGAAGTTGGGAATCTCACTTTGCAAAGGTACTTTGAACCAGCAATGTGGCTTCACAGGTTTTTTGCAAACACATACAACAAAAACCTGTTTTTAACCAAAATGTTTAAACAGTTAAAGAGGAACTTCACCCTACCTGACCTCCAAACAATAAAAACTTGTCCCAAAACTCCCTAAAACTTGACCCAAAAGAAACCATATCTACTAGACCATGGAGTCCTGCATTGTCTTGCAAGAAGCCAAAGTTCTCCCTTTTTGCCATCTTTAATGAAGATCCAGTGCATGCACAGACATGTTGCAAGTCTCTGATAGGTCTACATGGCCTGACAGAGACCAAGTAGTATGTCTGCGTATGCAATGGGTCTCCCGCACATACACAGGCTTGCCGTGGGGTCTCTGCCAAATATATAAGACAGAAGGGGAAGAGGCAGGAGAGAGGAGCTTGCTAGAATGGGTGAAGGTCTGCTTTAATTATAGTTATGATCTAGCTGGATTGAGCACTGGGGAATTTTAGTATTGCAGTGAAGATCCTTTGGAAGCTGAAACATGCGTGTGAGAGTTAGGAAGCAGTACCATGTAAGAGTTAAAGAATATATTACCCCAGCATTTCAGATTCCTGATGTGTGCCTGTTGTACCATGTACTTGTATGAAAAGTCATCATGTTCCCATTCTATTGCTTCCTTTGTGTGAAACCCCTGGTGTTCCTGCCAGTCACTCTGCTTTCCTATTAAAAACTGACAACACTAGGCATGATAGCACAGCATGGTCAGTTTTCAGGCTGTGCTGGGAACTTAGCCTGCTGTCCTCCAATGATTAGACTGCCCCCCCCCCCAACACCCACACACACACAGACAGCCATTCACTGGGAAGACCAGTGTGCTGCTGTTTCGTCTCCCCTACCTCTCTGAGCGCCTTATGTAGCTGAGAACTCTAAAAGTGCTCCTGCCAGTCCACCAGCTATCCTATTTCAAACAGACCATGCTAGGATTTAGGGCACATTCATCCCAATGTGGTTAGTTTTCTGGCTGTGCTGGGAGAACAGCCTGCCTGTCCTCCAATGATCAGGCTTGTGCTCACACGCATCCTGCACAGCCATTCACATGGAGGAATAATGTATTGCTGTTTTTCCTCTCCCAACTCTACAAATCCTTTTGCAGCTAACAGAGGGAATGTGATCACTTATAAAAAAGGAAAAAAGAGGTATTTATAATGTTTTTTATATCTATACACAAATGGTTTGCCCTTTGTTTCTATTTTAAACTGAATGGGTTGTTTAATAAGGTGACAGCTTACATATAATGTATTCATATTTCAACCAAGAGTCAATGAAATTTAGTTCTCTGATACATTGTTCCGTTTTTATAAAGACTTTCCCGCAACTACTTTTTCACCAAAAAACCCTGACGCATTTTCCACGGATGAAGTAGTGCAGATTTACTAAAGATAGAAGGACTGTTTGCCTTGCAAAGTAAATATTCACTTAGGTTGTTGAATAAGGTTAAGCTCTGTGTACTTTAATAATGTAGTACAATGCAAGCACAAAATAATTTTATCCTTCGAAATTCCTATGCACATGATTAAGTATTCAAAGTGAGTAGAGCTTCTTCCTCTGAACAATGTCTATTCCTCTAGGGCCCCCGTCACATGTGGGCACTGTGGCATTGCACCCGCTCTATGTGCTGTGTGGTGCATTGCATTGCCATTAGTAAATTGCATCCAAACGCATTGTACAGTAGAGCCTAATACACCGCAGTGCACTACAACATATATATGATGCATTGTGGTGTGCTGCATTGTTAAGGGTTAGGCACATCTTTTCATCCATTGTGGTGCATTGGCATCCCATTCATAATGATTGTTCAAAGTGATACATCTAAGAGGTGCTGGGTCATTCAAAGCTTAGTAAAATGGAAAAAGACACTGGAGGAGCTCACTAACTTTGATAAGGTGGCTCCCATGCAAACAGGGCTACCCTCCAATGGGTACCTAGGGACAACACAAGAGCTCAAACCAACAGAAGGAGAACCAGACCAAACTCATAAAGGAGCCCAACAGCTTAAATGGTTTGCAAATCACAAAAGCAGTTTTGGACTCCTTTATTCATTTGGTCTGATACGCCTTCTGTTGGTTTACACCAGCCTTTCTCAACCTCTTCCATCAAGAGGAACCCCTAAAATAGTTTTGGGTCTTGACTAACCTCATGCTTAACCCAATCCCTTAGTGTTTAATGGGAGGAATGCCATTGCTCCTTACATTGGTGGTCAATAGAAAGAATGCAACATAAATTAATGGTCAGTGAGAAGAATGATCCTTACATTGGTGGTCAGTGGGAAGAATGCTCCTTAAATTGGTGGTCACTGGCAAGAATACTTCTTACATTGGTGGTCAGTGGGAAGAATGCTCCTTACAATGAAAGGCAGTGGGGAGAATGCTCCTTACATTGGGGGTCAGTGGGAAGAATGCTCCTTACATTGGTGGTTGGTGGTAAGAATGTTCCTCATATGGGTGGGGGGGGGGCAGTGGGGGAGAATGCTCCTTACATTGGGGGACAGTGAGCTGGATGCTCCTTACATTGAAGTGCAGTGTGAAGAACGTTCCTTACATTGGGGTCAGTGTGGAAAATGTTTCTTACATTAGTGGCCGGTAAGAAGAATGTCCCTTACATTGGTGGGCAGTGAGAAGAATTCCCCTTACATTAGGGGGCAGTGACAAGAATTCTCCTTACATTGGGGGGCAGTGAGAAGAATCCCCCTTACATTGGGGGGCAGTGAGAAGAATTCCCCTTACATTGGGGGGCAGTGAGAAGAATTCCCCTTACATTGGGTGGCAGTGAGAAGAATTCTCCTTACATTGGGGGGCAGTGAGAAGAATTCCCCTTACATTGGGGGGCAGTGAGAAGAATTCCCCTTACATTGGGGGGCAGTGAGAAGAATTCTCCTTACATTGGGGGGCAGTGAGAAGAATTCCCCTTACATTGGGGGGCAGTGAAAAGAATTCCCCTTACATTGGGGGGCAGTAGAGAGAATTCCCTTTACATTGGGGCAGTGAGAAGAATTCTCCTTACATTGGGGGGAAGCGAGAAGAATGCCCCTTACATTGGGTGGCAGTGAGAAGAATTCTCCTTACATTGGGGGTCAGTGAGAAAAATTCCCTTTACAATGGTGGTCAATTGGAAGAATGCCACCCTTACAGTGCTGGTCAGAATGCCACCTTTCAGACAAGGCAAAAACATGGTGTCATGTTGCTGGCTCTGCCAACTGGTGTTGGCACCCGGAACTTGGCAGACACCTTCAGATGGGAGGTCGATCAGCCCCAACTCAAGGAACCCCTTACAACCTCTGGAGGAACCCTAGTTGAGAATGGCTGGTTTAAGCTTTAAGTGGCCTTCATAATGAACGGGCTGCCACAACACAATGCTATGTTAACACATGCTATAATAAGTGCACATGAGGGCACCGCAACGTATGAATAGGTCATTACCGAATCAACCCCAAGGTTTCTGCACAGTAGTAGAATGTTTGGTTGTAATAAATCATGTTACTCTGTATACAGCCAGTGCTGACACGCCAACAAGCATATTAACACACCACACCTCCATGATGACAGGTGACAGGTAAAGAATTCATTGTGTGCAGTAGGGAGAAGCTATATGACAATACACATGAATAAACTGCAGCAAGCTAAATGCTTAATGCCACCTACCCAGCCAGTAGTGCAGGTTGTAGAATTTGCTGGTGTTCTTTTGGATGGTGTGCAGAATAATATAAGCATCTCCCACGTAGAAGTTGCCATACAGATTCTCCGGTACCGGAGCCAGGTCCATCTTTTCTATCCTCCAAATCTGCAGACCGGATTTTGCACCGGCGTGCTCAAACTCTTTGTGATAGAGAACCATGGCTCAATCCAGGAGAGCGCAGACGAAGTTTAATACGGAGCAATTGGCTTACGTCCCTGCGAGCAGTCAGCAAGCGTGCAGGATTAATGTACAATGCTGGAGTTATATAGTCAGGGCAGGAAAAGGGAGGGCCGGGAGGTGTGTACAGTAATCAGTCTCAGCTTTGCTAGAGAAAGAACAGCCACAGAGACTTCATTCATGACCGGCGAGGAAGAAGCTATTTTCATTTATGTGTTTATATTACATATAGGGAACATAGAAGATTGATGGTAAAAATAGACAAAGAGGTCCATCAAGTCAGCTCTTTGGGGGGGAAGTTGTTTTTGGTCTTATATTATTTATTTTTCTTCTTTTTTTTTCACATTTTTGTCTAAGAATAGACATTTTTTTTTTAGGGTGGTTTATTTGGGTGAGGGAATATGTGGGAAATGTTATATGAGTGGGTGTGTTTTTTTTTTTTAATGTATTATATTTTATTAGTGTATTTTGAAAAAACAATAAAAAAAAGATTTGATTGAAAAAAAAAAAAAAAAAGAATAAACCTAAGTCTGTTCCAAATTACTTTGTCTAGGTTCACATCTGTGCATGAGCAGTTGATTTTTTTTTTTATTATTATTTTTTTTACTTTTATGTGTTTTTCATGTGTTTGGCCATTTTTTAATGTGTTTTTATGCTTCATGTGTTTTTTTTTTTTAGGCGTAGAAGACTGGTACAGAGACAATTACTCAGCCATGCAACACTGAACCCAAATAAAATGTTTATCATTTTTTTTTTTTTTTTGACAAATAGAGCTTTCATTTAAAGGTATTTAAAGTGTAAGTAAACCCCCCTATCATTTTCAGCCAAGGAAGCGGCCATCTTTGCCTCGGTTTAATCTACAACTGCCATGATGCTGCACATGTGATCAGTTTTAGACACCAGCCATTGGATGGTTTGACAGTTTGGTTGAGAGCACAACCAATGGGAGTGTTACATTTCCGGCATGTGCCGGAAATGAAACTGTTTTATGGAAGGGTTTACTTCCGCTTTAATTACCTTTAATTATTTTATTTTATTCATTTTTTTGCTATATAAATTAAAATATATTAAAAACTTTTGGGGAAAAAAACATGTTATTCATCATTTCAGTTATAACATTTTGCAAATAAATAATCTTTATTCAAAAATTTGGGTCAAAATATAGTCTGCTACATTTCCTTGGTAAAAAAAAAATACCCCAAAATCAGTATTTATTATTAAGGCTCTATTCACACCAATGCGTTTTTTCATGCTTTTTGCACTAACACCAGACTGTATTTTTAACATGGGTTTCTATGGAACACGTTCACATCAATGCATTTTTGTGCATTTTTTGGAAAGGGTCAGGGACTTTTTTAAATGCAAAACGGTGCTTTTTTTTTTTTGGTTCAATAGACTTCAGGCTACATGTGGTGTGAATTCACAGCGAACATGCGAACCGATTGTAGAGTGTATGTTAAAGTGATTGTAAAGTCTCGTTTTTTTTTTTTTTTTGTATGAAAATAACAAACATGTTATACTCACCTGCCCTGTGCAGTTGGTTTTGCACAGAGCAGCCCAGATCCTCCTCTTCTTGGGTTCCTCTTCAGAGCTCCTGGCCCCTCCCTCCTGTCAAGTGCCCCCACAGCAAGCAGCTTGCTGTGGGGGCACCCGAGCATAGCCGCAGCTCCATATGTCCATTCAGACACAGAGCCGCGGTTCGATCCCGCCCCCTCTCTCTCCTGGCTGGCTAACTGACTTTGATTGGCAGCAGCGGGAGCCAATGGCGCCGCTGCTGTGTCTCAGCCAATCAGGAAGGAGAGTCCCGGACGGCTGAGGCACTTGTGCAAATCCCTGGATAGACATGGGGCTACAGGTGAGTATTAGGGGGGCTGCTGCACACACAAGATAAAAAAAACTTCTGTCTTTACAACGACTTTAAGCTAACAACACGCCAAAATAGGTTTGCAAAACGCAGCGCAAATTGATTCTGGTACAGACAAAGAAAAAGGGTCCTGCACGAGTTTGGTGTGAATGCAGTGCGATTTAAGCCATACAAATCCATGGCTAAATTCGCACCCCAGAGACACCGCATGTAATTCGCACAGGAATGCGCTGCGATTCCTGTGCAAATTACAAGCGGTGCCCCGCTTCGCAGCAGTGTGAACCCGGCCTCAATGGAGAAGCTGCAGAAAAGCATGTAGTGCACTTTTACAGCGATTTTGCCGCAATTTGCATTTTTTTCTTTTTTAATCTGCCAAACAAAAAGAAAGCACAAAAAAAACGCTAATTTTGCCAATATCGCTGTAAAATTGCGTTAAAAAAAATGCAAAAAGCACTGCAGAAACGCTCAAAAGCAAACTTGCATAGGTGTGAATGGAGCCTTAGTCAGTAGGAAAGTTATAGAGTCTACAAATATGGTAATTATATCTGAAAATTGATCAGTCCTGGTGTACTGACGGACTGTCTCAATTCTTGAGGCCCTAAAATGCCCGGGACAGGACAAATAATATACCTCCCAAATTACCCCTATTTAGAAAGTACACAGTCCAAGGAATTCAATAAGAAGCATGGTGAGTTTTATGAAGTTGAATTTTTTTTGTCACAATTTTTTAGAAAATGGAAAAATTAAGTAAATTGATCAAATCATTGGTATGGCAGTCAGTGATCAGTATGGTTTTTAAAAAAATGTAAATAATTTTTTTCTTTTTTTAAACTTTTTTCTTTTTTTTTACTATTTTTTTTTCTTTTTTTGAAAAAATGAATCAACAATTCTTTTCACATTTTTTTTTTAACCTACTGTCACCAGAGCAGTACAGCGTAATCAAATGATTGGTGTGGCCAGTATGTTTAAAAAATTAATGAAATAATTATTTTCTTTCTTAAAGTCTTTTTTTTTACTATTTTTTTTTCTTTCTTTTGGTGGTATTTGATCACCTCTGCGTTTTTTTTTTTTTTTTTTTTTGCACTATAAACTAAAAAAGACTGACAATTTTGAAAAAAAACTTTTTTTTTTACTTTTTGCTATAATGCATATCCAATAAAAAATAAAAAAATAAAAAAATAAAATGTCTTCAATAATTTAGGTCAATGTGTATTCTGCTAAATATTTTTGGTAAAAAAAATCCCTATAAACGTATATTGATTATTATTTTTTATACTAGTATTAGCGGTGATCAGCGACTAATACCGAGACTGTGATTTTGCGGCGGAAAATCGGACACTAACTGACACTTTGTGGGAAGCAGTGACACTAATACAATGATCAGTGCTAAAAATATACACTGTCACTGTACTACTGGCTGGGAAGGGGTTAAACATCAAGGGCTATCAAAGGGTTAAATGTGTGCCTAGCTGGTATTTATGTGTAAACTGTGTTATGTGCTTTTACTAAGAGAAGAGATGTATTTTATTCCCTGCTTTTCAGGGACACAAAACCCATAATTCCCCCCCCCCCCCCCCATCAGAACAAAGCTCTGCCTTGTTTACATAGGCAGAGCTCCGTTCTGTGTCTCTGGCCCGACGATTGGCTGGTGCCAGCGGACATCCAGTGCCCGGCACCCGCAGATCGGCTTCTGCTGAAGGTGGAAGTGCAAAATCACATATATATATATATATATATATATACGTAATTCTGCGCAGGAGCACTGCCCTGTAGCAGTATATCTGCTATGGGGCATTCTGGAATTGGTTAAAGTGGTTGTAAACCATTCCTTATGCCCAGTGAAGTGACTGGCCTCAGGTAATACACAGAGATTAAACAAATCCTCCTACATAAGTTGTACCTGTTTATCTGCAGGATTCTCTTCTCTACATCTGTAGAAGTGCTGAATTATAAAGCTTGTATAAGAGTTCAGAATAAAGGGGGAGGAGTGCTGAAGTTACACTGTGCAGAGCTCAGCGAGGAGAGCTCTGGGAGCTGATTGGAGGGAAGGGGCAACCCCCCCCCCCCCTTCACACAGCACACAGGAACAGAGCCGAAGCTGTCAATTTGCTGGAGGTCCCTCCCCTATCACTTTTTTTTCTCTTGGTGTCAGGAAAACTTGTCAGAAGCGATTCATTCTGAGAGCAGAGGAACAAAGCAGCAGACAGAAATGACACTTACTACTCTTAGATGAGATAAGTACACACTATAGAGGGATAAGCTTTGTTCATATTTCATGTCCGAGGTTTACAACCACTTTAACATATTTAAAGGCTTCAGCCATGACCCCCTCCCCCTTTTCCCTTTTATCCTTGTGGCTGTACATTTTAAAACTGAACTCTATCGGCAGATATAAAAGACACAAATAAATGCAGATCTGTTATCCTTAATACTTAATTAAATGCATTTTTTAATACAAGCATTGTAAGTACCTGGATTTAACCCCTTGTCGGGCTCTTGCAGTCCCTGTACAGCATGACTGGAGTGTAAGCAAGGAGCCAATCAATTCATGTGCTGACAAGAGTCTAGTTGATAGGAGGAGAGAGCAGAGTGACAGAGAGATGATCTCAGCAGTGTGCTGCTTCTCCTTTCACTGTTCACTCACAGGCTGGGGGCGGGTCCAGAAGGAGGCGGAGGCAGAGGAGTTGGGTAAATGATGCCAGCCATCAGACTGAGGACATCTAGTGGCAGAAAAATGACTATGGGAAGAAATATTTTGATTAAAGGCAAATGTTGCCGCAAAATGTTATCTTTTAACCAGTTTTTCATTTGGCCAGAATTCTGCTTTAAAGTGTATGTAAAGCCATTTTTTTTTTAGTTTGGGTAGAGATGAGAAGGGTTAAAACCTCTGTCAATTTATTTCTTTGCTGTCTGTGTCCTATGTACATGACAGGAAGTGGGAGGAAATCCTCAGTGAGGGTTATTCCTCCTTTAACCACTTCAGCCCTGGAAGGATTTGCTCCCTTAATGACCAGGCCATTTTTTGCGATACGGCACTGTGTCGCTTTAACTGACAATTACGCGGTTGTATGACGCTGTACACAAACAAAATTGACGTCCTTTTTTTTCCCACAAATAGAGCTTTCTTTTGGTGGTATTTGATCACCTCTGCGGTTTTTATTTTTTGCGCTATAAACAAAGACTGACAATTTTGAAAAAAAATATTTTTTTTTTACTTTTTGCTATAATACTTACCAAAAAAACAAATAAATAAAATAAAAATAAATGTATTCATCAATTTAGGCCGATATGTATTCTTCTACATATTTTTGGTAAAAAAAAAAAAAAAAAAAAATCACAATAGGCGTATATTGATTGGTTTGCGCAAAACTGATCGCGTCTGCAAACTACTGGATCGATTTAGGGACTTTTATTTATTTATTTTACTAATAATGGCGGCGATCTGCATTTTTCAGCGGGACTGTGACGTTGCGGCACACAAATCTGACCCCAAATTACACTTTTTGGGGACCAGTGACATTATTACATTGATCAGTGTTATAAAAAATGCAGTGATCAATGTAAAAATGACACTGGCGGGGCAAGGGGTTAACACTAGGGGGGCAATCAAGGAGTTAAATGTGTTCCCTGGGTGTGTTCTAACTGTAGGGGGGATGGGCTGGCAGGGACATGATAGAGATCACTGTTCCCCGGTGGCGGTGCGTCCATAAGGGCGCACGGGCGCTGCCCCCTCTCTCCTGCCACCCCTCTCTAGCACCAATAGATAGATTCATGCATTGCATAAATCTATATATGGCCGCCGCTGCCCCCCCCCCCCCCTATTCAGGCGCCCGGCCCCCTTTCAGAGGCGCCAGAATTACAGCGGAGGGGGGTGGTTTTGAAGCACCTGATTAGAGCCATGGGCTCTAATAGGCGCCAAAAAAGGTGACTCAGCTGTGTTAGAAAAGTGAATGAATATTCGCTTTACCTAACACTAAACTGCCTCTCTGCCAATCAGGTGCTTGGATCTGTTACCCGTCACCTGATTGGCTGAAACGACAGGCGCTGTGATTGGACGGCAGGCGTCCAATTATAGCAGAGGATGGGAGGAGAGGACGGGAGAAGACATTGAGGAGCATTGAGGAGCTGTCCCACGAGACAGGTAAGTGCAGACGGCGGGTGGCACACTGGCAGCATTTGATATGGCACAGTGGCTGCGTTTGATTGGGCACAGTGGTGGCAATTGATGGGCACAGTAGCAGCAATTGATAGGCACAGTGGCTGCGTTTGATTTGGCACAATAGCGGCAATTGATGGACACAGTGGCTGCGTTTGATGGCACAGTGGCGGCAATTGATGGGCACAGTGACTGCATTTTGTGGGGCACAGTGGCTGCATTTGATGGAAAAGTGGCTGCATTTTATGGGGCACATGGGCTGCGTTTGATGGGCACAGTGGCGGCAATTGATGGGCACAGTGGCTGCGTTTGATGGTACAGTGGGGCTGCAATTGATGGGGTTTTGTTCAGAATTTTTCGGTTTGTTGCGATGCATACTAGCACAATATGCCTTTACCTTGCAGGGTAAGAAAAAAAAAAAAAGCATCCAGCCGTTTACAACCACTTTAAGGCATATAGATCAAGGCAGAATATTTAAAAAAAATCGCATACAGTATGCAGTATATCTCTGTAAAACATTCACATTTGCCCATGTTTTAGCCCTCTAAAGACCAAGTACAGAAAAATACCTATTTATTTGCACTAAGACCTTCATTTCCTATTATGGGCTGACAACACACAGCATTTCTGTGGACTAAGTGGTGTCAGCCCTGCCCAGTTTCCGTTTGCTAAAGTATCCAAACCACTGTATAGGAATTAACTGACTGGTAGTCCAAGGTAAGAAGTGAGAGGCATGCATTGGAGTGGATTTACTAAAGCTGGATCGTGCAAAATCTGGTGCACCTCTGCATAGAAACCAGTCAGCTTCCAGGTATTATTGAGTTAGAAGCTGATTGGCTACCATGCACAGCTGTATCAGATTTTTCACTCTCCAGTTTTAGTAAATCCACCCCATAGTTCTTGTTGAGATAAAAGAGAGCACAGGACTAGAGACAGCTCTACATTTCTGGCAGGATCAACTAGGATTTTTATGCACTATAAAATTGATAAAACAAAATTCTTTCAATGGCAGACCAAAAAAAGTATCAGATAAGAAGAGGTCATTGTTTACAGACACTTAATAGCTCCCGGGACAGGTGTTCTCATTGGAAGATTTAACCTCATCTTTTGTTCTGTTGATGAGTCAAAACTTATTATTAATATTTTTTGGTCTACATCTCTCTGATTCCTTTAGCTGAGTTAGCTTTAGCTTTTTGTCTGTTGCAATCAGTCCACTGGCACTGAGTATATTAGATTGATAAGATTTGTAATACATCTGCTGACTCATTCAATCCTTGGCTGGTTAAAGTGTAATTAAACCCAGACTATGTAAAAAATCTCATTGCATGCTATATAACAGAGTGTTCATACTCACAAAGCCACTAAAGCATTTATTTTGTGTAGAGTGAAATATACCTGGTTGATCCTGCCTTCAGCTGTCCCTCCCATCTTCTCTGTGTCCCCACTGCAGCCTGAGATTGTTTATACCTGCTGGTGTCCTCTACTGAGCATGCTCAATTTCAGTTCCCTTCTAAGCTCTCTTCATTCCCTCCTTTTTCTTATCTGTGCGGCACACATGAGTATAGAATCACACATGTGGGTGTATACACAGTAGTAAATGACACCCCCCTTCTTCCTACTCCTCCATGTTCTCTTATTGCTAAAGCTATTCAGGCAGGATATAGTATGCTTATTGATAACATTCACTAAGAAACTCACAAAAAAAAAAATGTTTTATTATAAATCAGTGTTAAATATGTCAAATGTAATTGCCAATACCTGTAAAGTAAAAAAAAAAAAAAAAAGAGCCTTGGATGTAGATGCCGTCTGAACAAAATTAAGGCTAGTGTCAATGATCTTTGACTCCGCCTACACCATATTAAAGAGTAACTTCACTTTTGTGGGAAAAAAATTGGTAAACAAAAAATAACAATAATAATATAGCGTATACAATTGGGACCCAAGTCATTTTGGAATTAGATGTGTTTAAAAACTTACGGACCGCCCGCCATCATTATACAGCAGAACTTTGAAGCGCAATACCAACAGTATTCCACTTCAAAGTGCCGCCATATAATGACGGTGGGCGGTCTGTAAGTGATTAAACACATCCGCGGACCACCCGCTGAAGAAGAGAATACCGGGCTTATGGCAGCTAGCTGCCATAAGCCCGGTATCCTCTTCTTCAGCAGTTGGTCCGCTTTCAGATAAAAGTGGTCTCAGCGGATTCACCGCAAGATCACTTTTATCGGTGGAGGGAGAGGGGCCCCTCATGCTGCTCTCTGCTTACTGCCCTCCTCCGCTTACTGGAGCCGCCGGCAGCGTCCTCTGCCCTTGCTTGGCATGGAGACGAGGGGAAGATGGCCCCCCGCTCGGCTCTATACAGTTGCAGGGGAAAGTGACGTCAAAACGTCACTTACGCCCATAGCTCTTAACCACTTACGGACCGCCCTCCGTCGTTATACGGCGGCTGTTTGAAGGAGGATATCGTTGTTATGGCTGCAGCTAGCTGCCAAAACCCCGGTATCCCCGTCTTCAGCGGGCGGTCCGCTACAAGATAAAAGTGGTCGCTGCGGCGGATTCGCCGCAGGATCACTTTTATCGGTGGCGGGAGAGGGGGCCCCCCCTCCTGCGGCAAACCGGTGCCCTCCGCAGCTAACCGGAGCCATAGCGGAGGCGATCGCGTCTGTCCCCTGGGCTGACATGGAGACGAGTGAGGGGAAGATGGCCCCCATATAGCACATCAACAACAACAAAAAAACATCTGAGCAATAATGCAATGCAATACAGTAAAATATATCACATAAAACTAAACTAAAAGTAAATTGATTCCCAGGAGTAATCAGCATCCAAAAAAATCAGGTGACAGAGAAATGATCAGTTCCAAAGTGAAAAATATAAATCAGAGTAGATAGTAGTAGAATAGATAACCGAAGAGACGAGGGGGATAAGGACAAGTGAAAGAGTCCAAATTAAAGATGTAAGATGGTAAACATGTCTTTCTGCAATCCTCCCCCAGTAGTGCTAGCCTCTCACCTTTATAGATAGACCCCAACGGGTCTAATGGGGCAACAGTGAACGACCAGCCTGTTGTTGAAGCTTTCCTTACAAGGTTCAAGGGATCGCTGTCATTTTTTTCTCCGGTCTCCACGGTCCTTTCCTAGAAAAAAGTTTCTCCCAATCTGCAAGATAGAAGATAAAAAAGAAGGCTCTCAGCAAGAAATAACTTCATTGCTTCCTCTCCAGTGGGACTTACATTTTTCAATACCCCAAGAAGAGAGGGAACTGGGATCCTTACCATGAACTTATCAAAAATGTCGAGAAACACTATGTTTAGGGTAACCTGACTTAATATTTTCAACATGTTCCCTAATGCCACGTACACACGGTCGGACTTTCCGGCATACTTGGTCCAGCGGACCAGAGTCCGCCGGACAATCCGACCGTGTGTAGGCTCCGGCGGGCTTTTTTTCCCCAAAAGTCCGCCGTACCTAGATTTAAAGCATGCTTTAAATCTTAGTCTCCCGGACTCAGTTTCTGACGGAAAGCCCGTTCGTCTGCCTGCGTCTGTATGCTGGTCCGACGGACCAGATACGACGCAAGGGCAGAGTACTGCATCTCGCACTCGCTGCAATAGGAAAAACAAATTTTCCTATTGCGGCGAGTGCGGGGCATCCCAGGCCCTTAGGTCTGGTATAGATCTTAAGGGGACCCCCCTACGCCGAAAAATCGTCGTGGGGTCCCCCCAAAATCCATACCAGACCCCGATCCGAGCCCGCTGCCCGGCCGGTCAGGAAAGGGGGTAGGGTTGAGCGAGCGCCCCCCCTCCTGAACCGTACCAGGCCACATGCCCTCAACATGGGGGGGTGGGTGCTTTGGGGAAGGGGGGTGCCCTGCGGGGCCCCCCCACCCCAAAGCACCTTGTCCCCATGTTGATGAGGACAAGGGCCTCTTCCCGACAACCCTGGCCGTTGGTTGTCGGGGTCTGCGGGCGGGGGGGCTTATCGGAATCCGGGAGCCCCCCTATAATAAGAGGGCCCCCAGATCCCGGCCCCCCATTCTATGTGAATGAGTATGGGGTACATGGTACCCCTACCCATTCACCTAGGGAAAAAGTGTCAATAATAAAGCACACTAAACAGGTTTTTGAAGTAATTTATTAGACAGCTCCGGGGGGGGTCTTCTTCCGGCTTCGGGGATGCCTCCGGTTCCTCTTCTCCCGGCGTCCGGTTGGTTCTTCTCCGCTCTCTCTGTCCTCTTCTCCCGGTGTTCCAGTTCTTCGGCCGGCTCCTCCGCTGTCTTCATGTCGCTCTCTTGCCAGCGGAGGTCCGGACTTCTGGCTTCTTGTCTTCTTCCCTCTTCTCTTCTCCAGATGTTGACACGACGGTCTCTCTGGCTGGACTGTCTCTTGAGCGTTCCGATGTGACTTATATAGGCGGAGACCCTGCCCCCTTACGCCGTCACAGTCCCTGGGCATGCTGGGACTGTGATGTTTTAGGGGGCGTGGTCACCGGGTGATGTTGACCACGCCCCCTAAAACGTCACAGCAGGGCGCCCCCCCTCCCCCAAAGCACCCACCCCCCATGTTGAGGGCATGCGGCCTGGTACGGTTCAGGAGGGGGGGGGGCGCTCGCTCGACCCCACCCCCTTTCCTGACCGGCCGGGCTGCGTGCTCGGATCGGGGCCTGGTATGGATTTTGGGGGGGACCCCACGCCGATTTTTCGGCGTAGGGGGTTCCCCTTAAGATCCATGCCAGACCTAAGGGCCTGGTATGCTCCACGACGGGGCTCGCAAGGTGTCAATCTCGTCGATAAAAGCGGCGAAATTCACTTCCTTTTCTAGTCCCGTCGTACCCGAGTCACGTTCAAAATGAACGGACTTATCCCTTGCAATGGGTAACACAAATTAAATACCTAGGTCTTCAAATTACGAATTCAGTGACGGAATTCATTAGTCTTAATGTGTCCCCATTACTAGACATCATCTCTAAAAAATTACATTCCTGGAAAAATCTTCCATTGTCACTTATTGGGAAGATAAATCTGCTCAAAATGAAAATACTACCATTACTCCTGTATACCCTTAGAAATTCTCCGGTGTGGATACCAAAAACAGTCTTCAAGTCAATAGACAGTATGATCTCTTCCTTTCTGTGGCAGGGAGGAGTCCCCCGCATTAAACTGACCATTTTGCAGCAGCCGTGGGGGGAGGGAGGCCTAGCGGTACCAAATTTCCAAAAATATTTTTTAGCCGGCCAATTAACGGTGGCACACCGTTGGTTGACCACGCCTTCGGATGACGCAGCTGTGTCGTTGGAAGCGGCATGTGTGGGTTCATATGAAGCACTATCCCACTTGGTATATAGGGGTTTACGGGCTCCCTACTCACTGACGCCCTCCATGCGCTCTGTAATTAGGGCATGGTCCATGACTCAGGGGCTCCGGCCTTCTAGTCCTAATAAATTTTCCCCAAATCTCCCCTTGTGGAGGAATCCTGGTCTGCCGCACTTCTTCGATTACCCGGATCCCATAGTGTGGACAAAATACGGAATTAAGACACTAAATCACATTGTAGTGAATGGCACCCTAATGTCCTTCGACGTGTTAAAATCGCGTTATGAACTACCAAACTCGCATTTTTTCCGGTACATTCAATTAAGGCATGCCTTTCAATCCCAATTTGGAGGAGAACCTCTTGACCTTGAGCCCAGTGATCTAGAACTGCTGACCCGTAGTGACTCGTTGTCTAAACCAGTTTCCAGCATATACAGAGATCTCTTTCAGGAAACAACTAAACTGTTAGAACCCTGCAGACAAGCATGGGAGGCTGTGACCTCAGGGTTGGATAGAGATGACTGGGATGATGTATGGGGAATTGCAATTCAGACTTTGGTCTCCACTAGGGACAGACTAATTCACTTTAAATTCCTGCATAGGATTTATCTGACCCCAGCCAGACTTGCTAGGATGTTTGGGAACCAGCACTCATCTTGCTGGAGGTGCTCCATGCCGCTAGCGAATTTTATGCATATCTTTTGGGAATGCCTACAGGTCAAGGCATACTGGCAAGATGTAGCAGGCTGCATAAGGTCGGTCACCTCTATTTCGATTCCCATGACAGTTGAGGTATGCCTACTGCATTTGGTGGAGCCCCTAGCTACTACCAGGGCTATTAGAACTCTTCTTACTATATTGTTGTTTTATGCCAAAAAGAGGATTATTCTCTCCTGGAAGAGTTCCTCAGCCCCAACCTTGGAGTCCTGGAAGGCATTGGTTAACAAGGCAGTACCATTTTATAAAGCCACTTATTTGAGTAGGGGGGCACTGACCAAATTTGACAAAGTGTGGGGTGGTTGGATGGCATCGGTGGATACGGTGTCAGACTAATTACAGATAACTTATCGCTATTGATATTGATGTATGAGGCCACAAAGGAGGATGTATATGACTAACATACAGGAGCAATATTGACAATTCTGCATTAGGACATATGGTCACTTGTGGGGGGGAGAGTTACTTATCCATGCATAATTCTTAGTACTGGGGTGGGGGCCGGGTCATGCCTTCTGTAATTAGCATTAAGACTCAAGTTGTTAAACAATGAGGGTGCGGTGTCTGCTAGTGCCTTCCTCCAATCTGGAGGCCAACTTGGACAGTATATATCTGGGCAAAAGCTTCGTTGTTTGGGGGGGAGGGAGGGGGGAGTTCTAAACGTATGTCTGTGGTTTTGTATGTAAATGTCCACCGGCAGTTGTGTTATAGTCGGTGGCTGTCGGCCGTATGTGGCCTGTTGTTATTTGTATGCCTTTTAAAATGAATAAAAAAGAATTTCCAAAAAAAAAAAAAAAATGAACGGACTTGTCCGTGTGTGGGCAAGTTTGTTCATTCTGAAAGTCCGCCGTAACTCCGGCGAAAGTCCGTCGGAAAGACGGGCGGACCTAGCCTGCCGGAAAGTCCAGTTGTGTGTAGGCAAGTCCGTCCGTTCAAAAATCCGCCGGTAGTCCGCCGGAAAGTCCGGTGGGAAGAACGTCGGACCAAGTATGCTAGAAAGTCCGCTCGTGTGTACGCGGCATAAGTCTTTTCCAGAGGGGTCTCTTGGTTCTGCCCAAGTACTGGAGATTACATGAACATTCCAGTACATAGACTACACCCTCTGTTTTACATGAGATGAAATCTTTAATAGTATACTTCTTTCCTGCTAATGTTTTAGAAATTTTTCTTTGACATATATTTGATGTATACTTATTTCCTGTTGTATTAGCACTGAACTCTTCCTTTTTCTTTTTTCTAAAGGTCGTATGACGACAAGCATAGTAATTTTGGCATGGATAAAAACCTCAATGAAGGTAAAGGTTTTGTTAGACGGGGGATCCAGAACATTTCTTACTAACAGGTCACGAAGTGTGGGAGCCCTTCTATAGACGACTCTGGGAAGCGTAGGTAATACTTGACTTAAATGGCGATCAGCTGTTAGAATCAGAGTAGATAACCGAAGAGACGAGGGGGATAAGGACAGGTGAAAGAGTCCAAATTAAAGATGTAAGATGGTAAACACGTCTTTCTACAATCCTCCCCCAGTAGTGCTAGCCTCTTATAGATAGACCCCAACGGGTCTAATGAGGCAACAGTGAACGACCAGCCTATTGTTGAAGCTTTGCTCACAGCTTTTAAGGGATCACTGCAACTTTTGTCCAGTCTTTACAGTCTTTTCCTAGAAGAAAGTTTTCTCCCAATCCTATAGGTGGAGCAACAGTAAACGAGCAGCCTGTTGTTGAAGCTTTCCTCACAAGGTCAAAGGGATCGCTGTCACTTTTTCTCCGGTCTCCACGGTCCTTTCCTAGAAAATTTTTTCTCCCAATCCACAAGATAAAAGATCAAAAAGGAAGGCTCTCCATAGTGTAGTAGGTTTAAAGGTTCAAACGTAATTTATTTTAAAAAATCTAAAAACTCCTTTACATCAAAAATGGCAACAGCAGGACAGGCAACCAAAAAACGTGTCAAACAAATGAAAAGACTACCAGTCACGGCCGTAACCGGAAGTGACGTCACCAAGCTCCTCCCAACTAGTTGCGTCACAACACACATGACTTCATCAAGGGTATAGGTGCTGGGTGACCGTGGTGATCTTAAATAGCAATACTAATCATGTAAATGGACAATATGTAAATGAGGCATAAGAGCAAAGGACTCTGGGTAAGTCAGGTTGGCAAAAAAAAAAGGGGGAAGAGCGAAAAAGGAAGAGCGAGAGAAAAAAAAAGGGGGGAAAAGGAAGAACGAAAAAGGAAGAGCGAGAGTGGGAAAAAAAAGGGTGAAGCGCGAAAAAAGAAGAGCGAGAGAAAAAAAAAAAGAGCGAAAAAGGAAGAGTGAAAAAGGAAGAGCGAGAGAAAAAAAAGGAGCAAAAAGGAAGAACATAATAGAAAGAGCGATAAAGGAAGAGCAAAAAAAATATAGACTACACCCTCTGTTTTACATGAGATGAAATCTTTACTAGTATACTTCTTTCCTGCTAATGTTTTATACATTTTTCTTTGACATATATTTGATGTGTACTTCTTTCCTGTTGTATTAGCACTGAACTCTTCCTTTTTCTTTTTTTTAAAGGTCGTATGACGACAAGCATAGCAATTTTTGCATGGATAAAAACCCTTACCCTCAATGAAGGAAAAGGTTTTGTTAGACGGGGGATCCAGAACATTTCTTGCTAACAGGTCACGAAGTGTGGGAGCCCTTCTATAGACGAATCTGGGAAGTGTAGGTAATACTTGACTTAAATGGCGGTCAGCTGTTAGAATCTTCCAGTGTTTTCTAATGATCGACTCAAATTTCTTGAATTGTACATTGTAATCGAGAATTAATGGGATTTCAGTATAGTTAGATTCTTCTTTTTCTTTATTTTTCAAAAGATTATGTCTTTCAATATTTTTCACTTCTTCAATTTTTTTGTTGTAAAAAGGATTTTTCATACCCTTTATCTAAGAATCGCTCTCCGATAAATTCTGCTAGTTGTTTATATTTAGATTCAGATGAATCTGATTGTAAACAAGAAGAATTCCTTCTTAGTCTGACCAGTTGTCCCTTTGGAATATTCAACAACCAGGATGAATGATGACAGCTGGCCATAGAGAGGTAGCTGTTCCAGTCGACTGTTTTGAAGAAAGTCTTGGTCAATATGAACAATGTCGGGAAAGAAGAACTCCAGAACGAAATCACTATCGGGAAAGAAGAAGCCCAACTCCTTATTGTCAGGATCGCCAACATTAGCCCCAATACCGGGAGGGAGGTAACCCCCATGACTATTAAAATAGGAGAAGTCCAATATTAACCTCTAACAGATATGACACTCTGAGAGGGGACATAGATCCCCATAGAACTCCATACATGCGTCATGATCAGGACGTGAGATACCAAAATAACCATGATTATAGCTTACAGCATTTTTTAGAGGAACATCAACGGAGACCCCCAAGAAATCCATATGGAGGAAACGGAGACAGGAGATCCCCAAGACCAGGGACAAGGAGATCTCCCAGGCCAGAAACAAGAAGGAAGGGAAGCGTAGAAAGAAGAGAGGATGCAGAGCAGGGCTCAAAAAGAAAAAAAGAGAGTGAGAGGGAATGGAATCATCAGTCATATTATCATATTAGTGGTATTGAGTTAACACAAGACGAGACTAATACCTTAGATAGGGGACTTAAATTTGCCCCAGAGAAGAATTTTAATCAATTTACAAGATATGTGGACATTCAAAAGTTTACAAGGAAACTCAATATCAAAAAATATATCCTCTCAAAACCCGGAGAAACAAGAAGAAGAATGACCAACCCTGACTGTTATGCACATAGCACTTTAACCACTTGCTTACTGGGCACTTAAACCCCCCTCCTATCCAGACCAATTTTCAACTTTCAGCGCTGACGCACTTTGAATGACAATTGCGCTGTCATACAACACTGTACCCAAATGAAATTTTTATCATTTTTTTCCCCACAAATAAAGCTTTCTTTTGGTGGTATTTGATCACCTCTGCGCTTTTTATTTGTTGTTAAAATTTTTTTAAAAAGACCGAATTTAAAAAAAAAAAAAAAAAATTATATTTTGTTATAAAAAATTTAAAACAGGTAATTTTTCTCCTTCATTGATGTACGCTGATGAGGCGGCACTGATGGGCACCGATAGGTGGCAGTGATGGGCACTGCTGGGTGGCAGTGATGGGCACTGATGGGTGGCAATAATGGGCACTGATCAGTTACACTGATAGGCAGCACTGCTAGGTGGCACTGATTGGCACTACTGGTGGGCATTGATAGGTGGCACTTGTGGGCATTGATAGGTGGCACTTGTGGGCACCGATAGGTGGCAGTGATGGGCACTGCTGGGTGGCAGTGATGGGCACTGATGGGTGGCAATAATGGGCACTGATCAGTTACACTGATAGGCAGCAATGCTAGGTGGCACTGATTGGCACTACTGGTGGGCATTGATAGGTGGCACTTGTGGGCATTGATAGGTGGCACTTGTGGGCATTGATAGGTGGCACTGTGGGCACTGTTAGGTGGCAATGGTAGGTGGCACAGATGAGGCAGATGTGCCTCTTCCACTTCGGGACCGATGTCCCTTGCAGCTGAGCCGGTGGTGGGCTTTTTTTTCTACTCACGCTATCATTGTGAGTAGAAAAACAAAATACGATTACCGATCTTGTGTTTACATCATGTGATCAGCTGTCATTGGCTGACAGCTGATCACATGGTAAGGGGCCGGGACCGGATCGGTGATCACCCGAGTCTCAGTGACCTGGTCACAGCACGCGCCCTACAGGTCACGTGCAAAGGGGAGGCCGTCATATGACGGCCTCCCGGAAATTCAGGTCCGCGCTGTGGCCGTAATTCGGTTAAAGAATAGATCGCTGTTCAATCCACCACCCAAAAGTGATGGACATATTGATGTGTTTAAAAAAAATGGTTACACAGGATTTAAATAAAATGCAGATAAAGAAGGCATGGGACCCAATGGAAATAAGAAAAGGAATAAAGCGGCTTGAAGAGAAAAAGAACATAGTTATAAGACCAGGGGGGATTGTAATACTCTCTAAAGAATCATATAAGAAGGAAATGGAGAAACATCTTGACGATATACTCACATATCAAAAACTTCTGAATAACCCAACCTTGTATTATAAAAAGTATTTATGCAAACTAATAGAGAAGGGAAAAGAAAAGAAATTTCTGAACGAAAAAGAAGCACAATATCTAGCACCTAATACATGTCGAATACCAGTCATATATATACTCCCAAAGGTCCATAAAGATAAAGAGAATCCCCCAGGGAGACCTATCGTGAATGGGATCAATTCGGTGGGAGCTAGACTGGGAGAATACCTCGATTTTTTTCTACAACCAGTGGTAAAGGAGACAAACGCCTATTTGAAAGATAGGAAACATCTGATCCAAATACTTGAGAAAATTACACTTGATGAGGAGCCAATCTATTTAGTTACAGCTGACGTCACTTCACTGTGTTAGCCATCAAGATGCATTATCAGCTGCTAGATGGGCCCTTAGGAAATACAACAATTTGAAGTGTAAACAAAGAAAATACCTGTTGGGGTGTCTAGAATATAGCCTTAGTCACAATTACTTTTGGTATGACCATAATTATTATAGACAAATACAAGGGGTAGCAATGGGGGTTAAGTACGCCCCAAGTGTTGCTAATCTCCATATGGCACAATGGGAAGATGATTTTATATATAACAGACCAAATAAATTAATGTTATATTGAAGATATATTTATGATTTGGAAGGGAGATAGGGAGAGTCTGATGCAGTTTGGCCAAAGTTCAGAAAGAAATGAGAAAAACATCAAGTTAACCTGGGAAATAGTTGAATCAAGAGTCAATTTCCTAGATCTAGAGATCTGGCAGGAAGAGAGAAGAATTAAGACCAAGACTTTCTTCAAAACAGTAGATCGGAACAGCTACCTCTCTATGGACAGTTGTCATCATTCATCCTGGTTGTTGATTATTGCAAAGGCACAACTGGTCAGACTAAGAAGGAATTGTACATCTGAATCTGATTATAAACAACAAGCAGAATTTATTGGAGAGCGATTCTTAGATAAAGGGTATGAAAAATCCTTTTTACAGCTAAAAATTCAAGAAGTGAAAAATATTGAAAGACATAATCTTTTGAAAAATAAAGAAAAAAAAAGAATCTAACTATACTGAAATCCCATTAATTCTCGATTACAATGTGCAATTCAACACTGGAAGATTCTAACAGCTGATCGCCATTTAAGTCAAGTATTACCTACACTTCCCAGAGTCGTCTATAGAAGGGCTCCCACACTTCGTGACCTGTTAGTAAGAAATGTTCTGGATCCCCCGTCTAACAAAACCTTTACCTTCTTTGAGGGTAAGGGTTTTTATCCATGCAAAAATTTCTATGCTTGTCGTCATACCACCTTTAGAAAAACGAAAAAGGAAGAGTTCAGTGCTAATACAACAGGAAAGAAGTATACTATTAAAGATTTCATCTAAATTCTCATGTAAAACAGAGGTTGTAGTCTATGTACTGGAATGTTCATGTAATCTCCAGTACGTGGGCAGAACCAAGAGACCCCTCTGGAAAAGACTTAGGGAACATGTTCAAAATATTAAGTCAGGTTACCCTAAACATAGTGTTTATCAACATTTTTCAGAAGTTCATGGTAAGAATCCCAGTTCCCTCTCTTTTTGGGGTATTGAAAAATTTAAGCCCCACTGGAGAGGAAGCAATAAATTTATTTCTCTTAGCAAATCCGAATCTTGATGGATATTTGAAATGTAATCCTTTGCCCCCCTAGGTCTTAACATCGAGTTTGATTTAAATTGCTTTATTTCTGATTATTGATATCATGTATATATATATATATATATATATATATATTTATTTATATATATATATATATTTATATATATATATATATTTTGCTCTTCCTTATCGGTCTTTCTATTTCACTCTTCCTTTTTTGCTTTTTTTTTTTTTCCCCCTCTCACTCTTGCTTTTTCGCTCATCTGCCCCTTTTTTTTTTCTCTCGCTCTTCCTTTTTCACTCTTCCTTTCTCGCTCTTTTTTTTTTCTCTGCTCTTTCTTTTCCCCTTTTTTTTTCTCTCGCTCTTCCTTTTTCGCTCTTCCTCCTTTTTTTTTTTTTTTTTTACCATTATCTGTTTTTAAACCACTTCTTGTGAGTATGTAACTATATTAGTGAGAGTCTTCTGCTTTGCCAATCTGACTTACCCAGAGTCCTTTGCTCTTATGCCTCATTTACATATTGTCCATTTACATGATTAGTATTGCTATTTAAGATCACCACCGTCACCCAGCACCTATACCCTTGATGAAGTCACGTGTGTTGTGACGCAACTAGTCGGGAGGAGCTTGGTGACGTCACTTCCGGTTACGGCCGTGACCGGAAGTCTTTTCATTTGTTTGACACGTTTTTTTGCTGCCTGGCCTGCTGTTGCCATTTTTATTGTAAAGGAGTTTTTAGATTTTTTTCAATAAATTACTTTTGAACCTTTAAACCTACTACACTATGGAGAACCTTCTTTTTTATCTTCTATCTTGCGGATCGGGAGAAACTTCTTTTTAGGAAAGGACCATGGAGACCAGAGAAAAAGTTACAGCGGTCCCTTGGACCTTGTGAGGAAAGCTTCAACAACAGGCTGGTCGTTCACTGTTGCCCCATTAGAGCCGTTGGGGTCTATCTATAAGGTGAGAGGCTAGCACTACTGGGGGAGGATTGCAGAAAGACATGTTTACCATCTTACATCTTTAATTTGGACTCTTTCACCTGTCCTTATCCCCCTCCTCTCTTCGGTTATCTACTCTAATTTATATTTTTCACTTTGGAACTGATCACCTCTCTCGAGTCACCCGATTTTTTTGGATGCTGATTACTCCTGGGAATCAATTTACTTTTAGTTTAGTTTTATGTGATATATTTTACTGGATTTCATTGCATTATTGCTCAGATATATATTATGGGATGCACCTATTAGGACTTTGAACACTTTTATATGAGTTTATATTTGCCATGAGCATCTAAGAAATTCCTTGTGTTTATTTATTTATTTATTTTTGTTGACATGCTATATTAGCGCTACTTCACTACATGATATACATTTTTAGAGGTGTTGGTTACACTAAAGAAGTTTAGCTGCTTTTTTCATTTAGCACTTTATATGCATGCACTTTATTAATTAGCACTTTATTTGTATTGATACACTGTTGGTAGCGCATTAGTACTTTGCCATATCAAGATGGCCCCCACCCGTCTCCATGACACTGCAGGGCGGAAGCGACGTCAAAACGTCACTTCTACCCATAGCTCTTAAAAGGGCCAATTCATTTTTTTTATTTTTTTTAAATGATATTTTTTTTTTATTGCATTTTAGTCTAAATATGAGATCTGAGGTCTTTTTGAACCCAGATCTCATATTTAAGAGGTTCTGCCATGGCTTTTTTCTATTACAAAGGATGTTTACATTCCTTGTAATAGGAATACAATAGACATTTTTTTTTAAACAGTGTAAAAATAAAAAATAAAACGTAAAATAAATAATAAAATTAAAAAAAAAAAGTAAACGCTCCCCGTCCCGATGAGCTCGCGTGCAGAAGCGAACGCACACGTAAGCAGCACCCACATATGAAAATGGTGTTCAAACCACACATGTGAGGTATCACCGCGATCATTAGAGCGAGAGCAATAATTCTAGCCCTAGACCTTCTCTGTAACTTAAAACATGCAACCTGTAGAATTTTTTAAACGTCGCCTATGGAGATTGTTAAGAGTAAAAGTTTGTCCCCATTCCATGAGCGGGTGCAAATTTGAAGCGTGACATGTTGGGTATCAATTTTCCAGCGTAACATTATCTTTCACAATATAAAAAAAAAAAGTACGCTTGTAAGACCGCTGCGCAAATACAGTGTGACAGATTTTTTTTTTTTAAACAAGATTTTTATTGAGCATATTGACATGTTACATCACATTTTGTAAACAATGGGTCACTATACATCTCATTAAACGATAACATGTTACCTCTACACATATGGCTCATCCAGTTACACATGCTTTGTAGTTATTACTTTCAATATGAAGACCACCTTTTACTCCAGTCAGCCTAATTGTTTTGCTCTTTTTTTTTTTTTTTTTTTTATAAATAAACAGCTCTTTATTTATATGCATATCATATTTTACTAGAAAACCGCTCAGAAGAAGAGCACCTGGACAATCAACATAGATATTGAAACTTTGGCTTCAACCAGAGAGAAAACAGACTCTCAAAAGCCCCCTTCCATGTACAAACTCCCTCCCCTCCCTTCCCATCCCCCCTCATTATTTATCTACCTCTAATGTTGTATGCATCCATTCTTTCAATACTCTACTGTCCACCCTCCTCATCACCTAAAGACTTTCTGCGCCATTGCTCTCCTCCTCTCCTACCGATAAGGTATTTTTGGAGTCAGTCCACCTCCACCACACTTTCCTAAATTTTTTTGGGGGCTCCTCTCGCTTCATATGTCATTCTATACATAAGTACATCATCATTTATTATTTTTATCCACATTCCCAAGTTGAGTTGTTCACCATGAATCCATCGTCGAGCGATCAGTTTTCTCACCCCAAAATAGAGAAGTCTAAGGAATAATTTTGTATTTGTATTTATCTCTTCCTGATCAAAAATTCCCAACAGGCACCTCATGGGAGAGCATATGTTTGGAAGACCAAAGTGGTCAGATATGAACTCAGTCACCTAAGACCACAAGGGTCTTACCTTAGGGCAATCCCATACCATATAGAGGAAAGTTCCCTCCTCTCCCTTACATTTATGACATTCCGAGTTGTCTTTTCTGTGCATTTTAAATAGTCTAGTCGGAGTGTAGTACATTTGGTGTAGATATCGAAGCTGTATCATTCTATCCGTGGAGGAAATCACCGACACAAGATATGTATCGAGTACCTCCTGCCACAGTTCCTCAGTCAGTTCCGGAATGAAAGTCGTCCACCTACTTCTGGTCCTAGCGGTCAAGTCAGGTCCCCCCAATCTAATCTCCTTGTAATATCTAGATATACGCTTGGTCGGCTCAGGGTCTATCAGGACTTTTTCCAGGGTTGTGTTTTGTACCTTCACCTCCCCTCTCCCAAACTGGGCTGTCGCTGCATGTTGCAGCTGGGTATATCTGAACTGCCATGTCCTAGGTACACCAAACTGCTCCCTCAGTTGTGTGAAGGTTAATAGCCTACCATCCTGGTATATGTGATGTAGATATTTTATCCCAAATTTGGCCCATCTATGTCCATCTTCTATTTTGCAGAACTCTTGTAGAGATTTATTGTACCAGAGGGGACAATTAGGTGATAACCATAGCGGGTCATCCATCATTTTCTGCGCACAGAGATGGAACACCTTACCAGGTAGTAACTGCCATAACTGAACCCATCCCCCTCCCTGGTATCTCTTTTCTAAACAAGACGTTCAGTAATGTTTCCTGAGATGTGGCAACAGCCGCCTCTAGTAGAGTAGTGGCATTAGGTATCTGTGGAAAACATCGCCAGTGCAAGAATGTCATTTGGGATGCAAAGAAATAGGATCTCATGTCCGGCATAGCCAATCCCCCCCGGGTTGTTGGTAGTTTCAGGATTGCTAGGGATAGCCTGGGAGCTTTGGTTCCCCACAAGAAATCGACCACAATGGAGTCTATGCGTTTAAACGTTTTCACCGAGACATATACAGGTGAGTTCGATAGAACGTACAACAGCTTTGGCAGGACAATCATTTTAAATAGGTTTATACGACCCATCACTGTCAATGGCATATTCCTCCACCGCTGCACCCTCTCACGAAGAGCCTCTACTACCGGTCTCAAGTTAACATCTAAATTCCCCGCAATGGGAAGTTGAATCACCACTCCCAGATATTTAAAGGATTGGGATAGTTGAATGGGGGATTCCGCCGGGACCCTCACTGTGTCATCTATAGCAAACAGGGATGATTTGCTCCAATTGATACGGAACCCAGAGTAGTCTCCGAATTCCTGTATCAGCCGGAAGGCCGTGGATAATGAAGGACCCGGGTCTTGGAGATACAAAAGCATGTCATCGCTCCTCAATCCCTCCCACCCGAAGTCCATTCAGATGGGGAGTATCCCTTATCTTTGCCGCGAGTGGCTCTATGGCCAAAGCAAAAAGAAGAGGGGATAGCGGGCACCCCTGTCTGGTCCCCCGGAAAACAGAAAAGGGCTCAGATATGATGCCATTCACCCTCACCCTGATCAGTGGGTCAGTGTACAACAGCCTCACCCAGGATATAAATATAGGCCCGAATCCCAATATCTCCAGGAGACCAAACAGATAGGCCCACTCGACCGAATCAAAGGCCTTCTTGGTGTCTAAAGAGGCCACCACCCTCTCCCCGGAATTGTCATGATCCGTCTGTAGGTTAATAAATAACCTTCTAACATTCATTTGTGCACAGCGCCCTTGTATAAAGCCTGTCTGATCCGGGTTAACTAATTTTAACACCACCGACTGCAGTCTCCCCGCCAATACTTTCGCTAGTATCTTGGTGTCGACATTCATCAATGAGATGGGTCTATAGGATTCACACTCTTTAGGATCTTTACCCCCTTTATGTATCAGAACTACCAAGGCCTCCCTCATAGAGGGGGGAAGTTTCCCCTCCCGCCGTGCATTCAGGAATACTTGCAATAATCGGAGTGCTAACCCACCCCTAAAAGTTTTATAGCACTCCGAGGGTATACCATCTAGTCCTGGAGATTTCCTAGGGGCAAAAGAAGCTATCGCCCCCGCCACCTCTTCCACAGATATGTCAGCCTCCAGCTCTGCACGATCTAAATTTGTTAACTTAGGAAGATCAATATCGTTTAGATAAGTTTTTAAGGTGTTCCCTCCCGGTGGGATGCATGACTTATAAAGTTCGTTATAAAATTGAACAAAGACCTGTAGTACACCCTCGGAGTCACTCACCTCCACCCCACCCCTACCATAGATACTCGTTATACAGATGGGTGTGTATTCTGGTCGTGCCAAATATGCCAACAGTCTACTATTCTTGTCCCCAAATTCAAAGATACGTCTACGTTGCGCAAGTCCAAGTTTGGTAGTCTGGTCAGTCAGTATTTCCTTGTATGCCCGTGTCTTATCCTGGAGAGTACACAAACCCTCTCTAGTTGGTCTCCTAACGTATTCTGCCTCAGCTAGAGATACCTCACGTTCCCTGTCCATTATTGAAGATGCCAGTTGCTTCTTGAAGCTACCCACCTCCGCCATGAACACCCCTCTTAGAGTAGCTTTGAATGCCTCCCACTTTATTAGCTCAGAGCCAACTTCCTTATTCTCCTTCCAGAACCGCTGAATAGTCTCATTACATTTAATTTTAACATATTCCTCCTGCAACCAGCTAGCCTCCATCCTCCAGTGTCTGATACCTTGTCTCTGACCCAATACAATATCCACTAGTAAGGGTGAATGGTCCGAGTGCACTCTAGGTAAGTACCTCGCCCCAGCCACCAATTGCAGTCCCTCAGGTTCAACCAATGCCATGTCTATCCTAGATAGTGTTTTATGTGTCTCAGAGTAGCAAGAGTATTCCCTGATCTCTGGGTGTCTCGCTCGCCATGCATCATAGAAGCCATGGCTTGACATCCACCTCGCAAGCGGTGTTGGGGTTCTCGGCGGTGCATCCAACCTGTCCATTGTCGGATCCACCACCGCATTCAAATCCCCCAAGATGAAAATCCTCCCCTCTGCTATCTCAAAAGTCGCTTGAAGCATATCATCCAGATGAGACAGGGAGAAGGGAGGTGGGACATACAAGTTCACAAAGGTCATGAACCTGTTATGCACCTTTATCACGACAACAACATATCTACCCTTGATATCCGTTTTTATTGCATGAATACATATAGGTAGGGATTTAGCCACCAGTGTGGACACTCCCCTAGCAAATGAAGAGTAACTTGCATGATAAGCCCCAGCACAGTGTGACAGATAGTATTGCAATGACCACCATTTTATTCTCTAGGGTGTTAAAAAAAAATGTATAATGTTTGGGGTTTCTAAGTAATTTTCTAACAAAAAAAAGCCCCCAGATTTTAACTTGTAAACAACAAGTTTGAAAAATAGGCCTGGTCTTAAAGTGGTTAACCCCTTGGCGCTGGCTGTACACAAATATGCGGCCTCTTGGTGCCTGGTCCTTAGCACAGAGGGGCCACATATTTGTGTTAATCACCCCCAATTCACTTGTGCCAAGAGCGTGCGCGCTGCGCACTCCCAGCACAGTTTCAGTTGCTTTACCGAAAGGAGCGATCAGGAGTTTTCAGACCACGAGACAGCCAATCACGGCGGTCATGTGATCTTAAGCCACGCTCCACCTCCCGGCATCATACACCTCTTAAAGGACCAGGAGGCGCCAGCGCCAAGAGGTTAAAAATTACCTTTGCTTTTCAATTTGTGATTTTTTGTAAAATGCAATATGGCGACCTGGAGTGTGCAGAACGCCCCCTGAAAATGTAATTTCCTGTTTGTGTGATTGGCTCACTGATTTTACCAGAAGTCTGCAATGCAACAAAAATGTAATTTTTGGTGAGATACTCCCAAAGGGAAATCTCGTCTAAAGGGGTGCAGACCCTGCCACTTCCTCATTAGACCCCTGCAGGTGCAGCAGCTGATTGATAATTACGAAAACACTCTTTTTTTTCTCAACAAAAGTGGAATTACTCTTTAATGCACAAAAAAAAAACACATTTAATATTTAATAAAGATTGTTATTTGATATTTACAGTATAATTTAATTTGAATTGCTCTTCTGAAACAGGTATTATTAGTCATGTGACCAGCTCAGCACCAATCAGGGCTGGCGGGACACAGACACTCTAGACTCTAGAGAGCATACATCAGCAGAGTAATAGAAGCCCCTCCCACAGATCTTTCACTGCAGATGCCAAAGAACAGGGAGAGATCATGTGACCACATAAAAGTAATGCAGGAATAAGGTACTTAGAGAATTTAAAAAAAAATACAGTGGCATTGATACACAGTATCTCACAAAAGTGAGTACACCCCTCACATTTTTGTAAATATTTTATTCTATCTTTTCATGTGACAACACTGAAGAAATGACACTTTGCTACAATGTAAAGTAGTGAGTGTACAGCTTGTATAACAGTGTAAATTTGCTGTCCCCTCAAAATAACTCAACACACAGCCATTAATGTCTAAACCGCTGGCAACAAAAGTGAGTACACCCCTATGTGAAAATGTCCAAATTGGGCCCAAAGTGTCAATATTTTGTGTGGCCACCATTATTTTTCAGCACCGCCTTAAAGGGTTACTAAACCCTCGTCTTTTTTTTTTTTTTTTTTTAAATAACAAACATGTCATACTTACCTCCACTGTGCAGTTTGTTTTGCACAGAGTGGCCCCCGAACCTCCTCTTCTGGGGTCCCTCAGCGGCGCCGGTAGCTCCTCCCCACATTGAGTGCCCCGTCGGAGGCACACCCGTGCGGGCACGCTCCCAAGTCCTGCTTCTGCGTCTATTGACACAGAAAGCAGGACTTAGCCCCACCCCCCAGCGCCACTGGATTTGATTGACAGCAGCGGGAGCCAATGGCTGCACTGCTATCAATCTATCCAATCAGGACACGAGACACCAGCTAGAGCTGGTCTGCTCGTACCCAGGGAGAAGAAAACTGGGGGCTGCAGCACTACAGAAGTTTTTTCTCCTTACTACATAGAATGCATTAAGGTGAAAAACCACGAGGGTTTACAACCCCTTTCACCCTCTTGGGCATGGAGTTCACCAGAGCTTCACAGGTTGCCACTGGAGTCCTCTTCCACTCCTCCATGACGACATCACAGAGCTGGTGGATGTTGGAGACCTTGCGCTCCTCCACCTTCTGTTTGAGGATGTCCCACAGATGCTCAATAGGGTTAAGGTCTGGAGACATGCTTGGCCAGTCCATCACCTTTACCCTCAGCTTCTTTAGCAAGGCAGTGGTCGTCTTGGAGGTGTGTTTGGGGTCATTATCATGTTGGAATACTGCCCTGCGGCCGAGTCTCTGAAGGGAGAGGATCATGCTCTGCTTCAGTATGTCACAGTACATGTTGGCATTCATGGTTCCCTCAATGAACTGTAGCTCCCCAGTGCCGGCAGCACTCATGCAGCCCCAGACCATGACACTCCCACCACCATGCTTGACTGTAGGCAAGTCACACTTGTCTTTGTTCTCCTCACCTGGTTGCCCCCACACACGCTTGTCACCATCTGAACCAAATAAGTTTATCTTGGTCTCATCAGACCACAGGACATGGTTCCAGTAATCCATGTCCTTAGTCTGCTTGTCTTCAGTAAACTGTTTGCGGACTTTCTTGTGCATCATCTTTAGAAGAGGCTTCCTTCTGGGATGACAGCCATGCAGACCAATTTGATGCAGAGTGCGGCGTATGGTCTGAGCACTGACAGGCTGACCCCCACACCCCTACAACCTCTGCAGCAATGCTGGCAGCACTCATACATCTATTTCCCAAAGACAACCTCTGGATATGATTTCATGTGCTGCTTGTTGGCTGGCACTTAATGGAAGTGCCTTTTATGTAAGTGTATACTTCGTATTCCCATCGCACACATTACTGGATAAGCTCTCTTTTTTATGTAAGTGTGTCTTTTATTTTATTAAATATATGCTAGCAGAGAGCCCTGGATGTTTCCTGTTTTATTTGCACATATCGGGACACTGATGATTTGATGCTGCGATCCCTGACCTTTGAGCCTGTGTGGAGATCCGTGTGATCTGCATTCAGAAGGTGTATCCACATCCTCCAAGATTGTGCCCTTCGGGGAAAGCTTTTATGACCCTTTGTTGATTCAGGGGTCCCGGTGTGGTCCGTGGAGGGGAGCAGCAGAGGGTCTTATGGTGAAGGTCACACATTTTGGCACGGAATTTCTAATCTTCATGAATGCACCTTGTCACTTTATTGGGAAATTGGGATTTGCATATTCTCATCATTGCTTATGAACTTTTTTTATGAACTTTTTCAATTAATTTTTCTTACTTATTTGATGTTTATTATCTGGGATTTTTTTTTGTAAATTTGCCTAGAGTGTTCAGCAGCTGTTTTGATCTGTTTTATATTATCTTTTTGCGCTGGTATATTTTACTTTTTATAAGGCCAAAAATAATCAACACTCTACTTGCTATATAGGGGAGCCAAACACAATTTTCCCAGCATCCTATACCTAAACTAGGAGGGCCCTAACACCCAAACACAAGCTCTGCCGGAACCTTCAGCTCATCCCCGGTGACAACACTGCAGGGATTTCACTACAGAACATACAATGTTGTCACCCTGCTGAAGGAAGTTGAACATCAACAGATCTAATGCCAGGATCACAACCTAGTACAACTGTATCACATGTCAGGGACACTCGAATAAACAGTAACTTTGTCCTTTGACCAGAGTTCTCTAACATACTTTAACCACTTCAGCCCCGGAAGATTTTATCCCCTTCCTGACCAGAGCACTTTTTGCGATACGGCACCGCGTCGCTTTAACTGACAATTGCGCGGTCGTGCGACGTTGCACCCAAACAAAATTGACGCCCTTTTTCCACCCACAAATAGAGCTTTCTTTTGGTGGTATTTGATCACCTCTGCAGTTTTTATTTTTTGCGCTATAAACAAAAAAAAGCGACAATTTAAAAAAAAAAAAAGCAATATTTTTTACTTTTCGCTATAATAAATATCCCCCAAAAATATATAAAAAAAACAAATTTTTTCCTTAGTTTAGGCGATATGTATTCTTCTACATATTTTTGGTAAAAAAAAAAAAAAATCGCAATAAGCGTATATTGATTGGTTTGCGCAAAAGTTATAGCGTCTACAAAATAGGGGATAGTTTTATGGCATTTTTATTATATTTTTTTTTATTAGTAATGCGATCTGCGATTTCTATTGTGACTGCGACATTATGGCGGACACATCGGACGCTTTTGACACTATTTTGGGACCACTGTCATTTATACAGCGATCAGTGCTATAAAAATGCACTGATTGCGGTGTAAATGACACTGGCAGGAAAGAGGTTGAACACTAGGGGGTGATCAAGGGGTTAAGTGTGTCCTAGGGAGTGACTCTAACTGTGGTGGGGGATGGGCTACTACTGGCATGACAGCGATCACTGCTCCTGATGACAGGGAGCAGTAGATCCCTGTCATGTCACTAGGCAGAATGGGGAAATGCCTTGTTTACATATGTAAACAAGGCATCTCCCCGTTCTTCCACTCCGTGACACAATCGCCAGGAAACCGGAGGACATCGAGTCCGCGGGACCCACGGCCATGGAGCACTCGGTGGGCGTGCACGCGCCCACAGTGCCGCATCTTAAAGGGGTCGTGCCATTGTGCCAACGCTCGGCATGTGGTTAAAGTTTTACGAAACCCAAGACCCTGCATTCTCTATATCTGGTCTCCCACCATACACAGAACATGGAAATTATTTTAGTAAATATAAACTGCTAAATACCTTTTCTCATCAGCAGTATATAGCAGTCTTGTGGCTTCTATCAGTGTCTGGTTAAAGCTTGTAGGTGGAGTTTTCATTCTCCACTGATTGTCCTCTGAGGCTGCAGGACCCCTGACCCTCTGTCTGGACAGTGCTGATTGGCCCTGTGCTGATCACATGCACTCTCCCAAGAAAAAAAAAAAAAGCAATACACACTAAACTAAGCATGTGCAGAGTGCCCCCAAGGCTCTGTACTATCAGCAGATAGTTTGGGGACTGTGGAAGAAGGGGTGGATCAGAGCAGACAGGATCAAACAGCCTTTTTACACAATGTAGAGGATTAACCCCTTGGGTTCCACAGTGAATATAACAAGCATGTTTTACTGCATATATACAGACTGATTTTACTGTTGTGGGTTTAGTAACACGTTTTAAGCTGATCTTTTTGACATGCATGTTCTTTGAAAAAAAAAAACAATAAAAAGACTGCTGTTCCCCTTTAAGTTTATCTCTAACTGCTTTGCTGTTCAGGGCAACAAAAGAACAAAGTTCAGGAAAAGGAAAATCATAAAATGCAATCATTAAAATCTACTCGGCACCGTCAGATTTTTTTCTTTGGAAGTTAAACATAACATAATGCATTCTTAAATTCCCATGATAGAATAATACGTTTTCTCAAGAACAAAGTCTACAGTATCTCACAAAAGTAAGTACACCCCTCACTTTTTTTGTAAATATTCTATTATATCTTTTCATGTGACAACACTGAAGAAATGACACTTTGCTACAATGTAAAGTAGTGAGTGTACAGCTTGTATAACAGTGTAAATTTGCTGTCCCCTCAAAATAACTCAACACACAGCCATTAATGTTTAAACCGCTGGCAACAAAAGTGAGTATACCCCTCAGTGAAAATGTCCAAATTGGGCCCAATTAGCCATTTTCCCTCCCCGGTGTCATGTGACTCGTTAGTGTTACAAGGTCTCAGGTGTGAATGGGGAGCTGGTGTGTTAAATTTGGTGTTATCCCTCTCACTCTCTCATCCTGCAATCTGCTGCTTAAGTTGACTGACTGCACTGGTTGCTCACTTGCTAGAATCGCCGGCCACCCAACGTCTAGCTAGCAACTAATGACGTCAGTCAGAGGTCGCCCCAGCATTCATAGCGCACTGCGGCCGCCCCATCGGCTAGTGAACAAGCTCCGCCCACCTCTGCCATGTTCTTCAGACAGTGTGGAGAGGGAGCAGAGCGGAAAGACGGCCCTTGATAGCTGGCGCTGCCTTGCTCTGCTGTGAGTGACACACTGTACTGCACAAGGCTGGCGGCCTCAAGTAAGTCTAATGCCCCGTACACACGGTCAGATTTTTCGACGGAAAATGTGTGATAGGACCTTGTTGTCAGAAATTCCGACCGTGTGTGGGCTCCATCACACATTTTCCATCGGAATTTCCAACACAAGTTTGAGAGCAGGCTATAAAATTTTCCGACAACAAAATCCGTTGTCGGAAATTCCGATCGTGTGTACACAAATCCGACGGACAAAGTGCCACGCATGCTCAGAATAAATTAAGAGATGAAAGCTATTGGCTACTGCCCCATTTATAGTCCCGACGTACGTGTTTTACGTCACCGCGTTCAGAACAATCGGATTTTCCGATAACTTTGTGTGACCGTGTGTATGCAAGACAAGTTTGCGCCAACATCCGTCTGAAAAAATCCTAGGATTTTGTTGTCGGAATGTCCGATCAATGTCCGACCGTGTGTACAGGGCATTACACTTAAGTAAGTTCAAGTTGTGCATCAAACACAGCCACTGTCTGTGCCCCTCAAAAGCTATCACTGTGCCCATCAAAGCTGCCACTGTGCCCATCAAACACTGCCACTGTGCCCATCAAACACAGCCACTGTGCCCATCAAACACAGCCACTGTGCCCATCAAACACAGCCACTGTGCCCATCAAACACAGCCACTGTGCCCATCAAAAGCTGCCACTGTGCCCATCAAAAGCTGCCACTGTGCCCACTAAACGCTGCCACTGTGCCAATCAAAAGCTGCCACTGTGCCCATTAAATGCAGCCACTGTGCCCATAAAAAGCTGCCACTGTGCCCATCAAACGCTGCCACTGTGCCCATCAAACGCTGCCACTGTGCCCATTAAACTCATGCGTGATTGTGTAGACAGGGCCCCAGTGCACTGTATTGCTCTTAAGATGGCCTTGGACCTAAACCCTATTGAGCATATGTGGGGAATCCTCAAACAGAAGGTGGAGGAGCGCAAGGTCTCTAACATCCACCAGCTCCGTGATGTCATCATGGAGGAGTGGAAGAGGACTCCAGTGGCCCCCAAGGACAGTAGTAACGCGGTGCACATAGCGTGCGGCAGCCAACAGTGGGTGTGGCCAAATTGCTCTTGCTGACATAATTGCCCTGCCCCCCAGTGATTCTGAACCTGAACCCAGACAGCTGCCCGCAGCTCCCAGGCGGCAACAGATTTGTGTATGACTATCTTGGTTACTTGGGGAGCCACAGCCCGGTCTGAATAATGTGTCCAGGTTTCAGTCCGCTTGAAACCCGGACACAGGATTCCAAACCCGGACTGTCTGGGTGAATCCTGGACAGGTGGCAACCCTAAGCTGGAGGTGCACCTCTGTTAGTCTTTGTAAATCCAGGAAGTGAACAGGCAGCAGCTTCAGCTGCCCACAGTTAAAATGGCTGCAGCCAGACTCAGTGGAGGGAGATTTCTGCAGCATATTTGGCTTATATAAAATAATATAAATTATTAGTTATCTGGTCAAATGCAAAATCTGCATAGGTGTCCCAGTCCCGCCGATGATAGAAATTCATGTCCGTTGGAGGTGCTCACAGGAGGAGAAGTTCTGGGACCCTGTGGGTATAGGGCGGAAGTGATGTCAGCTTGGGGGCGGACCTCCTATACATCTCCTCCAGCACTGTGAGCACCTCCAGCGGCCGTGATTGGCCATTATCGGCGGGACCGGGACACCTATGCAGATTTTGCATTTGACCAGATATGTATTAATGTTATAAAATTTTTAATAAACTGCCCACTAGATGGCGCTTATCCTTTTCTATACACACACAGGAGCCGTGGACGGGAAATTGCATGCGATTCGGACAGGAACCTCACCACATTCCTGTTCAAATCACATGTGATTCTTTGCAGTGCGATTCGCAGGCCATTCGTTTTGTATTGACGCAAATCGCACCACAAAGTATTGGGAGCATTTTCATGAGAAAAGCGAGTATTCGTGAAAATGCTCAGTATCGGCCACCCTCCCTACTCTCTTCCTGCCCTTTCTTTTGCCACAGCTTTTAAAGTTTAGGTCGTCTTAAAAGCGGTATTAAGCCCAAAAGCAAAAATGCAATATATTGCAGCTTACCGAACATTAGATGTGGTGGCTGCATTAGTTTTCTTTTCTTTGGCCCCCCCCCCCCACTGTTTTCATGTTTTCACCTGGTGATCTGGCCAGTTAGACGTCTCCTGTATTAGTGAGTCACAAGTGAGCACCGGAGGCACACCGGACAGCAGCATTGTCATTCTTGGAGGAGGGGAGCGTTAGTTGTACTAGCAGATTTAGATACGCTAACAAACTGAAGCCAAACTCCAGCTCACACTTTATAAACAGTTACGGCAAACTGTTTATTTTATTTTTTTTCCATTTGGGATAAAGGTTTTTACATGAATAAATAAAAGCTGATCCTTTTATTCACCCCCCGCCAGTGTTAAGTGGTTTGTCTCATCCTTGTAAACTGATGCATTCTGCTGGAGGGCTTGTGCTTTTGAAAAATAACACACTTGCTGGCTGGATCACCAGATGAAAATAGAAGAAAAAAAGCCTAAAAAAGTAAAAACCAATGCAGCCATCAATATAATAAATGTTTGCTCTTGGGTTTAATATCGCTTTAAGTCCAGGGCCATTATAAAGTCACTTTGCTGAACTGGTGGTCCATCCATGCATGTAATGCTACCCATACAGAATAGTACATGGGAAGACCTTCTGCAGGTAATGCAGCATGAACATGAACTTTCATTGTATAGAACAGACATGAGGGTCAGGCTATACAACAAACTAGTTAATGACACACAGTGGAGATCCCACAACTGTCATGTGGTGTGTGTGGGAGGATAGTCATGCTGTTAATTAATAATAATAAAGCCTGCAGTGGGGAAAAGGGCAGCTGCAAGGAGCCTGCAGGCAATATTAACCACGTAAGGACCGAGCCTCCTTCTGAGATTTGTTGTTTACAACTTAAAAACATTTTTTATTTTTTTTTGCTAGAAAATTACTTAGACTCACCAAACATTATACTTTTTTTTTTCTAACACCCTAGAGAATAAAATGGTGGTCGTTGCAATACTTTCTGTCACACCGTATTTGCGCAGCGGTCTTACAAGCGCACTTTTTTTGGAAAAAATAATATTTTTTTTAATTATAAAATAAGACAACAGTAAAGTTAGCCCAATTTTTTTTTTATTGTGAAAGATAATGTTCCGCCGAGTAAATTGATACCCAACATGTCACGCTTCAAAATTGCGCCCGCTCGTGGAATGGCGACAAACTTTTACCCTTAAAAATCTCCATAGGCGACCTTTAAAAAAATTCTACAGGTTGCATGTTTTGAGTTACAGAGGAGGTCTAGGGCTAGAATTATTGCTCTCGCTCCACGAATCGTGGCGATACCTCACATGTGTGGTTTGAACGCCGTTTTCATATGTGGGCGCTACTCACGTATCCGTTCGCTTCTGCACGCGAGTTTGGCGGGACGGGGCGCGTTTTTTTTTTTCTTATTTATTTTACCTTTTATTTTTACACTGTTCTTTTAAAAAAAAAATTCTGTCACTTTTATTCCTATTACAAGGAATGTAAACATCTCTTGTAATAGAAAAAAAGCATGACAGGACCTCTTAAATATGAGATCTGGGGTCAAAAAGACCTCACATCACATATTTACACTAAAATGCAATTAAAAAAAAAAAGTAATTAAAATGTTTTAAAAAAAATATCCCTTTAAGAGCTATGGGCGGAAGTGACGTTTTGACATCGCTTCTGTCCTGCAATGATATGGAGACGGGTGGGGGCCATCTTCCCCTCACTCATCTCCATGTCAAGCCAGGGAGAGGACCCGATCGCCTCCACCGCTACCGACAGCACCGAAGCGTGGTGGGAGGGGGGTGGCCCTCTCCCGCCGTCAATAAAAGTGATCTTGCAGCGAATCTGCCGCAGAGACCACTATTATCAGAAACAGAACCACCCGCTGAAGAAGAGGATACCAGGGTTATGGCAGCTAGCTGCTGCCATAACAAAGATATCCCTCTTCAAAGTTAGGACGTGTATCGGCGTGCGGCGGTCCGGAAGTGGTTAGTGATAGGCCTGTTGCCCCCTGCCTGCCTCTTTTTGGGCTTCCATAGTTTAGGTCCTTTTTAACCACTTTAGCCCCGGAAGATTTACCCCCCCTCCATGACCAGGCCATTTTTAGCGATACAGCTCTGCGTTACTTTACTTGAAAATTGCGTGGTCGTATGACGCTGTACTCAAATAAAAATTTTGTCCTGTTGTTCCCACAAATAGAGTTTTTTCTTTTGGTGGTATTTGATCACCTCTGTGGTTTTTATTTTTTGCGCTATAAACAAACAAAAAAAAGACCATCAATTAAGTGTAGCAATGTCGACTACAATTGCAAAGCATAGCGATTCCCCGTCATTTCCATGTACTGTATTGTCCCTCTAGTGCCCAGCGTCACTAACTGACATCATATCCATGAGCCAAACCAAAGGGATTGTGGGATTAGTAGTTCCTCAGAATGACAATTGTGCCGTATGACTATGCACCCGGACTACATATCCCAGGGATCTTTGCTATCATCAGAGAAAATGCTGGGAAGAGCGATAAAAGAGACCAGAGACGCGCCCCACCCTCTCTTCCTCCTGGGCCTGGTGTGTGACGGACCTCTCTGTTCTGAGAGGATGAGGTCGCTGGCTTACCACGCGGTGTACAAGATTCCAACTCAGCCGAGAAGGGCCCATCATTGCCTGCTGATCATCAGATCATCTATCCAGCACCACCCCGATAGTCCGTCAACCCGCACTTTGTGCTTTCGCATCGGATGATCATCGCGAGTGGATCTGCTGCAAGGACGGCTCTCCGGGAGCTGCTGTTCAGAAGGCATTGAATCGGTCTGGTCATTGGTGAGAGGGCAATTGCCCACCTTTGCAAATCTTTCTTTGTTTCTTCCCTGGGACACTGTATACAGACAGCTTTACCCTGGGGTAACACTTGACTGCATCTCTATTTGCATACCTCCCAACTTTCTGAGATGGGAACAGGGACACCTATTAGCAAAAGCATGTAGGCATTGGACACCCCCCCTGCCACGCCCTCTTAAAGGAGAAAAATAGCTTTTTTTTTATCCACTATTATTGCCTTATAATGGCTTTTGAAATGTACAAATGCAGCAATTTAGAAAGTAGACGAAAGGTTTAGCACTGGGAAACACTTTTTGAAAGATAAAAAGTGCATTTTACATACATCTATATAGATCAGACCAAAATGAGGGACAAATGAGGAGGAAAGAGGGACATTTCTCCAAATCAGGGACAGTCCCTCGAAATCAGGGACAGTTGGGAGCTATTCTATTTGAACACTGTACATTAAGGGGTAGGCAACCTCGGCCCTCCAGCTGCGGTGAAACTACAAATCCCATCATGCATCTGCCTCTAGGAGTCATGCCTGTGATGGTCAGGGTCTTGCAATGTCTCATGGGACTTGTAGTTTCAAAACAGCTGGAGGGCCGAGGTTGACTACCCCTGCACCTGTCGCATCAACCACTCCAATAAATACCAGTGCCTTGTTGCTGCACCTAATTGGATACAGTTAATGAGCTCCGACTTCCGGTGAAGACCATCAGGCCTGCAACGGGGACATTACTGCCTTTACCACTTAAAGGGCCCTCATACCGTTCTTGTTTAATTAGGATTAAAAGTTAAATAGCTCGGCCTGGGTTCCCCCTTTAGAAGTCTTGCCAGGATTAATGTTTAACTCTCGCTTATCCTTTCAGGTCATGTGCAAGGGGTACTTCATTGTACATACGTGTATATAATATACTGTTATTGCCAAATCGTATTAACTTGTATTATTGTAGAGGAATTCTTCTACTGAACTAGGACTGTTATCCAAAGTTCAGTTGATCTATTACCTCCTCTGTGCAACAAAGATCTTCCTTGCGTTATCCAGTAAACGTTAATAAAATATAAACTCATTGAGTGGTTTGACTTGTTACTGTAAGGTGCTGCAAAGATGTCTGAACCCAGAGTGTCAGGTGGGTTGGAATGGTCCCAGGGTCATGGTGGTGCAGATGAGCAGGTAGATCCAAGCAGTCCCCAAGGGGGTTGTGCTACATAAGAATAAATAAATAAATAAATAAATATGTATCTATATATATATATATAGATATATATATATATATATATATATATCTATATATATATATATATATATATATATATATATATATATAGATATATCTAGATATATCTAGATATATCTAGATATATATAGATATATATAGATATATCTAGATATATCTATATATATCTATATAGATATATATAGATATATCTATATAGATATCTAGATATATCTATATCTATATCTAGATATCTATATAGATATATATATATATATTTTTACTTTCTGCTTTAAACCATATCCAATAAAAAAATGTAAAATATCAAATGTCTTCATCAATTTAGGCAAATATGTATTCTGCTACATATTTTTGGTAAAAAAGCATATATTGATTGGTTTGTGCATAGTGTCTACAAACTATGGGATTTTTTAAATTAATTTTTATTTATTTATTATTTTTTTACTAGTAAGGGTGGCGATCAGCGACTTATAGCAGGACTGCGATATTGCAGTGGACATTCAGACACTAACTGACACTTTTTGGGGACCAGTAACTCTAATACAGTGATCGGTGCTAATACTATACACTGTCACTGTACTAATGACACTGGCTGGGAAGGGGTTAACATCAGGGGCGATCAAAAGTTTAACTGTGTGCCTAGCCAGTGTTTTAGTGTATTGTGGGAGGTGCTTTTACTAGGGGAAGACATGGATCCTAGTCCCTCCTTTGCAGGAACACAAGATCCATGTCATCCCTCCTGTCAGAACAGCGATCCGCCTTGTTTACATAGGCGGACTACCATTCTGTGTATAGTCACAGCGGGAGCGAGCCGCTGGCAGCACGCATTAGCGCTCACTACCCAGAAGAGCTGGATCACATATATATATATATATATATATATATATATATATATATATATATATATATATACACAGTATCTCACAGAAGTGAGTACACCCCTCACATTTTTGTAAATATTTTCTTCTATCTTTTCATGTGACAACACTGAAGAAATGACACTTTGCTACAATGTAAAGTAGTGAGTGTACAGCTTGTATAACGGTGTAAATTTGCTGTCCCCTCAAAATAACTCAACACACAGCCATTAATGTCTAAACTGCTGGCAACAAAAGTGAGTACACCCCTAAGTGAAAATGTCCACATTGGGCCCAAAGTGTCAATTATTTGTGTGGCCACCATTATTTTCCAGCACTGCCTGAACCCTCTTGGGTATGGAGTTCACCAGAGCTTCACAGGCTGCCATTGGAGTCCTCTTCCACTCCTCCATGACGACATCACAGAGCTGGTGGATGTTAGAGACCTTGTGCTCCTCCACCTTCTGTTTGAGGATGTCCCACAGATGCTCAATAGGGTTTAGGTCTGGAGACATGCTTGGCCAGTCCATCACCTTTACCCTCAGCTTCCTTAGCAAGGCAGTGGTCATCTTGGAGATGTATTTGGGGTTGTTATCATGTTGGAATACTGCCCTGCGGTCCAGTCTCCGAAGGGAGGGGATCATGCTCTGCTTCAGTAGGTCACAGTACATGTTGGCATTCATGGTTCCCTCAATGATCTGTAGCTCCCCAGTGCCGGCAGCTCTCATGCAGCCCCAGACCATGACACTCCCACCACCATGCTTGACTGTAGACAAGACACACTTGTCTTTGTACTCCTCACCTTGTTGCCGCCACACACGCTTGTCACATCTGAACCAAATAAGTTTATCTTGGTATAATCAGACCACAGGACATGGTTCCAGTAATCCATGTCCTTAGTCTGCTTATCTTCAGCGAAATGTTTGCGGGCTTTCTTGTGCACCATCTTTAGAAGAGGCTTCCTTCTGGGATGACAGCCATGCAGAACAATTTGATGCAGTGTGCGGCATATGGTCTGAGCACTGACAGGCTGACCCCTCACCCCTTCAACCTCTGCAGCAATGCTGGCAGCACTCATGTGTCTATTTCCCAAAGACAACCTCTGGATATGACGCTGAGCACGTGACCTCAACCTCTTTGGTTGACCATGGCGAGGCCTGTTCTGAGTGGAACCTGTCCTGTTAAACCGCTGTATGGTCTTGGCCACCGTGCTGCAGCTCAGTTTCAGGGTCTTGGCATCTTCTTATAGCCTAGGCCATCTTTATGTAGAGCAACAATTGTTTTTTTCAGATCCTCAGAGAGTTCTTTGCCATGAGGTGCCATGTTGAACTTCCAGTGACCAGTATGAGAGAGTGAGAGCGATAACACCAAATTTAACACACCTGCTCCCCATTCATACCTGAGACCTTCTAACACTAATGAGTCACATGACACCGGGGAGGGAAAATGTCTAATTTGGCCCAATTTATACATTTTCACTTAGGGGTGTACTCACTTTTGTTGTCAGCGGTTTAGACATTAATGGCTGTGTGTTGAGTTATTTTGAGGGGACGGCAAATTTACACTGTTATATAAGCTGTACACTCACTACAGGTGAGAACATGACCCATAGAAAACCATGCTAAATGGACTGTAGTGTGTCTCTGCAAAACTAAAAATGCACTCAAAAAATGCATAGGTGTGAACCAAGACTTAAGGCTGAAGGTTTTTTACCTTCAGGCATTCTATGTATGAAGATAAGAAACCTTTAGTATGCAGCCCCCCCCCCCCCCCACCCAACTCACACAGGGAAGGTTCGGCAGGAACTGGCCAAGTTTCGATCTATCTATGGGCAGGCTTGTTGTATTGAAGTCCATCTATCAATCAACTTCAGTACAACCAGCCTGACGAGTTTTTCTTGCTCGATCACTGCCGGCGGCTATAACGATTATTGTATTTTCATGGCTGGGAAACCTCCCACTGTCAAAATACAATAGCCCCGCGGGAAGCATTCCTCCATCACCACTGACTGTTGATGTAAGGATCGAGACATTCAAGACCGAACTCTTTCACCCCCTTCCTGCCAAGGCCATTTTTCACATTTCAGCACTGTTGTAATTTGAATGACAATTACTTAGTTATGTACCCAAACGAATTTGATATATTTTTTTTTTTTTTAGACAGATTTTTTTTGGGTGGTATTTAATCATCACTGGGCTTTTTTTTTTACTGTCTAAAGGGAAAAATTGCAAATATTTAAAAAAAAAAAATGTTTTTCCTAGTTTTTGTTACAAAATTTTGCAAATAAATAATCTTTGGTAAAAAAAAATAACCCAGTTCAGTGTTTATTATTACAGCGCTTACCCCCCCCCCCCCAAGCCCCCCCTCCCCAAGGATGCCCCTTGATATGATGAATTCCCTGTTCTGCCACAACTCTTTAACCACTCCAGCTCCGGAAGGTTTACCCCCCTTCATGACCAGGCCATTTTTTGCGATACGGCACTCCGGTACTTTAACTGACACTTGTGCGGTCGTGCGACGCTGTGCCCAAAAAAAATGTATGTCCTTTTTTTCCCACAAATAGAAATTTCTTTTGTTGGCATTTGATCACCTTTGCGGTTTTTATTTTTTGCGTTATAAAAAAAAAAAATGGAACATTTTGAAAAAAAAACAACTATTGTTTACTTTCTGCTACAAAACACATCCAATAATAAAATATAAAAAAAATGGAATTTCTTCATCAATTTAGGCCAATATGTATTCTGTTACATGTTTTTGGTAAACAAAAATCCCAATAAGCGTATATTGATTGGTTTGCGCAAAAGTTAGAGCGTCTACAAACTAAGTGACACTTTTTTGGGGACCAGTGACACCAATACAGTGATCAGTGCTAAAAAAATATGTTACTAATGACACTGGCAGGGAAGGGGTTAACATCAGGGGTGATCAAAGGTTTAAATGTGTTCCTAGGGAGTGCTTTCTAACTGTGTGGGGGAGGTGCTTATAGTGTGAGAAGACAGAGATCCGTGTTCCTGCTTAGAAGAAACACAGGATCTCTATCTTCCCTTGCTTCTGTCGGGAACAATTGTCGGGTCTGATTGGCTCCCTCTGTGTGCAATCACAGAGGAAGTAGGTCTTCGGCAGCGCGCGTGAGCACCGCAGACCCGGAGGCGTGAGATCACGTACCTGTAGTATATGTACGTGGGGCAGTCGGCAAGAGGTTAACCACTTGATTACAGGGCACTTAAACCCCCCTCCTATCCAGACCAGTTTTCAGCTTTCAGCACTGATGCACTTTGAATGACAATTGCGCGGTCATACAACACTGTACCCAAATGAAATTTTTATCATTTTTTCAACACAAATAGAGCTTTCTTTTGGTGGTATTTGATCACCTCTGCGTTTTTACTTTTTGTTAAAAAAAATGTAAAAAACTGAATTTTTTTTTTTTTTAATTTTTTAATTTTTTTATATTTTGTTATAAAAAATTTAAAATGGCTCATTTTTCTCCTTCATTGATGTACGCTGATGAGGCGGCAGTGATGGGCACTGATGGGCGGCAGTGATGGGCACTGATGGGTGGCAGTGATGGGCACTGATGGGTGGCAGTGATTGGCACTACAGGTGGGCATTGATAGGTGGCACTTGTGGGCATTGATAGGTGGCACTGTGGGCACTGTTAGGTGGCACTGTGGGCACTGTTAGGTGGCACTAGTAGGTGGCACTGATGAGGCAGATGTGTCTCTTCCATCCCAGCCGCCAGCGTGAGTAAAAAAAAAAAACGATTACCGATCTTTTGTTTACATCAGGTGATCAGCTGTCATTGGTTGACAGCTGATCACATGGTAAGGGGCCGGGACCGGCCCCTTACTCGGATCGGTGATCAGCCGAGTCTCAGTGACTCGGTGATCACAGCGCGCCTGGCACGCCCACAGGGGAGGCCGTCATATGACGGCCTCCCGGGAATGCAGGTCCACGCTGTGGCCGTCATTCGGCTACAGCGCGGACGTCAGGTGGTTAAGGGGATTCATCCTCTCCATTTGTCCTGTTTACTGTTATTGCCAACAGTGAAAAGGAAAGAAAACTCCAAAAATTGTGTTGTCACCAGAATAGAAAGAGTGGGAAGATCTTCCAATTGGGACACTAGTTCTGATGACGACCAATGATTCCCTCACTTTCAGGGATTTCCTCTCACTTTTTGTTTTGGCTATGGAACAGGAAAGGAAGGTAAATGGGACACAGAGGGCAAAAAAAAATCTTACAGGGGTTAAACATCTCACTTACTTAGTTCTACTTTAACTCACACGGTCAGTTTAAAAAAAAAAACAGATGAAAGGTCCCTACAATTGAAGCTTAGGATTATGTCTTTGGTGGCCTACGTCTCCTACCTTCTCACCATTCCAGTGTTGTAGCCTTCATAAGAGGCTCCAGCTTTCCACTCTTCTGGTGGTGTTGAATGCCCGCGTCCCCCACTGCTCACCTTGGTTCCTTCCTCTGATCACAACACTACAGGACTCAGCTGTGACTTAGGGGTCGGAGGTTGGAACCATGACATGTGGCAGGGAAACACAGGCATCCGATATTCCCAAAAGTGTAGGATGCTAAAGAGTCTTACAGTGGCAGTCCTGGAATGGAGGGAAGGTAGGAGACATGGACCACTATAGAGGTGAGTATAACCACTCTTCTATTATTGGGACTTTTTAGGAATTCTTAAAAAGATCAAAGCTCATTGCAGGGAACTGAACGCACCACCTTAGAACTGTAAAGTCGCATTGCTAGCCAGTGAGCATCATTGCTTTACCAAATCATGACTTGAATCCCTGCCAGCTACAGTACATTTGTCACATGTTTCTGAGAAGTAGCTCAAAGTTTATTATGGATCTGATGCATTTGTTTTATTTCCTTATTTGTATCATGCCGTTTCCTTCCCTTCCTCGTATTTTCATTATTACCCAACACCGTGCCCTTCCTCCCACACACTGCATGACAGTTGTAGGATCTCAGCTACGTATTCTTCTTTTCTTGTTCATATCCTTGGATGACGTGTTTGTCGTAGAGCCTACTGTCTGACCTTCATATCTGTTCTATGCAGTGAAAGGTTGTGTTCACATTGCATTAGATGCTGAAGCTCTATGGGTAGCATTTTCATGTATTGATGGAGCACTTACCAGATTTGCAGGGCTCAGCCATGGAAGACATAGAAAGCAATTAGGCTTCTTAGCCTTGGGTATTTATGTGATAGACCAACACAAAGTGGGACATAATTGTGAAGTAGAAGGAAAATGATAAATGGTTTTCATAATTATTTTACAAATAAATATGTGAAAAGTGGGGGGTACATTTGTATTCAGCCCCCCCCCCCGAGTCAATACTTTGTAGAACCGCCTTTCACTGCAATTACAGCTGCAAGGCTTTTTGGGGATATCTCTACCAGCTTTGCACATCTAGAGAGTGACATTTTTGCCCATTCTTCTTTGCAAAATATCTCAAGCTCTGTCAGATTGGATGGAGAGCGTCTGTGAACAGCAATTTTCACGTCTTGCCACAGATTCTCACTTGGATTTAGGTCTGGACTTTGACTGGGCCATTCTAACACATGAATATGCTTTGATCTAAACCATTCCATTGTAGCTCTGGCTGTATGTTTAGGGTCGTTGTCCTGCTGGAAGGTGAACCTCCTCCCCAGTCTCAAGTCTTTTGCACACTCTAATGCCCCGTACACACGGTCAGATTTTCTGACAGAAAATGCGTGATAGGACCTTGTTGTCGGAAATTCCGACCGTGTGTGGGCTCCATCACACATTTTCCATCGGATTTTCCAACACACAAAGTTTGAGAGCAGGCTATAAAATTTTCCATTGTCGGAATTTCCGATCGTGTGTACAAAAATCCGAAGAACAAAGTGCCACGCATGCTCAGAATAAATAAAGAGATGAAAGCTATTGGCTACTGCCCCATTTATAGTCCCGACGTACGTGTTTTACGTCACCGCGTTCAGAATGATCGGATTTTCCGTCAACTTTATGTGACCGCGTGTATGCAAGACAAGTTTGAGCCAACATCCGTCATAAAAAATCCTAGGATTTTGTTGTCGAAATGTCCGATCAATGTCCGACCCTATGTACGCGGCATAACAGGTTTTCTTCTAAGATTGCCCTGTATTTGGCTCCATCCATCTTCCCATCAACTCTGACCATTTATCATTTTCCTTCCACTTCACAATTATGTGTCACTTTGTGTTGGTCTATCACATAAAATCCCAATAAAATACATTTACGTTTTTGGTTGTAACATGACGAATTGTGGAAAATGTCAAGGGGTTTGAATACTTTTTCTAAGGCACTGAATGTACAAAGCTGCAGGACTCAGTGCACATTTTTAGACCTGCTGTTCGGGGATTGGTTGGTAGGGATCAGAACGTCCTACCAAGGACCCCCTTACAGATGTTAGGGGGTTTACACTACCATGGCCTGCAACATCCCAACTTCTGTTTTGATACTTCTATTGCTTCGGACTGCCGCTAGAGCAGCCAGTGCTCCATTCCCAAACCTGACTGATATACTTTAAATGAACCCTTACTTTTACCCATACAGGGCAAAGTAAAAGGGCAATGTAACTGCCGTATTTCTCTTCCCCAGCAGTATATACTCTTCCTCTTTCCTTTGGTGAAATCGTTTGTTTCCTTTGTTTTCAATAGATACCTTTTATTACACCCAGTGATGTCATCACTGAATCTCTGTACAGTAAAACCTTGGATTAGGAGCATAATTCGTTCTAGAAACATGTTTGTATTTTATCCATAAGTCCTTCAGTTTATAGTCCACATAAAAAGATTATAGCAATGTGATAGGTTGTGTAACCATATAATAGCAGCCTCCACAGGGGGATTAGAAGCAAAATCCAGCAGTATAAAAGAGAAGAGAGGCGCCTCTAAGTGTAGCAATATGGTTACATTTGATGAAGGTACAACATTTAGCAACTCATATGGTTGATGATTAGGCCTCAAGCACACAGGACGTTAAAATAACGTTATAAAAACGCCAGTAGCTTTGCAGTGAGTTTTTCTTACTTTTTCCAACGTTTTTGCAATAGCGTTTTTTAGCGTTTATTAGCGTTTTTCCGCGTTAGCGTTTTTTAGTAGTTTTTTTTTTTTCGAATTTTTTTTTTTTCAATGGATCAAAAATGTTAAACGTTGGTGAGCAACGTTTTTGAGAGTTTATTAGCGTTAGAGTGTTTTTACAGCTGAAAAACGTCTCTCAGAACCTACTGGTCCTGGGTTTTTTTTACAGCTTAAAAACGCCTGTGCCATTTGCAGCTCAAAAACGTCTAGGTGGGCATGAAGCCATAGACTAACATAGACGGGCGTTTTTAAGCTGCAAAAAACGCTCAAAAAAAAACGCTCATAAAAACGTCCGTGTGCATGAGGCCTTAAAAGTGGAACATCTAAGTATGCAGGCATTCGGGGTAAAGCTGTCCACATAGACCATCCCCCGCACCACCGGCTCACTGCTGTCAGTCTGAAATCGTGCCTGGGAAGACTACCCTGCAGTATAGTGACCTGTAAGTGAGGCTTGTACCGCTCATGGATCGCAGAGTGGAAGGGATGTCAATGTCATTGATGGCGGCGCGGAGGACGGTCTATGTGGACAGCTTTATCCCGGGTGGCTTGCATACTTAGATGTGCCTGTTTTAATCATCAACCATGCGAGTTGCTAAATGTTGTACCTTCATTAAATGTAACCTTATTGCTACACTGAGAGGCGCCTCTCTTCTCTTTTATACTCGGTTGGGACATGACGCTACTCATATTTATCAAGACATCTCTTGTATATCAAGTCAAAATGTATTAAAAAATTTTGCTTGTCTTGCAAAACGCTCTCAAACCAAGTTACTCTCAAACCAAGGTTTTACTGTACTTTTCTCTGCAGTGCAGGCAGATCATGGCTGATGGAAGGGGCTGGCAGGGTGCTGTACATAGCTTCCTGAACATATTACAGTACCATGATTCACTGCTCCTCTCAAGGGCCCTCAGCTCTAATGCAAGCAGTGATCTGGCTCTTCAGAGGAGTAATGCAAATATCAAAAGGCCTTTGTAGAGTTACCTCTGCAGAAGTTGCTTGGAATATTGGGTTCCGTGTTCTTTGGTCTCGACTTTGGGAACAAAAGTCCCTTCTGACACACCTGGTTGAATCAAAATTCTCACAAAAAACTTATGGGAGCACAAATATAAACACCCTGCATATGACTAAACGATAGCACTAGGGAGTAAACATGAGACTGCTCAACTGGAGGTAAAGTGAGTATATTATACGGAAATTTAGTATCGGCGCAGAGTGGTACTGCAGATACTTATAGAGTATTCTGTGCCATGTCCTATGATTAGATAGAATAGGAAAGAGATGTGTGGGCTTGGACTTTTTAGGCACGATAACGTTATCCTGCCTAAAAAGTCCAAGCCCACGCATCTCTTTCCTATTCTAAAGTGAGTATATTGTAACTGATTAGGATAAATGGCAATACATACAGAAATACGCACTTAGAAAAAATCAGTTTGTTCACAGTGAGTTTAACAATGCAATCACTAGTTTATAGCAGCTTAGATTTCAACACTACCAAATGAGCAAAGTTAACCCATCAATAAACAGCATCAGAAAAAAAAGTATCTGTATCAAACAGCATTAGTGATAATGACTAATCCCACAACTGTTGGTCCTTGTGAAGCAGCTATCCGGTAGGCAGTTCTTAGCTTTAAAACTTCAGTTGGCTAATGGTGGGGCCCAGTCTTTAAGGTGGTGCACATAAGTACAGTCCCTTTGTGAGAAGGTCTCAAATATTTGGAAGCAACTAGAAAAATTTGCTTCTAAAATCTCCGATAACATAATTCGACTCACTCCCCAAAACTGTCTATTATTCTTCTCAATCCCTGGGCTACCTATACACCAAATGAGACTTATCCATACAATATGTGTAGCAATACACTGGTTGATCGCATATCATTGGAAATCACCAACGATACCTCTAATACATTTGAAAACTAGAATTAATAATATAAATCTCATGGAAAAAATATTTCACACAGTACACAATATGTATCATTTATACGATAAAAAATGGAACCCATGGTTTAACCACTCCAATCAATTCTTCAATTCAGAATAATGATACCTCTCAGAGACTTCAATAAAGATGATATTTTACGATACTAAGGCTATATTACTAATTTACATTTAATAAAAATTTCTTTCAAATATTGAATACATTATGACAATATAACATATTTGTAATTTTCTTTAATATACTTTCATGACATATGTAAACAACTTTTTTGTACCAATGTTTTTACGTTCAATAAAAGTTTGTAAACAAAAAATAACATAAAAAAAAAAAAAAAAAATAAGTACAGTCCCTTTAAACCAGGGGTCTTCAAACTACGGCCCTCCAGTTGTTCAGGAACTACAATTCCCATCATGCCTAGTCATGTCTGTGAATGTCAGAGCTTTACAATGCCTCATGGGACGTGTAGTTCTGTAACAGCTGGAGGGCCGTAGTTTGAGGATCCCTGCTTTAAACTTTGCATGCAGTCATAGAAGCCTCTATGCGGATGGACAGTCTATAGTTTCAGTCTCTGCCAGCAGCGATAACCCAATTGCAGCAGTGGCCTCTCACCAGTCCCAGCTATAAAGCCAACCTCAAGTTGGCAACCTTGGCAGCTCTGCACACAGGTTATCGGCACTCTGGTTCACTGTCTCAGGCCACAGAGTTATAGTAGGCAGGTGTGCGTACATGAACATTGGCACACGCTCTCCGATCTCCACACAGCAAGAGGAAGTCGTCCGTCTACCACCTGGGAAAACAGCTCCTTTCTCCTCTTCCTAACAGTCTCTTCCTGGGAATTGTAGTCCATTGTCTATTGACTTTCGCAGCATGATTCCTCTTTTGAACTATATCTCCCACAATTCAGTGTGGCCTAAATACACCAAAGTCTCTTGAGTGCCTTCTGCTTACAGTCGCCCCCCCTGGCTGGCCAGAAGCGAACAGTGTTAGTTAGTTCAGATAGCCTGGTGGGAGCACAGAGAGCAACTGCAGCATAGAGTCCTAAATTGCTCGCTCTCTCTAGCCCAGCGCCTGGCTACACCTTGGTGCACAAATGTCAGTCTGGAGGAGTGAATGTTCCTAGGCAAGATGCTTTGCATGCAGCCTGCACTAGGTAACACCCACATGCAGGGGCGGACTGACAACTCATGGGGCCCCCGGGTAATAGAAGATTATGGGGCCCCCGGGCTTACAGATGGCCGTCACACCATGAGTAAGTAACAAACAAAACAACATATCGAGTACAGCAGAGTTCTCCCTTACATCAAAGTCCCAACATTCTCCCTATAAATCACAGTCCACAGAGTGCCACCTTACGGCAGAGCACCCCAGTGTGCCACCCTATGGCAGTGCCCCCCAGAGTGTCACCTTCCATCAGTGTCCCCTTACACACACCTTTGCACCTTAGTGCTTGGTGTGGCAGGCAGCTGTCGGGAAAAGGCTTTTAATTAGAAAAAATCCACTTGTTGCAGCCTCTGAACTACCCAAGTGAGTCGTAGAGCCAGCTGAATAGTGAACTGCTGTGGCTGGCCTCAGATCGGGCAGTAGGGCATATGAATAAAGGCCATGCTTGATGTGTGCCATGATATCACTGCACAGGTGTGTACCCAGACCTGCTGCCTGATCTGAGGCCGAGCTCTGCAGTGCACCAATCAGATGGCTCCAAATGGCAACAAGTGCATTTTTCATGTGTATGGGGTTGTTAGATAGACTTCTGTTGAGCAGCAGTGGGCACACCTGGTTCATACAGTATACACACATGCATCCACAGTATACATACATATAGACACACATGCACAGTATACATACACACATACAGTATACATACAGTATACATACCCAGTATACACACACATGCAGTATACATACACACATACAGTATACATACACAGTATACATAAACATACAGTATACATACACAGTATACATAAACATGCAGTATACATACGCACATACAGTATACACACACATACAGTATACATGCAGTACACATACACAGTATACACACACATACATTATACATACAGTACACATACACAGTATACATACAGTATTCACACACATACAGTATCAGTGGCGGTGCGTCCCCCCCTCTCCTGGCACCACTCTATCACCATAGATAGATTCATGCATTGCATGAATCTATCTACGGTCGCCGCTGTCACCCCCTATTCAGGTGTCCGGCCCCTTTTCGGGCGCCGGGCACCTGAATTACAGCGGCGGGGTATTTTTATTTTTGTAAGCACCTGATTAGAGCCATAGGCTCTAATAGGCGTCCAAAAAGGTGAACAGCGGGCGCCATGCTGGGCACTCGCTGTTCACTAAACGTTGTGTTAGCAAAGCGAATGAATATTTGCTTTGCTAACACTGAACCGCCTCTCAGCCAATCAGGTGCTCGGGTCTGTTACCTGTCACTTGACTGGCGCTGTGATTGGACGCCTATCGCAGAGGACGGGAAGGGACGACGGGAGAAGACATCGAGGAGCGTGGAGGACACCGCTCGCCGCCTGCTGCCGTGACCCGCCGCCCCACCGAGACAAGGTGAGTGGCTGCGTTTGATGGGCACAGTGGCTGAGTTTGATGGGCACAGTGGCTACAATTGATGGGCACAGTGGCAGCATCTGATGGGCACAGTGGCTGCGTTTGATGGCACAGTGGCTGCACTTGATGGCACAGTGGCTGCACTTGATGGCACAGTGGCTGCGTTTGATGGCACAGTGGCTGCATTTGATGGACAGTGGCGGCAATTGATGGGCACAGTGGCAACCATTGATGGGCACAGTGGCTGCATTTGATGGCACAGTGGCTGCATTTGATGGCACAGTGGCGGCGTTTGATGGCACAGTGGCTGCGTTTGATGGCACAGTGGCTGCGTTTGATGGGTACAGTACCTATGTTTGATGGCACAGTGGCGGCAATTTATGGGTACAGTGGCTGCGTTTGATGGCACAGTGGCTGCGTTTGATGGCACAGTGGCAGCAATTGATGGGCACAGTGGCTGCGTTTGATGGCACAGTGGCTGCGTTTGATGGCACAGTGGTGGCAATTGATGGGCACAGTAGTGGCCATTTTTTTTGGTACAGTGACTGCATTTGATGGTACAGTGGCAGCAATTGATGGCACAGTGGCTGCATTTGATGGGCACAGTAGCTGCGTTTGATGGGCACAGTGGCTGCGTTTGATGGGCACAGTGGCTGCGTTTGATGGGCACAGTGGCAGCAATTTATGGGTACAGTGGCGGCAATTTATGGGGTTTTTTTCAGTTTGTTTGAGCCCCCCCAAAAAATTTTGGGCACTAACTGCCATTGTACAGTATAATACAGTATACACACACACAATTACACATACACACACACACCAGCACATTTCATCCAAAAATCAGCCTGATTGAACACACTGGCATGCTGGGACTTGTAGTGCCCCAGCAGCTCACAGACATAGGAGGTGGTAATACAGGAGAGGAGGGGACTGTGCCTGTGTACATGGTGGGCAGGTAATGAGTAGGGAGATGTAGTAGAGATTGGGGGAGACATTAAGGACATGTTCTTCCTCCAAGAGCGTTGCACTTCTCACACACAAAATCGATCGAATAGCCTCAGAGACAGGAGGAGCTCTGCTAGAGGAAACACATCCTCCCCCCTCCCTCTCTGCTCACCAGGGTAATCCACTGACTAGAATCAACTTTGTAAAGCTTAGCCAGCTTACCTTATCAGGCAGCAGCCCCTCCCACACTGCAAGCTGACCCCGCCTCCCTCTCCTCCAGCATTCGGCATCTCCTGCTCCTGTGTCAAAAAATCTGCACTGTGGAAGGGGGCATATACAGAGTGTTCCTATTGGCTGAGGGGGCAGTGCAGAGGCGGAGCATATATAATCTCGGGATTTTCACATCAAAATGATGTCGGTGTCAGACATTTCAGGGACAGATGTAAAAATACACAGATTTTTACATACTGTCCCTAATTTTACTGAGGCTGGCCACCCTGATGGGGCCCCCTAGTGGCATGGGGTCCTCGGTCAGTGCCCGAGTAGTCAGAGTCTTCAAGTAAGAAAGTGATACACCTACGCACCAAAGCCTGAGGTGTGCCTTGGCCTGACTGGTCAGTATGCCTGAAAAGAGGGCATACCCTGAATGTAAGAAAAAGTAATATGAGTGAGCCCTGGCCTGACAGAGGAGGAGGCTTAAATAGCCCTCTCAGACTCCTCTCACAAGTACAGGCTAGTCTCTGGCTAGCCTTTACACTTGTAGTCAGAGTCTTCGAGTGAGAAAGTGATACTCCTACGCACCAAGGCCTGAGGTGTGCCTTGGCCTGACTGGTTAGTATGCCTGAAAAGAGGGCAAAAAGACACAAACTTAGGTGAAGAAGGGAAGGTAACAATCCATCAAGTGGAGTAGTGCGTGCCCGGATGGCAACAGTATATATCCGATAAGTGTCCGCTATGACAGAAGAAACCCCCCCGACTCCTTACTTGGTGATGAGACAGAACCCCCTATAGAACCTGCAAAGCTACCCAGAACACAACTAAACGTCCCGTGAACGATTGGACAGAGCCTGAAGCTGAGACGATCCAGACATGAGAATGAACTGCTTGTGAAAGAGAGGATGCGTGGAGGAAGGGGAGCAATTGCTGTCCCGAGGAGCCCCTGCAAAATGATAGCCGAGAAGATCGAAATTTCAACCGGACACCAGTGAAGTGCTCAGTGAAACCCCCCCAAGCCCTGGCCTACCCAAACTGGTATGGGGAAGTGCAAGGGTGAGTGCCAAAGGACAACTGGCAGGAGTTCAAAATGCTAAATACCTGAAGGATGTGATGGAGTAGGTGGATGAGGCCCATGCACTATGGCAATAAGCATTGACAACATGGAAAACCATGCCAGACATAGAGTACTGGTCCCACCTGATTCGTTTGGGTCGTGCTTCAGCTTGTGACCTGGCAACCGAGTCTGAATCCTGAACCGAGGAAGGAGGGCCAGACTCCACCCCGGGGAAATAAGTCCCATGGCATGAAACAGTCATACCCAAAGTGACTGAAACCCCCCTACCTGGAACCGGCTGGGGAACGAAAAAGATGAGTGGACTGACGTCCCTGAGCAGTCTTCCAGGCCACATCCTAGACAAGAGATCAGGGCCGAGAGTGGAATCCAAAATCATGACGACGTTTGCCAAAACCTACCACTTAAGGACCAACAAGGGGATGATGAATGCCAAAGCAGCCCAACCTGAGAACATGAACAAGAGACATGACAGACAACAAGACATGAGAACAACAACGCCCCTCTGTGCCTACCTAAGTATGAGAACATGAGCAGAAATGTCAAGACCACTGCGCGTGAATGAACCTGATGACGGACCCCCCCCTCCCCCTCGTGTAAGTAGTGAGTGAGCCCAAGTAACCTGCCACGCAGAGACAGGTAATTAACTGAAAACTCAGGGCTGGTGTAACCACAGACCGTAGTGGGTAATTGTACAGGTGTGCTGAATGAACGTGCATCGTATGATGTATGTTATATGGGTGAGAAGATTGTGGTCAACAATCACTAACAAACGAAACCTCAGCCCGTATGGATCTGTAGATGTGACAGATCCTGACATGTGAGCCCTAGCTACCTGACGCAGGTACAAACATGAACAAAATGATGAGACATGACAAACAACGAAGATGAAACAGCTACCGGAGTATATGCCGTGACTGAACAACAATGCCCTTATGAGAAATGCTGAGGCTGAACACTGAAGCAGAAACGTTGTGACAGAAATCTTGGGGCAGAAACACAGGACAACAACGCTATGACAGAAAATGCTATGACAGAAAATGCTATGACAGAAATGCTGAACTAAATGCTGAGACAGAAAACGTGATGAGAGAAAAACCTGGGGCAGAAATGCCAAGACAAAAAATGCTGGGGTAGAAAATGCTCTGACAGAACGCAGAGGCAGAAACGCAATGACAGAAATCCTGGGGCAGAAATGCTGAGGCCGAAATGGCATGACCGAAACGCAATGACAGAAACGCTGAGACTAAAATACTGATGGCAGAAATGCAAAGACAGAATCCTGGGGCAGAAATGCTATGACGGAAATGCCGAGACAGAAAAAATTGAGACTGAACGCTAAGCCAGCAATGCTGAGAACACTATGACAGAAAACGCCATGACCGAATAAAGAAAAATGCCATGAAAGAAATCCTGGGGCAGAGAAGCCATGACAGAAATCCTGAGCCAGAAACGCTATGACAGAAATCCTGGGGAAAAACGTTATGACAGAAATGCCGAGACTGTACGCTGAGACAGAAATGCCGGGGCAGAAGTCTATGACAGAAATGCCGGGGCAAAACGCTGAGACGGAAATGCTAGGGCAGAACGCTGAGACGAAAATGCTAGGGCAGAACGCCGAGACGGAAATGCTAAACACTTTTGACAGCAATGCTAGGGCTGAACTCTGAAAGAGAAATGCTGAACGCTATGACAGAAATGCTGGGCAGAACGTTAAGCCAGAAATGCTGAATGCTATGACAGAAATGCTGAACGCTATGACAGAAATGCTGAACGCTATGAGAGAAATCCTGAACGCTATGACAGAAATGCTGGGGAGAACGCTATCACAGAAATGCAGAACGCTTATGAATGCAATGCTGGGCAGACTGCTACGACAGAAATGCTAAACGCTATGACAGAAATGCTGGGCAGAATGCTATGACAGAAATGCTGAACGCTATAACAGAGATACTGAACGCTATGAAAGAAATGCTGAACGCTACGACAGAAATGCTGAACGCTACGACAAAAATGCTGAACGCTACGACAAAAATGCTGAGTGCTACGACAGAAATGCTGAACGCTATGACAGAAATACTCGGCAGAACGTTTAAGACAGAAATGCTGAACGCTACAACAGAAATGCTGAACGCTACGACAGAAATGCTAAACGCTACGACAGAAATGCTGAACGCTATGACAGAAATGTTGAACGCTATGACAGAAAAGCTAAACGCTATGACAGAAATGCTGAACGCTACGACAGAAATGCTGAACGCTATGACAGAACTGATGGGGCAGAAACATCATGACAGAAATAATAGGGCCGAACGCATGACAGAAATGCTGGGGCAGAATGCAACAACAGAAATGCTGAGGCAGGAAACGCTATGACAGAGACGCTATGACAGAAAACCTTTGCCGAAATGCCACGATATGAACACTTGTGACTGAAGCGGTGGATGCCCGGGAGGCGTGCGGGGATCCCCCCACATGATGCCCCACGTGAATACCAGGAGGTGAGCTGTCGGGTGAGCGCTCCCCCGCCATGAGAACTGGGAGACGTGTGGGCGTCCCCTCCACGATGCACGGTGTGGTACCAGGGAGGTGAACTGGCGGGCGAGTGGCAAGTGGGTGGAGGATGGACGTATGGACGGACGCTCCCCCCTCCCCCCAGGCATGAGAGCTGGGAGAAGTGGGCGGGCAGCACCCCGGACAGATGGGGATGTGGGGAAAGTGGGTGGTTGGAGGATGGATGACCGGACAGACGCCCCCCCGCGGCGTGAGTGCCAGGAGAAGCGGGTGCTCGCCCCCCGGCACTGTCCGGAACAGAGGGATGAAAGGAAGAAGCGAGCGGTGGCCCCCTCCCACGACTATGCGGGATTGTGCCCAGCTACGGAGATGGATGGATAGACGCCCCTCCCATGGGAGCCGGGAGAAGCTGGCGGGAAGGCAGCACGCTGACCAGATGGAGCTGGATGATGGATGGACGCCCCCCCGCTCCCCCCCGGCATGAGCGCCAGGAGAAGCGGTCGGCCCCCACAGCTCTGGCAGGCACCTGGATGAAAGGTAGAAGCGGGCGTTAATGGACAGACACCCCCCCTCCCCCCGCACGAGGAAGGAGGGTGGGTGGAGGACGGATGGATGGACGGCCCCTCTCCCTTCCCCCGGAATAATCGCCAGGAGAAGCGGGCGGGCGGCCCCCCTGTGGCACCGCATGCAGAGGAGCAGGCAGCTGGCTGGACATCCCCCCTCAACACCCGGAGAAGCGGGCGGGCAGCTCCCCCCTGGAGCAGGCTGGTAAGGTTAGGGAGGAGCTGGCTAGCAAGCGGCTCCCTCATGGAGCTGAATTACATAGGGAGAGGAGTCGGTGGGCGGGCGGGCTTTAGATCACCCCTCCCCTGCAGAAACACTGGGAGAAGCGGGGACCCGTAAATGTGGGTGCCGAGGGGGGGCCAGGTGGGTGAACAGGAGAACTCTCTGGTGAAGCACCGAGAGAGGCACCGCCACCATCTTGCAGCCGACCCGGAAGTGACGTGTAGGCCCCACCCCCTACTGAACCCAGAAACGCAGACGAGCCCTGGCCTGACAGAGGAGGAGGAGGCTTACATAGCCCTCTCAGACTCCTCCCACAAATACAGGCCTCCGGCTAGCCTTTACACTCAACCCCCCATAATCAGATGGCCACAATAAAGCAGGTTGTTTGCAAAAAAAATAAATAAAATGTTACTGTAACTCAAAAACAACAAACACTTTATTAAGTACAAAGTCCACAACAGACATTGAAGTGTCCTCGTTCGGTTTCCATGGTGGGAACACTCTGACCTTGAATCCATCTAAATGTAGCAAGGCCCCAGGTCTCCTTTAGTCTAATGGGAACCTCCAGAGCAAAGGACAGCTGACATCCTTCTGTATAGAGTGGGTTACAAGGCGTGGTGAGTGTAATGCATGGTGGATTCATGGGCGCCAGACACTTCTTGAATGCAAAGAGATTTATTTTCTCTTGAACAGAACAGTGGGAGAGAGGGTTTAGTGCCAGGGCACCCTTAGATAGTTGCAATGTCAATTAGCAGACTCGGAGACTTCTACAGGTAGACGGCCATGCAGGGAAAGGCATCCAGCAAGACACCACATGCATGTGTAGGAGAGATGTCTCCTATGGCAACAGTCTTAGAACAGTTCCGAACACAAATCGTAATGAACTCCTTTACGTTTATACAATCACTCCTTGTAGACACTCAGCCCACTGAGCTCCCAGTCTCTCTCACTAGACTTGCTAGACATGCTCATTTACTGCCACTGAATCCGTGAGCTCTTCTAATTTTTTTGCGTTAGTATCTTCCTCAAGTGTCTTCCCCACTTCCCTGCTGAGTCCCTGGCTTGGCACTCCAGATACTCCTTAAGAGTTACCCCACTGGTTGGGTCCCTGGCTTGGCACCTGCTGAAGTTTCCCGATTCTTCAGTGTCCCCTGTTGGTGAGAATACTGCTCCGGTACTTGCTTCAGTTACTCACTGTGGTCCCTGGTAACAAGGTGATTGGTTCCTTAGTGGCGTCAGCTTCCCCTCAACCTCCAACCACGACAGGTTCTCCAGCCGGTAGAACTGTCACTTCTGGTTGGACTGCAAGCCACAATCCCAACCCTGCAATACTCTCTCCTGCTTCTGAATAGGCCCTCAGACAGCCTAGGAGCCAGATGTACCTGGGATAGGCCCAATCCTCGGCCTAGCAGCCTGGGCAGCACAACACACGTCCACCCAGACAGCCGTCCAGGTGGCACAGAACCCCGATCACCTGACTCCACCCAAATATATAGGTTCTCCCAGCAGGCCAAGGGATTTAAGAAAACCCCTGCCCATTGGCTGAAATACCCCATATACTCCTAATCTGTCCTTGCTTTGCCCTTGTCTTATCTAATGCCACCCAGCCACCCAGTGGCAGAAGAGAGAAGTGCAGCAATTCCAGACTTACGCCCCATACACACGGTCGGATTTTCCAACGGAAAATGTTCGACGGGAGCTTGTTGTCGGAAATTTCGACCGTGTGTAGGCTCCATCGGACATTTTCCATCGGAATTTCCGTCAAGCAAAATTTGAGATCTGGATCTCAAATTTTCCGACGACAAAATCTGTTGTCGTAAATTCCGATTGTGTGTACACAATTCCGACGCACAAAAGTTCCACGCATGCTCGGAATCGAGCAGAAGAGCCGCACTGGCTATTGAACTTAATTTTTTCTGGCTCGTCGTACGTGTTGTACGTCACCGCGTTCTTGACGTTCGGAATTTACGACAAGATTTGTGTGACCGTGTGTATGCAAGACAAGTTTGAGCCAACATCTGTCGGAAAAAATCCATGGATTTTGTTGTCAGAATGTCCGATTGTGTGTACGCGACATTAGAGTGGACTCAATTGATCCCTAACAATTGGCCAAGGCAGATACATTTAGGAGCAACCCTGCCTAAACCTCAGGATGCTACATAAACAACTCAAAAACATCAAATATTCATGTCCAGTAATGGATGTTTTAATGCTTGCATTTTTAGTTGATATATTGAGAAAAGCTGTTATTGCCCTATGGCCTTCAGTACTTTATTCAACCTGGGCTACGAAACAAAAAATCTATTATCTATTTAAATCCCAATATACTTCTATTTAAGCTGCTATGAGCTGCATTGTACAGGATTAGAGTTATGCCCTGTACACACGGTCGGACATTGATCGGACATTCCGACAACAAAATCCTAGGATTTTTTCCGACGGATGCTGGCTCAAACTTGTCTTGCATACACACCGCCACACAAAGTTGACGGAAAATCCGATCTTTCTGAACACGGTGACGTAAAACACGTACATCGGGACTATAAACGGGGCAGTGGCCAATAGCTTTCATCTCTTTATTTATTCTGAGCATGCGTGGCACTTTGTGCGTCGGATTTGTGTACACACGATCGGAAATTCCGACAACAGATTTTGTTGACGGAAAATTTTATAGCCTGCTCTCAAACTTTGTGTGTCAGAAAATCCGATGGAAAATGTGTGATGGAGCCCACACACGGTCGGAATTTCCGACAACAAGGTCCTATCACACATTTTCCATCGGAAAATCCGACCGTGTGTACGGGGCATTATAATTAGATTGAGACAATTGCAAAACATCACTAACATAAAAAATATATATATAACAGTAAATCCACAGAAAATGAACTATATGGCCGAAACTGGGGGGGGGCAGGGGTCATGTGCCTGGGTGCCGCATAGAGAGGGTCACCACCGCTGACAGGAGCAGTGACGGAGGCATCACTACTCCTGTCAGCTCAGCACCAGGAGCGAGGTGGAGAGAGCCGGGAGGAGGTTGCTGTGCATAGATAGCAGTCAACAGTCCCACTTGTTAGCTGTCTGTCCTTGGATGTTTTCATCCCTAGCTCCATCCCTGTAACTCAATGTGCATCTCCTACCCCTCTACACCTCCGTGTGACCATCACACCCATGTGCAGTATGTATGAACTTAGGCATTCCATTACAAAACCATGAACGTTAAAGACTAGCTTTAATCAAAAAGTTTTATTTTTTTAAATAAGCACAAGGGAATGTGTTTACAAATCAATGAGAAGTGTGCCTTGTGCTGCTGGCCGGGGTTTAGTCAAAATCTTCCACCTACCCCTGTAGTCATGATCTTCTGGTGCTATGGGTGTTAATATGAGCCTCAGGACCTGCCATACGTACTCATCAAGAGTGCTGCTGACAATGCCTGCCCTTTGCACTAAACTCCTCTATTCATATAAGCTGTTCTATAGCTCTATGATTTGAGGAGGTGGACCTTTTATTCATCCACCCACTCTTCATCCATAGTACAGCTTCTATGAGTGGAGGAACGGGGGCGGAAGAGACCGAGATAGTTATCACTCTTGAAGACAGGTTCCTCGACTCATATTAGCCCCCGTTGCACTGAAAGATAACAGTAACACTGTTCCTGTTCAAGTGAATTCCTCTTCTGTTTGTCAAGATGATGTAACGTTCCGTGGGTGAGAAAGTGAAGTATGTGTCCATTAACTTTAATGGTCCTGCTTGTGGGATAATGGAAGTTGGGCCAATAGCAAGGTGGGCAGCAGCCGTACACAAGAGGCTACCGAGCGAGAGAAGACAGTACATTTGTCCCATCTGGTGCCCATTGGGAAGAGTCAGACGGGAGTGAACGATGATGTATGAGGATTTCTGAGATGAGTAGTGAGACCAAAGGCTGAAGGCCAGAGGATACACTGGCTGATTGTAAAGCCCAGAAGCTTCCGGTGGTGTGTTAATGGTCTGGGCCCAGAAGATGTAATGTGAACATAAAGTTTCCCCTTAATGCCTTCATGTATGGAAGTCAACATGGAGGGCTTCAGAAATGGGACCTTATGCTCTTATCTCCTCCGAGTCACATCCACCACAAAACGTCTACTGAACTCACCCAAAACATTTTACCTGTGCAGAGCTATAAGAGGTGAACCTCTCCCTTTCCTTGTACAACTTTACACCTCGTCTCTCTAGGATTGTGGAAGAACCTAATAAAGCATGAAAACATGGCACAGCCAGCTGCTGCAGTAGAGATCTCTCCATAAATTGCTTCAAAAACGTTGTTAATATTTATTCACGATAAGCCATAATATAAATTATAAACAATATTCTTGCTCTTATATCTAGGTTTGTAAGGTGGCCGATGCCATGCAGGTTGTTAAGCCAGTTCCCGAACATAGGGGTCCCGGACTGAAAAACTTTTCAAGGCTAATGAGCCAAAGCTCTAACCTCATCCCACCAGTTTCACAAAATATTCAAGAGATTGGTAACTTTTCTCAGGCCCTCAGCCTAGATAGGAGTACTTAAAGTGGAATTCCTGCCTAACCATAACAATCAAATAATCCGCAGCTCCAGCCCCCCTGTGTCAGCAAGCAGGCAGCTGCAGGGGAGAGGAAGCAGCAACAACAATGGCTGGGGCATGGGAGCCTGTTGTTGACTGTTTTGCTTTGTCTTTTAAGGTTGCTTTGAAGTATAAGCAAGGAAGCATAAAATCCTCTGTAGTGTATTAATGCTTTACTAAACAAAATACTACACATACAAATCTAGGAAAAACAATATAACATATACAGATTTTTACAAAATATGTCTACAACATGCACAAGCTATCTATCCTTTCTAGCAAATAAGCATGTACAAAGTATGTGATAGGCATACACTAAACAGTTAATTAACTTGGTTCTTCCTGGTGATGAAATCTTCTTCCTTTTATTGAGGATCTCTCCAGACTGCTTCTTGGAGTCTTCCAAAAACAACCAGTACTGCTCCTCTGTCTTGAGCACATGGTTGTACTTCAAGTTCTTTTCCCTCCTCCTACTTCCTGCCAACATCATTTCCTGTCCTGAGCTTCATGAACCAGCCCAACAAGTTCATTAAACTAATGAATTGGGGAAGCACATCTTCTACCTATATTTATGTTCTTTAAAAAAAAATCACAAAAATAGCTTTAGCAACACATTTCCTGATGGTGATGGCAGTGGACCCTGCCTGTGTAATGTGCACTTGTAGTCTCCATCGGAAGCCCTTGTGACAGGGTAACAATGCAGGAGAAAATTTCAGGGACAGGACCAAAGTGTTGTCACCTCATAAGAAGAAGTACCTGAACAAGGACCTTTCATTGCAGAATAAAGAATTTCAGTACAGGAGAGGAGCTTGTTCAACTGTGCAAGATTGGCGATTAGGCTGGAGTTCAGCTTTAAAGTCACATCAAAAATGACTCTGTGTTAAATGGTATAATTATATCTCAAAAGATGTTCTCGCTGACAGTTCTCTATAGCTTCCCATTATCAGCACTGGTTAATAATTGACGGCGGCTGTTGATACAGGGAGGAAGTTTGTAAGCAATGAATATTAAATAACACATTTAGCCCCAGGACTTTTCTGCAAATATGTTTTACGCTTTTTTGCACATAAAGCATTGTCATCCCTCATTAGAGAACAGAGAGCACTCCAATAGAGAGGTTAATAATTTATTAAAGCAGCCGGAAAATGGAAGACATGACTGAAGCACAATGACATACTATGTGGATTGAGGGGTGTCACTTTAAACGTAGAATGCAAACACGACATTTCACCGGTAATCCGCAAACCACTTGTGTCAATGACTCTCCTCTACCTTCTGTTATGTTTTACTGTATTTATGTATCAATATTCTAGTCTGATTCTTGTCTAAAATATTACTTAAAAGATGTTTATCATTGTCATGTTTAAATGTGCTGTAATATTTATATATAATGTCCTTTGCTGACCTGACACTAATATATTAAATGGGAAATTTGGCTTAGATTGTGTGGTTTTAAATTGGAATTGGGAGGCTTTAAAGTGACCCTGCCACTCCCGGGGTCAATTGTATCTTATACTTGTAAAAGTAGAGATAATATACTTACCTTTCTGGCAACTCGTGTGTTGAAACACCGCTGCATCACTGCTCCCTGGCCACTGCAAGTATCCAATCCTTTTGGTAGATCGAATACTTGCTGGGTTAACCTCGTGGCGATGAGTGCACGCAAATATTAGGCCTCTCAGAGCGACCGCATATTTACATGCAATAGCGCCAACAGTGCTGTGCCGAGATCGCACGCCCTGTGCACTCCCGGCACAGTGACCAGCGGCTCAAGGAAAACTCCCAATCGCAGGCAGTTTTCCGGACATTTGATCTCCATGGCAGCCAATAATGGCGATCACATGGCAATAAACCCCGCCTCCTGAAGTAGAATTTCAGGCTACTAGCTAGTCAAACTAACAATTCTCTCTCCCCGCTCCCAACACCTATGACTAACCTGTGTAAGAACCATGTAGAGTATATATTTACCTATATTCAGCCTGCTCCAGTCTGGTAATGTGATCCCCTGTGTCAGCCACTGGTAGCTGCATGGGGGAGGAGGGAACACCCAACAACAGCTGGGAATTCCAGGAGTGGTGACGTCACCCATTGGCTTCCATGGCACAGCCATTGTCGGTGCTCCCTTGTCTCCCCTGCAGCTGCTGCTGGCTGACACAGGGAAGCCAGGTCACATGACTGGACCAGAGTGGCCTGAAAATAGGTAATTATATATCTATCTTTCTTAGGTGTCAAGGGGGGAAGGGAGCATTTTTACCACTTTCCATCCTCGCTATAGCCGAATGACAGCTACAGCACAGGCTTCCAGTGCCAGGAGAGCGTCAATAGATGTCCTCCTGTGAACGCGCTGCTTGGCTGCTCACAGAACAGGGTAAAGGGCCAATGACAGTGGGCCCTTTACCACGTGATCATCTCCGAGCCAATGACAGCTGATCAGGAAGTAAACAGAAGCCGGTTATCAGCTTTTTTTCTCCCGATCAGTGTGAGGAGAAAAGAATAAAGCCGGTAACTGGCTTCTGTTACAGAGACATCAGTCCCGATCTGTGCCACATATCAGTGCCCACAAGTGCTGCTAATCAGTGACCACAAGTGCCATCAGTGCCCACCAGTGCCACCTATCAGTGCCCACAAGTGCTGCTAATCAGTGGCCACAAGTGCCATCTATTAGTGCCCACAAGTGCCACCTTTCAGTGCTAATTAGTGCCACCTTTCAGTGCCCATCAGTGCTGCCTATCAGTGCCACCTATCAGTGCTGCCAATCAGTGCCCAGCAGTGCCACCTATTAATGTCACCGCTCAGTGCCCTTCAGTGCCACCTATCAGTGCCTCCTCATCAGCCCACGTCAGTGAAGGAGAAAAATTACAAGTTTGCAAAATTTTATAACAAACTATGTAAACATTTTTATTTTTTTATTTTTTTTTTAATTTTTAGTCTTTTTTTGTTTCTTTAGCAAAAAAAAAAAAAACAGTGATGATTAAATACCACCAGAAGAAAGCTCTATTTGTGTGAAAAAAAAATTATAAAAATTTCATATGGGTACAGTGTTGCATGACCACGCAATTGTCATTCAAAGTGCACCAGCGCTGAAAGCTGAAAATTGGCCTGGGCAGGAAGGGGGTATAAGTGCCCAGTAGACAAGTGGTTAAGACTAGTTAGGTTTAGCCTCGAATTCTACCTAAGTCAGCCCCATCTTGTTAAAAGCATTCTTACGGGTTTATTTACTAAAACTGGAGAGGGCAAAATCTGGTGCAACTGTGCATGGCAGCCAATCAGCTTCTAGCTTCAGCTTGTTCAATTAAGGTTTGACAGAAAAACCTGGAAGCTGATTGGTTTCTATGCAGAGCTGCACCAGATTTTGCTCTCTCCAGTTCGAGTAAATCAACCCCCATAGTGCCAGTGAATTGAAAGCTGGTGTAGGGAAAGCTGATAAACTGCATAGGGAAAGATCGGGGTTAGTCTAGAAACTGTGCTTTAATTCAGATTGCAAGCTCTTTGGGCAATCAACCCCTTTTATCTCAAACCCATGGTTTTGTAAAACCTGAACCATCCTTAAAGCGGAACTTCACCCAAAAGGGTTCCATTTTAAGTCCTCCTCCCCCTCCTTTCCCACATTTGGCATATCATTTTTTTGGGGGAGGTCGGGTACCCAGTTTTGACAGGTACCCGCTCCCACCAGGCGATCTGAGTGGAAGCCCCCCCCCCCCGGCTTCTGGGACTTGTCACGGGTCCCAAAAGACTCTGGGGCTATTCACAAAGCGCAGCTCTTGCATGCAGTGGGCACCTGGCTGAAAGCAGCATAGCCGTCTGCCCACAGTTAGGATGCCGGTGCCGGCTATTGAAGAACTAGACCAGCTGAGGACGGCGCTGGATCCCTGGATAGATACTCTAATGCCCCGTACACACGATAGGATTTTCCAATCGGAGCTTGTTGTCGGAAATTCCGACCATGTGTAGGCTCCATCGGACATTTTCCATCGGAATTTCCATCACACAAAATTTGAGATCTGGTTCTCAAATTTTCCGACAACAAAATCCGTTGTCGTAAACTCCGATCCGACGCACAAAATTCCACGCATGCTCGGAATCAAGCAGAATTGCCGAACTGGCTATTGAACGTCATTTTTCTCGGCTCGTCGTACGTGTTGTACGTCACCGCGTTCTTGATTTGTGTGACCGTGTGTATGCAAGACAAGTTTGAGCCAACATCCGTCGGAAAAAAATCCAGGATTTTGTTGTCGGAAAATCCCATCGTGTGTACGGGCATACGTGTCCTTTTAATATAAGTCAGCAGCTAACAGGATTTGTAGCTGCTGACTATTCAATTTTTTTTCCCCATACTAAACAACCGCTTTAACCACTTGACCTCTGGAAGATTTACCCCCCTGCAATGATGAGGCCATTTTTTGCGATAATGCACTGCATTACTTTAACTGACAATTGCACGGTCATGCAACGCTTTACCCAAATAAAATGTCATATTTTTTCCACAAATAGAGCTTTCTTTTGGTATTTGATCACCTCTGCGTTTTTGCGCTATAAACAAAAAAAGACCGCCAATTTTGAAAAACAAAAAACAATATTTTTTACTTTCTATTATAAAACATATCCAATAACAAATGTAAAAATTAAATTCCTTTATAAATTTAGGCCAATATGTATTCTGCTACATGTTTTTGTAATTATATATATATATATATATATATATATATATATATATATATATATATATATTGATTAGTTTACGTGAACCTTATAGCGTTTACAAACTATGGGGTACATATTCATGGAATTTTTATTTATTTATTTTATTTATACTAGTAATGGCGGCGATCAGCAACTTATAGCGGGACTGTGATACAGCGGCGGAAAATCGGACGCTAATGCCGCGTACACACGAGCGGACTTTCCGTCAGAGTAGACTCTGACGGACTTTCCGACGGAGTTCCGCTGAAACGGACTTGCCTACACACAATAACACCAAAGTCCGTTCGTTTACAACGTGATGACGTACGACGGGACTAGAAACAGGAAGTTGATAGCCAGTAGCCAATAGCTGCCCTAGCGTCGTTTTTTTGTCCGTCGGACTAGCATACAGACGAACGGTTTTGTCCATAGGAATCGAGTCCGTCAGAAAGATTTGAAACATGTTCTATTTCTAAGGTCCGTCAGAATTTTCGAAAAAGAAAAGGTCCGATGAAGCCCACACAGGATCGGAATGTCCGATGGAATGATTCCGTCGGACCTTTTCTGCCGGAAAGTCCGGTCGTGTGTACGCAGCACTTTGACACTTTTGCGGGAACCAGTGACACTAATACAGTGATCAGTGCTAAAAATATACACTGTCACTGTACTAATCACACTGGCTGGGAAGGGGGTTAAACATCTGGGGCGATCGAAGGGTTACATGTGTGTCTAGCCAGTGTTTTTTGTCTACTGTATGTGCTGCTTTTACTAAGGGAAGAGATGGATTTTGCAGAGACACAAAATCTCTCCCTTCCCCCTGTCAGAATGGAGATGTGCCTTGTTTACATAGGCAGATCTTCGTTCTGCGAGTTTTACCAATGATCCGCGTGTCCCGGCGGAAATCCAGTGCCCGGCACCCGCAGATCGGCTTCTGCTGTGACCAATCACTGCCCTTGTGACCCCTTGAGCGCCCCCTAGTGTTAACCCCTTCCCTGCCAGTGTCATTTATACATTGATCAGTGCATTTTTATGTCACTGGTCCCCAAATAGTGTCATTTAGGGTCAGATTTGTCCGCCACAATGTCGCAGTCCCTCTAAAAATCGCAATTAAAACAATAAAAAAATAAATAAAAGTCCCTAAATCTATCCCATAGTTTGTAGATGCAATAACTTTTCCGCAAACCAATCAATATACATCTATTGCGATTTTTTTCTTTTTTTACCAAAAATATGTAGAAGAATATATATCAGGCTGAACTGATGAATAAATTAGTTTTTTTATATATATATATTTTTGGATATGTATTATAGCAGAAAGTAAAAAAAAAAAAAAAAAAAAATTTAATTGGCAGTCTTTTTTTGTACATTGCTCAAATGTGAGGGGGGGATTTACACTGACCATCATGTAACGGGGTATTTTTACGCCACCCACCAATATAAAGAGGGATTTCTACACTGACACCAATGTAATAGGAGCATTTACACCAACCACCAGTGTAAGAGGGAATATACAATGACCTCCCTGGGGAATTTACCATTGTCGAGGGATTTGTACTGACCACCAGTGTAAGGGGAATATACAATGACCACCAATCTAAAGGGGGATTTACACTGACCACCAATGTAAGGGCAATTCTGCACTTACCACCAACGAAAAAGAGAAATGTACACTGATCACCAATGTAATGAAGAATTTACACTGACAACCAATGTAATGGGGGATTTTATAAAAGGGGGGTTTCTACACTGGCCACCAATGTAAGGCGAGATTTACACTCACCACCAATTTAAAGGGGGCTTCTACATGGACCACTAATGTAAGTGAGGACTCGAAACTGACCACAAATGCAAGTTTGGATTTTTTTTACCGATTACCAATATAAAGAGGGGTTTCTACACTGGCCACCAATGTAATGGGGATTTACACTGACCACTAATGTAAAAGGGACCTTCACGCTGGGAACTAGTGTGAATGAAAGGATTGTACACCAAGCCCCAATGTAATGAGAAGATTTACACTGACCACCAATGTAACTGAGACATTTAGCCTGCGTTCACATTTGTGTGTGTGGGGAATGCATGCAAAATCGGTTTCCTGGCACCACAGAAACGTGCTGCCCTTTAGCAGATACACAGAAAGGCCATTTATTGTTAATTACACCCTCACGCATCTGCTGAGATGTGAGTATTCACATGCACCACAATTCATGGCACTGTAGCACAATGTTGTTTTGAAAAAGGGTTCCACCTCCAATTTGCTTACCTTTGCACAACAGGCTGATGTTAAGCTTAATGACCATAGTTGTAGGCAAGACTTGCAAGCATGCCCCTTTACCTCCCCAATGGGCAGCATTCAGCAGCAGTGATGGTGGATATGACCTCAGGGGTGCATGATATACATATGAATGCTGTCTCTATTACATATCAATGCCACAGATCGGCCACCATTTACATATTAATGCGGCCGCTTTTTTCATACCAATGCAGGTTATTTACATATAAACACAGTGTCTGCAGGTGAGTCATCTGTACACAGCAATAGGGCAGAGCTAAGCAGCATTAGTAACAGAACTTCACACTGAGATTTCAGGACAGAGCACGGGACTAAGACCTCAAGGGACAAGGGAATTTAAACTGGGATAGTTGGCAAGTATGAGGCAGCTGCTAAGGGCCCCACAACAATGATGGGGCCCAGGGCAGCTGCCCCTTTTGCCCTGCCTTAAAGAGGTCCCTGCCTTGACGACATCCTGTTGTGTGTCTGCTGTTTCTGACACTGAATATTCACTGAATTTTATGTGCGGTCCTTTGGTGATGTTGAGAGCTGCACTTGAGGCCCCCTGTTCAAGAAAGTTGACCACTACTGCTTTAGAGTAATAAATTAAGTTAAAATCCTCATTTCTATTCTTTCTAGATGGCCTTGGATGTTCAAAAATGAAAGATTTGCTCACCTTGGAAACTTTGTCATGCTGCTACAGAAGGCGCCATCTTATGCTCTGTACACACGCTCGGAATTTCCGACAACAAACGTTCGTTGTGAGCCTGTTGTCGGAAATTCCGACCGTGTGTAGGCTCCATCGGACATTTGCTGTCGGAATTTCCAACAACAAAAATTTGAGAGCTGGATCTCAAATTTTCCAACAACAAACCGAAATTTGGATCGTGTGCACACAATTCCGACGCACAAAAGTCCACGCATGCTCGGAATCAAGCAGAAGAGCCGCACTGGCTATTGAACGCCCTTTTTCTCGGCTCGTCGTACATGTTGTACGTCACCTCGTTCTTGGCGATCGGAATTTCCGACAGCATTTGTGCGACCGCGTGTATGCAAGACAAGTTTGAGCCAACATCCGTCGGGAATAAATCCAGGATTTGGTTGTCGGAATGTCCGATCGTTTGTACACGGCATTAGACTCTATTTAGATCTGAATTTTCCACGGGGTTGCACACATGTGCAGCTACAAGACCAACCATTTGGGGGCTTTAATGTTCAGTTGAGAGCTGACATAAGCACACTGACAACTAAGGCATGCCTCAAATGTAGCATATATAAATAAAAACACGACAGAAAACTATTTGATTAAGGATTTACTAACATGTTTTAAACATTTCTAACTTAAATTTTCTTTTGGGAAACTGTTAAACTGGTGTGTTGAGTTCCACCAATATTTCATCCCATGTAGAAAACACTTATTCATAATATATGAGTTGCTTTTAGAGCTACAGTATGTGAATTAAGCCACCTCTGGCTCTAGAGCTTGGCAAAATACAACTGCTCTTGACCTTGAAAAATATTCTCAATGACTGCCATAAATCAGCCAACCAATGATAGGCATTTCACATCATTGTTTCGTCTTGGAGGTCTGGAAGTGCGTTACTAAAGTCCATTTGTTCTGTCACTTCTGCCATTTTTTGGGATCCCAGGCCAGAAACCATCCGGTAAATGTTGGAGGTTCAAATCCTTGTTTCACGATGGTGATTGGGATGTTCTTGTCTCTTCCACTTGGGTCACTTTCCAGATATCTTTTGGCTGTGAATCGATCAGGAGAAACATAGAAAATTTTATAAGAGGTTGACTGTCCGCATTTATTAAAGGTCAGCATTGACTATTACCTTTTTTTTTTTTTTTTTTTTACAATAGTTTATATCTCCATACCCTCTAGACATAGATGGAAAAAAGAATCTGACAGAGAAACCTAACTAAGGGTGTGCCACATCCCATAATTGCTAGAAACAAAGAATACCCCTAGGTATGGGACTTTTGGAGGCACTACCACAATGCAAAAAAAATAGGTATAAATCTTTTTATTAGACAAACGGTAACATCAAAAATAGAAAAAATATATAATAGTACATGGATGCATTTGAACATGGATACCAAGTGAAAATCAGTCAGATGGTAAATGAACATATCTCCTTGAACCAAGGAGGTATGTTCATTTACCATCTGACTGGTTTTCACTTTGTATCCATGTTCAAATGCATCCATGTGCTTTTATATATATATATATATATATATATATATATATATATATATATATATATATCTTTCTATTTTTGATGTTGCCGTTTGTCTAATAAAATGATTTATACCGATTTTTTTGCATTGTGGTAGTGCCTCCAAAAGTCCCATACCTAGGGGTATTCTTCTTTGTCTCTAGACATAGATGTATCCGAATTTCCAAATCACAATAGTAGTGAATTTCAACGAATTTGAAATAAGTTATAACGAAACAAATTCTAAGTTCGAGTTTGAAAACAAATTTGAATTTGAAAATTAATCCGAATTTGAAAGTAAATTTGAATTCCAAATGGAAATATTGCAATAAATACAGTAAGGTATACAAGTGAAATATACTTAGGGGAGGGTGAAATGGACTTTAATGGTACCATACAAAAAGCTTGGGATAACAATGATTGGTAGAAAAATGTTTTACATTTTATTACAATCACAATTTAAAATACATAGATTTAAAAGAAGGAGGACAAAGCAAAAAGGCTCTATATGGTCACAATTGAACTATTTTCATATGGTAAAACCATTCTAGTATCATATCAATTGTGACCATATAGAGCCTTTTTGCTTTGTCCTCCTTCTTTTAAATATATGTATTTTAAATTGTAATAAAATGTTGGGACGAAGGTACCCCCCCTTTTTTTCATACCTCATTACAATTGCTGGCACTTCTCTTAAAATACAAGTGAAATAAGATGATGATTCCTACTTATATAGACTATGCTTTATAGACTACTGTAGAATAGAAAATAACAGAACATAATAGAATAGAATAGAACAGAACAGAATTTGCATAAAATCAAATAGAATAGAACAGAAAATAATAGAATAGAGCAGAACAGAAAAGAATACAATATAATACAATAAAATTGAATAGAGTAGAATACAATAGAATAGAAAAGAGTAGAATTCAATAAAATAGAATAGAAAATAATAAAATAGAGCAGGGGGTCTCCAAACTGCGGCCCAGGGGCCAGATGTGGCCCTTTGCTTCCCTTTCTCTGGCTCTTGAGCACTATTCCTTCCCTTGATATGAGGCACCTTTCTTCCATTGATACTAAAGATGGGGTACTATTCCTCCCACTGACACCAATGAAGAGGGAACTATTTCTCCCACTGACACCAACAATGGTGCACTATTCCTCCCACTGACACCAATGATGGGGCACTATTCCTCCCACTGACACCAAGGATGGGGCACTATTCCTCCCACTGACACCAATGATGGGGCACTATTCCTCCCACTGACACCAAGGATGGGGCACTATTCCTCCCACTGACACCAATGATGAACGAATAAAGGCCAACAATTAAAAAAAAAATTTTTGTTCATAGTTTGTTATAAAATTTTGCAAACAGGTAATTTTTCGGCTGCACTGATGAGGAGGCACTGATAGGTGGCACTGATGGGCACTGATAGGTCGGCACTGGTAGGTGACCCTGATGAGGAGGCACTGATTGGCAGCATTGATGGGCACCAATTGGCAGCACTAGTGGGCACAGTCTAGCAGCACTGGTGGGCACAGTCTGGTAGCACTGGTGGGACTGCACTGATAATCAGGACACTAAATATTAGTGCCCTGATTATCAGTGTAGAGGTCCCTTTTAGAGAAGCCGGTTATTGGCTCTCTTCTCCTCTCCTCATGCTGTCAGCATGAGGAAAGGTGTGCCAATAACCGGCTTCTGTTTAGATACGTGATCAGCTGTGATTGTGTACAGCTGATCACGGGATAAAGACCTGTTAATTGGCTCTTTACCTCAATCTGAACTAGCCACTGCAGCTCTGTAGCCGTCATTTGGCTATAGTGCGGTCGGCAAGTGGTTAACTTGTTTAAAGAGCTAAGGAACTCTTTTGTGCAATCTATGACCCATAGTATTTACACAGCTAAACAAAATATAGTAATATACCTGCTATCAAGGATTCCTTTTTCTCAACCTCATTTGAGTCATCTCCAATCCAAATAAATATCTGAAAGAAAAAAATAAAGATGAATTATGAGATTTAAGTCTCTTGTACCTTTACTGAGTTTAGGAAAATCCTGCTTAGTGATCCTGAAAGGAAAAATCCCATTCTGGTCTTGTCTGTCCCAGAAGAATTCCTAAAAATACAGAATAGCAGACCATTTCCGGGATGTAGCCGTCTGCGGGTCAATACAAAACGTAAGCAGGGGGCCTGCAACATCTCATGAGTATTTAAAAATATACTCCTAAATTCCTCCCATTAGATAACAAGCATGTGGGAACGTAAACCTCTTCTAGCTAACACATCTCAATGCTTCTGTTCATGAAATAAAGGTGGAAGAAGCAAATGTTCTTGAACCAGGAACAAGTTTGTCCTAGCAGGAGCTACAAGCCGAAAAATCATTGGTTCCAAACAAGGGCATCGCTAATGGGGTGGGGGGGGGGGGAGTGCAGACTACACCTGGGTGACACCCGCCAGAGGTGAAACCAGGGGTGCCAACCATTCCTAAAAAATATGGTTGCAGGAAGCCAAGCATAAAATATGGTTGCTGGTAGCCAAGCATGTCCGAGCCCAACTGGGCTCGGACATGCTTGGCTATTTTCGGCCAGACGGGCGCATGGGCAGTGAGTCAGAGGTATCATGGCGCTGCCTGGCACAATGTTTGAATGAATGGCAGCGTCACAGCAGTGGGCACGCCTCCTGAGTCCCGACCCGCCATCCCACCACCAGGCCACTGTGAGTAGCACGGCCATGGAGTCCCGGAAACTGGAACCCTGCCTTGCACCATCCACCCATGGCTGCTGGAGACTCCCACCACACCACTGTGAGCATGGGAACACAGAGTCCCAGAGACCGGACCCCCACATCTTCCATCCATGGCTGATGGAGTCTCCCATGCCACTGTGAGTACGGCTATGGCCGCAATCTCTGACCATCTCTTGTATCCTCTTACAGTCTCCGACCATCTCTTGTATCCTCTTACAGTCTCCGACCATCTCTTGTATCCTCTTACAGTCTCCGACCATCTCTTGTATCATGTCTGCGGCGGGGGGGGTGACACCATGTTTAAGGCACCGGGTGACACCAACCCTAGTGACGCCACTGGTTCCAAAGTTATACCTGTTATTTTGCCCAAGAAACTATTCTAATCCCTAATTCCTCTTTAGTCATTCTGTCCACTCCATTTTTACCTACTCTCTTCACACTACCTGCTGTCCCATTATGTTCACCTTGTGCCCAACCTGTCCACTCTTTTTTTCTGTCTGCCCACTCTTCTATCCACTTTTACAGAAATAGGAAGGTGTGGTGTTTACCCCAACATCAATCAGTTTTCAGAACAGGTTTGAAGATGTTTAAAGAACATAGATAGCTCTCTGGTGTACAATGACCAACTATTAGGTTCTCAAGGTAGAATCTTCAAGAAAAGGCCGCGGGAGTGCCACAATGTTTCACAAGTCCAGAAACAATGCATTAACTAGTAAGGTTCTCAGGTAAAGCCAACACATTTCAGGGGGTAGATGCTGGCCCCCTTTATCATGGCTAAATATTTTAAGCTGAGGAAAGTCTGGAAAAACTAAGAGATCCTCGGCAAACAAGAGTAGCAAGAGGAAAAACAGATGGTTGTGCAGCCATTTTTTTTTGCTAATGAATACATTGTTTCTAGACTTGATAAATTTTGTGGCTCTCCCATCTCCTTTACTTTAAGGTTTTAGCTACTTTGTGTCAGTAATAAAACATAGGCCTTTAGATACTCTCCATTGGAAACCATAGACATGTTCAATTCAGGTCCTCCCACATTTAGATGCACCTCCACGGCATGCCTAAGATGACACAGGACTAGGCCCGCTATACCTGAATTCACCCTTTTCACCAAGGCATCTCTATGCAGCATGTAGTGTTTGGCTAGCAAAGAAGTCTAGCAGGTCATAATGCTCTTCTGCACCCCTCCAGAAAAGACTCCATTGCTCGTAGTTTGAGAACATTTGGTATGCAGTAAGTCAACAACTGATCCTACAATATTTACCTGTTCCCAGGTATCCAGCATCATTGCATCATCTTCTGCCAGATCTTCCTGGGTAAATTCTCCGGGTACTTCTTCAACCTACATCAAATATATGTCACAAATGTTATTAAAACAATTCACCAGCAGCCAAATGCAGTATCAGCAGGTCACACAATATGGACATATAATTATTAAAAACTAACAATTTAGCTTCATTGGAATTTCTAATATTTCACCACTTTTTTCTACATAGTAGAATTTAGTTTGACATTTTTCATTGTAAGTATGTTCTTAATGTTCATTCATTTTTTAAGTCATTAGTGGGGTCAAATTCACATTCATTTTTGACCACAGTAATGAGAAAATTTGAAGGAGCTGGGTGGACTCAAAATTGCGTTGAAGCCGTTATAGCCTTACTTATAGAATACTAAAATACAGAAAGTCACAGCATTTATAGATCCTAAGGTCCACTTCCAAACAAATTAAGGAGGCGGGACCCAGTAATTAAAATCAATCAAAGAGAAAATAACATTTAAAGTGATTGTAAAGCTTTGTTTTTGTTTTGTTTTTTTTTTGTTTTTTTTAAATAACAAACATGTTATACTTAACTCCTCTGTGCAAGGGTTTTGGCCTTCTTTTCTGGAGTCCCCCTGGAAGTGCTCCTGGCTCCTCCTCTTCGCGAGTGCCCCCACGGAGAGCCGCTTTCCATTGGGGGACTCATGTGGGCACCCTCCCGATTCCTGCTGCTGCGTCCATTGACACAGACAGCAGGACTCGGCCCCGCCCCCCGGCTCCCGTGTCACTGGATTTGATTGACAGCAGTGGGAGCCAATGGCTCCCTCTGCTATCAATCGATCCAATGAGGCCTGAGAGAGTGGCTGGCACTGCTGGGCTCGTTGCTGGAACGATCGGGCTCAGGTTAGAAAAACAGGGGGTCTGGGGAGGGTTTACAAGTACTTTAAAAAAAGAAGAAAAAACAGCAAGCATTAAGGCCATTACATCTGAAACTTGTTTGTTGTATTCAATGGGTTTTCTATATGTAGACAATAAAAAAAATGTATATTTTGAAGTTCACCAAGTTGCCGGCTAATATTCACTACTATGTTGACCCATCAACTTCTGGAGAACTAAAAAGTGAATGTTTTAACATACTGCATAGGTTTGTTTTGCAGGAAGGAAAGGTTTGCTATGTAGTAAGCAATCACAGCAGAACACAAACTGGTCCATGAACTTCTGTAGAACTTGTAAAGATATGAGGTTACTTTCAGTTTAGGCCTAATATAAAGAATACTCATGCTAGAGAACACATTTAGTAAATCAACCCCATAGTGTCAGAGGCGATGCGGAGGCGGAGGACTGTGTCTGTGTACCGACTCCCGAATGAATGGAAGCAAGCAAACATTCATTGATGGGCACTGGTAGGCTGCATTGATGGGCGCTGGTAGGCTGCATTGATGGGCACTGGCGAGGCTGCATTGATGGGCGCTGGTAAGCTGCATTGATGGGCACTGGTAGGCTGCATTGATGGGCGATGGTGAGGCTGCATTTGATGGGCGATGATGAGGCTGCATTTGATGGGCGTTGGTGGGCTGCATTGGATGGGTGCTTCATTAAAAAGGTAGAGTATACATAGGCAGGGCAAAGGGGGTGGAGTCAGGGGTGGAGCCAAGGGGGTGGCAAAATGAGGTTTCGCCTAGGGTGTCAAAAATCCTTGCACCAGCCCTGTGTAGACAAATTGGGCCCAAAGTGTCAATATTTTGTGTGGCCACCATTATTTTTCAGCACTGCCTTAACCCTCTTGGGCATGGACTTCACCAGAGCTTCACAGGTTGCCTCTTCCACTCCTCCATGACGACATCACGGACCTGGTGGATGTTAGAGACCTTGCACTCTTCCACCTTCCGTTTGAGGATGCCCCACAGATGCTCAATAGGGTTTAGGTCTGGAGACATGCTTGGCCAGTTCATCACCTTTACCCTCAGCTTCTTTAGCAAGGCAATGGTTGTCTTGAAGGTGTGTTTGGGGTCATAATCATGTTGGAATACTGCCCTGCGGCTCAGTCTCTTAAGGGAGGGGATCATGCTCTGCTTCAGTATGTCACAGTACATGTTGGCATTCATGGTTCCCTCAATGAACTGTAGCTCCCCAGTGCCGGCAGCACTCATGAAGCCCCAGACCATGACACTCCCACCACCATGCTTGACTGCAGGCAAGACACACTTGTCTTTGTACTCCTCACCTGGTTGCCCCCACACACGCTTGACACCATCTGAACCAAATACGTTTATCTTGGTCTCATCAGACCACAGGACATGGTTCCAGTAATCCATGTCCTTAGTCTGCTTGTCTTCAGCAAACTGTTTGCGGGTTTTCTTGTGCATCATCTTTAGAAGAGGCTTCCTTCTGGGATGACAGCCATGCAGACCAATTTGATGCAGTGTGTGGCGTATGGTCTGAGCACTGACAGGCTGACCCCCCACCCCTTCAACCTCTGCAGCAATGCTGGCAGCACTCATACGTCTATTTCCCAAAGACAACCTCTGGATATGACGCTGAGGACGTGCACTGTTCTGAGTGGAACCTGTCCTGTTAAACAGCTGTATGGTCTTGGCCACCGTGCTGCAGCTCAGTTTCAGGGTCTTGGCAAACTTGTTATAGCCTAGGCCATCTTTATGTAAAGCAAAAAAAATTTCAGATCCTCAGAGAGTTGTTTGCCATGAGGTACCATGTTGAACTTCCAGTGACCAGTATGAGAGTGAGAGCGATAACACCAAATTTAACATACCTGCTCCCCATTCACACCTGAGACCTTGTAACACTAACGAGTCACATGACACTGGGGAGGGGAAATGGCTAATTGGGACCCAATTTGGTAATTTCACTTAGGGGTGTACTCAATTTTGTTGCCAGCTTTTTAGACATTAATGGCTGTGTGTTGAGTTATTTTGAGGGGACAGCAAATTTACACTGTTATACAAGCTGTACACTCACTACTTTACATTGTAGCAAAGCGTCATTTCTTCAGTGTTGTCACATGAAAAGATAGAATAAAATATTTACAAAAATGTGAGGGGTGTACTCACTTTTGTGAGATACTGTATATATGCCAGGTAGTTATTGTCCGTTTGATGAATGCATGCTAACTTTTCTTTGGGCCTCTAGGCATGAATGACCTCTGGTTACCCAGTTGTAGGTTTGGTCACCTGTGATTTCATCTGCCTCTACAAATTGTATCCTCTGTTACAAGCCAAAAATGTAAGAACTAACTGTAAATCAAGTATGGTTTGACAAGAAGATTGGACTTACCAGGAAGCGCCCAGTTTTATTGGAGCACCCAAAAAGTTTTGGCGGATTATCATCCAACTGCGTTTCCAGGAGAGGAGAAGTTTGATAGTCCTTTTTACCCCCCAGACTTTTCCAGAACGCATCTGTAGAGATCAAGAATAACCATACAGTCTGCTTATATAACAAACTCAGAGAGGTATGTTCAAATAAACTACTTGGCTATAGACAGAGACATTAAAGTGATATTAAAGGCTTTATTTTTTTTATTTTTAAAATAACAAACATGTCATAGTTACCTTCTCTGTGCAGTGCCTCAAGTGCCCCCCCCCCCGATGCTCCTGACCCCTCCCTCCTGCCCAGTGCCCCCAGTGCAAGCAACTTGCACTGGGGGCACCCAAGCAGGCTCACTTCCGAGCCATGGTTCTGTGTGTCCATTCACACACAGAGCCGTGGCTCAGCCCTGGCCCTTTTCTTTCCTCATTTGCTGTGAGGAGGGAGAGTGCCCGGAGTGAGAGCCAAGACTCTCGTGCACATCACTGGATCGCGATGGGGCTCAGGTGAGTATTGGGGAGAAGGGTCTGGCGGGTTGCTGCACTGAAAATGCATGAAGGAAAATGCATGAAGGTAAAACACTTTGAGCCTTTAGAACCACTTTAAGGTTCCTGAGGCTCATAGATTGAAACTATTAAATTGTACTGACCTGGCTCCTGCCCTTCAGGCACTTTTGTGGTGTTACACTTAAGAAATTTCACCAGATATTCCGCTCCCTTTATCTCTTCCTCATTTGCACCCTTTCCGATCCACATTATGGCAGAGTTATTTTGTAGTTTTAGGACGAAAGCATCATTGGCATTTAAAGAGCTGGCATTGGCATCAACCTGCAACACAGAAAGTCAAACAAGTGAACCTGTTTTTCTCAGATGGATGGCTTATTTTACATTCAGGAAATTTGTGTTTAGAGTTTTTTTTTTGTTTCATAATAAATGTTTATCTGGATTTTTTCCTAAGACCTCCTTCTCTCTAGCTCCCTCAACATTCTCACTCACTCAAACATCCTGTCTCTAGCATGGAGTACTGTCTCCTATGTAGAGCACCCTTGCCTCCAAAAGGGAGCCCTGAGCTTTGCCCAAACCTGTCTTTAAAACGGGAGTGCACACCTCACCTGCATACACAGCCTGCAGCTCTCCTTCAAGATCTGGACACTGGATTGGAGACTTTTTCCATCCCAAAAGCTCTTCGAAGTCTCCTGACTCTAGAACTCAATCTGGGAATACCACAGCCTGTAGAAAACCAGAGTACTAGTCTTCTCAATATTCTGGAGCCCCATAGTCTGCACTCTTCCTACTTTTACACAGTGGCAGGGCCTTGAACTGTCACACTACCCTGACCACCAATGCAAGGTGGCATGCCTATACCAATGACTTTTATGGGGAGGCACCACAATATTTACTGTCTGCTTTTCTTTTCTGTTATTATTCACTTAATTTTAAGACTAGTACTGAAAATTTTACAGTATAGAGTAGGTGGTTTAAAAGATGATCTGCCCAGTGTGACAAATGCTAGGTATGCCATATTATTATTCCTATATTAAATATATTCCAAAATTTAGTGACCATGTTAATGTAATCTGTGAAATGTCGGCATAAGTATTTTTGGCAGGGGTTCCCTAAAGGGTTTTTAGCAAGGGGATCCTCCACAGTAAAAAATGTAACAAAGGCTGATCTATATGTAGATGCTGCCGGTCCACAGTCTACCAAGGGGAGGAGTACCATGTAAGCATATCTAAGGGGCTTCTAGTGATGCCCACTCTTGCATGTTGGGTATTTGCCTCCCTACTCCTGATCTTCTGTAGGGGCCTGTGTCAACTGACTTTTGTTTGCGTCAAATGAGTTTTGCATTTCCATAAATGTTTATAGCATTCCTAACTCTATAGAAATGCAAAACCTGCTTGGATTAGATCAAATGCATATCAGAAGGTCAACTGCAGGTTAAATATGCTTGCTACTGAATTCTGAATGATCTCAGAACCTTGAAATTGATATCAAACTGATGCCATGTAGAAGTTTTTTTTTTTTACCTCATTGATCCTTGTGATGGATCCCAAATTCTTCCGCACTTGAAATAGTCGTACTGCTGGAGCTGGAGCCTGGCTGCCTTTCCTTGAGCTTCCATCTTTGTATATGATGAGGGGTTTGTCTTTGAATATAGCCAGCAAATGAGGAGGCTCCTTTCCTTGGACAACTCGAGTCTGAAAATGAGGGATAAAAAGGAAGTATTGTAACCTGTTTTTTGGAGTTAATACCACAAATGGCACCTGTCACTTTAATCAGTTCTAGCAAACAATTAGAATGAACGAATGAGCCTACTGATAATGTTATCATAACAACATTTCACTTCGAGAAAAAAACAAATCCATTCAGAACTAGGCTTGATCCATAATGGACCAGTTTGCATAGATCAGCAGGCAATCTGCTAGACAAGCCTTTTTCTTTTACCATGTGACAAGCCCTTTTCAACCAGGGTGCCCAGGTACCATGGGGTGCCTTAGGGCTTCTTCAGGGGTGCCTTGGCAAAATGCCTACCAATTGATCAAAAACTGTATAACAAGCCAGCAGGTGGATAAAACCTTCCTTTTAGTTACGCAAAGCCATAGGTTTTCATTATGCACCATTACGACTTTCTAGACACTGGCATCCTAACAACCAATGATGTCTTCAGTTGATAATGAGGAGGTCTGTTGCCTCCGCAGCATCCTTGTTTGACCCTCCTCTGCCTCTCTTCCTCAGCACTGGGGTGACATTAGCTGACTGATGGAAAGAAATTGAGGGAATGGAGAAACATTGGAATACTAGTGAGTACCAGTGTGCAGAAATTTGCTTTGGAAGAAAAAAATCACCTCTAACACTGGTTGTCCATCCAACATGTGTTGATGTTGCCGCATTATGTAAAACTATTAGAATCGTTTTTTACATTTTAGAATGGGGTGCCTTGGGACTGTCTTTAATTTTCAAAAGGTGCCTTGAAATTGTCTATAATTTAAAAGGGTGCCTTGATTAAAAAAAAAAAGTTGAGAAACACTGTGCTAGACCAATTTGCTTATGTTTAACTTCCTAAATGTTCTTTCTTTATTTTTTTTATTTCCTAAATAAAAAGTCCAAAATACAAAGTGCCCCTTTCTCAGAACACCAGGAACGTGAGCTCTGTTTTTTTTTGGCAGTGCCCACAGGTCAGCGTTGTTGCAAACCCTGTGTGAGATTGTGGACAATACTGTCATTCCTCACTCCAACAGAGTAAATATTAAATTATGAACCTATAGGGCACAGATAACAATAGGATAGGGTTCTGGTGTACAGGCAATACAGTAGACCACCTTTAGATTACTTTTCTCTCCTGTTAACACACTAGAAAATGAGGGTTGGGCGATAGCTTCTATAGTTGTTTTTTTGGATGGAGCTGGTCTGTTTTTACTGTAATGGCCTTGCCCCAAGCCAACCTTTTTCAACCGGGGTGCCAACGCACCCTGGGGTGCCTTTGGGTTTCTTCAGAGGTGCCTTGGCAAAAGTGCCTACAAAATTGCTCAGAATTATATATAAGCTGGTGGGTGAATGAAGCCTGCCTTTTAATTACACAAAGCCACAGGTTTTCATTGTGCACCATATCGTCCATATCTTCCATTATCTTTCAGCCACCGGTGTCCTAACAACCAGTGAAATCATCAGTTGATAAGGAGGATGTCGGGCACCTGCACAGCATCCTTGTTTGCCCTCCCCTGCCCCCTCTCTGTCAGCACTGGGGTAACATTAGCTAAATGAGGGAGAGAGGCTGAGGTAGAAGAGAAACTTTGAAATACTAGTCAGTACGAGTCTGTAAAAGTGTATTTGCTTTGGAAGAATAAATCACTTTGAATGTTGGGTGTCCCATACATGTAGATGTTGCTGCATTATGTAAAACTATTAGTTTCATTTTGTTACATTTTAGAACGGGGTGCCTTGAGATTCTCCATAATTGTACAGGGTGCCTGGACTGAAAAAAGGTTGAGAAACATTGCCCTAAGCAGGAGTGTCCCTATTATAAAATTTAGTATTGCTGGGCTGCAGTCAGCCTAAGTCTGAATTGATAATTCTGCTTTCTGTAGGCTTTTTCCTGGATTCAGGTTAATGTTTGCTTCTGCCTGCTATTGGGGGATTGTGTACAAAATATCCAATATTATTAGTTTGGAAAACGTATATCTCCCTAGCCAACAACTAGGAGGTTTTTAAACAGTGGTGTATGCTGGAGCATGATACCAATATTTCGGAGATCCTTTGGACCCTCTCTTTCAGTCTTTGGCCAGGGAGCATGTATGTATGTTTGACTTTACCCTCGCAGACTTGCTGCCTGGGGGAGGACACACGTGCTTGAAAAAGGAAGGCCTGAGTTCAGGGTTCCTTAAACTTGGAGGATTTTCCTAGGAGGGTTGAAACTGAAACTTGGATTGGAGCAACAGGGCAGAACTTCATCTTCTGGAAGAGTGTCCCGAACGACTTAGTAAGAGCTTGGACATGGTAAGAAGTCTGGTGGCTTATCCAGGGAGTTCTGGTCTGGCATAAAAGGTCCTTTTTTGTATTGACTGTAAGTAGGATTTGGAATCTTGGTATGGTCCTATTTGGGTATCCTTCTCTTCCATGTTTTTTCATATCAAATAAACTCTGTTAACCCTTACAAAAGTACTGGCGCTGAATTCCTCACAACTTTCAGAAAGTTAAGAATCCAACCTCGAGGTGACATATCAACCCACCAGACCACTAAGAATCCCTAACAACCTCTAGGAGGTAAGGGGGTGCTACATTACTGCTGTCCAAGGTTCTGTTAGAGAGTTTCCCTTGACTTACTCTCATGTTTCACCAGATAGGAATTAATGAAAAATCCTCTATCTTTCACGCTAAACACTGATGACCCCATGACCAAGATTAAAGTAGAACTATAGACAAAACATTTTTTCATTTTAGATAGAGTAAGGGAGGGCTAAACCCCTGTCAGATGTTTCTTTCGCCACCTGTGTCCCATTGCAGAGATTTCCCTTCACTTCCTGTACCATAGACAAACATAGTCACCAGAACCAGTGTCCCCATTGGAATATTTCCTCTCTATTACTCTTCTAGGGACAACCCAAAATTTGGCATTTTCTTTTACTCTTATTTTCAATGATAATGGTAAACAGGACAGACAGAGAGGGTGAATTTCAATAATGGGGGCACAGACAGCACTAAATCTGACAAGCCCTCTGCACTCTATCCAGAACTAAAAAAAAAGTCCTCTGAGCGACTTAGATGACGTCCATATGACGAAACGCGTAAGGCAGGACTCTCTTGACACGCATTACGTCATATCCGGATATCGTGGTTCCGGACATACGACCGGTGGAACGCAAGCAGTGATTCAGTGTAGCGTTGCTTCCCTGTGTTGTTTGGAGAGCACGAGAGCCTGTGAGCTCCCTCTCCCCTTTTTTAAAACGTTTAACGTCTATTTCTTGGATACTTCTTTTGCTTTCAATAAACGAGTTAGACGGAGTTACGCTATGTGGACTACTTTTTCTTTTTTATGAAATACATAATGTGGATGCCTGGTTGGGAACCTCATTGAATCAGGAGATAGTGGAGTCTCCTTCCCCCTCCTTCCCTGTCGGTGGATGACCCTGAGCCGTGTTGCTGGGAGCTGGAAGGATATTGGTACCTTGGGATCAACACTTTACGCTCGCACCCCTGCAGGGGTAGGGCGCTCTGGTGAGTGCAAACACATAAGGGGAATATTGCCACCAATTTTAGCACTTTTCATCTATATCCTATTGCAAAATAGGATCTCTAACACATTGGATGGAACATTATGTCACCTTTATGGACATTTTATTTTGTTTTTACTAGATTAACACATTATATTATGCCTTTACACATTACACAGCTGGCTGTATATTGATTGATTAATTGAACTATTGCTGTTTTTTCAATTACATATTGAATTACATAATATTTTTTACACATATGTATTATACCTTTGCACCTGCCACTTTAGACCCTTATTGTAAAGGATTAATCTCTATGGGATTTATATGCATATGTCACTTGTTTTGTGTGTGTTTTTCACTCACATATTGGGGTATAGTGATTGACCTTTAATTATAATACACATATTGATCACACATTTTTGCACATATCTAGCACCTGTCACTTTATATCCTTAACAGGAAAGATTAATCACTGTACTCATACACATTTACCAATTTTTTATAACAGCGCCATTCCCTATTTTATAGTTTTTTTTTACTTTCTCACATTGTATTTCTGTCCCTATAACATGTGAGTGCATTTTGTTTTAATAAATAATTGTACTTAAATGTGTATGGTTTAATTACACCCTGAGCCTACATTGTTCTGGGTCAAGAATGCAGGCCCAGGTGTGCACTGCAGGTCACTATCACAAACAAGGGCAAGGCAGCAAATACTCCATATATCACATCCCGCAACAAAGTCTGGACAAGCCGCAATATCGGCATACAACATCAAAAACCCTGGACACAGTCGGGAGCATACACACCCCTCCCTTCCCTCCTCCTGCTCCAGGCCGGTCACAGAATTGCTGCCAACATGGATTACCCTGCAGCTGCCCTGGACCATTATTAAAGGTGTAAAGAATTCGGGGACACATTCTTTTAACCGGGGATGTGATCAGGGACATTTTTTTTCTGGGGACTGACCCCATAAACCAGAGATGTCTGGTCACCCTACTCTACAGGGGGTGGATGGGGCTAAGAACCAGGGATTCTTGCCATACAGTTCTGTAGGCATGGATTGAAAGTAATTCCCGAACATTGATAATACATTTCCTGTCCCCCAAAGAAAACTGAATACAAAAACAGAAAAACAGAATATTTCGGTTGGGAAATTATCATTATTATTATTATACGAGATTTATATAGCGCCAACAGTTTACTCAGCGCTTTACAATGTATAGGGGGGGACAACACAATTACAGTACAGTTCAATACAAAAGGTACAGGAGGGCCCTGCTCGTAGAGCTTACATTCTAAAGGGAAATCATGAAATATCATGAAATAAGACAACGAACAATGGCAAAATCCTTCCTGCAGCTTTGTGAATGGTGTTTTGTTTGAGATAACAGCTCTTTATTTTACTATTGACCTATAACCCATCTGTCCCGGTTACAGCAAATTATAATACAGTAATGCTACCCTATCTGCTGTCACTACTTTTGTCCCATCATTTTACTTCATTGTAAACAATCTTATCACGGGACGACACAAGCCACGGCAATCAATAACTATTCTCTGAGGGTGAAGCAGGGTAGTGACATCAGTTTATTATACAGCAAATATATTACAGGGTTAGTTTCTGGAACTGGATGCTCCTATTATACTCTTTATCAGTAAAGCTAGGGATAAACGGTTATAATTTTAATTTAAAAATTTGATTTTCTAATGGTAAAGCCTAAGTTTGGTTACTTTTTTTTTAAAAACAAATCAGCACAAGGGAGGATACTTACATTGAAAAAGAAGTGTCCCTTGTGCTGGTGCTGCCTGTCCTAGTTGAAATCTGAAGTCCTCTGCCCCCCATTACCCTCACACTAGTAATCTTCCAGTGCGTGAGGGTTAATATGAGCCACTGGACCTGTGACAGAGTCCCCACTATTTCCATCCCCTCCTCCATTCATAGAATCTGTACTATAGCTTCCATGAATAGAAAGCGCTCTATTTTAAACACAACTGTTTGGGAAAAGGGACACTTTCATGAATTTAAAAAAAAAAAAAACAGTAAAGTTAGCCCAATTTTTTTGTATAATGTGAAAGATGATGTAATGCCAAGTAAATAGATACCAAACATGTCATGCTTTATAATTGCACGCACTCGTGGAATGGCGACAAACTACGGTACCTAAAAATCTTCATAGGCGACGTAAACATCCCTTGTGACAGAAATAGGTGGTGACAGGTACTCTTTAAAGTATTTCAAAGTATTTAGATCGCCGATTTCGGCGATTCTGAATACTGTATATTTTTTTAAAACCGGCGCCATTGGCAGCCGAGTAAACGGGAAGTGACGCCATGACGTCGCTTCCGTATTTACAATTAGGAGACTGGAACGAAGCCACTTACGGCTTCATTGTTGATTGGGCCTCGCGGTGGAACAGGAGGCCCGGTAAGAGCGGCGGGAGGCTAATGGGAGGGGGGGGGGCGTCCCCTCCCGCTCCTCCGGTATAACAGCCGAGCAGCTATTAGCCGCATCGGTTGTTATCGCTGGAAAGACGATTGCCGGCTCTAAAAAACAGTACGGGGATGATGCCTGCAGCTGCGGGCATCATCCCGGTATAACCCCCGAAAGCTGAGTACGCACATCTGCGTACGCTCGGCGAAAGGGGTTATAGTACTTTTATTAAACGAGAATACAAATATAGAGGCAAAGATTGGGAGTCTTCCGAAACGTAAGATACATACAAAAATGGTTGGTGGTCCAAACATGTTAACATAACAAGAGGACAGCCAGACAGGCACCAGTACAAGGCACAAGAATGGTGGCAGGAATAACTTCCACACAGGATCTATGGTATCATCTATTGAAGAGATGTATAATATAATGGCTGTATAATTAATAGAGTTGCCACCTCATCCCTTTAAACCCGAACACATATTAATTACACAGGTTCTGTGGCTAACTGAATGCAGGTAAGGCACTAAGTGAGTTTAATTACCACCTTAATCAGTCACAGAACCTGTGTAATTAATATGTGTTCGGGTTTAAAGGGATGAGGTGGCAACTCTAATAAGGACTCTGAGTGGTCCCATAGAGATTCTGACATGTGGGCTCTTGAAAGCACATTGGGAGAATCGTATTACATCAGATATTTCTATTTACATAAAGTTCTTTTATAATACCGCTAGTTTGATTCATCCACAATTACAATATATTGTCAAAAGTGTTGGGACGCCTGCCTTTACACACACATGAACTTTAATGGCATCCCAGTCTTAGTCCGTAGGGTTCAATATTGAGTTGGCCCACCCTTTGCCGCTATAACAGCTTCAACTCTTCTGTAAAGGCTGTCCACAAGGTTTAGGAGTGTGTTTTTCAGAATGTTTGACCATTCTTCCAGAAGCACATTTGTGAGGTCAGGCTCTGATGTTGGATACTCGAACATTCCCATAGACACACTCCTAAACCTTGTGGACGGCCTTCCCAGAGGAGTTGAAGCTGTTATAGCTGCAAAGGGTGGGCCAACTCAATATTGAACCCTACGGACTAATGCCCCGTACACACGGTCGGACATTGATCGGACATTTCGACAACAAAATCCATGGATTTTTTCCGACGGATGTTGGCTCAAACTTGTCTTGCATACACACGGTCACACAAAGTTGTCGGAAAATCAGATCGTTCTGCACGCGGTGACGTAAAACACGTACGCCGGGACTATAAACGGGGCAGTAGCCAATAGCTTTCGTCTCTGAATTTATTCTTAGCATGCGTGGCACTTTGTGTACACACGATCGGAATTTAACCGATCGGATTTTGTTGTCGGAAAATTTTATAGCAAGCTCTCAAACTTTGTGTGTCAGAAATTCCTATGGAAACTGTGTGATGGAGCTTACACACAGTCGGAATTTCCAACAACAAGGTCCTATCACACATTTGCCATTGGAAAATCCGATCGTGTGTACGGGGCATAAGACTGGGATGTCATTAAAGTTCATGTGCGTGTAAAGGCAGGTGTCCCAATACTTTTGGTAATATAGTGTATTTCTACATGTGTGGGTCTTCCGGGGCGCTGCTTCCTGGATGGGACTTACCCCCTGGTTTTACTCTTCTACCTGTTGGTATACACTCTTCAAACTTGCGGAAAGGAATAACTGAGGAAAAAAAACTATTTTTCATTTCAACTATTTTTTTTTATCTAATAGGGAATAGTAAACTGTTTTTAAGTGAGAGATTTTGTTGATGTACAATAAACATTTAATTTTAACTGTAAGCTAGTGTTGTGTCTTTAAAGTCCCGCCATGTCAAACCATTTCTAGCTTCTAAAAATGTGCTTTAATGGGGACCATCTTTTTAGAAAAATTGAAGGTAAAGGATGGAAACTTTTCTCATTTCTCATCAAAACAAAATGGAATTCAAACTGTTAACTGTTAACTGAATGTGGTGCTCTGCTGGGAACTGGAACTTTAGTGGCCATGAACATACATTCTTTTTAAACTATTATATATGGAATAATAATTATATATATATATATATATATATATATATATATATATATATAAGAAAAAAGGCAAGAAAGAAAACATAAGGGAAAGAAAGAAAACTAAAAGGAAAGAAAGAAAGAGAAAGAAAGAAAGAAGGAAACAAAAGGGAAAGAGAGAAAGAAAACAAAAGGGAAAGAGAGAAAGAAAACAAAAGGGAAAGAGAGAAAGAAAACAAAAGGGAAAGAGAGAAAGAAAACAAAAGGGAAAGAAAAGAAAAAAAGAAAACTAAAAAGGAAAGAAAATGAAAGAGAAAGAAAGAAAGAAAGAAAGAAAGAAAGAAAGAAAGAAAGAAAGAAAGAAAGAAAGAAAGAAAGAAAGAAAGAAAGAAAGAAACTAAACGAAAAGGGAAATAAGGAAATGAAAGAGCAAAAAAGAAAGAAAAAGAAAAACGAAAGGGAAAGAGAGAAAGAAAACAAAAGGGAAAGAGAATGGAAACTAAAAGGAAAGAAAGAAAGAAATAAAGAAAACAAAAGGGAAAGAAATAAAGAAATCTAGAAGTAAAGAAAGAAAGAAAAGAGAAAGAGAGAGAGAGAAAGAAAGAAAGAAAGAAAGAAAGAAAGAAAGAAAGAAAGAAAGAAAGAAAGAAAGAAAGAAAGAAAACAAAAGGGAAAGAGAAAGAAAATTAAAAGTAAAGAAAGAAAGAATATTTCCCTGAGTTACCAACATGTGTTGCTCCGGCCTTCATAGAGCGGTCCAGTTGTACGGTGAGGAAAGCGGACATTGTAATCTCATCTTTGCTGGCCTTATTTCCCTGCCTGTGGGAAGAAATAGTACGATCACTTAACACGTATCATATATTCCTGGTTATCTGTTGCTATATTTTAGGAAATTACAATCTTCCAGTAAAACCTATTTAAAAAGACTTGTGTAGGAAAAAAACAAAAGGTCTCCTACTTCTGGCCTCCTTGAGAAAACATCAGTTGATTGGCTGTTTCTGGCTTCCACATCTGGAACAAGCATGCAGTCAGCGAAATCAGAAACTTTGATCTGCATGCTCATACAGGCCGCTGACCTAAAGTATCGAAGCCAGTGGATCAGCATGACAGTCAGCATTTCTGGAAGGAGAGATCAGCAATGGCAGCCTCTATTCTATTCTCATGGCAGGGAAATCGACAGTTTACAAAGTAGTTGGGGATATTCCATTATAACTGGAGCCTAAGAATATTATCAGTATGTCTAATTATACCAGCTGTAGAGGCAACCAATTAGACGTATGCTTACTGTAGTCAGATCAATAAAAAGATGAATTCTGATTGGATATAATGCTGAACTGCACATTATGGTTGTACTTGTGGTTGAATAAATGTGTTTACATTATTCCTAAAACTATTTTACTGTTTTTAAATTTCTTAGATGGTTTTTAAAGATATATACCTGAATAATTTGAAGGCACTAACATGTTCTGCATTCAGGAACTAAATCCAACTCATCACATAGATCTGGGATAAAAAAAAAGGGTGCTCACGTGTGACCTCTAGTGGAGAAATTAAATACTGCACTTTCTGCTAACATTATTTGCAGAACTGAAGTCAAAAGATTACCAACTGCTGGAAGGTAGAGGAATTTTGGCAGAAGAGACATACAAAGTCTCTTCTGCCAGAAAAAAAGTCCTCTGTTTGCTCCCAGCAGTATTTTATTTTGTGTATATTGCCTGTGGTGCATGCACAGTAAGCTATCAGATGCTGGGAATGGAGCCAGGTGCCAGGGTGATGTAATTCTGCATACATACATAAGGACTACCTCATTAGTAACTGCCTAATGGCAAAGCAGGTAGACCAGTAGAAAATGCTAGCGATGGCATTCGAGCGATAAGGGGGGTCGCAGATGCCACATCGCTTGAGGAAGCCGCCCCGGTAGGTAGGTAGGTAGGTGTGCCATAATCTGCAAGTATGCTGCACACAATATGGCAATAACCTACACTCCCCAAAAGCGGAAATAGCGGCAGCGTTGTCACCCTAGTACATGGCGTGTGTTAGACTACAGAACACATCACCCCTCTCCTCCTCTCCGCAACATAGGGGGAGGTGTTCTGTAGTCCACAGAGAGCTGGGAATGATGCTGACTGATAACAGCACAGCAAAGGAAGAGAGCACACAACATGTTCAGATCATTAAACCTGTGTGGCCCCCGGGCACAGCACAGGATACTCCAAATCAACAGTAAGGGGGACTGTGATGTAGTGGGGACTCCAATGGAGATGCTGATGTATGAGGGGCTCTAATGGGGATCCTAAAATAAGGGGGGAGCTCTGATGGGGAGTCTGATGGGAACCCTAATGAAAGGGGGGGCTCTGATGAGAACCCTGATCTAAAAGGGGAACTCTGATGAGAAAGAAGCAAACTGAATTTATTTTTGTTTGACCGTTATTAAGGGCTCAGGGGCCACCAAACTACAGCATGTGGCCCAATACAAGGTTTTACCTGGCCCTCAGCTGATATACACAGTCCCTCCCACCTCCAACAGTAAGTAAGGGGGGGATACTGATATTGACACTGACGTAAGGGGGGGGGGACTCTGATTTTGACACTGATGTAAGGGGGGACTCTGGTAGTGACCATGATGTAAGCGGAGGACTTTAATAGGAACCCTTCTGTGAAGAAGACTCTCATGGGGGAGGGGAGGCTTGAATAGGGACATTGATGAAAGGGAGACTCTTATGAGGATCCTGATGTAAGGGGGGGGACTCTGGTAGTGACCCTACTGTAAGGAGGACTTTAATAGGAACCCTGATGTAAGGATGACTCTCATGGGGGGGACTTAAATAGGGACACTGGTATGAGGGAGACTCATGGGAACCCTGATGTAAGTGGGACTCTGGTAGTTACTCTGAGGTTAGGGGGATTCTTATAGGGATCCTGATGTAAGCAAGATTCTCATAGGGACCCTAATGTACTGTAGGTGGGGGTTCGGGGGCCTAAATAGGAACACTGGTGTATGGGGGACTCTGGTAGTTACTCTGTTTTAAGGGGGACTCTTATAGGGATCGTGATGTAAGGGAGACTCTCATGGGAACCCTGATGTCTGGGGGGGGGGGTCCTCTGGTAGTGATGCTGATGTGGGGGAAGGGGGGTGCTTGAATAGGGACTAGACATGTGCAATTCTTTTAGTTCCAAATTAATTTTTTGTCAAAATTCAGCATATTCTTTCATTCAGAAGCATCCGAATGAGAGAAAGACTATTTGACAATTTTTTTCTAAAACAAATTTTCTAAAAGAACGGAAATTCGAAAATCAGAAAGAACGAAAAACGTTCGCATAATTTAGTTTTTCGTAATTTCTATTATAATTAAATGATTAACCATTATTATAGTTTTTTTTATTGTTATTATGTGTTATTTATAATAATAATAAAACTATAATAATAGTTATAAACTTTTAAATTATAGGTATTGGAATTTTCATTCAAATTTGGCTGTTAGTGAGCATAACGAATACGAATTTATCCGAAGTTACGAATTATCCGAAATAACGAATGCCGATCATAAGGCATAATGGAATAAATAAAGGAATAAAATAAGGATAAACAAAAAAAAAAAAAGAATGAAACGAAAAGGAAAAAAAAAGAATTTTTCGGCAGTGCACATGTCTAATAGGGACCCTGATTTAAGGGAGACTCTCATGGGGACCATAAAGTAAGGGAGAACTCTGGTAGTGACCCTGATGTAAGGGTGGGGGGGGGGATTCTGGTAGTGACCCTGATATAAGGGGGACTCGGATGGGGACCCTGTTGTAAGAGGAACTCTGATAGGGATCCTGTTGTAAGGGGGACTCTGATGGAGACCCTGATGTAAGGGGGACTCTGATGGGGACCCCTATGTAAGGGGGACTCTGATAGGGACCCTGATGTAAGGGGGACATTGATGAGGACCCTGATGTAAGGGGGACATTGATGAGGACCCTAATGTAAGGGGGACTCTGATGGGGACCCTGATGTAAGGAGCACTCTGATGGGGACCCTGAAATAAGGGGGACTCTAATGGGGACCCTGAAGTAAGGGGGACTCTGATGGGGACCCTGATGTAAGGGGGACTCTGATGGGGACCCTGATGTAAGGGGGACTCTGATAGGGACCCTGATGTAAGGGGGACTAAGATGAGGACCCTAATGTAAGGGGGAATCTGATGGGGATCCTGATGTAAGGGGGACTCTGATGGGGATCCTGATGTAAGGGGGACTCCGATGGGGACCCTGATGTAAGGGGGACTCTGATGGGGACCCTGATGTAAGGGGGACTCTGATAGGAACCCTGATGTAAGGGGGACTCTGATAAGGACAATAATGTAAGGGAGGAATATGATGGGGACCCTGATGTAAGGGGGACTCTGATGGGGATCCTGATGTAGGGGGACTCTGATGGGGACCCTGATGTAAGGGGGACTCTGATGGGGACCCTGATGTAAGGGGGACTCTGATGGGGACCCTGATGTAAGGGGGACTCTGATGAAAGAAGTACAGACATATTTTTGTTCAACCTAAAGGCGTAGTGTTTTATTTACAATCTCCTGGCTTTGAGTTACTGATGTTCATTCTCTATTGTTCTGAATCATATCAAGCTGCTTAAAAAATTACATATCCATTCATTTCAATGTTATTCATTCTTATTTGTAGGAATATTTGTACTGAAAAGTTTGGAGACCCCCCCATGCTTTTTACTGTGGTTAAATGAAAAACACCAGTGCCATCTACTGGTCAAATGAAATAATACAATATAAGCACTGAACAGTTAAATGACCTAAGTATAGGAAAACATGGAACTCCTGAAGCCAAAAGGGACTGTAAAACATTTAGTGATGAGTTTTATTAAGAAATAAAAAAAAAATTTGACTTTATAAAAGCATTCCCTCCTCGTCAGATTGTATGAATGTGGATATTTTTTTTCTGCTATATTTTTTGTGTGGTTTATATGGGTGATATTGCTAGATTTTGCTTTAGACCTTGTTTCCCGTATTGCTGTGTTCCATTGATCTCATTTTGGAAGCTCTAATCATTGTACATTATTTCTCTTTCCTCTCACCATGTATAAATGACGGTTCCTTTAGCTCCAGAGTACAAAATGATGTAGCAGTCCCTGCCATAGAACTGTCCATAGGCCTCGGGCTCTACCGGGACTCTTCCGGTGGCTTCAACGCGCCAGATCTTCCAAAAGAACAAAGAATACCCTTAGTAAAAAACAAACATTTCATAAAGACTATATCTCTCAATCAGACAAATACGATTTTTGATCCCCAGCCTGTGACTGGACAGTGAAAGGAGAAGCAGCACAGTGATGAACTCATCTCGCGGTCACTCTGCTCTCTCCTCCTATCGGTGGGCTTCTTGTCAGTACATGAACTGATTGGCTCCATGTCTGCTTCTCCCTCTTCCAGTTCTGAGTTCTGCTGTACAGAGACTGCAGTAGGCTGATACTAGATGAAATTCAGGGATTGGCTCAGCTTGTATTTGAACATTACATATACTGATGTAGCGCATCCCCTCAGGAGCACCCCTTGTGAATTGACTCTCTTTCCCCAGTTAGGGTACACACAACCAGGCACACAGCATCTTCTTCACTCTTCCAGTGGCTTAAAAGGAACAGTCTAGGGGTGTCTTTTGGGGTTTTTATTATACTGATGAACTTGGATGGGGCAAAGGGACCATGGGATACCCTAAAACATCCAGCACCGGGGTCATCTACTCATACGGCCAAAGGAACATCGGTTGCCTCCTTCCAATATCCACCAGGTGCTCTTCTCAGTGAGGGAGATGTAGACTCACACCACCATAGGACTGCTGGACACCCCTCCCTGAACTTTCTCCTGGTACTCTCCAGTGTGCTTCTACAGACCCATTCAGAATCCAGGACTAGGCTTTGTAAATAGGCTGCTCAGATAAAGGCTCAGCTGGGACCTCAATTTCCTCTAGATGGCACCTCCAATAAACCTGCCCCGGGGGCAGAGCCCATTCACAGGTTTCCCCTCCGGCTGGACTGGGTCCAGGAACTCTCTTGTCTCAGGCCTGTGACTTTACATGGATTCTCCAACCACCTACTGGGCACACCTCCCCAGGAATTGGCTGGAGTCCCCATATATATTTAGGCTGCTTCCTCTGTTCTTCCGTCCACCATAATTCTTGAAATCCTCCAAAATTCAGGGGGAAGCAATCAGATCAGCAGCCTGTGAGACACTGAGCAGGCCTGACTAATCAAGCCCTGCTCCACTGATTACAGAGGAGCTAGACTAAATTTGCCTAGCAGCCTACACTACTCTAGGAGAGTGCTACATAGGGCTGGATCTAGGGTGTCGCTGGAGTCAGCTGTGCCCCCCCAGATGTTAGTTGTGACCCCTCCACCAGGCCTCTGACAGTGCATTCATCGATCCATGAGCCATTGTGATGCCGGCATTTGATGTAAGGAGGCTATCCAAGGACAATCCATGAAGAAGATGCTCCGATGAGGACAATTGATGTAAGGGGGACTCTATTGGGAACACCTGATTTAAGGGGGGGACTCTGATGGGGACACATGATGTAAGGAGACACTCTTGATGGGGATGATGGGGACATCGGATGTAAGGAGGCACTCTGAGGACAATTGATGTAAGGGTGGACTCTATTGGGGACTCCTAATTTAAGGGGGCACTCTTGATGGGGGCACCTCTTGTAAGGGGGGACTCTTGGTGGGCACACCTGGTGTAAGGGGGGAATCTTTATGGGGACACCTGATGTAAGGGGCACTCTGATGGGGACATCTGATGTATGAAGGCACTCTTGGTGGGGACACTTGATGTAAGGGGGCACTTTTGGTGGGGACACTTGATGTAAGGGGGTACTCTTGATGGGGATCGGAACACCTGATATAAGGGGTCACTCTGATGGGGACACCTGATGTAAGGGGCACTCTGATGGGAGCATCTGATGTATGAAGTCACTCTTGATGGAGAGACCTGATGTAAGGGGGCACTCTTGATGGGGACACCTGATGTAGGAGGGCACTCTTGATGGGGACACCTGATTTAAGGGGGCACTCTTGATGGGGACACCTGATGTAAGGGGGCACTTTTGATGGGGACACCTGATGTAAGGGGGCACTTTTGATGGAGACACCTGATGTAAGGGGGCACTCTTGATGGAGACACCTGATGTAAGGGGGCACTCTTGATGGGGACACTTGATATAAGGGGGCACTCTTGATGGAGACACCTAATATAAGGGGGGACTCTTGATGGAGACACCTGATGTAAGGGGGAACTCTTGATGGAGACACCTGATGTAAGGGGGAACTCTTGATGGAGACACCTGATGTAAGGGGGAACTCTTGATGGAGACACCTGATGTAAGGGGGCACTTTGGATGGAGACACCTGATGTAAGGGGGCACTCTTGATGGAGACACCTGATGTAAGAGGGCACTCTTGATGGGGACACTTGATGTAAGGGGGCACTCTTGATGGAGACACCTGATGTAAGGGGGCACTCTTGATGCAGACACTTGATGTAAGGGGGCACTCTTGATGGAGACACCTGATGTAAGGGGGCACTCTTGATGGAGACACCTAATATAAGGGGGAACTCTTGATGGAGACACCTGAAGTAAGGGGGAACTCTTGATGGAGACACCTGATGTAAGGGGGCACTCTTGATGGAGACATCTGATGTAAGGGGACACTTGTTACGTTGTCATGACATAAAGGGGGGCTCTGATAACGACATCTGATATAAGGGGCACAGGTTCTGTTTAATAGTGTTTCTCAGGTCGTGACAATGTGTGATAGACTGTCAATAATTCACACACAATGTTGACATTATGACCCCTGACTTTTTCACTGCCCCCCCAGATCAGACAGGCTACATCTGGCTCTGGTGCTACACTGATATATTAGTGATTACAGAGCTGTATTTGTTTATATATTTTATATCTAAAAAAAACAAAAAATAAATTGCTTTTTTGCTGCAGATCGTGCAACCAAGATTACCTCCACCTTTCCGGACCCATCGTCCATCATGTTATACTGTGCAGACATTTTCGTAGATTGGTGCAGAATTTTGGCATCGAATGGAGTCTGCTTTACTTTTGCGATCCTTCCTGTGGTCGCCACCTTCCCGAATCCCTGACTTTGGTCCTTGTCCTTCCAGTCCTTGAAGTATTGCTTGAACATCGGAGTCTCCCCTCCCTCCGGCAGGATGATAATCTGGGGCAAATAAATAGATGAAGAAATAAATGGGTAGCTCAGTAAAGTCTTCTTAGGATAGAAGCAATTCACGGGCCTCATTCCATCACATATCCCAAAAATAAGAGGATCTAACTTTGAGAATATGTCACCCCGACATTCCATATTCCTGATATGTGCCTGCTGCACCATGTATGTACTTGTATGAGAAAGTCTCCTGTTCTCTTTGTATTGCTTCCTTTGTGTGAAATCCCTGGTGTTCCTGCCAGACCCTCTGCTTTGCTATAAAAAAAACTGACCACACTAGGCCTGAGAGCACGGCGTGGTCAGTTTTCTGGTTGTGCTGAGAACTCAGCCTGCTCTCCTCCAATGATCAGACTTGTGCTGACACACCTCCCCCCTCCTGTTGTACAACCATTTATTGGTAAACTCAGTGTGCTGCTGTTTCTCCTCCCCTACCTCTCTGAGCTCCTTATGCAGCTGAGAGCAGAGGGGAAAAAAAGGTATTTATAATTTTTTTTAATATCTATACACAAATGTTTTGCTGTTCATTTCTATTTTAAACTGAATAGGTTGTTTTACAAAGGTGAGGGTTTACATATAATCTCATTTTGGGGGCAGTGGGCGGAGCCATGCAAATGATTCCTTTGCACCCCATCAGCCAGATGGACATCCGGGACCGTTGGACCAATACTATAGAGCCATGGGTTCCAAAACTCATACAGCTGTTTCAGCCTTATTGGCGATCATTAGTGCAGTGTATGGAAACCATGGCTTCTAGAGAGTAGGACTTGAAACCCAATGAGACATAATAATCATAAAGGTTATGCTGAGAATGCAAATTAAAGTTCCTTTCTACAGCTTTCACTGCTTGATTTTTTTTTCTACTCTGTGCTTTATAAATTATATCTAAACCCTAAAACAAAAATATAACATATTACAGCTTACCAATAAATTAAAATGCTATAAACATATCCCCTATTTTGTAGACGCTATAACTTTTGCGCAAACTAATCAATATACGCTTATTGCGATTTTTTTTTTTTTTTTACCAAAAATATGTAGAAGAATACATATCGGCCTAAACTCGGAAAAAATGTGCTTTTTGGAAAAAAAATGGGGATATTTATTATAGCAAACAGTACAAAATATTGTGTTTTTTTCAAAAGTGTCGCTCTTTTTTTTATTTATAGTACAAAAAATAAAAAACGCAGGAGCGATCAAATACCACCAAAAGAAAGCTCTATTTGTGGGAAAAAAAGGACGTCAATTTCGTTTGGGTACAGAGTCGCACAACCGCGCAATTGTCAGTTAAAGCGACGCAGTGCCGAATCGCAAAAAATGGCCTGGTCATTCAGCAGCCAAATCTTCCGGGGCTGAAGTGGTTATAGAGCCATCTGAACATTGGGGCGGTCACATCAGGAGGTCACATGTCCAACTTTCTTCCAATGTCCAACCTCATAGACTAGTGTAGTTACCTGTGTATTGGTGGAATAATTCATCTGCTTAATAAAACTTTCAGCTGTCTTCAGTGCCGTCTTCTTCTCCTCATTATTGGAATGTTTGCCTAGAATATTATTAAAATATTTATTATGTTAGACACCATTTCATTATTTTTTTTTAAGGTGACTCTCACTTTCCAAAAAATTTTAAAATGTGACTTCTGCAATAGAAATATTGATACCTGAATATTGATACCAGAATTGAATCTGAACTCCACTGTATTCCAGCAAAGTTTTCAGCATTTGGCACTTCTGGGAGGGTCAAATGCCCCCCCCCCATCTATGCAATGTGGTTTCTTCCACATCATAGTGAAGTAGGGGCTGGCAGGAGAAACCACTAAGTGAAGTAGGGGGATGACTCTTTTTGCTGTGTGCTAAAGACTTTACTGGGGGCTTCTACTTGCAGGAGCATTACTTTTGTTTTTTGAAAAGCAATACATTTGCTTTAATCATTTGTAGCGGTCTCCCCGACTTCCAAGGGCCTGATGGTGACCCCCCCAGAGCCAGGGAGAACTGACATTCCTCTTTAGGGTGCAGGTTACTAGGCATAGTGGGTGTGGTGGAAAGTGGAAAGATTGGGCGCCAGTCACTATTTGTAAAATGAACAAAGAGATTTTATTTCTCTTAACAGGAACGGTGGGGAGAGAGGGTTAGGGCACAGGACACCCTTAGGCAAATGCAATAGCAATTAAGGCAAACTCCACAGACAAAAATAGAACTAGGCAGACAGCAATACAGAATGAGGCCTTTAAGCTGAATGCAGCAATCTGTATCTTGTAGCAACTGCTGTCTTCTATGGCAACAACTTCTCTCACAGTATCCCACTGTAGATCTTCCAGTTTAACTCACAGTTACCCACTGTAGATCCTTAAGCTCAGCTCACTGTCTCTCAATAGACTTCTTGGACTCTCAGCCAACCACTGGATTCCCGAACCTCTCCCACAGCCAGTGGCGTTGCTAGGGGGTGGCTTTTGGGGCTATAGCCCCTAATCTGGGGCCCATAGCCCAGAGTCTCTGCAGGTGTCCCCAAGGGGAGGGGAGAGGAGGCTCTCTGGGGACCCTGATGTAAGTGGGGGGCTCTCTGGGGACCCTGATGCTAATGGGAAGGTTCTCTGGGGACCCTGATTTTAAGGGGGAGGGTCTCTGGGGACCCTGATAAAAAGGGGGAGAGCCTCTGGAGACCCTGATGAAAAGGGGGGCTGTCTTAGGACCCTGATGTAAGGGGGGGCACTCTGGGGACCCTGATGTAAAGGGGGGCTCTCTGGGGACCCTGATGTAAGTGGGGGGGCTCTCTGGGGATATACACACAGGTATATTACTCTATATACATGTGTATGCCCACCCAAGCGTATGACTTTCTTTACTACACTGCTATCTAGCCCCAGATCTTTTGTAGACCTAGCAACGCCCCTGCCCACAGCTAACCGCTGTACTTATCTTCAAGCTTTACTCATAACTACCCGCTGTATTCCTGGATTCCAGTGGAGTCTCCACTGAAGCTTTCCCACTACTTCACTGTCTTCAGCGTCTTCTCTGGTACTCCTTTACAACTTCATCCTTTCCAAACTCGCCTCCGGTAACAGAAGTGGTCATCCCTTTGTGACAACTGCTTCTCCTTTACCTCCGACAACAATCAGGCTCCACCCAGGCCGAGCCTCTAACACATGCAGTTCCGCCCCAGGCTTTGGGCTTAACCTTGGCTGCTCCTCCTTTGCGGAACCCCAAACTGCTGGATAGGCCTTAAGCGGACCTAGCAGACAGCATGCCTCCTGGATAGGCCTCAGGCTTCAGGCCTAGCAACAAGGAGATTCTCAACACAGACCCACCCAGCCTGCCGCCTCGGGCGGGAAGAACCCCCGGTCTCCCGACTTCTCCCAAATAAATAGCCTATCCCAGCATACACAGAGGTTAAAGAAACTCCTGCTGATTGGCTGAGACAACCTAGTTACCCATTACCTGAACTTATGGTAATACATCATTCTAATGCCAAAAGCAACAGTGCCACCTATTGACAGAAGAGAGAGACTACCCCAAACTCAGACTTAGGAAAGGAATCAGTGGATCAACCTACCAATTAGCCAGGCTAGTTACCACCTAGCACAACTAGATTTATTTGCAGCCTTGTTTAGGACCAGGGTGCAACACATTTTTTTCATTTTTTTTTTACCTGATATACAGTACCTGCAATTAAAGTGCAGCAAAAAATATTTTTTACATTTTCTAAATATTTAATTTCTATTTTAATCTTTTATCTTTTTTAAATAATGTGGTTATATAGGCTAAATTCACAGAGCTGTTGGGTATATATACAATTGGTCGTTTCTGGCTCTCCATGATTTTATGGGCCAGCTTCCATATATCTTAACTTTTAACTCTTCAACCTCTACCAAAAACTGAAAGGTAGCCGCATTTTCCAAAACAGGGGCTACTAGCCTAATTTTAGTTTTTAGGTGGGTGGCAGTCAGTCCAGACTAATGCCCCGTACACACGGTCAGATTTTCCGACGGAAAATGTGTGATAGGACCTTGTAAATAAAGAGATGAAAGCTATTGGCTACTGCTCCGCTTATAGTCCCGACGTACGTGTTTTACGTCGCGTTCAGAATGATCGGATTTTCCGACAACTTTGTGTGACCGTGTGTATGCAAGACAAGTTTGAGCCAACATCCGTCGGAAAAAATCCTAGGATTTTGTTGTCGGAATGTCCGATCAATGTCCGACCATGTGTACAGGGCATAACTATGTAGTTCTTCATTGGGTCTTCCCTAAACTCAGTGGGGTTGTGATTTCTCACTGTCACCAATAGGGGTCACTGATATCACTGGCCACAGTAGGAGATTTCATAAACAACTAAAAATATTTATATTTCCTTTAGCCAATCCAGTAGAAGGTTTGGGCCACTGGTGCATGCTGGGGGAAGATTTAAATATTTGGGACAGGCCATGTGCTTTCTCTCTTCCCCTGGGCTGAGGCCTGAGGAGGTGCTGCTGTAAGGAGCTCTGCTGTTAGGCCTAACCGCCTGTTTGGGCCTAAAGTGTACTGAATATGGTCCTGGAGCTGGCCTGCCTGGTGATAGGGGAAGCTATGGATGTGTGTTGATGCTGTCCTGCTCAGTCTGGAGGAAGCTGTGCCAAGGAGAAGGCCCCTTGCTGGAGAGAGCCAGGATGAAGGTTGGTCTCTCAGAAGCTCTGGTTACTCACTTGTAGGACGCACTGAAATTTGGAAACGTGCTTAGAGAAATATCAGTTTTAGGGGGACAGACCCTTTAAAAGAGAAGCAATACTGCTTGGAATCTACCATTACCAAAGCTCCTCCACTTCACCTGTCCAATTTCAAAAACCTATTGCTTTCAAATGGGTCTCCAAGCCTGGACTGCCATTGTTAACGAGTGTGCGTTCTTACAACCATACCAATCAGCCAGTGAGCTCACCAATGGCGCATCACATACATCAAGATAAGTTCAGTTCACCAGTACCCCAGATGATTGTGTTCCTTTCAAGCCTGCACCTTTAAAAAAGGACCCACTGAGGCCCTGAACCATTCGTCGTAATTCTATTGTTTTTGTTTGTAATCGGAGTGCTGGAGATCTGAAGTTTTCTTGATGGTCCATGACCAAATGGTTTCTTACACTGGAAGCCAAGGAAACTATCCATATCCATAGCAGGGGACCTGTTGGCATGCATGCCGATTACCAGACCAAAAAGTAATCCCAAGTTTGGCCATCTCTGGTATACTGACCTTTCCAGACGAAGATCTTGTCTCCAGCATCTAGAATGAAGCATTCCTCTGTCAGGAGCGCGGACATGGAGAAGGGGCTCTCTTCTGAAGCCACCGTGATCTTCATGGAACCACTTGCATCAGAAACCTGAGAAAGTGAGATAAAAATGCTGGTTATATGCTGTGGTTAACAATAAGATCATGGCTCTGAGTACGGAATTTAAAGCTGAACTTGAGTTTTTCTCCAACCTCTGTCCACAGTCTCTCTCCCCTCCCAGAACACCCCCTGTAGGCAGATGCATTTAATTTTCCCCACTACAGGTTGCGCTCGTCTGCAGCAGTATGCAAGTGGAGGAGGAAGTCGAGCGGAACCTAGTTCCCCTATTGTTTCCTTAGTCACAGGGAGGCAGCTATCTGATTGATTGCCACCCCATGTGACTCTGGTGGCCATCTTGGGTCAGGCAGAGTCTATTTAAGACCATGGTTCCCCGGTTTGGCGTAAATTTTGCGAGTGGCTAGACTAGGGACAGGTCCCCCATCTGTCAGGGACAGTATCTAGCATCAGGGAAAGGGTCTGGAGGAGTAGGGAAAGCGCAAGGAAACACCATCCTTCCTGGAAGCCTTTGGGTGCGGACCAACCAGGCTGCATTCCGCTCCTCAAGACAGATGCTGTTGGTACCTCGGGTCCACCACTCCACTACCACTTTGCCGTTACAACTTCTGAGTGCTCCCAGTGAGGTTGCCTTCCCGCCGGGCCTGTTTGTATTGGTGGAATTCTGTTATAGTATATTCTTGTTACTGCACATGGACTCTGTGTGTTTTCTACCACCACATCACACTTGCACCTTCCACAGCCTCACCTGTGCATAGTAAATATTAAAATACATATTTGTGTATGCCTACCAACTTTATAGGATGAGAAAGAGTGATGGGTATCCAGTATAGGCAAGGGTGCCACACCACCAGTTGCAAGGATCATGAAGATTTATTAACCAAAAAGTAATTGGTTGAACCTATATGTGTGTGTGTGTGTTTGGGGGGGGGGGGGGCATTGGAGAGGTAGGTGATGGGACCCTGCAAATCCCCCTTTGAGGACCTTGATCACCTGCTGGTGGCACCGTGGCTCCCTGGGCAGAGGGTTGTAGTTCCAGTGTCCACCAGCAGGTGTCTCCCAACAGCCAGCTGATCCCAGTTATCAGTTTCCACCTGTTGCTGGCTGCTGGGAGGGTATTTAGGTCCTCCCCTATTAGTCCCCCTTTGCTAAAGTGTTTTGCTTGCTGCCAGATACTCATAGCTGTTATCCTTTTCCTGCTCCTGCCTTGTTTGCTATATACTGTATCCTGCTGCATTGTACCTGCTCTCCCTTGTTCCTGATCCCAGTTTTCCCTTCCCATCTGTTCCCTGCAACTCAAGTTTTTCCTGCTTGTTATTGTTCCCCAACCTATCACATTGCTATAATCTTTTTACATGGACTATAAACTGAAGGACTTAAGAATAAATGGTTGTGGAATCATCTAAGTTTCCATTATTTCTTATTTGGAAATTCGCTTTGATATACAAGTGCTTTGGATTGCAAGCATGTTTCCGGAATGAATTATGCTCAAAAAATCTAAGGTTTTACTGTAGTTAGTTGTTAGACTTTCTGTTTGTTGGTTATTAGTTTGGTATTCTGTCACTCGGTTATTGGATCACTTATTTTTCTGTTTGCTGTTTGGATGGATTTTGTTTCACTGTAGATAAACCTCACTTAAAGCAAAAACAGTGTGGTCCCAGTTTCCTGAGTGTAGCCACGCAGATCTGGCCATCCCTACCTCTGATTCCTGACACCCCTTTTCAACTCACCATATGCAGCTTGGCTTTTTTCCTGTTGCTGGCATCTGCCACATGATCCGTGTCATCATCCCCTTCAGGCAGCTTGGGTTTCGCACCTAAAATCTTCATCATAAATAAGACATTGTAAGCACATAAACTGAAAAATGACCTTTTTCTTTTCGGATAAAGAAGGGAAGGGCTAAAACTCCTGCCAGGGTTTTATTTCTGCTATCTATGCACCATTGGGGAAATTTCCCTTTATTTCCTGTACCAGTGGAGGTGGAGAGAATAGCCCTCTTAGACCATCATCCCCAGAACAGATGTCGTTATTGAAAGACTAGAGGTCATCAATACAGATAGGAAGGGTGAATCTCCCCAACGGAGGCTCAGAAAACAATAAATACTTGACAGAGGGTCTAACCCTTCCCTACTCTATTCAAAACAAAAAAAAGATTTAGAAAGCTTAGAAAAACACTTTAGTAAAATAGAAGAAAGAACATTCTTTGCCACCGGGAGTAAGGTAGAATTTATAAATCCAGACAAAAACAAAGAAAAATTGGAAGCAGGCCATAAATACATGCAAAATACTGATATACAATAAAAAAAATGTCATTAATAATAACAACAATAAAAGCCATAAAAATTTCCCAAATATACATTGCCTCTATGTAGAAGACATTTACTATATGACCCATTTATAGGATATACAGTAAAACCTTGGTTTGAGAGCGTTTTGCAAGACAAGCAAAATTTTTAAACAAATTGTGTCTTGATATACAAGTAATGTCTTGATATACAAGTAATGTCATGTCAAAGCTGAGTATAAAAGAGAAGAGAAGCGCCTCTAAGTGTAGCAATATGGTTGCATTTAATAAAAGTACAACATTTAGCAACTCACATGGTTGATGATTAAAAGAAGCACATCTAAGTATGCAGGCTTCCGGGGTAAAGCTGTCCACATAGACTGTCCTCCTGACCACCATCAACGTCATCCCTTCCACAAGCGCTTCAAGCCTCGCTTTCAAATCACTCTACTGCAGGGTAGTCTTCCCGGGTTACGATTGCAGACTGACAGCGGTGAGAGCCGGCGGTGTGGAGGACGGTCTATGTGGACAGCTTTACCCCGCATACCTGCATACTTAGATGTGCCACTTTTAATCATCAACCATGTGAGTTGCTAAATGTTGTACCTTCATTAAATGTAACCATATTGCTACACTTAGAGACACCTCTCTTCTCTTTTATACAGTGTAGCTTCTGTTGGATTTTGCTTCTTCTTCTTCCATTGCTATAATATTTTTATATGGACTATAAACTCAAGGACTTATGAATAAATGGTTGTGGAACGAATCATCCGAGTTTCCATTATTTCTTATGGGAAAATTCGCTTTGATATACCAGTGCTTTGGATTACAAGCATGCTTCCGGAATGAATTATGCTCGCAATCCAAGGTTTTACTGTACTGTATAAGATATTATAGTAGCAAAGTGTCATTTCTTCAGTGTTGTCACATGAAAAGATAGAATAAAATATTTACAAAAATGTGAGGGGTGTACTCACTTTTCTGAGATACTCTATATATATCAAATGGTCTCACACATATTTAAAAAAATAAGCGAATGTGATTTTCACCAAACATTCACTGGTGGTGAATCAATACCAGTCATTTAAAATACCTGTGGTGAACGTTTACTGAATGTTTGATTAATGCTTTATAAATATGCCCAAAATGTGCAATATGTAAAGCACTGTTGGCACTATATACTATATGAATGCTATGTAATAATATTAATAATGCCGCGTACACACGAGCGGACTTTTCGACCGGACTGGTCCGACAGACAATTTGACCGTGTGTGGGCTTCATCGGACCTGCAGCGGACTTTTTTGGTCGAAAATCTGACGGACTTTAGATTTGGAACATGTTTTAAAATCTTTCTGACGGACTCGAGTCCGGTCGAAAAGTCTGCTCGTCTGTATGCTAGTCCGACGGACGAAAACCGACGCTAGGGCAGCTATTGGCTACTGGCTATCAACTTCCTTATTCTAGTCCAGTCGTATGTCATCACATACGAATCCATCGGACTTTGGTGTGATCGTGTGTAGGCAAGTCCGTTTGTTCGGAAAGTCCGTCGGATAGACCGTCGGACCAGTCCGGTCGAAAAGTCCGCTTGTGTGTACATGGCATAAGAGTAATAATAATACTTAATATTAATATTATGTTATGTTATATTATATTATTATTTAATATAATATTCATATATGAAATGTTGCATAATATGTCAATAGATCGATGTACATCAATGTTCTACTTGCAGTCTAGTTGTGCAATGACAAATTTAAACACTAGATGGCATTAGAACAGCATATTTTATATTTTTTATACTTTGTATTGTAGTTGTGCTCTTTGAACACTAGAGGGCCTCAGTCTGCTTAGTCATATTACATCGCTCAGCCCCTATATGTGCTTACAACGCTTTGACCTCCTTCACATTGCATTGGATGGGAAATTGAAATTCTTAGATTATGAATATACGAATTTCATTTTATTTATGAGACAAAACAATTACAGCATTCTGAGCTGAGAAAGAGAAATGGTGGACAATTTTAGTGGCCAACGTGCCGTGGTGATATTTTCATCATATCAGAGAGAAGAAATAAGAGATAACAAAAAGATCTTATATATTCACACAAAGTTTCTTGCCTATATATATCAATAGCTTCAACTGTGAGCAAAACAGAGATAATAAAAATACCAACAAGTAAACACTTTCTATAATTTATTTTCCATATTTTAGTTATTGCATTAAATGTAGAAATGTTTACAGTAGCCACTAGAGGGAGCTCTAAGCCTCAGTTTATGAGTCTATGGATCTCTTTGCCATGGGGGCTGATGGGAACTGTAGTCTTCCCATTTGCAGATCCCTGTGAATGGGTTACACCGCTGTGAGGGCAGACCCATGCACACTGCGCCAAATTCAATACAAAGCAGAAGCACCCTGTGATTCTGGCATTTGATGGTGGGGGGCTTGGGGAATGCAACCATGTCTCATGTTAAACCCTAAATGCCACCATAATGATTAGCTTATTGAGTTAGTGTGCATGCAAAGTAATCCAAAGATGGCACTGGGACCCCAGGACACAGCTCGGAGCACATTATCACCAGGACCCACCCACCATCCTGCCTCAGGCCGATACAATGACTGGTTGATCCCTCGCAGACCCCATCCACCTACCGGAGTGGCCCACACAAACCCCAAGTATAGACAGCTTCCAGCTGTTCCATGTAGCTGCCAATTCTTCTGCCTTTCCCACCTACCCTGTTTCGCTGGAAGCCATAGCAGCCTGTGTAAATTCCTCTTCCCATGCTGGCTGTGTTGTGGCTTTGTGTGAGACTTTTCCTTTGCTTACTCCTCCTTTGGCAGCAAAGCATAGGACCAATCAGGGAGCAGGAGAGCTAGCCAAGCAAGACTCATAGACTGTAACACAGAGCGCTTGGGATCATGGGAGATGTATTCCAAAACGGCATCTCTATAACGCAGGAATTGACTTTCTGAACTACAAATCCAGATAGTCCCTGAAACTCAGGAGGAGCTGGAGGAGGATTTACAGTACACTGCCTGGGAAAGTTCTAGGCTTTTACTGCCTAAGCAAGGAAGAGAGAGGACCTCTGCATACCAGGACCCCGGGGAGCCTGGCCGGAGGGAACTGGGTCCTGTGCCGGGGGGGGGGGGGGGGGTGAGAACGCTGGTGGCTGCACCACCAGCAACACCTGTTCCACTGCTAAAGAAAGGTTTGAGCATCCATCCACCACCCGCAACTACAGCTGTTCACTGGAGGCTTCGGAGAGAGACTGAGGGGGCCCTTCCATTGTGGACCCCCATGACTGGTGAGAGGGTTTTTAGCCCTTTTGGCTATGAACAGGACACCAAGTACTTCCAGCTCTTTATACATTTATCCCACACCTACACTGCATCCCTACCAACCCCATACCACCGATATACTGAACTACCGCTATATCTGATGCACCTTTACCCAGTACTTGTTCCACATTTACATTACATCTGTGAAAAAGGCTATACCACCCTGACAGGAAACCTTAACTGCATGCAGGTTCTTTAGGACTGTCGTTAAGTGCACCAACACTTCTTAAAAGGCCCCAACATATAGCCGGCAGAAGAAACATCTCAAGAACTGCCCCTGTCACGTAACCTGCGTGCAAACTCCTGCTATCTCCCTATAACCTCTCTTGACCTCTCAACTATTGACAGTGCTTACCAATATTTTTGCTTTGTGTGTGTAAAGTAACCTTATCGCACTTTGGACCAGCTATTTAGATAAGAGATTAATAGTTTATGAATTCATGAAATTACGCTGAGCAGTGATTGCATGTTTCAAATTATTTCACACATTATTTGTTTCCAGGGGAACATAAGATAGATGAAACATTGTAGTAATATATGGATTGTCGCTGACCCTTGAGACCATAAAGTCTCTGCTCAGTAAAATCACACAGCTGCAGGCATGAAAATTGTATGTAAAAAGAAAAAAATACACACACACAATGTAAAGTAGTGAGTGTACAGCTTGTATAACAGTGTAAATTTGCTGTCCCCTCAAAATAACTCAACACACAGCTATTAATGTCTAAACCGCTGGCAACAAAAGTGAGTACACCCCTAAGTGAAAATGTCCAAATTGGGCCCAATTAGCCATTTTCCCTCCCCGGTGTCATGTGACTTGTTAGTGTTACAAGGTCTCAGGTGTGAATGGGGAGCAGGTGTGTTAGGTGTGGACAGGTTCCACTCAGAACAGGCCTCGCCATGGTCAACCAAAGAAGTTGAGTGCACATGCTCAGCGTCATATCCAGAGGTTGTCTTTGGGAAATAGACGTATGAGTGCTGCCAGCATTGCTGCAGAGGTTGAAGGGGTGGGGGGTCAGCCTGTCAGTGCTCAGACCATACGCCACACACTGCATCAAATTAATCTGCATTAATCTGCATGGCTGTCATCCCAGAAGGAAGCCTCTTCTAATGATAAAGAACATGAAAGTCCACAAACCGTTTGCTGAAGACAAGCAGACTAAGGACATGGATTACTGGAACCATGTTCTGTGGTCTGATGAGACCAAGATAAACTTATTTGGTTCAGATGGTGTCAAGCGTGTGTGGAGGCAACCAGGTGAGGAGTACAAAGACAAGTGTGTCTTGCCTACAGTCAAGCATGGTGGTGGAAGTGTCATGGTCTGGGGCTGCATGAGTGCTGCCGGCACTGGGGAGCTACAGTTCATTGAGGGAACCATGAATGCCAACATGTACTGTGACATACTGAAGCAGAGCATGATCCCCTCCCTTCAGAGACTGGGCCGCAGGGCAGTATTCCAACATGATAACGACCCCAAACACACCTCCAAGACAACCACTGCCTTGCTAAAGAAGTTGAGGGTAAAGGTGATGGACTGGCCAAGCATGTCTCCAGACCTAAACCCTATTGAGCATCTGTGGGGCATTCTCAAATGGAAGGTGGAGGAGCGCAAGGTCTCTAACATCCACCAGCTCTGTGATGTCATCATGGAGGAGTGGAAGAGGACTCCAGTGGCAACCTGTGAAGCTCTGGTGACCTCCATGCCCAAGAGGGTTAAGGCAGTGCTGGAAAATAATGGTGGCCACACAAAATATTGACACTTTGGACCCAATTTGGACATTTTCACTTAGGGGTGTACTCACTTTTGTTGCCAGCGGTTTAGACATTAATGGCTGTGTGTTGAGTTATTTTGAGGGGACAGCAAATTTACACTGTTATACAAGCTGTACACTCACTACTTTACATTGTAGCAAAGTGTCATTTCTTCAGTGTTGTCACATGAAAAGATAGAATAAAATATTTACAAAAATGTGAGGGGTGTACTCACTTTTGTGAGATACTGTATATATATATATATATATATATATATATATATTTTATTGCAGTTTACTTTTCTTTAGATGTGGTGGCTGCATTTGTTTTATTTCTACAGGCTTTTTTTATCCTTTTACCTGGTCATCCTGCCAGTAATGCAATTATAGATACAGTCCCTCCCTGTGTTGTATCTATAGAGGAACAGCATTGTCACCCTAGGCCAGAAAATATGTTACTGGCAGGATCACCAGGTAAAAATAAATGACAGTGGGTGCCAGAAAAAAGAAAACTATTATATAACATGTGGGACGGACCTTCTGTAGTTCACAGAGGTGAACTGGACAGGGTTGATGACATCGCTTAGGGGTCTATTTATAAAAAAAATAGTTGGATGAATGTCAAACAGAATAGTACAGGCTGCGCGAATTTCAGATGTCATTTCTCTGATAGATTTATTCCTTATGATTGTCAGTGCCATCTAGTGGCCAAAATGTGGTACAGTTTGTTTTCAATTCCTCAATGAAAAGAATATACTGAATTTTTGGCAACTAAATGGAAATGACAATCATAGGAATAAATCTAATAGAGAAATGACACCCAAAATCTGTGCAGCATGCAGGAATGCGTGAGGCACTCGCCCAACAAACATTTTATAAAAAGACCCCTTAGAATGCCTAGGAAAATACAAGCCTTTTTGGATTTCTGGCAGGATCAGCAAGAATGTATTTTTTGTTTTTATTTTACACACAATTAACAGTCAAGTCCTGTGAAGAGGGAGCGGGGGAGGGGCAGGCCAAGCTGTGCTGTGTGTGTCTATGGATACACACAGCCTGGCTCGGGAGCATGAATGCACGGGTGCTAACTCAGCATATGGCTTGCAGACAGCACTGGCGGGGGGACTCCAGAAGAGGAGGTAAGGGGTCGCTCTATAAAATATTGTTGCCCAGACCAGGTAAGTATAAGATCTTTTTTAACAAAAACAGAAAACAAAGAAAAAAAACCCCTTTAATTAAACTTTACCCAACCAAAAGGGAGCAAATAAAAAAATATAGTTTTTTACACAAAAAAGTTTCACCCACCCTTGACAATTTCTGATCATTTGTCCCTTGATACAGTGACTTCCTATGATCATCTGCTCCATCTAGTGGTCATAATGTGATTTTTTTTTTCTGAAATACCTCAATAAGAAAAAATACTGCATATGGCCACTAGATGGAGCTAACCCTCGCGTATACCCAGTGAAGGGACTGGCCTCCGGTGATACAAAGAGATGAAAAAAAATCCTTCTACATAAGTTGTACCTGTTTAGCTACAGTCCTCTCTTCTCTACAGCTGTTCAAAGTCCAGAATTTATAAGGCCTGTTTGAGCTGTCAGAAAGCAGGGGACACGGAGTTGAAGTTACACTCTGCAGAGCTCAGTGAGAGCCAGGGCCGGTGCTACCACTAGGCAAACTAGGCAGCCGCCTAGGGCTCCCTGCTGCATAGGGCGCCCGGCCACTAGTGTTCCTACTCTCTTCTCTCTGCAGCAAGTAACTAAGTCTCAGCGTCAGCAGACAGCCGCTGCTCCACTCGCACATAGTGTCAGAGGCACAGCGGCTGCATTTCATGGGCGCTGGTGAGGCTGCATTTGATGGACGCTTCATTAAAAAGGTGGGGTTTACATGAGCAGGGAAAAGGGGGTGGAGTCATGGTGAAGCCAAGGGGGGGGGGCGGCAAAATGAGGTTTTGCCTAGGCTGTCAAAAATCCTTGAATCAGCCCTGGTGAGAGCTAATTGGGGGGAGGAGACTCGACCCCCTTCACGCAGCACACAGGAACAGGGCTGAGGCTGTCAATCACAGACTGTGTGCTGGAGATCCCTCTCCTGTCACCATTTTTCTCTTGGTGTCAGGAAAACTTGGCAGAAGAGATTCATGCTGATAGCAGAGGAAGGAGGCAGCAGACAGAAATGACACTTAGTGCTCTGGACTGAGACAAGTACACACTATAGAGGGATATACTTTGTTCATATTTCATGTCTGAGGGTTACAACCGCTTTAAGAAAAATATTGTGAAAGATGGGTGAATAATTGTCATATTCGTCCAACAAGTTTTATATAAACAGACTGCAGGCTGTGGAGTTAAACCTGAACTTTTAATGAGGTCATAAATGCAAAAAAATGAGTTCCAAAGGACAGAAAGATACATAGTTAGATGAAACAGTCATCTATGAAACATTGCGGTAACATTGTATCTATCTGTCCTTTGAAGCTCTTTTTGCATTAATGACCTTGGTAAAATATTGCGTTTTACATTTGGAGTGCCAGCTTTTGGTCCTAAAGCAGTAAAAACCAGACAGAGAAGAATATGATTTGGCGGGATATGCACACCAATCACGTGGCTGGTAATTTTATTACCACCATTGCACTCACAAAAATTGCCTGCGTGCGCCCAATGTCGTGTCTTCAATCTGTACCTTCTGGATATACCAAGGGAAATAAAAGAAATTATATGCATGTCTGTCCCCAGATCAATAAATTAGATATATTTCCTGATATGTGTTGGAATTAAAGTGATTTAAACCTCAGACATGAAGCATATCCCTCTATAGTGTGTACTTGTCTCATTCCAGAGCACTAAGTGTTGTTTCTGTCTGCTGCCTGGTTCCTCTATTATCTGCATGAGTCACTTCTGACAGGGGAGGGAGCCCCAGAGCTCCAGCACACAGCCTAGGATTGAAAGCCTCAGCTCTGTCCCTGTGTACAGGGGGAGGGGGTCCCTTTCCTACAATCAGCTCTCAATGGTCCCCTCATTGAGCTGTGCAGTGTGTCATTTCAGCTCTCTACCTTCTGTTTGACAGTTCAGGCAAGAGACAAGGAGAAGGAGGAGGATGAGAAGGAGAAGGAGGAGGAGGAGGAGGAGGAGGAGAAGAAGGAGGAGAAGGAGAAAAAAGAGAAGGAGGAGGAGAAGGAGGAGAAGGAGAAGGAAGAGAAGGAGAAGGGGAAAAAGATGAAGGAGAAGGAGGAGAAGATGAAGGAGAAAGAGGAGAAGATGAAGGAGAAGGAGGAGAAGATGAAGGAGAAGGGGGAGGAGAAGATGAAGGAGAAGGAGGAGAAGATGAAGGAGAAGGGGGAGGAGAAGATGAAGGAGAAGGAGGAGAAGATGAAGGAGAAGGGGGAGGAGAAGATGAAGGAGAAGGATGAGAAGGTGAAGATGAAGGAGAAGGAGGAGAAAGAGAAGGAGGAGAAGGCGAAGATGAAGGTGAAGGAGGAGAAGGAGAAGGGGGAGGAGAAGAAGAAGAAGGAGGAGAAGAAGGAGGAGAAGGAGAAGATGAAGGAGAAGGAGGAGGAGAATGAGAAGGAGGAGGAGGAGGAAGAGAAGGAGAATGAAAATGGGAAGGAGGAGGTGAAGGAGAAGAAGGTGAAGGAGGAGAAGGAAGAGAAGAAGGAGGAGAATAAGAAGGAGGAGAAGGAGAAGATGAAGGAGAAGGAGAAGGAGGAGGAGAATGAGAAGGAGAATGAAAATGAGAAGGAGGAGGAGAAGGAGAAGCAGGTGAAGGAGGAGAAGGAAGAGAAGAAGGAGGAGGAGGAGAAGAAGAAGGAGGAGAAGATGAAGAAGAAGGAAGATAAGGTGAAGATGAAGGAGAAGGAGGAGGAGGAGCAGAATGAGGAGAAGGAGGAGAATAAGAATGAGGAGAAGAAGAAGGGAAAGGGAAAATAAAGGAAGTGGAGGAGAGGAGAGAGGGTAAGGGAAAAGAAGAGAGAGCTACAAATAAACAGGTACAACTTATGTAGGAGGATTTCTTTCATCTCTGTTTCTCACCTGAAGCCAGTCACTTCACTGGGTATATGTAAGGGTTTCCAACCACTTTAAACCAGAAGCTTGTAATTCTAAAGCTTAGATGTGCGGGTAAGTCCTCATGCCTTTGATAAGCGTTTCAAATTCGAACAAACTTTTCAGAGGCGTTTGACAGGCGGCTGTTTAAATACCACACCATTACACAACAACTGCATGAATGCCGGCTGAATGCGACGGGAATCATTTTTGCCACATGTGCAAAGCATGTGAACACCCCTATCTTCTACCTGTGCAGTTTAAGGAGGTGGTTAGGTGGTGCTTTTATATCCCTCTAACCACAAGTCTAAACGAGCCCTAAACTGGTAATAGTCAAGCTGTGTAGTGATCTGACCTTCTTATAGTTTTTGGTTATGTTTGTATTGTTATATACAAAACAGAATTAGACCTGCAGTCACAATCACGTTTCCATCATGTACAAACTTGTGACTCAGGGATAAGTCCCTGTATTTATCCGTATTTATCTGTATTTGGCTTATGATGACATATTTATACTCAGAAGGTCACCAGACTATGAAGCAAACTTTTTATTGTCATTTATCTATTGTGAAACTCCATGCAGCCGGATGTCTGAGGTTATGCAGGGAAGACTTCTGTAACCTTATCTTAAAGGAAATGTACCAAAAGTAATGAATAAGATGCCATGGCTGATCTCTCCTTATATAAATTCTGGTGTCCTGGCACTTCCCTGTAAAGTTGAACTCCAGGCACAGCAGGGCTCAGACTGGAGGACAGAGAAGCAGTTCATGGAGCCAATCATTTGTGCTGCAGTGCTCATATGCTAACATTGGGCACACTGATGAGGGGAGAAAGCAGAGGAGCTTATTGGTATTCTACTTCTCTTTTCACTGTCCAATCACAGACTAGCAGAGAGACTCTTTCCGCAGCATCCGCCGGACCTTCACAGCGCATGCGCCGGTGACGCCAGCGGCTGCATGCAAGGTGAATATCTCCTAAACCATACATGTTTAGGAGATATTCATTTTACCTACAAGTAAGCCTTAATATACGCTCACCTGTAGGTAAAAATGTGCAAGCGGGCAATACAACCGCTTCTCACCATCTAGTGGCCAAATTTGGTATTTTCCATTTTAAATCAACAAATAACATTCTCAATCGGCTGCATCAGTGATTGCTGATCAGTGTATTATGCCAATGGAGGTGTCCCACTCTCAGAACACAATAGCACAGTGGGGAAGATTCCTCCATCCACCTCGATTGTGGGCGTCGGGAGATTTTATTTTTTTTGATCAGCCAGAGGCATCTATGGCCCCTCTAAACTGGGTTCTGGACACCAACTAGTCTTTACAAGCAATTCAAAGCCTATACCCACCTACAGTGCCGGGATTGTTACCATATTCAAAATGCACACACAACCTGATATTATGTCTAGTTAGTAGAAATTTTAATTCTGTGTGAGATTTTATTTTACCACTTGTGTCCCAAGGCCCCTTCCTCCCTAAATCCTCGAGTCCGATATTGTTTTTGGCACATTTTACCTGTTATCATTCCTAGTTTACACTAATGTATGTATATATATATATATATATATAAATACACTATATTACCAAAAGTATCGGGACACCTGCCTTTACACACACATGAACTTTAATGGCATCCCAGTCTTAGTCCGTAGGGTTCAATATTGAGTTGGCCCTCCCTTTGCAGCTATAACAGCTTCAACTCTTCTGGGAAGGCTGTCCACAAGGTTTAGGAGTGTGTCTATGGGAATGTTTGACCATTCTTCCAGATGAGCATTTGTGAGGTCAGGCACTGATGTTGGATGAGAAGGCCTGGCTCACAGTCTCTGCTCTAATTCATCCCAAAGATGTTCTATCGGGTTGAGGTCAGGACTTTGTGCAGGCCAGACAAGTTCCTCCAACCTAAACTCGCTCATCCATGTCTTTATGGACCTTGCTTTGTGCACTGGTGTGCAGTCATGTTGGAACAGGAAGGGGCCATCCCCAAACTGTTCCCACAAAGTTGGGAGCATGAAATTGTCCAAAAATGTCTTGGTATGCTGACACCTTAAGAGTTCTCTTCACTGGAACTAAGGGGCCAAGCCCAACCCCTGAAAAACAACCCCCACACCATAATCTCCCCTCCACCAAATGATTTGAATAAGTGCACAAAGCAAGGTCCATAAAGACATAGATGAGCGACTTTGGGGTGAAGGAACTTGACTGGCCTGCACAGAGTCCTGACTTTAATCCAATAGAACACCTTTGGGATGAATTAGAGCGGAGACTGCGAGCCAGGCCTTCTCGTCCAACATCAGTGCCTGACCTCACAAATGAGCTTCTGGAAGAATGGTCAAACATTCCCATAGACACCCTCCTAAACCTTATGGACAGCCTTTAAAGTTCATGTGCGTGTGAAGGCAGGTGTACCAATACTTTTGGTAATACAGTGTGTGTATATACACATATATATATATTTATATATATATATATATATATATATATATATATATATATATATATATATATATATATATGTATATATATATATATATATATATATATATATATATATATATATATATATATATATATATATATATATATATATATATATATATATATATATATATATATATATATATATATATATATATATATATATATATATATATATGTATATGTATATATATGTGTATATATATATATATATATATATATATATATATATATATATGTATATATATATATATATATATATATATATATATATATATATATGTATATATATATATATATATATATATATATATATATATATGTATATGTATATATATGTGTATATATATATATATATATATATATATATGTATATGTATATGTATATATATATGTATATATATATATATATATATATATATATATATATATATATATAATTTTTTTTTTTTTATCGGGACATATACAGATAAAGGATATGTGTATTTACTTGTTTTGTTTTATCGCAAATAAATAGTAACAAATTTGTAAAAAAAAAAACAAAAAAAAAAAAAAAACGATTTTTTGCCATTTTTCCCAACACAACATGTATGTAATTTGTACCCCCCATGTATTTATTGCATATAACCAGCAAATTCTGTTGATTAAAATTATATCACATTAATGCAAATTTTATGTAACATATCAGAATGGGTAAACTCAAAGTTAGCATGTTTTTTTTTTATTTAGGATGCTACACATACTGTGTATTTATCTATTGTTCTATTTTTTACATTTTATTTCCATCATGGGGAGTTTTTATCCAGTCAGTGGAGATCAGATCCAGACCCCCCATTCAGCTCTGCAAAAACAGATCACTTTTAGGGCCAGTTTACACCATAGAAACGCAGTCCGGATGTGTTCCAGGTGCTTTTCTGCATGCGTGTTTTTGATGCGTTCCAGTGCATTTTTGATGCGTTTTTGATGCAGTCCAGTGCTTCCCCCCCTCTTTTTTCTTAACCTTAAATAAGGACAAGTGTGTTGCAGTGCGTTTTGGGTGCATTTTACAGCGTTCCAGTACAGTCCAGTGCAGAAAAAACGCAGCATGTTCTACTTTTTTTTCTGGAACTGCAAGCACCGGTGTGAACTATGCCGTTGAAAACCACTTTCCATGCATTTTTGATGCAGAAAAAAAACCGCACTGGCCTGCATGTGGTGTGAACTGGCCCTAAGTGATTTATTGCTGTCTGCAATCAGCCAGCAATGGATCTCTATAGCAATGAGCTACTACTGCAGGGGGAGGCTTGACCCGTAGCGGTGCCAGTGCCAGTGCCACATGGTGCCCGCACTTTAGGTCAGTTTTTAACCACTTAAGGCCCAGCCTCGTTTTGGATTTTAGGCGTTTACATGTTTAAAACAGGTTTTTTTGCTAGAAAATTACTTAGAACCCCCAAACATTATATATTGTTTTTTTTTTCTAACACCCTAGAGAATAAAATGGCAGTCAATGCAATACTTTTTTTTGCACCGTATTTGCGCAGCGGTCTTACAAGCGCACTTTTTTGGGGAAAAAATGCACTTTTTTGAATAAAAGAATAAGACAACAGTAAAGTTAGCCCAATTTTTTTTTTATCATGTGAAAGAAAATGTTACGCCAAGTAAATTGATAGCCAACATGTCACGCTTCAAATTTCGCCAGCTCGTGGAATGGCGTCAAACTTTTACCCTCAAAAATCTCCATAGGCGACGTTTAAAAAAAATCTACAGGTTGCATGTTTTGGGATAAAGAGGAGGTCTAGGGCTAGAATTATTGCGCTCACTCTACCGGTCGTGGCGATACCTCACATGTGTGGTTTGACCACCGTTTTCATATGCGGGCGCTACTCACGTATGCGTTCGCTTCTGCGCGCGAGCCCGTCGGGACGGGGGGTTTTAAAAAAAATATATATTTTTTTATTATTTATTTTACATGATTTTATTTATTTTTACACTGTTTTGAAATAAAAAAATTGTTTCACTTTTATTCCTATTACAAGTAATGTAAACTTGTAATAGAAAAAAAGCATGACAGGACCTCTTAAATATGAGATCTGGGGGTCAAAAAGACATCAGATCTCATATTTACACTAAAATGCAATAAAAAAAAAATAAAATAAATAAAAAGTCATTTAAAAAATGACACTGAAAAAAATGTGCCTTTAAGAGGCGTTTTGACATCGCTTCCGCCCAGCAGTGTCATGGAGACGAGTGGGCGCCATCTTACAGAAGTAGACGAAGAGATCTGGAAGCCGCACGCCGGACAGATGATAAGTGCCTTTATTGGTAAAAAGCTGGATCACAAAAGTATACAAAACACTACAGCAGGAGTGTACAAAGATCATCTGACGCGTTTCGCACTTATAACGGGTGCTTACTCATAGCTGGGCGCCATCTTAGCCTCACTCGTCTCCAGGCACAACAAGGGGACAGACGCGATCGCCTCCACCGCTACCGACGGCTCCGGTAAGCGGCGGAGGGCACCGGTTTGCGGCGGGAGGGTGGCCCCTCTCCTGCCACAGATAAAAGTAATCTCGCAGCGAATCCGCCGCAGGGACCACTTTTATCTGAGAGCCGACCGCCGCACAAAAACGGGCATACCGGGATTATGGCAGCTAGCTGCTGCCATAACAACGATATTCGCTGCCAAAGTTTGGACGTACATCGGCGAACGGCGGTTGGCAAGTGGTTAAAACGTCACTGGGAGAAGCAGCCGCTGTCTCTCTGGCATTTTAAAAATGGCACCTCGGACTCACTTTTACGGCTTATTGTAACATTTTTAGGTAACACTCTAACAGAATAGCTATCAGCAGCCAATTACCTTTATCACAGGGCTTGGCTCGCTCCCATCCTCCACAACGATGACTTTAGCTCTGCCTTTCCTTTCATTGTCTCGAATGCCATTGGCGACCTGTGAGGCTTTGAGGCGCTCATACTTGTTGCATTTTTCACCGCACCATTGGTATACTTCCTGCAAAAAGAGAACCAAAAGACCGTGAGGGCTACAAAGGCTCTATACTTAAAGATAATAACTTTTTCAACACGCTGACCCTGATTTACTAAAGGAGTTGAGCACGTTCACTTTCAAAGTGAATTTTTTACTTTGCAAAGCAAATTTTATTGCATATCTGAATGAGGTTGAAAAAAAAAATTGTGAAAATTTAAGTCGCAAAGAATACTTAATGACATGCAAGGAAAATAAAAAAAAAGAGGATTTTTGCTTGGACATGATCAATTAATTAGACATGTGCAGAATGAAAAAAGTTGTTTCGTTTCAGATCAGTTCGTTTAATTTACTCATTTTGTTTAGTTGTATTCATAACGAAACTAGTTTAGTTTCGTTTTGTTTATTCATTTTCGACCAGATTCGAATGTTTCCAATGGATTCAAAGTATTTAAATCAAATCTATGAGAATTCATTGTGAAGAATAGCTGGTTCTATTCTATTTGAAATACGAATTTCAGAAGATGGTTAAATACTTTCTATCTTATTTTATTCTATTTTATCTTATTTTATATTTATTTTTTCTAATCTATTCTTTTCTATTCTATCCTTTTATTTTCTAATTTATTCTTTTTATTTTATTTCTTTATTTTCTGTTCCATTCTATTCTATTCTATTCTGTTCTGTTTTACTCTATTCTAGTCTATTCTGTTTTATTTTATTTTTTTTAATTCTTTTCAAAATTCTGAAGACAGTTATATTCTTTTTATTCTATTCTATGAAAATTAAATTCTATTTTTTTTATTCTATTCTTTTCTACTCTAATCCATTATTTTATATTCTATTATTTTATTTTTTATTCTATTCTGTTTTATTCTATTCCATTTTTTTTAGAAATCAGAATTTTAAAAGACAGCTACCGTATATTCCAACACTAAGGGGTTGATTTACTAAAGGCAAAAAAACTGTGCACTTTGCAGAGTGCAGTTGCCCTGTGCAAGTGCAATTGCTCCAGAGCTTAGTAAATGAGGTAAGGCTTCACTTTGCAAAGAGCACCCAATCACATGCAAGGAAAATAAAAAAAACTGCATTTTTGCTTGCACATGATTGGATGATAGAAGTCAGCAGAGCTTCTGCTCATTTACCAAGCTCTGGAGCAACTGCTCTTGAAGAGGGCAACTGCACTTTGCAAAGTGCACAGTCTTTTTCCCTTTAGTAAATCAACCCCTAATACACATAGGGAGTTATATACTAAAGGCAAATCCACTTTGCACTACAAGTGCAAAGTGCACTTGAAATTGCACTGAAAGTGCCCTTGAAAGTGCAGTCGCTGTAGAGGGGGACATAGAAGGAGAATAAAAAAAAAAGCATTTTAGCTTGCACATGATTGGATAATAAAATCAGCAGAGCTTCCCCTCATTTCAGATCTAACCCTTTAGATTTACAGCGACTGCACTTCCTAGTGCACTTTCAGTGCAAAGTGGATTTGCCTTTCGTAAATAACCCCCACTGTCTCTGAAGGAAATCATCAATAGTCAGCAATATGTTTATATCTCGAATTTGATTGCATTTTCAAATTCTAATCGAATTTGATTCAAATTTGATTAGAATTTCGGACACAATTTCGTTTTATTATTTTGAATGTGTTAAAATTCATTACTATTGTACTTCGGAAATTGTGACTTGTCCAAATCTCCGAATAACAAAAATTTCATCCGAATTTCGATTCGAGAACGAAACGAACCGCACAAGCCTACAGGTGATTGAAGTCAGCACAACTTCACCTCATTCACCAAGCTAAGGGTTTGATTTACTAAAGGCAAATAGACTGTGCACTTTGCAAAGTGCAGTTGCACTCTGTAAGAGCAGTTGCTCCAGAGCTTGGAAAATGAGCAAAAGCTCTGCTGAGTTCCATCAGCCAATCATGTGCAAGCAAAAATGCAGTTTTTTAAATTTTCCTTGCATGTGATTGGGTATTCCTTGCAAAGTGAAGCTTTACCTCATTTACTAAACTTCTGGGGCAACTGCACTTGCAGAGTGCAATTATACTTTGCAAAGTGCACAGTCTATTTGCCTTTAGTAAATCAACCCCCAAGTGTAATTTCTCTTTGCACTCAGCTTAGAGAATGAGTTAATAGTACTGAGCTGAAGTCAATCATCCAATTATTTGCAAGCATTGTTCTTTTTTTTTTCCTTGCAAGTGAATGAGTACTCCTTTAAGGGAATTTTCACTAAGGCAAGTGAAAATTCTTATCAAAAGTGAATATAGTAAATCAACCCAAGAATCTTTTGTAATGAATCCAGGGAGACAGGGCATACGGCTTTCACAAAACATTCATTGCAGGGGAATCTGCTGGGTGGATTCATTCATCACCAGTAAATGTTTGGTGAATGCCCCATTCAATGCTTTAATGCTCCATTTAATGCCCCCCCCCCCCCGAACACGCGTAGGGGAGGGGCCAGGACGGAGCGAGAGATTGTGGATCTGCCATAGATGCTGGAATATAACATCATTGGACACTAAAGCACTTTTTTATCGATTTACAAGATTTCACTAATCACTTACTATATTGTTTTATTGAGGACTGTTTTTTTTTTTTTCACGTGTATTGTGTGGCACTAAGCACTTTTGGAATCATTTAATCCATAATATTTGTATTGCTTCACTTTATCATACCTGTTTGTATTGATTATTGATTATGTATTCTGCACCTTAGGGTATGGTTGAATGGATTATGTATATTGCAAATAGTGTGCTTATGTACACTTTGTTTTAATTTGTGTTTATTATTTAGTAGTTTGTTTAATGTTATTATCACTATAATAATATTTATTATTCAATATTTTTATGGTTCACCCAGTGGGGGTATCTATTATATTAGTTACATTTATGTCTACACGCACATTTTGATTTTTTATTTAGTATATTATAGCATACTTTAGCGCAGCGTATTTTCTTTTGCTTTCTTTATTTTCTTTCTTTTTTTTTGAACACGTCTCACATATCGTGCAAAATAGAAAATATTTTGCACAATATGTGAGACGTGTTCAACGCATGCAGCCTGAGTAGTGATATTATCTAAGCATAAGGTACATTGCGGCTCGCAGGATTTTTTCTTTCTATTTACTCCCTTAGGACACACTTAACCCCTACAGCGCCACCTAGTGGTTAACCCCTTCACTGCCAGTGACATTTTTACAGTAATCAATGCAATTTTTTTTGGCATTGATCGCTGTATTAATGCCAATGGTCCCAAAAATGTGTCAAAAGTTGTCCGATGTGTCTGCCATAATGTCGCCATCGTAATAAAAATCGCTGATCACCGCCATTACTAGTAAAAAAAAAAACAAATTATCAATAAAAATGCCATAAAACTATCCCCTATTTTGTAGACGCTATAACTTGCGCAAACCAATCAATAAACGCTTATTGCCATTTTTTTACCAAAAATATGTAGAAGAATATGTATCAGCCTAAATTGAGGAAAAAAAATGTTTTTTTAATATTTTTTGGGTATATTTATTATAGCAAAAAGTAAAAAATGATGCGTTTTTTCCAAAATTGACGCTATTTTTTTCTTTATTGCGCAAAAAATCAAAACCGCAGAGGTGATTAAATACCACCAAAAGAAAGCTCTATTTGTGGGGAAAAAAAAAGGACGTCAATTTTATTTGGGAGCCACGTGGCACGACTGCGCAATTATCAGTTAAAGAGGCTCAGTGCCGAATAGCAAAAAGTGCTCTGGTCAGGAAGGGGGTAAATTCTTCCGGGGCTGAAGTGGTTAAAGATGCTAAATATATATAAGCAGGCATAACCCTTCCATGGCCTTCAAATCAAGATATGCAGTTGAGGAATAAGGAAATTGTAAAAGTTTCCTTGGGTAAAAGCTTGCAATTATGCAAATCAATCAACGTGATCTCTGATGCACGTAGTAAGAATCTAGAGTGAACCTATGCAAATAACTTTGTCCTCAATAAGGGAAAGTAAAGCATGAAAATTCCTCCATGTGCACATTAATCATCAACAATAGAGGTAAGTTTATTACTCTCATGCTTAGTGAAACGATCTATCAGTGACAGGCTGACCTCGTGACAGGACAGAGTAGAATGTGTAAACTGAGTCATCACCACTCCTGGTCACCTCACATCCAGAACAGGAACACCAAACCAGATATTGGAGAGATACTTTCATATTCCTTGAATTATAAAAGAGCCTTCTGATTCCTCTTGGCATCCTCACACCATCTTGGCCTTACATTTCTCTCTCTAGGTAAATTCAGTCAAAAATGTCCATAGTTGGCCAGTTGAACGAGCCAACAGAAAGAAAATGTCTTCACAATTTGTAAGTGTAGCATGGCCCCCTTGGGGACTGCTGAGAATTACCTGCATGGCCATGACCAAATGAACCTTCCAACCCACCTGACACTCTGGATTCAGACATCCTGTTAATGCTATAGAGCAAGAATCAAGCAACTTAGTGGTATAAGGTTCCAAAATGTTTTACTTTAACCAAATAGGAAAAGGGTTATTTTACAAAGAGAGGAGTAAATCCGCTGAGCCGCAATAACAGCGTCAACTCAGCAGATAGACTCCTCCCAAGGACACAACAATGCTTAAACAATATATAATGCTACTCTGTTTCCCCAAAAATAAGCCCTACCCTGAAAATAAGACCTACAAGGACATTAAGTAGGGCTTATTTTGGGGGTAGGGCTTATATTGCAGCCATCACTGACAATCACGCTAGGTCTTATTTTCGGGGAAACAGGGTATGTACACAAGGATGCACTATATTCAGATACAAAGTCACCTCCTAGTGGATGTTCCAGATAACTACACAAGTGGGCAGATGTAATCTAGACAGCCTATTCTATTTTAACGGGAGAGCTAATCTCACGCTGGTGTTATTATTAATATTATACAGATTTTATAAAGCGCCAACAGTTTGCGCAGCACTTTACAACATGAGGGCAGACATTACAGTTACATTACAATTTGGTACAGGAGAAATCAGAGGGCCCTGCTCGTTAGAGCTTACAATCTAAAAAGGAAGGGTCAATTGATACAAAAGGTAATAGCTGTGGGGGATGAGCTGATGGAGGAGTGTTAGTTAGAAGCAGGATAGGCTTCTTTGAAGAGAAGGGTTTTCAGGGATTGCCTAAAGAAGGATAGATTAGGGGACAGTCGGACAGATTGGGGTAGGGAGTTCCAAAGGATGGGAGAAGCTCTGGAGAAATCCTGGAGGCGAGCATGGGAGGAGGTGACAAGGGACATAGAGAGTAGGAGGTCTTGGGATGACTGAAGAGAGTGGCTTGGTTGGTATTTTGGGACTAGGTTAGTGATGTAGCTGGGGGCAGAGTTATGGATGGCTTTGTAAATTATTGTTAGTATATATATATATCTAGGCTTCCTATGAGTAATGGCGGTAAAGTTCCATGTGGCAGGCCTGTTCTTCGCTAGCTAGTTGGAGCTTGTTAACTGTAATCCATTTGGTTGCAGATGAAAGCAATGGATGCCAAGTGGTGAAGGCCTAAGGCATCTGAGTACAGTGTTCCAGCAATGCAGTAAAGTGTTCTTAGGTAGAGATGTGTGCGCACCGTTTTCTGTAATGGTGGTAGTGAATAGATAAAGATTGAGCAGCTTGTTCCCTCACCAACACCCCAAACTGATATGCAGTCTTCTAAACAGGAACACGAACGGCAACACTCCGGCAACGGATCCTCTGTCTCGGCCTATTGTAGTGACTTGCTCCACACGTCCGCACCGATGGGTAGACTCTGTAAGTGATGCTAGTGACAGGATGTCCGACAGCGGGTAGCAGGACTAGGCCCCTCAGGCCTTGGGGTGGAAGTAGCATTCCGTGTGGTAGGCCGCGACCTCTCTCTCTCTCTCTGTCACACAGAGAGGTCTGTCTTGCGTCAGGCCCAGGAGGAAGAGAGCGTGCGCAGACTTCTAAGCTCCTTTTATCATTCCTCCCAGCAACCTTCAGGCCATTGCACGGATCCCTGGGATTTGTAGTTTTAGAGTACATGGATGCACAGCAGCAGATTCAAAAAGGACTACACGTCCCATAACTCTCTCCGCTGGCACACAGATATGAGGTCAGTGGCTGCACGAATAATCATGAGGACAAATAATGTTTAGAACAGTCCATAGCGCTACAAATGTTTTGTTGAGGAAAATATGTGAATGTTCCTATTTATCCTGGTCATGCTATAGATAGTAGTAGTTGGCCACATTCAGCTGGACCTGTTATGTATGTTGAAGATGTTTTGTGACTTATCCAAGTGGCTTCTTCGATTAGATTTGGATGTCCAGAACAATCCCCAGCCATTATAGCCATATGAGTTTGTAAGCAGGTGCAGTCACTTTTCTCCACTGCAGGTGGCACTCAACCGCAGTGGCATTGCAGAGGGAGAGGAAGTCAAGAGGAACTCCCTTCTCATTGGCCTACCTCTCCCTAGGTTATCCCCTCTTCAGTCTATCATGAATGGTGCTGCCAGACTTATCCACCTTACCAACCGCTCAGTGTTTGCCAACCCTCTCCTCCAATCCCTACACTGACTCCCAATCACCCAGCGAATTCAATTAAAAATACTAACCACAACATGCAAAGCCATTCACAACTCTGCCCCGAGCTACATCACTAATCTTGTCTCCAAATATCACCCAAATCGTCCTCTCTGCTCTTCTCAAGACCTCCTGCTATCAAGCTCTCTCATCTCCTCCTCCCATGCTCGTCTCCAGGATTTCTCCAGAGCCTCTCCCATCCTCTGGAACTCGCTACCTCAACCTGTCCGGCTATCCCCTACTCTTGCTACCTTCAGGTGATCCCTGAAAACTCATCTCTTCAGGAAAGCCTATCACGTCTCCAACTAATCTCCTACCACTTCCAACAGCTCATTCCCCACAGTTACAACCTTTTGTACCACCTGCCACACCCTATTAGATTGTAAGCTCTTCTGAGCAGGGCCCTCTTAATCCTCTTGTATTTTATTGTATTATAACTGTATTGTCTCCCTTTTATACTGTAAAGCGCTGCGTAAACTGTTGGCGCTATATAAATCCTGTGTAATAATAATAATAAATAATAACATATTCCTCTAGGGCTTCCTGGGTCACTGGGGAAGTAATCCAGTTGGATGCTGCCTCCCCCATGTGACTCTGGTAGCCATCTTGGGTCAGGCAGAGTCTATTTAAGACCCTGGCTCCCAGGTTTGGCACGCCTTTTTGTGAGTGGACAGGGACAGGTTACCTGTCTGTTGGGTAAAGGACAAGGAGGGTCAGGATAGGGGCATGCTATCCTTCCTAGGAATCCTGCCCCGTTGGGCTCAGACTCGCCAAGCCGCATTCCGCCCTCTGGTACAGATGCAGTCGGTGCATCATAACCTGCTCCACTCTTGCGCACAGAACTGTGTTTCTAGCCAGAGCCTTCCCATTGGGCTATTGTATCTTTGAGCTGATCCTTCAATACAAGTTTGCTCATTGTAACCAGACTTAGTGTGCTCTCTGCTGCCACACCACACTGCAACGACCCACAAGTTACTCAGTCACCTTGATCCAATTTCCATGGAATATGTCAAGGCAGATACTGGTTAGCCAAGAGCATAATGGGAAGTGTGAAAGTTTGTAAAACCATCCTGTTCTTTTGTAATTGTATTCTTATCAATTTTTACAGATTTTAACAAAGAAATACGTATACAATGTCATTTCGGGATTGAAGAGTATAGTAGACCAATATAAAAGGAAAATATAGAGGCATCAGGTAAATGTCATCTAAAAAAAAAAACATGAAGGGTCAATAAAATTCTAAGTATGGGCCATAAGGTCTTCCAGCTAACAAAACCCAATAAACCATCTTGCTCTAAATACATAATCCAATTTCTTGGTATTGGGAAGTCTGGGACATAATCCGAAACACAGATGAATGAAACCTGCCGTAGCGTCCTAGTACCATGGTGACAGGGTCATTTCACATACGTTTTACTCATTCCATCTTGGGCAATCAATATCAGCCTTGAAACATTCCATGGTGATGGGATTAAGGTGACTGAGTTAATTGTGTCAAAGCACAATATTCCAAATGTACACATTCCTGAAGGTGGCTGTAAACGTAAGTGGGTGTAACCAGCACACTTTGTGGCTATAAATGCTGAGGTATGTTCCTGACACTTATTAGATCTGGGGAAGAAAATTGCTTAGAGTGGTTAAATACCTTAAACATTACAAAAGAGCGGCAAGGATGTGGAATTCCCTTCCACAGGCGGTGGTCTCAGCGGGGAGCATCGATAGTTTCAAAAAACTATTAGATAAGCACCTGAACGACCGCAACATACAGGGATATACAATGTAATACTGACATATAATCAAATACATAGGTTGGACTTGATGGACTTGTGTCTTTTTTCAACCTCACCTACTATGTAAAAAAAAAACGAGTCCAGCTGAATATGACTACTAGCTTGCTGAAGGAAGCTTTTAGACCAGCCTTTCTCAAACTTTTTAGCACAGAGAAAACTTGAATTCTCTTTTAGGTCTCAGGGAACATCTGACAATAATTAAAATATCTACAGCTCAAGGTACATTAATGTGGTGGTCAATAGGAAGCATGCCTCTTACACTGGTGGTCATTGGGAAGATTTTCCCTTTTACATTGGTGGTCATTGGGAAGAATATACACCTTATATGGTGGTCATTGGAAAGAATACCACCCTTACATTGGCAGTCATTGAGAAAAATGCCCCCCTTTCATTGGGGCGGTCATTTGGAAGAATGCCCCCCGTACATTTTCCATCATTTGGAAGAATGCCCCCCTTGCATTGGCAGTCATTGGGAAGATCACCCCCTTACATTGGTGGTCATTTGGAAGAATGTCCCACGTACATTGACGGCCATTTAGAAGAATGCCCCCCTTAGATTGGCAGTCATTGGGAAGAATGCCCCTCTTACATTGGCAGTCATTAGAAAGAATGCCCCCCTTACATTGGCGGTCATTTGGAAGAATGCCCCTCTTAAATTGGGGGTCATGGGGAAAAATGTCCCGCTTACATTGGCGGTCATTGGGAAGAATGCATCTTACACGGTGGTCATTGGGAAGAACACCCCCTTACATGGTGGTCATTGGGAAGAAAGTCCCCCCTTACAAGTTTGGTTATTTGGAAAAATGTCCTCCATACATTGGCGGTCATTTGGAAGAATGCCCCCTTACATGGTGGTTATTGGGAAGAATGCAAAAAAGAGAGGACACTGGAGAGAAGGAAAGAATGCCCCCTTACATGGTGGTTGTTGGGAAGAATGCCATCCTTGCCTTGGGAGCAATGTCAATGAGCTATAAAATATCATTGTGTGAATGGTTACATTTTTGAGAGGAAGAGCTTTGCACCAAGTAGAGCAAACCATTCACATGTCACTCACAACCCATTACTCTGGCGTAAGCGGGGAACTCTGTCATCTATGAATATTGCCGGGGGTTTCATTAGCACACAGTTTCTAGTCGAGTCATACACAATTTCTTTTTAAAGCTGCTATTCAAGCAGAAAGAAAATTGTACTAAGAGCAACAAAAATACACTCTACAATAGAAACGTTTTACCTGATGAAGTGTTTATAGTCTTATGGAATCGCCTTTTGGTGCCCAAAAGGTGGAGCTACGCTTTAAAACAGAAATTGTAAACTTTGGAATGATATTCAAATGTGTCACCTAATTATTTTGATATGTCTGTCTACTCACAGCTCCAACATCGATGATAAAGCAGTCCCCCGTATTAAAGCTGGACCAACTGAATGGCACCTCTGTAGCTCGGACCACCCGGCGACCTTTAACATGTAGAAGTCTCTTAGCGGAAAGATCATTGGTGACCACATGGGTGAATCCAGAGGCCACTCCACCTGCCTGAGAAAAAAATAACATTAGGGTATTTTACTCAATTATTTTCACAGTCGTGAAAAATTTTCCCGCCCATTGGGTTTTATAAGCCAACCTCCGCTAATTAAAGAATTGCAAAGATAAGTCAACCGCCCCATATTCACTCTTCTTTCTACAATTATTGAGTAATTAGCTAAGTGACTGCATACAGAGCTCTTGACGCGTTTCACCACTCCTTGTGAGCAAGCCAAGAGTGGGGAAGCGCATCAAGGATGTTTGAATTTGGGTAAAGCTCTTCTAAACTATCCAAACCAAAAAAAAAAAGGGTTAGGCAATGTTCAGAAGTACAGTATAGTATGAATAATGCCAAAACTATTTTCATGGTTAAAGCCTCTATCAATTATTTTGCCAGCTGTATCCCATGGGAGAGGTTTCCAAAGATCTCCGAAGTGAGGGAAATCTTTTAGACGGTTGTCTCTGGAACAGATGTCCCAATTGGAAGATCGTAGTAGAGCAATAAAAAAGTACAACAAGAGCTGAACAATAGAGAGGTATAGACGCATCAGGTATATTGTAGTTGAAAAAAAAAACCAGAAGAACTGGTGGAGGAACAAGGACGTTATACTGTTTTGGAGACAGCTCAACATTTTGAATTTCAAATACTTCATCTACTAAAATATTCTGTGTTGTTGGAGGACTCTGTTCCTTTCCAACTATAATAAAGCAGTGCATTGGGGATAAGGAAGCCCAGGGACAGATTTCCTCTAAAAGCAGGCCCTTCCTGACCATGTCAACAACAACTCAGGGCAAAATGACAGGTTCTCCTAAAACCAATCAACAACTTGGTTTTACACACCTTCGCAATGCTACATAGCTCTTTTTACACCACATGCACATCTTCTATTGCAGTTGCTGCAAAATACCCAGTGCTGGTGAGCATGCGACTTCCATTCCTGATACAGTACTTGGGTTTTGCTGCCAATCGCTAGGTCTGAAAACTGGCAGATGGCCTGAAATCCAAAACTGCCATCTGTACTGTACATATGATGGATGGTACAATGGAATAAGGAGCAGCATAAAAGTGCTGTAAAGGTGAACATAAGTGGGCTGGGTGGACTTTAATGAGCATCTTCTTACTTTGCCCTGAATTGGAATCGTAACAGGGCCTCTTTAAGAAGAGACTGGAAAATATGAACATGTGAAAAGGAACCTAAATCTCCACCTGCTGGATGGATATAAGAATATCATACATTTGTATGTAGTGTTTTATATTTAAAGTTATTTAAATGTAAAGTTTATATTTACTAGATGTATAATATATATATTTACTAGATGTATAATGAATACTTTCTTAAATTATGATATATATATATATATATATATATATATATATATATAACATAATTAGTATATATATGTATATATACGGTATATACGGTATATATATATATATATATATATATATATATATATATATATAATTTTTTTAATAAATAATATATATATATATATATATATATATATATATATATATATATATATATATATATATATATATATATATATATATATATATATAGGACTGGATTGTCTATTAATTTATGTCATACCTGATATTTTATTCCATTTTTAAAGTAGCCAAGAAAAGTGTTGCTTTCATAACCTTGAAGTTCCCGATACTGGACTGCGTATCCACCAAGATGGTCATCCATCTGTACGGTAAAAATGGCTGCTGCTGTGCTCTCATCCTGGGAGCATTCACTTCCTAAATTACATTTAGATATAAGAATATCAATATTTGGGTCAGGTAATATAATAGATTGATTATAATAGATTGATCAATCAACTGATTTGATTATATATATATTTTTTTTTACCAATGACAGTTTCTGGTTGCTCTAAACAAAAGAAAAATTACGGTAAGTATTGATGCAATTTTCAATTTTTTAGATAATTGCATGAAGCCTGGAGAATAGATCTATGGCATTCTGAAAGCCTGCATCTTTAGTAATTTAGGGGATCACTCAAACTTTCTGGAAGAGCATCATTGTGTGGATATATTGTTCACATTGCAAACTGGGACCGCAGCATGTGCATTAAGTATGTGTACACTTTAGGACAGGGGTAAAAATAAATGAATTTGAAATGTAATTATGAATGCCCCACTAATGGCTGCATTTAGTAAAACTACTTTCATTCAGCTTGGGCACCGCTGTAACCAATGAATTGCCGGAGTCCCAGCTCTACTATACCACATTGATCATAGTGGTTCACTCACGGTACACCTCCATTCACAGACCATCTTGTGTTCTATCCAGAAAATGTGAGGCTATCTATGATTGGAGGAGGGGAGAGTGTGATGTTCATCAGCACCTCCTCCAATCACAGAATGCCTTGCACTTTGTGAAAAGAGCGCAAGAAGTTTTGTGAATGGAGGAGCTGAACTTGTAACATCTGCGTCGGAAGAACAGCAGTTAGAGTGGGGCCCGGGCTAAATGAGAAAAAGAGTTTTACTAAACGCAGCAGCCAGTAATGAGACACCCAACAATATATGTAATTTATTTTTACATGGCAAATACTTTTTTCTACCCATCCTTCAGCTTTAAAAACAAAAACCCAAAAAAAAGAAGGAAAACAAAAAAGGCCAGGCTCAATGGGCCATTTGGTCTTTTTCTGCCGTCACTCTTCTATGATCTTATACCATCACTATTTAGTCTGGGAATGTCCAACTCAAAAGAAACATTATAATAAATCTTTCAGGCCTGTTCTGTTTGAATTGCTACTTAATGCATTGATTTACCTGTGTTAAACAAGACTGTCTTGGCTGTATTGTCACCTGCTGACTTGGCACCATCCACAGGCAGCTCAACTGTTCAATAAGACACAGAAGTAGTATCCAACACGATTTTACTTCTGCTAATTTCAGTACAGAGGATGTTTTCCAGTCTTTTGAAGTGTAATAAGACAATGATGTTCCTAAGCCCTGTCTCTGTGAATAACTAACATTGACTGAGGGAACATGGAAAAAGTGGGGAGGGTCTAGCCAGGACTAACAAACTAGCACTAAACAGCAGGGGAGGACAGAGGAAGATAGAGGAAGATACCAAAATCACATTAGTAAACAAGTTGTAGTAGCCCAGAACTGCCATATATCAGCAACCAACAGATATATAATCTTATAAAGTTCAATACAAGACATACAAAATACAGGAAAGTGGGGCAGAACAAGTGCTGTGGCACAGGGAGGTGTCTATCTGCTGTGCTTCCCTCCTGGCAATTTGGGACCCTATGTGTTCAGGGATAAATGCCCAGAAGGCAGAAGACCTGAATACCTGCTGAATGCATAGGGCCCTAGACGCAGGTACCCAAGTTCAGCCCCATCCAGCCTTAGCCTGCCATAGGCTTTGACAGACTGTAGGCAGCATGGCTGGATGCTGCATGTGTGCCTCTTGGGTGCACCAAAACACCAGGACGGATGCACAGCTGGTAGAAAGCCCTGTGTGCAAGGCGCTTTAAAGATTTATTCCGCTGTTACCTTTGAGTTTGACATTCCTGAACTAAATAACAATGGCATATAATTATAGAAGATGACAGAAAAAAGGGGCAAAATATTCTGTTGGGTCTGGACTAAGGAAGTTGCTCTTTGGCTGGTTGGTCCTGGACTAAGGAGGTTGCTCCTTAGTTGGTTGGTCCTGGACTAAGGAGGTTGCTCCTTAGTTGGTTGGTCCTGGACTAAGGAGGTTGCTCCTTAGTTGGTTGGTCCTGGACTAAGGAGGTTGCTCCTTAGTTGGTTGGTCCTGGACTAAGGAGGTTGCTCCTTAGTTGGTTGGTCCTGGACTAAGGAGGTTGCTCCATGATTGGTTTGTCCTGGGTTAAGAAAGTTGCTCCTTGGTTGGTTGGTGCTGGACTAAGGAGGTTGCTCCATGGTTGGTTTGTCCTGAACTAAGGAGGTTGCTCCTTGGCTGGTTGGTCCTGGAGTAAGGAAGTTGTTCCTTGGTTGGCTAGTCCTGGACCAAGGAGGTTGCTCCTTGGTTGGTTTGTCCTGCACTAGGGAGTTTACTCCTTGGTTGGTTAGTCCTGGATTAAGGAGTTTACTCCTTGGTTGGTTGGTCCCAGACTAAGGAGGTTGCTCCTTGGTTGGCTGGTCCTGGACTAAGGAGGTGGCTCCTTGGTTGGTTGATCCTAGACTAAGGAGGTTGCTCCTTGGTTGGCTAGTCCTAGATCAAGGAGGTTGCTCCTTGGTTGGTTTGTCCTGGACTAAAGAGGCTGCTCCTTGGTTGGTTGATCTACCAAAGCCCACACCAATTTAACTTCATATTGCCAACTACAACTCAAAAACATGTTGTACCAGAAAAAGGGGTCAAAAAACATTTATTAAAATATTGAGCAGAAAAAAATTACATACACATACAAGTCTTTTGTATCAACTATAAAACAACTTAAAATTAGAAATGTTATGGTGTTTTTCAGTTAAACTTCTAAGGACAATACACAAATTCCATACAGAAAGAGCCCTGGTGGGAATGGATTCCAGGAACCCAATGATGCACAAGGACCATACTAACCACTAAGCCACAATGCATCTAGACTCTATCAACTGGTAGACTAGTAGGTGACAGATTATAATACGCACTACCCAGTCCAAGAGTGAGCCCGGTCCAAAATCCTCTCCCACATAGAGAGAGGTGTACGGATAAGAGTCCCAAATTATGGATCCACAGCATAGGAGAAACAGGCTCACATGTGGCCCAAAAATAACACCAGTTTGCATGTAACAGTTGCCTTGACTGAACTCAGCAATGTCATCTATGCCAATTTTTTTTTCTGAAACTTACCCAACCAGAAATGCAGATTGTAAAGTTTATACAGCGTCATGTCCACCGTATTTAGTATTATATAGGCATCACCCACGAAGAAGCTGCCATGGAGAGGCTCTGGGACTTCAACCAATTCCATCTTCTCGATCCTCCAGATCTGGCGGCCAGTTTTCTTGCCGGCCTTTTCAAATTCCTTGTGTTTCAGGCCCATGGTTGGATTATTTTACCGGACTGTCACCAAATGGGACCAGCTCAGCACCTGAGACGTGTGTACAGCTGTGTTTATGAGTTGTAGGGATTTCTCCTACATGATGCACTGATATAGTGAGAGATGACAGAGGTGTGTCATTCTTTTATTACACCTGGAGCGTATCACTTCTTTTCATAATACTAAAAGTTGTAGCACATTCCTCCAAGGCAGACTTGTGTGCAAAGTACAACAACCTACACAAACACTCTATCTTCCTTGTTCAATAAAAATGTCATCAGTACCAGGGCAGTCCCAGCTTTTAAAGGTTTGTCCCGTGACAATGACCTTGGCTTCTCATTTTGAACAGCCATAATGACTATAAATGTCTCCTCTGTGTTTTATCAGGTTTCCTTTTTAGTATAGTAAATATAAATCTGTACTGAATGACATTTAACTTGCTAAAGCACAGTGTATTATAAAAAAAAAATGTCTTTTTTGGTTTCAATTACTATTATTATGTTTTCCAAGTACAAAATAAAGATGACAATGTGACTTTATTCTGTTATTATCATTACAGGCATATGATGCATAGCTTCATAGCATAGCGTCGCTTTAACCATCAATTGCGCGGTCGTGCGACGTTGTACCCAAACAAAATTGATGTCCTTTTTTTCCCACAAAGAGAGTATTCTTTTGGAGGTATTTGATCACCTCTGCATTTTTTATTTTTTGCGCTATAAACAAAAAAAAAATAACAATTTTTTTTCTTTCTGCTATAATACATATCCAATTTTTTTTTTTTTACAAAAAAACAAATTGATTCATCAGTTTAGGCTGATATATATTCTTCTACATATTTATGGTAAAAAAAAAATTCACAATAGGCGTATATTGATTGGTTTGCGCAAAAGTTATAGTGTCTACAAACTATGGGATAGTTTTAGGGACTTTTATTTTATTTTTTTATTGTTTTTACTGGTAATGGCGGCGATCTGCGATTTTTAGCAGATTGCGACACTGCGGCAGACAAATCTGACCCCAATCTACACTTTTTTGGGGACCAGTGACATTAATTACATTGATCAGTGCTATAAAAATGCACTGATCAATGTATAAATAACACTGGCAGGGAAGGGGTTAACACTAGCGGGCGATCAATGGGTTAAATGTGTTCCCTGGGTGTGTTCTAACTGTAGGGGGGATGGGCTCACTGGGACATGACAGAGATCGTTGTTCCCGATCACTGGGAACAGAAGACCTCTGATATGTCATCTGGCAGAACGGGGATCTGCCTTGTTTACACTGGCAGATCCCCGTTCTGCCTCTGTACACCGCCATCGCGGGTCACCGGTGGACATCAAGTCCGCTGGACCCGGGGCACGCTCCCGCGGTGCGCAGCAGGCGCGCACGCCCGCTATCTCCCATGCATGGACCGCCATACAGCTACGGAGATTAGTGCAGGAGAGCCGACCTGCCCCAGTATAATAACGGCGGCTGGTCGGCAAGCAGTTAATGTAGAACTATAGGCAAAACTTTTTTTTATTTTGGATGAAGTAAGGGAGGTTACAATGACAGTACAATGACCTTCCCAGTGAATGGCTGTGCGGGGAAGGTGAGTGTCAGGACAAATCTGATCATTGGAGGACAGCAGGTTGAGTTCCCAGCATAGCTGAGGAACTGGACAGGGTGTGCTCTCAAACTCAAAAAACTAAATAAAAACCTTTTTCCCTGCAAGGCAATGTTATAATGTGCTAGTGCGCATTGCATACTAGCAAATTGTTAAATACTTACCTTAAAATGAAGCCCTCCGGTGACGTGGTGTCACTGCTGACAGGGTTTCCATCTTCACCCGGTGTTCCCTCTGTGTTCAGCGTCTCTGTTCCTTTCAATGGCTGAGGAGTCACTGATTACGGCACAGGGCTCTTGACCAGTGTAGATCAGATGTTCCCAACCTTCTTATGTCTGCCCGACCATAGTACTCAACCTTCCCCTTAATATTATTTCCAATTAATGAGACCACACCTGAAAATGGAGTACAAATGGCCATAGCAGCCTTCTTTATTAACATGAAGTACCGCCCTGCGCTGACGAAACTGTTCATCATATCGCAGCCAAGCGGATCCACCATACACGATATGAGCCTCACCCACCGCATCCATACAACAAAAGAGCGCTGAACAGTGTTCAGGGTTCTTCTCCCCTATGACGCTTGCCATAATAGCAAACGCATGCAGCCAATTGGCGAAAGTCAACCTGGATCAACCTATACCGCCGCCTTTCCTCATCTTCCTTCTTATGTCCCGTACACACGGTCGGACTTTGTTCGGACATTCCGACAACAAAATCCATGGATTTTTTTCCAACGGATGTTGGCTCAAACTTGTCTTGCATACACACGGTCACACAAAGTTGTCGGAAAATCCGATCATTCTGAACGCGGTGACGTAAAACGCGTACGTTGGGACTATAAACGGGGCAGTGGCCAATAGTTTTCATCTCTTTATTTATTCTGAGCATGCGTGGCACTTTGTCTGTCGGATTTGTGTACACACGATCGGAATTTCTGACAACGGATTTTGTTGTCGGAAAATTTTATATCCTGCTCTCAAACTTTGTGTGTCGGAAAATCCGATGGAAAATGTGTGATGGAGCCCACACACGGTCGGAATTTCCGACAACAAGGTCCTATCACACATTTTCCGTCAGAAAATCCGACCGTGTGTACGGGCATAAGTGTCCACGGGCTTAACCCTATCCAGGTAAAATTTTTCAAGTGCCAGCAGGGAGAAGATCTCTACATTCTCACCTTTGCAAATCTTATCCCGGATGTCCTGTTTCAAATGGCCCTCCAACGGCCCTTCAAAACACACATAGACCTCATATTTTGCAGCGTCGGCTATCCGCACCACATCTACTTTTCCCAGGGCCTCCTGCGACGAGCCAGCCTTGGCCCCTGACTCCACAACTGCAGCCCCTTCCACTGGTGAGGATACTACTGACCCTGTTGTAGAAGGGAAAACCACCCTAACCAACAGGGGGGGGCGACACTTGCGGGGTTGTCCCCACGTTACCCCTGGCGAAGCACAGCACTAGGTCCCCCAGCCCCCCCAACAAATCCCTTAGTTGTGCTACCGGACGTGGCAGGTGGAATGCCCACCACCTGCGGGCCGAACACGGGGCCCACCGCTACACGCTGCGTCTCTCCGCGTTCCCAGCCGTAACCCCCAACAAGCTCCCCAACACATTTCCAGCATTAGCAAATAATTTAGCAGACTTACAAGGCTGACCTGGGGTGGTTCCGACAGCCGCAGCTCCAGAATCCCTTGGTGCAGGCTGACCAGTGCCACCGCCAATCAGTGCCACCTGCCAGTGCCAATAGTGCCACCTGCCAGTTCGAAACCAGTGCCACCTGCCAGTGCCACTGCCAATCAGTGCCAACCAGTGCCACTGCCAATCAGTGCCACCTGCCAGTGCCATCTGTCAGTGCCAATTAGTGCCACCTGCCACTGCCAATCAGTGCCACGTGCCAGAGCCACCTGCCAGTGACACCTGCCAGTGCCAACCAATGCCACCTGCCAGTGCCAACCAGTGCCATCTGTCAGTTCCAAACCAGTGCCACCAACCATTGCCACATGCCAACCAGTGCTACCTGCCAGTGCCATCTGTCAGTTCCAAACCAGTGCCACCAACCAGTGCCACCTGCCAGTGCCAACCAGTGCCATCTGCCAGTGCCAACCAGTGCCACCTGCCAGTGCGGGAGAGGGGTCTGCACTGCGGGAGGGGGGTCTGTACTGCAGGAGTGCGGGAGAGGAGTCTGTACTGTGGGAGAGGAGTCTGCACTGCGGGAGTACGGAAGAGGAGTCTGAACTGCGGGAGTACGGGAGAGGAATCTGTACTGCGGGAGAGGGGTATGCACTGCGGGAGAGGGGTCTGTACTGAATTCGCTGACTGGGATGCCTCACCAGCCCCATTGCAGCCAGACCCCAGGCTCCAGGACCAGCAGCCAGACCCTTGGCCCCAGCAGCCAGACCCCAGGTCTCAGCAGCCAGACCCCAGGACCAGCAGCCCAGCTCCAGCAGCCAGACCCTTGGCCTCAGCAGCCAGACCCCAGGCTCCAGCAGCCAGACCCCAGGACCAGCAGACCAGCTCCAGCAGCCAGACCCTAGCAGCCAGACCCCAGGACCACCATCCCAGCCCCTGTGTGATCAGGCTGCATTTCATTGGCACTGGTAAGGCTGCATTTCATGAGCACCGGTGTAGCTGCATTTAATTGGCACTGGTAAGGCGGCATTTTATTAGGGGGGGGGGGAAATCGGCACTGGCGCGAAGCGTCACCTCCCTGAAATGAGTTTGAAACCTCCCTGAAATTAGTTTTTGCAGGTTGGGATGTCTGCCTTGAGCCACTCCCAGCCCAAATAGAAAACAAACAGACCTAGGCCTGCCTAAATTTACCTACACCAAGGAAAAACCTCATTCTAGCACCTCACTAACTAGAGCAGGGATATGCAATTAGCGGACCTCCAGCTGTTACAGAACTACAAATCCCATGAGGCATGGCAAGACTGACAGCCACAAGCATGACACCCAGAGGCATGATGAGATTTGTAGTTTTGAAACAGCTGGAGATCCGCTAATTGCATATACCTGAACTAGAGGGTGCTACGTATTCTTTAAGTGTATGACCTATTCTGTGTGTCTCCATGATCAAGTTTTATAGTTGTGGTTGTCTGATTGCGGATGGGCATTAAGGGCATCAAGTTGACTTTTCCAAATATAAAACGCCCATGTCATGAAAGTTGAGAGAGCGGAGAAAATGAAGAAGCTACATGGATAGTTAAATCATTAGGAATGAAGGTGAATGAATGAAGGTAAGGGTGGGAATGAGAAGAGGAGGCAGGGTTGGGATGGAAGGGTGAAAGTGACCAGGAAAAAGGGTTTCCATCCTACAGGATCAGCCAACTACTCATCCCTCTGGGCTCCTGAGAGGTAATATATTCAAGGATCCCGGAAGGCTTCCATACTACCATCATTCAGATCATGCAGATTATTTTTTTCGTTAATCATTATTCAGGAAAGTGTAGCATTTACTAATTCAAAAGAAATGGAAGGGATTTTCCATGATCTGGCTATAACAATCCTAGCTGCTATACAAATAAAGGAAATCAGTCTTCTAGAGTGCCTGGGTATTTCCCTGATTTATTGGTTTAGCAGTGATACAGTTGGGGACTTGCTAAGAATTATCTAGGTGGGGGAGTAGATAAAATCGTACATTCTGATCCAGAGTTCTCTGAACTGTTGAGCAAGTCCACCTTATGTGGTAACCTGTGCCTCTCTTCCTGTACACATCCTCAGAAGTAATTAGGAATCAGGGACAAATGGTCTATTGACCTGGGTTGACCTTTTGTTGCATCTCAGTGCTGCTTATCTGTTGTAGCCTCTTTGTAGCCACTTCATGTCTACATGAATTTTCCAGGGATGGCTGCATTGGTTTTTCTGGTGGACTATGTGGTGGTCCCCATTGACTCTCTGTCCTGGTTACAGTGATCACCAGGCCAGGAAGTGAGAATGCCTGAGTGGTTAGCGCTTCTGCCTGGCAGCACTAGGGTCATTGGTTTGATCCCAACCATGACGCTACCTTCCTGGAGTTTGCATGTTCTCCCTGTGCCTGTGCGGGTTTCCTCCGTGTACTCTGGCTTCCTCCCACACTCCAAAGACACGCTGGTAGGTAAATTGGCCCTAGTATGTGTATGTATGAATGTGAATTAGGGACCTTAGATTAGAAACTCCTTGAGGGCAGTGACTAATGTGAATGTATACTAAATACGTAAAGTGCTGTGTAAATTGACTGAAAATGTTTGCTTGACAAGCCTTATCGCAGGTATCATGTCACATAAAAAGTTGAAACAATCACTATTTTATTCTCCACGTTGTCTGCTTTCTGACTTTACGACCACCCACCTAATATTGAGTATGGCCGCCTTTTGCTAAAACAGCCCTGACCCATTGAAGCATGGACACCAAAGTAACATCCACATGAATGGCAGGACCCAAGGTTTCCTAGCAGAACATTGCCCTAAGCATCAGCACTGCCTCTGGCGGCTTGTCTTCTTATACCACATCCTAGTGCCATCTCTTCCCCAGGTAAGTGACGCACACACACCCGGCCATCTAAACGATGTAAAAGAAAATGTGATTCATCGGACCAGGCCACCTTCTTCCATTGCTCCGTAATCCAGTTCTGATGTTCATGTGACCATTGTAGAAGCTTTTAGCTGTGGCCATGGGCGACCATGGGCTTCACAGCCCCATACACAACAAACTGCGATGCCCATTTTTTTTTTCTCTTTTCACCACTTCAACTTCATGGACAACATGTTCACTTGATGCCTAATATATCCCACCAATTTTCAGATGCCATTGTAACGAGATATTCCCATTACCTGTCGGTGGTCATAATATTATGGCTGATCGGTGTATAATGTTTGAGGGTTTTAAGTAACCTTCAGGCCTAAAATGATTAAACACATGTGCAAAACTGGCAGTAAAAGGGTTAAACTGTAATCTTGTCACATATCTATAGTACCACAGATTTTATGGTGGTCTATGTGGTATTTAGATGATAAAATATTTTATTTTTATTTTTTTAATTAACACTGATCGAAGTAGAAAAAAAGTTGTTTTATGTCTTTCTGTCTATAGATAAACAGGCTCATAGAAGAAATTTTTAAAATATAATGCTTCATTCCAATATATACAGTGTATGTATACACACTGTATAATCTATCTATATATACAGTATATACAGTGGGGACGGAAAGTATTCAGACCCCCTTAAATTTTTCACTCTTTGTTATATTGCAGCCATTTGCTAAAATCATTTAAGTTCATTTTTTTCCTCATTAATGTACACACAGCACTCCATATTGACAGAAAAACACAGAATTGTTGACATTTTTGTAGATTTATTAAAAAAAAAACTGAAATATCACATGGTCCTAAGTATTCAGACCCTTTGCTGTGACACTCATATATTTAACTCAGGTGCTGTCCATTTCTTCTGATCATCCTTGAGATGGTTCTACACAGGGCCGTATTTAAGGCAGGGCAAAAGGGGCAGCTGCCCTGGGCCCTGTCATTGTTGTGGGGCCCAAAGCAGCTGCCTCATACTTGCCAACTATCCCAGTTTAAATTCCCTCATCCCTTAATGTTTTAGTCTCATGCTCTGTCCTGATATCTCAGTATGAAATTCTGTTACTAATGCTGACCAGCTCTGCCCTATTGTTGTGCACAGATGACTCACCTGCAGATCCTGTGTTTATGTAAATACCGGTATTGATATATAAATAGCAGCAGCATTCATATGTAAATAGTGGCAGACCGCCAGCATTCTATGTAAACAGAGGTGGTAGTCATATATATATCATGCCCCCCTGAGATCATATCCACCATCAACTATACTGAATACTGCCCACTGGGGAGGTAAAGGGACATGCTTGAAAGTCCTGCCTACAACTGTGTTCACTAAGCCTACCATCAGCCTGTTCTGCAAAGGTAAGCAAATTAGTGGGGGGGGGGGAGGGTAGTGTAGGGTGTGCAGAGGTAGGCAAAGAAGGAATTACAGTTTGGGGCGCACAGGTGAGCAAGGAGGGGATGTAAGGAGGTGGGTGCAAAGATGAGCAGAGGAGGCAGGTAGAGTTAAAGGGGAGGGGGATTAGAGTGGAGAGGATGGGGGAGGTTTGGGGTGCAGAGGTTAGCAGGGGTTTTAGGATGCAAAGGTGTACCGACAGGGTAAAGATGTAGGTCACGTGTAGGGCAGCCCATTCATTTCAATGGGCTGCTCTATGCGCTACAAATGCGGAAGAAAGTCCCAAACCCTTTTTCAAAATCGCACGGTGCCAAAGCACATGTTCCCAACACACACAAATGTGAACGCAGGCTAAATGTCTCAGTTAGATTGGTGGTCAATGTAAATCTTCTCATTACATTGGTGATTGGTGTAGAGGCCTTTCATTCACACCAGTGGCCAGTGTGAATGTCCCCTTTACATTGGTGGTTACTGTGAATGCTTCTTTTACATTAGTGGTCAGTGTAAACCCCTATTACATTAGTGGTCAGTGTAAACCCCCATTACATTGGTGGCCAGTGTAAACCCCTATAACATTGGTGGCCAGTGTTGAAACACCTCTTTATATTGGTAGTTGGTGAAAAAAAAAAGCATTGCCATTGATTATACCCTCCCCTCCCCCCAGTACTGCCACTAATCCCAGGAGTTCTAGGATCCCTAGGAGTTTTCTGTCTATTAATGGGCCCCCTCACCTCCCCAGTCCATGGTGTGCAGGCAGTGAGGAAATGATGTACTGTAACCTCTAGCAACCAATCTGTAAGCAGTAATGATGTGCAGTAACCAATCAGTGGGCAGTATTGATGTACAGTAATCTCTAGCAACCAATCAACAAGCCGAAATCATGTGCTGTAAACTCTAGCAACTAATCAGTGAGCCGAAAAGTTTGCTGTAACCTCTAGCAACCAGTCGGTGAGTGGTAATGATACACTGTAACCTCTGGCAACCAATCACAATCACTGTCTGATCTGATTCAGTAAACAGATTTTGAGTCTAGATGCTATTTATTGTATGTCTCATAGCAGGTGGAGAGCAAAACTGCATGGGGGGGCCCAAGAAATTTTTTGCCTGGGGTACAATCAATATTAAAGACCGCCCTGGTTCTACACCTTCATTTGAGTCCAGCTGTGTTTGATTATACTGATTGGACTTGATTAGGAAAGCCACACACCTGTCTATATAAGACCTTACAGCTCACAGTGCATGTCAGAGCAAATGAGAATCATGAGGTCAAAGGAACTGCCTGAAGAGCTCAGAGACAGAATTGTGGCAAGGCACAGATCTGGCCAAGGTTACAAAAAAATTTCTGCTGCACTTAAGGTTCCTAAGAGCACAGTGGCCCCCATAATCCTTAAATGGAAGACGTTTGGGACGACCGGAACCCTTCGTAGAGCTGGCCGTCCGGCCAAACTGAGCTATCGGGGGAGAAGAGCCTTGGTGAGAGAGGTAAAGAAGAACCCAAAGATCAGAGCTCCAGAGATGCAGTCGGTGGATGGGAGAAAGTTGTAGAAAGTCAACCATCACTGCAGCCCTCCACCAGTCGGGGCTTCATGGCAGAGTGGCCCGACGGAAACCTCTCCTCAGTGCAAGACACATGAAAGCCCGCATGGAGTTTGCTAAAAAACACCCGAAGGACTCCAAAATGGTGAGAAATAAGATTCTCTGGTCTGATGAGACCAAGGAAGAACTTTTTGGCCTTAATTCTAAGCAGTATGTGTGGAGAAAACCAGGCACTGCTCATCACCTGTCCAATACAGTCCCAACAGTGAAGCATGGTGGTGGTAGCATCATGCTGTGGGGGTGTTTTTTTTAGCTGCAGGGACAGGACGACTGGTTGCAATTGAGGGAAAGATGAATGCGGCCAAGTACAGGAATATCCTGGACGAAAAGCATCTCCAGAGTGCTCAGGACCTCAGACTGGGCCGAAGGTTTACCTTCCAACAAGACAATGACCCTAAGCACACAGCAAAAATAACGAAGGAGTGGCTTCACAACAACTCCGTGACTGTTTTTGAATGGCCCAGCCAGAGCCCTGACTTAAGCCCAATTGAGCATCTCTGGAGAGACCTAAAAATGGCTGTCCACCAACGTTTACCATCCAACCTGACAGAACTGGAGAGGATCTGCAAGGAGGAATGGCAGAGGATCCCCAAATCCAGGTGTGAAAAACTTGTTGCGTCTTTCCCAAAAAGACTCATGGCTGTATTAGATCAAAAGGGGGCTTCTACTAAATACTGAGCAAAGGGTCTGAATACTTAGGACCATGTGATATTTCAGTTTTTCTTTTTTAATAAATCTGCAAAAATGTCAACAATTCTGTGTTTTTCTGTAAATATGGGGGGCTGTGTGTACATTAATGAGGAAAAAAATGAACTTAAATGATTTTAGCAAATGGCTGCAATATAACAAAGAGTGAAAAATTTAAGGGGGTCTGAATACTTTCCGTTCCCACTGTATGTGTGTGTGAGAGCTGAAGTGGTTAAAGCCATAACAACAAGGACCATGCCTGGAAATGACAGTTAGTTGAGAACCGTATTTCACTCGAAATGGGAATAAATAATCAGGTAGCGAGGAAGTTACTAGACCTAATGGGTGTATTTATTAAAAAAAATTCATAGCTGTTCTTCCTTCAAAACTGCATGTACATTTGCTCTGTCCAAATGAGGCAAAATTTAATGTTCTCATGCTCAAGTCTCAACAATTTGAATGTGTAAATGTGGAAAATACAGCTGCTAGATGGCGTTAAGGGGCATATTTATTTTATATGATAATCACCGCCATCTAGTGGCCATAATGCTGTATTGTCTGTATTCAAATTGCAGAGAATATAGCCTGAGAACATTCAATTTTTCCCCATTCACCCACAGTAAATATACACGCATCTTTGATGGATGAACAGCTATATGAATTTTGTTTTGGAAATACACCCCTAAGTCTTAAATATATCATGTTACATAGTTACATTCGAGGTGAGGTCGAAAAAAGACACCAAGTCCATCAAGTCCATCAAGTCCAACCCATGTGTGTGATTATGTGTTAGTATTACATTGTATATCCCTGTATGTTGCGGTCGTTCAGGTGCTTATCTAATAGTTTCTTGAAACTATCGATGCTCCCCGCTGAGACCACCGCCTGTGGAAGGGAATTACACATCCTTTCCGCTCTTACAGTAAAGAACCCTCTACGTAGTTTAAGGTTAAACCTCTTTTCTTCTAATTTTAATGATTGGCCACGTGTTTTGTTAAAAGTTTTATCCCTATTGTGGGGTCACCAGTACGGTATTTGTATATTGAAATCATATCCCCTCTCAAGCGTCTCTTCTCCAGAGAGAATAAGTTCAGTGCTCGCAACCTTTCCTCATGTTCTATCAACTTTAAAAAAAAAGGTTTGACGTTACATACACCTATGGCTGGGTTGTCGTACCAAGCTGTCACAAAATGGGTAGGGAACAGCTCAGGACCTGGGATGTGTGTACAGCTGTGTTTATGAATTGGAGGGATTTCTCCCACATCATACATTGATATAGTGAGAGATGACGGAAGTGTGTCTTTTATTCCACCTGGAGCGTATCACTTCTTTTCATAACTCTGCAAGTTGTAGCCTCTTCTTCTACCTGTCCTGTGATCTTCTTACAAAGAATGTAATAATTCCCAGGCAAAGATCGATGTTCAGAGTACAATGACCTTCAGCAGGCGACAGTCACAAACCCAGCACCTCCCTACTGTACTATCAAAGTTGAGATCAGTCCAGGGACAGTCCCAGGTAATGAAGATTAGGGATGAGCCGAACACACCCCGATTCGGTTCGCACCAGGACATGCGAACAGGCAAAAAATTAGTGCGAATACTGTTGAAGTCTATGGGACACGAACCTGAAAAATCAAAAGTGCTAATTTTAAAGGTTTATATGCAAGTTATTGTCATAAAAAGTGTTTGGGGACCTGGTCCTACCCCAGGGGACATGGATCAATGCAAAAACAAAAATTTTAAAACGGATGTTTTTTCAAGAGCAGTGATTTTAATAATGCTTAAAGTGCAACAATAAAAATGAAATAGACCTTTAAATATCGTGCCTGGGGGGGTCTCCTTAGTCTGCCTGTAAAGTAGAGCATCTTTCCGATGTTTATTACAGTACCACAGCAAAATTACATTTCTAAAGGAAAAAAAAGTCATTTAACACTGCTTGTGGCTGTAATGTATTGACGGATCCCGGCAATAATAATAAAAAACCATTGAAAAAAATGGCGTGCAGTCCCCCCCAGTCCATACCAGGCCCATCGGGTTAAGATTGCTCGCAGCTGTAATGTATTGCCGGCTCTTAGCAATATAGATAAAAAAACATTGAAAAAAACGGCATGCGGTTCCCCCCCCCGCCCAGTCCATACCAGGCCCTTCGGGCACCGTGATTAAAGATGGATGGACATCGCAGGACACTTATTTTTATTTTATTTTTTAATAAAGAAATTGCCCAAAACTGTATCTTGTCGTTTTTACTTTTTTGACACTTTTTGGTGAAAGGGTAGAGGTACAATGTACCCATTCACATGGGGGGGGGGGGGTCCAGGATCAGGGAGGCCCATTGTTAAAGGGGGCTTCCAGATTCTGATAAGCCCCTCGCCCGCAGACCCCCACAACCACCAGGACAAGGGTTGTGGGGATGAGGCCCTTGTCCCCATCAACATGGGGACAAGGTGCTGTGGGGGGGAACCCAAAGCACCCTCCCCATGTTGAGGTGAAGCGGCCTGGTATGGTTCAGGAGGGGGAGGGGCGCTCGCTCATCCCTCCCCCTTTCCTGTCCTGTCATGGCTGCTTGCTCGGATAAGGATCTGGTATGGGTTTTAGGGGGACCCCCACGCCATATTTTCTTTTAAATTTGGCGTGAGGTTCCCCTTAAAATCCATGCCAGACCTGAAGGGCCTGGTATGGATTTTGGGGGGACCCCCACACCATTTTTTTTTCATTTTGGTGCGGGGTTTCCCCTAACAACTTCAATACACTGTGTTATATAGACTACACTGCCTGCACTGACTGTATATGGAGTCTACACTGAATATTTAGTCTACAATAAATGCAGAGTAGATAGATAGATAGATAGATAGATAGATAGATAGATAGATAGATAGATAGATAGATAGATAGATAGATAGATAGATAGATAGATAGATAGATAGATAGATAGATAGATATAGAGAGATAGATAGAATATATATATATCACTTACACTGCCTGCACGCCGCTAACTAAACTGCCTGCCTAATCTATTTCCATCCACACACTATACACAGCCGCTATGTAAGCAGCCTTATATAGTGTGGGGCGTCGACTTAGTCCCCCTGAGCTATGATTGGCCAAAGGCACCCTGCCTTTGGCCAATTATGGCTCTCGCAGCAGAGCGCGCTGTCATTGGCCAATGCATGCAGGTCAGGTACATGCTTTGCCCAATCATCAGACGTCAATCCACTGCAATCTCGCCAGTGCATTACGGGGCGTTCCGCGGCTCTCCAATTTGCCACAAACGGCCCATAATATGCGCAATTTCGCCGAACGGGCGAAAACCCGATGTTTGAGTCGACTCAAACGTCGGGCTCATCCCTAATGAAGATCTGTCCCTATGGCTTTGACTTCTCATTTCGACCAGAAGAAGAATTTCTCCTTTCATTGTATTAGATTTCATTTTTAGCATAGTTCATGTGACAATGGCATTGAGCCTGGTACTGTGTATCATAACCAATTGCCCTTTTCACTTTTTTTTGTTGCATCCTAGGGCCGCTGATCTCCTGTAGTCCTTTCATGTCTACATGGACTCCAGCGACGGCTGCATTCCTGATGGTGACAATGGTGGGCTATGGGGCATTCCCTTTTGTTTTGGTCACAGTGGTCACCAGGACAGGAAGTAATGAAAAATATCTCCAGTGGGGGGGGCAGGTATGACCAAAAACTTGGCAGAGGCTGCCTGTAACCCTTCACCATTCTATCAAAACTAGCCTGCGGGGGGGAGGGGGGGATTTACTAAAATTGGAGCACAGAATTTGGTGCACATGCAAAGTAACCAATCAGCTTCTAACCTCAGCCTACTTGATTAGGCTCTATTCCCACTTGTGCGACTTATAAGACACATAAAGTTGCATGGCAAGCTGCAGCCCATGTATTTCACTGGAAGCCGTTGAAATCTCTGGAACTTTAAAAAGGTTCTTGCACTACTTTGATGTGGCTTCTCTTGAATCCCTGGTTGTCACCAGAACTGGTGTCCCTATTGGAAGATTTCCCCTCTATTCCTGTTCTGGTGACAACCCAAAATTTGTGATTTCTTTCACTTTACCTCTCGGGGATAATGGTAAAAACAGGACGATGGCTAATAGAATATAATCCACTACTATTATTACTTTAAAGCAGAATTAAACCCAAACCCAAAAATGTATTTATTTCAGCTTATCAATCATTAGATGTGGTGGCTGCATTCGTTTTTTATTTATTCATTTGTTTTTAGGCTTTTTTTCTCTCTCTTTTCACCTGGTGATCTGGCCAGTCACACAACTCCTGTATTAGTGTTCGATGTATTAGCAGATTTCGATATGCTAACAAATTGAAGCCAAACTCCAGCTAACACTTTATAATCAGTTACAGCAAACGTTTTTTTATTCCCTTTGGGGTAAAGGTTTTAAATAAAAGTTGAGTATTGTAAGCATCCCTGTGGTAAATAGTTTGTCTCAACTCCCTAACTGCTACATTTGCAGGACAGCTTGTTCTGTTGAAAAACAACAGACTTACTGGCCAGATTCCTGGGTGAAAATGAAGGAAAGAAAGCTTTACCCCTTGGCGCCGGCACCTCAGGACCCTTTAAGGGGTTTTGGATGCCAGGAGGCGGGGCGGCGTTTATGATCATGTGATTACCATGATCGGCTGTCACGGCGGTCCCATGATCGGGAAGCTCCTGATCAAAAGCAGCGATCAGGAGATTTCCGTCAGATGCCAGGAACTGTGCCACAAGCGTGCAGGGCGTGCGCTCTAGGCACAGATGTTTTTGCAATATTGCGCACAAATGTGTGGCCACCCGGCACCAAGCAGTGGCGGCCCATCTATTAGGGATGCACGGGCGCCCTAATCTACATGGCGCAGGGGCGCCGGACGCATGGATTCCAATGGAGGGATGGGTATTTTTTTCTGAAGCACCTGATTCAGAGCCAGAGGTTTTAATAGGCTTCAAAAAAAAGGGTGGAATCGGGGCACAGAGCACTGCGTTCTGAGCCCACCCAGTTGTGTCACAATAGCGAATAAATATTCGCTATTGTCACACTAATCCTCCTCCCGGCCAATCAGGAAGCGGGTCCTAAGACCCGTCACCTGATTGGCTGAAAGGACAGGCGATCCTTTTGGATGCCTAGGAGGAGGAGACGCATGGTGGAAGCCGCTGTGATGCAGAGGAGGCGAAGATCCGATAGAAGCCACCGCCTGTCGCTCGTAGGAGCGCTGCCCGCCCGCAACCTAGATGGGGTAAGTACGGGGCTGGATGACCGACTGCAAGACCCCCCCCCCCCCCGCCAAGCTGCCACTGGCGCCAAGACCCACCCGCCGAGAGGCTGCATATTTGAGTGCTGTCAATGCCAAGAGGTTGAAAAACATACCAAATGCAGCCTGCACATCTAAGAATTGGTAAGCTGCAATATAATAAATGTTAGCTTTTGGGTTTAACACCACTTTTGGGCCGTACACACGATAGGATCTTCCAACAACAAATGTGTGAGAGCAGGTTCTCAAAGTTTCCAACAACAAGACTTGTTGACGGAAATTCTGATTGTGTGTACACAATTCCGAAGCACAAAAGTTCCACGCATGCTCGAAATCAAGCAGAAGAGCCTCACTGGCTATTGAACTTCATTTATCTCGGCTCGTCGTACGCGTTGTACGTCACCACGTTCTTGACGATCGGAATTTGTGTGACCGTGTGTATGCAAGACAAGCTTGAGCCAACATCCTTCGGAAAAATATCCACGGTTTTGTTGTCGGAAAAACTTATCGTGTGTACGGGGCTTTTGAGTAATGACAAAGATATTGCCGAATAAACAGTCTTATAGCAAAAAATGCAAACATTGCTCTGATCCATAAGGGGTATACAGCAGAAATCAGAGCCAGGACAAAGGGTAGGCAGGAGGGACAGATGCCCTGGGCACAGCAGAGCAAGGGGGGCAGAGAATAGACACAGGGCAGTAAACCCATTCTACGACATGCATTAACAGTGGGGGGGGGGTGCAGTTCTGCCCCTAGATGAACCTGTCCCGGTACTGACTGAAATGGTTAAAGCCATAAAAACCAAGGGCCGCTCCTGGAAATGAGTTTGTTGGCAACCATACTGCAAAGTAGAAATAAATAATCAGGTGACAAGGGAGTAACCGAGGTCCTGACTACTCTGTACACTGTCACTAATATACAGTAGCTGAGTGATGATGACCCTGTAGGCACTCATTGTCTTCTTACCATTGTTTAAAAGTTTCCTATAGATTGTGTACAGTGAGACATTGAACATCTTAGTAACATCACGGCAACCAAGAACGCTAACATGTCACAGCTATGAATAGTACAAACTGTATAAAAGGCAGCTGGTGTGGGTTGTAGGAGCTCAGCCTGGAGGAGAGGTAAGTCCTACACAGGAATGGGGGAGATTCAGCGTATGGGGCTCCTGAGGGCCACTCACTGACGGAGATACAACAAGACCCTGTCATGGAGCTGCTCTCAGGAGTCCTGTCCACACTTCACCAACATCCCCATATCACCCGGAGTTCCCCTCAGCCTTCTTCTGGATCAACAATTTTGGAAACTTCAAGGATTGTCATTAGCAAGGGACGTAAGACAGAGGGAAAAGCCTGGATGGGGGAGGGGGGACAGGCTTTTTCTAGACGAAGGTCGGCTCTCATATAGCTTCATGACGAAGGTAAAGCAAATCTTAACGCCTGAAACCTGTTTTGCAACTTTGACATGTGTTAGTAACACGGTACATGTCATCACAACTACTTAGTGTATCCAGGTGTTTATTTTCAGGACACATTGGTCTTTCATTTGGTGGTAAGTGGTGATGGATGTCTCCCGGTTTTTTTTTTTATTATCAAAGTAAAACTGGTCCAATATGATGAAAATGATATTTTTTAATATCTAGCTGTAAATATCTTGCCATTACCATTACCCACCACCAAATAACAACGCAAAATAAATTTTCCTTCTGACGATTACAAAGATACCACATATGTGTATGTTGTTATTTGTTGTTTGTACCAGAGTAGGGTCCAGAGAAAATAATGCTCGTATTGCTTTTTTTTTTCAATTCTATCTATGATACTAAATAGAAAAAACACTTTTTTTTATGATACCTAAGACACATTGATTCTTTGACCTTTGACCCTAACCATGACCTTTTGGCTTTAACCCTGACCCTAACCTTCACCTACATCAAACCCGGTCCTAGCTATTTTATCTTTATTCTACAGTATTTGTTTATTTATTTATTTTCTTTGTACAACTTTTTTTTGTTTACAATCTTCTTCTCTAGCAAGGAGAAAAAGATACATTGGGGCTGAATTGTAACTTTTTTTTCTTACTAGAGGAGAAGAATTGTAAACACAAAAAAGTCATACTTTCCTTGTACTCTTTCTCCTCTTGAATGGAGAAAAGATACAATGTATTATATAATGTATCCTGTATGTATTATATAATGTATCCTGTTAGAAAATAATGTATTATATAATGTATCCTGTTAGAATACAATGTATTATATAATGTATCCTGTATGTTTTTAATAATGTATCCTGTATGTATACAATGTAATATATAATGTATCCTGCATGTATACAATGTAATATATAATGTATCCTGTATGTAATATATAGTGTATCCTGTATGTATACAATGTATTATATAATGTATCCTGTATTTATACAATGTAATATATAATGTACCCTGTATTTATACAATGTAATATATAATGTACCCTGTATGTATTATATAATGTATCCTGCATGCAATATAAAATGTATCCTGTATGTATGCAATGTAATATATAATGTATCCTGTATGTATGCAATGTAATATGTATACCACAGGGGTAGGCAACCCCCCCCACTGATGGCGCAAGCGGCACGCCAAGTCTCTTTTGCCAGCACTTGACACCCTCCCCATTAGCAGAGCAGCGCAGGGAAGTGTCGGTGAGACAATAATGCATTCCAATTTCAGAATTCCCCACACCGCACTGAGGAGGAGGCACTGCGCCCCCACACATTGTAAAAGATAGGAAACATTGTTTGGTCCTCTAACTTTGCTGTAGCTGCGATCGTCAGCTTTTGTGATGGGTAAGAGATTGGGTGCAGTTCTGGTAGAGAGGGGGTGGGGGAGGGGTGGGGGGGCTATCCCTGTTTCTAGGAGGAGGAGGACTGTCACAGTCCTGCTAGCCCCGCTCACCATCTGGAGGAAGATGACTATCTTGGTTGCCACTACCAATCTCAGAAAGAAGGGATTTCACTGTGATTGAGAAAACCCCAATCAGGTGACAGTTTGTGGAATTACTGTTTAGCTTTGGGGAACTTTGTTGAAATTATTCCTGAACCTTTGCGTCACTTACTACTGAACTCCTCTGCACTCTGTGTCCCTTCAAGCCACAGCCAGTATTCAGCGCAATGAAAATCACACCCAACTTTTCCTGTGGTGCAGAGCGCCGCACCTTTTCTCAGCTGCGGGGGCCCAATTTATGATCCTGCACACAAGCCTACCGCTTTCAGAAAATGCCCCTGACCTGAGCTCATCATTTTGCATCCATTCCAGATGCTTGTATGATACATCCCATACATCACATACATCCCATACATCACATACATCACATACATCCCATACATCCCATACATCACATACATCCCATACATCACATACATCCCATACATCACATACATCACATACATCACATACATCCCATACATCACATACATCACATACATCCCATACATCCCATACATCACATACATCCCATACATCACATACATCACATACATCCCATACATCCCATACATCCCATACATCACATACATCACATACATCCCATACATCCCATACATCACATACATCCCATACATCACATACATCACATACATCACATACAAGCACGTGGGCTGGATGCAAGAGGTGGATCAGCAGGATGAGTGTGTCAGGACAGGTAGATGTGTCTCATCTCTGCTTCCTTTCACCACTCTGCATATCATAGATGAGAAGAGGGTACAGCACTGTGGAAATGAGCAGAAGGGGTTCAGAGGTGGGGCAGATGTGCAGGGAGGTACAGTGGTGGAAGAGGTGAGTAGGGGGTTCAGTGTTGGGCCAGATAAGCAGGGGGGTTTAGTGTTGGGGCAGATGAGAAGGGGGTTCGGTGGTGGGACACAAAAGTAGGGGGTAGAGCAGTGGGGCAGATGTGAAAGGAGGTGTATTGGTGGGACAGATGAGCAGGGGGTTACAGTGGTGGGGCAGGAGAGCAGGGAGTACAGAGGTGAGACATATGTGCAGGAGGTACATTGGTGGGGCAGATGATAAAGCGGGTTACAGTGGTGGGGCAGATGAGCAGATGGGTTCATTGTTAGGACAGATGAGAAGGTGGGGGTACACTGGCGGAGTAGATGAGAAAGGGGGGTAAATTGATGGGGCAGATTAGCAGGGGGGTTACAGTGGTGGGACAGATATGCAGGAGGTTCAGCGGTGGGACAGAAAATCAGGGGGTTACAGTGGTGGGACAGATGAGCAGGGGGGGGTTCAGTGTTGGGGCAGAGGAGAAAGGAGGTACATTGGTGGGACAGATGAGCAGGGGGTTACAGCGGTGGGGCAGAGGAGCAAATAAGTTCAGTGTTAGGACAGATGAGAAGATGGTTCAGTGGTGGGACAGAAGAGCATGGGGGTACAGCGGTGGGTCAGATGTGCAGGGAAGTACAGTGGTGGGGCAGATGAGCAAGGGGTTACAGTGGGGGGACAGAAAAGCAGGATGGTACATTGGTGGGACAGAAGAGCAGGTTGGTGAGGCAGAAGTACAGGGGGTTACAGTGGTGGGGCAGATGAGCAGGGGGGACAGTGATCTGAGCTATGGAGTTGCAGGAATTGTGGCTGATCTGAGGCATGAAAGTGCATGATGTTAATTTCTCACTATAAAGTTTACAGCATTTACGTTATAAAAAATCCTTTTCGAGATTGAGAGTGTGAAGTTGACATTTTTTTGTTATAAAATCGGCACGCTCAATTTCTTTGGCACACTGTGCTCAAAAGGTTGCCTACCCCTGTTATACCATGTATTATATACTGTACTCTATATGTATATGATGAATGCAGGGCTCAAAATTTGATAATGCAGGGCTCAAAATTTCAAGTCCTGAGCTATTAGCCAGGCCTCAAGGGTTATTCGCCACCAGTTGCCCCACCCAACCCTGACCCTGCCCGCCCCTAATTCCACCCCCTAAATACGCCCTCAAAAAATTATCTCATGAAATGACACTTAAATGTTTCATGTAGAATTAAGTTATAAAAATAAATATTAACAACAACTTTATCCGTGCCCAACAATACAGCCTACCTGTGTCCATCATTGCTGCTTCATCTGTGCCCATCAATGCCGCTTCACATGTGTCCATCAATGCAGCCTGCCTGTGCCCACCAATGCAGCCTGTGCCCACCAATGCAGCCTGTGCAGTGGCGGCTGGTGCTCAAAATTTTTGGGGGGGCGCAAACAAACTGAAAAAAAAATAATATACATCATACACATATAGAGTATAGTATATAATACATGGTATAAAAGGGGTAGGCAACCTTTTGAGCACAGTGTGCCAAATAAATTGAGCGTGCCAACGTGCAGACCCGAGCACCTGATTGGTTGAGAGGTGGTTCAGTGTTAGCAAAGCAAATTCCTTCGCTTTGCTAACACACAGCTGAGTGAACAGCGACCGCACAGCATTGCGCCCGCTGTTCACCTTTTTGGGCGCCTATGAGAGCCTACGACTCTAATCAGGTGCTTCCAAAAAACACCCCCACTGCTGTAATTCAGGTGCCCGGCGCCCAAAAAAGGGCCAGACACCTGAATAGGGGGTGTCAGCGGCGACCATAGATATCTATGGTGATAGAGCAGTGCCAGGAGAGAGGGGGCGGCGCTCCTGCGCCCTTTATGGACGCACTGCCACTGAGCCTGTGCCCATCAATGTAGCCAGCCTGTGCAAGGGAATAGAGGAGAGGAAGAGGAGAGCACGGGGAACACAGCGATAACAGCTTTCATTTCAATTGCCGTCACATTCAGCCCGCCTCCTGGCTAAGGAACTCTGGTAGACGGATCACCCGTCCAGGGATTGGACGGGTGATCTGTCTATCAAAGTACCTGGCTAGGGGGTGGGCTGTATGCGACAGCGAGTGCAGGGAACACACAGCAATTTAAATGAAAGCTGTTATCGCTGTGTTCCCCCGTGCTCTGATCATCGGGGCGGCTCTCCTCTCTCTTCCCCTCTGCGATCGTGGGGAGAAGGACTCCCATTCAACCGGCGGTGCTCGCCCCTCCGCTCCCAGGCAGCCCTTCCTCGCCAGCCCTCAAATTCTGCTCGCAAGCAGGTGAGTGGAATTTTTGAGGGCTGATATACTGTATCCTGTATGTATATGATGTACTGAATTATATAATGTATCCTACATGAATACAATGTATTATATCATGTATTCTGTATGTAATATATTAAATATTTCCTGTATGTATACAATGTATTATAGGATTCCAGGTATCAATATTTTATACATAGTTACAATTGCCCAGCTAGGATGGATATTACTATGTATATACCGTACTTGTGGGATCCCTCTAGATTCTGGAAATCACTGACACCACTACTACCACCATTCAGACAGCACTACTACAGTGATCTGCCTTGCTACATGTGAACACAGGAGGTTACTTGCTGGATATGGGTGCAATTCAGAGAATGTTTAGCATTTTCTGAATGAATGCAAGGTATCTCTGATTGGACGAGGTGGAGCAGTGATGTCATGGAAGCTAGTGGAGATCACTGGAGTAGTGGGGTCTATTTCAGTGATTTCCAGCCTCCAGGACCGTCGGTCAGGTATTGTTCCCATGCCGTAGGTTTCCCCTCCACACTGCACTGGTTAAATGTCCATTTGGCTGGGGATGGGTAAGGGGATAAAGCAGTACTGTATTTAGGTTTTGTGCTGCCCTAGGCCTGACTAAACTCGTGCACCCCCCTATTTTAAATATGACCCACCCCTTCCTGTCAAGGCCACACCCCTTGCTGTTTAAGACCCGCCCTGAAATTTTCGAGTGGGGACACTAGTTCTGAGGGCCTGGGGGGGGGGGTAGATTCCCTTAATTTTCAATTATTTCCCTTTCCACTTTCTGTTTGGCTATGGGGCAGGAAGTGAAGGGAAAAAAGGGTGGTAACAAATAAACTGACAGGGGTTATAACCCTCCCTTGCTCTATCCAAAATGAAAAAAAAAGTGTTGCCCATACTTCTACTTTAAGCACAAATTTCTGATAATTTTATGGAGAGGACTAAGAAGATATAACCATGCCAATGGTGCAGCAGAAAACATATAGCACAGTGAGGAAGGTTTGTGGTCCAGAATGAGAGGACAGACAAAATTAGAAGCGCCCCCCCCCCAGTTGCGGAATGCCGGCCGCCCCCATACTGGAAGCAGTGAGGCCGCTTTATGGGGGCGCTAGACTAATTTGCCTCTCAGCCCAGTCAACCCCATAAGACTGGCGCTACACTAATGCCCTGTACACACGGTCGGACTTTCTGACGGAATATGTGCGATTGGAGCGTGTTGTCGGAAATTCCGACCGTGTGTGGGCTCCATCGGTCTTTTTCCATCGGAATTTCGCACACACAAAGTTTGAGAGCAGGCTATAAAATTTTCCGACAACAAAATCCGACCGCGTGTGGACAATTCCGACGCACAAAGTGCCACGCATGCTCAGAATAAATTAAGAGACGAAAGCTATTGGCTACTGCCCCGTTTACAGTCCCGACGTGTTTTTTACGTCACCGCGTTCAGAACGATCAGATTTTCCGACAACTTTGTGTGACCGTGTGTATGCAAGACAAGTTTGAACCAACATCCGTCGGAAAAAATCCATGGATTTTGTTGTCGGAATGTCCGATCAATGTCCGACCGTGTGTACAGGGGATAACAGCGCAAGCTGGCGGGAACTCTTTCCGTGGTGCCCCCCTACAAAGTGCTGCCCTAGGCCTAGGCCAGGATACAGTGTTGGGGTAAGGGATAACCACAAACAACTTATTCCTCCCTCCCTCAGCAGCCTGTGATCTCCTCCGACATCTGACATTCCATATTGTGGGTGGGCCCATGCAATCCTCCAGTACAAAGCAGGACTGTTGGCCCTGCATTGTACCTAATGACATCAGAGAGCTGTGACCAGTCGTGCGGCAAAGTGAAGCTGCGGCGGAGCGATCCCAGAAAGAGGAGGAAGCATTTTTTATTTATTCCTATGAATTCATTTAACCCATGCAGTGCAGGGTGGGCCCACTGTATAGGTACATATTTAATTATTATTATTATACAGGATTTATATAGCGCCAACAGTTTGCACAGCGCTTTACAGTGTAAAGGGAGACAATAGAATAAAATGCAAGAGAGTTAGGAGGCCCCTGTTTATAAGAGCTTACAATCTAATTGATCTAATGTTGAATTTGTTACATTTGCACAACTGGTTACATGTTATAAGGAGCGTTGAACTGTCTTCTTATCTTATTTATTGGAAAACTCCCAAAGCCACAGATCTCTGTGATAATGTATCTGTCCTTTCATTCCACCGATAATACTGCTGCCTGGGTGTGATGAGACTTTGATCTGATTTGAACTTGTTGTCTGACTGTGCATATTATAGAGAATATATAGGGATGATATTGAAAACCAGCTACAGTAGGAGGTTTGGGGTTTTATTCTGCTACATTTTTTGGGGGTTTTGGATGGAGCGGAGAGGGATTAGATCCAGGGACGTGCAGTCAGGGGAGGCAGGTGAGGCAGAGCCATGAAAAAAAAAACAAAAAAAACGAAAAAAAACATCGAGCTCCGAGGGTCATAGCTCGGCAACCTGGGGTCACAGAGACCCCAAATTTGGGGGGGAGGTAGCTGAAGTCCTACCCCATAATGCACTGCAAGATCACAGCGCATTGCTGTATAATGATTGGCCAAAGCATGCGCCTGACCTGCATGCTTAGGCCAATCACAGCGCGCTCTGCTGAGAGAGCCATAATTAATAAGGGTGCCTTTGGCCAATCATGGCTCAGGGGGACTAAGACCATGCCCCACACGAGAGAGAGAGAGAGAGAGAGAGAGAGAGAGAGAGAGAATAAATAAATATATATATATATATATATATATATATATATATATATATATATAAAATAAATATATATATATATATATATATATATATATATATATATATATACTCTGCATTTAGCATAGACTAAATATGCAGTGTTTACTCGATATTCAATCAGTGCAGGCAGTATATATATATATACACAGTCTCGTATACAGTATACAATACAGTGTAGTGCGGTGTTAAAAAAAATATACCCATCATGTCCGGAAGGCCTCCAAGGAGAGAAGGATGCTCACAAGCCACTAAAAGAGGGCAAGCAGCCTTTGAAATAATATTTACCAGCAGAGACTGTTCCTGCACCCAACAAGTGTAACTGGGGGGTTACAGTGTTCTGGCACCACCAACACCTAAGGCCCAATGTTTCTGCCCCTGTTTAACAGGGGCATGTAATTACACTGTTTGATATAATATTTTTGATATAATATTTCTATGCAGGGCCCGTTTCTGTGCCTTGAGTAACTGTGAGGTCTCACAGTGTTTTTAAGCAATATAACCAAGCGCTTCTCCAAACCAAAGGCGCAGTTTTCTGCAGAGTATATAGGGCAGGCCGTATAGTATATATATTGCTGTTCATAGTATATAGTGCCTGGGGGCCTGAAGGGTCTGGTATGGAATTTGGGGGGGACCTCCATGCCATTTTTTTTTTGTATTTTTGGTATTTTTATCTATATTCCTGGGATCCGACAAGCAGGAGATCACCATCACCCTCATGCAGGAGTTCGCTCTGATAGTGTAAGAACAATTGCATTGCCCAATAATTGTTACTGACAGTTGCTGTTGTCATTGACATGTACAGATGATAGGAATACCTGGACGGCCCAGGTACATCCTTTTGTGTAAGCTCCTCCCCATGTCATGTGATTATTTTTGTTAAAACCTTAGATATGAATGAGTTTTGGAAGAAACATGACATCTGTGATCTGCAGAGCTACTCTTCAATTGTACAGAAAACAAAATAAGAGGAAGGAGACAAGATTTCACCTTTTCTTTAATATGAAGAGGAATGTGACCCTTTTCCATTACCGTTCTTATGCTCCATGTCCAGAGCTGGCCAGAAGAGGGAAACAAATGGAAAAAGTATTACAATCAGGGGTTTGGTGCTGCCTCCTGTAAAGCCATAGGACAATGGTCTTCAGGCTGCGGCCCCTTGCACTACTTCTTCCACTGACACCATTTATGTAGCTCTATTCCTTCCACCGCCCCAATGATGGGGCACTGTTCTTTCCACCAACACCAATGATGGGGCATTATTACTCCAACTGAAACCAATGATAGAGCTCTATTCCTCCCACTGACACCAATGATGGAGCACTATTACTCACACTGATACCAATGATGGGGCACTATTCCTCCCACTGATACCAATGATGGGGCACTATTCCTCCCACTGATACCAATGATGGGGCACTATTCCTCCCACTGATACCAATGATGGGGCACTATTCCTCCCACTGATACCAATGATGGGGCACTATTCCTCCCACTGATACCAATGATGGGGCACTATTCCTTTCACTGATACCAATGATGGGGCACTGTTCCTTCCACTGGCACCAACAATGGGGCACTATTCCTCCCACTAAAACCAATGATAGAGCTCTATTTCTCCCACTGACACCAATGATAGGGGACTGTTCCTTCCACTGACACCAACAATGGGGCACTGTTCTTTCCACTGACACCAATAATGGGGCACTATTACTTTCACTGCCATCAAGGATGGGGCACTATTCCTCCCACTGATACCAATAATGGGGCACTATTCCTCCCACTGATACCAATGATAGGGCACTGTTCCTACAACTGAAATCAGTGGTGGGGCACTGTTCCTTACACTGACACCAATAATGGGGCACTGTTCCTTACACTGACACCAATAAAGGGGCACTGTTCCTTCCACTGCCACCAAGGAGGGGGCACTATTCCTCCCATTGATACCAATGATGGGGCATTATTCTTCCCACAGATACCAATAATGGGGCACTATTCACTCCACTGCCACCAAGGATGGGGCACTATTCCTCCCACTGATAACAATAATGGGGTACTATTCCTCCCACTGACACCAATGATAGGGCACTGTTCCTTCCACTGAAACCAATGATGGGGCACTATTCCTTTCACTGCCCCCAAGGATGGGGCACTATTCCTTCCACTGACACCAATGATGGGGCACTATTCCTTCCACTGACACCAATGATGGGGCACTATTCCTTCCACTGACACCAAGTATGGGGCACTATTTCTCCTCCTACTGACCACCAAGCCTGAGACATTGTCTAATCCTACTGACACTGGGGCATTTTCCACTCCTACTGGCCACACTTCAGCCCTCCTAAACTCTGAAGGACCGTAAACTGGCCCTTTGTTAAGAGACGTCTGCCATAGAGGAACATCAGACTGTAAGTTCTAGACAATTCATCTGAATGCAGCAGATAATGTATAACCAAAAACAATAAATACAGTAAAATACATTCAAATTCATATAATTGTTGTTTTTAAACATTAGATTTTTTAATCAAATCCTTAGCTTATACAGCTATTGCTTTCTTTGTCAATGCCTGCAGAGCTGTTTATTGAAATAACTAATATATGGTGTCCTATTAAGGTTTAGATTTTTATTAGGGATCTTCATAACACAATAGAAGAAACAACTATCAACATACATTTTACTGTACATAACACACCAAAGTAATATACACAAAAACATACTAAACTGACACAGATACAACACAGCCCTGATGGGTTTTCACTTTCATGATTTAAACTGTATTATTTTTGAAAAATAAAACAATTCTGGAAACACATAAATGAAAAAGGTTGGAGTGAATTGCGATCAAAGAGATTGTAAAGGTATTTTTTTATTTTTTTTTAAATAACAAACATCTCTATATTTACCTGCACCAGAGTAGCCCTAAACCTCCTCTTCTTGGGTCCCCTGCCGCCCCCTCCTCTCTGTCCAGTGCCCCCATGGGAAGCCGCTCCTCATGGGGGCACTCGTGCGTGCTCGCTCCTGAGCCCCGCTGCCCCATCTATTAACCACTTGCTGACCAGCTCACGGCGGGGGGGACCCAAAGTGCGTGGCCAGCGGGCGCGATGTCCGCCGGCCACCCGCGATTGCAAGCACGAGAGCCAGAACGGGAATCTGTGTGTGTATACACACAGATCCCTGTTCTGACAGGGGAGGAGAGACAGATCTGCTGTTCCTAGTAATTAGGAACAACGATCTCCCTCCTCCTCCAGTCAGTCCCATCCCACTATCACAGTTAGAAACACACATGAGGGAACACATATAACCCCTTGACTGCCCCCTAGTGTTGACCCCTTCCCTGCCAGTGTCATTTACACAGTAATCAGTGCATTTTTTAAAGCACTGATCACTGTATAAATGTCAATGGTCCCAAAAAAGTTTCCGATCTGTCGGGCACAATGTCGCAGTCCCGCTAAAAATCTCAGATCGCCACCATTACTAGTAAAAAAAATAAAATAATAAAAATGCCATAAATCTATCCCCTATTTTGTAGACGCTATAACTTTTGCGCAAACCAATCAGTAAACACTTATTGCGATTTTATTTATCAAAAATATGTAGAAGAATACGTATCGGCCTAAACTGATGAAGCAACTTGTTTTTTTAAAAACTTTGGGGGGATATTTATTATAGCAAAAGCAAAAAATGTTTTTTTTTTCAAAATTGTCGCTCTTTTTTCGTTTATAGCGCAAAAAAAAAAAAAACGCAGGGGTGATCAAATACCACCAAAAGAAAGCTCTATTTGTGGGGAAAAAAGGAGGTCAATTTTGTCTGGGTACAGCGTCACACGACCGCACAATTGTCAGTTAAAGCGACGCAGTGCCGTATCACAAAAAAATGGTCTGGTCATTAAGGGGTCAAATCCTTTCAGGGCTGAAGTGGTTAATACAGACAGCGGGACTCAGCCCCGCCCTTCACTCCCTCTCATCACTGGCTTTGATTGACAGCAGCAGGAGCTAAAGGCTCCCCGTGCCCCAGCAAAGCCAATGAAACCCGGAAGTGAGGGGTGAGAAGACGTGCACAGCGCTGGATCGAATAAGGGATCAGGTAGGTAAAAGGGGGGAGGTGAGGGGGGGATGCCTAAACATTTTTTACCTTAATTCATGGAATGCATTAGGGTAAAAAAATGTTTAAGCTTTAGAACCACTTTAAAGTTTCCCCGCATGCTCTGAGGGTGGCTCCAGAGGTGAGTACCGGAGTCATTTCAGCTAAACTGATTTGGCCGAAAAATTGGCGAAACCAAAACTCTCAGGCCTCCTGCAGACAGGACAGCAAAAAACGCTCCTTTTAAAAGGCATTTGGGATTTTTTATACCTATAAATGTCCCTCTATGTTAACTTATGTGTACATGCACACGTAGGCATTTACAGGTGTTGAGAAGCAGGAGCATTTAAAGGCAACCCCCCCACACACACACATACACACACATACACATACACATACACACACATACACACACACACATATACACACACACACACATACACACACACACATACACACACACACACACATACACGCACACACACGCACACACACACACACACACACACATACACACACACACACACACACATACACACACACACACACACACACACACACACACACACACACACACATACACACACACACACACATACACACACACACATACACACACACACACACACACATACACACACACACATACACACACACACACACACACACACACACACACATGTGCACACTTGCGAGTTCAAAAGAGGAGCATTTAGGCAGAAAAATATGTGCATAAATGTACATTAACGCTAGATGTGTTTAGGCACATTTGTGCATTAATACCTTCTAATGACAATAATAAATGAATATTCTGGCCAATAGAATGCATTAAAGCTAAATGCGTGAACACACATGAACTCAAATAAGCACACAAGCAAAATACAGCTTTGACCTCTCTGAGTAAGCCCCCGGGGAGGGGATGAAATGAGTTGGGATGTGGCTTAGATGGAGCTGGCTGAGGCTGCTTTTAATCATGTAACGGATGGCTTTGAATAGGGTGCAGCGATTGGGGTATTGTCTCATTTTCATCGTTTACATAGAGTTAAACCTGGCTCTTACCCAGCCTGCACCCACAGTGGAATCTACTGGACAGAACTACGGAGGCCTAAGCAGGAACCCAAAGCTTTAGCCAGGTTCACGTGTGTTTTTTAAGCTGCATTTGGAGGAGCAGGCCATTCAGGGGAGGTAAAAAAAAATAGCCCTGTGTACGTGAGAACTCAATTTCACTTTTTAAGCTGCTTAGTAAAATATCCTTTTAAAAAAAAAAATCTATTCCTTTTTTTTTTTTTTTTGATTTGCGTTCTGGTGCAAATTGCATCTATAATGCAGTATACAGAGAGCACCATACTGAACCACAAACACATAAAATGCATTGTGGTGTGCTGAGTTGTAAAAAATTATCATGTGCATTTTTTCTGTCTGTTGGAGTTTGTTCCGGATCCAACGAAACATTGCTTGTGCAGCCACACACTGAAAGGGACGATTCACACTTTTGCACCCAAGAGTGTCAATGGGGGTTATTTACTAAAGGAAACTCCACTTTGCACTGCAAGTGCACTTGGAAGTAAAGTCGCTGTAGATCCGAGGGGGACACGCAAGGAAAATAAAAAAACAGCATTTTAGCTTGCACATGATTGGATAATAAAATCAGCAGAGCTTCCTCTCATTTCAGATCTACCCCTAAAGCCCCATACACATGATCAGATTTTCTGCTGATTTTTCCTTCAGATTTACCAAAACCGTATAATATGAGGTCAAACCTTAGGAGTTTCAATTTGTATGCAATCAGGCAGGCCCTCGCACTACATGGTTTTGGTAAATCTGAAGACAAAAATCAGCAGAAAATCTGATAGTGTGTATGGGGCTTTAGATTTAGAGCGACTGCACTTTCATTGTGTAGTAACATGCGTTGCATTAAGGAAGCCCATAAAGTGCATTAAAGCGGGGTTCCACCCAAATTTTGAACAATATCTGTATGTATTCTCTTCCTTGCCTAGATGCTGACATGCCGTTTAAAAAAATTTAAATCGCCGTAATTACCTTTTATTTTTCTATTCTTCTTTGCACTTCCTGGTTCTCCTCCCGTGGGAGTAGGCGTGTTTCTAGCCTCTCCCAGACTCCTGGGAGCTAGTCTCAGGCTTCCCAGGATGCCACTGAGCATGTGCGGGAATGAGCGGTGAATGCTGGGAGCACAGCATTCACCACATCCAGGAAATAAATGCTTGTGGGCTTCAAATGCCCACAATGAAGATGGGAACCGCCTGCAGTGAATAATATAAGTTATTCTTTCCGACTAAATCTGACACAGGCGGACATATTACACACAATATGTGAGTATGTAATGCTGAGAAGAAAAGTTTGTGAATGAACTAAAAAAAAAAAAAAAACGATAGATAGGTGGACCCCCGCTTTAAGGTGGTCAGTGTTAGAGGGTGTGGCCACACAGTCAATGTCTTGTTGGATCAGGAACAGGTGAACATAAAGGTGCAGTTACACTTTATGTTTTGCTGCACATAATTGGGTATCCTAAGTAATCACAGCTTTATTTTACGCTCTAAATTCATTGGACTATTCTCTTCTCCTTATTATAAGGTCATTTGAGTCATTGACCACCAACACATAATCAGGCAAAGGGTTCTCACTTCAATATAAGGTTCCAAAAAAATGATTTAAGTGGACCAGCACCAAAGTCCTGTCCATCCATATAATCGAAGATCTCCTTGTATAAATTGTATTCTATGGATCCAGTGCTTCGTTACCCATGGACTGTACAGAGCTGAAGCATTATGTTCTGTCACTTCAGGAAACTTCCTTTAGTCTTGGACCAACTCTCACTGGGCCTAATGAAAAATTCTGAAAACAAAAAAGTTATTGTTAATTTGTAAAGCTGAAGGGAACACACTGATTATCTAACAGTACAGTATCTAAAAGAGAATGTTTTTGTGTAGGTTGTGGCAGCCAAAGTTTACGTTTTAATGGCTCATCTGGCAAGCCTGGTTAGAGGCATAAGAAATGGGGTTTGAATGAATCCATATGGGCTGCTTTTCTGAGTCCTGAGTTACAGAACAAGGAGGGACACTGCAGTAGGCATATTATTCCGTTGGGCTCAACAAATGTCCACCACATGCAAGTATAGGCTGGTTATATTCAAGGTTACTTTTGAATCCCTTTTCAGCACTGATCTCTTTATTTCTCCAACATGCATTGAGAATATGTGTTATAACCAACAACAAAAATGTATCTTATGAACTAATCACAAAAAACAAGGTCCTATATTGTCTAAACCAGGGTTTCTCAACCAGAGTTCCTCCAGGGGTTACTAGGGGTTCCTTGAGCAATGAGCAGTTTCTGCCTCTCAGGTAAGTTTAAATTGACACCATTGATCTTTTTAGCTATCTGTAAGGGAGTAATTCTTCCCAAGGACCACAAGTGTAAGGAGCATTCTTCCCACTGACCACCAGACTAAAGTATCATGAGTTGTAGATATAGTCATATTTAGCAGGAGTTCCCTGAGCATGAAAAGTTATTTCAAGGGTTCCTCTGTATTGAAAAGGCTGAGAAAGTCTGATCTAAACTAATCTGGAAGTTCTAGGATTCCTTAGATAAAGTTAAGCATCTAAACTTTGTGGATGTCTGACCATCACTTTTGCTTGCTGGTTTCCAAAACTACAGGTATAAATTTACATGCCCCTCCTTTGTAGACACAACAGCTTCCACCGTTCTGGGAAGGTTTTCCACAAGAACCTGTAGTGTCTCCGTGGAAATTTGTGACCATTCAGCCAAAAGAACATTTGTGAGGCTCGGTACTGATATTGGTTGAGAAGGCCTGGCTCACAATCATCATTCCAATTCATCCTAAAGGTATTCCGTAGGGTTGAATTCAGGGCTTTCTGCAGGATATCGGAGTTCTTCCACAGCAAACTCATCAAAATCTGCCTTTATGGAGCTGACTTTGTGTATGTGAACTCCCTAGACAAGTTCTAAAGAAACCCCCTAAATAGATTTCTTGGTTGGGCTAGTTTAAACACCTGCCTGGTGTTCACTGGATTCCAGTTGAACTGCTTATGTCACCAGACTTTGAGTATATATTATTCCAATGGCAGTGACAAGTGCAGTAGTCCAGCTGAAAAGCCAGTGAAGACCTTGAACTCTGCTTCAGGCCACTCAAAAAATGTATTTGGAAGTAGTCTATGCATGTTGTGTTTGAGATTCACACTGCAACCACTGCTCCTTCAAGACTGGGGAAATTTGGTTTTGTACATATAAATGAATTGATGTGTTACTGCTTTTTTAAGAACATCCTGGTGAAAAGGCAAATCAAAGGCTAGAGATGACTGGTATAATTTGTCACATAGTAACATTTTGCAGTAAATCTGTCCTTGATTTATTGTGAGCTAGGGTTTGTTATGTAGATATGATAGTCTTCATTTAAGAGCCTGTTTTCCAAAGTGAATGGCTAAGTGCTTTGATACCACCTTTTTTCCAGTTTACTATTACCACTGGACGAAAATAAATATTCACCCAGGAGGGTAAATAATGCAATTACAGTTGTTCTCATAAGTTTATATACCCTGACAGAATTTATGATTTCTTGGCCATTTTTCAGAGAATATGAATGATAACACAAAAACTTTTCTTTCACTCATGGTTAGTGTTTGGCTGAAGCCATTTATTATCAATTAAGTGTGTTTACTCTTTTTAAATCATAATGGCAACAGAAACTACCCAATGACATTGATCAAAAGTTTAAATACCCCAGTTCTTAATACCGTGTATTGCCCCCTTTAACATCAATGACAGCTTGAAGTCTTTTGTGGTATTTGTGGATGAGGCTCTTTATCTTCTCAGGTGGTAAAGCTGCCCATTCCTCCTGGCAAAAAGCCTCCAGTTCCTGTAAATTCTTGGGCTGTCTTGCATGAACTGCAAGTTTGAGATCTCCCCAGAGTGGCTCAATGATATTGAGGTCAGGAGACTGAGATGGACACTCCAGAATCTTCACTTTATTCTGCTGTAGCCAATGACAAGTCAACTTGGCCTTGTGTTTTGGATCATTATCATGTTGGAATGTCCAAGTACGTCCCATGCGCAGCTTCCTGGCTGATGAATGCAAATGTTCCTCCAGTATTTTTTGATAACATACTACATTCATCGTGCCATCAATTTTGACCAAGATTCCAGTACCCTTTGTAGCTCACACATTCCCAAAATATCAGCGATCCACCTCCGTGTTTCACAGTAGGGATGGTGTACCTTTCATCATAGACCTTGTTGACTCCTCTCCAAATGTAGCGTTTATGGTTGTGGCCAAAAAGCTCAATTTTGGTCTCATCACTCCAAATGACTTTGTGCCGGAAGGTTTCAGGCTTGTCTCTGTGCTGTTCGGCATATTGTAAGTGGGATACTTTGTGGCATTTGTATAGTAATGGCTTTCTTTTGGTGACTCGACCATGCAGCCCATCTTTCTTCAAGTGCCTCCTTATTCTGCATCTTGAAACAGCCACACCACATGTTTTCAGAGAGTCCTCTATTTCACTTGAAGTTATTTGTGGGTTTTTCTTTGCATCCTGAACAATTTTCCTGGCAGCTGTGGCTGAAATTTTAGTTAGGCTACCTGACCGTGGTTTGGTTTCAAAAGAACCCCTCATTTTCCACTTCCTAATTAGTTTCAACACTGCTGATTGGCATTCTCAATTCCTTGGATATCTTTTTATATCTCTTTTATGTTTTATACAGTTCAACTACCTTTTCCTGCAGATCCTTTGACAATTTTTTTGCTTTCCCCATGATTCAGAATCCAGAAACGTCAGCACTGGATGAAAGATGTAAAGGGTATGTCAGGAGTCCAGAAACTCCTGACTCCTTTACCTTTTATACACACACCAATTACAAGCAAACAGATCACAGGTGAGGATGGTTACCTTTAATAACCATTCAAACCCCTTTGTGTCAACTTGTGTGCGTGTTATCAGGCCAAAATCACCAGGGTATGTAAACTTTTGATCAGGGTCATTTGGGTAGTTTCTGTTGCAATTATGGTCTAAAAAGAGTAAAGACAGTTGATTGATAATAAATTACTTCAGCCAAACACTAACCATGAGTGAGAGAAAAAGTTTTTGTGTTGTCATTCATATTCTCTGAAAAATGGCCAAGAAATCATAAATTCTGCCAGGGTATGTAAACTTATGAGCACAACTGTATCTTTGATGAATGAGCAAATTTACTATTATCCAACTCGTGTCTACCAAAGACATGCTCCTGTAAGTCCTGGTGGTGCAGAAAATGGAATTTATTGACTTAGGAACATCTTCACAAAAGTTTTTTTTTTTTTACCTCTAGTGCTCAGATAATAAAGGGTCATTAAATATCTTTTCTTGGTCTGGCCTGCCAGATCATTCTAGAACTTTATTTTCTTCAGCAGCCCTGGACCTTTATAGGGGGGATGCTTAGAACAACCCCTTGCTCCCTCATCAGCTGTCTCCCTATAGATACATATAATGTACACCACTTACCTCCTGGTTACTGGCAGTGAACTTTTCTTCAACTCGATCCATAAATGCGCTATAGACACCCCGCTGTCGTCTATGTCTCTAAACACAACATATTATTAGGACATTAAAGATCAGCTGCATTTAATAGGTAAATCTACCTTTATGAGAAAATCGAGAGCTGGCCAGCCCCTTTCAGCCTCCAATTGCTTCTTATTGGTTATTGAGACTTCATCAAAGGCCACCATTGCAGAGGAGCATTATGCAGCAATTTCTTCTTAAAGTGGTTGAAAACCCTTATGCCCTGTACACACGACCGGTTTTGCCGTCAGAATAAACTCTGAAGGTTTTTACGACGCAAGTTCAGACGGAACTCCGCTCAAGCTGTCTTGCATACACGCGGTCACACCAAATTCCGACCGCCCAGAACGCGGTGATGTATAACACGTACGACGGGACTATAAAAAGGAAGTTCAATAGCCAGTAGCCAATAGCTTCCGTCTCGTACTTGCTTCAGAGCATGCGTAGTTTTTGGTGCGTCTGAGTCCGTCTGAATTTTCATCAGAAAAATCCGATGGGGGATACACACGGTCAGAATATACGATGAAAAGCTCCCATCGGACTCTTTCTGTCGGAAATTCCGCTTGTGTGTACGCGGCATTATATATACCCAGTGAAGTGACTGGCCTCAGGTGATACACAGAGATTAAACAAATCCTCCTTTATAAGTTGTACCTGTTTATCCGCAGTCTTTTCTTCTCTCCATCCCTTCAAAGTTCAGAATTTATATAGCTTGCCTGAGCTGCCATAAAAAAAAGGGGGTGGAGAGCTGAAGGTACACTCTGCAGAGCTCAATGAGGAAAGCTCTGACAGCTGATTGGATTGAAGGGACACACACCCTTTCACACAGCCCACAGGAACAGAGCTGAGGCTGTCAATCAGCTGGAGGTCTCTCCCCAGTCACCTTTTTTCTCTTGGTGTCAGGAAAACTTTGTCAGAAGTGATTCTCGCTGATAGAAGAGGAAGGAGGCAGCAGACAGAAATGACACTTAGTGCTCTGGAATGAGACAAATGCACACTATAGAAGTATATGCTTTGTTCATATTTCATGCCTGAGGTTTACAACCACTTTAAAGTGAACTATGCATACCTCCTACTTATAGCACTTCCATGGGAAGGGTGACAACTAATTGATGTCAGAATGCCCCCTGTCTGGTCTGTATCTGCTGCTGGCTGTGAATGGCCATGAACTTGTAGGAGGTGAGAGGGGCCAGGCTAGCAAAATTTTAAATTGTGTACAATACAGCATTCCTGAGATTCAGGGTTCAAGAGGCACTCATGATGCTCAGAAAAGGTACATGTACATGAATCTGTCATTAACAAAAATGAGTTTCGCTTGTTTCATTTGATGTTAATATGTTAATATTTGTGATTTTGTTCACACAGCCGTGTAATCCAGGGAACCCCTACCACGCAGCACCTCCAGGTACAGACCAGTAAGCAGTACAGGTCATGTCCACAGCGCAGGATGGATGGAATCCTGAATGGCCGAGACTCCTTCTTCATGCCTGGAAATAAAATAATGATAATACAAATAAAAATAATATTCACTAACCGTATAGGAGGCAGATTTTGGTGGCCAGGCACTTTTCGGTAAAATGAGTTGTGAATCCCATGAAGGCTCTGCAGGCTTATGTAACTCAAAATGCTTCACTTTGCCTCTCTTCTTTCTTTCTTCTAACGGTGGAAGCTCATATGCTAGAATAAGGACAGCAATATTGTATGTTAGCATGGAAAAAAGCAAAAGAAAAATTACAATGCATAGTAAAGTAAAGCTTTAGCTACTTACAATGACTCTCTACAGTAACTACTATGAATATACCTTACTACACTATATTGTCAAAAGTATTGTGACGCCTGCCTTTACACGTACATAAAGTTTAATCGCATCCCAGTCTTAGTCCGTAGGGTTCGATATTGAGTTGGCCCACCCTTTGCGGCTTTAACAGCTTCAACTCTTCTGGGAAGGCCGTCCACAAGGTTTATTAGTGTGTCTATGGGAATGTTTGATCATTCTTCCAGAAGTGCATTTGTGAGGTCAGGCAACTCAATATTGAACCCTACAGACTAAGACTGGGATGCCATTAAAGTTTATTTGCCTGTAAAGGCAGGCGTCCCAATACTTTTAACAATATAGTGTATGTTTAAATGGGACTTTTTAGGCATTCTGCTTATACACACATGTAAATCTATAAAATGTCATTTATTGGAAACATGGTAAAAAAATCATAGATAAAATTAAAAACAATATATCAGGCCATAACAATGTTCAGAGCATGTTGGATACAATTCTCTTCACTCCCAATGCGTTTCAAATAGACTATATTTCTTCCTCAGGGGAACGAGAATCTGTAAGAGACCCAAGTGATCATGGTAAACACAGCCAAAATCATTGCTGTCCCGAAAAGCCACCCTTTTATGTTATACCAAAAAATGGGTATTATATTGTGTTTGTTTGTACTAAAATTAATTAAAGTGTATTTTTTTCCCCAAAAAATGTCAAAAAAAGCTGAGTACACAGGAGATCCGGCTCTATTTCGGTAGCGCTCGTCCCCTCCTTCCCCTTGGTGGCAGCCTATATTTCGGCAAGGCTGCAGAAGGACACTGAGCAATGCTGCAGGTGGGAACTGATTAGACTGCAGATGGGCACTGATTAGACTGCAGATGAGCACTGATTAGACTGCAGATGGGCACTGATTAGACTACAGATGGGCACTAATTAGGCTGCAGATGGGCACTGATTAGACTACAGATGGGCACTGATTAGACTACAGATGGGCACCGATTAGACTGCATATGGGCACTGATTAGACTGCAGATGAGCACTGATCAGACTGCAGATGGGCACTGATTAGACTGCAGATGGGCACTGATTAGACTGCAGATGGGCACTAATTAGGCTGCAGATGGGCACTGATTAGACTACAGATGGGCACTAATTAGACTACAGATGGGCACCGATTAGACTGCATATGGGCACTGATCAGACTGCAGATGAGCACTGATCAGACTGCAGATGGGCACTGATTAGACTGCAGATGGGCACTGATTAGACTGCAGATGGGCACTGATTAGGCTGCAGATGGGCACTGATTAGACTACAGATGGGCACCGATTAGACTGCATATGGGCACTGATTAGACTGCAGATGAGCACTGATTAGACTGCATATGGGTACTGATTAGACTGCAGATGAGCACTAATTAGACTGCAGATGGGCACTAATTAGGCTGCAGATGGGTACTGATTAGACTGCATATGGGCACAGATCAGGCTGCAGATGGGCACTAATCAGGCTGCATTGATGCACACTGACCATTATTGTGCTTCAAAGTGGTTTATTTTTATTTTTTTTAAGTTTTTTATCCTGAAACTTCCCTTTTAATTTGGGGTGCCTGTTATACGTCGGCGCATCTTACACGCCGATAAATACAGTGATTTACAAGCAAAAAACTGATTTTTACATGTATGACAGAAATGTCAGAATTGGCCTGGGGGTTAAAGAGAAACTGCAGTCTGCTTACATAATTTGTAATAAAAACATCTTTGCCATTTTGAAGCTTCCCTCCAACCACTTTATATATTATTTTATATATACTGTGATTCTGTACTTGCCAAATATGGATCAAAAATCTCCCTCCACTAAGTCTGGCTGCATCCATTTTAACTGTGGGCAGCTGAAGCTGCTGCTTGTTCACTTCCTGGATTTACACAGACACACAGAGGTACACCTCCAGCTCTGCAGCCCTGCAGCTCTCATTGGCCCTCTTATGACTCACCCCCCCCCGCAAACTCTCATGAGAGTGAGAGAGAAAGCTGTGCATTATGTCATAAGCCTAGGCTAATGACCAGTAGACATGTGCGCCGTCAATAAATTAGTTTTGTTTCGTTCCATTTCGAATTAAAATGAATTTGTGTCCGAAATTTAATTCGGATTCGTGCGAAATACGAATTTTCGTTAGGTTCGTAAACTTTTTTAACAATAACGAAAGTTTAAATTAATCATCATGAGGGGCTCCCACCATCCCCGTGCTGTGCTGACTTCCTGGGGTTTTTAACTTTTAGGTTTGTTAACTTTTCGTAACAATAACGAAAGTTCGTTATGATAAATTTATCCGAAGTTTGTAAACGAAATTTCGTATTCCGTACAAAATTCGTATGCATATAAATTCGTATTTCGGATCCTCACGAATGTACGAATTTCCAGAAACTAATCGACCATGTCTAATGACCAGACAAGAAACAGGAAGTGGGCTGTATAAGGTATTTATTGACTGTTAAAACTACATGGGCAGAAGATTTAATAGATGGAAAGTTGAAAAAACGGCTGAAGGTCCACTTTAAGTAATTAAATGTTCGTAAAATAAAGATTTCATACAAAAAATACATAGTTTAGATAGAATATCAGTTTAAAATGTTACAATAGTAACAACCATACAATAATTCTCTTTCCAGTTAAACAGAAACAGGCTGACTCCGTAGCACAAAAATGGAAATATCAGTTTTGGGTAGACTGCCCCTTTAAGATCCTGCAAGCAATCCCCTCTCCCCTTTAGAATGGCATTTTGGGGAAATCTAGGTTCAGCCGTGCCACTTATTGTATAGAGGGGATTTACACAGGAACACCCAGTACCTCATAAAGCGGGCTAGACTCAGCTTTTCTCCTACTGCACTTACTTTATGGAATGTGATCTTTTAAATTGTAATTTTTCAAATGGATCCTGGTTTTAATAAAATGTTCTCCTCTTTTTTGATAGTAAACTAATATGATTATAATCAATGACAGCTGGTGGATTTTTTTGGGGTGGCGGTAAACAATCCACCCGAGTCGCCACCCGCCAACTCCCCCCCCCCGGTAGGGTCACGGACAGCACAGGACCCCCCCCCCCCCGTGACCCAGCACGGGCGGCACCCCTCCCCCATCGGTCAGTCAGTCAGGGCCCTGCACTTACCCCATCTCGCGGGCAGCGCTCCGGGCGGCTTCTCTCCGGGCTGTGTGCAGCTGCTGTCTCGGTTCCCCTGCATCTTCTCCTCCCTCCTCCTCCTGGCGGTCAATCAGATTGGATCTCCTTTTGGCCAATTGGGTGACAGGTCTCATGACCCGCTTCCTGATTTTCCAGGAGGAGAATCAGTGTTACAATAGCGAAAATGAATTTGCTATTATCACACAACTGGGTGGGCTTCGGGCGCAGTGTTCTGCGCCCCAAACCCACCCTTTTTTGAAGCCCATTAGAGCCTCTGCCCCCCCCCCCCTGTTGGAATCCATGCGTCTGGCACCCTTGCATGTAGATCAGGGGGCTAGATGCATGGATAGGAGGATGGCGTCCCTAATAGACAGGCTGCCATTGATTATAATCCACCAAGTATAAAGCTGTTTTTTTTATTTATTTTTCTTTTTTAATTATTTACTTAGAGCTGTTTGCTGCACATTTCCCATTTCAAAAGATCTTCAAGGCTAGCCCAAAGGATTAAATAAATAACCCAGTCATAAAAAAATTGGTGGAGATATGAATAGTTTAAATTCCATTCAATAATCATGTTATAAACTGTTAATGAAAAATTGTTTTATGATTCCAGCCTTCTATAGAAGATTATAAAAATCTTAAAAATTATAACTGTTTTAACTGCAAGCTGCTAATTGCCATGCACTTGCAGAATATGTGCAGAATAGATGCAATATGATATATACATATTTTAATTATTATTATTATTCTAAGTGTAGCACCCTCTTGTGTGCTAGGTGTGAGAGTTGGCAGCCAGGCCTGCTTGTTTGTTTCCTGGGTTGGCAGAAATCCAGGGAGAGCTGGATGACTTACAGGCAGCATCACTGAGACCTCCCACTTATTTCCAGAAGGTGCTGGAACCTTCTGGAAAGATAGGAGGAGAGGTGAGGTAGAGCTGTCTGGAGTATTCTGAGGGCCCTGACCAATCCCAAACTTGGATTGGCAGGGGGCAGGCATCCTCAAATACTCTGGGTCAGCCCAGCTGGAGAGGTTGTTGTTAGGGTGGAAGCTGGAGATGGAGTGGCCTTTGAGGGAGCTCCCCAGTCAAAAGAGGTGACCTTGGACCTGGTCTTGGGTGCAGACGGGGCCTTCCTACAACCAACGGAGGTGGCCTGGACAGAAGGTACAAGAGCAAGGAGGGGACAGAAGGAGAACACTGCCAGGCAAGTCTCAAGGAGGAACAACAAGTTGCAGCCAAGAGGGCTGGTGAGTGACACACAGTGGGGAAGGACTGGGGAGGCACGCCTGAGAGGACTGGGAGATTGCAGGCTGGGATGGGTGCAGAGCCAGTAGAGAGGACTGTGGTGGCACGGGCAGTGGAAAGAGGCAGCTGCAGCCAGGAGGGCTGGCAGGGCCTGAAGAGGTGGTACTGGGATCCGTAGCCACATGGGACAGCTAGCACTAGGACTGCCATTTTTGCTACACCATAGGTGTCCGCGGTCCCTGCCTGCAAAGATCATTTTTGCATTGGGCCTGGCTGAGCCAATGTCAGGCCTGCAGTTGAGTGCTAGCTGGACCTGGGAGTTTGTGCTGGAGGTAGAGGAGAGGAAGTTGTGTATACCGGAGGTGTATATAGTTCTAAATCCCAATTGCTTTTACAATCAAATGGGCATCCCATATCCACCCTATTCCTATCAAAGTTACAATCCCCTAAATAAAATAAAATGAAAAAAACAAAGTACAAGGATTGCTTCTTGACTACTGAGTGTCTGAAGATTTGTGTGCCGGGCTGTGCAGGGTAAGGGGCGGACAACAACTAACAGCAGCCCCTACGGGGGTACCACTACATTAGTAAATAGGATTTATTTATGACATTGAAATATATATATATATATACAGTATATGCACATGTCAACAGTTTAAATCACCCAAATCTTTCTAAATCATAAAGTCAATATGACTGGAGTTGGTCCTTTTCAGTCCTGAAAGAATTGGCCCCTCAATGACCAGATAGCCAGAGAAAAACATGGAAGACAGTGGGGGGTGTCATTTCCCCTGCTTGTAAAAGCAGTCTAGAGGTTAATTAGCTGCTAGGACTGCTTTTACATGAAAGCTGACCACTGGCTGAAAAGAATGATACCAAGATGATAACTAAACCTGCAGGCATCATTCTGGTATAACCATTCAAAGTCCAGCAACATACCAGTACGTTGCTGGTCCTTGTTGGGCATATATTGTAATGTTCTTTTTTTCATGCAGCCTGTGCTGTGGGCTGAACGAAAAAAAGAGATTGATCGGTTGGTATGCCCACCATTAGAATACCGCCCTTCATCCACCCACTTCTAATGATGGGCATACATGCACCATTTTTTTATGGTGGTGAAATCACCTCCTACATCGCTGGAGTTGCTGATTTACGTATCGTGAGAGCAAATGCTGTTGCTGTCAAGATAAATAAATCAGTGCTGCAGCTGAATGGCGTACCTGAAAAGCAAACAATGGTAACGATAAAACATTAACTTAATAAAACAACTTGATTTTTTAACGCAATCTGTGCCTAAAAAATATATGCCCAAGCATGGGGGCAATCTGCCCCTAATGTTAGGAGCAAATCGATCCTCCACCCCTGCCCCCATGCTTTGGCATATATGCTCTTTTTTTTTAACTGTGGTGGTGAAATTACCTCTTACAGCGCTGGAGTCACAGCTTTATGTATCGTGTGAGCAAACACTGTTGCTGTCAGAATAAATAAACCTGTGCTGCAGCTGAATGGCGTACCCGCTAAGCAAATGATGGTTAACAATAAAACAAAGTAACATTACAGTATAACAGTAAGACATACTGTACCTGCAAAGCAAATCCAATAAAATATAGTAAAAATAAAACATTACAGTTCTAAAATACAGTAACAATAGAGGGAGAACAATAGATATAGAACAATAGAGAGCGAACAATAGAGCGGACAATAGAGAGCGAACATAAGAGAGAGAACAATAGAGAGAGAAGAAAAATAAAACCACAACTATTTTTGGCTTTTTTATTTTTTGTGTTTTTGTGTTTTTTTTTTTTTCACTTTTATATAAATTGTTAACTGTAAACATTCCAGATTAGGGTCTTTTAAAATGTGATGGCCATCTCATCTTTCGAGACCCTGTGTAAGTGTGCCCTAGGACTGTGCAATGCTATACCCTACGCTAATACTCCACTAGTATGTGTTAGCGTTTGAAACAGCCACCGATGCAGAGACCAGGTTGGTCAGGACAGGAGGAACAACAAAAGCGGTGTCACGCCTAAATCCGCGTTTTCTGCAGACACGACATCTTCTTTGGGAATTTCTTTGGAGAGGGGTACCAGGGAGGACATACAGAAAATGCCTCTCATGCAGCCGGCTTACTGCATTTGCATTGGGAAGGTGAGTCACAGCACCATCTGGAAACAGCAGGGCTGTGATGATCTCTTCCTGGAATTTAGGAAGGATCCGGTTCATCTTGAAGCTTTGTATAGCACATAAGCATTTAGCAGAGCCAATTGGAATAAATATACAGACACTTTTTTGTACCAGCGTCTGGCCTTACGGGCAATTAGGTATGAAGCCAACAACTGGTCGTTGAGATCCACCCCTCCCATGTTAAGGTTATATTCGTGGACATAGGGGGGTTTCTCCACAACACCAGTCGCCGTAGGAATTTGCACAGTTGTATCTTTGTGAAGAGAGGACAGAACTAAAACATTCAGATTATCCCTCCACTTCACTACGAGCAAATTATTACATTTCAAGCAGGCTCTCTTCCCCGTCTAAGTCGGGAATCTACAAGCCATTGGGGGAAGCCCCGGCAATTAGATCGCACGTTGCCACATGCGCCAATTCCACAATCAAAAAGGTGACCAAAAAGTGGCACGCTTGTGTAACAATTGTCCACGTACAAGTGGTACCCCTTTCCGAATAAGGGTGACACCAAGTCCCACACAATCTTACCAGCGCTCCCTATGTAGTCTGGGCAGTTCTCTGGCTCCATGTGACTATCTCTTCCCTCGTAAACCATAAAACTACATGTATAGCCTGTTGCCCTGTCACAGAGCTATACATCTTGACCCCATATCTGGCACGCTTGCTGGGAAGATACTGTTTGATAGACAAGCGACCAGAAAACTTAATCAGGGACTCATCTACGCAGACAACTTGATGGAGAGTAAACAAGGCTGCAAACTGTTGGTTAAAGTGGTTTCCAAGGGCCAAATTTTGTGGAGCCGATCGTATACAGGGTCACCCCGAGGACGACAAAGTTCATTGTCATTGAAATGCATGAACCGCAAGATCTGCTCGCATCTTGTCCTGGTCATGGAGGCAGTGCACACCGGAATATGGTGAATTGGGTCAGTGGATCAATATGACCGCAACTCCCTTTTTTTAACTATGCCCATGAGGAGGGATAGGCCCAGTAAGGTCTTAAATTCGGGGACCGTAATAGGTCTCCAATCTCTGGCAAGGTCCAACTGGGGATTAGCAGCAATGAATTGACAAGCATACAAATTGCTTTGGTTCACAACAGATCTATAGAGATCTTTCCTGAAAAACAGCGAATAAAAATCAAGTGACGTAAAATCAACTGTTTCCACCTGAATTCCGGGTTGGCCAGTGAATGGGGGAAGTACGGGTGCTGCAGAAGTGGTGGGCTTCCAATTTGGATTGGCAAAGGCAGCAGGAAGGGCACTATGGGCTCGACGGGCCTGTGTTCGTCTTCTTGGTGGCTGCAGGACACTAGTTGTGCTAGCCACCGCACCAGCTTGAACTGCACTTATGGGATTCACCACGTCACCAAGTGTTACTGCAGTGCTGGATGTACGACCAGGGTGTGCTAGGCTGCTGATGCTTGCCAGTTCACCAGAAGGATTAGCGGCACTAGTACTGGCTCTCTGCTCCATACGAGAGCCCTGCGGTTCTTGCACCTCAACAACACAGGGTCAGGTACGCTTGACCTTGGCAGGGACCACTACTCCATCATCAGAGCTATCTGTCAGAGTGCCGCTGTTGTCTACTGGTTTGTATTCTGAGCCTGAATCTGATGGGTGACTTCCTCTTCACTATCATCTGTCATGCTCAGAAACGTGTAGGCCTCTTCACTAGTGTACCTTCGATAGGACATTTTGGCCTCTAAATTTACTGGTACAACTAGTGAGACTCACAGGAAAAAAGAGCACCTGACTGTCAGCGACTGCTTCAAACGCTACCAAAAAACTGTTAACATTTGCAGGGATCAGGCCTGACTCTGTGAACGCTGCAGTTATGTGTTTAGTGTTTTGTAAGTGACAGCGATCGATTGATACTGCACTTGGGTGGGGTGGGCTGGGCTGGGCGGAGGGGCTAAACTCACGTGCTAGCAGGTATCTGGGCTGATCCCGCTAATGCTGCATTTTTGTGAACCCTAAAGTACTGGGGACGCCAATATAGATCTGATCAGATCAAAGATATCGATCAGTTCAGACACTATACTAAAAAGGGAGATGGTATGGTGCGTGCGTGGGTGTTAGCGCTACTGGCACTAATCTGACGCTGCCTGGGGCGACGCAGACCCTGACTGGCGCTAAAACCTAACTGATATCACCCGCCGGGGGATCAGGGGGTTAAACCTTTATTAGGTAATAAACGGCGGGTGCCCTGACGCTATAAAAAAATAACTAACTAACGCGCGTGACACTAATACAGTGATCACTGGTGACAGGGGGTGATCAAAGGGTTAAACATTTATTAGGGGGATTTAGGGGGGTCCCTAGACCTATCTGGGCCTACTACTAAGAACTCCATCACTGATTATAGTCACAAATGACACCAGTACAGTGATCAAAGAAAAATAAGAAAACTGCACTGGGTGACACTAAGACAGGGGGTGAAGGGGTTAACTGGGGGGGGCAATCAGGGGGGGTGATCGGGGGGGTGACAAGTGTGCCTATGTCTACTGGTGTTAGTGTAGTGTTGGTGCAACTTACTGTGAGATGTCCTCTCTCCTCTCTCTGGAACGGAAAAGAGTTCCACGAAGGGAGATGACATCACTTCCCCTGCCTGTGTTTATACTTACAGGGAGGGTAAGGATTTCATTCGCCAGAACCGATCACCAGGTCCAGACCAGAAATGATTGGCCTGGGCCTGGAGACTGATCGGTTCTGAAGTGAATCCTATCGTCGCGGCCGATGTACAGTAACGTTGCTTCGCCCAGCCGAGCCAACCTGCCGCAGTACAACTGCCGGGGCTGGTCCGAAACTGGTTAAGGCCTAATTGAAACTTTAGTTTAAAGCAGTTGTAAAGGCATATTTTTTTTCTTAAAATAATAAGCATGTTATACTTACCTGCTCTGTGCAATGGCATTGCACAAAGTATCCCCGACCCTCCTCTTCGGGGGTCCCCCGCTGCTTGCTATAGGGGGCACACATACAGTCCCACTCCCCAGCTGGGCTGTATGCCTCCATAGACAGCCCGCTCCCACCTCACAGAATCTGATGGACAGCAGCAGGAGCCGATGGATCCCGCTGCTGCCTCTGTGTCCTGTGAGAAGCGGGAGAGAGAGCTGCGCTGCTGCAGATGGACACATTGAATCGAAACTGGAGCCAGGTAAATATTTAAGGGGGAAGGGGAGCTGATCATGGGAGATTTTTTTACCTTAATGCAGAGATTGCAATATGGTGAAAAAAAACCAAAAACTTCTGCTTTTATAACCAATTTAAGTCAGCTAAATGCAGTCCAGTTGTGCAAACACTTACATTTCTTTTTTTTAAGTCAGCCATAGTCTGAGTAGAAAAGTCAGACTCCTGCCAGCATGCTGCACAGTGGGACCCTCACTCTCTGTGTGTGGAAGCAGTGTTCTCCCTGCAGAGGCCAGGCCAGTGGCGGCTGGTGGGTTTTTTTTGGGGGGGGGGGTGGCAAACAACCCCCCCCCCAGTCGGTTGGTCATCCAGCCCCACACTTACCTCATCTAGGTTGCGGGCAGGCAGCGCTCCTACGGGCGGCAGGCAGCGGCTTCTATCGCGTCTCCTCTCCTCTGCATCACGGCGGCTTCCGCAGTGCATCTCCTCCCTCCTCCTCCTAGGCGTCCTTTCAGCCAATCGGGGGGAGGGGGTCTCAGGACCCACTTCCTGATTGGCCAGGAGGAGGATCAGTGTGGCAATAGCGAATATTCATTCGCTATTGTCACACAACTGGGTGTGTGCGCCCTGAGCCCACCCTTATTTGAAGCCTATTAAAGCCTCTAATCACATGCTTCAAAAAACAAAAACCATGGTCCAGCGCCCTGCATGTAGATCAGGGAGCCGGACGCATTGATAGGGGGGCGGAGCCTGTGCGCCCCTAATGGACGGGCCGCCACTGGGTCAGACTCACACCTTGCTGATTCAGAGCTAGAGCACTCTATATAGAAGAACCCATGCTTCCTGCTGATTGGAGAGCTCTAGCTCTGACTCAGCAGGAAGTATTTCAGACTTCTGCAGAGAGACCACTGCTTCCACACAGAGGGCTAGAGTCAGCATGCTGTCACGGGACAGGTTTTTCTACTCAGAATGTGGCTGTTTTTTTTTTTTTATATACAGAAAACAAAACGTAAGCAAACAAATGAGCAGCAAAGCTCATGCTACCGATTTAATGGAAAACTCTAGATCTGACTCAGCGGTAGTGTGTTAGACCTCTGCAGAGAGACCATGGCTTCCACACAAACAGCAAGGGTCCCACCCTGCAGCCTGCTGACAAAGGACAGGCTTTTCTACTCAGGCTGTAGCTGCTTTATAAGAAAAAAATGAACTGCAAGACTTTACACAGCTTTTTCGTGCATGTGGCTGATTTAAATTGAAAGCTCAATTGGATTGTAAGTGATGGTTTCAGGAGCTCCACATCATTCAAACTGTAATTTATACCTAGAGATACTTACAGGAGCTTAAGCCTTGCAATTTGAACTTCAGGTTGAACGGATCCCGGGGATAGTTGGTAGCAAAATCAAGGATTCCTGTTTCATACTGCGGAGGAGAAAAACACACACACAATTAACCGCTTCAGCCCTGGAAGATTTTACCCCCTTCTGACCAGAGCACTTTTTGCGATTCGGCACTGCGTCGCTTTAACTGACAATTGCGCGGTCGTGCGACGTTGCACCCAAACAAAATTGATGTCCTTTTTTTCCCACAAATAGAGTTTTCTTTTGGTGGTATTTGATCACCTCTACGTTTTTTATTTTTTGCGCTATAAACAAAAAAGAGCGACAATTTTGAAAAAAAAGCTATATTTTTTACTTTTTGCTATAATAAATATCCCCCAAAAATATATAAAAAAACACTTTTCCCCCTTAGTTTAGGCCGATACGTATCCTTCTACATATTTTTGGTACAAAAAAATCGCAATAAGCGTATATTAATTGGTTTGCGCAAAAGTTATAGCGTCTACAAAATAGGGGATAGTTTTATGGCATTTTTATTATTTTATTTTTTTTTAATTAGTAATGGCGGCGATCTGTGATTTTTATCTTTACTGCGACATTATGGCAGACAAATTGGCAGTGTTAATTTCGTCGACTAAAACGACTAAAACATTTTAGTCTGAATGAATATTATTTTAGTCGACTAAAATATGACTAACACTAAAACAACTGAGATGACTAAAATACGACTAAAACTAAAATGGCATTTTAGTCAGAAGACTTAAATGGGACTAAAAATAAAATGCAATTTTAGTCAAAAGACTAAGACTAAAACCTAAATTGAAATTTGACTTCAAAATTACATTGGTCTGTAGTGCATGTTCATACCTCAATACCATAATAAATAACATATTAGATTTTTCACTCCAGCAGTATATAATGAGTTTGGAAATTGTAGAGAAATGTTCACTAACGCATTACAATTAAACACCCATTAGATTTTAGACGACTAAAATTAGTTTTAGTCGACTAAAATGTACTGGAGATTTAGTCGACTAAATACGACTAAAACTAAAACAATTGCAGAAGACTAAAACGGGACTAAAACTAAAATGCCATTTTAGTCCTAAGACTAAAACTAAATCGAAATTTGGTGCCAAAATTAACACTGCAAATTGGACACTTTTGACACTGTTTTGGGACCATTGTCATTTTCAGTGCTATAAAAATGCACTGATTACTGTGTAAATGTCACTGGCAGGGAAGAAGTTAAGCACTAGGGGGCGATCAAGGGGTTAAGTGTGTCCTAGGGAGTGATTCTAACTGTAGGAAGGATGGGCTTCTACTCACATGACAGCGTCCACTGCTCCCTATGACAGGGAGCAGTAGATCTCTGTCATGTCACAAGGCAGAACGGGGAAATGCCTTGTTTACATAGACACTTCCCCGTTCTGCGGCTCCGTGATACCATCGCCAGGACACCAGCGGGCATCGAGTCCGCGGGTCCCGCAGGCACGGCCACGCTGCACACAGGGGGGGCGCGCGCGTCTGCTAGCCCCGCCAATTAAAGGGGACATACAGGTACGCCCATTTGCCCACTGCTGCCATTGTGCCGACGTATATCGGCGTGCGGCGGCGGTTGGCAAGTGGTTAATATGTTTCCTTTTTTAATTATAAAAAATTTCAAACTGATTGCATGCAGAGCGGAGGCAATTGTAATGTAAGGTGTAACAGCGTGCTATCCGCTCTGTGATCCCGCGTCTTTACTCTTCCTCCAGTCATGAACCGGCCGCCCTCTCTCTTCCTCCACCCTGGCGAGGCTGCAATGTTGGGCCTGGTGAGGCTGTAATGGGGGCACAATGAGGCTGCAATGTTGGGCACAGTGAGGCTGCAATGGGGGCACAGTGAGGCTGCAATGTTGGGCACGGTGAGGCTCTAATGGGGGCACAGTGAGGCTGCAATGGGAGCACAGTGAGGCTGTAATGGGGGCACAGTGAGGCTGCAATGGGCACAGTGAGGCTGTAATGGGGGCACGGTGAGGCTGCAATGGGGGCACAATGAGGCTGCAATGGGGGCACAATGAGACTGCAATGGGGGCACAGTGAGGCTGCAATGGGAGCACAGTGAGGCTGCAATGGGAGCACAGTGAGGCTGCAATGGTGGGCACAGAGAGGCTGCAATGGGGGCACAGTGGGGCTGCAATAGGCACAGTGAGGCTGCAATGGGGGCACAGTGAGGCGGCAATGGGGGCACGGTGAGGCTGCAATGGGGGCACGGTGAGGCTGCAATGGGGGCACGGTGAGGCTGCAATGGGGGCACGGTGAGGCTGCAATGGGGGCACAGTGAGGCTGCGATGGTGGGCACGATGAGGCTGCAATGGTGGGCACAGTGAGACTGCAATGATGGGCACAGGTCACGCTGCATGATGGGCACAGGTGAGGCTGTGCTGAGGGGAAATGATAAAGTTGTTGTTAATATTTATTTTTGTAACTTCATTCTGCATAAAACATTTAAGTGTCATTTCATGAGATAATTTATGAGGGCGTGTTTAGGGGCAGAATTAGGGCGGGGCAGGCTAGGTGTTGGGTGTGGCAACTGGTGGCAAGTAACCCTTGAGGCCTGGCTAATAGCTCAGGACTTGAAATTTTGACCCCATACATATTTGTACTCCATACTCATTCACATGGGGGGGCTGGGATCTTCCAGATCCTGATAAGCCCCCTGCCCGCAGACCCCCACAACCAAAGCCCAGGGTTGTTGGAAAGAGGCCCTTGACCCCCCCTTGACAAGGTGCTTTGGAGTGGGGGGGAGCCCCCATCCCAAAGCACCCTTCCCATGTTGAGGGTATGTGGCCTGGTATGGTTCAGGAGGGGGGGGGGCTTGCTTGTCCCCCCCCTTTCCTGACCTGCCAGGCTGCATGCTCAGATACGGGTCTGGTATGGATTTTGGGGGGACCTCACGTGTTTTTTTTTTATTTGGCATGGGTTCCCCTTAAAATCCATACCAAACCCAAAGGGCCCGGTATGGATTGGGGGGGACAGGAACCCCACGCCGTTTTTTTAAACATTTTTGTATTGGATACACCCCCTACCCCCTTTATAATATCCCTTACCCCAAAAAATGTATCGTAGGAGCAATTCCTACATCCCCCCACCCATCCTCTCAGGCCCATACAAACTCTTCATCGCTTTGGCAATGCTAACATGTATTTGTTTCTGCCAAAAAAGCTTTTTTGACTTGAGAGAGGAAGAGAGAGAAAAAGTGAAAGAGAAAGACAAAGAGGGAGAGACATGCAGTAAAACTCTAGAATACATTATCTATATCAGATAAGCTGCATATAGTGTATATGAAGAGGTGAAAGGTAACATGAAAGAAACCGCTATAAGGAAACTATATAAGCACATTTTTGAGGTTTATGTTTCACGTGTTGTCTTGAGGAATGTCACGTTTTCAGGACATCAATAAAAAATATATGATGTTTACTACCAGCTACAATGTAAACCTCAATACTGAGCTTTTGTTACATTCCAAGATATTCAGAGATCTATAATTAATGATATACCGTATATACTCGAGTATAAGTCGAATTTTTCAGCACATTTTTTTGTGCTGAAAGTGCCCCCCTCGACTTATACTCGAGTCAAGCACTTTTCTGCAGCAAAAAAATTCATTTTCTGAACCGACTTTGGGGCCCCGTATCTCAGGGCCACTTGGTGCTAGGAACCCCAAATTTGGTATGCAAACCCAGTGGAACCACAACATATCCAAAGCTAAAGTTCCTAGCACTAAGTGGCCCCGAGACACGGGGCCCCAAAATCGGTTCGGAAAATGTCATTCTCTGCTGCAGAAAAGTGCTTGACATTTTCTGAACCGATTTTGGGGCCCCATAGCTCAGGGCCACTTGGTTCTAGGAACCCTAAATTTGGTGTGAAAACCCAGTGGAACTGGTACCATAACATATCCAAAGCTGGGGTTCCTAGCACCAAGTGGCCCTGAGATACGGGGCCCCAAAACCAGTTTGGAAAATGCCATTCTCTGCTGCAGAAAAGTGCTTGACATTTTCTGAACTGATTTTTGGGGACCTGTATCTTGGGGCTACTTGGTGCTAGAAACCCCAGCTTTGGAAATTGTATGGTGCTAGTTCGGGACCCTTTGGGTTCAGAGACCCCAAATTTTGGCTGCAGCTAGGGGGCATCTAGGAACCCTTAACTACCGAGTTTGAAGTTCAGGGGACCTATGGCTGCAAATGGGCACAGTGAGGCATGCAAATGGGCACAGTGATGCTGCAAATGGGCATTGTTGACCCTCTTTTCCACTTACAGTAGCTGTGCATTTCTCACCCTCGTCTTATACTCGGGTCAATACATTTTTCCCAATTTTTTGTGGTAAATTAGGGCCTCGACTTATACTCGGAACGACTTATACTCGAGTATATACGGTAATATTAATATTATAATCATAATATACAGTATTGTGCAAAAGTTTTAGGCAGGCGCTACAGAATAAATTTGGAGCCAATCACACACCTTCATGAGGCGTTGTACACGCTGGAAGCTGGGATGCGTGGCTGACACACTGCAATACTTGATACAAACAGGGGTTTCCTCTCCTCTTGCCTCAGTATATTGCTCTGGTCTGCACGCACCCGGGAGGGACGGGGGTGGGTGAGATTTTATGTCCCAGTAAAAGGGACTTCCAACAATTAATAACAAAAAACTTCTTTCACATAGAGGTTTTGCACTTTAGCGCTACACTTTTTACATCTAAGTAGTTTCCAACAATTAATACCCATTAGTGATAATCATTATGTTTTTACGATAACAACTATACCAGCAACAATGTCCAATGTTATTCCAATTCGGAAGTTTTAAAGTAATTCAACGAAACATACTAAAAACGAAGGGCTCTTTTTTGCTACATCCCTGAAGAAGGACAAAAATAGTATTTACTCCGAAACGCGTTGGGTGTGAACAAGAGCCCTCGTACAATTAATTGTTTGGTAACAATACTGTCATTTATTGTTCCTGGAATATGTTCCGTCGAATGTATGATTTAGTATGTTTTTAATCTATGTTATGTTAAAATAAAAATCTTTTTTACTCTTTACACTTTGTTACATGTACTCACTATTTAAAATTTGTTAGCAAGTGCCGTTAAAGTCCACCCAGGGGAATTGTCTTTTCTCCTTCATGATGGTATGGCATGATGGATAAGTATCTGCCTGTATTTCTCAACAGTGGGGACACCATTGTACGGAGGCCAAACACAGATAAAAATGATTGCCTATACAGTGATCATCATTGAAATAAGCAATCATTTTGAGACCTCCCCCTCCAGAGCAGTACAGTGTCACCAGTGTCACCATTTGTCACCAGTGTCACTATGGTGACACTGCATTGCTCTGGTGACAGTGTGTAAAAAAAAAAAAAAATTTAAAAAACCTGTTACTTTTTTTGTTCATCATCGTCGCACCACTCACAGTGTCCCTGATAATCACACCAGTTACATGCTGTCTCTGATCACCGCCGCACCAGTCACAGTGTCCCTCATTGCCACACCGGTCATATTATCACTGATCACCACAACACCAGTCATATTGTCCCTGATCATCACCACATCAGTCATATTATCTCTGATCACCACCACATCAGTCATATTGTCTTTGATCACTGCCGTGCTAGTCACAGTGTCCCTGATTGCCGTCACACCAGTCATATTGTCCCTGATCACTGCCACACCAGTTACCAGACATCCCAACCTTCTAAAACTAATTTCAGGGAGGTTTTAAACTAATTTCAGTTAGGTGGCGCTTAACTCCATTCGGCCGCTCGGGCTGCTCTCTCTGTCTGTGGCTGAGTGACAGGCCCACCCGGGAGATCGCCCTGTAAATGCGGGAGACTCCCACGGCTTGTGGGAGACTTGGGATGTCTGAGTTACAGTGTCCCTGATCACCACCACACTAGTCACAGTGTCCCTGATCATCGCCACACTAGTTACATTGTCTCCAATCCCCACCACGTCAATCATATAGTCCCTAATCACTGCCACTCCAGTCCCAGTGTCACCAGACCAGTGTAATGCCGTGTACACATGGGCGGATTTTTCGACCGGACTGGTCCAACGGAACGAATCCGGCGGACAATCCGACCGTGTGTGGGCTCCATCTGACCTGCAGTGGACTTTTTCGGTCAAAAATCTGGCGGACTTTAGATTTGGAACATGTCTCAAATTTGTCCGACGGACTCGAGTCCGGTCGACCAATCCGCTCGTCTGTATGCTAGTCCGACAGACGAAAACCCACGCTAGGGCAGCTATTGGCTACCGGCTATCAACTTCCTTATTTTAGTCCGGTCGTACGTCATCATGTACGAATCCGTCTGACTTTGGTGTGATCGTGTGTAGACAAGTCCGTTAGTTTAAAAGTCCGTCCGAAGTCCGTCAAAAGTCTGTCAAAAGTCCGTCGGACCAGTCCGGTCGAAAAGTCCGCCCGTGTGTACATGGCATAAGCCAGCAACAGTGTTCCTGATCGTTGCTACACCAGTGTAGTGTTGCCTCTGCCTTCCTCCTTTACTAACCCTGTTTATTAATCAAATTTCTGTCTGTTGCCTGGAAAGATCCTTTGTCTATTTGCTGACCGTGACAATGTCTCTGCCTGTAGCCTAAACTGACCCATCTGCCCATCCAATGGACTATGTTTCTGCGAGACACGAGTCCCAGCCATCCCCTGCAGACAATTGCACTCCTGAGACCAATGGAACTCTTTCGTTCTTCCTTTCTTTAGCCCCCCTGTACTTCCTGGTCAGTGAACATGACGGCCACATTCCAGAAGACTTGGCTTTCAAGAAGTGGGACTGTTATAGGGGACGCTACACTAAGCTATATCCCTGACCCCTCGTACAGAGGCGACCATTACACTACATTGGTTTTGATACATTTGGATGATTTGTGTGATACACAAGGTACAATGTCAAGCACAGAATCAGTCCAAAAAGTAAAAAAGTCTCACATGTGTGATTTTCCCATAATCACTTCCTGTCTGGTAAAACATTGTCTGCAGGACAGGAAGTAGTCTCTCTAACAGAGCCCTGGATTGTAATAAAAACCTGAGAGAGTTTCTAATCCTTCCCTTCCATCTAAAACTAAAAACAAAAAAGGTTTTGCTGGATGAGTACATTTAAAAAAAAGGTCAGTGCTCAATTTCTTGTATAAATGTAGGAATGGCCTGCACTCCTTGCACTGTTCGACTTTGGTAGCAGATGGGTGCTTGTAGCATAGTTGCCAACATTTTGAAAAAACTTTTTAGGGACACTTTTTTCTTTCTGTAGGTGGAGTATTATTTTAATTAGAGGTGGGGCATTCATTTGTAGGCATGATCTAGCAGAAGTTAAAAAAATGTAGTGCAAAAAATGGACTTACTTTAAATGACGCAAAATGGCTTAAAGAGGGTGTTGTTGAATAGAGTCTGGGGTGACTTACATAGTGAAAAATGTGGTAATATATAGGAAATGTAGGTAGGGCAGGAGGTTGGGGAAGGCTGGAGAAGAAGGGGGGAGGGGGGGTGAGCAGAGGTGGGGTGGGGATGGAGAAGAGGGGGCTTGAGCAGAGGTGGAAGTTGGGGGCGTGAGCAGAGTTGGAGGGAAATGGAGAAGAGGGGGGTGAGCAGAGTTGGGGGGTGAGCAGAGTTGGGGGGCTGGAGAAGAGGGGGGTAAAGAGGGTTGATGAAGGGAGGGTTATGAGCATAGCTGGGCTGTTCCGGGCTGCTGGGAGGGAAGACGCTGTGAAAGGACGGTGGGAGGACAGGCACACAAAAGTTGCACAAAAGTTGCTGCATAGGATAGTCAGCGGACTCACCGCAGTTGTAGCTTTTCTGATAGCAGGCATCAGTACCTGCCTCAGGTGTCTCACCCTGTTCACCACTGCGCCCCTATTTAATAAGTGTGAGAAAAGCCAAGCAGAAGGGGGCGGCCCTGCAGTTTCATGAGGCACAGCAGACACCCAGTCTCTCCACAGCCGATCCCACCAATCACAAGCTGATCCTGGACAAGACTGCATACTGAAAGGAGCATGAATGGTGGGCGTGAGTCAGTGTGACCAGGGGGGGGCGCACGGGACCTTTGCAGCTACGCCATTGGTGTCACCCGGGTGCGGTTCACACCCCCATGGCGACGCCTGTGACAAAGTCTATTTTTCAGGATTTTGCCCATGACAGGCCCAGACCAGGACATCAGTCTGATTTCCGTGAATGTCCCGGGCAAATAGGGACTGTTGGCAACTATGTTGTAGTGACACCAGCGAATGACGCCATGCAGAACACAGTGGAAAGTTAAAGCAGAACTAAACTCTCTCAAGCAACATGAACTATTTTTAATCCTTATGCCGATAGAATTGGTAAATAGATAAGAAGGTACAGTATATTTTATTTACTTGTTTTAAACTTTTTTCACATTTCTTTGGTTGCTTCCTGGTTCCTGGATTAGGCTAAAATGATGCTACACATGCCATGAGTCTTTAGGAGGGGAGGAGGGGCTTTCCCAGCTAAGCACACCCACCTGTTTGTGGGTGGGGTCTGCTGTGCCCATGCACGTGGGGTAACACCTCGCCCGAAGGCGTGCTCATCAATGTCTGGGACCAGGAAGAGGCTGCGGTCATATGAAGAATCAAACATTAAGGCAATCCCTGTGCAATAATGTGCAGAGTTTCCCTGTAAGATGTTTCATCCCAAGTAACAACACACTTATAACTGATGTATGCCTTGGCCCACTCCACCAGTCCAGCGTACAGTGGTGGATGGTGGTGTATTTTTTGGGGGGGAGCGGCAAACAATCCACCCATTGCCACCCCACCCCCCCGGTGGATCGGTCAGTCACCAGCCTCGCACTTACCCCATCTAGGTCGCGGACAGAGCTTCCTCTGGGAGGCAGCTTCACCCTGAATCTCCTTCCACCTCTGAAGTGTCTCAGGACCCATTTCCTTATTGACCGAGAGGAGAATCAGGAAGACAATAGTGAATATTAATTAGCTATTGTCACACAACTGGGTGGGCTCGGGGCGCAGTGCTCTGTGCCCCGACCCCCCCCTTTTTTAAGCCAACTAGAGCCTCAGGCTCTAATCATGTGCTTCTAAAAAAAAAAAAAAAAAAAACATTGGAATCCATGTGTCTGGCTCTGGACTTTTTCCCTTTTATATATCACAGGAATAGAGGCCAGACCCCAAAAAGCCTGCAGACATGATCAGGGAAGGCTAAAAGAAATATTAGCCTCTTCCCCCTGACCTAAGCAGCCGAGTAACTAAGTAAACATAGTAGGCAAACCTGCCTATATGCTTCCACGCCTGAGCTAAGGGTAGATGGATTCCAGAAGATAAATGCTACAAGAATCGTCTGCCCTTACTCAAGATGGCCACAGCTAGAAATGCTAAGAGGTGTTTTTCAAAATGATTTCTCAACAAAGCATGGAGACATGGAGAGATGAGTGAGTTTGCTTTGAATAATAAAAATGAATGAAATAGTGTTTTCAGTTTGTAGTGCTCAGATACAGTTTAGTTCCGCTAAAACATCCCCAGCATATAATATACACTTATATGCCTCATGTGTAGCCAATGTTTCAGACCATGTAGGACCCCTTCCCCAAAGTGATATACTGACGTCATTATGGAAGGGACCCTGTGTGGCCCCAAAACTGTGGTTAAACATGACGTATGTAAGCTTTGCACCAATAAAAATGTATACTATTCACACCAGAGTGCTGGTGATGTTTCAACCTCCTACTCAGTTTATACTTCACATTATGTTTATTGTCTTTGTAACTAAATTGACTTACCTGTCTAAAGTCATGTGGCTTTGGATCTTGGTATTTATCCTTTGGGTAACAGCCTTCTTTAACACACATGAGGTTGGCCTCGAAGGGACCAATATGTCTAAACTTTGTTAAGAACTTTGTAGGTGGTTTTGTAGGGCGCTGTATGGGGTTCAGGGGACCTGAAATCACTTCCAGCTTATTCCACTGCTTGGTGTCCTTGGTCACATTTTTCTTCTCTTCAGTATCAAAGTCCTCGGACCTCCTTGGCAATGCCAGTGACTTGTACAGCTTGACGCTGAAGTCAGGAGGTTTCCTCATCCAGATATTATATTCTGGGATCGGTTTTGGATTTGTGACATGTTCACTTCTTTCCACTGCTAGTCTTCTATTGGCGCTAAATTTCACTTGTCTGGTAAAGAAATAACGATGGTCAAGTTCAGATGGAGGTCTCATCTGGGCAGACATCATGGATGATCCCCTAAACAAATAGTTATAAAACAAAAAGAAAACACCAAAAATATTATTTCCCAATTATCATATAAGATTTTGTGTTGCTTATAAGTTAATCTCAACCCCTTTACAACTGCCCAAAACATACAGTGGGGAAAATAATTATTTAATCCCCTGTAAATTTTGTAAGTTTGCCCACTTTCAAAGAAATTAAGGGTCTATAATTTTTATCAAAGGATTTTAAATGATAGAGACAGAATATCAACCAAAACGTCAGAAAAAAAAACACATGATACAAATGTGATAAATTGAGTTGCAGTTCAGAGAGTAAAATAAGTATTTTATCCCCAAGCAAAACATGACTTAGTACTTGGTAAAGAAACTCTTGTTGGCAAGCACAGAGTTAGGACATTTCTTGTAGTTGGTGACCAGGTTTGCACACATCTCAGGAGGGATTTTGGTCCACTCTTCTTTACAGATCTTCTCTAAATCCTTAAGGTTACTTGACTGTCGCTTGGCAACTCGAAGTTTCAGCTCCTCCATACATTTTTTTTATAGGATTAATGTCTGGAGACTGGTTGGCCACTCCATGACCTTAATGTGCTTCTTCTTGAGTAACTCCTTTGTTGCCTTGACGGCATGTTTTGGGTGATTGTCATGCTGGAAGACTCGACCTATCTTCAGTGTTCTGGCTGAGGGAAGAAGGTTCTTATCCAAGATTTTATAATATGTGGCCCCGTCCATTGGCCCCTCAATACGGCAAAGTCGGCCTGTACCTTTAGCAGAGAAACAGCCCCAAATAATAATGTTATGATGAATGTCATAGTCGGCATTTTTCTTCCTCCAAACACGGCGAATCGAGTTAATGCCAAAGAGTTCTATTTTTGTCTCATCTGACCACAGCACTTTCTCCCAATCCTTCTCTGAATCATTTAGATGTTCATTGGCAAACTTCCGATGGGCCTCTACATGTGCCTTCTTGAGGAGGGGGACCTTCCGGGCTAAGGTGACCAGACGTCCCCGGTTTCCGGGGACAGTCCCCGGACTGAGGAAACTGTCCCCGGAGAAAGTTTGTCCCCGGTTTTGTCCCCACTTTGCAGGGCTGGGGACATCTGGTCACCAGACATCCTAAGTCTCCCGCGACGTGCGGAAATGTTCTGCATTTGGGCTGCGGCTCCCGGACACACACCAGTTGCAGCCACCCTAACTGATCACTGGTTGCTAGGGCCGCCCCGCCTGGCGTCTAACAACCAGTGATGTCACACACACAGAGACTCTCAGAGTGAGGCCGGGTCAAGAGCGAGGCCGTGTCAGTGTTGCTCTGGCTCCGCCCACCTTTTCCTCTTCTGCGGCTCCCGCGGTCCGCCACCCGGCGGCCTAATGCAGATATAGGAAAGGTCTCTGGCTGGGAAGAGAGAATGATCGTGGAACCATGGGGGATGATGGCAGCGGCATCTGCACTGGCCACCTCTCTCCCCGGGAGTTACAGTCTCAGCCTCGCCCTCAGTCTACATTCCTGCCGTGGAGGACAGGCGGTGCTGAACTTAGAGAGCTGGAGGCGGTGCACTGCAGCATGGACTGGTCTCAAAGATGTCAGACTCTGTGCAGCACAGCAGCAGGTCAGTGTGTGATCTCCAGGCCAGCTGTTTAGTATGTCACACTGCTTTAATGTATACCAAGCAGTCTGAGTGTTCCTTCCCAGTGCCCTTCCACCAGGTGCTATTCCCTAACCTATATCTACTCACCCTGATTTCTATAGTGAGAGCACACTGATATCTGTACACTGAGTGCCACTTGGTGTACAGATAAGACAGATATCAGTGTCAGAGGTACTAGCATCCCGTTTACAGAGATCAGTGTTACGTATATTGGGAATAGCACTTAGTGACTACCATTCCCTATGTATAACACTGACATCCGTACATGGAGTGCAAATCCACTCCACTCCATGTACAGATGTCAGTGTTATATATAGGGAAAAGCACTCAGTGTACAGATATCCAGGGGCGGACTGACCGTTTGGACACCCGGGCACTGCTTAAGGGTCCAGGGAACAGTGGCGGTGCGTCCATAAGGGCGCATGGATGCCGCCCCCTCTCTGACCAATGGATGGATTCATGCATTGCATGAATCTATCCATGGCCGCCACTGCCACCCCCCATTCAGGCGCCCGACCCCTTTTCAGGGGTGTTTTTGAAGCGCCTGATTAGAGCCCCAGGCTCTAATAGGCTTCAAAATAGGTGAACTGCGAGCATCATGCTTGGCGCTTGCAGTCCACCTAGGTGTGTTAGGAAAGCGAATGAATATTCGCTTTCCTAACACTAAACCGCCTCTCCACCAATCAGGTGCTGGGTCTGTTACCCGTCACCTGATTGGCAGAAATGACAGGCGCCACTATTGGACGCCTATCAGGGGGAGAGGACGGGAGATGAGGACGGGAGGAGACGCATGAATGACCCCGCTCGTCACCGCCACCCGCTGCCCCACCGAGACAGGCTAAGTGCTGGGCAGACGGTGAGCAGGTGGGGGGTCACAGTGGTGGCATTTGATGGCACACTGGCAGCATTTGATGGGGCACAGTGGCAGCATTTGATGGGGCACAGTGGCAGCATTTGATGGAGCACAGTGGCAGCATTTGATGGGGCACAGTGGCAGCATTTGATGGGGCACAGTGGCAGCATTTGATGGAGCACAGTGGCAGCATTTGATGGGGCACAGTGGCAGCATTTGATGGGGCACAGTGGCTGCATTTGATGGGGCACAGTGGCTGCATTTGATGAGCACAGTGGATGCATTTGATGGGCACACTGGAAGCATTTGATGGGCACACTGGAAGCATTTGATGGGCACAGTGGCAGCGTTTGATGGCACAGTGGTTCCTTTTTATGGCACAGTGGCAGCGTTTGATGGGCACAATCGAAGTTTTTTTTTTTCCTGAATTTTTCAGTTTGTGCCCCCCAAAAACTTTGAGCACCAGCCGCCACTGGTCCGGGACCAGTAGGGGCCCCATAAGATGCTCCTGTCCCAGGCTTCACTCACCCTTGGAGGGAACAGTCTGCACAGCTGAGGACAGTGTACACACTTGGGGTGCATGGGTCCTGCACTTGTCCACAGTCCTATGCTGTGTACGGGGACAGCTCTGCTCCTGTTCCATCCTCTCCAAGCCTGAACATTGGGACTATGTGGCAGGGGAAAGCCTTTTCTATGCCTGAGCTGGGGGCACAACCCCAGGACCCAGCCTAATCCCTGGGGCCACACAGCACTGCCCACTACCAAGAACGACTGAGCACTGCACTCCACAGTAAGTGCCCCACCACTGAGAATACCCATTTCCCACCCTCTCTCTCTCTCTCTCTCTCTCACCCCCTCCCCCCTCTTACCCCCACTTTATTTCACCCCCCTTTCTCTCTCTTTCTTTCTTCCCCCTCTCTCAACCTCCTCCCTCTCTCACCCCTTCTCTCTCTCTTTCACTCCTCTCTCTCACTTCTCTAACACCTTCCCTCTCTCTCATCCCCCTCTCTATAACCCTCCCCCTATCTCTCTCTCTCTCCATCCACCACCCTCTCTCTCTGAGCCCCTCTCTCTCTCTCTCTCTCTCTCTCTCTCTCTCTCTCTCTCTCTCTCTCTCTCTCTCAGTCCCACTTCTCTCCCTCTCAGCCCTCCTACCTGTTTCAAGCAGAAACATTGCACATACTGACTCCTACCACCATGACCATATCAAATTACTGAAGTGCTTATGGTGGTTAGAGTGCTCCTTTAATATCCCTCAGAAGAAGTAAACCTCTGTATACTGATTCCATTTCATTTGATCATCCTCTAGTTGTGTTAAATTGAGTTTGCAACCTCCCTGAAATTATTTTTGTAGGTTAGAATGTCTGAGTCACCCATCTCTATATTTGCCAGGGCTGTGAAATATCCAGTGTGGCGGCGCCCCCCCCCCCCCCCCATCCTCCATTAAATCCTGCTGGGGTTTGGTCTGTCTCGGATGGGGAGGGGCAAGCGCTGCCAGATTATACAGAGTTGGGATATCCAGCTTACCTAGCAGTCAGACAAAGTCCTGCCTCCTTAGCCAGCTCCTATGATAGGCAGTACACTGGTGACATCTATCATAGGAGGTGGGACTTCGTCTGAGGACAGCGGCCGCACGGGGTAAACAGGAGATCCCCGCTCTACATAATCCAACTTCTCTCCTCTAGGTAAGGCTGATCTGATGGGCACTGAGCAGGCTGAGCTGATGGGCACTGACTTCTCTCCTCTAGGTAAGGCTGAGCTGATTGGCACTGAGCAGGCTGAGCTGATGGGCACTGAGCAGGCTGAGCTGATTGGCACTGAGCAGGCTGAGCTGATTGGCACTGAGCAGGCTGAGCTAATTGGCACTGAGCAGGCTGAACTGATGGGCACTGAGCAGGCTGAACTGATGGGCACTGAGCAGGCTGAGCTGATGGGCACTGAGCAGGCTGAGCTGATGGGCACTGAGCAGGCTGAGCTGATGGGCACTGAGCAGGCTGAGCTGATGGGCACTGAGCAGGCTGATCTGATGGGCACTGAATAGGCTGAGCCGATTGGCACTGAACAGGCTGAGCTGATTGGCACTGAACAGGCTGAGCTGATTGGCACTGAATAGGCTGAGCTGATTGGCACTGAACAGGCTGGATTGATGGGCACTGAACAGGCTGATCTGATGGGTACTGAACAGGCTGATCTGATGGGCACTGAACAGGCTGCATTGATGGGCACTGAACAGGCTGCATTGATGGGCACTGAACAGGCTGCATTGATGGGCACTGAACAGGCTGCATTGATGGGTACTGGTGATTATAATACACTCTTCAACTATGCTTTAAAATGCATGGTTTTCCCTTTTGTGAACCAGAACATAATGATGTTATGCTGTTGGGCTGGTATAATAATGCTATGGGGCTGGTATGAAATGATTTCCAGAAATAACGTATATATCATACAATCATTCCTTAAACACATACCACATACACTGCATATATCATTTGAGGAAAATATGCTTATAAAATAGTTTACTATTTGCCAATAAAAAAAAATTAAAAAAATGTCCCCGGATTTCATTTGAAAAATCTGGTCACCTTATTCCGGGCGCTGCAAGGATTTCAATTCATGGCAGCGTATTTTGTTACCAATGGTTTATTTGGTGACTGTGGTCCCAACTGTCTTGAGATCATTCACAAGCTCCTTCCGTGTAGTTCTGGACTGATCCCTCACTTTTCTCATGATCATCCTCACCCCATGAGGCAAAATGTCGAGGGCGATTGATGGTTATTTTGTGTTTTTTCCATTTGTGAATAATCACTCCAACAGTTGTCTCCTTCTCACCGAGCTTCTTGCTGATGGTCTTGGAGCTCATTCCAACCTTCTGCAGGTCTACAGTCTTGTCCTGATGTCCTTCGACAGCTCTTTAGTCTTGCCCATGGATGGTGAGGTTTGAATGGAAGAAAGAGATTCTGTGGACAGGTGTCTTTTATACACATAACGAGTTGTCGTTAGGAGCGTCTTCTTAAATTGACAGGTCTAATCTGTGTACCACATGAGAACATACTGTAGCCAGTCTGTGGGAGCCAGAATTATTGTTGGTTGGTAGGGGATCAAATACTTATTTTACTCACTGAACTACAAACCAGTTTATAACATTTGTATCGTGTTTTTTTCTGGAGTTTTGGTTGATATTCTGTCTCTATCATTTAAAATAGACCGATGATAAAAATGATAGACCCTTCATTTCTTTGTACGTGGGCAAACTTACAAAATCTGCAGGGGATCAAATAATTATTTTCCCCACTGTATGTGCAGTGGCAAAAAGGTGGCCACACAACTCATATATGTGTTAGTGGGCAGCCAATGTCTGTGCTGTGAGCACAAAGACCGAGCAACTCGCGATCTGGATTAAGGTCCCGTTCACACTGTGCATAGTGGGGACTCACGTTCCCACTCATGATTTTGTTTGGGAGTTTCTCATGCGATTCCATGTGTCATGCATAGGGCCGCCCATTCACTTAAATGGGCGGCCCTATGTGCTTTTGTCACCCAAAAGAAGTTCAGGGACCAAATTTTGTCCATGAGCCAGACTCGATTTTATACGCACGTTTTGCTGCGTTTCTCACGCGTTTTACCAAGACACAATTGTGGCTAAAATGCACCATGTTTGGGGTGCCGTTTAGGATGAATGGCAGCCAAAAAAAAAAACACATTGCACGTATTGCCACGATTTGGAATCGCACTGGTTCTGCTCATGGTTCCTAATTGCCAAATGTGAACAGGGACTTCAGATCAGTAGAAGGCGTGAGTGGCTTCCATTACAGCACACTGTGCCAGTACATCAGAAATGATAAAGCTTCTAGTGCAACAAGCCTTAGGACAGTGCCAAGGATGCCACAGGGTGGTCATGAACCCAATCCTAAACCAATCCACATCAGGGATATGACTGTACAAATTTTTATTAGGAATATTTTTTATTGCAATAAAAATCCATGTGGAGAGAACAGCACACCATTCCCAGTGGATGCCTGCCATCAGCTCCAGTTATTTAAAGCGGTATTAAACCCATAGCTAAAAAATGTAATATATTGAAGCTTACCAATCATTAGATGTGATGGCTGCATTCGTTTTATTTACTTTTTAGGCTTTTCCCCCCTGGTGATGTGGCCAGTAGCACACTTCTTGTATTAGAGTGCCTCCACTCTGGATTAACCACTTGCCTACCGGGCACTTTCATCCCCTTCCTGCCCAGGCCAATTTTCAGCTTTCAGCGCTCTCACGCTTTGAATGACAATTGCGCGGTCATGCTACACTGTAACCATGTGAAATTTTTATCATTTTCTTCACACAAATAGAGATTTCTTTTGATGGTATTTAATCACCGCTGGGTTTTTTATTTTTTACAAAAAAAAAAGACAGAAAATGTTAAAAAAAAAAAGTAAATTCTGTAAATAGCTAATTTTTCTCCTTCATTGATGTGCACTGATGAGGTGGCACTGATGGACACTAATAGGCTGCACTGATGGGCACTGATGAGGCGGCACTTATGGGCACTGATGAGGAGGCACTAATATGCTGCACTGATAGGTGGCACTGATAGCAACTGATAGGCGGCACTGGTGGGCACTGGTAAGTGGCAATGGTGGGCAGCGATAGGTGGCACTGGTGGGCATGCATAGGCAGTACTGATGGGTGACACTGATGGGCATTGATGGGCAGCAATGATGGGCATTGATGGGCGGTAATGATGGAGGGGTGTTAGATGGAATAGCAGATTTAGATACACTAACAGGTTGTAGTCAAACTCCAGCTCACACTTTATAAGCAGTTGCAGCAGTTTTATACATGTTTAACCACTTTCCGCCCGCCATATAGCAAAATGACGGCTGCAAAGTGGTTTCAATATGCTGACTATCCTCATATGACGTCCTCAAGGTATTAAGCCGCTGCGCACCCCCGGGGGCGCGCATCGTGGCGATCGTTGTTGCGGTGTGTCAGTCTGACACGCCGCAACTCCGATCTAGGTAAAGAGTCTCTGACGGAGACTCTGTACCACGTGATCAGCCGTGTCCAATCACGGCTGATCACAATGTAAATAGGAGAGCTGATCGGCTGCTCTTCTGACAGGGGGGGTCTGTGCTGATTGTTTATCAGCACAGCCCCCCCTTGGATCCCACCCAGGACCACCAGGGAAGCCGCCCAGGACCACCAGGATGGCCACCACACTGGACCACCGGGTATGCCCCCTAGACCCCCAGGGAAATACTAATCTGTGCCCAGGCAGCTGCCAATCAATGCCCAGGCAGCTGCCAATCAGTGCCCACTCACAATGCCTACCACTGCCAGTGCCACCAGGGATTCCTATCAGTGCCTCATATCAGTGCCGCGTATCAGTGCCCATCAGTGCCACGTATCAGTGCCCAGCAGTGCCGCCTATCAGTGCCCAGCAGTGCCCAGCAGTGCCGCCTATCAGTGCCCATTAGTGCCGCCTATCAATGCCACCCATAAGAACCCATCTTTGCAGCCTTTCAGTGCCCATCAGTGTCGCCTATCAGTGCCACCCATGAGTGCCCATCAGTGCCGCCTATCAATGCCCATCAGTGCTGCATATCAGTGCCACCCATCAGTGCCGCCTACCAGTGCCCATCAGTGCTGCATATCAGTGCCCATCGTCAGTGCCTGTCAGTGCCCGCTCATTGGTGCCACCTTATCAGTGCCCATCAGTGAAAGAGAAAACTTACTTATTTACACATTTTTTTAACAGAAACAAAAGCAAAACTTTTATTTTTTTCAAAAATTTTCGGTCTTTTTTTATTTGTTTAGCAAAAAATAAAAACCGCAGAGGTGATCAAATACCACCAAAAGAAAGCTCTATTTGTGGGAACAAAATGATACAAATGTAGTTTGGGTACAGTGTTGCATGACAGCACAATTGTCATTCAAACTGCAACAGCGCTGAAAGCTGAAAATTGGTCTGGGCAGGAAGGTGTTCTTATGGGTGGCACTGATGGGCACTAATGGGCGGCACTGCTGAGCACTGATGGGCACTGATATTGAAGTGGTTAAATAAAAGATGATCAGCTGTCAGCGTTGAATGGTTTGTCTCATCCATGAAAACTGATACATTCTGCTGGAGAGCGTGTGCTTTTGAAAAACAACAGACAGATATAAATAAATAAATACCGATCATTGTGAGCACCCCTGTCAGTGGTAAATGGTTTGCCTCATCCCTTTAACTGCTACATCTGCAAGAGAGCTTATTCTGTTAAAAAAAAAACAAAAAAAACAGACCCTATTGGGTGGATCACCTAACTCGTCGTTTACATTGAATGCGGCTTTGGAATCGTGCGACTTCATCTGAAATTGCAGCATTTCAAAGCAGTATATCCGTGCAGCTACATGCACAAATGTCTATGCAAGTCGCACCTGAAATCGGCAAAAAGTAATGCAGGAACTACTTTTTCAAATCGGTGCGACGCCGTAAAGTTGGTGTCACACCGATTTAAACGAGTGCGATTGCCGGCAACAGGGTGCAACTTGTCATGCGATTTGACCTGTCAAATCGCATGACAAATCGCTGTAATGTGACTGAGAGCTAAATAAAGAAAACTAAAGCAGACATCACATCTAGGAATTGGTTCGCTTTTGGGTTTAATAACGCTTAAATAATCCTTCAAATGTTTGATCAATTCAGTTCATCTCATGAAAATGAAATGTATTATATTTTAGGATTGTTCATTTCATTACTGAATTCTGTTACAGCCTTAGTGTGAAATGCATTGAGTTTAACCCGTTTGCTATTCACATCATAGTAAATAAGTTGAGAAATCTCTTACCTCCCGGGGGAAATGGATTATTTATCGGTATCTGGGCTTCATTTAGGCTCCAGAGCAGCTGCAGTCAGGTACACATAGAATTCTGATCTGCTGTCAGCCGCCCCGGAGACACCACCGGAGCTCTGCACCAAACTTGAGTTACCAGGAGACGGAATAATAAGAACTTCTCCCTTCCTTCATTGACAAAAAACTGGAAGAGCCATTGCTGGGTGACTTGTGAAAAGAGCATTGACCGGCACTTAGCAACTATGTAACTACTATTGTTCTAGATAGAATGTGAAGTGCCTGATCAGGATCAGCATGTCCGGACAGGACTGGAGGAACCTTCTGTATAATCTACCATAAAAGGCCACCTCTATGTACAGAAGGCAAAGCTGCTGGAAAATGGCTGCAGGATGTAAAGATATACAGCGCCTTGAAAAAGTATTCATACCCCTTGAAATTTTCCACATTTTGTCATGTTACAACCAAAAAAGTAAATGTATTTTATTAGGATTTTATGTGATAGACCAACACAAAGTGGCACATAATTGTGAAGTGGAAGGAAAATGATAAATGGTTTTTAAAGTTTTTTACAAATAAATATGTAAAGTGTGTGGGGTACATTTGTATGGCGCCCCCCGGAGTCAATACTTTGTAGAACCCCCTTTCACTGCAATTAACGCTGCAAGTCTTTTAGGGGATGTCTCTACCTCCCAAATTTTGAGATGGGAATGAGGGACACCTATTAGCAAAAGTATGTAGGCATAGGACACGCCCCCTGCCACACCCCCTTAAAGGAGAAACATAAAAAATAAAAAAAATAAGTTAAACTCACAGGTGCTATTTTTACCACTATTATTCCTTTATATTGGCTTTTGCCATTTACAAATGCAACAATTTAGAAATTGGATGAAAGGATTAGGACTGAGAAACACTTTTTTGAAAGATAAATAGCGCATTTTATATACAACTATGAAGATCATGAGGGACAAATGAGGAGGAATGCGGGACAGAGGGACATTGCTCCAAATCAGGGACAGTTGGGAGCTATGGATGTCTCTACCAGCTTTGCCCATCTAGAGAGGGACATTTTTGCCCATTCTTCTTTGCAAAATATCTCAATCTCTGTCAGATTGGATGGAGAGCGTCTGTGAACAGCAAATTTTCAAGTCTTGCCACAGATTCTCAGTTGGATTTAGGTCTGGACTTTGACTGGGCCATTCTAACACATGAATATGCTTTGATCTAAACCATTCCATTGTAGCTCTGGCTGTATGTTTAGGGTCGTTGTCCTGTTGGAAGGTGAACCTCCGCCCTGATGAGGCGACACTGATGGGCACTGATGAGGAGGCACTAATATGCAGCACTGATGGACACTAATAGGCAGCATCTATGGGCACTGATAGACGGCATGGATAGACAGCACTGATGGGCACAGATTGGCAGCACTGCTGGGAAGGGCAGGGTCGGTACTACCACTAGGCAAACTAGGCAGCTGCCTAGGGCGCACTTCTGCCTAGGGCGCCCGGGCCCAGGTGTTCCTGCTCTCTTCTCTCTGCAGCAAGCAACTAAGTCTCAGCATCAGCAGGCAGCTGCACATAGTGTCAGAGGCACAGCGGCAGCAGAAGACCGTGTCTGTGTCCCGACTCTCCAATGAATGGAAGCAAGCAAACATTCATTGATGGGCACTGGTAGGCTGCATTGATCAGTGCTGGTGAGTCTGCATTTGATGGGTGCTGGTGAGGCTGTATTTGATGGGCACTGATAGGCTGCATTTGATGGGGCACTGGTGAGTCTGCATTGTACGGTGCTCCTGTATACTCTGTGATCAGCTGTGATTGGCCACAGCTTATTTCATGGTAAAGAGCCTATGTCATAGGCTAGTGATGGCGAACCTTGGCACCCCAGATGTTTTGTAACTACATTTCCCATGCTGCTCAACTACACTGCAGAGTGCATGAGCATCATGGGAAATTTAGTTCGGAAACAACTGGGGTGCCAAGGTTCGCCATCACTGGCCTAGGCTCTTTACTGTGATCAGTGATGCGCTGTGTCCAAGGGACACAAAGCACCACAGATCACTGTGTGCCCCTGGGGGGGGGGGGGGGGGTTCAGGGAGCAGTTAAAGCTGTACGCCAGGATAAGTAAACATTGTTTAAATTAATTTATTATGTGTATTTTTCTTGAATCTCGATGTGCTTTGAGTATTTCTTCCAGATCTGTAATCCAGTGTAAGACTTTTCCTGTAATAAAGACCGCTCATTGCTGCTCTCTCTCTTTGTGCAGAGGGACTGGTCTTGTCCCCGCCCTCTCCTGTCATTTTCTGCAGGCAGCCCATAATGGGTGGAGCCTGCTGGGCCCCTCCAACATCTCTACTCTCTGCATATGCACATGCACAGCATACATACATATACTATACTATATATATATATATATATACTATATGTATCCATTATACATAAAGGGGGTGGCATGCATAGGGGGGGCAGCGCCCGTGCGCCTCTAATGGACGGGCCGCCACTGGGGTCAGGGGTCATGCAGCCTCATAGGACAGGCAGAGGAGAATGAAAACTCCTTCTACAAGCTCTAGCCAGACACTGATAGAAGTCACAAGACTGCTATATACTGCTGATGAGAAAAAAGGTATTTAGCAGTTTATATTTACTAAAATAATTACATTTCTATGTACTGTGGGAGATCGGATATAGTGCATGCAGGCTCCTGGGTTTAGTAACACTTTAAATATACCCAGTGAAGGGACCATCCTCAGGTGATACACAACTCCTCCTACATAAGTTGTACCTGTTTATCTGCAGTCTTCTCTACATCTGTTCAAAAGTGCTGAATTTATAAGCTTGTCTAAGCGTTCAGAAAAAAGGGAGTGGAGATCGGAAGTTACACTCTGCAGAGATCAGTGAGGAGAGCTCTGAGAGCTGATTGGAGGGAAAGGACACACCATCCTGCCCACACAGCACACAGGAACAGAACTGAGGCTGTCAATCACAGGCTGTTTGCTGGAGATCCCTCCCTGTCACCATTTTTCTCTTGGTGTCAGGAAAACTTGTGAAACACGACTCACGCTGATAGCAAAAAAATGAAGCAGCAGATAGAAATGACACTTAGTTCTCTGGACTGAGAGAAGTACACACTATAGTGGGATATGCTTTGTTCATATTTTATGTCTGACATTTACATCCGCTTTAATTTTTCAGCCCTGCTGTAGTTCCGCTTAGTATTCAGTAAATCAGTGTTGGGATAGTTCGGTATAGAAGACGTATGTTGTGTGTCCTGTGAACTCTGTATATATGACAGCACCATATGGGGAAGGTTGTATAAACACTTGCAGCATGCTCCCAGCTGCACCTCTGGCTCTATGCACCATCTGCAGAGAGAATGGTCTATGAACTGATGTCTGTAATCTTCCCCAGGATTGTGAAACGCGTGTCTAACCCATGGCGGGTCAATGGATAAAATAGCAGAAAAGCCTTTCATTGGCTTTCCGGCCATGTTTGTAATCAGAGCGACCCGCTGTCCATCGATCAGGACCAGCCCCCCCACCCAACAAACAACCCTTTAATATATTTCCCAATGTATCTAATGTTTACAATGTGTGTCTGGAAACGCTCAGCTCTCCATAGGAGGATTACTGTCAGTGCTGAGCAGTTGCAGGAAATACGCCTGTGATTGCTGGAAATGGCCACCAGATGGCAGACTAATGCCACCAATGGAATCGTAATGTACAATTCGACTAAAGCAATTTAAACAATGAACTCTGGGATTAGCAAAAGTGGTCTAAAGCCTCGTACACACAATCGGATTGTTGGCCAACAAAACTGTGGACTTTTGTCCAAAGGTTGTTGGCCCAAACTTGTCTTGCATACACACGGCACACGATTGTTGGCCAACAATCACAAACGTAGTGACGTACTACGTGGTTTTTCAGCTCTTTAGCGCCACCCTTTGGGTTCCTTCTGCTAATTTTGTGTTAGTAGAAGTTTGGTGAATGTTGATTCGCTCTTTTCATTTTGCGCTTTTCATTTTGCGCTTTTCATTTCGTGTTTTTCAGTTCGTTTCTGAACGGCCGTTCGTCAACCAGCCATGGTGAGGAATCGGAGGAGATAACGTATTATTTATTATTGGCCTTGGAGTTATTGCTTTGACATTATTTTTTTGGTTGAATAATAATGATTTGATTTGGTATATTTTCCATATTTTTGGATGCATAGAATGCACTTTTTGGTTAAGTTCTATTGGCAGATAGCATGTCTAATTTTATTTGTTTTATTTTTTTAACGCACAATAAAAAAATTGTGTAGAATAATACTTGGCTATGTGTTTTATATCAAATGACAGTTTGGGAGTCGGCAGTTATATTTCAAAAAAATACAATGTAAAATTGACAAGGGACACCAACATAGTTGTATCTTTGATCTTAAAAACTACGGGATAATGGTGTTGTGGTAACTTGCCCAAATTTTTTTTTAAAAAAAGCATAATAATATTATTCTTGATATCACTAGAAAAAAAAAAAAGCCTTTGAAAATTTCTTTGCAATAACTCCATCAGTATCACCAGCAAAGCAGCTTCATTATTATCCCATTATAGAAGAAGAGAATTGTGCGCTGCGTTTGGAGATTTCATAATTTGCTGCGTCACGAATGTTAATTCTCCATTACGAACGCTAGTTTACAAGACTGACCGCTTACGGCTCCTCCTTGCTTCCGAGCATGCGTGTTTGGACTTTGGACTTTTGTCCGACGGACTTGTGTACACACGCTCGGAAAATCCAACAACAGACATTTGTCCGCGGAAAATCCGACAACAATTGTCCGATGGAGCGTACAAATGGTCGGATTTACCGCCAACAGCCTGACATCACACAATTCCCGTTGGAAAATCCGATTGTGTGTACGCGGCTTTAGGCTCCGTTTACATTAGTACGTCTCCAAAGGCGCGCAATTCCCACTGCGACTTTGGAGCGCAGCGTTGATGCAACTTTTGGTGCGACTTTACATTCTCTGGACGCATCAAAAGTTGGACCAAAGTAGTGCAGGAATCTTTTCTAAAGTCGCAGCACCTTCTGTGGTGTCAGTAGAAACGGCTCTCATGGAAATACATTGAATTCCACATGTTCTGTGACCAGGATTGCCAACCGTCAGTAAATTTACTGACGGTTTGTAAAAATCTGTGATTTTTTCCCCCACAACTGTCAGTAAATATCAGGGGCTGATATTTTGTCATGCTGTGTTGACTTTTTAAGTGTAAATCAGGAAAATTACTTGTTATGGTTTAAGTCAGTGTTTACATATCATGTTTACACTGTGTAAATATTGATTTCATTAGTTGCCAGCAAAAATTGAGCTCCGTCAGTAACTTTTCCATGTTTTGTCAGTAAAAAAATGCAGCGGGAGGTAGGCAATCCAGCCTGTGACTTGGGGGGTCTCACAAGTCGGATCAGAAGTCACAGAAGGGTGAAAAGAGCCTGCCATGCCCCCTTGACCTCCGGAAGATTTACCCCCTTCATGACCAGGCCATTTTCTGACATACAGCACTGCATTACTTTAACTGACAATTGCGCAGTCGTGCAATGATGTACCCAGAAAAAAAAATGTATGTCATTCCCCCCCCCCCCCCCAAATACTGTATAGAGCTTTCTTTTGGTGGTATTTGATCACCTCTGTATTTATTATTATTATACAGGATTTATATAGCGCCGACAGTTTACGCAGCGCTTTACAACATGAGGGCAGACAGTACAGTTATAATACAATTCAATACAGGAGGAATCAGAGGGCCCTGCTCGTTAGAGCTTATTTATTTTTTGCACTATAAAAAAAATATCGTAAATTTTGAATAAAAAAAAAAATATATATATATATATATATATATTTTTTTTTTTTTATTTTTTTTTTTTTTACTTTCTGCTATAAAAAAAAAATTGAAAAGAAAATCTAATTTCTTAATTTATTTATGCCAACTTGTATTCTGATACATATTTTGGTAAAAAAAAATCCCAATAAGCGTATATTTGTTTGCACAAAAGTTATATCGTCTACAAACTATGGGATATATATATATATATATATATATATATATATATATATATATATATATATATATATATTTTTTTTTTTTTAATGAGTAATGGTGGCGAAATTGACTGCAATATTGTGGCCGACAGTCGGACGCTAATTGACACTTTTGACACTTTTTGGGGACCAGTGACACCAATACAGTGATCAGTGCTAAAAATATGTACTCTCACTGTACTAATGACTCTGGCTGGGAAGGGGTGACCATTCCTTCAGAGCGCAAGCGCAGTTGACATCACCTGGCTGCATGTACCGTAAATATCTCCTCAACTGTGCACATTTAGGAGATATTTACAGTACCTATAGGCAGGGCTGGCGCAAGGATTTTTGACAACCTAGGCGAAACCTCATTTTGTCACCCCTCCCCCTTGTCTCCACCCCGGACTCTACCCCCTTTGCCTTGCCCATGTACACCCCACCTTTTTAATGAAGCGCCCATCAAATGCAGCCTCACCAGCACCCATCAATGCAGCTTCACCAGTGCCCATCAATGCAACCTACCAGCGCCCATCAAATGCAGCCTCACCAATGCCCACCAAATACAGCCTCACCAGCGCCCATCAATGCAGCCTACCAGTGTCCATCAATGAATGTTTGCTTGCTTCCATTGTATTTTTAATAGAAAAATATATGTATAGTTTATGCTATAAAAAAAATTGCAGTGCGTCACTAAAGTGTTCGGGTTTGACTTGAAGAAAAGGTGGCAACCCTAGCCGAAGCCCATGTTGTTTTTGCCACCTAGCAACGCCCCTGGACTGTGAACTTTCCAAAATGCAGTTGCACTCTGCAAGAGCAGTTGCTCGAGACTCCAGAGCTTAGTAAAGGAGGTAAACCTTCACTTTGCAAAGAGTACTCAATCACGTGCATTTACTAAGCTCTGGAGCAACTGCACTCTGCAAAGTGCACAGTCTATTTCTCTTTAGCAAATCATTTTGTTCCCACAAATTGGTGGAATTTGATCACCCCTGGGGTTTTTATTTTTTGCTAAACAAATAAAAAAAAAAGACTGAAAATTTTGAAAAAAAAAAAAGTTTTTCTTTGTTTCTGTTATAAAATTTTGTAAATAAGTAAGTTTTCTCCTTCACTGATGGGCAGTGATGAGGCTGCACTGACAGGCACTAATAAGGCGGTACTGATGGGCACAGATGACGTGGCACCAATGAGGTGGCACTGATGATGGGAACTGATATGCGACACTGATGGCCACTCATAGGCGGAACAGATGGGCACTTGTAGGTTGCACTGATGGGCACTGTTAGGCGATACTGATGGGCACTGAAAGGCTGCACTGATGGGCACTGATAGGAGGCACTGATGGGCACTGATTGGAGGCACTGATGGGCACTGATAGGTGGGCACTGATGGGCATGGATGGGCACTGATAGGTGGCACTGATGGACACTGATAGATGGCACTGATGGGCATGGATGGGCAATGATAGATGGCACTGATGGACACTGATAAATGGCACTGATGGGCATGGGTGGGCACTGATAGATGGCACTGATGGGCATCACTGATAAGGAGGCACTGGCAAGCATTAGTGATGGGCACTGATTGGCACCATTTGTGGTCAGTGATTGGCACCATTTGTGGGCACAGATTGACATCCCTGGTGGCCATGGATGGCATACCTGGTGATCATCAGTGGTGGCCATCCCTGGTGGTCCTGGGTGGGTAGCCTTGGGGGGGCTACACCGATAATCAATCAGCACAGACCCCCCTGTCAGGAGAGCAGCCGATCGGCTCTCCTCTACTCGTGTCTGTCAGACGCGAGTGAGGAAAAGCCGACTGACATGCCGCACCACCGAACGCCACGCTGCATCATATGACGTCCAGTCAGGATAACAGAACCACTTTGCCGACGTAATTTTGCTATATGATGGGCGACAAGTGGATAAAGGGTTACTAAACCCTTGGTTTTTTTGTTTTTTGGAATAACAAACATGTCATACTTACCTCCTCTGTGCAGTTAGTTTTGCACAGAGTGGCCCCAAACCTCCTCTTCAGGGGTCCCTCAGAGCTGGTGGCTCTTCTTCTTCTTAAATGCCCCGTCGGAGAAGCGCTCTCCTTCGGGTCACCCGTGCGGGTGCACTCCCGAGTCCTACTGCTGCGTCTATTGACACAGACAGCAGGACTCAGCCCGGCCACCCAGCGCCCGCATCATTGGATTTGATTGACAGCTGCAGGAGCCAATGGCTGCGCTGCTATCAATCTATCCAATCAGGACACGAAATACCGGCTGGTGTGCTTGTGCCCGTTGCGGGAATTACGGGGCTCAGCTAAGTAAAAGGGGGGCTCGGTGGGGCTGCTGCATGACAGGAGGTTTTTCACCTTAATCCATTCTATGGCCCTTTAAGATATTGGAAAGATGGAATGGATAAATTTCGATTTTAGTTTTATGGATTGATTTACCCACATGGTTTTAAATATTTTGCACAAATAGTAATGTGTGAGGAAGGTGCATTTATTGTAGCACTACACTTACATATATTGTTTTTTTTTCTTCTCTAGATAACATTACAGTTGTGTTAGATGTGAGTTGATATACTAGGTCTTAGCCGAATAAAGTTCCATAGACAAATCTCCAAGCCCTTAAAGTCACAGGCACTAAACAAGTGTGTACTGTTACATTAATATTCAATCTCTTTTCAGCTGAGCCAATAACACGTTATCACCCACTACATGTATCCAGACACACCCACAGAGGCCCCCGATCCCAAGGTTGTACCGATGCCAAAGCGGTGTTAGGTGAACTCTTTGAAGACACATCTGTCTCTAGTAACAGATATTTAAAAAAATATATATGTGTCAGATCTAAGTTCCTTCGCTAAACTCCATTTCTTTTTATGTGCGTGTGGACCTGCTGTGGCTTATCCAAGGTGGGGGTACCTATCGGGGAAGTAGAGGGGTGCTCAGATGTTGTGTTGTTGTATAACGCAGATCCAATACATCCTTCATGTATGCAAGAGAAAGAGAAAGGAACTGTTTAAAATTTGTTACATTTTATTGATGGCTAAGGAAACTTTCTTTTGTCATTCTCCCCTTGAGAGATAATTATCCTGCTTTCTTACAATTGACATATTTCCCACAATAATGACAAATGTTGGAGCCAGAAGAGTAATTAAAGGCTGCCACCTGCAATAGAGGGTGGCCAAATATACAAGAATTATTGGGCTGTCTTCAGGCATCTACACCAACCATTCTCAACCAGGGTTCTGTGGAACCTGAGGGCTCCTCCAGAGGTTGCTAAGGGTTCTTTGAACTATATATAATTGACCTCCCGTCTGATGGTGCCTGCATAGTTCTGGGGGCAATGCCACTTGGCAGAGCAGGCAGCATGACACCAATGATCCATATAGCTTTCTCTAAGGGTGGAATTCTGACCACAACTGTAACTGAGGAATATTTCCCACTGGCCACCAATTTAAGGGTGGAGAGTGTGGTGGGAATTTCTCCAATTGACCCCCAAGGAATTGGTTTTAGTAGGGGTCCCCCTGAGACCGGAGAAATTTTTTAAGGTTTCCTCTGGGGTAAAAAAAAAGTTGAGAAAGGCTGATTTATGCCCACCACCAGATCGCTAAACATGATTATTTGCATTGTGCCTTTTTGTGTGCCATACGTATTTTTCCCATGAAGAAAGACCACTTCGACAGCTGTAGCTGCTGGACAACGTCTGTGGAACATCTCTACCTAATCCATCAAGCCTAGAAGAATCCCAGATACTGTATCTTCTTTTTTTTTTTTTTTTTTTTTTTAGAGATGGGCAAACCTGGCTGGGTTTCGTTCACAGACAGGAGGCTTGGCGAAGTCAGTGTAAATTCCACAAATCCCAAACTTAGCACCGAACCCCACTGAAGTCTATATGAGGCAAATCTTATTTTTTCTGCCCATTTTCACTACTAATAGGCAAGCTATTGTTAAAAAAAAGGGCATAGAGAGCTAGGGAAAGATGTACCATTGCAAAAAAAGTAGATTATATATTTTTTAAAAACAGGCCCTGAAAATATTAAATCATATTGAAACAAATGGCCTTATGAAACAAATGTTTTCTTGTTCTCAGTCTTGGTCTGCAGTTATTGTGCAGAAACAGACTAATTGTACACAGAGCAATGTTTACAATGGCCTGATCATATTTTGACAGTCCTTTTAAACTCAGACTTTGGGTGCTACACACACCCAAAAAAACCGTCAACATTGTACACAGGATGTGTGTAGCATGTCTGGTCTCTCTGCCCCCACCCCCCAGTATGCAGTAATTTCCGGCTGTGAGTAATCAAAGCCAGCATTACAATATACTCAGAGAAGAAGTTGGCAAAAGTGGTCTGACTGTGTGTGTAAACAACACAGCTCCAGACAACAATATGTAAAGATACAATGTTACAAATTGTTAATTTTGTATCTTTCTGTTCATTCACCTGCAGATCAAAGGGATGAACTTAGCACTGTAGATGTTATCAGTTAAAGCAACCTGACAAGTAAAAAAAAAAAAAAGAAAACATTTTTAATTATTTATTTTTAATGTTAATAAAATGTTTAATCTGTCCTAATTAACTCCTTAGTCTCCTTCTCTCTTCAACTATTATTTTCCTGCCTTTTGTTTGTTTCTGTTTTATTGACTATTAATATTTAAACCTTTTTTTGTTTTTGTCTGTTAAGGAGGAAGGAAACTCCTTTCCCCCCCCCCCCCCCTTTTGCTGACCTGCAATGTAAAGGCATAATGTGCTAGTATGCATCGCATTTTAAAGTGTAAATGTAAAAAAAAAAAAAAAACACTTTATTTCATTTGTAAATAACTTTGAAATGCTTTGCATCAGGATTATATTTTTTGTGTAATTTTAACCACTTGCTTATCGGGCACTTAAACCCCCTTCCTGCCCAGACCAATTTTCAGATTTCAGCGCTGTCACACTTTGAATGATAATTGTGCGGTCATGTAACGCTGTAACCCAAATGAAATTTTTATCATTTTTTTCACACAAATAGAGCTTTCTTTTGGTGGTATTTAATCAATGTTGGGTTTCTTATTTTTTGCAAAAAAAAAAAAGACTGGAAAATCTGAAAAAAAAAACAATAGTTTGTTATAAAATTTTGAAAACAGGTAATTTTTCTTCTTCATTGATGTGCGCTGATGAGGCTGCACTGATGGGCACTGATAGGCTGAACTGATAGGCAGCACTGATAAGGCAGCACTGATGGGCACTGATAGGTGGCACTGATGAGTGGCATTGATGGTTGGTACGAATGGGTGGTGCTGAAGGGCACTTATGGGTGGCACTGATAGGTGGCACGTATGGGCACTGATGATCGCCGATGGGTGGCACTGGTAGGCACTTGTAGGTGACACTGATAGACAGCACTGGTTGGTGGCACTGATGATGAGGCACTGATGGGCATTGATTGGCAGCACTGGTGGGCATTGATAGGTGGCACTGTTGGGCAAAGGTAGGTGGCACTGTATGCACTGGTAAGTGGCACTGGAGGGTACTGATAGGTGGAACAGGCAGGCGGCCCTGGTGGGCACAGATGAGGCAGCCGCGGCTTTCTGTGTGAGGAACCGATGTCCATCTGACAGAAGCCGGTGATCGGCTTCTGCGATTACCGATCTTCTGTTTACGTCACGTGATCAGCTGTCATTGGCTGATCACGTGGTAAGGGGTCGGGATCTCATAGACTCAGTGATCACAGGGGGGGCGCAGGCAGCTCATGCACAGGAGGACGTCATGTGACAGCCTCCCGGCAATTAAGGCCCGTGCTGTAGCCGTCGTTCGGCTATAGGGCGGGCGGGAGGAGGTTAAACAGGACAACTTACAGAATAAAATGCACAGATTTTATGTGCAGTAACTATTTATTTTTAAATTAACATTACTCAAAAAAGTGCATTTTGTTTAGTTTTGTTGTGTTGTATTGTCTAAGGATTACGAAAATCCTTCTTGCAAGACAATATCATGAAAAGAAAGCCTTGTTTGTCCTACAATATATGTGTTACCTTGTTATCTTTAGTAATGACAAAGGTTTTGGCAAATAAACAGGTCCATAGCAGAAATGTCAAAATTGTTCTGGTCCATAGGGGGTGAACAGGTGTGAGAGGCAAAGTGGATAAAGCCCTGCAGTGCCACCTGTTGGTGATAGTTGGTGTTGTCATCAAAAAAAAAAAGTTTGCTACAAGAGATACTTTTGTTCTTTCTAGGAATACATAAAGCATCAGGACATTTCTTTTGCCCCCCAAATTTTCACATTACCAATTCTTTTTACAGCATCATCGACCACCATCTGTTCTTGTGTTTGTGTGGGTTTCCTCTGGGAAAAATCCAAAAACATACCAGCAAGTTAATCAGCTTCCACCCAAATTATCCCTAGAGGGTATATAAGAGGCTGTATGATTATGGAGATATTAGACTGTAAGCATTGCTGGGACAGTTATTGATGTGGTCGCTTCTCTGTAACATCCAACTTTGATTATATAAATTGTAAAAAAAGAAACACATGCTACTTTATTATTATGAGTATGATGAAAAGTATATGCAATGAAATAATAATTTTCCAAGGTATAAAATAAAAATATAATGGATAAAGCTGGGTGAAGGCCGTTCATACCTTCTGCTGCCCACAAAAAAAGCCTATTTGTTGTGCAATAATTTTTTTTTTTTTTTAACTTTTTTTATGTTCTTGACAAACACAAAACAATACATACGTACAGCAGCTTAGCCCACACCAGGCCTTCAGAATGGAATGGACCCACGCAGGGGTCATAAAGTGTTGTATACATTATCCAGGAAGATCAAGTTATCTATGACTACCATAGATGTAACAACAGCAACAAGTTTTAATGTAGCTATGAGTAAGCGCTCATCATGTGTGCGAAACGCGTCAACTGAGCCTGTATATCCTGCCAGATTGTCCTGTATTTTTGGTGATCCAGTTTTTATGATAAAGGCATTTTTTCAACTTTATCCGGTGTGCGGCATCCAGATTCTCTCGTTCAAAGCTCTGTCCAACAGCAACAAGTTGTCATGGCTCCTGCTCCAAGGGAGGGCTAACATATAGCTGGCACACCCAGAATAGCTCTCACAACTCTGATTAGTCTATTAGGACATTACGAAAAGCTGTTATATAACAGTGAGGCCCCTTAGTTTGTTACAGCAGTGGAGGGCTCCGCTAACCACTTACTCCAGACTCTGTCATGCTTTTCGGACACCCTCTGTGTGTATAAGTGTCCCTGTAAAGGGCTACCACCATGTTAACAAGTGATTTCCATGAACCTATAGAGGGAGGAGTCTTTCGCTTCCAGTCTAGGACAATGGACTTCCTAGCATAGAACAGCAGGAGACCCAACAGGGTTCTCTCTGCCACTCTTGGCACCAAGTCCTCCACCAGCCCCCGCAGACATATTTTTGGAGAGGGATCAATAGTGATACCTAGCAGCTCGTTCACCTCTGAAAGAATTTGTGACCAGAAACCTGTAATTACCGGGCAGGACCAGAAAATGTGGATATAGTCCGCGGGGGCATGATCACACCGCCAACACTCCGGTGAGAGAGAAGACCTCATCTTGTGCACCCGAGCGGGAGTAAGATATGCCCTATGGACAATCTTGTATTGAACGAGGCGATCGCTAAAGGAAACCAGTATTTTAAATGGGAAGTCCCACACATCCTCCCAGTCCTCAGAGTCCAACTCCGGAACATCCAGGCCCCATTGCTGACGGAGTCTGGATAGCTCAGGAGAAGAGACCAGAAGGAGGTGCGCATATAGCACTGAGGTGGGTTTTTCAGTACAATCAAATCGCAAAATCCGCTCCAGGTTGGATTGCACCATCTGCCTTTCACCTGGCGGGAACTGAGCCCTGAAAGCATGGGACAACTGTAGGTATCTGAATTTGTGCTAGAGTGGGGCGTTGTGATGAGACATTAAGTGACCAAAGGAGAATAATGTTAGGTCTGATGTAATATCTGAGAGAACCTTGATGTGATACCTGGTCCATATCACAGGGTCAGGGAGCTCAAGAAAATGCTGCAGGTTGGGGTTGTTCCAGAGCGGAGCATTCAGGTGATACAGCGGTCAGAGGATATTTTTCACAGGTCAGACCTTCCCTCCAGGCCCTAAGGGTAGTACGCATGGAAGGGGTTAGGTCGTATGGGGCTTTGGGGCCCCGTAAAAGGATATTTGACAACGCCTCTGCTGATCCCAATACCGCAGCCGCAGTGGCCCAAGCCAGGTTGGATCTGTCTGGAACAAGCCGTTGTGAAATAATTTTAATAAGTTGTCCATCTATAAAGTAGTAATTGGAGGGTCGTTTGTGGTTGTTTTGGATAAAGCAACCTGTTAGGTTGAAAAAAAAAATCAAAAAGAAAAGCTTTTATACTCAGCCCTCTGGCATCCCATGTCTCTTGTCTTCCCTAAATTTCAGCTCTGCAGCCTATATAAGCCTCTTCGGTACTTGAACGTTTCCAGGAGTGTCAAATGCATGTCCCCTCCATGGTCCACCATTCACTGTGGTTCTATCATGGTACCCTTACATAAATACAAGACTCTGCAGTGACGCAGGGGTCAGAGGATGGAACCATTAAGTGTGGATTAGGAAAATTCTGAAGTGTGGAATGCTGAAGTGCCTTATGGATGCTGAAATGTGGAAAAGAAGTAAGGTAGGAGACATGGACTATCAGAGAGAGGAAGAGCTCTTCTATTGCAGTGGCATTACTTCTTGGTTTTGTCAACTTGTTCATCTAAAGCCAAGAGCAATGATTTGATATATTGTAGCTTACCAGTCCTTAGATGTGGTAGCTGCGTTAGTTTTAATTTTTCAGGCTTAAAGGTGATGTTGAGGGTTTATAGATGTAGCACGCTCCTAGTATAGGATGCTGGGTATTATCATTGGCAGGGCCGGATTAACATAGGGTCTATTGCAGCTGTAGCAACAGGCCCCTGCCTTGACCCCATGAGTCATTAATGCTGTTTGCTCTGTGTGTGTGTGTACACGATTAATATGTAGAATAGAAAAACACATATGTGTGAGCTAGTAGTGCTGCACACCCCGAAACATTTATATAATAGAAAAATTCCCTCATGGGGTGTTTTAGCAGCCAAGAAATTATTCAAATGTCATTGATCAAAATTCTATATTGTATCAAAAAGCAATTTGACAATTACATGAGAGTTGTAAAAAATTTGAGCTCTGGCATTCACATAAAAATAACAAAGCCACCGATCAAGATGGAACTAAGTATAGTAGTTCTTGCTAAAATTGCATTTTACTGCAAAAAATTGTATGTAATTGTATTTAAATTGTATATAATCTTCCACATAAACCCATACACGTTTCGACCCTTATAATTGTGGTCTTCTTCAGGGGGAATTTTATTCTATGCAGAAAGAAAAGGAATATTTTACATTTTAATAATCATTTGATATGTTTACCCATAATATATAAAAACACAAAAAAATGTATATTTACCAATCAAGACGATGAAAGAAAAAGAAACATGTCCTATAGCTCTCCTCCCCATCTCCTCCTCTGGGGGCCCAAAAAAATTGTCTCTTGTAAGTTCTTTGAGTGCAGGGTCCATGCTATAGGAGGTGGAGGCGACACGCCAATGTTTTTGGGATTGCTGAAATGAGCTTTTAAAATAAATCTCTGGCTATAGGACATGTTTCTTCAAATGAATATTAAAATGTAAAATATTCCTTTGCTTTCTGCATAGAATAAAATTACCCTGAAGAAGTCCACAATTAGAAGGGTTGAAACGCGTAGGGATTTTATATGGAAGATTATATACAATTTTTTGCAGTAAACTGCAATTTTAGCAAGATTTCATACAATAAAGAATTTTAATCACCGACCTTTGAATAATTTATTGGCTGCTAAAAAACCCCATGAGGGAATTTTTCCATTACATGATAAATACAGTGGAACCTCGGATTGCGAGTAATGCTGTTAACAAGCGTTTTGCAATACGAGCACTGTATTTTTAAAAATCGTAACTCCGTTTGCGAGTGTTGTCTCGCAACACGAGCACAACTCAGGCAAAACCAGTGTGCAGTACCGCTTTTGGCCTGAGGTGGGGGGTGCCGGAGCTGAGCAGAGCCGAACGTCATGTTCAGAAATGCACGGAAAGGCCCGGAGTACAGCACAGCTGACCTTGGCAAATTTTGGGTAAAAAGTTTTTCCGTGGTTTCCCAAGCTTAGCCAAAGTGTCTTTGGGCCTTTTTGGCCATTTCCGAGGCTCTCCGGCCCCCCCTGCCTCTGGCCGCATGCGGTATTGAATCCCATTGAAGTCAATGCGGACCGAATTATTTTCATTTCCATTGACTTCAATGGAAAAACTCGCTTTGATATGCGAGTACTCTGGGTTACAAGCATACTCCTGGAACGGATTATGATCGTAATCCGAGGTTCCACTGTATGTATATTGCGGTCTGTATTGTTATGTAACTCTTGGGCGGCAGGCAATATTGTTATGTAAATCGCGGGCAGCAGGCAGTATTGGAGCAGCTGTTGATTTCTTTAGGCTGTTCCAGATTTCACAGGATGCAGGTTTGATTGTCTCCCCCTGCATTCTAGAACATAAAGGGCTGGGAAATTCAAATAGGCAGCCTGAGTACTTATTGTGCTTCAGCCGATCCCTGGGGAGGTGTGCCCATTAGGTGTTCAGGGGAACATAAATAATCTGGGGTCTGGAGCAGCCCTGTTCTTGTCCTGTTGGGGAGGTTCCCTGCCTTAGGGGCTGCTGCCCCTTTGAGGCACCTGTTCATATGTAGGTGGCCTTAAAATTGAGTGATAATGTTTCTGGTGTCATGTTGTTGGTACGGTGGAGGGGGGGGTTGGCTTACCCTCGGCCTCAGCTCTGGGGATGCTATGTTATCTAGACTTCCTTAAAAATGTTCTATGAGACACATACACATGGGTAGCGGTAGCTTTTTTGTTGTTTAAACTTTGTTTTTTTTTTGGTATGTTTTGTAACCTGCACTATATTGGAAGATGTTTGTGGACTGCCAATTTTAGCCCCTCCACCAGTGTTATTTTTTTTTTACTATTTTTAAAAATTTATAATAAAAAGAATTAAAAAAAAAGAGACACAAAATTTATATCCAGCAAAATTTTACTTCAGATAAGTGCTGTACAAAGGATGGTTTTCCAAGTATTTAGAAATATAATAGAACAATAACTTTCCTAAGCCAAGAAGAAACTGGAAGGTCTGAACTAACTAGCATTAGGCAGCCGGGGAGGACAGAGAGTGATACCAATTAGCATATGTAAACACGTTTTAGTGGCCTAAAAGCACCACTAGATGTCAACATACATCAGAAGAATAATAACCTGAAACAGCTCAATCAATAAAACAGGAAAAAAGTACATATAGGTGTGACAGAGCAACTGGTAAGATGCCATATAATACTTTTTTGCTTTGGGGTTTAGGTATGTTTTTAATATCTAATATCATCAGGGTTGGCCAACACATCTAGCAAGGTTTTGCCCAGTTGATAAAATATCCATTTACCATTTGAGCTTTTTAAAGCCCAATGGAACCTTCAGATTAAACCAGCTAAATATATTCTAGGTGCATCATAACAAATGGTGTGTAACATCGAACAGTTCATTTTTTTTTTTTAAGGCTGCCACAGCCTTAGAGGGTGCCGGACCTCTGCAGAGTGACCACTGCTTCTTTAGAGAGATCAAGGATCCCACACTGCAGCATGGTGGCAGGGGACAGTCTTTTGTACTCAGGCTGTAGTTAATCATTAGAGGAAAAAAACTGCAGGACTTTACATGCCTTCTGTTTTGATGCACCTGAAATGTATTTAGCTGATTTAGGCTCCATTACACACCAATGCATTTTTTCATGCTTTTTGCAGAAACGCAGAACATTATTTTTAACATGGGCTCCCTATGGAACACGTTCACATCAGTGCATTTTTGTGCCTCTGCGTTTTTTGGAAAAGGTCAGGGACTTTTTTAAATGCAAAATTGTGCTTTTTTTTTTGGTTCAATAGACATCATTGGAGAAGCTGCAGAAAAGCATGTAGCGTGTTTTTACTATAGTTTTGCCGTAATTTTGCCATGATTTGCGTTTTGTGTTTTTTTAATCTTCCCTAACAATAAATTTTCCACAAAAAAAAGCATAATAAAGAAAATGGTGGCAAAAAGGCAGCAAAATCGGATTTTGTGCACATTTACCAAATGCTTCGATGTGAATGGAGCATTCAACTGAAGTTTTGGTTGGGCTTTACAAAAAAAAACAGTTCTAATTGCTACTAATAAAAAGAATAAATGTTCAATGTATAAATATAAAACCATAAATAAATAACTGTTATTAATATCTCTCCAGTAAAATTAAGAAGAATACATAAGAGCAGTGACCTTCAACTTCAGTTTTTGGCAACATGACGGCAATATTCTGGAGTTTTTTGATTAAACATTGACATAATCGCAACCTTAATTCAACGGGCTAAACCGTACTGAACATGTACTAGCTGTGGCTGTTTGTCTATTCTTTGTTTAATTTGAATCTGACTCTGGAGAGCAGAATATACGGCCCTCCCCGCCTGATCAGCGCACAGCACAGCTCCAGCCAGTCTCCACATTGTGGAAGTTATATAGACGATGTTTTTTAATACATTGGATAGCTGTGGGAATCGGGACTGCATGCAGACTGCCTACACCTGTATGGATTTTATTTAAATTCACGCGGAGAGCAGTTTGGGAAACATAACTTACATCTGGATGTCATCCATGTAAAACAAAGCATAAGAGGATTTCAGTCTCATTGGAGTTGTGAGGATCCTCGGCCAATAAGTGTAACCAGAACACTTTAAAATCTGCATTGTGAGTTACGTCCAATGTACTGTTATTAGCTAATGTTATAGTTGAACTCCGGGCATACAGCTAAGCAACCTGATAAAATACGCATATGGAAGCTGTTTTACCTGCCAAAGGATTTGCATTTCTGTTTATCCAGTCCTGAGATTTACACTGCTCTGCCACATAGCATAGCTCTGCTAGCAGGGCAGGAGGCCTGAACTGCTGAAGTTCAGTAACACTTAGGCCCTATTCAAATCTGGTGATTTGGGATCGCTGGCAGAATCACACTGCAATTCTGGTTAAGCGCACCACACGCGTTTGGGTGCCATTCATTTTTATTGCTTCTGTTCCTTTTTGTGCAACAAGCTTTGCGCAATAGACATGTGCAATCAGTTTCGTAACAAATCGAAATTCGGCCGAATTTTGCATTAAAAAGATAACGAATTTCAACGAATACGAAAGAAATTATAGCGAATATAACGAATTAATTAGACATGATTCGGTAATTCGTTAAAGATCTAATGAAACAAAAGGTCAACTCAAAGTAAATATTACAGTCCAATCAGCTGATTCATTTTGTGCTGGAGGTTGGATTACTGGCAAAGTGCATTCCTGAGAACTGAGTGAGAAGGGTGTCGTATTGCATTTGAGCAGAGGAGAAGAGATATTGTCATTGTGTGTGTTAATGGATTCAATAAACAAACGACTTTCCAAACTATGAATCATTATCACGAATAGATATACATACATAGATATCGAATTTCAACTAATATGAAAGAAATTATAGCAGATATAACGTATGAATTCGACATGATTCGAGATTCAGTATAACGAATATCGACACTCTACGAATAATAACAAATTATCCGAAGACGAATTAATGCAGCATAACGAATATAACAGAACGAAATTATGTATTTTACAAATGACAATGAACCGAAACTAAACGAAAATTTCCCGTTGTGCACAAGTCTATTGAGCAATGCGGTTTGCCGCGATAAATCGCACAAGAATCGTGGCAAAAACGCACCGCCTTTGAGGTGCCATTAATCATTAACCTCCCGTAGGTCATCATATGAGGTCCTGGACTTTGAGTGAAGATACTTGCAGCTGCAGGCATCATTCAGGTATCTTTTTTTTCAGCCTGCGATCCCCTGCAATGTAAAGCCATCATAGGGACTGTTTTAGTGGCTCATCCGTGCGATCGGGGAGCCGGAGAATCAATTCCCGGTGGTGGCGGTTTACCATAGAGTTGGCTGGGGACCATCTGGTCCCCAACCATCTCTATGACCCTCGGAGGCCTGAAGCGATGGCATGACATCACTTCCGGCACCAGCTGATGCAAGTACTGCTGTTTTTTTGCTGGAAAGCCTGAGGTTGTTTTTTTTTTTTCTTTATCTTAGGCTTTCCAGCATAGAGGAGAGATGTGGGGTCTTATGCCGCGTACACACAACCGGACTTTCCGTCAGAATAGACTCTGAAGGTCTTTCTGACGAAGTTCCGCTGAAACGGACTTGCCTACACATGATTACACCAAAGTCCGATCGTTTAGAACGTGATGACGTACGACAGGACTAGAAAAAGGAAGTTCAATAGTCAGTAGCCAATAGCTGCCCTTGCGTCATTTTTGGTCCGTCGGAATAGCATACAGACAATCGGTTTTCACAAAAGGAACTGATTCCGTCAGAAAGATTTGAAACATTTTCTATTTCTAGGTCCATCAGAATTTTAGAAAGAAAAAGTCAGATGAAGCCCACACACGATCGGAATGTCCAACTGAATCATTTCGTCTGACCTTTTCTGCCGGAAAGTCTGGTCGTGTGTCCGCGGCATTAAAGTCCCCAGATGTCTCCATAAAGAGGACCTGTCATCCTTATTTCTATTACAAGGGATGTTTACATTACTTGTAATAAGAATAAAGGTGATCAAAAAATAAAAAATTAAAGGGAAAGTGTAAAAAAAAAAAAAAAAACAATAAAAAATGAAAGCGCCCCCATCCCCTCGTGCTCACGCGTAGAAGCGAATGCATACATAGGTCTGCATATGTAAACGGCATTCAAACCACACATGTGAGGTATCGCGGTGAATGTTATAGCGAGAGCAATACGTCGAGCACTAGACCTTCTCTGTAACTCTAAACTGGTAACCTGCAAACATTTTTTAAAGTGTCGCCTATGGAGGTTTTTGACCACTTGCCGACCGGCTCATGCCGATATACGTCGGCAAAGTGGCACGGGTGCGCAAAACAACGTACCTGTCCGTCCTTGTGTCATCGGCAGCTAGCGTGCGCGAGCCCGCCATGTGCCGCGGGAGCGTGCCCGCGGGTCCTGTGGATTTAATGTCCGCCGGTGGCCCACGATCCAGTCATGGAGAAGCAGAACGGGGAGATGCCTATGTAAACAAGGCATTTCTCTGTTCTGCCTAGCAACATGACAGGGATCTACTGCTCCCTGTCATCGGGGGCAGTGATCTCTGTCATGTTGTAGTGAGCCCATCCCCCCCTATAGTTAGAACACACTGAGGAAACACAGTTAACCCCTTGATCGCCCCCTAGTGTTTAACCCCTTCCCTGCCAGTGACATTTACACAGTCATCAGTGCATTTTTTATAGCACTGATCGCTGTATAAATGCCAAGGGTTCCAAGATAGTGTCAAAAGTGTGCGATCTGTCCGCCATAATGTCGCAGTAACGATAAAAATCGCAGATCAGCGCCATCAATACTAATAAAAAAAAAATTAATAATAAAAATGCCATAAATCTATCCCCTATTTTGTAGACGCTATAACTTTCGACGCTATAACTCTGCTAAAAAAATTACATATAATGTTTGGGGTTTCTAAGTAAAAAAATTATGATTTTTACATGCAGGAGAGGAATGCCAGAATTGGCCCAGTAGGGAACTGGTTATAAAGCCCATTCCATTTCGTTATTTCAGATTCATTTAAATTCGTTACTATTGCCATTTGGAAATTCGGATACATCTGAGTTTCCAAATAACAAAAAGTGTATCCGTTTCGATCCGGAACTAAACAAACCACACATGTCTATCTGGGGCCCCCTGGTAAACTTATGGGGCCAGGGCCCTGTACAGGAGGACAGGTGCTACCTCCCTTATCAGCGACTCTGCTTGTCCCTCGCTGAGACTGTGACTGGACAGTGAAAGGAGAAGCAGCAGACTGATAAACTCATCTCTCTGTCACTAAGCTCTCTCCTCCTATCAGTTTGCTCCTTGTTAGCACATGAGCACTGCAGTACAACTGATTGGCCTCTTAAAACAATAAACCTCAGTCTTGTGGGAAGGAAGGAACAATGAATAATGGTTGCATGAAATTTGAAGGTGCCTTTGTAGATGTGATCACTGATGAAGTACAGTCTGATAAAATATCAACCACAATAAAATATCTCATAGAGTTTAGTGAATTGATGCCGTTAACTTTTCCACAACCGAGCATGAGTTAGCAATTAGCAAAAAGAAGGAACTTCACTGGAGCATAGTAAACTGATGGAAAAGCAACAAAAAACATAAGAATGAGAATGATAAACATCTCATTGGAAACCAGTAGAGTGTTTGGAGGAGACAGGCAAACAAATGAGATCTGGACTCCTAACCTTTCAGGCTGTGAACTGTACAGTTCCCTTATAAAGAAATTCCATGCAGCCATAGTAATCCTTGAAGCCTACTTAGTAGGTGGGAATTTATTCTCGGAGAAGCCCCCATAGGAAATCTATGAAGTTCAATGGAAAGGTGGCAAGCAGTTGGGGCAGGTTGTAGTCAGCCCTCAATGGTGGCTTTTCTGAACCTCTACCCCTGGTATCATAAATATATTCTATTATAAATATATATATTGTTTAAATGTGTTATTGAGGAAAGTATGGGGTCTACTTTATTTCAGCTAGAGATGACCTTCTGAAAAGTTCTGGTTCAGCTGAAGTTTTTTAAAATAGTTTAGATATAAGTATTTGATCTGCGTACTTGGCTGTTTTCCTGGAGTTCTGTTTTGAGTGGAGAAAATGGAAGCAAATATTTTTTGTCAATTGCCTTTTATATACAGTATATGTAGCAAAGGTGTCCCAGCTTGTTGAATGGGATAAAGGTGGAAGTAGTGCACTTAGGTTTAGCGTCAGAAAAGGGGGTTGTACGTTGGTGCTGTTGCAGTTAGTACAGACATGTGCCTCGGTACAGTGGCAGCAAATGGGGTAGTTCCGGGGTCCCCAACTCCCGGGGCATGGACCCGTGCTGGTCTGTGGCCTGCTAGGAGCAGCGGGGCTTGGCGGCAGGCAGAGCAAGTTGGCACAACCTGCACTGTCACCCACCAACCACCAGAGGGAGCCTGCAACCCTTATCCTGGCACCTCTACTGCCTTCCCTCGCTCTGTGGTCATGAAGAAGAAGAAGGGGAGGGAGGAGAGCCGGGCCAGTAACAGAATCCCAAAGCACTAGTGAAATCCAGGCTGCACCACCACCATACCTCCCAACTTTTTGAGATGGGAATGAGGGACACCTATCAGCAAAAGTATGCAAAAGTATTCAGACATAGGGCACACCCCCTGCCATGCCCCCTTAAAGGATAATTGTACAAAAAAACAAGATTGGTTAAACCCATAAGTGCGTTTTTTAACACTACTATTCCTTTATATTGGCTTTTGGAATTTACAAATGCAGCAATTTAGAAATTGGATGAAAGGTTTAGCGCTGGAAAACACTTGATAGATAAAAAGTGCATTTTATATACATCTTTATAGATCAGACCAAAATGAGGGACAAATGAGGAGAAAAGAGGGACAGAGGGACATTGCTTCAAATCAGGGACAGTCCCTCGAAATCAGGGACAGTTGGGAGCTATGACCACCCCCCCCCAAAGGTAACAGGCCGCAACCACCGCACACACATCCGCAGGTGATGAGCTGCACCCCCCTGAGGTGACAGGCTGCAACACCTCCCACCACCCTGAGGTGGCAGGCAACAGGCTGTAAATGTGGGAGTGTCAGTGCAGTGCCGGCGAATGGTGATGTAAAGTCTGCCGGACCCGCTGGTAACCCCCCCTGCTGGCCAATCTGCACGTGCGCCCACAGAAAGCCGCGTACGCACACCTACGGCGATTCGCGCAGCCGAGCCAACCTGCCGCAGTATAACTGCGGTGGGTGGTCGGCAAGCGGTGAAAAGTCATTCAATTTAAATTAATATAATTTTAATGTAGAGTTGGATTTTACTAAAAAATGGAACACATACTTTTATGATTTGCAAGTTTTTTTTCCTTTCTAATTCTGTCAGCAAAAAGTGTTTGATTGAGATAGCAACAATTTTTAGAAAACGTCTAAGTTCCCAGTGGTGGCTCTCATTTAAAGGCATTGGCCGTCTGGGTTTAACAACCTGGATGTATCTAATATTCCGTGATCTCCTTCCTGTCAGAGTCACAGGGCACCACAGATACTATCAGTTTCATTGTAGAACAGGAAACCCAGGAGGACTATGTCTACTGTGCAGGAAATTAATATAACCAAGAAACCTCCCAAGTGGTAGACATTGTATGGAGCACTAATAAGTTGTAATACAATGTCCCTTGTCTGGCTGATGGATGGCATAAAGGAAAAGTGAGCCTGTCTCTAAAGATCACACCAATGCGTCTACAAGCCGGTGTCGGTATCACCAAGTAATATCATATTTTGGAGTCTGCCCCTGAGCTCCAGTAAGCCACTTACAACCTAAGCCAGCCTTTCTCAACCTTATATCTCCAAAGGAACCCTTGCAATAGTTTTATGGTCTGGGGTAACCTAACCCCAAGTACAACAAATGAATCTGGGGGTTAGTGACAAATATGCCACATACTGTATAGGTAGTCAGAGGGAAGAATGCCAATGTTACATTGGTGGTTACAATGCTACGTGTTAACTAAAAAAACTCATTGGTGCCATGCCATTGGTTCTGCCAAATGTTGGCCCTAGAATTATGCAGGTCCTTCAGATAATCAGTTAATTTGTCACAGCTCAAGGAACCTTCAGCAACCTCTGGAGAGACCCTAGGGTTCCACAAAATCCTGGTTGAGAATGGCTGGCCCAAGCAATGATGGCTTAGTCACTGCCTATCAGGTACAATTTGAATGTTTTTAATTATTAAGGAATCGAGAGATTCTATTGTTCTTCAACAGTAAGACAAGAGGATCAGGAGGAAGAATAGATTACTTGTGCATTGACTAAATATGGCTTCCCCTATGTACATAAAGAATAACAAGCCATGTGTATTATTATTATTATTATTATACATGTAGAGAGGTCCCGGGCCCCTAGAGGCCTAATGGTGACCTCCAGAGTTAGGGACAGCTGACATCCTTCTGTGTAGAGTGGGTTAAAAGGCATGGTGGGTGCAATGCAAGGTAGATTGATGGGCGCCAGACACTTCTTGAATGCAAAGAGATTTATTTTCTCTTAAACAGAACTGTGGGAGAGAGGGTTGGGGCCAGCAGGACACCCTTTAGTAGTTGCAATTTTAATTGGCAGACTCCGAGACTTCTATAGGTAGACAGCCATGCAGGGAAAGGCATCCAGCTAGACACCACATCTCCCCAGACGACGTCATTGTGTGCCGAAACGCGCGTCGGGAGGAGCTGACGTGCTGACGTCTCGCGTGTTCCGTCTGTAGGACGGGTGATCGCTGTAGCCGACCGGCTTATGCTGTTTTATGCTGTTTGTTCTCTTATACAATGTAAGTGTGTTTTCTACTATTTTAATAAATAATCAACTATCTGGATTACGCTATGTCGATTCCCTCTTTTCTCTTGGGGAACCCCTGAGTGGTAATTGTTCCGGTGCCTTGGAGGTGTATGTGAAAGGTTTCTTGCTGTGACCGATCCCTCTATGCCGTTTGGTGGACCATCGCCTTCCAATCATCCCCTCTGTTCAAAGGCCCTGACCTGGTTAAGGTTACAAGCTTTTTTGAGATTGCCTTGTGGTAAGAATATAATTTTACTGGTGTTATCACAGTGGTGCGGTGGAGGAATCATTTGTCTACTCAGCAATATCACTTAGGGGAAATTGTTATAGATCTTCAGACTTTTTCACCTGCATCTAGATGGACTTGATTGATGCCTATTTAGAGCTGCTTCTTATATATTCAAACTCAATTTAGTTTATGGGCTGTTATCATATATATGTACCTATATTGTGTATGTCACTAATATTGCCACTTCATTACTTCATATATTAATATTGGTGTACACTTTTTACTTTATTTAGCGCTGCTATTTATTATTATTTAGACACCACATCTGCATGAGTAGGACTGCTGTCTCCTATGGCAACAATCTTGTAACAGTTGCAACAAACTCCTCCACTTCTTCTACATATCTCCTATTGTAGAACTTCACTCAACTGAGCTTCCAGTCTTTCCCTAGACTTGCTGATCCACTACCACTGGATCCCCTGAGCTCTTCCAATCTTTTCACTTAATGTCTTCCTCAAGCATCACCCCCGCGTCCCTGCTGGGTCCCTAGCTTGGCACTCACCGATATTCCTTAAGCGTCATCCCACTGGCCTGCTTGGTCCCTGGCTTGGCACACAATAATGCTCTGCAAGCGTCACCTCCACTGGCTGGGTCCCTGGCTTGGCACTTGCTGAAGTTTCCCAATTCTTTACCATCTCCGGTTGTGAGAACACTGCTCTAGTACTTGCTTCAGCTACTCACAGTGGTCCCTGGTAACAAGGTGGTTGGTCCCTTAGTGGCAACAGCTTCCCCTCTACCTTCGACCACGACAGGTCCTCCAGCCGGCAGAACCGTCACTTCTGGTTGGACTGCAAGCCGTAATCCCAACCCTGCGTTGCTCTCCTGCTTCTGGATAGGCGCTCAGACAGCCTAGGAGCCATATGTCCCCAGGATAGGCCTTAGGTCTCTGGCCTAGCAGCCCGGGGCAACACGACACACATCCACCCAGACAGCCGTCCAGGTGGCACAGAATGGTGATCACCTGACTCCACCCAAATTAATAGGTTCTCCCAGCAGGCCAAGGGACCCAAGAAAATCCCTGCCCATTGGCTGAGATACCCCATTCACTCTTAATCTGTCCTTGCATTGCCCATATCTTATGTCACCAGATGCCCGGCCACCTAGTGACAAAAGAGAGAAGTGCAGCAATTCCAGAATTAGGGCAAAGCCAATTGATCTCCTTGCAATTGGCCAAGGCAACTATCACTTGGAAAATGAATTTACTAGCAACCCTGCTTAAACATCAGGGTGCTACATACAGGATTTATATAGCACCAACAGTTTCTGCAGCGCTTTAATGTGTAGCAGTGTGAAATTCAGACCTTTAATTCACTTCATAATAAGATAATCTACATTTAGGTAACTTTTTTACTTGTAGAGTTAAAAACCTTAAACAGGTTTAACATCTACTTTAAAGCACCTCTGTTGCTTGTACAATCCTTCTCCAGAAATTGACACTTCCAGGAGTGTTGATCTCCTTCTCCTGTGTCCACCACTATACACAGTGGTTCCTCTCATTGACCTCCATGACACTACAGAACAGGGTTGCAAAAGCTAATTTAAACTTTGGTGTGCATGATGTCATTCTAGGTGACCTTATGCCTCACTTCCACCACTTGTGGGTGCCACAACCAAACTGGATCCACCCTCCACCAGCATAGACAATCCAAATGCAAACACAGTAGCCACACTTCCGTCAAATGATTTTATATCTTCAAAAAGCTTTATCAAAGCTGGATTCAGGATATATACAAAAAAACAGTACAGTGCAAGGCCAATATTCATGGGATGCCGAGGGATTGCACACAGAACGGAGCATATTGGGGAAGATTTGAGCACCACCTTCTGCTGGAGTCAGGGAACAGGTAAACATATGCTTTTATCTGTTCCCCTAGACCAGTGTTGGCGAACCTTGGCACCCCAGATGTTTTGGAACTACATTTCCCATGAAGCTCATGCACTCTGCTGTGTAGTTGAGCAGCATGGCAAATGTAGTTCCAAAACATCTGGGGTGCCAAGGTTCGCCACCACTGCCCTAGACATTAACAAGCATTTAACCCTTGCAGTGTGGAGGGAGTCCCACTGAAAGGGGAGTTTTTTTGTTTAACCCAGAGATAGGCTTTAAGCTATTAAGGATAAGAGCAAAGGCTTCTGCCAGAACCTGCTTCTCATCCTCCAGTGCAGTGATTCCCAACCACAGTCTTAAAGTACCCCCAGCAGGCCTTGTTTTTGGAATTTCCCTTAGGTAAACCAGCTCTCATAAATACTTAGCTTTGACAGTGATTTAAAGTGGTTGTAAACCCCTACATATACCCAGTGAAGTGACTGGCCCCAGGTGATACACAGAGATTAAACAAATCCTCCAACATACATTGTACCTGTTTATCTGCAGCTTTCTCTTCTCCACAGCTATGCAAAGTGCAGAATTTACACAGAATCTCTCAGCTCTGAAAAGCAGGGGATGGGGAGCTGGAGTTGCATCAGTGAGCAGACCTCTGACAGCTGATTGGAGGTAAGGGACACACCCCCTCAACACAGCTCACAAGAACAGGGCTGAGGCTCTCAATCACAGGTTGTGCTCTCCCCTGTCGCCATTTTTCTCTTGGTGTAAGGAAAATGCATTGGAAGTGATTCATGCTGATAGAAGAAGAATGAGGCAGCAGACTGAAATGCCACTTAGTGTTCTGGATTGAGACAAGTACACACTATAGAGGGATATGCTTTGTTCATATTTCATGTCTGAGGTTTACAACCATTTTAGGGCACCCCTACAAGGTGAAAGAAAGACGGACACATGACCTTTAGGAGTACTCAGGACTGAGGCTCTAATGTGCTTTACCCCATCTGGGGCTTATTCATACATGTTTGTGCTCTATGAGCTCTATGATTAGGCCCCAGATAGAGTGTAATATATCAGAGGATGAGAGGTAAAGTCTAGTGCAGGGGTAGGCAACCTCAGCCCTCCAGCTGTGGTGAAACTTCAAGTCCCATGAGACATTGCAAGACCCTGACAATCAGAGGTATGACTCCTAGAGGCAGAGGCATGATGGGATTTGTAGTTTCACCACAGCTGGAGTACCAAGGTTGCCTACCCCTGGTCTAGTGGAAGGCGTTGTGCTTCATTGAGTTTGCCACATCATCTCTGGATTAATAAAGCTTTTTGAAGAAAAACAGATTTGGCAGAAGTGTGGCTACCTGTATTTGGAGTCTCCTTCAAGCTTTCCTAGGCCAGTTCTTATGCCAAACATGGTACATTAATAGCTACATTATTATTATTATTATTTTTCATGGAAAGAAAAGATCAGAACAGATAGTGGATAAAAAAAAATCTGGCTTTGTGCAACTGAAATCAATAATTTGGAGGGGTATTCACTATCAGCCATATAGTACATTGTGTGCCAGTACGTCAAGTGTTTGTATCTCTCCTTCGAGCCTCGGATGTCTGGTAGCAATAAAGTAAATGACCCCCCCGTGTCTCCTGTGTGGTCCTAAGTGGCAAGGGCTCCGTCTTTTTATGTATAGAGCCTACTATTACAGTTTTATAATACATGAGAGATCTGCTTTAATCTCTTAATATTGAAATAACAGGACCAAGAGTTTATTCTACTTCATTCACTAAGCAGTGCAACGTGTAACCGAAATGCGCCATGGGCCCTAACCATCGACAAGCAATCCAATTTCAGTTTGTCCGTCGAACCAGCGTGAGATCCTGAATGGCCGCTCTGCGGTGCTGCAGGCTGAACTTTGCTCCTTACCTCACTGAATGAGCTCTTTTCTACATAAAGTTTTAAATGAAGACTAAAATGCTAGAATCCCCCCCCCCCCCCCCCCAGTGATGTCTCTGTTAATGTTGAATTGTAAGTAGACCTTTATTACAGAAAAAAAAAGACCTTGTGAGACCTGGAACGACCTCTACACCTCCGTCTCTCTTGGGATCCAGTAGAAAGTTACCAAAATCAAACACACATTTTTAGGATTTGATATTTCCTCCCAGAGCTCCATTCATATTCAGTGAATTGACATTTCACCTATCGCTGCTTTGAAACTTGTCATGGTGCAGGTCCATTTACAGATAATGGTAAGGAACAGGAGATATGGAGCACCGATACAATCTTTAAAAAGGAAAAGAATTGGGTCATTGTCTTCGGAAAATTTCAAACCAGTTGTATGAACAAAATTTACCTTTAAATAATGTCTTCTAATCCCTATCACAATTTTTGTTGAAAGTAATATTATATCACGCAGCGATTCCTTATCCTTTCTTTTATTTTTTTCCATCTTTCAAGCTTCGTAGGATCCATGGCTCCTTCATAAGTAGAAGCAAAGTCCTAGAAGTAATGCCGCGTACACACGGTCAGACTTTTAGTCTACAAAAGTCCGACGGACGCTGACGGACTAAAGCTGGCGGACAATCCGATCGTGTGTGGGCTTCCCCGGACCTTCAGCTGACTTTTCCAGCCTCAAATCTGACGGACTTTAGATTTGAAACATGCTTCAAATCTTTACGTAGTAACTCCGCTGGACCCAGAAATCCGCTCGTCTGTGTGCTAGTCTGACGGACAAAAACCCACGCTAGGGCAGCTATTGGCTACTGGCCATCAACTTCCTTGTTTTAGTCCGGTGTACGTCATCACGTACGAATCCGTCGGACTTTTGTGTGATCATATGTAGGCAAGTCTGTTCGTATGAAAGTCTGCCGCAAGTCCGCCGCAAGTCCGCCAAAAGTCCGTTGAAAGTCTGTCGGACTTTTGTAGATGAAAAGTCCGACCGTGTGTACGTGGCATTAGGGTTATGCCCCGTACACACGATCTGACTTTCCGACGGGAAATGTTGGATGTGAGTTTGTTGGCGGAAAGTCCAACCGTGTGTACGCTTCATCGGACATTTGTTGTCGGACTTTCCTCCAACAAATGTTGGCTAGCATGTGCTCAAATATTCCACCAACAAATGTCTGTTGTTGGATTTTCTGATCGTGTGTACACAAGTCCGTCAGACAAAAGTCCAAAGTACAAACACGCATGCTCGGAAGCAGAAGCGGTCGGTCTTGTAAACTAGCGTTCGTAATGGAGAATTAACCACTTCCCTACCCGCCTATAGTCAAATGACGTCCACAGATGGGATCTCCCATCCTGGGTGGATGTCATATGACGGCCTCGGGTTCCCGGCCGCCTAGGGGGCGCACGCGCCCGCCACGTTGCTCGGGACCAGGTGCGTGTGCCCGGCGGCCGCGATGTCCGCCGGACACCCTGCGATTGCCCGTTAACCGGGCCGGACCGTGGATCTGTGTGTGTAAACACACAGATCCACGTCCTGTCAGGTGAGAGGAGACCGATCTGTGTTCCCAGTACAGCGGAACACTGATCGGTCTCCTCCCCTTGTACGTCCCCGCCCCCTACAATTAGAATCACTCCCTAGGAAACACATTTAACCCCTCCTCTCCCCCTAGTGGTTAACCCCTTCACTGCCTGTCACATTTACACAGTAATCAATGCAATTTTATAGCATTGATTGCTGTATAAATGTGAATGGTCCCAAAAATGTGTCAAAAGTGTCCGATGTGTCCGCCATAATGTCGCAGTCACGAAAAAATGCCATAAATCTATCCCGTATTTTATAGACGCTATAACTTTTGCGCAAACCAATCAATATACGCTTATTGCGATTTTTTTTTACCAAAAATATGTAGAAGAATACGTATCGGCCGAAACTGAGGAAAAATTTTTTTTATTTTTTTTTTAAATTTGGGATATTTATTATAGCAAAAAGTTAAAAATATTGTGTTTTTTTTCAAAATTGTCGCTCTTCTTTTGTTTATAGCGTAAAAAATAAAAACCGCAGAGGTGATCAAATACCACCAAAAGAAAGCTCTATTTGTGGGAAAAAAGGACGTCAATTTTGTTTGCGTACAACGTCGCACGACCGCGCAATTGTCATTTAAAGTGCGACAGCGCTGAAAACTAAAAATTGGTCTGGGAAGGGAGGGGGTGAAAAGGCCCAGTATTGAACCGGTTAACATTCGTGACGCGGCAAATGATGAAATCTCCAAACGCAGCGCACAATTCTCTTCTTCTTTAATGGGATAATAATGAAGCTGCTTTGCTGGTGATACTGATGGAGTTATTGCAAACACATTTTCAAAGACTTTTTTTTTCTAGTGATATCAAGAATAATATTATTATGCTTTTTTTTTTTTTATTTATTTGGGCAAGTTACCACAACACCATTATCCCGTAGTTTTTAAGAACAAAGATACAACTATGTTGGTGTCCCTTGTTAATGTTACATTGTATTTTTTAAAATGTAACTGCCGACTCCCAAACTGTCATTTGAAGTAAAACACATAGCCAAGTATTATTCTACACAATTTTTTTTATTGTGCATTAAAAAACAAATAAAATTAGAAATGTTATCTGCCAATAGATCTTAACCAAAAAGTGCATTCTATGCATCCAAATATATAGAAAATATACCAAATCAGATCATTATTCAACCAAAAAAAATAATGTCAAAGCAATAACTCCAAGGCCAATAATAAATAACACGTTATCTCCTCCGATTCCGCAACATGGCTGGTTGACGAGCGGCCATTCAGAAACGAACTGAAAAACGCGAAATGAAAAGCGCAAATCAACACTCACCAAACATCTACTAACACGAAATTAGCAGAAGGAGCCCAAAGGGTGGCGCTAAAGAGCTGAAAAACCACGTAGTACGTCTAGTATGTCACTACGTTCGTAACTGTTGGCCAACATTTGTGTGACCGTGTGTATGCAAGACGAGTTTGAGCCAAACACCCTTCGGACAAAATTCCACGGCTTTGTTGTCGGAAAATCCGATCGTGTGTACGAGGCTTTAGAGACCCATGAAAGCTTGTCCCTAATAATTAATGGCTAGTACAAATAAAAAAGTATCACAGATAGAACTCAACTGTGTTTTTCATAATTTAAAGCAAAAAAAAAATGTCTTAACCATAAAAGTGATTGGTGAGGGAGCTGAGCACCGTCTTTCTTTTGTTTGAATCCGTTTTTTTGCACACAGAGTATTTACAGCGGATTTTTCTTTTCATTGGTGGACTTTATTTTTGTGGTTTATGGATGGTTACATTATATCTCCCGATATTTATAAATCAATTCTACTTATACACAAACTCAGAGGTAGGCAACCTCTGCACTCCAGCTGTGGTAAAACTACAAATCCCATCATGCCTCTAGGAGTCATGCCTGTGATTGTCAGGGTCTTGCAATGTCTCATGGGACTTGTAGTTTCACCACAGCTGGAGGGCCGAGGTTGCCTACCCCTGATCGAACTCTTTTATCTGCATATGCGTTTTAACTTTTGTATTTTCATATGTGTAGCACCCTCCTAGCCAGGCTGGGTAAATTTAGTTGATGAGCTTCTACTGTAACCAGGGGAGCCAGAGTCACTTAAGTCTGAAACACACGAACCGAATATCGGACGGTATCGGGCAGTTCAATAGAAACCGGCTGACATTCGGCCCGTGTGCGTATGGCAGCTTCTGTTGAAGGGGCATCACCGAAAAAGGTTTGTCGATCAGCATCCAATACACAGGTTTATTCTGGCGAGGTCTGTTCTCCTGTCAGAACACAATAGCTCAGCGGGGAGATCGCTATACTAACATTGGATAGTTAGTACAGGATCTCCTCCCGTGCTCTTCAGTTTTTGTGTTCGTTCAGCCTGCCAGGCTTTAGTTTGGTCTGCTCGAGACGCCTCAGGCTGGGAGTTTGATTACCTTCCCCTAACTCTAGGAGAAGTTTCTGGAGATTAGGGTGGGAGGATTCAAATACCCAACATGAATATTTAGTAGGGCCTAGCCAATCCCTGGGGAAGTGTGCCCAGATGGTGGATGGGTTCCTTTTAAATAGGCTGGAATTCTGTGCAGATTGTATCTTTCAAGAGTGGGGATAAAACTGTGAGCTTCAGGGGGCTGTTTGCCCCTGGGGCCCTCCTAGACTGGATACTGGATCTCCTCTGGGGTTGATTCTAGGGACTGACTAAGAACCAGCGTCCTATGAATAGAGCCTCTATGCTACATGCCCCTGCAAGGTCTTCAGCTATGCACTCATAGACTGCTCAGGTCTTTAAAGCGGAGTTTAGTAAAAGTCAGCAGCTACAAAAAGTGTAGCTGCTGACTTTTAATAAACAAACACTGACCTTCCTGCGGTCCAGTGATGCAGCCGCCCGAAGCCTCCCTCCTCTACCCTGCCTCTCCGCGGTGCAGACATTACAAGTGTGGGCACTTCACATCCGGGTGCGCATTGCGCATGCACATGTCGAGCTGCGCTCTCTAATTGGCCAGGCAATCTTCAGGGACCTGTAACGTATCCCAGAAGATTGCAGAGAGCACCCCCCCAAAGATTGCTGTGACTTTGGGTTGCCCATAGGTAGCGCTTTTTTTCTTCGGGACACCTTGCTGCAACCTTTTTGCATATAAAGGATACAGTAAATGACACAATGACCTAGAAATATGTAGCACCCTCCTAGCACAGGTTGCTAGGCAGATTTATTTCTGGGCTCCCTCTGTAATGAAGGGAGCAGTGATTGATTGGTCTGGCCTGTTCAGGGTCTCGCAGGCTGGGAGTTTGATTCCTTCTCTGTGCCTCTGGGAGAAGCTTCCAGAGTTTAGGGAGGGAAATTCCAATCAACCAGCCTGAATATTTATCGGCAGGGCTTTTTTTCAGCGGGAACGTGGGGGGCGGGGAATGCAGTTCCGGTGTTCTGTCAATTTCCCCAACCCATCAGAAACTCCAACCACGTCACTTCTGGTTTATTTAAACCCTTAGGAATTGGAGATTTTGACAAATCGGTGGTTGGACACATCACCGACAACTGAATAGAGTCCGGTACAGGAGGGTTGAGCTGTTTTGACAGCACAGTAACTAACAAGGAGAAAGTTGTCTCCGCCTCGGTTCCATATAATTTACATCCTGCTTATTACCACAAATGATACTTGGTTCTGTATTCTCTAAAAGGGGTGGCCCTGGGAGCTGGGTATGAAGTGGAACCAAGGAACGGTGCTCGGAGGTGGGTGGGGTCGGAAATAAGGGGTGGCTTGGAAAGGGGGATTTCCTGCACCTATTCTCTGAGAAAAAAAGCCCTGTTTATCGGGCACCTGCCTATCCCTGGAGGGGCAGTGTCCAGTAGGGGGATGGAATGTGGATAAATAGTCGGAGACACTGGAGAGTAGGGTTCCTTCTCCCCAGGAGGGTTGCTATTGCCAGGCAGCCCATGGACTGAACGACTGCTCTAGCAGGTCTAGGAAGGTCCAGGAATAAACGCCCAGATGGACTTAGCTTAGAACTGACTGTAGAACCACACCACAAGAGATCCAGTCCTGAGAGGTGCCATCTCCATCACGATATGGATCGGGAGGCAGCTGTCCCGGGAGACGTGTGAGTAGTGACCTGACGCTAATCCCTCAGACCAGGGCTTTTTTTCAGCTGGAATGTGGCGGAACGGCATTCCACCACCTACTGGCAGCCCTCTCCTCTTCAGGCTGTCACTCGACACAGAAAAAGGAAGTTTTCTATTCAACTTCCTCCACACTACTGTAGCGGTACCCCTGTAGAGGCTGCTGGTAATTGTAGTCCGTCTGTCACCCTGCCCAGCCAGGCACACGATTTCAGTCACTTTTAGACAGAAAACAGTCCATACACTTTGTTTTGTATTTTTATTGAGGGGATTAAACTTGGATGGGGATAGGGTAGTTACGAGATGCCCAGTTGATTGTAGAAATTTTTAGGGACTGTGAAAACTATATACACCTCCGGTATATACAACTCCTCTCTTCTGTCCAGCACAACACTTGCTTGCAGACTATCTCTCCTTAACACCACCAGCCAGTGCTGTGTCTTGGCCTAGGCCGACAAAGCCTAGGACAATTAATTGAGAAAGTAGCCAGTTTCAGAAGGTTTATCAAACTAGCGGCTCCTACAAGGGTGCTACAGTTCTTATAATTCAAGTATGTGTAACCCTTTGTATATTAATAACAAAACCAAGAATACACCGCTGAACCCGCAGGATCGCGCTCCATTTTACCAACGCAGTGCATAGCCAAGCACTTTTCCTGTGGTCAATGTTCATGAATAATTCAAACACACAATGACTCTTCCATATGCTGCTGCATTGAAGATACATGTTGCTCACAAGATGGCAGAGTCTTACAAGTTTTAGCCTATGTAGTCTTATGCCGCGTACACACGAGCGGAATTTCCGACAGAAAGAGTCCGATGGGAGCTTTTCATTGTATATTTCGACCGTGTGTATGCCCCATCTGACTTTTTCTGTCGAAAATTCAGACAGACTTAGATAGAGAACATGTTCTATAGTTTTCCGACAGAACCAATTCCTATCGGGAAAACCGCTCGTCTGTATGCTGTTCCGACCCACCAAAAACGACGCATGCTCTGAAGCAAGTACGAGACGGAAGCTATTGGCTACTGGCTATTGAACTTGCGTTTTATAGTCCCGTCATACGTGTTTTACGCCACTGCGTTCTGGACGGTCGGAATAGGGTGTGACCGTGTGTATGCAAGATAGCTTGAGCGGAATTCCGTCGGAAAAACCTTCAGAGTTTATTCCGACGGCATAACCGGTCGTGTGTACATGCACTAGTCATAGCTGTGACGAAGACCGCTTAGACTAAGAGGAGTAAGGACTGTCCTTTCTATATTATTCCCTTGTTAATGCTCAGTATTCAATGCTCTTTCATTATGATCATTTCTCTTACTATAGAATTTTTTTGTGCGCTTCCAATAAAGGTTTACAAAAGTGTACGAGCTCGCTATTATCCCATCTATACAAGCATAACAGCCACGTGTTCCCTATGTAAGTCTGCTGACATTATGCCAACGAGCAAGTTCCCGTAATAAAAACTGTGAAGAATCACTTCAATTACCCAATCATCTGCAGATGAAATGAGAAAACACGGATTTTCTTTTCACACGACTGGGTAATTGAAGGGAATCATCGCACATTTTATTATGTGAACGTTCTCAAACCCTTCAGTAAATCAGCCTCAATATGTCAAGGAAGAGTTGCAGAAGACATTGTCTATTTTAAACTTGACGTAGAACAGAGATATATAATCACAATATAATATGCTGTATACAGTAATATGTTGGTCATCAATGGTTTCAGCCATTTTCCCTTACTCGGCAACAATATGTGAAGAGAAGAAATGGAAAGCAAAAAAGATAGCCAGAGTTTTGCACTACTTGGTAGATTTTGGCTCCTCCAGATTAGTGGTTTGGGCCAACTTGGGCCCTCATATATGGCAGCCTTCCTAGTTGAATGTACCCGATTCACAAACCCCAAGTCTTCTCCGCCCATTGGCCATTATATGAAGAGAAAAAACAGAAAGTGAGGATGATAGGAAGAGTATTATACTCCTTGGTAGACTTTGGTTCATCTAGATTAGTGGTTTTAGTCAAGTTGGGTCATGTACATATGGCAGCCTCCCTAGTTGAATGTACCTGTTTCCCAGACCCCAAGCCTTCTTAGTCCATTGACCATTGTGTGAAGAGAAAAAAAAACAGAAAGTGAAGAAGAGGGGAAGAGTATTTTGACTTCTCCAGATTAGTTGTTTAGGTCAAGTTGGTTCCTCACATAAGGCAACCTCCATGGTTTAATGTACTTGATTTAAACACTCCAAGTCTTCTTAGCCCATTGGCATATGAAGAGAAAAAAACAGAAATTGAGGAAGACAGGAAGAGTATTACACTCCTTGATATACTTTGGCTCCTCCAGATTAGTGGTTTGGGCCAAGTTGGGTGCTTACATATGGCAGCCTTCATAATTGAATGTGCCTGATTCACAAACCCCAAGTCTTCGTAGCCCATTGGCCATTATGTGAAGAAAAAAGTCAGAAAGTAAGGAAGATGGGAAGAGTATTACACTCCTTGGTAGACTTTGGCTTCTCCAGATTAGTGGTGTGGGTCAAGTTGGGTCCTTACATATGGCAGCCTTCCTAGTTGAATGTAACTAATTCACAGACCCCGAGTCTTCTTAGCCCATTGGCCATTGTGTGAACAGAAAAAACAAAAAGTGAGCAAGATGGGAAGAGTATTTTGGCTTCTCTAGATTAGTTGGTTAGGTCAAGTTGGTTCCTCACATAAGGCAACCTCAATGGTTGAATGTATTTGATTCACAGACGCCAAGTCTTTCTAGCCCATTGGCCATTATGTGAAGAGAAAAAAACAGAAAGTGAGGAAGATGGGAAGAGTGTCGCACTCCTTGGTAGACTTTGGCTCCTTCAGATTAGTGGTTTGGACCAAGCTTGGTCCTCACATATGGCAACCTTCCTGTTTGAATGTACCTGATTCACAGACCCCAGGTCTTCTTAGCCCATTGGCCGTTAAATGAAGAGAAGTAATGGAAAACAAGGAAGATTGACAGCTGTGAAGCCAGAACTGCTCAGAGCTGGGCTCTTCCAGGTTCACACTGCGCAGCCCCCACTGTCAGCCAGGGAGAGGGAAAGAAGCTGCAGCACCGGCTGCATGGGACATTTTTTTTTTAAGTCACATTTTGTTCGATTTTTTCAGATATAAACATCAACATAAAACAAATAATGTCAATGTATGTAAGCTCGTATTTTGACAAAAGTAGGTACCTTGGTTGAGATAATATCTCCATAAATACTGCAGGTCAGAGATGGCTGATGGCGAGAAAGAAAAAACTCTGTTACTGATGATAGGCGCCAGAAAAATATCTTTGCCAGCACCTTTCTATCGACATTGAGAAGGCTAATGGGGCGCCAATTCTCAATTATCAAAGGATCTTTACCTTTTGAAAGAAGAATCACAGCAGAGTGCCTCATGGAAGGAGAAAGCACCCCCTCAGCAAGGCAACTGTTAAAAACCTCTACCAAATGTGGGGCCAGAATAGACTTAAAGGCTTTGTAAAACTCAGCCGTCAAACCATCTGTTCCAGGTGACTTTTTGATGGCAAGCTGTTCAATTGCCCTCATCACCTCTTCAACTGTGATCTCCTCTGTCAAATTCATCAATGGGACATCTTCATCATTTAGACCTGGAGTAGAGTCCAAAAAGCTTTCCATCCTGTCACTGTCAAGCTCTTTCCTCCCCAGAAGGTCAGCATAAAAGGAACTCATGACCTCCAGGATCCCTGACCTGGACTTTGTCAAGGAACCTGTACTATCCTTAAGGTCAACAATCGTTTTAACAGCTACACCTTGTTGGCAGTTCTGGTAAGGGTCAGGCGAGTTGTACTTCCCATAGCCCCTCTCCAGAACCAAAGAGTTATGCCGGTCATATTGACACTTCCTGAGAAGGAGTTTCACTTCGGAGATTGCCCCAGGATCTCCTCCTCTCAAGACAATAATATCCATCTTCCTCTGTAAACGTTTGTAGGTCATGTATTTATTAAATTATTTTCTATTTGCTAGGCCCCTGAAGAATCCAGAGATCCTCTTTTTGGTCAGCTCCCACCACTCAGCCTTGCTGCTACAAAAGTGCCTGAAAGAATTCCTCAAAGGATTGTCTAACATGTTCTTCCTTGAGTAGAGTCTAATTCAATCTCCAGATGCCTTTGCCCCTCTGAGTGGCGTCTGAAGCATTCAGGACCACAGATAGCATATCTGATACAGTGATCAGAGAACTCTACTGCCTGTACCACTAGGGGTGAGAAAGCAGAGGTCTCCTTAAAGAAAAAAACCTATCTATCCTACTCTGACTATTACCTCGATGAAAGGTGAACCCGGTGTCATCCGGGAGGTGCTTAATGTGCACATCCACAAGACCAGCATCCCTAACCATACTATTTTAAAAAACGCTATCATATCCCAGCCTGTCCTTGAAGTCCTTCCTGTCCTTGGGCCTAGTTATTAAAGTCACCTCCAAAGACCACTTGCCGGGATGTAAAAAGAAATGGCTTGATCCTTGTAACAAGGCATTTCCTGTCCCACTTCATGTGCGGCCCATAAACATTAATTAGGCGCAGGTCCTGCCCTCCCACAAGGACGTCTAAGACCATACGTCTCCCAATCTCCACCTCAGTAACCCGCCGGACAGTTACCATGCCAGTTTTAAACAACACCGCCACACCGCCTTAAGGCTTGGCCGCAAGAGACCAGTAAGATGGACAATACCTCCACACTTTCTTGGCCATATGACTATCTGCCAAGGAGGTGAGCCTGGTCTCTTGCAAAAATAAAATTTCAGCATCTAATTGGCTGAACAAAAAGAAGGCCATAGAATGAGCTCTTACTGACAATGCTAGCGACATTTATTGTCACCACTTTTAACGGAGGGGGAACCGCCATTTGGGTTTTTGGGTGGATTGCTTCTTAGATCCCCTCTGCTGCTCATCACCAGAAGCCTCTCTCTTTCTTGAGGCCGCTTCCAACTCCATTTCTGAATCTGAACTTTGCTCTGAAGAAGCCCCAGATGAGAAAATATCTAACTTAGAGGACCTATGACGATTGGAGACAGGCACTGGAGCTTCCTGACCCCGTTCCGTCCTTACCGCCTGCTTCTTCCGCTTCCACACCTTCCTTCTCTCCTCCAGGTACTGCTGGTCAGCTTCAGAGATGCCCTCATCCCTTGCTTTATTCTTCGAAGTCTTCAGAGAAGACTTCTTTATAGAGGAAGAAGCAGAACCCCTTTTGATACTCTCTACCACTCCTGGTGGGGGGGCTTTCTATATGTCAGACTTAGGAGGGGTGGACTCCTGGGGGGTAACTGACTTGGGGGGCACAGACTTGGAAGGTTCTGACACAAGAGGAGAGGGTACAGTTGGCTGGGGTGACACAGAGACAGATACAGAAGGAATACTTACAGACACAGCAGTGGTGGCCACAGGAATTGGAGAGGGATCTTGAACAGGACTAGGGGAGTCGGTCAACCCAGAGGAGGATGGTACACCAGGGGCCTCACCCTCCAACCTGTCCAGCCTTGACAAGTCACATCTTGACATCTATTACCTCCTTCTCCATTTTGTGCCAGGCTTCAGGACATCTGCTATAGGGGTGGCCAAGGCGCAGAAACAAGTTGCACCTGATCATCTCGGTGCAGTCCTTGGCCATATGACCCTGACCCCGACACACTGAACATATCAAGGTTGAACAGGAGGAGCTCAAATGCCCCTTTTCTCCACAGCGGTGACACATCTTCGGCTGACCAGAGTAGAAAATAGTCATCCTATCCCTCCCTATAAAAGCTGAGGAGGGCAGGTGACAGACAACATTCCCATCCCTGGCCAACCTGACTGTTACCGACCAAACCCCAGTCCAGATGTTACGTTTATCAAGGATTTTATTGGGCTTAGTCAAAACCTCACCATAATTCCTTAACCAGACCTCTAAATATCTAGCAGGAAACCTCTCATTAGTGAGAATAATTGTGATCTTTTTCACTGTTGACCCTTGTGAAACTGCAACTGGGGCCAGGCCTTCCGATTCGGGTCTTGACCTGCACAGAGCCTCCCAGAAGAGGTCAAGACCCCCTGGCCTGGTGAAGCTAATAATATATTCCTGTGTCACAGCTACATGTATTAGGGCATAGAGGTCTTTTGCCCCAAAACCCATCTCCAAAATCATGTCCACCACCGCAAGCCATGCTGTAGGGATTGCACCACCTTCCCATTTAAGAATGACTACATTTCGTCTCAGACCCCCAGCAGAAGCCAGAGACCCAAGACCAGATCCTGGGGTGCTCAAAGTGGTAGCTTGTAGGGGGAAAACCTGCTTGGAAGTGGAGTTACCAGGAGCACAGCATACCACCTCAGCAAATGTAGGCTTATCAGGGCCAAGGCCCCACACTGATGTAACATTAGTCTGTATATTATAATTAATTGCTTGGACTGAGCTGGGACGATTGTCCATCACACTTGTGCTGGGACGATTGCTATCAGTCACACGCACATTCAATTTCCCATCAGGAATAGTCACAGTTTCTGCTGCAATACCAGCTGTCTCCTGAAGCTGCGCTGTAAAGTCTTCAGCAGCTGTGGGGCAAACAGCTTTGGACTCAGCTAAAAGAGGGTTAATTGGTTGGGCCGTCAATTGTAGTTCCTTTGCAGGAATGTCATTTTTTGAATGCAACTTTTGCTACACTGCAGCTTTAGCAGGTACAGCATTGCTACACATGGGATTAGCAACTTGATTGTCACTGGGCACACTTTCAGCATTACTTATGGTGTTAGATGGCACAAAAACAAGGTGCAAACCATTCATAAGACTGAAGAATAGAAAAGCCAGATTAGACTTTGCCAAAAAACATCCAAAAAAGCCAGACCAGTTCTGGAAAAGCATTCTTTGGACGAATGAAAATAAGATTAATCTGTACCAGAATGATGGGAAGACAAGTGTGGAGAAGGGTTTGAACAGCTCATGATCCAAAGCACACAACATCATCTGTGGTCACATGGTGGAGCTTGCAGTGTGATGAGATGGACATGCATGGCTTCCAGTGGCACTGGGTCATTGGTGTTTATTGATGATTTGACAGAAGACAGAGCAAGCCGGATGAATTCTGCAATGTTTAGAGATATACTGTCGGCCCAGATTCAGGCAATGATTGGACAGTGCTTCACAGTACAGATGGACAATGATCCAAAACACACTGCAAAAGCAACCCAGGAGCTTTTGAAGGAAAAGAAGTGGAATATCCTGCAATGGCCGAGTCATTCACCTGATCTCACCCCAATTGAGCATTTCACTTCCTGAAGGCAAAACTAAAGGCAGAAAGAGCCACAAACAAAGAGCAACTGAAGACATCTGCAGTTAGAGCCGGGCAAAGTATCAGAGAGGAGGAAAGCCAGTCTTGGTGATGTCCATGGGTTCCAGACTTCAGGCACTCATTGCCAGTAAAGGATTCTCAACAAAATATTAACATTTTATTTATGATTATATTCATTTGTCCAATTACATTTGAGCCCCTGAAAATGGGGGGGACTGTCTATAAAAATGGTTTCATTTCCTAAAATGTGTACTTCAACCCCTTGAATTAAAGCTAAAAGTCTGCACTTCAAATTCATTTGGATTGTTTCGTTTTAATCTTATTCTGATGGCATACAGAGCCAAAAGTATGAGAAATGTGCCTGTATCCAAATATATATGGACCTAACTGTGTGTGTGTGTGTGTGTGTGTGTGTGTGTGTGTATATATATATATTAATATATATAGACCTAACTGTATATAAGACTTGTACTTTCACAGGAAGTCAGACATACGTCTTGTACTGCAAAACTTGGCCCAGTCTGCATATTTAATAAATAAAATGAAGTGCACCCCATATACAGATATGTTTGATAACTCTAAGCAGAATTTTAATAATAATAATATTCCTTACATCAGAATTGTCCTAGCACCATCATTTAGACACATTTACACCATTTTCTACCAGCAACACTTTCTCTGGTGTTTTCAGCCTCCCACACCAACCTGTGACATCCTGAGTACGCGGTGTGATTATGCAACATGACATGCTGACAGTCAATTTATAGTGACAGTTGCAACCTCCAAATACAAAGATGATTTTAATGGCCCTAAACAAGCAGAATACTCAGAAAGGTGAAAATGTGAAAGTGAGGATTAACAAAACATGGTTATATTTATATATATATATATATATATATATATATATATATATATATATATATAAAATAATGTTTTATTTCATTTATATATATATATATATATATATATATATATATATATATATATATATATATATATACTGTGTATATATATATATATATATATATATATATATATATATATATATATATACGGTATATATATATATATATATATGTGTATATAATCTGACAAAAGTGAGTACACCCCTCACATTTTTTGCAAATATTTTATTATATCTTTTCATGTGACAACACTGAAGAAATGACACTTCGCTACAATGTAAAGTAGTGAGTGTACAGCTTGTATAACAGTGTCAATTTGCTGTCCCCTCAAAATAACTCAACACACAGCCATTACTGTCTAAACCGCTGGCAACAAAAGTGAGTGCACCCCTAAGTGAAAATGTCCAAATTGGGCCCAAAGTGTCAATATTTTGTGTGGCCACCATTATTTTCCACCACTGCCTTAACCCTCTTGGGCATGGAGTTCACCAGAGCTTCACAGGTTGCCACTGGAGTCCTCTTCCACTCCTCCATGACGACATCACGGAGCTGGTGGATGTTAGAGACCTTGCGCTCCTCCACCTTCCGTTTGAGGATGCCCCACAGATGATCAATAGGGTTTAGGTCTGGAGACATGCTTGGCCAGTCCATCACCTTTACCCTCAGCTTCTTTAGTAAGGCATTGGTGGTCTTAGAGGTGTGTTTGGGGCCATTATCATGTTGGAATACTGCCCTGCGGCCCAGTCTCTGAAGGGAGGGGATCATGCTCTGCTTCAGTATGTCACAGCACATGTTGGCATTCATGGTTACCTCAATGAACTGTAGCTCCCCAGTGCCGACAGCACTCATGCAGCCCCAGACCATGACACTCCCACCACCATGCTTGACTGTAGACAAGACACACTTGTCTTTGTACTCCTCACCTGAGGAGGAGTCGCCTAGGGGGAGAGAAGTTGTCACCTAGGGGGAGACGAGGAGTCGCCTAGGGGGAGACGAGGAGTCGCCTAGGGGGAGACGAGGAGTCGCCTAGGTGGTGAGATGACGAGAGCAGGAAGTGAGAGCTGGGTACCTGTCAAAACTAGGTACCGCCCCCCCCCCCCCCCCCCCAAAAAAAAAAATTACATGCCAAATGTGGCATGTAAAGGGGCAAATGGGGGGTGCTTAAATCGGAAGTTTGGGTGCAACTCCGCTTTAACTGCTTGTGCTATATACTCCTGCATGGTCTTCTAAATTCCAAAAAGACATCCCCTGGACTGTTTGATTGAGCCAGAGTGAGTGAAGTCTTGCCTTGTGCCTGGCTGCCTCTGCACTAGTCTTGGAAAAGAACCAGCAAATTGCAGTGGCTCCTACGGGGGGGTAGTACTACATGAGTTTTTGAGTACATTGCTATTTATAATTTCTTTGAAACTTGAACTGTAGATTTACAGTCAGCATGGCTCTGCATAATATGATTACCATGACATCGAATTATGGTGACCACATGGGTTTGTTTACAACAAACCAGCAGAATTCAGCTGTCACAGTGACAGGCCCAACAATAGGCTCCAGCTGTCATAGGTTATACATTATTATCAATGTGTTAGCTCCTATTATTATTATTATTATTATACTGTATTGCAGGATTTATAAAGCACCAACAACAGAAGGGCAGAGAGTACAGTTACAATATAATTCATGTCTAGGGTAGCTCAGAGTTACCCATGCTACTGTTACTTAGCCCCCTATACCTCCAACCCCCCTGTCCCATTAAACACATGACACTGGTTGGAGTTAAATGGCCGTCCGGCCTTTGATTAAACAACAAAATTAATAAATAACAATTTTAACAGTAAGGGCCCTTTAACACTGAGGCGGGGGCGGCGTTGGTGGTAAAGCGCCGCTTTACTGTCGGTATTCGGCCACTAGCAGGGCGGTTTTACCCCCCGCTAGCGGCCGAGGAAGGGTTAAAAACCACCGTAAAGTGCCTCTGCAGAGGCGCTTTGCCGGCGGTATAGCCGCGCCGTCCCATTGATTTCAATGGGCAGGAGCGGTAAAGGAGCGGTATACACACCGCTCCTTCACCGCTCTGAAGATGCTGCTAGCAGGACTTTTTTTACCGTCCTGCTAGCGCACTGCTCGGGGCTTTCACACTGGAATCAAAGCAGCGGCACTTTTGGGTTGGTTTGCAGGCGCTATTATTAGCGCAATAGCGCCTGCAAACCGCTCCAGTGTGAAAGGACCCTAAGGCTACTTTCACACCGATGCACTTTACAGGCGCTATAGCGCCTGTAAAGCGCCTCTCCTCTCACTCCAGTGTGAAAGCCCGAGTGCTTTCACACTGGAGTAATGCACTGGCAGGACGCTCAAAAAAGTCCTGCAAGCAGCATCTTTGAGGCGGTGTATACACCTAAAGAGCCCCTGCAAATTAAAATCAATGGGCAGCGCCGCCAAAGCGCTGGCAAAATGCTGCTGCAGCTGCACTTTGCCGGCGCTTTTAACCCTTTTTCGGCAGTTAGTGGGGGTTAAAAACGCCCCGCTAGCGACCAAAAAATGACGGTAAAGCGCCGCTAAAAATAGCAACGCTTTCCCGCCGCACCCCCCTGCCCCAGTGTGAAAGTGCCCTAACATAAACCAAAGCTAGATGTCCCCAGCTGCAAGAACACGGACTCGGGGACATTAACAATTGCCCCACAGATCTTACAGGTCTACCACTACCTGGTCCCTCCCACACCCAAACAGAGGACACCATACCAATGATGGTTCTCCACTTGTATCTCACCGACCGATTTCTTAACCCCCATTCAATGGGTCCCAACAGCCATCTCCACGCCTACACCCGGAAAATCAACTTACCCTATCCCAGGGAGGGAGGGCGGGACGTTCCTCTGATGTCTTCCCAACGTCGACCGCTATGGTACCAGCCCTTCCTCCAGTCTTTTCTCCTACACTCCTCCCCATCACCCCGTCTGCTCACCAATCCCATAAGTAAGAAACTACCACCTATCTCTTTGGCACATTAACCCTCAACTGTATGGTTCCCCTTCCACCCTGTCATGCCAGCCCAGCGCTTTATTCGTTCCTCCTAGCTACGGGCCTTCCTATACAGGAGGAATCAGAGGGCCCTGTCCGTTAGAGCTTACAATCTAAGCTTCTAGTAAAAACATGAGCAGGCAATTTATAATAGAAGCCATATATGCTTGCAAACCTCATTTCAGTATTGCATACCGATGCTGCTAAATTTGCCCAGAGGTCATCTTCAAAAACCTCTGGTTAAAGAAAGGGTTAAGCATCCAGCTTATGTGGATAACATTAAGTCAAACCATGGTGCTTAGAGAGCAGATATAGCTGCATCTACGTACAGTAAGGCTCTCAATCGCTGTTCATCATCCTAGGTGACAGCTTAACATTTTACTCTTCAAACACGAACAGGAAACCCTCCAGCAAGCTCTTCAGAAAACGTCCTTGTGTCTTCCAAGCTTCAATTTTGGTTTCAGCGGCCCAATTACTGATCCTAATTGACATCCTGTACAAGACGAGGCACGTTTCCACACTCCAACTAAATAATTGCATTTCATACTAAAGGACAAAATAGTATCTCTAAACACAGACATCGAATGAGTCATTGGACATAGGAGAAGACGCCTGCTGGATTCTGGGGACTTTTTTACTCATTAAATAAATGTCCTGCCATGGAAAAGTTCCAGAGCTGTAGCTGATGGGCCTCTTCATGGAATCTTATTTCCCTCATTACAGGAATAGTTGTGTATACTGAAGAGTTCATCGGTCGCTCCAACATCTTCCAGCGATTGACATTTAGCTGAGAACGAGCGATTGATTAATACTGTTCATGGTCTCTACACAGTACATCTGTTTAAAAAAAAACACGTGTTCCAGTTCTAGATTTATTCATTTTGTTATCACTTAACCGCTTCAGCCCCAGAAGATTTTACCACCCTTCCTGACCAGAGCACTTTTTTCGATTCGGCACTGCGTCGCTTTAACTGAAAATTATGCGGTCGTGCGACGTTGCACTCAAACAAAATTGACGTCCTTTTTTTCCCCAAAAATAGAGCTTTCTTTTGGTGGTATTTGATCACCTCTGCGGTTTTTATTTTTTGCGCTATAAACAAAGAAAGAGCGCAAATTTTTGCTATAATAAATATCCCCCAAAAATATATATACATTTTTTTTTCCTCAGTTTAGGCCGATATGTATTCTTCTACATATTTTTGCTAAAAAAAAAATCGCAATAAGCGTATATTGATTGGTTTGTGCAAAAGTTATCGCATATACAGCAATCAGTGCTATAAAAATACACTGATTACTGTATAAATGACACTGGCAGGGAAGGGATTAAACACTAGGGGGCGATGAAGGGGTTAAATAAACAAAAAAAGACAACAATTTTGAAAAAAAAAACAATATTTTTTACTTTCTGCGATAATACATATCCAATAAAAAAATTGAAAAAATCTAATTTCTTCATAAATTTAGGCCAGTATGTATTTTGCTACATGTTTTTGGTAAAAAAAATCCCAATAAGCGTATATTGATTGGTTTGCGCAAAAGTTATAGCGTCTATGTAGCACCCTGATGTTTAGGCAGGGTTGCTATCAAATTTAGTTGCCAGTTGATAGTTGCCTTGACCAATTGAGATCAATTGATTTCTCAGTAATTCTGGAATTGCTGCACTTCTCTCTTCTGTCACTAGGTGGCATTGTAGCTGGTGACATTAGATAAGACAAGGGCATAGCAAGGACAGATTAGGAATAAATGGGGTGTCTCAGCCAATGGGCAGGGATTTTCCTGGGTCCCTTGGCCTTCTGGGAGAGCCTATTTATTTGGTTGGAGTCAGGTGATCGGGGGTTCTGTGCCACCTGGACAGCTGTCTGGGTGGACGTGTGTTGTATTGTCCGGGCTACTAGGCCAGAAACCTAAGGCCTATCCCGGGGACATCTGGCTGCTAGGCTGTCCGAGGGCCTATCCAGATGCAGGAGAAGCAGCGTAGGGTTGGGACTGCGGGCTTATAGTCCAACCAGAAGTAACGGTTCCACCAGCCGGAGAACCAGTCATGGTCAGAGGTAGAGGGGAAGCTGTCACCACTAAGGGGCCATCCACCTTGCTAAAAGAGACCACTGTGAGTAAGCTGAGGCCAGTACCAGAGCAGATTTCTCGCCAGCCGGGGACGGTAAAGAAGTGGGAAAACTTCAGCAATTGCCAAGTCAGGGACCCAGCGGGACAGCAGAGGTGACGCTTGCGGAGTATCAGTGAGTGCCAAGCCAGGGACCTAACGTGTCAGCAGGGTGAAGCTTGAAGAATATCTGTGAGTGCCAAGCCAGGGACCTAACGTGTCAGCAGGGTGAAGCTTGAGGAGTATCTGTGAGTGCCAAGCCAGGGACCTAACGTGTCAGCAGGGTGAAGCTTGAAGAATATCTGTGAGTGCCAAGCCAGCCGGGGCCAGATTTCTCGCCAGCCGGGGACGGTAAAGAAGTGGGAAAACTTCAGCAATTGCCAAGTCAGGGACCCAGCGGGACAGCAAAGGTGACGCTTGCGGAGCATCAGTGAGTGCCAAGCCAGGGACCTAACGTGTCAGCAGGGTGAAGCTTGAAGAATATCTGTGAGTGCCCGGCTGGCACCACTAAGGGGCCGTCCACCTTGCTAGAAGAGACCACTGTGAGTAAGCTGAGGCCAGTACCAGAGCAGATTTCTCGCCAGCCGGGGACGGTAAAGAAGTGGGAAAACTTCAGCAATTGCCAAGTCAGGGACCCAGCGGGACAGCAGAGGTGACGCTTGCGGAGCATCAGTGAGTGCCAAGCCAGGGACCTAACGTGTCAGCAGGGTGAAGCTTGAAGAATATCTGTGAGTGCCAAGCCAGGGACCTAACGTGTCAGCAGGGTGAAGCTTGAAGAATATCTGTGAGTGCCAAGCCAGGGACCTAACGTGTCAGCGGGGGTGAAGCTTGAAGAGTATCTGTGAGTGCCAAGCCAGGGACCTAACGTGTCACCATGTGTAATGGTTTTGCACAGAGCAGCCTGGATCCTCCTCTTCTCCGGTCCCCTGCCGGCGCTCTGGGTCCCTCCTCACTGCTGAGTGCCCCATAGCAAGGCACTTGCTTGGGGGCACTCGTGCATGCTCACTCCAGAGCCCCGCTCTCTGTGTCCATAAAACACAGAAAGAAAGGCTCAGACCCACCCCCTGCTCCCTCCTCACTGGCTGTGATTGACAGCAGCAGGAGCCAGTGGCTCCTGCTGCTGCATCTCAGCCAATGAGGAGGGAGAGACTTGGGAGAGCCACAAAACTCTCGTGCACATTACTGGATCGAGATCGGGCTTAGGTAAGTATATAGGGGGGCAAAGAATGCATGAAGGTAAAAAAAACCTTCAGCATTTAGAACCACTTCAAATGTATTTTACTTAGCACCAGCATATTGTAAAAGCCTGAATCTAATTTTATGTTAGCCTCTTGAAACCCACTGCACAGCATCACTGAGAATGGGAAGGGAAGGGCCAGCATTCTAAGTCAGTGGTCTCCATACTGCGGCCTGCATCCCAGATGCAGTCCTATGCATGCCTTACAGTATATGTGAACATTCACCTTGTAAAACAAACCATTCAGTTTAAAATAAAATTGAAAGGCAAAACATTTGTGTAATGATGTAAAAAAAACATTGTAAATACCTTTATTTCCCCATTTTTATAAGTGATCACATCCCCTCTGTTCTCAACTGCATAAGGAGCTCAGAGAGCTGGAGAAAGAGAGACACCATGCTTAGTGTGCTCAGTTTTTAATAGGAAAGCAGAGGGCAGGATCAGCAGGGATTTCACGCAAAGGAAGCAATACAAAGAGAACAGGATACTTCATGCAAGTACCAGGCACATATCAGGAACATGAAATGTTGGGTTTACATATTCTTTAATCTGGCCCCTGGGGTATAATTCCTCCCACTGACACCAATGACGTGAAGCCATTCTTCCCACTGACTCCAACGATGAGGTACTATTCCTTTAAATGACACCAACAGTGGGGCAAAATTCCTCCCACTGACACCAATGAGGGGACACTATTCCTCCCACTGACACCAACAATTGGACATAATTCCATTGGTCAGCAGACTGGCTGGTGATTTGAACTATGGAATGTTCTGTTTTTGTCTTTCATGTGTTTGCCCTTCCATGTGCTCCTTGCTGTGAAGGCCAGTTATAGGTGGGGGCAGGGGCCATGTTTTTTGTTACTGGTGTAAATATGGTCTGGGGACACACTGGGCACCTTTGCTGCCACTGTGCTCTTGCTGGGTGTCCAGTGTGCTCCTGTTCCTTTAAGGGGGATTGGGCTGCCTCCAGGCCCACCTGCCCCTCATCTATCCATTTAATGCATGTGCTTTCATTGTGGAGCCACTTATAAATTCAGTAGTGTTAGGACTGCAAGCATACACAGGGTGCCGTGAACAATGGCATCCCTAGGGGGGGCCAGAGGGGGCCCTGACCTGCCCAACATTATGCCGTGCCCCACCATGTGCCCCCGCTCCAATTTAAAAAATTATTTTTTTTTTTTTTACAAAAAGGCAATGTCTTTTTGTGTGCATTCGTTGCGGATGCACCACATCTTACTCGGGCCGCTGCTGGAGTAATACAGTCTCTATTGAGAGGGAGAGCGTCCCCAGTCAGCTCCTGCGGGTGATTCCTCCCCCCTCCCTCTGCTTACTGACACTGCATAATGCGAGAGCTCACCACGGCCACCCGATCTGCTCCTTCCCCTGCATCCTCATTGGCAGGGAGAAGAGCGAGTTGCAGGAAGGACTCCACCAGGACTCTCAGTTAATGAAAAAAACAGACAGATTTCTCCCATCCTTAGGACAGGAGAACCAGTCTGTAAATTCCAAGAGATGCCAGACCAGGGCTGTCAATAGCAGGGGCAGGACAGCAAAAAAAGGAGGCTGGGGAGCCCCACAGTGGCAGAACACCAGGGCCCGGTGGCAAGACAACCTTTGCAACCCTGAAAGTTCTCCCACTGCTTTGGACCCTTATATTTTCTTGGAATGCTGGTGACATATATCTCTTGTTTTCTGCCACCCTGGGGGGGGGCTCAATACAGTAGGGAGGGAGCTCACTGCAGAACATGTGAAAGGGCTCGTTGTGGGATCCTAGTAAAGGGCCCCAGGAGATATATATATATATATTTTGCATTTTATAGTTGCCCTCCTACTTTTGTCCCTGTCCTCCCATGTGCCCCCCTAAATATGAAAGCTGGAGACGCCACTGGCCGTGAAGAGGCCTTGCAGCTTTCGCATGTGTTTGCAAATGCGTGCTAACTAAACCCTTGTTTTTAACAGACTGTTGGACAGGTTACTTTGGTTGGTCAGCAGACTGGTTGGTGAGTTGAGCTATGGAATGTTCTGTTTTTGTCTTTCATAATTCCACCTACTCACACCAACAATGGGACATAATCCCCCCCACTTATATAAATGATGGAACATTATTCCTCCCACTGACACCAATGAGGGGACACTATTCTTCCCACTGACACCACCGATTCGGCACCATTCCTTCCACTAACAACAATGATGGGGCACTATTCCTCCCACTGATACCAGTGATGGGGCACTATTCCTCCCACAGACACCAGCAATAGGACAAAATGTCTCACATTGACACCAACAATGGGGCGTTATTCCTCCCACTGACAACAACGGGACATAATCCCCCCCCATTGATATAAACAATGGAGCATTATTCCTTCCACTGACACCAACAATAAGCCAAAATGTCTGACATTGACACCAACAATGGGGCATTATTCCTCCCACTGACACCAACAATGGGGCATTATTCCTCCCACTGACAATGGGACATAATCCCCCCCCCATGATATAAACAATGGAACACTATTCCTTCCACTGCCACCAACTAGGCATGTGCATTTCGTTTCGTTCCGAATCGAAATTCGGACAAATTTTTCATTATTCGGAAATTCGGATGCATCCGAATTTCCGAATTACAAAAGTAAAGAATTTAAACGAATCCGAAAAAAAACCGAACGAATTCGAAAACATATTCGAATCGAATTCGAAAACATATTCGAATCGAATTGGAAAACATATTCGAATCGAATTGGAAAACATATTCGAATCGAATTGGAAAACATATTCGAATCAAATTCGAAAACATAATCGAATCAAATTCGAAAACATAATCGAATTCGAATCGAATTCGAAAACATATTCGAATCGAATTCGAAAACATATTCGAATTGAATTCAAAAAAAATAGAAAACGTTTTTCTAAAAAAAACAATAAGATAGAATATAAAATAATAAAGCAATAGAATATATATATATATATATATATATATATATATATATATATATATATTTTTTTTTATTCTCTTCTATTGTTTTTTTATGCTTTTCTTTTCTATTATTTTATATTCTATAATAGTCTTTTCAAATTCATTCTATACAAAATTCGAATTTCGGAACATGGCTTCTGAAGTTTAAATTTCGTATAGAATGAATTCGAATTTGATTAGAACAGAAAATAATAGAGAAGATTAGACTAGAAAAACAATAGAACAGAATAGAAGAAAATATAATATATATATATTATATTTTCTTCTATTCTGTTCTATTGTTTTTCCAGTCTATTCTTTTCTATTACTTTCTTTTCTATTCTAATCTTTTATATTCAAATTTGATTTCGGTCTATATGAAATTCGAATTTTGGAAGATGTTTTATATATATATATATATATATAAATATTTTTTTTCTATTCTGTTTCATTGTTTTTCTATGCTATTCTTTTCTATTCTATTCTAAACTTTTCTATTCGAATTTGAATTCATTCTATACGAAATTCGAATTTCGGAAGATGGCTTCTGAAAGTGGAATTTCGTATTGAATGAATTCGAATTTGAATAGAAAAGATTAGAATAGAAAATAATAGACTAGACAAACAATAGAACAGAACAGAACAGAATAAAATATAATATATATATTTTATTCTATTCTGTTCTATTTTTTCTATGCTGGTCTATTGTTTTTCTATTCTTTTCTAATATTTTCTATTTTATTCTAATCTTTTCTATTTGAATGCGAAATCATTCTATACGAAATTTGAATTTCAGAAAATGGTTATACAGAAACAGAATGAAATAGAATGAAATCGAATTCTAATAGAAAAGACTAGAAAAGAAAAACAATAGAACAGAATAGAAAAAAATTATATATATATATATATATATATATATATATATATATATATATATATATATATAAAACCATCTTCCGAAATTGGAATTTGGTACAGAATGAATTCAAATAGAAAAGATTAGAATAGAACAGGAAATAATATAAAAGAATAGCATAGAAAAACAATAGAACAGAATAAAAAAAATATAAAATATTCTATTCTAATCTTTTCTATTCAAATTCATTCTGTACCAAATTCCAATTTCGGAAGATGGTTTTATATATATATATATATATATATATATATATATATATATATATATATATAAAATATTTCTTTCTATTCTGTTCTACTGTTCTATTGTTTTTCTATTCTATTCTTTTCTATTAGAATTTGATTTCATTCTATTTCTATATAACCATTTTCCGAAACTCGAATTTTGTATAGAATGAATTTGAATTCAAATAGAAAAGATCAGAATATAATAGGAAATAATAGAAAAACAAAAGAACAGAATAAAAAAAATATAATTTATATATATATATATATATATATATATATATATATATATATATATATTAGGGTTGTCCCGATACCGATACTAGTATCGGTATCGGCACCGATACCGAGCATTTGCCCAAGTACTTGTACTCGGGCAAATGCTCCCGATGCTTCCCCCGATACCTTGACAGTCAGCGGTGATCGGCGCGTGGGGGAGTTACAAGCTTCTCCCCCCGCGGCTTTCAGCTGCTTTAGTGACATACAGCGGTGATCGGTGCTTGGAACTCCCCCACACACATCACCGCTGACTGTCACCTCATCCCCCTTAGTCCCCCTCCGTTCCAATGTCCCCCTCCGCTGTCCTGCTCCGTTGCATTGTCCCCCTCCGCTGTCCCCCTCCGCTGTCCTCCGCCGCTGCATTGTCCCCCTCCGCTGTCCTCCTCCGTTGCATTGTCCCCCTCCGCTGTCCTGCTCCGTTGCATTGTCCCCCTCCGCTGTCCCCCTCCGCTGTCCTCCTCCGCTGTCCTCCGCCGCTGCATTGTCCCCCTCCGCTGTCCTCCTCCGCTGCATTGTCCCCCTCCACTGTCCTGCTCCGCTGCATTGTCCCCCTCCGCTGTCCTCCGCTGTCCTCCTCCGCTGCATTGTCCTCCGCTGTCCTCCGCTGTCCTCCTCCGCTGCATTGTCCTCCGCTGTCCTCCTCCGCTGCATTGTCCCCCTCCGCTGTCCTCCTCCGTTGCATTGTCCCCCTCCGCTGTCCTGCTCCGCTGCATTGTCCCCCTCCGCTGTCCTCCGCTGTCCTCCTCCGCTGTATTGTCCCCCTCCACTGTCCTGCTCCGCTGCATTGTCCCCCTCCGCTGTCCTCCGCTGTCCTCCTCCGCTGCATTGTCCTCCGCTGTCCTCCGCTGTCCTCCTCCGCTGCATTGTCCTCCGCTGTCCTCCTCCGCTGCATTGTCCCCCTCCGCTGTCCTCCTCCGTTGCATTGTCCCCCTCCGCTGTCCTGCTCCGCTGCATTGTCCCCCTCCGCTGTCCTCCGCTGTCCTCCTCTGCTGCATTGTCCTCCGCTGTCCTCCGCTGTCCTCCTCCGCTGCATTGTCCCCCTCCGCTGTCCTGCTCCGCTGTCCTCCGCTGCATTGTCCTCCGCTGTCCTCCTCCGCTGCATTGTCCCCCTCCGCTGTCCTGCTCCGCTGCATTGTCCCCCTCCGCTGTCCTCCGCTGTCCTCCTCTGCTGCATTGTCCTCCGCTGTCCTCCTCCGCTGCATTGTCCCCCTCCGCTGTCCTGCTCCGCTGTCCTCCGCTGCATTGTCCTCCGCTGTCCTCCTCCGCTGCATTGTCCCCCTCCGCTGTCCTGCTCCGCTGCATTGTCCCCCTCCGCTGTCCTCCGCTGTCCTCCGCTGTCCTCCTCCGCTGCATTGTCCCCCTCCACTGTCCTGCTCCGCTGCATTGTCCCCCTCCGCTGTCCTCCGCTGTCCTCCGCTGTCCTCCTCCGCTGCATTGTCCTCTGCTGTCCTCCGCTGTCCTCCTCCGCTGCATTGTCCTCCGCTGTCCTGCTCCGCTGCATTGTCCCCCTCCGCTGTCCTCCGCTGTCCTCCTCCACACTGCATTGTCCCCCTCCGCTGTCCTGCTCCGCTGCATTGTCCCCCTCCGCTGTCCTCCGCTGTCCTCCGCTGTCCTCCTCCGCTGCATTGTCCTCCGCTGTCCTCCTCCGCTGCATTGTCCCCCTCCGCTGTCCTGCTCCGCTGCATTGTCGTCCTCCGCTGTCCTCCGCTGTCCTCCGCTGTCCTCCTCCGCTGCATTGTCCCCCTCCGCTGTCCTCCTCCACTGCATTGTCCCCCTCCGCTGTCCTCCTCCGCTGCATTGTCCCCCTCCGCTGTCCTGCTCCGTTGCATTGTCCCCCTCCGCTGTCCTCCGCTGTCCTCCTCCACTGCATTGTCCCCCTCCGCTGTCCTTCTTCTTTGCTGTGTCCCCCTCCGCTGTCCCCATCCGTTCCGGCTTTCCGCTGTCCCCCTCTCTCTTCCTCTGTCCCCTCCGTTCTGCTGTCTCTCTCCACTGTGTGAATGGACAGAGTCAGCTGACTCTGTCCATTCACATAACTGAAACATTGTAATCTCCTGTGATTACGATGTGTCAGTTTATGGATGGAGAGGAGCCGCTGTCTTCTCTCCATTCATTTTCAGTGCAGCTGAGGCTGCAGAGAAAGGGACTGGGGAATCTCTATCCTCTGTCTCTTTCTCTGTCTCAAGGGGGAGATATCAGAGGTCTGTTAAGACCCCTGATATCTCACCAAAGCCCCCCAACAGGGCTGATTAAAAAAAAAACGCACACACACAAGGTGCAATAAAGAATAAAAAAAAAAAAATTGTAAAAAATAATAAATGTAAATGAAAAAAAAAAACATAAAAAAAACCCACACACACAGGCACCGTTCACTCACCCCCACCCCCCCACCCCCCCTAAAAAAAAAAAAAAAAAAAAAACACTGTCACGTGACATTAAAAAAAAGTATCGGTAATCGGTATCGGCGAGTACTTGAAAAAAAGTATCGGTACTTGTACTCGGTTCTAAAAAAGTGGTATCAGGACAACCCTAATATATATATATATATATATATATATATATATATATATATATATATATATATATATATATATATATATACATATATATAAAACCATCTTCCGAAATTCGAATTTCGTATAAAATTAATTTGAATTTGAATAGAAAAGATTAAAATAGAGTAGAAAGAATAGACTAGAAAAACAATAGAACAGAATAGAATAAGATATAATATATATATTGTATTTTATTCAGATCTGTTCTATTGTTTTTCTAGTCTATTCTTTTCTATTATATTCTATTCAAATTCGAATTCATTCTATACAAAATTTGAATTTCAGAAGCCATCTTCCGAAATTCGAATTTCATATAGAATGAATTCAAATTCGAATAGAAAAGTTTAGAATAGAATAAAAAAGAATAGCATAGAAAAACAATGAAACAGAATAGAAAAAAATATAATATATATTATATTTTATTCTCTTCTGTTCTATTGTTTTTCTAGTCTATTCTATTTCTATTATTTTCTATTCTAACCTTTTCTATTCAAATTCGAATTCATTCTATACGAAATTCTAATTTTAGAAGCCATCTTCCGAAATTCTAATTTAGCATAGAATTAATTCAAATTCGAATAGAAAAGTTTAGAATAGAATAGAAAAGAATAGCATTGAAAAACAATGGAACAGAATAGAAAAAAAATATAATATATATATATATATAACCATCTTCCAAAATTGGAATTTGGTACAGAATGAATTCGAAAAGAAAAGATTAGAATACAATATATTATATTTTTTTCTATTCTGTTCTATTGTTTTTCTATGCTATTCTTTTATACTTTCTATTCTATGCTAATCTTTTCTATTGGAATTCGATTTCATTCTATACGAATTTCAAATTTCGCAAAATGGTTATATATAGTTTACTTTTTCAAATTCAGTTAATGTTTTTTTCGAATGCGGTAGAATTTTTTCTAATTTTATCGTTTTTTTCGAACGTGGTAGAATTTTTTCGAATTTGACAGTTTTTTTCCAATGTGGTAGAATTTTTTCGAATTTGACAGTTTTTTTCCAATGTGGTAGAATTTTTTCGAATTTGAGTTTTTTTCCAATGTGGTAGAATTTTTTCGAATTTGATAGTTTTTTTTCGAATGTGGTAGAATTTTTTTGAATTTGACAGTTTTTTTCGAATGTGGTAGAATTTTTTCGAATTTGATAGTTTTTTTCGAATGTGGTAGAATTTTTTCGAATTTGATAGTTTTTTTTCGAATGTGGTAGAATTTTTTCGAATTTGATAGTTTTTTTTCGAATGTGGTAAAAATTTTTTCGAATTTGATAGTTTTTTTTCGAATACGGTCGAATTTTTTCGAATGCGGTCAAATTTTTTCGAATGCGGTCGAATTTTTTCGAATTCGAATACGAAACAAAACGAATTCCGAAAACGAATGTAACGAATGCAACGAATTTAACTAAACGAATTTAGTTAAATAACGAATCGAAACGAAACGAAACTAAACGAATTTTTTCATCCTGCACATGTCTACCACCAACTATGGGACATTATTCCTCTCACTGACACCAATAATTGGGCATTGTTCCTCTTACTGACACTTTTAAATTATAGATGTACCCGCGCTATGGTTATATGATCTGTGCACTTACTGAGTGTGTCAGTGCATGAACCATGAGAGAAATAAAGTGATGAAAATAAAATAAAAAACAGTAACAAATATATGAAGCTGCTGCTATAGTAAACGGTCAGCTGACCCTATGAACTACAGTAGTACTTTGGATTACGAGCATAATTCATTCCAGAAGAATGCTTGTAATCCAAAGCACTTGTATATCAAAGCAAATTTCCCCATATGAATCAATGGAAACTCAGATAATTAGTTCCAGTGTCACTGCTAGTGTATGCAGTACCGCATGTGTCCAGAGGTTGGGGAGGGGGCGCCGGAAGATGCTCGGAGACCACTCAGAGACGCTCGGAGACACTCGGAGATGCTTGGAGAGACTCAGAGACACTCGATGATGCTCGGAGACACTCGGAAACACTCCAATCCCGAGTGTCTCCGAGCAGCTCCAAGTGTCTCCGATGCCCGCACACCTCTGACCACATGCGGTACTGCACACTCCAGAGGCTTTAATCCTGCTCGTCTTGTGAGACAACGCTCGCAAATCGAGTCAGGATTTTTTTTTTTTAAATGCTCGTATTGCAAAACGCTCGTAAACCGCGTTACTCGCAATCCGAGGTTTTACTGTAACAAAATCAAACTTAGTGCTGCTTCTTTATAATAACTTGTATGTGCTCAATTATACACATGTAAATATAAAGTGCCGGTGCATTAAATAGTTCATCGGTGCAAACAAAGTGCCAGTATTGATGATCTTGTCCTGTGATAATCCAAGGTGCCACTCCGTGCTCCCCTCCTGAAATCCACACTCACCAACAGTATGATTCAAACAAGCATGGTTTGTATCCTCTAGCAAATTGGATGACTGTGACTCCTTCCTTCTCCTTTGTTTGTAGGGCACTCAGCATAGTGGTAGTGTGTCATTGTCAGGGCTGGGCTCAGCCCTTCCTTCTCAGAGCTGGCCGCACAGATGTCGGCTAATTGCCAGCTCCTATCTCTCCACAGTTACTCAGCTGTTGATGATATCCTGCTCATCAGTCCTGCCTACTTAAGCCGTCCAGCCCAGATGATCTCTGCCTTTGCCTTAGTCAACATCACAGAGACTCTCCTGCGTTCCTGTTAAAAGACTTGCTTGGCTGACATCCCTTCTGGCTCTAGATCCTGCTTGCTGTTTTACTACGCTCATCTCTGGCTCCCTGACGTTTGGCTTGTCTGACTATCTGTTCCCGGTTCCTGAACTCTGGCTATGTTTTGACTATGTTTGTTCTATTTACTTTATTATTAAACAAGTGTGATTTAACTGTACTTCTGTCTCGATTTCATGGTTTCTGACAGTTATCCAATAAAAAAAAGGTTTTCCATAGCGTAATACTGTTTACTTTATTGAACAATTTAAAATCCATTGCAGTTACAAGAAAGTGGAAAATTCAAGCATATGTATGGACTGGAATCGCCACCGCGGCGTGCGTTCCAATTACCGGATATGACGTCACTAACTCGTCCCTGCTTGACGCGTTTCACCCTTCCCACTGAGCCTCTTCAGAAGCCCAGTGGGAGGGGTGAAACGCATCAAGCTGTGGCAATTCCAGTCCATACATATGTTTGAATTTTCCACTTTCTTGCAAATGGATGTCATAATTGTTTTCTGTGAGGGCTAGAGGTGAAGATTTAATTTTGGTTGTTTATGATCAGGATTTTGTGTTGTTTTTATAGTATGATGGTATTGTTTTGGTTATTATCTAGGGTGGTGTTAGAGAAAGTGGTGTATTATTTGTATTTGGTAGTTATTCTAATCTGTGTTATTTATTCTATGTTGTATTTTAATTGTATGGATGTTTTATTTGTAGTGTAGTTTTAATTTCGTTATTTGGTGTTAATACCTGTTTTTGATAATTTTGTTGTGATTTTGCATCTTGTTTAATCTATTGTTGTGATCTTGTGTTGTCTTTGTTAAGTGTGTCCGGGTCGTAACAATTTCCCAATTTCCCATTGGGATTAATGAAGTATTCTGTATAACCATCTTCTGAAATAGGAATTTCAAATAGAATAAAATGAATTCAAATAGAATAGAAAAGAGAAGACTAGAACAAAAAACAATAGAATAAAAAAGAAAGAACATAACCTTTTTCGGAAATTTGAAAAGAATAAATTAAAATTCAAATAGAATAGAATAGAAAAGTAAATAAAAGAATAGAATAGAAAAAAAACAATAGAATAGAATTGAGCCATCTACCGGAATTCGAATTTCGAATACAATAAATTTGAATTCCAATAGAATAGAAAAAAAATGAATAGAAAATAAAACAATAGAATATAAATAATATAACCATCTTCAGAAATTCGAAATTTTAAATAGAATAAATGTGATTTTGAATGGAATTCGAATCTGAATTGATTAAAATGTTTCGAATTACGTCTAATTGAGTTCAATTCGACCGAATTCAGAAAATTTTAATCGATTTGAACTTGAATAAACAAAACAAATTCAGAAAACGAATTAAACAAATTTAACTATACAAATTTATGTAAATAATGAATAGAAATGAAACAAAACAAACTTTTTCGTTCTGCACAAACATGTCTATTGTCTAGGTAGGGAGAAGTTCCTCTTCAGTTTTGCAATGATATGGCTACTTACAGACTGAGGCGGGCGGGTGTCGGCGGTAAAGCTTTATCGTCGTTTTAGCGGCTGAAAAGGGGTTAAAACCGCTCGCAAAGCGCCGCTACAGCGGTGCTTTGCCGGCGGGTTTGTGGCGCTGCCCCATTGTTTTCCATGGGAAGGGGTGCTTTAGGAGCGGTGCATACACCGCTCCTATAGCGCTGCAAAGATGCGGCTTGCAGCACTTTTTTGACTGTCCTGCAAACGCCCAGCTCCAGTGTGAAAGCCCTCAGGCTTTTACACTGGAGACACAGAGAGGTGCTTTACAGGCGCTATACAGGCACTATTTTTAGCGCTGTAGCACCTGTAAAGCACCTCAGTGTTAAAGTAGCCTAAGGGTCCTTTCACACTGGGTCGGGGGCGTTGGCGGTGGTAAAGCGCCGCTATTATAAGCGGCGCTTTACCGTCGGTATGCGGCCGCTAGCGGGGCGGTTTTACCCCCCTGCTAGCGGCCGAGAAAGGGTTAAAACCACCGAAAAGCGCCTCTGCAGAGGCTCTTTGCCGGCGGTATAGCCGCGCCGTCCCATTGATTTCAATGGGCAGGAGCGGTGGAGGAGCGGTATACACTCCGCTCCTTCACCGCTCAGAAGATGCTGCTGGCAGGACTTTTTTTACCGTCCTGCCAGCGCATCGCTGCAGTGTGAAAGCCCTCGGGGCTTTCACACTGGAATGAAAGCAGCGGCACTTTCGGGTCCGTTTGCAGGCGCTATTATTAGCGCAATAGCGCCTGCAATCCGCCCCAGTGTGAAAGGGCTCTAAATGTTCATGATGCAGCCATATTTTCTCATTACGTATGCCGGCTCGGCTTCAGCCCAGGGGGTCTTTGGTGGCGCGATTACCCCTCACCGTCTGAAGACTGCTGAGAGCAACCTTTCCTAGACCTATAACATTCATAGTCAAATGGAAGTTACATTTAGTTTGTAATCTACAGCTCTATAAAAATGGGGTCATTTGCATCCAGCTGCGTCTGGAATGTGTGACTATCTTGTTGTATTTAAAAAACAGATGTTTACGTATGACTAACAAATGGTAATCAGCGCCGGGGCGGCTCGCAAACCTTTGAAGCAAAAACCGAAGAGCTTAACTTTAGGGCTCCTCACAAAGATTTGTAAACACCGACACATGAAATAAAATGACACTCATCTCTACACTCATTTTTTCCAATGACAGGACTGTTTCCGTGAAGAATTTCTATGAGCGCAAAGAAGAATATTGCAACAATAAAATCGACTCTCCTTAGGTGTAAATGCTAATGGAATGCTTTTGGGGCCCTTTCACACTTGTGCGACTTGTCCTGCGATTTGGGACTGCAAAGTCGCATGAAAAGTTGTACCCCAATGATTTCCAATGCGTGCCGTTCATATCTGTGTGACTTGGAAGTAGTCCCTGCATTACTTTGGTCCGACTTTGATGCGACTTGAGGTCCGTAGACCTCAAGATTACACAGGCATTGCTTCAAGTCACGTCAAAGTCACGCGACTGTCAGGTCGTACAAGTGTGAAAGGGGCTTTAGGGGTTGATTTACTAAAACTGAAAAGTGCCAAATCTGGTGCAGCTGTGCAGAGAAACCAATCAGCTTCCAGTTTGTTTGTCTTTTTTTGGCAAAGCTTAACACTTAAGGACCAGGCCTATTTTTCAGACTCTGTGTTTACAAGTTAAAATAATTTTTTTTTGCTAGAAAATTACTTAGAACCCCCAAACATTATATATTTTTTTTTCAAACACCCTAGAGAATAAAATGGCGGTCGTTGCAATACTTTATGTCATACTGTATTTGCGCAGCGGTCTTACAAGCGCAATTTTTTTTGGAAAAAATACACTTTTTTTACTTAAAAAATAAGACAACAGTAAAGTTAGCTCCATTTTTTTTTTAATATTGTGAAAGATAATGTTACACCGAGTAAATTGATACCCAACATGTCATGCTTCAAAATTGCGCCCGCCCGTGGAATGGCGACAAACTTTTACAATTAAAAGTCTCCATAGTCATAGTAGGTGAGGTTGAAAAAAGACACAAGTCCATCAAGTCCAACCTTAAATCCATGTGTGTGATTATGTGTCAGTATTACATTGTATATCCCTGTATGTTGCGGTCATTCAGGTGATTATCTAATAGTTTCTTGAAGCTATCAATGCTCCCCGCTGAGACCCCCGCCTGTGGAAGGGAATTCCACATCCTCGCCGCTCTTACAGTAAAGAACCCTCTACCTAGTTTAAGGTTAAACCTCTTTCCTTCTAATTTTAATGAGTGGCCGCGAGTCTTGTTAAACTCTCTTCTGCGAAAAAGTTTTATTTCTATTGTAGGGTCACCAGTACAGTATTTGTATATTGAAATCATATCCCCTCTCAAGCGTCTCTTCTCCAGAGAGAATAAGTTCAGTGCTCGCAACCTTTCCTCATAACTAATATTCTCCAGACCCTTTATTAGCTTTGTTGCCCTTCTTTGTACTCGCTCCATTTCCAGTACATCCTTCCTGAGGACTGGTGCCCAGAACTGGACAGCATACTCCAGGTGCGGCCGGACCAGAGTCTTGTAGAGTGGGAGAATTATCATTTTATCTCTGGAGTTGATCCCCTTTTTAATGCCAATATTCTGTTTGCTTTGTTAGCAGCAGCTTGGCATTGCCTGCCATTGCTGAGCCTATCATCTACTAGGACCCCCAGGTCCTTTTCCATCCTAGATTCCCCCAGAGGTTCTCCCCCCCAGTGTTTAGATTGCATTCATATTTTTGCCACCCAAATGCATTATTTTACATTTTTCTACATTGAACCTCATTTGCCATGTAGTTTTCCACCCCATTCATTTGTTCAGGTCTTTTTGCAAGGTTTCCACATCCTGCGGAGAAGTTATTGCCCTGCTTAGCTTAGTATCATCTGTAAATACAGAGATTGAACTGTTTATCCCATCCTCCAGGTCGTTTATGAACAAATTAAATAGGATTGGTCCCAGCACAGAACCCTGGGGAACCCCATTATCCACCCCTGACCATTCTGAGTACTCCCCATTTATCACCACCCTCTGAACTCACCCATGTAGCCAGTTTTCAATCCATGTACTCACCCTATGATCCATGCCAACGGACCTTATCTTGTACAGTAAACGTTTATGGGGAACTGTGTCAAATGCTTTTGCAAAATCCAGATACACCACGTCTACGGGCCTTCCTTTATCTAGATGGCAACTCACCTCCTCATAGAAGGTTAATAGATTGGTTTGGCAAGAACGATTCTTCATGAATCCATGCTAATTACTGCTAATGATACCGTTCTTATTACTAAAATCTTGTATATAGTCCCTTATCATCCCCTCCAAGAGTTTACATACTATTGATGTTAGACTAACTGGTCTGTAATTCCCAGGGATGTATTTTGGGCCCTTTTTAAATATTGGTGCTACATTGGCTTTTCTCCAATCAGCTGGTACCATTCCAGTCAGAAGACTGTCTATAAAAATTAGGAACAACGGTCTGACAATCACTTGACTGAGTTCCCTAAGTACCCTCGGATGCAAGCCATCTGGTCCCGGTGATTTATTAATGTTAAGTTTCTCAAGTCTAATTTTAATTCTGTCCTCTGTTAACCATGGAGGTGCTTCCTTTGTTGTGTCATGAGGATAAATACTGCAGTTTTGGTTACTGAAGCCCCCCGATTCACTTGTGAAGACTTGTGAAGACTGAGGAGAAGAATAAATTCAATACCTTCGCCATCTCCCCATCCTTTGTAACCAGATGTCCTTCCTCATTCTTTATGGGGCCAATATGGTCTGTCCTTTTTTTGCTCTCCTCCGCTATGTGTATTTCATCTTCTATCTTAGCTGTCCTAATTGCACCCTTACATTTCTTGTTGCATTCTTTATAAAGTCTGAATGCTGATGATGATCCCTCAACCTCGTATTTTTTGAAGGCCTTCTCCTTTGCTTTCATATGCATTTTTACATTGGAGTTAAGCCATTCAGGTCTTTTGTTCGCTCTTTTAAATTTATTACCCAATGGGATACATTGGCTAATGCCCTTATTTAATATGCTCTTAAAGCAAACCCATCTCTCCTCCATGTTCTTTGTTCCTAAGAGTTTATCCCAATTTATGTTTTTTAGCAAGGTTTGTAGTTTTTGGCTCTTTTGAAATTCAGTGTCTTTGTATTCCCTTTATGTTTCCTATTTGTGTGATTTATACTGAAACTAATTGACCAGTGATAGTCGACGTTTAAACATTTCTACAGCTTACCAGTTTTGAGTTACAGAGGAGGTCTGGGGCTAGAATTATTGCTCTCGCACTAGCGATCGCGGTGATACCTCACATGTGTGATTTGAGCACCATTTTACGTATGCGTATGCGTTCGCTTCTGCACACAAGCTCGGCAGGACGGGGCGCTTTAAATTTTTTCTTATTTATTTAACTTACTATTTTTACACTGTCCTTTTAAAAAAAAAAATTTGGGTTACTTTTATTCCTATTACAAGAATGTAAACATCCCTTGTAATAGAAAAAAGCATGACAGGACCTCTTAAATGTGAGATCTGGGGGTCAAAAAGACCTCAGATCTCATATATACACTAAAATGCAATAAAAAATAAATAAATGTCTTTTTTTTTTTTTTTTACAAAAAAAAAAAAAAATTCCCAGCATTGATGTGATGTTTGATGTCGCTTCCGCCCTTCAATGCTATCAAGCCGAGTGGGGGCCATCTTTCCCTCACTCGGCATTCAGGCTGTGAGGTGAGCAGACGCGATCGACTCCGCCACTACCGACGGCTCCAGTAAGCGTCCCTCTCCCGCCCCCGATAAAGGTGATTTTGCAGCGAATCCGCCCTTGAGACCACTTTTATCTGAAAGAGGACCTCCGGACATTTTTAGAAATACCGGAGTTATGGCAGCTAGTTGCTGCCATAACAAGGGTATTTAGCGTCAAAGTAGCGACGTATAACGACGGCGGGCAGTCCTTAAGTAGTTAAATCGGTGGCAAACTTTAGGAATAAAAAAAAAAGAATCCCCCCTGCAAGGAAATATCATAATGTGCTAGTATGCACCGCATTATAAAGACTTAATTTAAAACGAAGCCCTCCAGTGGCTTGCTGTCACCTCTGCAGAGGCTTCCATCTTCACCTGGTCTTCCTTCCGGATTTCGCAGACTCAGGCTGTCTAACTGGTCAAGCCGTGATGACGTCACTGGTCTGAGCCACGGCACACAGCTCTAAAGGAACAGCACGGTATGCTAGAATATCTCCTAAACGGTGCGTGTTTAGGAGATATTCAATGTAGCTAGGTTCTTGGGCCTGGAAAAAGGAAGAGGGTATCTATCCCTGTAATACAATACAAAAGGAACCCCGTAATGGGGTATGGAAGGTAATTGGGACTATACGATACTCAGGAAAAAATATATAGAAAATGAAAGTAAATTAAAGATAAAAAATTACAACATTTATTATATCAATCTATAAAAACCTAAAAAGTCACACAGTAATTTCAATACGATAAATACAAAGGGGTGAGCCCCATGCGTGTAAAATACAGCTGAACTAAGTGGATATGAAGACTCCAACACATTTTAACAGATTATCTTCTTCAGGGGATGATGATGTCCATTGGCAAACGATACTGCCAACATGTACTGTGACATACTGAAGCAGAGCATGATCCCCTCCCTTCGGAGACTGGGCCGCAGGGCGGTATTCCAACATGATAACGACCCCAAACACACCTCCAAGATGACCACTGCCTTGCTAAAGAAGCTGAGGGTAAAGGTGATGGACTGGCCAAGCATGTCTCCAGACCTAAACCCTATTGAGCATCTGTGGGGAATCCTCAAATGGAAGGTGGAGGAGCGCAAAGTCTCTAACATCCACCAGCCCTGTGATGTCCTCATGGAGGAGTGGAAGAGGACTTCAGTGACAACCTGTGAAGCTCTGGTGAACTCCATACCCAAGAGGGTTAAGGCAGTGCTGGAAAATAATGGTGGCCACACAAAATATTGACACTTTGGGCCCAATTCGGACATTTTCACTTAGGGGTGTACTCACTTTTGTTGCCAGCGGTTTAGCCATTAATAGCTGTGTGTTGAGTTATTTTGAAGGGACAGCAAATGTACACTGTTATACAAGCTGTACACTCACTACTTTACATTGTAGCAAAGTATCATTTCTTCAGTGTTGTCACATGAAAAGATATAAAAAATATTTACACAAATGTGAGGGGTGTACTCACTTTTGTGAGATACTGTAAATACCATAGATTGTGGACTCTATAACTTTCCTACAGACTAAATAATAAACACTGATTTGGGTTATTTTCACCAAAGAAATGTCGCAGAACACATTTTGACTTAAATTTATGAAGAAAGATTATTTATTTGCAACATTTTATAACAGAATCCAAGAAAAACGCATTTTTCGGTAATTTTTTTTGTTTATTTAGAAAAAATGTAAAAACTCAGTGGTGATGAAATACCACCAAAAGAAAGCTCTATTTATGTGAAAAGAATGATAAAAATTTCATAGGGGTGCAGTGTGCAATTGTCATTTAAAGTGCGACGGCGCTGAAAGCTGAAAATTGGCCTGGGCTGGAAGGGGGTGAAAATGCCCGGTATTGAAGTAGTTAATTCAGTTTCTTTCCCACGAGGAGGGACCACAGGATACCCATCATACCAGCAGGAATACTGTACAGCCAGTCATCTCAACCAAAAGGCTATAATGATGGAGGAGCACCCCTACTGGACACTGATAAGAACAGGAATAGGATTTATTGTGGATAAATCACCATGATTTTAGCACCACATCCCTTAATTTGAAAGTATGGTTACAGATTAGTTTTTTAGGTGCCATGCAGAAATAATCCAGAAGATTTCATTAAAAGAATTCAATATTTATTTTAGAATTTTACAACAGCATTTATGTAGATCCCCACATGTTTCTCCCTGAAACTGGGCTTCCTCAGGGGGTATTATCTGCTTAGGGTCAAGGCCTTCTAGTAAAGAGATAATATGTACTATAAGTGTCACATAGATTGGGGTCAGGTCAGCTACTATCAGGGGTATCAGGAGAACCCCAATTCTTAGGCCAGAGGTGGGCCACGCAGCAGGGCACTGCGACTGAAGGATAGAGAGCCAAGTGTTCTGAGAGACCTGAATGACACAGTCAAAGGACTGGTAAGAGGAGCAGCTGTGCTGCCAACACATAAGCCAGTTGGCTTGGAACTTTCGTTAATTCATGTTATGTGGAAGATTCCCCTGCGTGGGCAACTGATGTATAAGTGAACCTTCCTTCTTTTAAATAAAAGTGGGCTACCACGCCCTTAAAATACAGTTTTGGACTGGCGTAGTCACTGGAAATGCACCTACCGCTTGAGTCTGATCACCCCAATCTTACAATATATACATATATATATATATATATATATATATATTTAGTTTTCTTATATTATTATAGCTCAGTCCTGATCTGCCTCCTGTGGTCATCTGTCGTCCGTCGTTTTTGCTACTGTAAAAAATTTTAATTGTTGTGATATTTTATGTGACACTTATAGTACATATTCTCTCTTTACTAGAAGGCCTTGAACCCAATGCCCTGTACACACAATAGGATTTTCCGATGGAAAATGTGTGATAGGACCTTGTTGTCGGAAATTCCGACCGCGTGTAGGCTCCATCACACATTTTCCATAGGAATTTCCAAACACAAAGTTTGAGAGCTTGCTATAAAATTTCCAGACAACAAAATCCGTTGTCAGAAATTCCGATCATGTGTACACAAATCCGACGCACAAAGTGCCACACATGCTCAGAATAAATAAAGAGACGAAAGCTATTGGCTACTGCCCCGTTTATAGTCCCGACGTACGTGTTTTACGTCACCGCGTTCAGAACGATCGGATTTTCCGACAACTTTGTGTGACCGTGTGTATGCAAGACAAGTTTGAGCCAACATCCGTCGGAAAAAATCCATTGATTTTGTTGTCAGAATGTCCGATCAATGTCCGACCGTGTGTACGGGGCATATGCGGATAATATCCCCTGAGGAAGCCCAGTTTCAGGGTGAAACATGTCGGGATCTACATAAATGCCACTGTAAACATACCATATGAGCCATACTGTATATGTTTTTATGAGGATACAATACTTTCTTTCTTTAATTGTTTTCTAAAATAGATATTGAATTATTTTAATGAAATCTACTGGATTATTTCTGAATTGCACCTAAAAAGTCCCACTAAACTGCAACCATACTGATAAGAACAGATACTACACATCTTAGCTAAAAAGCTGAGCAGCAATAGGAAAGGACTAGATGATGGTGGACATCCTCAAGCCAGGAAATGAGGCGGCTCTTTGTGACTTGCTGCATCTTCTAATGCACATTATGAGAAGCTCACAGTGTGCAGTAATAATAGAGTAAGCAATTCCAGTACAGGAGAGGAGACAACTGTGGAAGATTAAAGGGAAGGCTGGAGGTCAGCTTTAGCCCCCCTTATAATACTGGTATCCACATGTGTGTGTACTCTAATTTTACTAGTTATTGAACTCTTCCTCTTTTCTTCTTTTGTCTCTTCTTCCAAATGATACATTTCCTTCCATGAGCAGAGACAGCGGTTACATTGTAGATTTCTGACTGTTCTCTGAAAACGCTGGTGACCAACAGATGAAATGTTATCAGATGTTATCTCAGCCCAGAGACAACAAAGAGAAGGAAATCAGCCATTAGATGTTCTTTCATCTGGAGGGGTCAAGGCAATTATTTTCTGAGCCACAAGTCAGAGAGCTCAACCCATAATCCCAAATGTAACCTCTCTGATCTGGCTGAACAGCGGGAAGGCTGCTGCTTGGGAGAGGACAATGGAAAAGGCCAACCGTCTTCAATTTTTAGAAGCTGTCTTCCTCTTTTTAATACATAGGTATCCGTTTTAAAGTCCATGTGCCCATTGTAATAAAACAAATCCATTTCTTATCTATCTTTAAAACCCCTGCAGATCCAAAAATACTTTAAAAAGGTAAAAATAAAATAAAAATTTGCCATGAGAGCAAAAAAAAAAAAAGAAAATCCTTTCCTAACACAAAAAGTCAAACACATAAAACCCTGGATTAAACCTAAACAAGTAAGAATGGACTTTAAAGGCACACAGATATGTTGTCTATAAAAGATAAAATTGTATTATATGGGTATATCTTTCGTAAAAAAATTGTTTGGGGAACTTCCTAAATAAAACCCTGGATTGTCATAGTACGATACATGTACTTCCTAAATGTAACTAGATTTTTTTTAACCACTTCAGCTCCGAATGGTTTACCCCCCTGTCTGACCGGGCCATTTTTTGCAAAACGGCACTGCGCTATTTTAACCGCCAATTACGCGGTGGTGCGACGCTGTACCCAAATAAAATGTATGTTCTTTTTTCCCCACAAATAGAACTTTCTTTTGGTAGTATTTAGTCACCTCTGGGGTTTTTATTTTTTGCGCTATTAACAGAAAAAGACTGACAATTTTGAAAAAAAAAAAAAATAAATACATTTTTTTTGTACTTTCTGCTATAAAAAAATACCCAATAAAAAAATTTTAAAAAATCGAATATCTTCATCAATTTAGGCCAATATGTATTCTGCTACATATTTTTGGTTAAAAAAAATCCCAATAAGCGTATATTGATTGGTTTGTGCAAAAGTTATATTGTCTACAAATGATGGGATTTCTTTTTATTTTTTATTTATTTATTTATTTTACTAGTAATAGTGGCGATCAGCGACTTATAGCGGGACTGCGATATTGCGGTGGACAATTCGGATACCCAACTTGCGCCACACAGTCAGGCACTAACTGACACCTTGACACTTTTTGGGGACCAGTGACACCAATACAGTGATCAGTGCTAAAAATATGCACCGTCACTGTACTAATGACACTGGCAGGGAAGGGGTTAAACATCAGGGAGTGTGCCTAACAAGTGCTTACTGACTGTGTGGGAGGTGCTTCTACTAAGGGAGGACACAGATCCTTGTTCCTGCTTAGCAGAAACACAGGAGCCATGTCTTCCCTGCTGACAGATCGCCGTTCTGCCTCTTCTACTATATATCTGAATGGGAAGATCATCATTGTATTCCAGTAGAAGATTTATGTCGTCGTCAGCATATGAGGACTGAGCTTGGTTACATATATTTCTTTATTGTTTCAAGTTTTTTACACAGGATATTCAGAGGGGAGAAATTCCCACTGACAGACTGTTTTTTCTAGCAATATTCTTTGAGGTGTTGAGTTGATACTACATAGGTGTTGACTAGAAAGTCCTTTTTCAACTTTGGGGCTGGTGTCATTATACCACTACATTTCACTATATTATGTTCACAATATTATTTTGAGTAATGAGTGGATGCTACATTGTTGCTGACTAAAAGGTTTTTTAGCAACATTGTGGCTGGTGTCACTATACCACTATATTTTACTATTTTACTATATTATATTCATAGGCGTGCGCAGGGGGTGTGCCAGGTGTGCCTGGGCACACCCTAATCACCCTAATACATTAGCATTATCGCTCTGTGTGCCTGAAGGGAGATTGGAAATATGTGCCATTAATGAAGTGCTACTGTACTTATCTTTCACTGTACCGGCTCTGCCATAAGAGTGTGTGTGTATCTGTATGCATGCATATAAATAAGTAAATAAATATATACATATACACACACACGTGTGTTTGAGTTTTGGGGTGCACACCCTAATGCAATAGGCTACGCACACCTATGATTATATTCACAATATTGTTTGGAGCACGTTAATTTAATACTCAGAGGAACTATAGTAATTTCTTTCAATAAGTTTTTTTCACATAAATAATTTTTGGATATTTATTATTCAATATCACACCTTTAGGGCACAAACCACTAAGGATTTACACACACTGTATAATATACATTGTGCTAGGATGCGCGCTTGTCACTATATATGTACTGTATTAGGGTCTTTTGTATTTTTTTGACTAACACTAGCAGCTGCACCTAATATTTTATTTAATTTGTCTGGTTAGCACAAAAGTTCTTTTTTCTTTTACGTTCTGCCTCTGTACCTTATAATCGGTGGGCGCCGGCAGACATTGAGTCTGCTGTACCCGCTGCTGAGCTCCTGCTGTGTATAATCACAGCAGGAGCGGGTCGCAGGCGGCGCGCATGCACGCCCCAGAGCTGGAAGTGTCAGATCTGTTACTAGGTAAGTGATCTTGCACAGAGTGGCCATCCTGCCACAGTAAATGTGCGGTGGGCAGTCAGCAACCGGTTAAAGAAATTCGCTGAGCTTTTGTTAACCACTTGCTAACTGCCCTATAGCAAATCTACTGCTACAGGGCGGCCACGCTGCGCGGGATCATATATATATGTGTGTGATCTTGAAGTTCCGGGTATCGGGCGTGAGTGTGCGCTGCTGGCAGCTCACCCCCGCGATAATTCTACACAGCTGGTGTCTTGTCGAATACAGTCCCCTATCCAAAAGTGTCCGCCCTGTACTGCGCAGGCGCAGTACGGAGGACAAACGAGACGCCGAAAGTCTCCGAAGTTCAACAGCTGATCGTCAGCTGTACACGGCGCCTGCGCATTTATTCTTACCCTATGTCCAGGATCATTCTCCACTATCCAAGTGGACATAGAGTTAGAATAAATAGTTGCCGAGCGCAGCGAGGCCGTGCCCGAAGCGTGGCGAGCGCAGCGAGCCCGCGAGGGGCCCTCTTACACAGCCATCGCTAACAAGTGCCCGAGCGCCATGTACAGCTGATGGTCAGCTGATCAACTTCGGACATTTTCGGCATCTCCTTCTCCTCCGTACTGCGCAGGCGCTGCGCCTGCGCAGTACGGGGCGGACACTATCTGATAGGAGGACACTATATGTCAGAACACCAGACCTAATCCCAATGTCTGCCAGCACCCACTGATCATTCTGTACACAGGCAGAACGACTGTGGCCTGCCTATGTAAACAAGGCAGATTGCCATTCTGTCAGTACAGAAGGCATGTGTCCTGTGTTCCTGTAAAGCAGAAGCACCGATCCATGCCCTCCACTAGTAAAAGCGCCTCCCCCACTACACTGAAACACTGGCCAGGCACACAGTTGACCCTTTGATCGCCCCTGATGTTAAGCCCTTCCCGGCCAGTGTCATTAGTACAATGATAGTACAACTTTTTTAGCACTGATCACTGTATTGGTGTCACTGGTCCCCAAAAAGTGTCAAGGTGTCAGTTAGTGCCTGACTGTGTGGCGCAAAATCGCAGTCCCACGATAAGTCACTGATCACTGCCATTACTAGTAAAAAAAAATTTAAATAAATAAAAATTACATAAATATATCCCATAGTTTTTAGATGCTATAAATTTCACGCACACCAATCAATATACAGGTATGCTTATTGGGATTTTTTTTTTTTTTGCCAAAACATGTAGCAGAATGCATATTGGCCCAATTTTATGAAAAAATACGATTTTTTACATTTTTTTTTTATTGGATAGGTCTTATAGCAGAAAATAAAAATATAGTTTGTTTTTTTCAAAATTTTCGGTCTTTCTTCATTCATAGCATGTTTTCATATTATCACCAAAACAGATATCAGTAAAGTGACCTAGTTTCTTTTCCTCCATCCATAGGCCCCGTTCACACCTGAGCGATTTTCTGCTTGAAGCTTGTAGCTCTAATACGCTCAACAAGCCAAATCTCATTCATCTCAATGGCCCTTGTTCACATCTGAGTGTTGCGAGCAAAACGTCTGAAGCTCAAAAAAAGTACATGAGCTTCTTTTTGGTAGCTTACAAGCTTTTTTGGCCCCACAGACTTCAAAAGAAATGCCTGACTTGAGCGTCTTACAAGTGTTTTACAAACGTTTTCTGCTTAAAAAGCTTTAAAAAAAAAAAAACGCCTAAAAAACACCAGTATATCGATACACTCAGGTGTGAATGGAGCCTTAAAAAAGCTCATAAAAAAGCTGCAAAAAAAGCTTTAAAAAAATGCCCAAAAAAATGCCAGTAAATCAATACTCTCAGGTGTAAATGGAGCCTAATGCCATGTACACACGGGACGAATCCGTCGGGCAATCCGACCGTGTGTGGGCTTCATCGGACCTGCAGCAGACTTTTTCGGTCGAAAAGCAGACGGACTTTAGATTTGGAACATGTTTCAAATCCCTCTGACGGACTCGAGTCCGGACGAAAAATCTGCTGGTCTGTATGCTAGTCCGACGGACGAAAACCGACGCTAGGGCAGCTATTGGCTACTGGCTATCAACTTCCTTATTTTAGTCCGGTGTACGTCATCACGCACGAATCCGTCGGACTTTGGTGTGATCGTGTGCAGGCAAGTCCGTTCGTTCAAAAGTCCGTCGGAAGTCCGTTAAAAGTCCGTCGAAAGTCCGTCGGAAAGACCGCCATACCTTTGATGCCAAAAAGTCCGCCCGTGTGTACACAGCATTAGGGTTGCCTATCTTCTATTTTCTTTTATCTACCTTTTGTTTTGTTTTGTTTTTTGTCTACCTTTTTTGTTATTTATTATTGTTATGTTTAACTGTGTGACTGTTATTTTCAGCGTTGATCTGCTCACATTAATGAAAATAACAGCACAGTTAAGTTTTATGAAGTTCATAAAACTTTAATAAATTAAGTCTATAGAGCAGTGCATACGCCAATAAAATATTTTATAGCTGGAGTTTTCAGTGCCCATCTGTTCCCAGATGGTATTGCTCTTTCTTATTTTACTGACATGAAACCAAAGTATCAAGAATGTCCTGAGGAAGCTGAAACTCAGCGAAACGCGTAGACAGTAGCTGATGTGTCTAGATTACGTTTTTAATATTTTTTGTATGGATCTATGTTTTATATCTAATTTAAAATTTTGTATACAATAACATTTATTTTATGTAAAGTGCTATGTTGTGGGAATCTATGTATATAACACTGGGAAGGTAAATTTAAGGTCCCATTTACCCGTGTTGGGGATTTTTTTCGGTCTACTGCAAAACACATTAACACATGCCATAAAATGCTTTACCGCATGTAGATTAATGCACCGAAATGAAAGACTTGAGTGTGAAAAGACCCCGAATATCCATACTGCAGCCTGTATGTGTTTTTCGTTCCAGCTGCCTGTCTTAGTAACGCGCCATTCTATTGAAATGACATCTAACAGGCCCAGTTCTATCCCATCCCAGAGGTGCTTTTACGGCCCTGCTCCATACTTTTCCACTTTCACGCAACGTGAAAGATGAAATTATCCATGGCAGTAAGATTTACTTAATAAATTCCATGTCGCTCTGAAATGTATTAGCTCGGCCTTTACAGTCACCGGCGCGCGCTCATCGTAAACCGAGGTAGAAACACGAACATCGCAGAGAGACACAACACAGCCGCCCTGCAGACACCACAATAAACTTCTGCAACTTTGACCTCTTACACAGGCGTAAAATGAGGCAAGGCTCACGTGTGGTAAATGCCAGCGATGTGAGAAGGGCGCATTCATTTCACCATTACTGTAAAGCCCGTCCTAGGTTGGAGCTGAACGGTTTTCATCAGTTTCATTTCCCCCTCAGGGTTGTCCTGGAACCAGACGATGTTTGGAAGGAGAATGCAAAGAATCTGAAAGCTCTAAACAGAATGGAGCACTTGATGGCAAAAAGTCATGCATGAGAAGTTTAAAGGTTACAAGAAAGCCAAGGGCAGTTTTTTTTTATAATCATCTGCACCTTTTCTAAAAGGAAGCCTCCAGGATTTCTACCATGCTGCTATCTTTTCTTTGGAAGCCACTTTCATACATACAGCAGCCTCTTGAGTTTTCACATTATTCTTACAAGAGCTTTACCAAAAGTAATGCAAAATCTCGTTCTTCATTGCAGATAAATAATACATTTCAAACAGAAGCAATGTGCCATCATTGAGGCTGGATGCACCTTTCTGCCCAGGGGCCAGAGCTGCATGGGGGGCCCCTGCACTTTCCCCAAAGCAGCTGGTCCTTGAGCCCACGCTGCCCCGAAATTGGGGGCCCCATGATGGCACTGAGTGTGATGGATACACAGGGGAAGCAGGCTGGCAACGGTGCACCATGCTGTGCAGAACGATACCTATTATTTCACAGCCAGCAGTGCCGGAGCGCCAGTGATGCTCTGACACCGCCCCATGCAGCTTGAATGCTCGGGACTCGAAAGCTCTCGAAAGCTGCGGGGTAGGAGCTGGAGTGGGAGCTGCTGAGTCGGCAGCACTGAGAGCCCACCTGCGGAAGTAGCATTGTGGATGGTGTCATGGTGAGCCCAGCTGTCCAGCACTGTTTGCACCAAAGGGCTTGGAATGCCCAATAGGATATTCCCTCCTATTCCCCTCATTCTGCCTGCTTGATTGGTATAAATGAGTGCAGTGCTGGAGGTGGGCACATAGCCAAAAGTTTACATGCTCTGCATTTCCACTGGAAAAGGGGGTACTACATGGATGGAAAAATGGTGCTAGTGAATAGGGGAAAACAATGCTGAGGGGGGGATCTGGGGTGTATAGGGGGTAGCAATGCTTGGGGTAGCTTGGGTGGCTATAGTGCTAGAGGTATCAGGGATGTAGAGAGGCCACAGTGTAGGGGGTGTCAGGGATGCAGTGGGGTCACAATACAAGGGGTATCTTATAGTATATGGTAACAGTGCTGGGGGAAATATCTGGGGTGTAGAGGGGTCAGAGTGCTGGGGGGATATCTGGGGCATAGAGGGTCAGAGTGCTGGGGGGATATCTGGGGCGTAGAGGGTCAGAGTGCTGGGGGGATATCTGGGGTGTAGAGGGGTCAGAGTGCTGGGGGGATATCTGGGGCATAGAGGGTCAAAGTGCTGGGGGGATATCTGGGGCGTAGAGGGTCAGAGTGCTGGGGGGATATCTGGGGTGTACAGGGGTCAGAGTGCTGGGGGGATATCTGGGGTGTAGAGGGGTCAGAGTGCTAGGGGGATATCTGTGGTGTAGAGGGGTCAAAGTGCTGGGGGGGTATCTGGGGCGTAGAGGGGTCAGAGTGCTGGGGGGATATCTGGGGTGTAGAGGGGTCAGAGTGCCGGGGGGGGCGGGGGCGGACAGGAGACCAATTTGTCTTCTGTTATGGGCAGCCATCTTGTGGAGGATGACATATCTAATTGGAAGCCAAAATCTTGCAAGATTTATTTAGGTGGCCATCTTTACACAGAAGTCCTTCAATAGAAGAGTTTGAATCATTATGCATGCCTGCAGTGTGGGAGTAGGTTGAGCACAGAGTCCTGCTGATTAGGGAGAGAGTAGGTGCAGTGATAGGAAGAGATACCTGACAAGGAGGGAAAGAGAAGGTTACTCCGTACAGGGTGTATCTTCTGATTGCTTCCTCCCAACGGCAGCCAGATAACTGCAAGGACTTTAGAGGTGCGCAGGGTGACCTGTACGACCTGCAACATACTATATATAATATGCCATTGCTGTAAAATGATTTGCTTTTGTGATCATTCAATTTCTGCAATATAATCAATTATAGATGTAGCACTAGGGTTGCCACCTGTCCAGTTTTCTCCTGGACAGTCCGATGTGTTCGGTTTTCCTCTGCCCCAGACCCGGACACATCATTCACACTGGACTGCACTGAGAGTAAGGAGTCTGCTCGCTATCTGATGTGTCTCCCCTCCCGGACGGCAGCCTGTTTCAGCACAGTGTCAGTGGATCAAAGCGGTCTCCTCCTCCTTCTCCGTTCTGTTTACAAACACAGGAGGAGGAGGAGCAGGGACAAGCGCTGATCTCAGGTCTGTACAAACTTTTCTATGCTCTGTAGATGGACAGGGGAGGGGCAGAGAGTGGCTGGGAAGGAGAATAACCTTAAAAAATGTGTAGTTATTGGGGGGTAAGAGGATATGGGGGGGTGCTTTGGCAGAGGAAGGGACTTATGCTATAAGTATGGGTTGGCTTTGAAATCTGACAAGCCCTTCTAGCACTATCCCTCTCCCCTCTTAAAGCACCCCCAGCACTATCCCTCTCCCCTTTTAAAGCACCCCCAGCACTATCCCTCTCCCCTCTCAAAGCACCCCCCCAAGCGCCCCCCAGCACATATTCGACCCCCTTGCACTATCCCTCTCCCCTCTCAAAGCACCCTCCCAGCACATATCCGACCCCTACCCCCTCTTGCACTATCCCTCTACTCTCTCGAAGAACCCCCCCAGCACATATCTAACCCCCACCCCCCCTTGCACTTGCCCTCTACCCCCACAAAGCACCCCCCAGCACATATCTGATCCCCCCCTTGCACTAGCCCTCTCCCCTCTTAAAGCGCCCCAGCACTTATCCGACCCCCCAGCACATATCTGACCCTCCCTTGCTAGCTCTAGCTTTCTCTCCTCCCAAAGCATCCCCCTAGCATATATCTGACCCCCCCCCCACTAGCACAAGTCCTCTCCCCTCCCAAAGCACCCCCAGCATAAATCCAAGCCCCCTTGCTATCTCTAGCTCTCTCCCCTCCCAAAGTTCCCCCCCTGCTAGCTCTCTCCTCTCCCAAAGCACCACATAGCACATATCTGACCCCCTCCAGCACTTGCCCTCTCCCCTCCCAAAGCATCCCCCCAGCACACATCCAACCCCCCCCTGCAAGCACTAGCCTTCTCCCCTCCAAGCACATATCTGACTCCCCCCCAACACTAGCCCTCTCCCCTCCCAAGGAGTCCCCCCCAGCACATATCTAACTCCCCCACCCCCTGCTAGCACTAGCCCTCTCCCCAGCACACATCTAGGCCCTGCATTTTGTATATTAAATATTTCTCACCCCCGCATTCCACGCAGAACACTCACAATTCGGCCACACGCACTGTTCACTACCACGAGCTATTACGCATTACTATTCTTTCAGACCACCAAAAGTGTCCCAAGTCTTTTACAATCTCATAGTGCAAAAAAAATGCCGTTGCTAAAGTGTGCGGGTTTGGATTGAAGAAAAGGTGGCAACCCTATGTAGCACCCTCCTAGGTAGGTGCTAGGATAGATAGATGTCTGGTTTTGATAGGTAAATTTAGTTGCCATACTATAGTCATTATAGTGAGAGCAATAAATCTAGCACCAGACCTCCTGTCTAATTCTAAAATTGGTAACTTGTAAAGGCTTTTAAAGTGTCACCTATAGAGATTTTTAGGTACCTTAGTTTGGCCACGTTCCAGGGGAATAGGCAATTTTAAAGCGTGACATGTTTGGTATCTATTTACTCTTGTAACATCACCTTTTATATTTTACCCAAATATCTGGGATTATATTGCATTTTTGTGAATTAAAATTCATTAAAGTATATTTTTTTCCAAAAAAATTGCGTTTTAAGAACGGCTGTGCAAATTTTGTGTGACATAAAATTATGCAACTCCCACTATTTTAATTTCCAGGGTCTCTGTTTAAAAAATATAAAACATGTTTGGGGGTTCTAAGTAGTTTTCTAGCAATAAATTATGTTTTTACATGTAGGAGAAGAACGTCAGAATTGGCCAGGACTGAAAGTGAATAATAGACCAAATGGAGCAAACAAGAGATGTTCATTGTTAGCATTTATATATTCTAGTGTACATGCATATAAACATCTTTAGGCATTAAATATGTCTAGCATAAAAACTCAGCATTTTCCCACACCCAGGGAGCCACAGGTGGGGCATACAGCCAGCTATGGAAGTGAATGGCTGTACTTCCCTGTACTCATGTAAATGCAGATGTGAATGGGTACAACATATAATGCAATGAAGCATTTGCATTAACAGGAATCCAGGGATGCACAGCCATTCATTACTATGACAGACTGTATACCCCACCTGCCGCTCCCCGGGCTCAGGAAAATGCTGAGGTTTTTATGCGTCGCTTTAACTGACAATTGCGCGGTCTTGCAACGCTGTACCCAAATAAAATTGACGTCCTTTTTTTCCTACAAATAGAGCTTTCTTTTGGTGGCATTTGATCACCTCTGCGCTATAGACAAAAAAGACCGACAATTTGGGAAAAAAAATAAAAATTTTTTGCTATAATAAATATTCCCCAAAAAATTTTAAAAAACAAATTTCTTCATCAGTTTAGGCCAATATATATTCTTCTACATATTTTTGGTTAAAAAAAATCGCAATAAGCGTATATTGATTCGTTTGCGCAAAGGTTATAGTGTCTACAAAATAGGGGATAGATTTATACAGTGGCTTGCGAAAGTATTCGGCCCCCTTGAACTTTTCAACCTTTTGCCACATTTCAGGCTTCAAACATAAAGATATAAAATTTTTATTTTTTGTGAAGAATCACCAACAAGTGGGACACAATTGTGAAGTGGAAGAAATCTTTTGGATTTTTGAAACTTTTTTAACTAATAAAAAAATGAAAAGTGGGGCGTGCAAAATTATTCGGCCCCCTTGCGTTAATACTTTGTAGAGCCACCTTTTGCTGCGATTACAGCTACAAGTCGCTTGGGGTATGTCTCTATCAGTTTTGCACATCGAGAGACTGAAATTCTTGCCCATTCTTCCTTGCAAAACAGCTCGAGCTCAGTGAGGTTGGATGGAGAGCGTTTGTGAACAGCAGTTTTCAGCTCTTTCCACAGATTCTCGATTGGATTCAGGTCTGGACTTTGACTTGGCCATTCTAACACCTGGATACGTTTATTTGTGAACCATTCCTTTGTAGATTTTGCTGTATGTTTGGGATCATTGTCTTGTTGGAAGATAAATCTCTGTCCCAGTTTCAGGTCTTTTGCAGACTCCAACAGGTTTTCATACAGAATGGTCCTGTATTTGGCTGCATCCATCTTCCCCTCAATTGTAACCATCTTCCCTGTCCCTGCTGAAGAAAAGCAGGCCCAAACCATGATGCTGCCACCACCATGTTTGACAGTGGGGATGGTGTGTTGAGTGTGATGAGCTGTGTTGCTTTTACGCCAAACATATCGTTTTGCATTGTGGCCAAAAAGTTTGATTTTGGTTTCATCGGACCAGAGCACCTTCTTCCACATGTTTGGTGTGTCTCCCAGGTGGCTTGTGGCAAACTTTAGACAAGACTTTTTTATGGATATCTTTGAGAAATGGCTTTCTTCTTGCCACTCTTCCATAAAGGCCAGATTTGTGCAGTGTACGACTGATTGTTGTCCTATGGACAGACTCTCCCACCTCAGCTGTAGTTCTCTGCAGTTCATCCAGAGTGATCATGGGCCTCTTGGCTGCATCTCTGATCAGTCTTCTCCTTGTCTGAGCTGAAAGTTTAGAGGGACAGCCAGGTCTTGGTAGATTTGCAGTGGTCTGATACTCCTTCCATTTCAAAATGATCGCTTGCACAGTGCTCCTTGGGATGTTTAAAGCTTGGGAAATCTTTTTGTATCCAAATCCGGCTTTAAACTTCTCCACAACAGTATTACGGACCTGCCTGGTGTGTTCCTTGGTCTTCATGATGCTCTCTGCACTTTCAACAGAACCCTGAGACTATCACAGAGCAGGTGCATTTATACAGAGACTTGATTACACACAGGTGGATTCTATTTATCACCATCAGTCATTTAGGACAACATTGGATCATTCAGAGATCCTCGCTGAACTTCTGGAGTGAGTTTTCTGCACTGAAAGTAAAGGGGCCGAATAATTTTGCACGCACCACTTTTCAGTTTTTTAATTGCTAAAAAAGTTTAAAATATCCAATAGATTTCGTTCCACTTCACAATTGTGTCCCACTTGTTGGTGATTCTTCACAAAAAATTAAAATGTTATATCTTTATGTTTGAAGCCTGAAATGTGGCAAAAGGTTGAAAAGTTAAAGGGGGCCGAATACTTTCGCAAGCCACTGTAGCATTTTTATTATTATTATTTTTTTTTACTAGTAATGGCGGTGATCAGCAACTTTTAGCGGCACTGTGACATTGCGGTAGACAGATCGGACACTTTTGTGACATTTATACAGCGATCAGAGATAAAAATAGCCACTGATTACTGTGTAAATGTCACTGGCAGGGAAGAGGTTAACACTAGGGGGCGATCAAGGGGCTAAATGTGTTCCCTCAGTGTGTGTTTCTAACTGTGGAGGGGAGGTGACTGACTGGAGGAAGAGAGAGATCGCTATTCATAATTACTAGGAACAGCAGATCTGTCTCTCCTCCCCTGACAGAACGGAGATTTGTGTGTTTTCATACACAGATCCCCATTCTGGCTCTCGTGCCTTCGATTGCGGGTGGCCGGTGGACATCGCGGCCACGTGCATCGGGTCCTCCGCCATGCAGCGGGCGCCTGCTATTGTTTTTAAAGGAGCCGACGTACAGGTGCGGCAATTCGCAGGAACGACCCAACCTGCCACTGTAAATGTGCAAGAGCTGGTTAAGTGGTTAACTTTATCCTTGCTTTAGCTTTAGGGTACATTCACACAGATGTTGGCAGGGGCAAACGTTCCCTAGTGTAAATTTCCTGTCCGTTTTCCATGCCCAGGTACCCGCAGGCAGGGCTGCTGATAGGGGGGTACAGGCAGTACTACTGTATCGGGCCCGGGACCCATCTGGTTAGCAGGTAGGATGCACTGGCTGGTATAAGGGGAGTTGGAGGGATCCTGTTGGGAGGTCCTATCTGGTGGGAGAGCGTTGGGGGGGCCTTGTCTGGTAGGCTCTAAAGGGCACTGTCGTTGTAGTGGGGGGGCCCTGCTAAATGATGGGGTTTTTAACCCTGTCAGGTGGGAGGTGGGCGGAGGGCCCTGTCAGGTAAGCTATATGGGGCCCCATGATTTCTAATGGCAGCCCTGCCCATAGGTGGCACATGTACAATAAATAAATGGCTATATATGCTTGCAATTGTGTACCAGTGCTCTTTGGCATCAGCGTTTGCCCACACATCCGCGTATGACATATTCCCCAAATGCAAAACTACCAGAAAATGTAATCCAGAGGACATTTGTGACTGCAAACATCTATGTGCTCGTACCCTAAAACAAAAAAACACTTGTTCTTTAAATTCCTGCATAAACCTTCACTTGTTTACCTTCATTCTTTATGTCATTCTTGCTTTGAAAATGTATGCAAAATTTTCATAATTGTGTATGGAGAAAAAAAAAAAGAAGATCGTCTTGTGCTAAGAAGTAGTTGTGTTTGCTCTGAAGGCGGACTAAGTTGTAAGCCTGACCGTGCACGGGGTTGATTAACTTTAGCAACTGCTTGCCAATTTGGCGGAAGGAATGCATGGCCAATTCTTTAACTGGAGATGACGAGATAGAAGGAAACATTGAAAAGTGGCCTCACAGCAGGTGTTCCCAAATCTCATTGCCAGTTACACTGATCCAGCACTGGGAGGATTATACAAAAAGGAAAATAAACATACTCAATCATGCTTTAGCTGAGGTCCCCCATGACACTGGATTTAGCTGCAGCTTACGAGGGGGCCATGGATGGTGTAGGAATCCCTTATCCCATTAAAAGAGGAGCTGAAGTCAAAATGTGCCGAAGCAGGACCTTAGTGTGAATTGTACCTAAAGCTGGCTATAAGTGACTCGATTTTTTGGGTTGGAATCTAAAAGATTCCTTCATCCATGCTATAAAGCTGCATATGGGGGGACATCATAGTCTGCCTTGCCAACTACTCACCATGTACTCTGCCCTCCAAACTACTGACCTGTATACTCTGTCCTGCAAACTACTGACCTGTATACTCTGCCCTGCAAACTACTGACCCGTATAATCTGCCCTGCCAACTACTCACCATGTACTCTGCCCTGCTAACTACTCACCATGTACTCTGCCCTGCTAACTACTGACCCGTATACTCTGCCCTGCAAACTACTGACCCGTATACTCTGCCCTCAAACTACTGACCCGTATACTCTGCCCTGCCAACTACTCACCATGTACTCTGCCCTGCCAACTACTCACCATGTACTCTGCCCTGCTAACTACTGACCTGTATACTCTGCCCTGCCAACTACTTACCATGTACTCTGCCCTGCAAACTACTGACCTGTATACTCTGTCCTGCAAACTACTGACCTGTATACTCTGCCCTGCAAACTACTGACCTGTATACTCTGCCCTGCAAACTACTGACCCGTATACTCTGCCCTGCCAATTACTCACCATGTACTCTGCCCTGCTAATTACTGACCCGTATACTCTGCCCTGCAAACTACTGACCCGTATACTCTGCCCTCAAACTACTGACCCGTATACTCTGCCCTGCCAACTACTCACCATGTACTCTGCCCTGCCAACTACTCACCATGTACTCTGCCCTGCTAACTACTGACCTGTATACTCTGCCCTGCCAACTACTCACCATGTACTCTGCCCTGCTAACTACTGACCCGTATACTCTGCCCTGCAAACTACTGACCCGTATACTCTGCCCTCAAACTACTGACCCGTATACTCTGCCCTGCCAACTACTCACCATGTACTCTGCCCTGCCAACTACTCACCATGTACTCTGCCCTGCTAACTACTGACCTGTATACTCTGCCCTGCCAACTACTTACCATGTACTTTGCCCTGCAAACTACTGACCTGTATACTCTGCCCTGCAAACTACTGACCTGTATACTCTGCCCTGCAAACTACTGACCCGTATACTCTGCCCTGCCAACTACTCACCATGTACTCTGCCCTGCCAACTACTCACCATGTACTCTGCCCTGCTAATTACTGACCCGTATACTCTGCCCTGCAAACTACTGACCCGCATACTCTGCCCTCAAACTACTGACCCGTATACTCTGCCCTGCCAACTACTCACCATGTACTCTGCCCTGCCAACTACTCACCATGTACTCTGCCCTGCTAACTACTGACCTGTATACTCTGCCCTGCCAACTACTCACCATGTACTCTGCCCTGCTAACTACTGACCCGTATACTCTGCCCTCAAACTACTGACCCGTATACTCTGCCCTGCCAACTACTCACCATGTACTCTGCCCTGCCAACTACTCACCATGTACTCTGCCCTGCTAACTACTGACCTGTATACTCTGCCCTGCCAACTACCTACCATGTGCTCTGCCCTGCAAACTACTGACCTGTATACTCTGCCCTGCAAACTACTGACCTGTATACTCTGCCCTGCCAACTACCTACCATGTGCTCTGCCCTGCAAACTACTGACCTGCATACTCTGCCCTGCAAACTACTGACCTGTATACTCTGCCCTGCAAACTACTGACCCGTATACTCTGCCCTGCCAACTACTCACCATGTACTCTGCCCTGCCAACTACTCACCATGTACTCTGCCCTGCAAACTACTGACCTGTATACTCTGCCCTGCAAACTACTGACCCGTATACTCTGCCCTGCCAACTACTCACCATGTACTCTGCCCTGCCAACTACTCACCATGTACTCTGCCCTGCAAACTACTGACCTGTATACTCTGCCCTGCAAACTACTGACCCATATCCTACAGATCCCTATACAACTGGATACACTCTAGATCAGGGATCTTCAAACTACGGCTCTCCAGCTGTTGCGGAACTACACGTCCCATGAGGCATTGTAAAACTCTGACATTCAGAGACATGACTAGGCATGATGGGAATTGTAGTTCCTGAACAACTGGAAGGCCATAGTTTGAAGACCCCTGCTCTAGATCAATCTTCAACTATCTTTGTTGTCATAGATATTAGTAGCTATATACAGTACACAAAAGCTGTAGTCTAATCTGCTTATATTTTTCCTTCCCTGGTTCCTGATGGTCATTGATTGCTCCTATAATACCCGGGTATGTCCGATTATTATTATTTCTAGAGGGAAAATATTTTTTTCCAAATTTTGGGCATTGTGGATTTCCACACTGGGATGTTATCCTGGAAACAGTACTATATTCATTGTGATCATATTCTTTTAGTCTTTGTAATGGTATAGTTAGGGATAGGGGGAGGGTGTACCATTACATTAAGGATAAGTTCAGGGATGTGTTTAGTTTGAGAGTTAGGATGAGGGGTTAAGTCAAGGTTAAAGGTCAGACTTAGAGGGGAGGCCATGCCGTAGGGTTATGTTTATAGGATGGACTCAGGTTAAGGGTTAGGTTTACAGTAGGGTTGTCTGTCTATATGTTTCTGCTTGCCTGGGTCCATCCATCACTATCTGTGTGCAGGAGGCTTATTATGTTATAATGATAATAATAATGATAATAATAGAACCCCCTGTTATATATAATTGACAAGTATGTAAACTCTAGCAATGATTTTTTTTTTTTTTGGCCCATTTTGGTCATTTAAATACATACACCATTACATTGTTATTCCTGCTTAATAGTACCATTTCATCCTACTAAAAATCTTGAGCGTTGTCATCCAGGGACAGGAAGTGTGCGTTTGGCAGGATCACTGGGTGAAAATAAAGGAAAAAAAGCCTTTAAAAACACTGGCTTTGGGTTTAGATACACGTTAAAGCCAAAAAAATCCTCATCAGAGCCCCCCTTACATCATGGCTCCCCCTTCTGCATTGGACACAGAAGATCACATATCGTGACCAATCACAGCTGATCACAGTGTAAACAGACTTGCTGGTTATCGGCGGTACTTTCCTCACAGCGTCACAGCATGTGGAGAGGAGAGCCAGTAACCGGCAATCCTGACAGGGGATATATACACAGATAATCAGGGCACTGATCAGTGCAGCCCCCATCAATGCTGCCCATCAGTGCTGCCCATCATTGCCCATCTGTGCTGCCCATCATTGCCCATCAGTGCTGCCCATCATTGCCCATCAATGCTGCCCATCAGCGCTGCCCATCATTGCCCATCTGTGCTGCCCATCATTGCCCATCAGTGCTGCCCATCATTGCCCATCAGTGCTGCCCATCAGTGCTCATCACTGCTGTCCATCATTGCCCATCAGTGCCTCCTCATCAGTGCTGCTTATCAGTACCTATTAGTGCAGCCTATCAGTGCCCATCAGTGCCGCCTATCATCGCCTATCAGTGCTGCACATCAGTGCCGCCTCATCAGTGCCCATTGGTGCTGCCTCATCAGTGCCCATCAGTGCTCATCACTGCTGCCCATCATTGCCCATCAGTGCCTCCTCATCAGTGCTGCTTATCAGTACCTATTAGTGCAGCCTATCAGTGCCCATCAGTGCCGCCTATCACCGCCTATCAGTGCTGCACATCAGTGCCGCCTCATCAGTGCCCATTGGTGCTGCCTCATCAGTGCCCATCAGTGCTGCCCATCAGTGCTCATCACTGCTGCCCATCATTGCCCATCAGTGCCTCCTTATCAGTGCTGCTTATCAGTATCTATTAGTGCTGCCTATCAGTGCCCATCAGTGCAGCCTATCAGCACCTATCAGTGCTGCACATCAGTGCCGCCTCATCAGTGCCCATTGGTGCTGCCTCATCAGTGCCCAACAGTGCTGCCTCATCAGTGCCCATCAGTGCTGCCTCATCAGTGCCCATCAGTGCTGCCTCATCAGTGCTCATCACTGCTGCCCATCATTGCCCATCAGTGCCTCCTTATCAGTGCTGCTTATCAGTACCTATTAGTGCTGCCTATCAGTGCCCATCAGTGCCGCCTATCAGCGCCTATCAGTGCTGCACATCAGTGCCGCCTCATCAGTGCCCATTGGTGCCGCCTCATCAGTGCCCATCAGTGCTGCCTCATCAGTGAACATCAGTGCTGGCTCATCAGTGCAGCCTCGTTATCGCAGATCAGTGTAGGAGAAAAATTACTTACTTGCAAAATTATATAACAGAAACTAAAAAAGGGTCTTTTTTCGTTTGTTCAGGAAAAAATACAAAAAGGCATTGTTGATTAAATACCACCAAAAGAAAAAATAACAATTTCATTTGGGTACAGTGTTGCGTGACCGCGCAATTGTCATTCAAAGTGTGACAGCGCTGAAAGCTGAAAATTGGCCTGGGCAGGAAGGGGGTACAAGTGCCCAGTAAGCAAGTGGTTAAAGCATCAGTCTACCAAATAGATTTTAAGTGTTTAAAATTTTTGACTATTTAAGACACCCACGATACTTTTTTCTCTCCACAATTCTATTGGTGAGGTCTGAGTTCCGGCTCTGCACACCTGCTGTGCCCATTACAGTATGAAGGACTCCCAATTTGTCCCTGGTGGATTTTTATGCATTCTATATCATGGAGAGTGTAACAGGAGAAACTGGGACAAACAATTGTGGGCTTGAACACCCAAAACTCCCAGCTGGACAGAAACAGAGTTAATGATTATTTTGGGGAGATCTCACTGTTGAAACATTCAAGGCATAAAAGATGCAAGAAGTTGACCTAACTGATCAGTGATCAGGCTCCTTTAAAGTGACCCCGGCACCATTCAAACATTTCCCAAGAACAGCATATATGTTAAAGATTCGAACAATGTAACTTCTCCTGCCACTGAACACGGCTCTGTTCCTGAGGAATGGTCCCCCAAAGTCTGCTTAGTTCTCCTCGGTTTCTCACAGCTCTCCTAGGTTCTTTCTGGTGTTCAGTGGTTCCTCCTGCTGGCTCAGTCCTGTAGTGATGCTGAGTTCTGCAGAAGGAACCACTGAGCACCGGGGAGAACCTAGGACAAGTGAGTTCTGGACTTTGGGGGTTTGGCAGCACTGGCGATAGTAAGTATTTACAGTCTTCTTTAACAGGTAAGCCTCTATTGGGAAAATTTTATCAGTTAGCTTGTGTTTAGGTGTCTTAAATGTATTTGAGATGAAGTGTGCTGATTAGTGGCGGCTGATGGTATTTTTTTTGGGGGGGAGCAAACAATCCACCAGAGGGACTGGAAATGCGTAGAGTAACGTGACCAAGTACCACCTCAGAGGCGGTACTTGATCACGTTATTCTACGCATTTCTGGTCCCTCTGATTGTTTCTGGTCGGGTTGGTGGAACGCTGTCAGAGAGGTTACCTGGTTGGGCGCTGGTGTGCGCCGGGACGCGTTGGTGCACGTGTTCCTGTGCGTGCTGGGGCTCGTGTTCCTGGGGGCGCCGGCGTGTCTGGTCTGGCCGGCCGTGGTGTGCAGGGTGCCGTCCAGGCACGTGCGCTAGCGCGCGTTCACCTATGGGCATTACTGCAGGCGTGCCTGGTAGTGCTGGCGTGCACGCCAGTGTTCGGGGGCGCGCTCGGGCTGGTGCGCGGGCGTCTGGGCGAATCGGCGCACGCACGAGCGCTGCGTTTGGCGCCAATCTGCCTATTTAGGTCTGCCTCAATCCCTGTTCGGTGCTGCCTGATCAACAGCTCTGTGCCTAAGTTCCGTGATCCTCTCTGTGTTCCGTATCTCTGAAGTTTTGACCTGTTACGACCCGGCTTGCCTTTTGGACCTCCTTGACTGCTGCCTGAACCCAACCCTGGCTTGTTTGACCCCGCTTCTGCCTGCTCCTTTTGTACCTCTGCTGCCAGCCCGTTGCCGACCCTTGCCTGTGTGTGACCAGCCTAGTAAGCTCCTGCTCAGCATTAGTTCCAGCGTTCCTGAGTTCTACCTGCTGCTAGAAAGACCACCTTTCTCCAGGATCCATATACCAGGCCCTCATACCATTCTGTACTCGCGGGCTTCCTGTCTGCTCTATCAGGGGCCCCGAGTCGGATACGTAAGGGAGCCTACCCTCTGCCCAAGCGGACTCACCTGTCTGGTAAGTGTGGGACCTGACAGTATCAGGCAGCCATGACTGAGTCCGGGCAGGGGGCCTCCCCCATGGATGAACTTTGCAGGCACCTAGCGGGCCTCACCCAGGCGGTTAAAAGCCTACAAGAAGGCTATACAAGACTGGAAGGACAGGTCCAGGCCCTCTCAGCATCTCCTCAGGGAGCAGCACCTGCTAACCCTTCCGCAGCACCCTCTATAGTAATGCTCCCACCGGAGCCCAGGGTGCCTACACCTGAAAAGTTCTCTGGAGAATGTTGCAAGTTCCGGGCATTACGCAACGCATGTGAGCTTTATTTTGCCTTACAACCCCGTACGTTTTCTTTGGAAGCCAAAGCTTCTGACCGGCGAGCCTCAGACCTGGGCCCACCGTCTACTGGAGCAAAAATCCAGATCTCTGGATTCCTTGGATGACCTCTTCATAGCAATGTCTCAGCTATACGAGGACCCCCAACTAACGGCTACTGCAGAAGCCGCCTTGCACTCTCTACAACAAGGTCGCAGAGCGGCCGAAGATTACGCTGTAGAGTTTAGACGTTGGAGCTCTGATACGGAGTGGAATGACGCGGCCTTGCGTCACCAATACCGGCTGGGGTTATCCGACCCCCTTAAAGACGAATCGGCACGTGTGGGGATACCTCAGACGCTGGATGAGCTCATAAACCTGTCAATCCAGATTGACTGCCGTCTTAGAGAGAGACGTTCTGAGAGGTCCGTTGGCCACCCACGTCCCACTTGGATGTTGCCCAGGGTTCTTAGTGCCCCGAATCAAGTTTCTCCTGTCTCATCTGTTCCAGCCCAGGAAGCTCCAGAACCCATGCAGCTAGGACTGCTCTGTCCCTCTTTGACCCCAGAAGAGAAGACGTGCAGACGCGCACTTAATCTGTGCCTGTATTGCGGAGAACCAGGACATTTTGCAAGGGCATGCCCCAACAAGAGACGTAAGTGCCTGCTGTCCTCTTCTTTGTGTGCACCTGTCTCACCCAGATCCGGTAAACATTTAACACTTTCTGTTATGTTACAGCTACCTGGTTTCATTGACCGAACCTTCGTCGAAAACCATAACATTCCTATTCAACCCAAGGCCCAGGGACTGGCAGTTTTCTTAGCGGACGGCTCCACCCTCAGCTACCCAGGAGACCGTTCCTTTACTGGCCACTATTGGCCCGGAACATCAGGAACTCTTACGCCTGGATATCATCTCCTCTCCTCTCTTTCCAATCATCTTAGGAATGCCTTGGCTACAAGCTCACAATCCCAGTATCAACTGGTCCACAGGCAAGATCCAGTTTTTGTCCAATTATTGCAAACAACACTGCTTGCTGGGAACCCCAATGACACCTTCTCAGTGCCTTTGCTTAGACTCGGATGCCAAGTCTTGTCAAAATCTTCCCGAACCCTACCAGGATTTCCTGGATGTGTTCAGCAAGAAGGGGGCAGAAACTCTCCCGGTGCACAGACCCTACGACTGCCCGATAGAGCTTTTACCCGGAACTGAAGTTCCCTTCAGGAGGATTTTTCCCCTAAATGAGCAGGAGCTGGGCATCTTGAAAGCCTATATCGACGAAAACCTAAAGAAAGGATTAATTCATCCCTCCACATCTCCAGCAGGTGCGGGTATCTTTTTCGTGGAAAAGAAAGATCACTCCTTACGTCCCTGCATCGATTACCGGGAACTAAATAAGATTACTATAAAGAACAGATATCCGTTACCTCTAGTGCCCGAACTATTTCAAAGATTAGGATCCGCTACCGTCTTCACCAAGCTGGATCTCCGCGGAGCCTACAATTTGATCCGCATAAGAGAGGGGGACGAGTGGAAGACGGCCTTTCGTACTCGATTCGGGCACTACGAGTACCTCGTCATGCCCTTTGGCCTGTGTAACGCGCCAGCCACCTTCCAGCACTTCGTCAACGATGTCTTCCGTGACTTCCTGGACCTATATGTCATCATCTATCTGGACGATATCCTGGTTTTCTCTGCTTCCCTGATTGACCACCGCAAACACGTACGAAACGTACTTACCCGACTCATGGGCTTTATGCCAAACTCGAAAAATGTGAGTTTGAGCTCCAATCTATTCAGTTCCTAGGCCTGGTCATCTCTTCCGATGGTATCAAGATGGACCCACAAAAAGTATCTGCTATCTTGGATTGGCCTCCACCTGTAGACATAAAAGGAGTACAGCGCTTTATTGGCTTTGCCAATTTTTATAGGAAGTTCATTAAAGGATTCTCTTCGATAATAACTCCCATTACTGAACTCATCAGACAGGGAACCCGGTTCTGCTGGACCGCTAAGGCGCAATTGGCCTTTGAAAAACTCAAAGCTTTGTTTACTTCAGCCACTATTCTTAAACATCCCAATCCAGCCTTACCCTTCGTATTAGAAGTGGATGCTTCCGAAGTTGCGGTAGGAGCTGTGCTTTCACAAAGACAAGGCGCTAAAGCGCTCCTGTACCCTGTGGGGTACTTTTCACATAAACTTTCTTCTTCCGAAAGGAACTACGACGTGGGAGATTGGGAACTTCTAGCCATTGAGGCAGCTTTGCAAGAATGGCGTTATCTTTTGGAGGGTGCTGCTCACCCCATTTTGGTCTACACAGACCATAAAAATTTGGAATATCTGAGAACGGCTAAGAGACTAAAACTCCGGCAAGCCAGATGGGCACTTTTTTTTTCCTGATTCATATTCCACATCACCTACAGACCCGGATCCAAGAATGTCAAATCCGATGCTCTCTCCCGCATGTTCCTTGATTCAGAAAAAACCTTACCTCCAGACACCATCCTCCCTTCTGGGAATTTCCTGCTGTTGCAAGAAGATCTGATCTCTCAGAATAGACGGTCCTCTATGGGAATGACATCACCTGCTGAAGCTTGTACCAAAGACGGGCTGTTCTGGTACAAAAACAAAATTGTGGTCCCTGAGGAGCTAAAAGTACCATGACCACAAACTGGCCGGTCACTTTGGCACACGAAAGACAAACGATCTAGTATAACGTACCTTCTGGTGGCCTCACCTTGTTAAGGATTACAAAGAATATGTTGAGTCTTGTAATACCTGTGCCAGAAGCAAGAATAGCCGGGCAAGTGCATGGGGTCTGTTAAAACCTTTACCGGTCCCAGAGAGGCCGTGGACCATGATTTCAATGGACTTCATTGTTGAACTTCCCCCATCAGAAGGTTTCTCTTCCATCTTCGTTGTGGTAGACAGGCTGTCTAAAATGGCCCACTTCCTCCCCATGAAGGGCACCCCCTCGGCTATGGAAACCACTACCATCTTTATCAAAGCAATTGTCAGATTGCATGGAGTACCAACCAACATAGTTTCTGACAGAGGCGTCCAATTCACCTCCAGATTTTGGAAAGCCCTCTGTAGCTCCTTGGAGATTGAATTGTCATTTTCTTCGGCCTATCACCGCCAGTCAAATGGAAAAACTGAAAGGACGAATCAGATCTTGGAGCAAAACCTCCGCTGTTTCTCTGCGTTTTCCCAGCACGACTGGGCTTCCCTGCTTCCCATCGCAGAGTTCTCCTACAATAATTCACTGCACTCAGCTACCAACCAGTCACCATTCTATGCTAATTATGGCTTCCATCCATCCTTCTTGCCTGGGTCAATACCCAAGTGCTCCGTCCCTGCAGTATCTGAAAACCTTGGACTTTTTTTCAATAAACAACAAATTACTACAGAATACCATGGCCAAAGCTCAGGAAGATTACAAGAGGATGTTTGACAGGAAGAGACGTCCTGAAACCTGGCAACCCAGTCTGGTTATCCACTACTAACCTAAAGTTGGCCTGTCCGTCCAGAAAACTAGGCCCTAAATACTTGGGTTCTTTCCTGGTTAAAAGGAAAATTAACAACGTGGCATATAAACTCGACCTACTGAACGCCCTGAAGATACATCCAGTCTTCCATGTGTCCCTTTTGAAGCCGGTCACCCCCAATTCCTTTGTTGGTCGCAGTATCGGCCCAACCTATCCTAGTTAACGGCGAAGAGGAGTTCGAGGTGGAGGCAATTTAAGATTGCAGAAGAAGATGCAACCAAGTCCAATACCTCGTAAAGTGGAAGGGCTATGGGCCAGAAGACAACTCTTGGGAACCAGAAAGCAACTTGCACGCCAGAGAGCTCCTACAGTCATTTAAAGCTTCTCATGCCTCGAAGATGGCCCAGCTGGGCATCCGGAGTCTGCCCTTGAGGAGGGGGCACTGTCAGAGAGGTTACCTGGTTGGGCGCCGGTGTGCGCCGGGGCGCTTTGGTGTGCCTGTTCCTGTGCGTGCTGGGGTGCCTGTTCCTGGGGGCGATGGCGTGTCTGGTCTGGCCGGCCGTGGTGTGCAGGGTGGCGTCCGGGCGCGCGCGCGTATGCGAGTTCGCGCTAGCGCGCGTTCGCCTATGGGCATTACTGCAGGCGTGCCTGGTAGTGCTGGCGTGCACGCCGGTGTTCGTGGGCGCGCTCGGGCGCGTGCGGGTGCGCGGGTGCCTGGGCGAATCGGCGCGCGCACGAGCGCGGCGTTTGGCGCCAATCTGCCTATTTAGGTCTGCCTCAATCCCTGTTTGGTGCTGCCTGATCAACAGCTCTGTGCCTAAGTTCCGTGATCCTCTCTGTGTTTCGTATCTCTGAAGTTTTGACCTGTTACAACCCGGCTTGCCTTTTGGACCTCCTTGACTGCTGCCTGAACCCGACCCTGGCTTGTTTGACCCTGCTTCTGCCTGCTCCTTTTGTACCTCTGCTGCCAGCCCGTTGCCAACCCTTGCCTGTGTGTGACCAGCCTAGTAAGCTCCTGCTCAGCATCAGTTCCAGCGTTCCTGGGTTCTACCTGCTGCTAGAAAGACCACCTTTCTCCAGGATCCATATACCAGGCCCTCATACCATTCCGTACTCGCGGGCTTCCTGTCTGCTCTATCAGGGGCCCCGAGTTGGATACGTAAGGGAGCCTACCCTCTGCCCAAGCGGACTCACCTGTCCGGTAAGTGTGGGACCTGACAAACGCACGCCAACCACGGAGGTTAATGTGAGGCACCATCCAGTACAGACAAGCCAGCAGCCCCAGTGCCGGGTTTAAGGCACTTATACATGTAAGCGGCCACTCAGCTTTTGTACTTTTTATCATATTTTAATAAATAGGATTACACTATGGGTTTCCACTATTTTTCTTACATATCCAATTTTTAACCACTTAAGGACCAGCTTCGTTTTGAGATTTGGGTGTTTGCAAGTTTAAAACAGTTTTTTTTTGCTAGAAAATTACTTAGAACCCCCAAACATTATATCGTTTTTTTCTAACACCCTAGAGAATAATATGGCGGTCATTGCAATTCTTTTTTTGCACCGTATTTGCCCAGCGGTCTTACAAGCACACTTTTTTGGGAAAAAAAATCACTTTTTTTGAATAAAAAAATAAGACAACAGTAAAGTTAGCCCAATTTTTTGTCACGCTTCAAAATTGCACCCGCTCGTGGAATGGCGTCAAACTTTTACCCTTAAAAATCTCCAAAGGCGTTTAAAAAATTCTACAGGTTGCATGTTTTGAGTTACAAAGGAGGTCTAGGGCTAGAATTATTGCTCTCGCTCTAATGATTGCGGCGATACCTCACATGTGTGGTTTGACCACCGTTTTCATATGCGAGCGCTACTCACGTATGCGTTCGCTTCTGCGTGTGAGCTCGTCAGGACGGGCCGCTTTAAAAAAAATGTTTTTTTCTTATTTATTTTACTTTATTTTATTTATTTTTTCACTGTTTAAAAAAAAAAAAATGAATCACTTTTTTTCCTATTACAAGGAATGTAAACATCCCTTGTAATAGAAAAAAGCATGACAGGTCCTCTTAAATATGAGATCTGGGGTCAAAAAGTCCTCAGATCTCATATTTGGGCTTAAATGCAAAAAAAATAAAAAAATTTGTCATTTGAATAAAATGACAACAAAAAAATGGCCCTTTAAGAGGTATGGGCGGAGCTGACGTTATGATGTTGCTTCCGCCCTCCTATGGAGACGGGTGGGGTCCATCTTCCCCTAACTCGTCTCCATACCACAGACATGACAGGTCCCGATCACCTCCACCGCTACCAACGGCTCTTGCTTGGGACTATTTATATAAAAGGAATTTTTTTTGGCTTCATTGGCCATTGGATCGTCATGAGCAAATGTCCATATCACATGCATGAATTATAATTATTTTAATATATTGTATTTTTAGAATATCATTGAACGCTATTTTTTTTACTTCACTGGGTATATGGAAGGGTTTACACCCACTTTAACCACTTTCCACCCGCCATATAGCAGAATGACGGCTGCAAAGTGGTTAAGTTATCCTGACTGGGCATTATATAACGTCCAGCTGCATAAGCTGCTCGCGTGCACCCGTGAGGGCGCGCAGAGCGGCGATCGGTGGTGCGGTGTGTCGCTCTGACACACCGCATCTCTGATGCCGGTAAAGAGCCTATGATATAGGCTCTTTACCATGTGATCAGCTGTGTCAAATCACAGCTCGTCACATTGTAACCCGGAATTGCCGTTTATCGGCTTTCCTCAGTTCGTGCTGACAGGGCGCGAGTAGAGAAGAGATGATCGGCGGCTCTCTTGACGGGGGGGGGGGGTCAGCGCTGATAATTATCAGTGTATTGATTATCAGTGCAGACCCACACAAGGGAAGCAGGTTTGATACCCATCACCCGATTGACTGAAAGGACAGGCGACCCTATTGGACACCTAGGAGGAGGGGAGGAGACGCACGGCAGAAGCGAGGAGGAGATGACACAGGAGCCGCTGCCCGATGCATGCCGCAGCCTGACGTCCGTTGATGCCCCAATCCCTGCCGCTGCCCGATGTGCCCGCCGATGCCTGATCTCCGACGTGCCCGCCGATGCCCGATCCCTGGTGTGCCTGCCGCTGCCATATCCCCGCCACTGCCCGATGTGCCCACCGATCCCCGCCGCTGCCCAATGTGCCCGCTGCCTAGATGGGTAAGTGCTGGTGGACTGGCAGACAGCGAGGGGAGTTTGAAGTGCCGCAGGGGGGGATTGAGGGTGGTTGTTTGCCACCCCCCAACAAAAAAACACCAGCCGCCACTGGAACTTTGGGGGACCCCCGACAGAGAAAGGAAGAGGAGAGGAGGAAGTAGAATTGTATCCGACGGACTTTCGGCGGACTTCCAACGGACTTTCCCAACGAACGGACTTGGCTACACACGATCACACCAAAGTCCGACGGATTCATACATGATGACGTACACTGGACTAAAACAAGGAAGTTAATAGCCAGTAGCCAATAGCTGCCCTAGCGTTGGTTTTCGTCCGTCAGACTAGCATACAGACGAGCGGACTTTTCGATAGGAACTGGGTCCGGTGGAGTTCCGATGTAAAGATTTGAAACATGTTCCAAATCTAAAGTCCGTTAGATTTTCGACCGAAAAAGTCAGCTGCACCGGATTGTCCGCCGGACTCGGTCCGTCGGACCAGTCCGGTCGAAAAGTCCGCTCGTGTGTACGCGGCATAAGTGACACTGAAGGTGTCTGTTTCAAGAGACCCCATATTATCCATATAATTTTCAGCACAGGACGTGTTATTCCATTGCCGGTTGCAGATACCGGTAGCCTCCGAGATTTATCCATGGTGAGCACAATGCGCCATCCATAAATTACCAGACGCCAAAACATTGGAATTACAGTTCTGCAGTGCTCTTCCTGTTGAAGGGGGGTGGTGAGGATATCTAAAATGACAAAGCTTTCAAACATCAGCTGTCCATTCTTCTGTAGTTGTTCAGAACGTAAAACTATTATCCTGAGTGGAGCGGAGCTATTAATCTGTGTGTCTCTCCATCCATTTTCCCCAAATACGGCCCTTGTAGCAATAATTTGTGTGTGGGAATGGAGAGATAATGAAAGAGCCAAGGAAGATAATGACACGGCACAGATAATATCAATGGGATGGAGGCAGACACAGAGGATCCAAGGCTGCAATACTGTCAATGCTGGACGGAGTGGGCGGGGCAGAAACAGATTTATTTTCTTGATACAGTACAAAACATCTGGCCCGCTCACTAATAGTATTAGACATGTGCGATTCGTTTTGTTACTATTCGAAAATTCAGCCAAAATTTTCATTATTTGGAGATTTGGATGTACGTATCTGAATCTCCAAATTACAATAGTAATGAATTGTATCCAATCCACAATAAATTATAATGACGCAACAAGTTAACCCCTTCAGATCCACGCTATAGCTGACGGCTACAGCACGGATCTGCTTTCCCGGGAGGCTGTCAATAGACGTCCTCCCCTTTGCACGCTCCCCATGCGCCCCCCCCCCCCCCCCTGCATGGCGCGCATGGCGCATGCTGTGATCACTGAGTCAATGAGACTCGGGTGATCACAGATCGGAGTAAGGGGTCAATTTCGACCCCTACCACGTGATCTGCTGTCAGCCAATGACAGCTGATCACGTGATGTAAACAGAAGATCGGTAATAGATTTTTTTTTTTCTTCTCAGGCTGACAACGTGAGGAGAAAAAAAAGCCGATCAGCGGCTTCTGTTGAAGGGACATCGGTCCCGAAGGGGAAGAGGGGAAGCCGCCTCATATGTGCCCACCAGTACTGCCTGCCAGTGCCACGAATCAGTGCCCACATTGCAACGATTCAGTGCCCACCAGCATATAAGTGCCAGCAATCAGTGCCACCTATTAATGCCCACAAGTGCCACCAATCAATGCCTCATCAGTGCCACCTAGCAGTGCTGTGTATCAGTGTCACCTACCAGTGCCGATCAGTGCCCATCATTGCCACCCATCAGTGCCACCTGTTAGTGCCCTTCAGTGCCACCTATCAATACCCTATAGTGCCACCCATCAGTGCCACCTCTCAGTGCCCACCAGTGCTGCCTATTAGTGCCCATCAGTTTTAAATGTCAGTCTTTTTTTATTTTTTAACAAAAAAATAAAAAACCCAGAAGTGATCAAATAACACCAAAAGCAAGCTCTATTTGTGGGAATAAAATTATAAAAATTTAATTCAAAGAGTGACAGCGCTGAAAGCTGAAAATTGGTCTGGGCAGGAGGGGGGTTTAGGTGCCCAGTAAGCAAGTGGTTAATTTGTTTCATTCGGATGACACGATGTGATAGTTTGATCCCTTTTGTTAATGTTGGAAGCATCCGAAATAATGTAACGACATAACAAATGATCCGAATTAATTCGGATACATTTTGTTTTTATGTTGCATTAACACTTTTCCTTATTATAAAAAAAACGCACTACATATGAAGAGGAAACATATTGCAATAAATATAGCAAGATATAAAAATGAAATTAAATGCAAGGGTCCCTAGCACTCAGCGGGACCCCAAGGAACGGTACAGGGCTTAGGTTTGCCCTATTCTTTGTATAGCAGGGTTGCTATTGGTTAGAGGGAGATTTTTTCCCCCTAGCAATGGGCCCAGATTGGTATAAATTGGCAGCTCGCGCTTCGTGCAGCCATTTAAAGCCCGCTGCTGCCTGAGTTACCTCGAAGGCCCGTACCCACTGTGATCATACATAGCGGGAGCTCAGCGGTGGGTACCTGCAGACTCGATGTCCACCGGCACCCACCGATGATCGAGGAGAGAGGCAGAAAGACGGCCTGCCTCTGCAAACAAGGCAGATTGCCATTCTGTCAGTAGGGAAGGCATTGACAAGGCTCCATGTCTTCCCCTAGTAAAAACACCTCCCACCGTTTAGAAAAACACTGGCTAGGCACACATTTAACTCTTTGATCACCCCTGAAAATCATACAAAAAATACTGCTTTCGAAGCGATCGTGTGATAATCAGGTCATTAGTACAGAGCTTTCGAGAGCCGATCAGGACAGTTCATCCGATATTATTTGATCAGACATGTACGAAAAATCTTTTCGTACGATGCCAGATTGTACGATTTTCGTTTAATCAGTGCAGCTGTCGTTCAAAAATGCAATACAAATGCATTACAACACATGACATCACTTCTGAATTTTTATTCTGTCGTACGAGAATTTTCATGACTTTAGTAAATTCTTCAGATTCGATTTGAGATTAGAATGCAAAAAAAACCAGACGATCATTCATCCAATAATCTCATCGTGTGTACTGGGCATAAGAAACTTTCCCGACACTTGAGATACATTTGTGACGGGGGAGGAGAGCTCAGCATACATACAGCTTGTGTGTTCAGAATTCAGCTCTGTATCCTTCCTTTGTTCCTGTGCAGTGTGTGAAGGGGGAGGTGTGTCCCTTTCCTCCAATCAGCTCTCACACACTGTAACTGCAGCTCTCCACCCCCTCCTCTCTGCTCCTGTCAAAAATCATGAATCAGACTGAGACAGAAGTACAGTTAAATCACACTTGTTTAATAATAATAAAAAAAGGTAAACAGAGTAAACGTAGTCAAAACATAGCTAGAGTTTAGGAATGGGAACGGATAGTCAGACAAGCCAAAATGTCAGGGAGCCAGAGATGAGCATAGTAGAACAGCAAGCAGGATCCGGAGCCAAAAGGAATGTCAGCCAAGCAAGTCTTTAACAGGAACACAGGAGAGCGTCTCTAGAGATGTGGCCAAGGCGAAGGCAGAGATCAGAGGAGAGGAGCGGGGCTCCGTGCGGCCGCATCGCTGGACCGTGGAAAAGGTAAGTGTCTGTTTATTAAGAGTCAGCAGCTATACTTTGAGCTGCTGACTTTTAATAAACAAAAAAAGCCTGGAACTCCGCTTTAACGAATAGTACATGGCAGAGCTCCTAAAGCTGTAAATGGTGCATATCTTCCCATTACAGATACAGCTGACCATTGATAGTCCCTACTCTGTCCCTCCTCCACAGGAGCCTGACCCTATGCTACTCCAACTGTCCTTTGCCAGTGTGATATCTGTCCCTGTCCTAAACCCCTATGCAAAATGCGCGCCAACCCAAAGGGGACAGATCTTTTCATAAGCAGTGCACACCTCAAAGACAGCCCCCATTTCAATCAGGGCAGCAGCGCCCAATTGGACAGCTGCTTTTCTACAAAGACCTACAGAGGCCTCAGCGGAACCTGGCTCCTCCTTGTCCTTCGTCCTCTCTGCACGGCGGCTGTAGAAAAATACTACCCTTGCAGGGAGGCTGAACTGCATCTGCCTACAGGCTAAATATCAGACATGTGCAATTCGTTTAGTTCCGAATTCATTTTTTTATAAATTTTGTCAAATTCATTAATTCCAAAATTTCAGAATTTTTCCATTTCTGAAATTTTGAATTTCCGAACTTCGAAATTGGAAATTCGAAAATTCGAAATTTCAGAAATTTGAAATTCGGAAATTCGAAATTTTCGGAAATTGGAACATTTCGGAAATGTGAAAATTCGAATTCGGAAATTCGGAAGTCCGGAAATTCGGAAATTTGAAAACTCAAAATTAGGAAATTTGAAAATTCGAAATTCGAAAATTCGAAATTAGGAAATTCGAAAATTCGAAATTAGGAAATTCGAATATTCGAAATTACATAAATTTGAAAATTCAAAAATTTGGAAATTTGAAATTCCAAAAATAAGAATGAAAATCTGAAAATTCAAAAGAATGAAAATCAGAAAAATCAAAAACCTGAAAATCTGAAATAATAACTAACTAATAATAAATATTAAATTATAGGTATTGGAATTTCCTTTCAAAATCAGATTTTCGAATTTTTGAATTTTCGAATTCCGAAAATCCGAAAATTCGAAATTTAAAAATTCGGAAATTCGGAATTTGAAAATTCGGAATTCGGAAATTTGAACATTTGGAAATTCGAAAATTCGGAAATATGAAAAATCGAAAATTCGAAATTCAGAAATTCGGAAATTTGGAAATATGAAAATTCGGAAATTTAAAAAACCTGAATTTTCGGATTTCTGAAAAAAGAAAAAAAAACGAATGAAACAAAAACTAACACATTTTTTGTCAGTGCACATGTCTACTAAATATCACAATAATGGGCCCATAGCACCTGCTCCAGGCCATTCAATCTGTGCGCATGCACAGTATGTCCTCTCCCCGTTTCAGCTGAGACTAGAAGCGGCTACTCCGGACCATGAAGACTGTGCAAGGCCGTGCATGGCGCGGTTTTCTTCTCTAGGTGAGCTCACCTGCACCATTTTACAACAGCAGGAGCTCTGGTATGTACAAACCATTGGATATAGGATTGCATAGGGGGATTTTTGAGTGTAAGACGAACTTACACTTTAAAGAGGAACTTTGGTAAACATAATTCTGTTAGTAAGCTGACCATGTAAAGTGTATTTCAAGGGAGGGTTACAACCCTTGTTTTTTTTTTTTTTTGCTGGGTATAAGAAGTCCTCCATTGCATGATTTTTACAAATGATTTCAAGTGAGTTGTGGACTGTAGCAGGCATGGCTGGGCCCACTACCCTTGCCTAATTTTAGCCATTAATTGTTTTTTTTTTTTTGTCAAAGTGATTAAGCAAGGGTCCTGATTGCATTAGCTGACATACAGCTGGACATCAGGAAATAAACCTACAAATCTGCACATGAAATACTCTCCTGATATGATAGAGCAGTAAGAATGTAAAAATTGTAATGTTCCAATCAAAGTCTACTGCGCATAATATTCACAATACTCACTAACATAACTCGAAAGAGATAAATACACTTGGATTTCACCTTAAAAAACTCTAAAAACGTATCAAACTCATTACCAGATGGTACGGGTGCCCTGCTGTTCTCAACTGCTTTTATCTATCACGTCTTGATGTTTATTGGCATTGTCAAAGATCTAAGGGTACTATGACCCATATATGGTGGGAATGCCCCCCGATCAAAGAAGTTTGGGCTAAAATTCTTACCATCTACTTTAGGATCATGGGAACATGTATTCATTATGTCTGGAAAATTGTACTTCTCTCAAGAATACCAGGCTCCATCATATCAGCAAAAAAGCTTTCACTGAAAGAAAAAATCTGAAAAAAAGGATGTTCTTTGTCATTTTACTATGTTGAGTTTGGCAGAACGAGCCTCAGAGTTGGATTCTATAAAACATTTAGAAGACCTCCTATCCAAGGAATCTGACAGGTCAGACCAGTTCATGATACCATGGGCCTCCTGGTCAATAGTCAGATTCTCCCAATAGTTTCAGACCATGCTCTCTGAGTAAAGGCTTCTGCTTTTATATAAGCCATGATGGAGAAGGGATGTGACTCCATCAGGGGTGGACTGACAACTCATGGGGCCCCCGGGCAATAGGAGATTATGGGCCCCCCGGGCAATAGGAGATTATGGGCCCCCCAGGCATTAGGAGATTATGGGGCCCCCCAGGCATTAGGAGATTATGGGCCCCCCAGGCATTAGGAGATTATGGGCCCCCCAGGCATTAGGAGATTATGGGCCCCCCAGGCATTAGGAGATTATGGGGCCCCCAGGCAATAGATTATGGGGCCACACAGTATACACACACACACACATACAGTATACACACACAGACACATAATATACACACACAGTATACACACACAGAATACACATACACACACACTGAAAAGGTACTGGAGAGGCGGGGCAGCTATAATCTTGGGATTTAAAAAAAAAAAACACAGATTTTTACATACCGTCCCTGGTTTTATTGAGGCTGGAAACCCTGATGGGGCCCCCTAGTGGCATGGGGCCCTCGGGCAGTGCCGGAGTGCCCGAATGGTCAGTCCGCCCCTGGACTCCATCCAACTTCACCTTTTTCTTACGTTTCCCTACCCTTTCTCTCTATCTTTACTGTGTCTTAAAAAAGTATTCATACCCCTTGAAATTTTCCTCAGCTTGTCACTTTTTAACCAAAAATGTAAATGTATTTTATTGGGATTTTATGTGATAGACCAACACAAAGTGACACATAATTGTGAAGTGGAAGGAAAATGAAGAACCTCCTTGTAGAACCTCCTTTCGCTGCAATTACAGCTACAAGTCTTCTTGGGGATGTCTCGATCAGCTTTGCACATCTATAGAGTGACATTTTTGCCCATTCTTCTTTGCAAAATATCTCAAGCTCTGTCAGATTGGATGGAGAGCGTCTGTGAGCAGCAATTTTCAAGTCTTGCCACAGATTCTCAATGAATTTAGGTCTGGACTTTGACTGGGCCATTCTAACACATGAATATGCTTTGATCTAAACCATTCCATTGTAGCTCTGGCTGTATGTTTAGGGTCGTTGTCCTGCTGCAAGGTGAACCTCCGCCCCAGTCTCAAGTCTTTTGCAGACACTAACAGGTTTTCTTCTAAGATTGTCCTGTATTTGGCTCCATCCATCTTCCCATCTACTCTGACCAGCTTCACTGTCCCTGCTGAAGAAAAGCATCTCCACAACATGATGATGCTGCCACCACCATGTTTCACGGTGGGGATGGTGTGTTCAGGGTGATGTGCAGTGTTAGTTTTCCGCCACACATAGCGTTTTGCTTTTAGGCCAAAAAGTTTGATTTTGGTCTTATCTGACCAGAGCACCTTCTTCCACATGTTTGCTGTGTCCACCACATGGCTTTTTCACAAACTACAAACAGGACTTCTTATGGCTTTCTTTGAACAATGGCTTTCTTCTTGCTACTCTTCTATAAAGGCCAGATATTTTACGTATTTATGAATTTACGAATTGTGCTCATAATGAATGACCCGAAAAAAAAAAAAAAAAAAACCCAAAAAAACGAATGAAACGAAAACGAACACATTTTTTCGGCAGTGCACATGTCTACTGTACATTAACCTTATTCATTTCATTAATGAAGTTACTGAAAGCAGTTAACCACTTTGCCGACCGCCGCATGTACATATACGTCGGCAGAATGGCACGGCTGGGCAAATGGACGTACAGGTACGTCCCTTCGTTTTTTCCACCTTGTGGTCACTTGCGACCCTGCCGGGAGCTCCGTGAGTCGGATCGCAGGTCCCGCGGACTGAATCACCGCGGGGATACCCGCGATCGTCTCACGGAGCTGAAGAACGGGGAGATGCTAATGTAAACAAGCATCTCACCGTTCTGCCTAGTGACACTGTCACTGATCATAGCTCCCTGTGATCGGGAGCTATGATCAGTGAAGTGTCGTTCGTAGCCCATCCCCCTAACAGTTAGAAACACTCCACAGGACACACTTAACCCCTCCCTAGCCCCCTAGTGGTTAAACCCTTCACTGCCAGTGTCATTTTTACAGTAATCAATGCAATTTTATAGCACCGATTGCTGTAAAAATAACAATGGTCCCAAAAGTGTGTCAAAATTTTCGATGTGTCCGCCATAATGTCGCAGTCACGATAAAAAATCACAGATCGCTGCTATTACTAATTTATAAAAAAAAATATTAATAAAAATGTCATAAAACTAACCCCTATTTTGTAGACGCTATAACTTTTGCGCAAACCAATCAATAAACGCTTATTGCGATTTTTTTTACCAAAAATATGTAGAAGAATACATATCGACCTAAACTGAGCAAAAAAATAGTTTTTTAAAAAATATTTTTGGGGATATTTATTATAGCAAAAAGTATTTTTTCTAGTATTTTTAGAACAATAAGTTTTTTTCAAAATTGTCGCTCTATTTTTGTTTATACCGCAAAAAATAAAAACCACAGAGGTGATCAAATACCACCAAAAGAAAGCTATTTGTGGGCTTCCCCGGACTTTTAGCGGACTTTCAGCGGACTTTTCCAGCCGCAAATCTGACGGACTTTAGATTTGAAACATGCTTCAAATCTTTACGTCGTAACTACGCCGGACCCAGAAATCCACTCGTCTGTGTGCTAGTCCGACGGGCAAAAACCCACGCTAGGGCAGCTATTGGCTACTGGCTATCATCACGTACGAATCCGTCGGACTTTTGTGTGATCGTATGTAGGCAAGTCTGTTCGTAAGAAAGTCTGCCGCAAGTCTGCCAAAAGTCCGCCAAAAGTCCGACAAAAGTCAGTCAAAAGTCTGTCGGACAGGCTGTCGGACTTTTGTAGCCGAAACGTCCGACCGTGTGTACGCGGCATTACAGACCACTTTTTGCTACAAGTTAGCCTATAATACGGCTTACCTGTAGCTACCCAGGATACCTCCTAAACCAGCACGGTTTAGGAGATATCCCCTGTATTTGCATGTGCCGACATCATTGGCACATGTGCACTGACACAAACTGAAGCAACGGCACGAATGAGCCGTTGCTTCAGTGAGTGTGCCGTTACTGCGCGCATTTGCGGGAGTGACGTCATTGCGGCTCCGGCCAATCACAGCGCCGGAGCCGTGATACCCGGAAGTAACCCTCGGGAGTGATGTCGGCCGCCGGAGCAGTGTACGGGCACCACAGCGAGGGCTTTGATCTCAGGTGAGTATGCTATGCATACTAGCTCATTATGCCTTTGTCTTGCAGGTGTTAGTTTTTTTTTTTTTTTGTAAAGTGGCTTTACAACCACTTTAAATGCCACTGGGACCTCTGGTTGTCCCTGGATGCAGACAGTTTGCCTCCAGCAGTCGCAGCATCGGACAAGGGGCACCTTGCTGCAAGAGCCATGTGATGGGTGCCCGGCACTAGTGACGGCCATGGCATCCAGCGCCGACGGTTCTGGCCACATACAAACTGGCGGCAGCTAACCATCCAGCTAAAGCGCAGGGTGCTGCTGTGTCCAGATGTGGCGATGAAGCCCAGTCGCTCGTATGAATGAGCTGTCATTAGTAAATCTTTCTGAATGAGAAGATGTAAGCACAATACATCAGGACTCCCCCCTCCTCTTGCTGTTGGTGGGGTGGGGGGGTGGGGGGGCGTTCCTAGCTAGTATTACAGGGCTGGACACACACACCTCCCTGCACTCTGCTGTACAATGCTGCTGGAGTGTGGACATTTCCAGCACTGACCCCCCTACCCCTGATGGGATCCTAACAACTGTGACTATTGCATTTAATCACCAGTAAAGGAAACAAATTGGAAAGCGTTTACATTGTGAAGGGCGCTGTGCAGGGGGGGCTCCATCAGCATTCCCACCCTGAGATCTTCTGCTACAATGTTACCAAACTTCCCTGGAACGTTCTATACTCTCTGGATTATACTCATCATCCTGCAAACAGCCGCCTGTCAACAAGGTAACCACTTACCATCACTTCTATCACTGACATTGTTACAGTTCTTTTATTTCTGTAAATCACAGGAATTTTTATATTTTTTTGCACTTTCCTAAACCACTTTGGATTGTAAAGATTATAAAAGCAACTGTTGATTTTAGAAAAAAAAAAAAAATATATTGAAGAGTAATCAGGGAGTCAACCATGAATTAAATTTGAAGATGTGATATACTAACTGATAGCGGTATTAAACCCAAAAGCAAACTTTTATTATGTTGTATCTTATAGGGATGCACCGATACCATTTTTTTTTACGAGTACAAGTACCGATACTTTTTTTTTATTCCTCGCTGATACCAATTACCGATAACTATTATGTTTTAACTTCAGCTGTCAGCAATGGTACAAAGCATTGAAAAGTTATTTACAAATGAAATAGATTTTTGTTTTTAATTTAGAGCTTTTTCAATGTGAAATGTGTAAATATATGTTAATATATATGTGTAAAAATATTCACTAACAAAGCAAACAAAAAAAAAAGTTTTAATTGTTTATCGTTTATATAGTTTTTTTTTTTTTTTTACGAGTACCGATACTTTTTTTTATTCCTTGCCAATACCAAGTACCGATACCTACCGCAACTATTATGTTTTAACTTCAGCTGTCAGCAACGGAACAAAGCATTGAAAAGTTATTTACAAATGAAATAAATAGATTTTTTTTTTTTTTTTTAATTTAGCGCTTTTTCGATGTGAAATGTGTAAATATATGTTAAGATATATGTGGAAAAATATTCACTAACAAAGCAAACAAAAAAAAAGTTTTAGTTGTTTATCGTGTATAAAATAGACCTGAACAAAAGAAAAAAAGCAGGAAAATAATAATTAAATGGAGAATAGGGAGTTAATTAAGCCTGATTAGAGTAAATTAAGGGTTAATAAGGGGTTAAACAGAGGAACATTTGTTCATCCCTCTGATCTGCAGATGAAGAAACAGAAATATACAAAAAGAAACAATGTTTCTTTTTATTTTAATGTTTCAGGGCGGAGCAATGTTGTTAATAAACATTCCCGGCTGCTTTTTTTTTTTTTGACAGCTCCAATTACCGGACTTCTTTAACACAGGGGAGACCCCACTGACAGCATAAAGAACCGAGCCTGAAAGTTTCGGTTTCAGGTATCGGTGCATTTGCACGAGTACCGATACTTGTGCAAATACTCAGTATCGACACCGATACTAATATCGGTACAACCCTAGTATCTTACTAATACTTAGATGTGATGGCTGCATTCGTTTTCTTTTTTATGCTTTCTTTCTTCTATTATCACCTGGTGATCTGACCAATAAGTCTGTTAGATTTCAAAAGAACAAGCTCTCCTGCAGATGTAACCATTTACCACTGGTGCTTACAATGATCAGCTTTCATTTATTTATTTCAAACTTTTATCCCAAAAGGAAACAAACTGCTGTAACTGCAGTGTGAGCTGGAGCTTGGCTTCGGTTTGTTAATGTATTTAAATCTGCTAGTACATCTAACACTCCCCTGCCCCCCAGACTGACAATACAGCTGTCCATAGGAGCCCCCTGTGATCCTTCATGCAGAGTGGAGGCGCTCCAATACAGGAGGTGTGTTACTGGCCAGATCACCAGGTGAAAACAGAGGGTAAAAAAATATAAGTTGTCATCAGCATGGGTTTACGAAAGGTCGTTCTTGCCAGACCAATCTGTTAACGTTCTACGAGGAAGTGAGTTGCCATCTAGACGGGGAGGCATGTGGATGTGGTGTATCTGGATTTTGCAAAGGCATTCAATACAATCTCCCATATGCTCTTGATCTACAAGCTGAGGTCTACATGGGTGGACCATAGGGTTTGTTCTTTGGTAAAAAAACTGGTTACAGGGGCGTGTCCAAAGGGTGGTGATAAATAACGTGTACTCAGACTGGTCTGGAGTGGTAAGTGGGGTGCCCCAAGGCTCTGTCTTGGGACCAATTCTTTTCAATGTATTCATAAATGATATAGAGGATGGGATAAACAGCTCAAGCTCAGTTTTTGCGGACGACATAAAATTAAGCAGTGCAATAACTTCACATCAGGATATAGAAATTTTACAGAAAGACCTGAACAAAATAATGGGGTGGGCAACTACATGGCAAATGAGGTTTAATGTAGGGTGACCAGAGGTCCCGTTTCCAGGGACAGTCCCCGAACTGAGGACAATGTCCCCGGACCAAGTCTGTCCCTGGTTTTGTCCCCGGATTCGGGGTCGGATTATAACGTAGACTGGGCATCCCATGCTGGCTGAGAAACAGCCTTGCGGCTCGGATGCTGACGCCCCCTGCTGGACAATCTCACCGCTGCTCCTGCTGCTCTATAGTGGAGCCAAAAATTGACTGTGTGGAGGGCTGAGACTGAGAGGTGAGCCGATGGTGGGGGGAGGGGGGGTCTGTTTGTACACAGGTGAGGGCAGTGGGGGAGCAGGGGTCAGAGCTGATGCAGCTGCATGGAGCGATAGAGAATTTAGCTGTTGTGGGGAAAGGGCTAAGAGGTGTTGTGCCTAGCGCTCTGTGTATTATGCAGTCCTGTGTCCAGTGCTCTGTCTATTATCACACCTCACAACTTTTTGAGATGGGAATGAGGGACACCTATCAGCAAAAGTATGCAGGCATAGGACACACCCCTTGCCACGCCCCCTTAAAGGAGAATTTTACACAAAAAAAAAACAAGATTGGTTAAACCCACAAGTACTTTTTTTTACTGCTACTATTCCTTTATATTGACTTTTGGAATTGACAAATGCAGCAATTTAGAAATCAGATGAAAGGTTTAGCGCTGGGAAACACTTTTTTAAAGATAAAAAGTGCATTTTATATACATCTATATGGATCAGACCAAAATGAAGGACAAATGAGGAGGAATGAGGGACAGAGGGACATTGCTCCAAATCAGGGACAATCCCTTGAAATCAGGGACAGTTGGGAGCTATGAACTATGAGGGGAAAAAATATTAAAAAGGAAAATAAATGCAGCCACCATGTCTAATGATTGGTTAGCTGCAATTTATTACATTTTTGGTTTTGGGTTTATTATCACTTAAACCCTAACTGCCGTCCATAGGTGCCCCCCGTGCTCCTTCATCCAGAGTGGGGGGCACTCTAATAGACGAGGTGTGTTGCTGGCCAGATCACCAGGTGAAAACGGAGGGGGAAAAAAGACTCAAAGGGAAAACGAATGCAGTCACCGTATTTAATGATTGGTAAGCTGCAATGTATTACATTTTTGGTTTTGGGTTTAATATCACTTTAAACCTAACCACTTCGTACACACCCACCGGTATATGTGTTTTTGCAGTTTTGTTTAGTTGCATTATAACATTTCTTTAATGGAAAGTAATAAAGAAATCCAGGGCAGGAAGAAAGTTTTTTTTTTTTTATTATTATTATATATCTGATCGCCTACTGAAAATGGAAGGTGCCTGGCTGTCTCTGGCTCCTATGTAATGGGATTCTGACTCAGAACAACATGCAGGCAGAAAAATCCGAGTGACGTGCAAGCTCCTAGTCTGCACACTTGTCCCAAAGCAGTGACTGAAGCCACTGGATCAATATGACAGCCAGGGAACTAGCAATGACAGAAGGGGAGGTCAGCCCTGGTGGAGTCAGTTCTCAGTATAGGTTTCCTTGTATATAAGACGCTGTTCTGTTCATATAGACTAATACAGGGTTGCCAGTTATAAGGAAACTGCATTGTGTTCCCAGTGAGTAGAATATTTTGAGCTAATACTGTACCAGAAGCTGAAAGAAATATTTGATGAGTATTTTTTTTTTATTATTTGCTGAACAGCTGCTAAGGCAAGATCAGTTACAGGATAAGCCAAAATGGACAGTGCTCAGTTTGTCCAAGCTTGGCTGCCATTGCTGAATTTCTCCTTCTGAAAATGCTACATACCTGGCTACCATGCTGAAGTAATGGCTTCAATATTTCCTGAGTCAGGCCCGTAACGAATGTGCGGATCAAGGGCTCCAACTTCTGACTACACTGTAATTACTGCATAGCTTTTTAACTACTTAAGGACCAGGCCTATTTTTCAAATGTGTTGTTTACAAGTTAAAATCAGTTTTTTTTTTTTTTGCTAGAAAATTACTTCAAACCCCCAAACTTTATATATATTTTTTCAGGCACCCTAGAGAATAAAATGGCGGTCGTTGCAATACTTTATGTCACACCCTATTTGGGCAGCGGTCTTACAAGCACACTTTTTTTGGGAAAAAGTATACTTTTTTGAATTAAAAAAAAATAAGACAAGTTAGCCCAATTTTTTTTTCTCTATTCTGAAAGATAATGTTACACCGAGTAAATTGATACCCAACATGTCACGCTTCAAAATTGCGCCCGCTCGTGGAATGGCGACAAACTTTTACCCTTAAAAATCTACATAGGCGACGTTTTATAATTTGTATTAAAAAAAAAATTATAAAAAATTTCTACAGGTTACTAGTTTTAAGTTACAGAGGAGGTCTTGGGCTAGAATTATTGCTCTCGTTCTAACGATCGCAGCGATATCTCACATGTGTGGTTTGAACACCGTTTTCATATGCAGGCGCGACGTACGTATGCGTTCGCTTCTGCATGTGAGCTCGGCATGACGGGGCACTTTGAATTTTATTTTTTTCTTATTTATTTTACTTTTTATTTTTTATTTTTACACTGTCTTTTTAAAAAACAAAATGTTGGGTCACCTTCATTCCTACCACAAGGAATGTAAACATCCCTTGTAATAGAAAAAAAAGCATGACAGGATCTCTTAAATGTGAGATCTGGGGGTCAAAATGACCTCAGATCTCATATTTACACTTAAAAGCAATAAAAAAAAAAATTCTTTTTTTTTTTTCAATAATTTGTTTTTTTTGCCCCTTTAAGACCATTGGGCGGAAGAACGTTTGACGTTGCTTCCGTCATCCAATGGTATGGAGACAAGTGGGGGCCATCTTTCCCTCAGAGGGGAGAGGACCCGATTGTCTCCACCACTACCGACGGTTCCGGTAAGCGGCGGGAGGGGGGTGGGCACCTCTCCCACCGCTGATAAAAGTGATCTTGCTGCGAATCTGCCACAAAGACCACTTTTATGTGAAAGCGGACCGCTCGCTCTTTAAAAAGATACAGGGGGTTATGGCAGCTACCTGCTGCCATAACCCCGGCATTCAACGTCAAACATAATGACGGTGGGCGGTCCGCAAGTAGTTAAGGCCAATCAACTTACAAAGTAGTGGTGTCAAAAGATAAGAATGACAGACAGCAAGTAGCACTCCCTCCATATTTCTCAAATAATTTCATATCTCAGATTGTTAGCTCTAAGGAGCAGTGCCCTCTGATTCCTACTGTATTAAAGTGTATTGTATTTGTACTGTCTACCTTCAAGTTGTAAAGTGTTACGTAAACTGTTGACGCTATATAAATCCTGTATAATAATAATAATAATAATATGCAGTGTTAATTTCGTAGACTAAAATGTTTTTGTCGCCTAAATTAATACCATTTTAGTCGACTAAAATACAACTAAAATTAAAACAATTCAGATGACTAAAATACGACTAAAACGGCATTTTAGTCAAAAGACTATGACTAAAACGAAATTAAAATTAGACGTCAAAATGAACACTGCACTACAACATAAAAATATATAGGGGGCATCTACTAAGCTGCTGAAAGAAATAAAATTAAGAAAAAGGCTTTTATTTTTTTTTCCTTAATATTTACTGTTGGTAATATATTCAGGTAATGTGTGCGATGGCATTACAGCCAATAGAATTTACATTTTTTTTTGTTTTTTGTTTTTTTTTTATATTTTCAAGTTGTACTATTGCTTGTCAAAAAGCAATATTTTTGTTTGTTTCTGAAACTTGGTTTTATTTATAAAGATATTATATATCGCAATGGCTAAATCTGTGTCTGTAGTGAATGTTCAAACCTTAATACCAGAAATAATAACGTTATTAGATTGTTACTCCATGAGTATATAATGTTTGGCAAATCTAAAGAAATATTGCATAAAAATTTAACTAAACCCATTAGATTTTAGTCGACTAAAATGTAATGGAGATTTTAGTTGACTAAAATACGACTAAAAAAATTCAGATGACTAAAATACGACTAAAACTAAAACAATTCTCTTAATGGCAGCCCCACGCACTGTGAATCGCACATGGAAATCGCATGGTACAAAGGCACCAGCTGCGTGTCTGTGTTTTATAAAAGGTGCATCTTTTCCTTGCAGAAAATGCAAGCACAACGGCCCATTGAAATGAATGGGCTGCTGTGCCTGCGCAAAGGCAGTATGGAGAGCTGCACAGATGTGAACCAAGCCTTTATCACGGCAAAGATGCTGGCCGAGGTGGCAACTGTTGTCCACTATCCAAGCCCTGATGAAGGAGTTTTAAACCACCGAAACGCATTGGTTTTTGACCTCTTCAAAAAATAAATTTTTACTGTACTTTGTGGCACTCTCATCCTTTACATACTCTCCTCCTACTCTTTAAAACAAACCAGGATGAACAGCTGTCCCCAAATTCCAGGGACAGTCCCTGCTTTCAGAAGGCTGTCCCTGGTTAAAAAGTGTCCCCGATTGTGTCCCGGGCCCAAGCAAGAGTGAGAAGGAGGGAGAATACCATATTATTTTTCTAAATTCTAGTCATATTGGCACACTGTTTTGGCATTAGCCAGGCAGATTACCCTTATAGGTATTGTTAATACTGGTAAAATAGGGATTGAAATGTGGGGGACATGGTTTTTGGGGTGTGGTTAAAAGTGGGAGTGGTCAGTAAGATATTCTTGGATCCAATTTTGAAAATCTTTTCACCTTAGGACAAACATGCATGTTCAATAGCCAGATCCAAAATGCATAGCCATCTGAAGCTTGTAGGTATCAATAGAGAACACATTCTGTACAGCATTACATAGCAGGTAGCACAGCATGTATATATGAGATAAGCAATAATGGGGCCTTATTACTTACCCAGTAAAAACACTGACCTGGGATAAAGAGGCAGCATGGTAGTTTAGGCTTTCTTAGACTTCACTGGCTGCCTGCTTGTTCTGTCTTAAGCCATCCATAGATAGACCAAAATTCAATCAGTTCAGCAGGCACTGGCCAAATTTTGATCCATCTATGGGCAGTCATTCCATCGGTCGATTTCAGTACAAACAGCTTGTCGGGTTTTTTTTCACCTGATCAACAATGAAAAATACTCCTCTCATCCTCTACTCTCTGTGGTCAGCAACACAGCACCACCTACGGAGGGGAGGTTAAATTGCACCTGCCTACAGACGTGTCTGGTGTAGTTCCCCATATTGGCCATTAGGTGTCACCATAGATAGAGTTGGGAACCTTGTAGAGTAGGGTAGGTAGTGCAAGTGTCTAGGTAACCTCTAGAGATCCTCAGCATGGGATTTACTATAAAGAGTGAGGTAATGCCAGTTCTGCCAGAGCGGTGCATCTTGGGTAGAGGGCTTTGCATAACTAGTCTGGCAGGAGTCCCATGGTGGTTGGTTGGTCATGGGAAGCAGTGCGAAGGGCCAAGGCAGCAGAGAATCTTTGAGGATCTAGCATCTGGGAGCTTCCCCTAAAGCCTGGTACACACCAGAAGTTTTTTTTTCTTTCAACCCAGTGGGCTGAACGAAAAAAAAAAAAACGAAGAGCTTGGGAGTTAGAGCGATCTTCCCCGTTGAGCTATTGTGTTCTGACAGGAGGGGCGCCCCCCCCCCCCCGCTAGAACACACCGGTCAACTCTCACAGCCAATGGCTGAGACCACTGATCGAATGCTAATCAGCAGGCCTTTTTCTGTCATACCCCTTCAACAGAAGCCAGATGTTCGGCCAGCTTCTGTTGGACTGGCTGCCGTAAAAACAGGGCCAATGTTGGACAGTTTGCATTAAACTGGCCGATCCTCCCTGATATTTGGCTCGTGTGTATGGGGCTTTAGGGTAGAATAAAGAAGGAGAGGTGCAGACTTATTGGGTCTACTCACATCTCTTGGGTATAGGATGTAGGACTCTGGCAAACCCCTAAAGGCTGCTCCTCTACTCAGCTCTCTGCTCTGTTGTTATCTGATTGCAGCTGAAGGAATGTGCTGTCATTGCTAGGATGATTGAAAGCGGGAAATATTAGGGCTGTCCCGATACCACTTTTCCAAGACCGAGTACAAGTACCGATACTTTTTTCAAGTACTCGCAGATACCGATTACCGATACTTTTTATTAATGTCATGTGACACTTTTCAAAGCACAATACAGACTAATGATAAGTGACACTGATGAGCACTGATAGGTGGCACTGACTGATGGCTGGCACTGATGGGTGACACTGATGGGTGGCACTGACTGATGGCTGGCACTGACGGCTGGCACTGATGGCTGGCACTGATAGGCACTGATAGGTGGCACTGACTAATGCGTAAACCTAGGCTAGCTCTAATTGACTAAATGAGAAGCTGTCAACATAGAAAAGTGTGTACACACAAAGTATCAAATAATATTAAAATTATGTGACTATATAAACTGGCAATTGACACCTGACTACATCACCCTTTGATGAAGTCACGTGTTCAGTGACACAACGCGTCAGGGGGGAGCCAGGTGTCGTCACTATGGTCACGGCCGAGACTGAAAGTACCCTACAGAAGCTGTCCATATGATTTCTAAACTGTAACTTAGTAAGTTTTTTTAATAAATTAAATTTAACTATTACACTATGGAGCCCCTTCTCTTTGTTGCATGACTTATTACATCTAATGAGCCTGGAACATACCCTGGTATGTGCTGAGGATATCTGTGGGAGTCGATCAATTGCTGAGGATCCATTGTTTACCCATACCAAGGTTTGATTTGACCCGTGGGGGTCTTTGTATAAGGTGAGAGCCTGGGGCAAATGAGTGGCGCATAACAATAGTGATAACAATTGGATGAAGTGGATTTTGTTCGGTTGCTTTGCACATGCACTTTTTTCTCCTATATGAACTGTCACTTTGTAATTTTACTTGCTTTTTTGGACTTTTATTGCACTATCAGCACTTTTGGAGGATCTGTTTGCACTTTATGCATATGCTTGCACTTTATTAGATGTTTAAATGCATGATCATTATTGCATATTATGCTTAAAATTGTTTACACTTGAGGAGTCACTTTATAGCTTTAGCACGTTTTTATTATTATTATCATCTATCTTAGTGTAAACGCATTTTTGAGTCAGCGCCACATATTTATTTTTATTACTTATGGGTACTGATATGTGGCACAGGAAGGAGCTGGGCAGTTGTGGAAGTGCCCCAAGGGGGTAGGAGTGAGAGAGACGTGCTGTGCCAAACCGTGCTGTGCCAAGCTGTGTATTGCCAGAAAAAAAGTGGACTGCTGTGCTGGACACTGGAACCAAGAGGCTGATTTGAATGCGGGCATCCACTATCCAGAATCGCTCTCCAGGTCAACATTGCATCTGCCACCGCCTATTGTGCTGCTTAAGGGGGCCCCCACCACAAGAACCACTTGTTGCCATAAGTTGATTACCACATAGGAGTTTGGTGACAGGGTCTCTGACCCGCTTTACAAATATAACTATCTGTTAACCCTTCTTTCAGTCTAGACTTGACAAAGAGCGACATCTCCATAACCTATTTTTGCTACAAGATTTCCATCACACTTGCTGCTGTATCCATCAGTAACCAAAGTCCCTCAAAGCCAAATACAGAGCCTAAAGCCGTTCCTATCCCAAAACGCTGACTTTGCTTTACTTTCCATCTGCTCCCCATTGTTGCATAATATCCTGATCTGTAAACCCCCCAACTACCCTTTGAACTTGCCACACTTCTAAGTTGCTGCACTAAGGAGTCTAAAGTCTTACTAAGCCTAACTTTACATCAGATTGTTGTTGAATGCCATCCTCTTGAGTCATCTAAGGAGTCCAAAGACTTACTGAGCCTAACTTTACATCAGATTGTTGTTGAATGCCATCCTCTCGAGTCATCTTAACCTTTTTGCACACCAACATTTCAAAGGGCCCCAACATTGCCAGCAGAAGCTTATCATAAAGACTGCCCAGGTCAATGCACTCCTGAGGGCTGAACTGGGTTGCTGTTATTAACTTCAGGTTTCAAGGCCTACACCTAGCTCCTTTGTTTGAGAGCTCTGTTTGAGTGATTTAGCCTATTATAATCCTCTTTCTAATCCTCCTTGGTCACTTCAGGTGTACCCCCTCATACAGAGAGCTATAGTTTACGCTCCTGGTACTGCAGTATACACTGGGTTTGATTCCACAGGTACCTCTGGTGTATTGCATCTGCTTTTGTTGTGTTTATGTGAAATAATATTGATGTACCAAACTACTTTGTTATATTTAGGTCTTCAATCTGCCAATACAGTCTGATTGTCCTTTTAAAGGGCAGTGTGTGCAATCTTTGTATGTCTGCTGGGAGTCCCCAGCTAAGGTATTCTGGTGGTGCCAGTGAGTATGAGGCTTTGTCTAGGGCTAGAGAGGGCAGAGCACACAAACTTACCAATGGCTCCTGTGGGGGTAGCGCTACACGAGCTATACCATGACCTGGATAAATGAGAACCTTTATAGAGTTTAAGGACGTGAAGCACCCACAATGCACCCAATATACTAAGAGAACATGTGACTTAGGTTGCCTAGTCTTCAAGTCACACGATGGAGTCCAGGGGAAGCAATTTTAATCCGTGGTCAGATAGAGGTACTTTTTGCTCAGGCAATAATGTGAGTTGGTAATGCTGAAGAAAGGGATGTTGAAACCGCTACCGGCTGTAGACCTTGATGTATGTTGGGTATGTAAGCAAGCTGTCTGTACTCGGCAAAGTATGTTTATTCTACAATGCATACATTACACAGCCTGTCTATCCTTAATAATAATAATAAGCACACATGGCCTGTTATCAGGCTTTTTCTGGCCCTTTGAAGTTTTTCTGGGTGTTGTAACTTGTCATGTAAACTCCGGTAGACGGTCCTGAGGAACACGATGAATGTCCTTACAAACATGAAAGTAAGTGTCCCATCTATAAAGAGCTTAGCCTCGTCTGGCTAATGATATATAATGTCACTTCTGACTTATCATATAAACATCATTCCATTACAATGGGTGAGAGATAATCTCGCTACACAGTATTTGTTTATCGTGACACGCAAAATGATATTTAGAGTCCCATTAAGTGAAAAAGATTGTATTCTGGTAACTGTGTGGAGTAATATTTATTTATTACAGGTACTTATATAGCACCATCAATTTATGCAGCACTTCATATTTATTATACATTCACATTGGTCCCTGCCCTCAAGGAGCTTACAGTCTAAGGTCCTTAACTCACATTCATACATACAGATACTAGGGCCAATTTAGAGCCCGCATGTCTTTGGTCATACCTCCCAACTGTACTTGATTTCGAGGGACTGTCCCTGATTTGGAGCAATGTCCCTCTTTCTCTCTTTCCCCCTCATTTGTCTCTCATTTTGGTCTGATCTATATAGTTGTATGTAAAATGCACTTTTTATCTTTCAAAAAGGGTTTCCCAGTGCTAAACCTTTCGTCCAATTTCTAAATTGCTGCATTTGAACATTTTAAAAGCCAATATAAAGGAGTAGTAGTGGAAAAAAAAGCACTTGTGGATTTAATTAACCTTTTTGGGGGGTTAATTCTCCTTTAAGGGGGTGTGTCCTATGCCTACATACATTTGCTAGTAGGTGTCCCTCATTCCCATCTCAAAATGTTGGGAGCTATGACTTTGGTGGGTGGGAGGAAACCGGAGTACCCGGAGGAAACCCACGCAAGCACAGGGAGAACCTGCAAACTCCACGCAGGTAGTGCCGTGGTTGGGATTTGAGCTGACAACCCTAGAGCTGCCAGGTGGAAGAGCTAACCACTACACGGCCATCATTATCCACTTACCGACCGCCTACTGCGTATTTACTGCGGCAGGTTGGCTCTTTTGCACAAAATCATGTACCTGTACGCCATTTCGTGCAACTGCCACTGGGTTGGACACAGGGGATGCCAATCAGCGGGTCCAATGGACCTAATGTCTGCCGGTCACCCACGATCGTTCCCGGGAGAGGAAGAACGGCGATCTGCCAATGTAAACCAGGAAATGGAGATCTTGTGTTCCTGCTAAGCAGGAACACCGATTTCTGTCTTTACCCAGTCAGAGCAAGCACCCCCTAGGGACGCACTTAACCCTTTGATCGCCCCTGATGTTAAAGAGGAGTGCCAGCTGTTTCTGTGTTTATTAAAAGTCAGCAGCTACAAAAAGTGTACCTGCTGACTTTTAACCACTTCAATACCGGGCACTTATACGCCTTCCTGCACAGACCAATTTTCTGCTTTCAGTGCTGTCGCAGTTTGAATGACAATTGCGCAGTCATCCATCATTGTACTCAAACTAAATTTTTATCATTTTGCTCCCACAAATAGAGCTTTCTTATGGTGGTATTTGATCACCTCTGCGGTTTTTATTTTTTGCTAAACAAATAAAAAAGACCGAAAATTTTGAAAAAAATAAAAGTTTTGGTTTTGTTTCTGTTAAAAAAGTAAGTTTTCTCTTTCACTGATGGGCACTGATAAGGTGGCACTGACAGGCACTGATAAGGTGGCACCAATGAGGTGGCACCAATGAGCGGGCACTGACGATGGGCACTGGTAGGCGGCACTGATGGGTGGCACTGATATGCAGCACTGATGGGCATTGATAGGCGGCACTGATGGGCACTCATGGGTGGCAATGGGTGGCACTGGTGGGCACTGATGGGTACTGATAGGCGACACTGATGGGCACTGAAAGGCTGCAAAGATGGGTTCTTATGGGTGGCACTGATGGGCACTGATAGGTGGCACTGCTGGGCACTGATGGGCACTGATACGCGGCACTGATAGACATCCCTGGTGGCACTGGCAGTGGTAGGCATTGTGAGTGGGCACTGATTGGCAGCTGCCTGGGCATTGATTGGCAGCTTCCTGGGCACAGATTAGTATTTCCCTGGGGGTCTAGGGGGCATACCTGGTGGTCCAGTGTGGATGGCTTCCCTGGTGGTCCTGGGTGGGACCTGAGGGGGAACTGTGCTGATAAACAATCAGCACAGCCCCCCCCCCCTTTTAGGAGAGCAACCGATCGACTCTCCTCTACTCGTGTCTGTAAGACGCGACTGAAGAAAAGTCGATCACCGCCTCTTCCTATTTACATCATGATCAGCCGTGACTGGACACGGCTGATCACGTGGTAAAGAGTCTCTGTCAGAGACTCTTTACCTAGATCAGTGTTGCAGGGTGTCAGACTGACACACCGCAACAACGATCGCCGCAATGCGCTCCCCCGGGGGCGCGCAGCGGCTCAATATCCTGCGGACGTCATATGATGCCCAGTCAGGGTATTAAAACCACTTTGCCGCTGTCATTCTGCTATATGGCGGGCGGCAAGTGGTTAATAAACAGACACTCACCTGTCCCACGGTCCAGCGATGCGGCCGCCCGAAGCCTTGCTACTCTCCCCCCGCCTCTCCGCGGTGCCGGCATTGCAAGTGGGGGCACCCAGTTGTGACAGCTTGCGGCTTCACAGCCAAGTGTGCACAGCCGGGTGTCCTGAATGGCCGGGCAATCTTCTCGGACATGTGACTTGTCTCAGAAGATTGCAAGGAGGGAGGGGGAGAGGAGAACTTTCGCTAGTGCAGCCGCGGCGCTCCGAGTGGAAGTGGGAGCTGGGTACCTGTCAAAACTAGGTACCTGCTCCCCCCCCCCCCAAAAGAAAATGACATACCAAATCTGGCATGTCAGGAGGTCAGGGGTCCTTTAACCCCTTCCCAGCAAGTGTCATTAATACAGTAAAAGTACATAATTTTTAGCACTGATCACTGTATTAGTATCACTGGTCCCCAAAAAAGTGTCAAAAGTGTCACTTAGGTGTTCCGATTTGTCCGCTGCAATGTCGCAGTCCCGCTAACAAATCGCTGATCGCCGCCATTACTAGTAAAAAAAAAAATAAATAAAAATTTAAAAAAAATATCCCATCGTTTGTAGAGGGTATAAATTTTGCGCAAACCAATCATTATACGCTTATTAAAAAATTCGTTTTTTTTCGATTGTTTTATTGGATATGTTTTAAAGCAGAAAGTAAAAAATATTGTTTTTTTGTTTTTGTTTTTTAAATCGTCGCTCTTTTTTTGTTTATAGCGCAAAAAATGAAAGCTGCAGAGGTGATCAAATACCACCAAAAGAAAGTTCTATTTGTGGGAAAGAAAGGACATCAATTTTATTTGGTTACAGCGTCGCACGGCCGCGCAAATTGTCAATTAAAGTAACGCAGTGGCGTATCGCAAAAAATGGCCTGGTCAGGAAGGGGGTAAAACCTTCCGGGGATGAGGTGATGAAGTAGTTAACCGCTTGCTGCCCGCGTAACGTCATATGACGTCGTGGACTTTGAGCGGTGATATCTGAATGATGGGTGCATTTACAGGCATCATTCAGAGATCGCCTTTTAGAGCCGGCGATTCCCTTCACCATAAGAATGATCATAGTGGCTGTTCAGCCGTTTGATCGTTCTTACAGGCAGCGGGAGGGGACGCCGCCCTCCGATGCTTCTACCGGCTCGCCCCTGTCATCGGCAAACCGGAGAAGGAACCGACTGGCCCCACATGCTGACCATAGAGATTTCTGGCCGGCCAGATGGTCTCCGGAGTCTCTATGATCGTTCGGAGGCTGGGTGCGATGTTATGACGTCACGCCCAGCCTCTGGATATGAAGAAATGCCGCCGCCTTGACTGGAAAGCTGAGATCTTTTCTTCTTTTTTTTTTTTTTTTGATTTCAGGCTTCCCAGCCTAGAGGTGAGATCTGGGGACTTATTGATCCCATATCGCACTGTAACGAGGACCTTTCACGCACTTTTCCTATTACAAGGGATGTTTACATTTCTTGTAATAGCAATAAAAGTGATCAAAAAATACATTTTTAAAAAGAAAGTGTCAAAATAGAAAATAAAATTAACAAAAAAAAAAAGTAAAGTGACCCCACATCTCACTATTAAGAGCACCTGACATGTCATATTGCTATTACAAGCTATGTTTACATTCTTTGTAATAGGAATAAAAGTGATCAATTTTTTTTTTTCCCAAAAAGTGTCAAAATAAAAAAAATAAAATATAATTAACAATAAAAAAAAAAAAAAAAAATTTTTTAAAGCGCCCCTGTCCCCGGCATGCTCGCTCGCAGAAGCGAACGCATAAGTAAGTCGAGCCCACATATGTAAACGGCATTCAAACCACACATGTGAGGTATCGCCCCGAACGTTAGAGCGAGAGCAATAATTCTAGCACTAAACCTCCTCTGTAACTCAAAAAATGTAACCTGTAAAAAATTTTGAGGCATCGCATATGGGCATTTTCAAGTACCGAAGTTTGGCAGCATTCCACGAGCGTGTGCAATTTTGAAGCATCACATGTTAGATATCTATTTAGTCGGCGTAACATCATCTTTTACATTATACAAAAAAAAAATTGGGTAACTTTACTGTTTTTTTTTTGTTTTTTTTTAATGCATGAAAAGTTTGAAAAACTGCTGTGCAAATACTTTGTAAGATAAAAAGTCGCAATGACCGCCATCTTATTTTCTGGGGTCTCTGCTAAAAAAAAACATATATAATGTTTGGGGGTTCTGTGTAATTTTCTAGCAAAAAAAATATGATTTTTACATGTAGGAGAGAAGTGTCAGAATTGGCCTGGGTAGCAAATGAATTCAGTAAATGGAATCCTTTTTTATATTTTATGTCTTTGTTTATATTTTTCTTCCTTTCTGTCCGGCAAAAATGACAATTACGCCTCATGCACACTGGACGTTTTTACAGCTGCTTCTAGGTCAGGCGGTTTTATTTCATGCCTCTTAACTCCCCTACATGTTAGCCTATGGCAGTGATGGCGAACCTTGGCACCCCAGATGTTTTGGAACTACATTTCCCATGATGCTCAACTACACCGCAGAGTGCATGAGCATCATGGGATATGTAGTTCCAAAGCATCTGGGGTTCCAAGGTTCACCATCACTGGCCTATGGGGTTGATTTACTAAAGGCAAAAAGACTGTGCACTTTGCAAAGTGCAGTTGCTCCAGAGCTTAGTAAATGAGCAGAAGCTCTGCTGACGTCCATCATCCAATCATGTTCAAGCAAAAATGCGTTTTTTTTTAAATTTTCCTTACACATGATTGGGTACTCTTTGCAAAGTGAAGCTTCACCTCATTTACTAAGCTCTAGAGCAGGCATGTCCAAAGTCCTGCCTGCGGGCCAATTGCGGCCGCGTTCCGGTTTTGAATGGCCTGCCTGGTTATCTGGATATATATATCTTTTGTGGCCCCCAACGATCTCCCAGTTCCGGGGCCACGAAAGATATACATGCTGGCTGCATGGAGGGGACAGGGATGAGGCGGGACAAGTGCCGTACACACAGGAGTATTTTCTGTTTACACGGCAGTCGCAGAGTTTTGGCAGAAAAAAACGCTTGACGCTTGTAAACACATGTAAACAGGGGTTACAGGGGATCAAACAAACCATATAACACTGCCACTGGATTAGCTTTCAGCAAATGATAGATGAGAGTAACTTTTGTTAGCTTGACTTTGACTGCTCAAATAAACACGAAGCGTTGGGAAGGGGGGTCAGGTCAACCAGGTGGGCGCCATGAGACTTGAAACACACGGACTCCAGGAAGTAAATGCTACATGAATCATTTGCCCTTACTCAAGATGTCCATGGCCAGTAATGCTAGGAGGTTGTTTTTCAAACTAATTTCTCAACAGAATATCATCCCAGTTTTAGTCCGTAGGGTTCAATATTGAGTTGGCTCGCCCTTTGCAGCTATAACAGCTTCAACTCTTCTGGGAAGGCCGTCCACAAGGTTTAGGAGTGTGTCTATAGGAATGTTTGATCATTCTTCCAGCTTTCCAGCATTCTTCTCCCAACTTTGTGGGAACAGTTTGGGGATGGCCCCTTCCTCTTCCAACATGACTGCGCACCAGTGCACAAAGCAAGGTCTATAAAGACATGGATGAGCGAATTTGGGGTGGAGGAACTTGACTGGTCTGCACAGGGTTCGGACTCAGCCCAATAGAACACCTTTGGGATGAATTAGAGCAGTGACTGCGAGCCAGGCCTTCCTGTCCAACATCAGTGCCTGACCTCACAAATGTGCTTCTGGAAGAATGGTCAAACATTCCCATAGACACACTCCTAAACCTTGTGGACGGCCTTCACAGAAGAGTTGAAGCTGTTATAGCTGCAAAGGGTGGGCCAACTCAATATTGAACCCTACGGACTAAGACTGGGATGCCAATAAAGTTCATGTGCGTAAAGGCAGGCGTCCCAATACTTTTGACAATATAGTATATATGTAAAAACATTGTTTTCATTAACTTTTTTTTTTTTAATGACCTGAAACATCTGAGTCTTTCATACTGCTACCTCCTGAAAGACATTTGTTTACTGAAATTCCTGACATGACGATGAGTAGATAGTTCTACAGAGGAGGTCAACTAGGTATCATTAAAAAGTCACTTCTGAATCTCCCTTCAAGCAAAATGTACGACGAGCAAAAAAAAACATCAACAGGCATTTTTGCCGAGGGCCACACGATCTAAGAGGCATCATTCCCTGCACAGATTTCATGTACTACCTATAGGGATTATCATATGGGGGAAAATGCTCCTACAAGTACTCTTTGCACTAAACTCTGGTTTTAAAAAAATACAATTCTATTCAAACATGCATTTTTAACCACTTCAATAACGGGCACTTTTACCCCCTTCCTGCCCAGGCCAATTTTCAGCTTTCAGTGCTGTCGCACTTTGAATGACAGTTGCGCGGTCATATAACACTGTACTCAAACTACATTTTTTGTTAATTTTGTTCAAACAAATAGAGCTTTCTTTTGGTGGTATTTAATCACCTCTGGGGTTTTTTATTTTCTGCTAAATAAACTAAAAAAAGACCAAACATTTTGGGGGGAAAAAATGTGTTTTTCTTTATTTCTGTTATGAAATTTTCGAAATATAGAATGTTTCTTCATAAATTCAGGCCAAAATGTATTCTGCTACATCTCTTTTTGGGCAATTTCCGAATTTTCGAAAAGGAAAAGTACGATGAAGCCCACACACAATCGGAATGTCCGATGGAATGATTCCGCTGGAAAGTCCGGTCGTGTGTACGCGGCATAAGACTGGGATGCCATTGAAGTTCGTGTGCATGTAAAGGCAGGCGTCCCAATACTTTTGGTAATATACTGAATCTCCTCTGTTATGCCGCGTACACACGAGTGGACTTTACGGCATACTTGGTCCGGCGTACCGGATTTAGTCGGACAATTCGATCGTGTGTGGGCTCCAGCGGACTTTGTTTTCTCAAAAAGTTGGACAGACTTAGATTTGAAACATGTTTTAAATCTATCCGTCGAAATCGAGTCCGGTCGAAAAGTCCGCTCGTCTGTATGCTAGTTCGACGGACAAAAAGCCACGCTAGGGCAGCTATTGGCTACTGGCTATGAACTTCCTTGTTTTAGTCCGGTGTACCTCATCACGTACGAATTCGACGGACCTTGGTGGATTGTGTGTAGGCAAGTCCGTTCATTCAGAAAGTCCGTCATAAAGTCCGCCGGGTAAAGTCTGCCGTAAAGTCCGCTCGTGTGTACGTGGCATAACTTTTCTGGGGACAACCCAAAATTTGGGATTTTCTTTTACTTTGAATTTAGCCACTTTAGGACCTGAAGATTTCCCCCCTTAATGACCAGAACATTTTTTGCGATGCGGCACTGCGTCACTTTAACTGACACTCGCGCGGTCGTGCGACGCTGTACCCAAACGAAAATTGATGTCCTTTTTTTGCCACAAATATTTTGCCACAATATTTTTTTACTTTTTGCTATAATAAATATCCCAAAATAAAAAATGTAAAAAAAAAAAACAATTTCTTCATCAGTTTAGGCCAATATGTATTCTTCTACATATTTTTGGTAAAAAAAAATTGCAATAAGCGTATATTGATTGGTTTGCACAAAAGTTATAGTGTCTACAAAATAGTGGGTTGATTTATGGCATTTTTATTATTTTTTGTCTTTTTTGTTTTTACTAGTAATGGCGGCAATCAGTGATCAGGGACTGCGACATTGCGGCGGACACCTAACTGACATTTTTGACACTTTTTTGGGAACCAGTGACATTATTACAGTGATCAGTGCTAAAAATATGCACTGTTATTGCACTAATGACACTGGCAGGGAAGGGGTTAACATCAGGGGCGATCAAGGGGTTAAATGTGTTCCCTGTTTGTGTTTACTAACTGTATGGGGGACGGTGTGACTGGGGAAACACACAGATCCGTCTTCCTGCATAGCAGAAAGACAAGATCTGTGTGATTTTCCCCTGTCAGAACGGAGATCTGCCTTGTTTACACAGGCAAATCCCCGTTCTGTCTCTGCGGGAAACGATCGTGGGTGGCCAGCGGACATCGAGTTCGCTGGACCCGCTGATTGGCTCCCGCTGGCCAGTGGGCGCTCGCGCGCCCACAAATCACTGTGTACGAGCCGACGTACAATGACAGCGATTTGCGGGAAGCAGCCACATTGCCGCAGTACAACTTAACCACTTCAGCCCCGGAAGATTTTACCCCCTTCCTGACCAGAGCACTTTTTGCGATTCGGCACTGCGTCGCTTTAACTGACAATTGCGCGGTCGTGGGAAGCTGCACGCAAACAAAATTGACGTCCTTTTCCCCCCACATATAGAGCTTTCTTTTGGTGGTATTTGATCACCTCTGTGATTTTTAATTTTTGCGCTATAAACAAAAAAAGAGCGACAATTTTGAAAAAAAAACACAATATTTTGTACTTTTTGCTATAATAAATATCCCCATTTTTTTTTAAAAAGCTAATTTTTTTCACAATTTAGGCCGATATGTATTCTTCTACATATATTTGGTAAAAAAAAATCTCAATAAGCGTATATTGATTGGTTTGCGCAAAATTATTAACGTCTACAAAATAGGGGATAGATTTATGGCATTTTTATTATTAATTTTTTTTCATTAGTAATGGCGGCGATCTGTAATTTTTATCGTGACTGCAACATTGCGGCGGACACATCGGACACTTTTGACACTATTTTGGGACCATTGTCATTTATACAACGATCAGTGCTATAAAAATGCACTGATTACTGTGTAAATGACACTGGCAGTGAAGGGGTTAAACACTAGGGGGGCGATGAAGGGGTTAAGTGTGTCCTAGGGAGTGATTCTAACTGTGGGGGGGGGGGGTTGGGCTTTCACAGACATGACAGCGATCACTGCTCCCGATGACAGAGAGCAGTGATCACTGTCCTGTCACTAGGCAGAACAGGGAAATGCTTTGTTTACAAAGGCATCTTCCTGTTCTACCTCTCTGTGACACGATCGCGGGCACCCTGGCGAACATCGAGTCCGCGGGACCCGCGGTCACAGAGAACGTGCGCCCGCAGTGCCGCTTCTTAAATGGGACGTACCTGTACGCCTCTTTGCCCACTCGAGCTACGAATAAGCATCTAAATGATGTGAAACGCGTTAGCAGTCTACCACCCTGTACGTCTCTGCAATTGACTGTATTGTTGGATTTTATTGAAATAAAGATGTCCTTATCCCAGAGTGCGGCTAACCAGGATTTCTTACTACCTCACCCGTGCCATTCTGCCGACGTATATTGGCGTGAAGCGGTTAACCAGTTAAATGATGATGGTAAACAGGACAAATAGAGAGGGTGAATCTCCCTAACGGGGACACAGACGGATGTTCTAATCCCTCTCCACCCCATCCAAAACCAAAAAAAAAAAAAAAGTTTTGCCTTTAGTAGAAAAGTCACTTGTGTTGCTCCCAGCCTCCAAATCTCCAAATTCTTTTTTTTTTTTATGCTGCTGTGATCTGCAGGGTGAGGGTGACTATGATCTATGGTCCCTCTATACAGTATGTAGGAACGTAGCCGCCCCTCTCTCTTGCTCACTCTCGAAATGGACTATAGACTATGGGATATGTAATGTATACATAGAGCAGAGCTCATGACCTCAACTAACATGCTCTGCTTCTTCCAAACAAATAGAAGTGAGTCAGAAAACGAAAGGTTCAGGAGCTCAGGGAGACCATTACAAGGATGCAGAAAAAAAATGTGAGAAACAATTTAATGGAAAATGCATTACAGGGTCATTAAGTAGTGGATGTCCAAGGATTATTTTTGGGAAAATAAGGATATATTTTAGTGTCACTTTAATTATATTTTTAGTTTTTTTAATGTATCCCTTTCATGACTAATGCCGCGTACACACGAGCGGATTTTCCGTCGGAAAAAACTTGGATGGTTTTTCCGACGGGACTCCGCTCAAGTTTGCCTTGCCTACACACGGTCACACAAAAGTTCTCTGAACTTTCGCCGCCAAGAACGCGGTGATGTACAACACTACGACGAGCCGAGAAAATGAAGCTCAATGCTTCCGAGCGTGCGTCCAATTGTTTCCGAGCATGTGCAGGAATTTTGCGCGTCGGAATTGGTACAGACGATCGGAATTTCCGATCGGAACTCTTTCCGACCGAAAAATTGAGAACCTGCTCTCAATCTTTTGCTGGCGGGAATTCCGCCAGCAAAAGTCCGATGCAACATACACACGGTCGGAATTTCCGACCAAAAGCTCACATTCGACTTTTGCTGGCGGAATTCCCGGTCGTGTGTACGCGGCATAAGCCTATTTCTGACATTTGGTGTTTACAATCTGTATTTTTTGCTAGAAAATTACTTAGAACCCCCAAACATTATGTATATTTTTTTTAGCAGAGACCTTAGAGAATAAAATGGCGATTGTTGCAATATTTTATGTCACACGGTATTTGTGCAGCGGTCTTTTAAAAGTTTTTTGGGGAAAAAGACACTTTTATGAATTAAAAAAAAAACGAAACAGTAAAATTAGCCCAATTTGTTTTGTATAATGTGAAAGATGATGTTACGCCGAGTAAATAGATACCAAACATGTCACGCTTTAAAATTGCGCACACTCGTGGAATGGTGCCAAATTACGGTACCTAAAAATCTCCATAGGCGACATTTATAAAAAAAAAAAAATAACGGTTACCAGGTTAGAGTTACAGAGGAGGTACACATACACATACTAGGGCCAATTAACCTCCCAGGAAGTCTTTGTAGTTTGGGAGGAAACCAACGCAGGTACAAGGAGAACATGCAAACTCCAGGCAGGTAGTGCTGTGGTTGGGACTATGACTAGTGATGGGCAAATCTTCCCAGGTTCAATTCTGCTTCAAATGCTACTTTATGCATTCACATTCCTCCATGCGTTTCAATCTGTCCAGACAGTACGGTCACTTGCTGATTCAGCACAAACCACAGATAGCTTAACTCTAAAGCCCCCTACACACGATCGGATTTTCTGATGGGAAATGTTCAATGAAAGGCTGTTGGCGGAAAATCCGACCGTGTGTACGCTCCATCAGACAGTTGTTGTTGGACTTTCCGCCAACAAATGTTGGCTAGCATGTCTTCATATTTTCCGCCAACAAATGTCTGTTGTCGGATCTTCCGAGCGTGTGTACACAAGTCCGTCGGACAAAAGTCCAAAGTACAACCACGCATGCTCGGAAGCAAGGACGAGCTTGAAGCGGTCGGTCTTGTAAACAAGAGTTCGCATTGGAGAATTAACATTCGTGACGCGGCAAATTATGAAATCTCCAAATGCAGCGCACAATTCTCTTCTTCTTTAATGGGATAATAATGAAGCTGCTTTGCTGGTGATACTGATGGAGTTAAATGAATTTTCAAAGACTTTTTTTTTCTAGTGATATCAAGAATAAAATATTTTTTTAATTTTTTTTTTATTTGGGCAAGTTACCACAACACCATTATCTCATAGTTTTTAAGATCAAAGATACAACTATGTTGGTGTCCCTTGTCAATGTTACATTGTATTTTTTAACATATAACTTCCTACTCCCAAACTTCATTTGAAGTAAAACACAAAGCCAAGTATTATTATACACAATTATTTTATTGTGCATTAAAAAAAGAAAACAAATAAAATTAGACATGTTATCTGCCAATAGAACTTCACCAAAAAGTGCATTCTATGCATCCAAAAATATAGAAAATATACCAAATCAAATCATTATTATTCAACCAAAAAAATAATGTCAAAGCAATAACTCCAAGGCCAATAATAAATAACACGTTATCTCCTCCGATTCCGCAACATGTCTGCTTGATGAACAGCCGTTCAGAAACGAACTGAAAATCGTGAAATGAAAAGCGCAAAATAAAAAGCGCGAAAAGAAAAGCACGAATCAACACTCACCAGACTTCTACTAACACGAAATTAGCAGAAGGAGCCCGAAGGGTGGCGCTAAAGAGCTGAAAAACCACGTAGTACGTCTAGTACATCACTACGTTACACATAATTGTTGGCCAACATTTGTGTGGCCGTGTGCCAACGCCCTTTGGACAAAATGCCCAGTTTGGGCCAACGCTCTTTGGACAAAATTCCACGGTTTTGTTGACCAACAATCCGATCGTGTGTACGAGGCTTAAGACACAAAACTTAAATCCGATGCAATGTTACTTTTCAGAGTTTGGTACAGAGGATACTGCAAACAATCCCGATTCCCGGCCACTCCATTCCAAGCCTCCCACCACCACTCCACCAACCAAAGGATGTTGGCTCCAAAGGGTCCATGATCCTCTGGCAATTATAAGACTAAAGGCAAAGGTAGAGCCGCTCAACGTCCAAAAGTCCAAAATAAGTTTATTGATGTTTTCTGATACAGGAAAAGTCCACCTGCTCTTCTTCTTCATTTCACGTCATTAGGAGGTTAGTCATTGAGTCTTGACTAAGCTCATAATGTAAGAAAATGCATAAGAGGAGCAGGTGGACTTTTCCTATATCGGATAACAATTTTTCTGGGCTTCAAGTTGAGCAGCTCCATCTTTGCCTTTATCCTATAATGTCACAGGATCATGGACCCTTTGAAGCCAGCATCCTTTGGTTGGATTTGAATGGTATTCCGGTCCCCTGAAGTGTAAAATATCAATGACCTTCCCAGCCTACTGTCTGTGAAGAAAACTTGACACTAACTTAGAGAACATGGATAAAAAAAGGGAATGTCTTGCTAAGACTGTATTACTTAGCACACAACCAAAGGGGAGAACATAGGGACATACCAAATACACAATACCAAGTTGTAGTGGTGCTAAACTACCACTAGATGTCAGCATAGATCATAACATTAATAACAGTAATGTAGTTCGTAGCAGTAGAAGAAAATACTGTACCATCAGTGGCGGGACAGAAAAAATGTGAAGGTTTTTTCCCCACCATATAATCACTTTGAACTGGTGAAAATGTAACAGTTTGGATTATTTAACGATGTTAATGTCTCATTATAATATTCTAAAGAGGAATGAATCCTTAGTGACTATTTGTTAATATCCTACATCTGCGCACTGTCTGGAATGTTGGTTTATCCGAGTTTTATTTACCTCTCTGTGTTCAGTGCCTGGATCTCTCAATCTTTCTTCTGTAACCAAATAACACTTTGTACACATGAATACTTCGATATGACGGCAAATCACCAGCTGTGGCAAATATTGAATAATTCAAATGTTCATAACGCCCAACTGTCAAACCAACAAGTGCTTTTTTTCACCACTAAGTTTTCTTATACTGGCTTTGCAAAATGACAAATGCAATAGCTTAGAACAATGGTCTCCAAACTGCCACCCGGGGGCCAGATGCCACACTTTGCTTGCCTTTATCCGGCCCTTGGGGCACTATTCATCCCACTGATACCAACAGTGAGCAATAATTCCTCCCCTTGACACCAACAATGGGGCACTATTCATCCCACTGATACCAACAGTGAGGAATAATCCCTCCCCTTGACACCAACAATGGGGCACTATTCATCCCACTGATACCAACAGTGAGGAATAATCCCTCCCCTTGACACCAACAATGGGGCACTGTTCCTACCACCGCAACCAATGATGGGGCACTATTCCTCCTACTGCAACCAATGATAGGGCACTATTCCACCCACTAAAACCAACAATGGGTCACTATTCCTCCTACCGCAACCAATGATGGGGCACTATTCCTCCCGCTATTACCAACAATGTGGCACTATTCCAATGCAACTAATGAGAGGGCACTATTCCTCCATCTAAAATCAATCATGGGGCACTATTCCTCTTACCCCAACCAATTACTGGGCACTATTATTCCCATTAAAATACCAATCATGGGGCACTATTCCTCCTGCCGCTACCAATGATAGGGCACTATTCTTCCCTCTAATACCAATCATGGGGCACTATTCCTCCTCCTAATGCCCACAGGTGCTATGTAGTTTATTTTATTGATACAAAGACATCTTCAACTCCCACTGTCCACAGTCTGACAGCCCTTAAAAGACAATGAACTTCCCCTTTGTTAGGAAGTTTTGAGACCCCTGGCCTATAGCCCTGGTGCCCAAACTGTGGCCCTCTGGCCCTTTTTGTGCAGCTCTTGGGGCACCTGCAGACAGTACTCTGTTTTTTCACATGTGGCACATATCATTTTTAAAAGATTTTTAAAAGAAAAGTAGGCAGAAAAATATGGAAGCGTTGATTTGTAAGGGGGCTTTCATACCAGTTAAAAAGCTGTAAAAAACAGTAAAGTGTGATCCCAGCCTTAATAACTCCGTACCCATTATTCTCTGCTTATAATGTCTAATTTAGAGTGATAATCCAGAGATGAACGCATGAACTGTTCCCGGTCAGGACACAGAAAATTGAATCCAGATCAATGTCCTCTCACATAGGGATGTTATTGTGCGGGGTAACTGCAGTCTGGTATGGAATAATATTCTACATTAGCCTGAAAACCTCAATCCAGATGCCGCCTTCATATGTTTCCTTTTAACGTATGTATTTATCAAAGAAGTCTGAAAAGTAACAACCCTGTTTCCAGGCTTTTTGATTGTGAAGTGTATAATACTTGTAGTGCTATATTATGTTGTAAATCACTACAGAATGTTCTTATTACTGAGATAACAAGAGCTGCGCTCTACTGACTTAGTGATCTCCTCTTTGATCAGTCTTGTATCTGAACTGAAAGCCCTCAGAGAAATATTATTTGTAGGTAATATGGTGCAATACAACTGTATTAAAGGGCAAGTCCTCTCTTTTAAAAAAAACTCTCTGCCCCTCCCTGTCCCTGTAACTAGGCTAAGTTCACCAACCCCCTCCTCCCAGTGGCTTATTTGTGTAGCGCTGACCCCCAAGAGGGCCACTGATTTGTCTTAGGCATAGCTCCCAGCGGTCCCTGATTTCGAGGGACTGTCCCTGATTTGGAGCAATGTCCCTCTGTTCCCTCTTTCCCCCTCATTTGTCCCTCATTTTGGTCTGATCTATATAGTTGTGTATAAAATGCATTTTTTATCTTTCAAAAAGTGTTTCCCAGTGCTACACTTTTCATCCAAATTCTAAATTGCTGCATTTGTACATTTTAAAAGCCAATATAAAGGAATATTGGTGGTAAAAAAAAAAACACTTGTGGATTTAATTAACTGTTTTTTTTTGATATGTCCCCTTTAAGGGGTGTGGCAGGGGGCGTGTCCTATGCCCACATATGTTTGCTAGTAGGTGTCCCTCATTCCCATCTCAAAATGTTGGGAGGTATGGTCTTAGGTTCTCTTCCCGCTAACGCAGCAACAGCCAGGAAAACAGCAACTTTCACTCCTCTGGCTCAGAAAACAGTCTAGGGGTTGTCTTTTCAAAAGTTTATTGCAGATCAACTTGGACGGGGTTTAGGGAGCTGTGGGAGACTCCAGAACACTAATTAGGAATGTGACAACGCTATTCCCCAAGCAGCAGCTTCTTAACACAGCCCTCCAAGCATTAAGACATGTAGTAGGCAGCACCGGTACACCATTAGCAATGTCCCAGGCCAGGCAAGCCTTATACTGAGTGGGGAAGGCAGGGCCGGAGCAAGGGGTGGGCAGGAGGGGAAGCCACCCAGGGAGCAGTGGTAGGAAGGGGCGCCTCTTCACCACACACAATCCCCAGATCAGTGGCTAGCAACCTGCAGAGCGCAGATTAATGTCTACTCTGACAGCTACTGATGTCACACGTGCTCCAACCCCATCTGTCCACAGCTGACACAGAAAACACACTGGGCATATGCAACTACCTTCTATTTGCTAGAAACAAGCAATTGGCCAAACGTGTAGTGAACACTCCAGGGCAACCATGGACAGGCAGTGCTAAGGGGGCTGAGAATGGGCATAGGGTGATACATCCATTCTACTGCATGTATTAGCAGCACTGTAGGGGGCGCAGTTCCATATCCTTGCCCTGAACACTACATGGTACTGGGGGCAGGGGTTAACAAGAGCCACAGTCACTGAGATCTGTTCTCCCTTAGGTCTGTACTCACAGTGTCCCCAGGGCTTGGGTGTCTCCCTCAGACTCAGGCAATCAGACTCCTCTGGAGAGCCCCCTGATCAGATCCTCGGTGGCACCCCTCTTTTGGCTCCCAAAGGACTTGCAGCAGGACAGGCCTCGATGAGACAGGCAAAACCTTCAGTAGGACGGCCAGGAAGGGCTGGCAGCCCTTCTGGCTGGGAGCCTCTCCTCCTTGAAAATAACCCTGATCACTGATACTCCAAACTATTTATGCATTCCCCAACCACCATCTGGGCAAACCTCCCCAGGGATTGGCTGCAGCTGCATAAATATTTAGGCTGCTTATCTGACTCTTCTAGCCACTATATTCTGAAAATCACCAGAAAACAGGGGGAAGCAATCAAACTTGCAGCCTGTAGAGCCCAGAGCAGCCTAAAGTAATTATACTCTTCTCTACTGATTACAGCTGAGCCACAAAGCTAAATTTACGTACTCCTCACTAGCAGCCTATGTGGGAGGGTGCTACACTTGTCTCCTTCTCTGGTGGTAGCCTCCTACATTGTCTACATCCCAGCTGGTAAAAACATAGGAGGCTGCCAGGGTATAAATGGGTAAGCAAGAACCTGGGGGGATGGGTATGGAAGGGGGGGGGGGTTGTTCAGCTTATCCTAGTTAAGGGGGTTAGGTAGGGGGCTGTGTGGTTTTAAGAAATTAGCAAACTTATTGTTTGTTATGCTTAAATCTTGCCTTTCCTAGTTCCCCCCTCATACACCTGCTAATGAAAATAAATCTTTTCTGTTTTCCCTACATTCCTTAGTTTAGAACCAGTGATAACATCACTGCGTCTATATGCTTTTCTGTGTAATGCAGGCAGATCATGGTTGGTGGGAGCGGCCAGCAGGGTGTTGTACATAGTTTCCTGAAAACATTAAAACAGCCTGCCTCAGTACTACTCTCAAGAGCCCTTTGCCTCAATAAGCACAAGCAGAACCTTCAGCTGAGCTGCCTAGAAGAGCAGCAGCCCTTCTGGCTTGGAACCTATCTTCTAAGAAAAGAACCACGTTGTCTAAGGCTCCAAACTATTTATGCACTCTCCCAGCCACCACCTGGGCATTCTCCCCCTAGGGATTGGCTGGAGCCACTCCAAAATTAAGGCTGCTCATTTGACTTTCCCACCCACTACATTCTGGAAGCCTTCAGAAGACAAGGGGAAGCAATAAAACCTGAGTTCCAAGGTGCTGTGATCTGGGATGCAAGGTAGTTATCAGAGACACGTGAAAAGAGATAAACGATAAATAATGTAGCGCTAAGAAAATAAACACGTAATATATATGCACATAACGAATGCGTGAATAAATCATATACAAATGAAAAAAAAATGAAATGTGACAAAGTCCAATGGGTATAAAGGTCCTAAAAAGGACCCGTGTGAGTCCACCACCGAATAGTGGCTAATTAGGGATGGAGTACACTGGCATGAGAGCATCAGAGAGGGTACATCTTCAACCGAAAAAGGGAAGTATACCTACTCTTACCGGCACAGGTGGACTTGAATGTCAGCGACAACGAGTCATTAAGGCAAGGATGCCAGGATCGGCAAATTGGCAAGACTACAAAGGACCTGGGTCCTCCAAACACGACTCCAAGGGATATACAGGTGAGCACCAAACCAGACCTCAGATGTGGGGAACACCAGGGCTGTAATCCAGACGTGGAGAACCAAACTGGACCGCAAAGAAACAAGCATCAGGGCAGGCCAGAGAGCTTTCTTCATGTCCCAGGAGACTATCTCTTGTGAAAAGACATAGTCCGCGACTCCTTACTGCTCTTTAAAATCTTCAGAATTTATTGGTTCTCCATAAAAGACACAGTGTCTAGATAGACAGCAAATGTAAACGTGTTTCAGCTTTGTGGGCCTCGTTCACAACCAAGTTGTCAGAGAGGCACAGCAACCAGCGAGGAAGGTGGACGGGAGATCCTGTGACTGGAGGAGAGAAGGTGAGGTGGTATGGAGGGGGGATTTAAAATGGCAGGGAGTCGCTGTGACTAGGAGACAGAGTAGCTAATAAAGAGGGGTTGGAGGGAGGTGTTACTTATTATATTAATATTACCATTAGCCAACAGTATTTTGCTCACCTGTCTCCTGCCACTAAGGCCCCGTTCTCACCTGAGCATAGAGAGAACGCACGTTCCCACTTGTGGGGTTGTTTTGTATGTTTTTCCAGTGGTGATGCACTATTCTACTTGAATGGGCTGCCCTAAACGCGACAAACACCCCAAAATAGCTCCAGAAACTTTTTGGTCATGGAACGTTGGGCGTTTTTTCAGTGAACGTTTTGGCATGTTTGTAGCATGTATTGGCGCCCGACAAACACGTAGCTGCTCCTCTCATTTGGGGTGCCATTACCAATTAATAACACAACCCATGTTTGCACCACATTTCTGAAACGTGTGGAAAACCACAGATTTCTGCTTGTTTTGTCACACATTTAGGAACCGTACAGGTGTGAATGCAGCCTTAGAGCGTCTTAGAGCTCCTCCTTTGGGTCTGATGCTGCTGATCTCACTTCCGACAAAGAATGCCAGCAAAGTCACCCCCCTCTCCTGCAGTAATCAATGCTGTTGGTCATCCAGAAGAAGCAACAGTCTGCCGTTGTCCCACCTGCTGCAATATCACTCTCTGCATTGTAGCTGAAGTGCAGGATAGGGGTTTGAATGTATTTGCAGTTGTTTTGATTCTGAAGCCAGGGACGCTGTGCTGAAAGCTGCCTGAACTGAGGTGTACTGACATGATTGCAGATCAGTCAGCGCATCTCCAGACAGAGCATTCTAGCAGTAGACTTCGCAAGATAGGGTGGTGGACCCCCCACATGGAAATACTGCGCCCTGTGCACAAGCCTACACCCCCTTTGTCCAGGCTTTATCTGTGCTTCAGGTAGCTTGTTTCACATTGCTAGGGATGAAGGTAGAAATGGTAATTGTTAGTATTCAGTCATTTTAGATGCTCTAAGACCCCTTTCACACTTGGACTGCGGCCGCATTCGCTTTTAAGCGGCACTTTACTGCTGCTTTGCGGCCGCCAGAGGGGCGCTTTTAACCCCAAAGAAGGCTTTCGAGGTGCTTTTCAGGTTAAATGGTTTGTCTTAACATTCTATCTGCTACATTTGCTGGAGAGCTTGTTCTGTTGAAAAACAAAAAACAGACTGACTTGCCAGATCACCAGGTGAGAATAAAAGAGAAAGCCTAACAAAATGAATGCAGCCATAGGCGTCCGCAGCATAGGGCAGGGGGGGGGGGGGGCAATTGCCCCTCTCCCTGGAATCGTAAGAAGGTGTTGAAGACAGTTGCCCTGTGTTGCAATGGCCGCCGCGGCCGCCATCACAGCCACCGCAGACTTTTTTTCTGAGTCTGCTGGCCTGGGGCTGCTCTCTTTTCCAACTTATTACAGATGATACAGACATCCGTCCCTCCCTCCCTCACCCCCGGCCCGATAATCGGATTGGCTCTGCCGCTTGGGCCTCTGCTCGACATCTCGGATGTTCCGTGATTGGCTGCCTGCCTGTGTATTTACGTTACTATGCAGATCAGGCTGGCGCGGCGCCGGCGCCGGCTCCTCCCACAGGTGCGTGCAATCAGTCAGTGACCAAGAATACGCTGCCAGTGCCTGGGCCTATCGCGTCACAGGAGGAAATCCTGAAGAACCACAGGTAACAGCAGTGCCAGTTAGGAGGAGAATTTAGATATATATATTGCTTGGAAAGTTGGACAGCTGAGCTATTGCTGGAAAAGATATTTGTGTGTTATATAATCTTCTTCACTTTGTATGGAAGCTACTCCGTCTCAGGCATACCACGCCCAAATAAATATAGCCTAGAGAATGTACATCTTTCTATATCGCAATACATCTGTTGTGGCCATATTTTGATCTTGGTGAAAATAACCTATACTGTATTGCAATATAGAAAGATGTACATTCTCTAGGCTATATTTATATGGACTGGTATGCCTGAGACTGAGTAACTTCCATACAAAGTGAAGCGGAATTATCTCAAGCGCTATTTCACACTGCTATCTGGCCGCGTTATCGGTAAAGCGCCGCTAGTTTTAGCAGCGCTTTACCATCATTTTAGTGGCGCTATTCGGCCGCTAGCGGAGTGCTTTTAACCCCCGAAGAAAGGGCTAAATACGACTGTGCATCGCCGCTGCTGAAGCGCCCCCCCCCAAAAAAGTTATACGGACGCCAATCAATGCAGCCGTCACATCTAAATAATCGTAAACTGCTAAATAATAAATGCATGCTTTTGAGTTTAAAGAGGTTGCTTGTGTTTTTTCACCTCAATGCATCCTATACATTTTTATGCATATATATATATATATATATATATATATATATATATATATATATATATAGCGCAGTTTTATAAGGCGCTCATTTCTATGCAAGGGCCCCAACACCCGGATTACCTTACTCGCTGGGAATCTGACTTTCATTCTACTCTTACTAATGTCCAGAAGGAAAAAATCGCACAATTGTCTCACACCTCCTCATTATCATCAAAAATGGCGGAAGTCCACTATAAACTTTTAACTCACTGGCACATCACAACTGTGAAGCTTCACTCCACGTTTCCTTCCCATTCACCTTCATGCTGGAAGGATCGCGTTAACCTAGCTTCTCATGCCCACATTTGGTGGGATTGCCTCCTAATGTGCCCATTTGGCAAGATGTGCTATGTCTTATAAGTTTGATTCCTCGGTAGTACTATTCCTTCTGACCCTTGGACTATATTGTTTCACTGTACAACTGAACCAGTTGGCCGATATAAGTGATCTGTTACCCCCCCCCCCCCCCCTCCTTTTCAATGCAGCTAAATCTCTTGTTACCACTATGTGGGGCTCAAACCTCAACTCCATCTCGAGTGTAGTGGTTACGTAAAGTAGACGATATTTGCTTCATAGAAGAGTTAACACATATTGCAAAGGGGCCTGTCACATTTAACCCTAACACAGGTGGTTTGACACTATAGCTGGCTTCTGTGTTCTTCACCTATAGCAGCCCCTTTCCCATAGGGCAGGCAGGCCTACCAGTACTTGGTTGCCCGCAGGACTTTTACACAATGCTATAGTGCCAGGACAAGCGCAAACTGAGCAAAGCAAATAGGTCCTTGCTGTTGGAAGACAGGCAGAGTGGTTCAATGACAGTCCAAGTACAGGGCAGACAGGGTTCAGAAGTAGTCGGAGTCAATCCATAGTCAAAAGGCAGACCGAGTTCAGAGAATAGTCAAACCATAAGAAACCTAAACAAGTATAACACACGCTATCACAAGCATGGGACTTCAGGCTTGGCTGGTTTAAATCAGGTTTGGTCTCCACCCAGAGACTGGCCACATTAATCACCTTGCAGGTAGACAGACAGGGATACATCATAGTCAAAACCAGAAGGCTGGAATGAAACCAGCAACAGTCAAAGAACAGGAGCGTTTAGGCACAGCCGGTGCGGCTCTCGTTCTGGGTGGACATCAGATGACCGCTCTCGCGCCCCCCACGGCCCTGATCTGTGAAAAGAGCCTCGGCCTCGGCTCTTTAACCATGTGATCAGCTGTGTCCAATCACAGCCGGTCACATGGAAACACATTTAATTGGCGTTCCTCGCCTCACAATGGCAGAGTGTGAGGAGAGGAGAGCCGTTCAGTGGCATCTCCTCACAGGGGACAGCTAAGTATGTAATCAGGGCACTGATCATCAGTGCCCTGATTAAAATTAAGTGCCCACCAGTGCCAGCAATGATTGCTCACTACTGCCAGCAATCAGTGCCAACCAGTGCCCACAATTGCCAGCAATCGGGGCCATTAGTGATGCCAGTCAGTGCTGGCTATCAGTGCTGCCCATCACTGCTGCCCAGAACCTTTCCTATCCCTAGGCAGCAAGACGCTTTCTATCCAGGCATCAGCTGCCTCAAGGACACCTCCTCCTCCCCCCCTTCTGCTGCCAGGATCACACGGCTCTCCACTCCAAAGGATCTCTACAGTTTGCAGCTGTGTCTACACACTTCTCCTGAGACAGAACACCTGGACGTGGACTGGTATGGAGCTTGGAATAATCAATTGTCCATCACAGGACACATCCTCCTACTAGCCACACCACCTCTCCCCATGTACACATGTCGGCCTACCGGCCCATACAGACTGTGCTCCAGTTCTCCTGGCTCTGATGAAGAGGTTTTCCTCGAAACGTGTCAGCCTTTCTTAAATACCTGCCTCAATATGGGCACACCCCAATTTTAACTTCCTAGTACTTATTTTGTTACCTGTTTTTCCTTTTTTTATAATATTATGTAGTATTTGTATGATTTTATATCTATATGACTGTATGTCTGTGTTCTTTTACATAAATAAACCAAACATTTCTTGATGTAAGCGTCTGATCACACGCCTTACATCCACTTCCTACTAATCAATGCTCATCACTGTTGCCCATCAATGCCACCCATCAATGCCCATCAGTGCTGCCCATCTGTGCTACCTATCCGTGCTGCCCATCTGTGCCCACCAGTGCTTCCTATCTGTGCCCACCAGTGCCGTCTATCAGTGCTCATCAGTGCCACATATCAGTGCCACCTATCAGTACCCATAAGTGCGGCATATTTGTGCTTCCTCATTAATGCCACCTAATCAGTGCCCATAAGTGTCGCCTCATCAGCGCCCATCACTGAAGGAGAAAAATTACTTATTTACAAAATTTGCTGACAAAAACTTATGCCGTGTACACACGAGCGGAATGTCCAACAGAAAAAGTCCAACGGGAGCTTTTCATCATCTATTCCAATTGTGTGTAGGCCTCATCGGACTTTTTACGTTGAAAATTCTGACAGACCTAGAAATAGAACAAATTCTAAATTTTTCCGAAGGAACCAATTCCTATCGGGAAAACCGATCGTCTGTATGGTGTTCCGACGGACCAAAAACGACGCATGCTGTGAAGCAAGTACGAGACGGAAGCTATTGGCTACTGGCTATTGAACTTCCTTTTTCTAGACCCGTCGTACGTGCTGTACGTCACCTATCGGTTCTTGGGGAATTTTCCTTATGTATATGATATTACTCATGAAGTTTTATACCTTCTACTATACACTCAAACGTACAGTACACTCACCAGCCACTTTATTAGGTACTCCTTACTAGTACCGGGTTGGACCCCCTTTTACCTTCAGAACTGACTTCATTATTCATAGCATAGATTCAACAAGGTGTTGGAAACGTTCCTCAGAGATTTTGCTCCATAGTGACATGACATGACCTCATTGTCCAGTGGTGAGATGATTTGAGCTTTGTGACATGGTGCATTATCCTGCTGGAAGGAGCCATCAGAAGATGGGGACACTGTAGTCATAAAGGGATGGACATGGTCAGCAACAATACTCAGGTAGGCCGTGGGGTTTAAACAATGCTCAATTGGTACTAAGGGGCCCAAAGTGTGCCAAGAAAATACCCACCACACCATTACACCCCCACCACCAGCCTGAACCGTTGATACAAGGCAGGATGGATCCATGCTTTCATGTTTACGTTAAATTCTGACCCGACCATCTGAATGTCGCAGCTGAAATCGAGACTCATCAGACCAGGCAACATTTTTCCAATCTTCTTTTGTCCAATTTTGGTGAGCCTGTGCGAATTGTAGCCTCTGTTTCCTGTTCTTAACTGACAGGAGTGGCACCCGGTGTTGTCTTCTGCTGCTGTAGCCCATCTGCTTCAAGATTCGATGTGTTGTGCATTCAGAGATGGTATTCTGCATACCTTGGATGTAATGAGTGGTTATTTGAGTTACTGTTGCCTTTCTATCATCTCAAACCAGTCTGCCCATTCTCCTCCGACCTCTGACATCACCAAGGTATTTTCCTCCACACAACTGCCGCTCACTGGATATTTTCTCTTTTTCGGACCATTCTTCATAAACCCTAGAGATGGTTGTGTGTGAAAATCCCAGTAGATCAGCAGTTTTTGAAATACTCAGACCAGCCCGTCTGGCACCAACAACCATGCCACGTTCAAAGTCACCTAAATCCCCTTTCTTCCCCATTCTGATGCTCGGTTTGAACTTCAGCAAGTCGTCTTCACCACGTCTAGGTGCCTAAATTCATTGAGTTTTTACCATGTGATTGGCAGATTAGCAATTTGTGTTACCAAGCAATTGAATAGGTGTACCTAATAAAGTGGCCGGTGAGTGTATATTGTAAAACTGTTTTTCTACTTTGTATTTCTTGTTTATTCCTCAATAAACCGTTATTAAACACAAAAAAAAACATATCTGGGGCTCTAATCCTTCCCCAATCCATTGAAAATAATAAATGTTTTGGATGAACATTCACTTTTTTTTAAAATCAGAATAAAGTTTATTAACAACTTTTAACAGTACAATAAACAATGCGCATTCCAAAGTATTACATTTATACAAAACCTTCACAGAATACAAAGTAGAATAATGTTTTTGTGCATAGCTAAAGCAGGTCTAGAAAACAGATTGAACCTGAGATGTCATTAGTCGTTATATCTCACATGCCGCGTACACACGATCGGATTTTCCGACGGGAAATGTTGGATGTGAACTTGTTGGCGACGGGAAATGTTGGATGTGAGCTTGTTGGAGGTAAGTCCGATCGTGTGTACGCTCCATCGGACATTTGTTGTCAGACTTTCCGCCAACAAATGTTGGCTAGCATGCTCTCAAATTTTCAGCCAACAAATGTCTGTTGTCTGACTTTCCGAGCGTGTGTACACAAGTCCGTCGGACAAAAGTCCAAAGTACAAACACGCATGCTCGGAATCAAGGACGAGCCGGAAGCGCTCAGTCTTGTAAAACTAGCGTTCGTAATGGAGATATCACATGACTATTGAACTTTCTTTTTATTGGCTTGCCGTACGTCTTGTACATCACTACGTTCGTAATTGTTGGCCAACACTTGTGTGACCGTGTGTATGCAAGACAAGTTGGAGCCAACAACCTTTAAACTAAATTCCACGGTTTTGTTGTCGGAAAGTCCGATCGTGTGTACGAGGGAACACTGTATGAATCCCTAGATATTGTTTAGGAAGACATATCATCATATCTCTTCCCCAGTACCTTACATTAAACTCACTCCAAGGGGGAGGACACACGGAGCGGTTGAGTCCCCATGCTAAGTCAAGAGCCTATCAAGAATTAGGTCTAATGGAGCCAAGCCAGGGGTAGCTAGCCACCATCTCCAGATCTTATTGAACCGGGTTGGGCTGCTTCTATGCTTATATATCAAGCACTCATATCTCAAAGTTAATCCCACATTAGCTAACCACATCTCTAAAGATGGAGAGGTTTTAGAGATCCGATGTTGCAAGATCAGCTTTCGAGCTTGGAACAGTGCTCTGGACACCGCCTCTCTGACATATTTGTCCGTTATAACGTCATCCAGTATACCCAATAAGCACAGTTCAGGGTATAGAGAAGATTACTTAAAAAGTATTGTTGATGGTGTTTACGAACATTCACTTTAATAACATTTATTTTGGCTAATTATATACCATGTATCCCTGCAGCTGCAGAGTGCTTACCCTCTGGACATCGGATCCTGCAGAACCCCTACAGAAGTTTGGACTTTGACTCCAGCCAGCTTCAGAAGTCCGCCATCCATGAGCTGATCTGTGACCACTCCCTGTCTGCCGGATGGTACCGATTTATGATCTTTGATAAGCCAGCTGAGATGCCAACCAAGTGCGTGGAGGTATTGGTACTACTAATCTTGACTACAAACAGGGGCAAAGTCTCTGCATTAATGTCTGATGATTTTACCATTTTAAAAACTGTCAGGTGTGTGCATGTCTAAAGGTCTAAACCTCACAGGTAGATTTTATGATACTAAGGATGCCCATAGATATGAAATGATCTTTGTTAATTAGGTTGGCTGGATCAGGAGACAGTTTCCTGTACTTCGGCGCTCTTCAGAGGAACTAATGAATGGGGTGGTTGGAAGACCTGTCTGAGCAATATAGTTCCCCCACCCCTGACCACTGATGTACTTTCCTTCTACTTCTTCCCCTACTACTTAGCGTTTAGCCACCTGGCTACCCAATTATTGCTTTATTAATACATATGTTAATTTACAAGAGCAGCAGTAAATTTTTAGCAGATTGGCCTCTATCTTTTTTGGCACAGTGCTGAAAAATAGGTGGGCATAAAGACGTGGATGAGCGAGTTTGGGGTGGAGGAACTTGACTTGAGTCCTGACCTCAGCCCGATAGAACACCTTTGGGATGAATTCGAGCGGAGACTGTGAGCCAGACTTTCTCGTCCAACATCAGTGCCTGACCTCACAAATACTCTTCTGGAAGAATGGTCAAACCTTCCCATAGACGCACTCCTAAACCTTGTGGACAGCCTTCCCAGAAGAGTTGAAGCTGTTATAGCTGTAAAGGGTGGGCAACTCAATATTGAACAGGCCCGGATTTACTCCCTTTGCCGCCCCAAGGCCGGGCCCTTCAATGCCCCCCCCACACACACACACCACCAGAAAGAGCCCCCAGACATAATACGGTCAAAGACTGCAGACATGATACAAGAGATGGTCAGAGACTGCAATCATAGTACAGGAGATGGACAGAGATTGCAGACATGATACAGGAGACGGTCAGAGACTGCAGTTCCTATGGACGTTAGTAGATAATGGCCGATCAGCCCTCTCACCTGACCCAGCGATACAGCAATGGTTCCTCTGATCAGGAGTCAGCACACTCTGAATTGCCCATGGCGACTTCGCTGGGTAGCACCCAGATCTGTATTCCTGCAATGACTCCATTCCTTTCTCCGCCAGGGATTGCGCCAGGCTGTGTGGCTTTCCCTCTGGTGGTGCAGGGCAGCGGGGTTCTCTCTCTAATGGTGTTCCCTCAGCACTGCCCTCTCCCTCTGGAGCCCTGGGTGTACTTTCCTGGGTGTAGACCCCCCCAGGACAAACCACCCTCCCTTCATTAGTACAGACCCACCCAGGACAAACCCCCCTCCCTTAGTACAGACCCCCCTAGGACAAACCCCCCTCCCTTCATTAGTACAGACCCCCCCAGGACAAACCCCCCTCCCTTCATTAGTACAGACACCCCCCAGGCCAAACCCCCCTCCCTTTATTAGTACAGATCCCCCCCTGGACAAACCCCCCTCCCTTCATTAGTACAGACCCCCCCCAGGACAAACCCCCCTCCCTTCATTAGTACAGACCCCCCAGGACAAACCCCCCTCCCTCCATTAGTACAGACCCCCCCAGGACAAACCCCCCTCCCTTCATTAGTACAGATCCACCCAGGACAAACCCCCCTCCCTTAGTACAGACCCCCCCTAGGACAAACCCCCCTCCCTTCATTAGTACAGACCCCCCCAGGACAAACCCCCCTCCCTTCATTAGTACAGACACCCCCCAGGCCAAACCCCCTTCCCTTTATTAGTACAGATCCCCCCCTGGACAAACCCCCCTCCCTTCATTAGTACAGACCCCCCCAGGACAAACCCCCCTCCCTTCATTAGTACAGACCCCCCAGGACAAACCCCCCTCCCTTCATTAGTACAGACCCCCCCCAGGACAAACCCCCCTCCCTTCATTAGTACAGACCCCCCCAGGACAAACCCCTCTCCATTAGTACAGACCATGCCCCTCTATTAGTACAAACCCCCCCAGAACAACCCCCCTCCATTAGTACAGACCCCCCAGGACAAACCACCCCTCCCTTCATTAGTACAGACCCCCCAGGACAAACCCCCCCATTAGTACAAACCCCCCCAGGACAACCCACTCTCCATTAGTACAAACCCCCCCCAGGTCAACCCCTACCCCCTCCATTAGCACAGACCCCCCCAGGACAAACCACCCCTCCCTTCATTAGTACAGACCCCCCCAGGACAAACCCCCCTCCATTAGTACAGACCCCCAGGACAAACCCCCCTTCATTAGTACAAACCCCCCAGGACAAACCCCCGCTCCATTAGTACAGACCCCCCAGGACAATCCCCCCTCCATTAGTACAGACCCCGTCAGGACAAACCCCTCCTCCATTAGTACAGACCCCCTCAGGACAAACCCATCCTCCATTAGTACAGACCCCCTCAGGACAAACCCCTCCTCCATTAATACAGACCCCCCAGGACAACCCCCCCAGGACAACCCCCCCTCCATTAGTACAGACCCCCAGGATAAACCCCCCCCAGGACAACCCCCTCCTCCATTAGTACAGACCCCCCAGGACAACCCAACCTCCATAAGTGTACAACAGAACAGATGGAGACAGGCTTGGGCGGGAGTGAGAGACAGAGGAGAACACGCCCCCCCCGCACAGAGACCAGTCGCTGCTCTTCTTCTCTGACAGGAGGAGGGAGGGGGGACAGGCTTGAGCCTAGAAAAAAACAGCAGCGGCGGTGGTGACCTGCGGAGGAAGCCGCCTCAGTCTGGACACAGAGAGGAGGAGGAGGGAGAGGAGCACTCTAGCGCTTCAGCGCCCCCACCTCTCTGGCGCCAGGGTGCACTGCATGCTGCTATGTTAGTGTGAGGGGCGGCCGAGAAGTCGTTGCAGGAGCGGCGCCGCCCCTGTACCACTGCCGCCCCGAGGCCTGGCCTCGGTGGCCTTGTGGGAAATCAGGCCCTAATATTGAACCCTACGGATTAAGGCTTGAATGTCATTAAAGTTCATGTGCGTGTAAAGGCAGGCGTCCCAATACTTTTGACAATATAGTGTATATATGGCAGCTGAAATCTTCTCGTATAATTAATATTAACGTGTGTGAGCACGGGGTACATGGTGTGAATTGACACCGCTGGGCATGATAAATTGCCTGGACCATAGGAAAATGTAAATTTCATCAATCATGTACAGTGTCAGTTGGGTATAGTAAAGTATTGACCCTACAAGCAGTACATGCCTCTCTAGTACCAGTCCTTCCACACCTCCCGGGTGATCCGTCAATGGAATGTGTAAGAAATAATGAGATCCAGGTGTTCTGTGGTCCCTGCTTATTGATGTGCGGAGTTGTGCCAAGTAAAGTAATGTAAATGTAGTCATTTCTACTGCTATTATTTGAGGATATATGGAAGCGAAGGGTGTATTAGAACAAAACTCTACTTTTATATCCTAATCCAGCTCTTCTCAAACTTCTTATCCCAGAGAAGAACCCTAGAGATATACTTTCCAAGCCTCATGAAACCCCTACTAAAAATGATATCCATTAGCAAGATCAGCAAGTTCACAATATAATAATACAGATACGTGAATACATAATGTGGCACAGCTAAAGTATTTAGCACCAAAGGTAGATCATTTTCAAACGCTTTTTCTCTATATGATAAAATAGTTATCATTAAAAAAACTATTAAAATGAAACAACAAAATAATGTCCAAAAAAAAGAAACACAGAAAGAACCTTTACATTGGTGGTCAGTAGAGAAATGCCTTCTTACACTGGTACTTAGCGGAGGGTCCCCGTTAGGGATGAGCTTCGTGTTCGAGTCGAACCCATGTTCGACTCGAACATCGGCTGTTCGACCGTCCGTCGAATTGCGAACGATATGGGCCGTTCGCGCCAAATTCGTGTGGCGCGTCACGGCCCATAATTCACTGCGGCATCGCAGTGCATTGCTGGCTGATGATTGGCCAAGCATGCACTATGACCCGCATGCTTGGCCAATCACAGCGCCGTCAGTAGAGAGAGCTGTAATTGGCCAAAGCCAGGGTGGCTTTGGCCAATTATGGCTCAGGGGATTTAGTACACACCCCACACTATATAAGGCCGCCTGCACGGCGGCCCTGTGTAGTGTGTGTTCCGGTGTGCTGAGAGATAGAGAGAGAGAGAGACAGTGTCATTTGATTTGAGTTAGATAGATTAGGCAGAACAGTCAGTCAGTTAGCTGCACTTACAGTGTATTGTGTATATATATGCATCCCAGGTGTTGCATATATATATATACACTGTATTCAGTTTAGCTAGATCCGTTCCTGTTATCTTCTATCTAGACTATTTACATTTAGTGCAGTGTGTCCTGCTCACAGTGTTCAGCTAGATCCGTTCCTGCTATTTACATTCAGTGCAGTGCGTCCTGCTCACAGTGTTCAGCTAGATCCGTTCCTGCTATTTACATTCAGTGCAGTGCGTCCTGCTCACAGTGTTCAGCTAGATCCGTTCCTGCTATTTACATTCAGTGCAGTGCGTCCTGCTCACAGTGTTCAGCTAGATCCGTTCCTGCTATTTACATTCAGTGCAGTGCGTCCTGCTCACAGTGTTCAGCTAGATCCGTTCCTGCTATTTACATTCAGTGCAGTGCGTCCTGCTCACAGTGTTCAGCTAGATCCGTTCCTGGTATTTACATTTAGTGCAGTGCGTCCTGCTCACAGTGTTCAGCTAGATCCGTTCCTGCTATTTACATTCAGTGCAGTGCGTCCTGCTCACAGTGTTCAGCTAGATCCGTTCCTGGTATTTACATTTAGTGCAGTGCGTCCTGCTCACAGTGTTCAGCTACATCCGTTCCTGCTATTTACATTCAGTGCAGTGCGTCCTGCTCACAGTGTTCAGCTAGATCCGTTCCTGCTATTTACATTCAGTGCAGTGCGTCCTGCTCACAGTGTTTAGCTACATCCGTTCCTGCTGTTTACATTCAGTGCAGTGCGTCCTGCTCACAGTGTTCAGCTAGATCCGTTCCTGCTATTTACATTCAGTGCAGTGCGTCCTGCTCACAGTGTTCAGCTAGATCCGTTCCTGCTATTTACATTCAGTGCAGTGCGTCCTGCTCACAGTGTTCAGCTAGATCCGTTCCTGCTATTTACATTCAGTGCAGTGCGTCCTGCTCACAGTGTTCAGCTAGATCCGTTCCTGCTATTTACATTCAGTGCAGTGCGTCCTGCTCACAGTGTTCAGCTAGATCCGTTCCTGCTATTTACATTCAGTGCAGTGCGTCCTGCTCACAGTGTTCAGCTAGATCCGTTCCTGCTATTTACATTCAGTGCAGTGCGTCCTGCTCACAGTGTTCAGCTAGATCCGTTCCTGCTATTTACATTCAGTGCAGTGCGTCCTGCTCACAGTGTTCAGCTAGATCCGTTCCTGCTATATACATTTAGTGCAGTACGTCCTGCTCACAGTGTTCAGCTAGATCCGTTCCTGTTATCTTCCTACTGACAGGCAGGCTTGTCTGGTTACAGTATATAAAGCTACCTGAAGAAAATTACAGGTGTTCTTTTTGATCCTATTAGTACCACGGTCAGGCAGCTAGACTATTTACATTTAGTACAGTGTGTCCTGCTCACAGTGTTCAGCTAGATCCGTTCCTGTTATCTTCCTACTGACAGGCAGGCTTGTCTGGTTACAGTATATAAAGCTACCTTAAGAAAATTACAGGTGTTCTTTTTGATCCTATTAGTACCACGGTCAGGCAGCTAGACTATTTACATTCAGTGCAGTGCGTCCTGCTCACAGTGTTCAGCTAGATCCGTTCCTGCTATTTACATTCAGTGCAGTGCGTCCTGCTCACAGTGTTCAGCTAGATCCGTTCCTGGTATTTACATTTAGTGCAGTGCGTCCTGCTCACAGTGTTCAGCTAGATCCGTTCCTGCTATTTACATTCAGTGCAGTGCGTCCTGCTCACAGTGTTCAGCTAGATCCGTTCCTGGTATTTACATTTAGTGCAGTGCGTCCTGCTCACAGTGTTCAGCTAGATCCGTTCCTGCTATTTACATTCAGTGCAGTGCGTCCTGCTCACAGTGTTCAGCTAGATCTGTTCCTGGTATTTACATTTAGTGCAGTGCGTCCTGCTCACAGTGTTCAGCTAGATCCGTTCCTGCTATTTACATTCAGTGCAGTGCGTCCTGCTCACAGTGTTCAGCTAGATCCGTTCCTGCTATTTACATTCAGTGCAGTGCGTCCTGCTCACAGTGTTCAGCTACATCCGTTCCTGCTGTTTACATTCAGTGCAGTGCGTCCTGCTCACAGTGTTCAGCTAGATCCGTTCCTGCTATTTACATTCAGTGCAGTGCGTCCTGCTCACAGTGTTCAGCTAGATCCGTTCCTGCTATTTACATTCAGTGCAGTGCGTCCTGCTCACAGTGTTCAGCTAGATCCGTTCCTGCTATTTACATTTAGTGCAGTGCGTCCTGCTCACAGTGTTCAGCTAGATCCGTTCCTGCTATTTACATTCAGTGCAGTGCGTCCTGCTCACAGTGTTCAGCTAGATCCGTTCCTGCTATATACATTTAGTGCAGTACGTCCTGCTCACAGTGTTCAGCTAGATCCGTTCCTGTTATCTTCCTACTGACAGGCAGGCTTGTCTGGTTACAGTATATAAAGCTACCTGAAGAAAATTACAGGTGTTCTTTTTGATCCTATTAGTACCACGGTCAGGCAGCTAGACTATTTACATTTAGTACAGTGTGTCCTGCTCACAGTGTTCAGCTAGATCCGTTCCTGTTATCTTCCTACTGACAGGCAGGCTTGTCTGGTTACAGTATATAAAGCTACCTTAAGAAAATTACAGGTGTTCTTTTTGATCCTATTAGTACCACGGTCAGGCAGCTAGACTATTTACATTCAGTGCAGTGCGTCCTGCTCACAGTGTTCAGCTAGATCCGTTCTTGCTATTTACATTCAGTGCAGTGCGTCCTGCTCACAGTGTTCAGCTAGATCCGTTCCTGGTATTTACATTCAGTGCAGTGCGTCCTGCTCACAGTGTTCAGCTAGATCCGTTCCTGCTATATACATTTAGTGCAGTACGTCCTGCTCACAGTGTTCAGCTAGATCCGTTCCTGTTATCTTCCTACTGACAGGCAGGCTTGTCTGGTTACAGTATATAAAGCTACCTGAAGAAAATTACAGGTGTTCTATCCCAGCTTAGTGCAGCTACAGGCCATTAGTATGTCTGGAAGGCCAAGAAGGAGAGGCAGACAGTCACAAGCCAATAAGAGAGGGCAAGCAGGCTCTGTGTCTAGTGCTGGTCGTGGAGACGGTGCATCCTCATCAGCACGTGGCCATGGGACACGCTTGGCCTTTTTTTCGGCAGCTGGCCGTGTTGAGCCGCAACATGCGGAAGACTTGGTCGAGTGGATGACCAAGCCGTCCTCATCCTCCTCATCCTCTCTCACCCATGCCCAGGGTGCTTTGTCTGGCAAAGCAGCGGCCTCTTCCCTCAGCTCAATGTCATCAGTGACTCCTTCCCTAGCTCCACCATGTCCTCATGAGGATTCCCTCGAACTGTTTGACCACAGTGTTGGGTACATGCTCCAGGAGGATGCCCAGCGTTTGGAAGGCTCTGATGATGATACTGAGCTCAATGAAGGCAGTAACATGAGCACGGACAGAGGGGGTGCCCAAGAAGGACAGCAATCTGGCAGTCATGCTCCCCCTGCTGCAGCATACTGCCAGGTTTGCTCCAGTGATGAGGAGGGAGGGGATGATGAGGTCACTGACTCAACGTGGGTGCCTGATAGGAGAGAGGAGGAGGAGGAGGAGGAGGAGGAGGAGGTGGCACATCACCAACTAGGCAGGATGCCCTCCAGGGGCCAGCCTAAGGGCAGCACATTGACTGCATCACACCCCAAAGCTCCACATGTGCAGGGCGCTGCAGTCTCTGCGCGTTATTCAAAAAGTTCTTTGGTGTGGGCCTTTTTTGAGACGAGTGCATCAGATCGCACCGCTGCTATTTGCAACATATGTCTCAAGCGTATCTCGCGTGGCCAAAACATCTCCCGCTTGGGTACCACATGCTTGACCAGACATATGTTGACCTGCCATGCAGTTCGTTGGCAAGCGTATCTAAAAGACCCACACCAAAGAACAAAGACGATCTCTCCTTGCTCCTCATCAGCTGAGATTTCCAACCCCACTAGACCTTCAGTCCTCTCTGCGACCTGCAGTGAGAGGAATGAAGGTGTAGAATTAGGTGTGTCACAGCCAAGTACTTATGGGCAATCTGCTTTTGGTACACCGACGTCAGATTGTACCAGGCAAATTTCCCTGCCCCAGCTGCTGCACCGCCGAAAGAAGTTTGCTCCCAGCCATCCACATGCCCAGCGGTTGAATGCTAGCTTGGCAAAATTGCTAGCACTTCAACTGCTGCCTTTTCAGTTGGTAGACTCTGCCCCCTTCCGTGAGTTTGTGGAATGTGCGGTTCCTCAGTGGCAGGTACCCAAACGCCACTTTTTCTCACGGAAGGCGATTCCGGCTCTCTACCGGCATGTGGAAGGCAATGTCCATGCCTCGCTGGACAGGGCGGTCAGCGGTAAGGTGCATATTACCGCTGACTCATGGTCCAGCAGGCATGGACAGGGACGTTACTTAAGTTTCACGGCGCATTGGGTGACTCTGCTGGCAGCTGGGAAGGATGCAGGACAAGGTGCAGTAGTGTTGGAGGTTGTTCCGCCACCACGCCTCCAAAATGCTGATTGTGACACACCTCTCTCCTCCACCCCCTCCTCTTCTTCTTCCTCCATGGCCTCTTCCTCGGAACCAGCGGTGCTCCGTAGGCGTTCAAGGGGCTACGCAAGTACGCAGGCCAAAAGATGCCATGCGGTGCTTGAGCTGGTGTGCTTGGGGGACAGGAGCCACACTGGGGCAGAGGTTCTGTCAGCTCTGCAGGGGCAGGTTCAGAGGTGGTTGACGCCACGCCAACTTAAGGCAGGAATGGTGGTTTGCGACAATGGCACCAACCTCCTCTCTGCCCTCCGACAGGGACAACTGACCCATGTGCCCTGTTTGGCTCACGTCCTTAACTTGGTGGTGCAGCGGTTCTTGGGCAGGTACCCGGGCTTACAGGATGTCCTGAGGCAGGCCAGGAAAGTCTGTGTGCATTTCCGCCGGTCATATAATGCCAGTGCTCGGCTGACGGACCTCCAAAAGGAGTTTAACCTGCCCAAGAACCGCCTAATCTGTGACATGCCCACCAGGTGGAACTCGACGTTGGCCATGCTGCAGCGGCTGCACACGCAGCAGAGGGCCATCAATGAGTACCTGTGCGACTATGGCACCAGGACAGGGTCAGGGGACCTTGGTTTTTTTTCCCCACGCCAGTGGGCCATGATCAGGGATGCATGCACTGTCCTGTCACCATTCGAGGAGGCCACGAGGATGGTGAGCACTGACAGTGCATGCATCAGTGACACTGTCCCCCTTGTCCACCTGTTGGAGCACACGCTGCGTGGAATAATGGACAGGGCACTTGAGGCAGAACAGAGGCAGGAAGAGGAGGACTTCCTTAGCTCTCAAGGCCCCCTTTATCCAGACAGTGTTCCTGCGTGCCCGCCAATCACACAGGAAGAGGACGAGGAGGAGGAGGAGGAGGAGGAGGAAGATTGTGTCAGTATGGAGGTGGAGCCTGGCACTCAGCATCAGCAGTCTTTAAGGGATCAGTCCCAAGGAACACATGGACTTGTACGTGGCTGGGAGGAGGTGGCTGCGGACGTTGTTGTCCTTAGTGACCCAGAGGACTCCGGACCGAATGCCTCAGCAAACCTACGCTGCATGGCCTCCCTGATCCTGCAAAGCCTGCGTAAGGATCCTCGTATTCGTGGTATCAAGGAGAAGGACCAATACTGGCTGGCAACCCTCCTTGATCCACGTTACAAGGGTAAGGTTGCGGACCTTATCTTGCCATCGCAGAGGGAGCAGAGGATGAAACATCTTCGGGAGGCCTTGCAGAAAGGTCTGTGCAACGCGTTCCCAGAGACTGGGAGGTTACAAACTCCTGTTTCTGGACAACGTGTTGCTGAGGCTTCGGTCAGTCAAAGAAGGAGCGGTGGAGAAGGTGGCCGTCTGACCGATGCGTTCAGACAATTTTTTGGTCCGCAGCCCCAAGGTATGATCGGTTCCAGCAACCATCGCCAGCGTCTGTTTTACATGGTGCAGGAATACCTAGGGGCAAGATCAGACTTGGACACCTTTCCCACCGAAAATCCTCTGGGTTACTGGGTCTTGAGGATGGATCACTGGCCAGAGCTTGCACAGTATGCAATTGAGCTACTGGCCTGTCCTGCATCCAGCGTTCTTTCGGAACGCACATTCAGTGCTGCTGGAGGCGTGGTAACCGATCACAGGGTGCGTCTGTCCACCGACTCGGTCGATCGGCTGACCTTCATAAAAATGAATCAGTCTTGGATCACCACCAGCTACCAAGCACCTGATGCAGATGTAACCGAATAATTTTTTTTGAAATCTCAGATCCCTTCAAAGACTGCCTATGCTGATGCTGAGTGACTATCCCTGAGTAATTATCCTCTTCCTCCTCAATCATCACGCTGATAGCTTGTAAGAACATTTTTGGTTCTGGGCGCCACCACCAGTGCCTAAGGCACAATTTTTCAGCCCCTGTTTAACAGGGGCGTGTAATTACAATTTTTGATGTAATACTTTGCAGCAGGGCTCGTTCCTGCATTCCAACTAGAGTGTCTGTGAGGGGTTGCAGTGTTGTGGCACCAGCACCAGTGCCTAAGACCCAATTTTTCAGCCCCTGTCTAACAGGGGCGTGTAATTACAATTTTTGATGCAATACTTTGCAGCAGGGCTTGTTCCTGCGTTTCAACTAGAGTGTCTGTGAGGGGTTGCAGTGTTGTGGCACCAGCACCAGTGCCTAAGACCCAATTTTTCTGCCCCTGTCTAACAGGGGCGTGTAATTACAATTTTTGATGCAATACTTTGCAGCAGGGCTCGTTCCTGCGTTCCAACTAGAGTGTCTGTGAGGGGTTGCAGTGTTGTGGCACCAGCACCAGTGCCTAAGGCCTAATTTTTCAGCTCCTGTTCAACAGGGGCATGTAATTACAATTCTTGATCTAATATTTCACAGCAGGGCCCTGTGAGGGCTTACAGTGTTTTGGCCACAGCAACACCTAAGGCCCAAATTTCTGCTGAGTATATAGGGCAGGACCCTACTTTCAAACATCTAACTTACAAACGACTCCTACTTGCAAACGGAAGGAGACAACAGGAAGTGAGATGAAATCTACCCCTAAGGAAGGGAAATTCTCTCCTGTAAGAGTTAATATGGGAAAACAATTTCTCCTTTCCACTGATGCTTTCCAATCCTTGTTCCACAAAAAAACCCAAATTTTCCAAAAACATTTTTCATTGGGACAAAAAAGTGAGGTGAAATCTTCTGAAGAGGAGGAAAGACGCAAAACAAATGTCACAGGGGTGATAACCCTTCCCTATGTTTTCCAAAAAGCTTAGAAAAGATTTTTTGGCTGGAGCTAAACACATTAAAAATGTTCAAAATTACAAACAGATTCTACTTAACAACAAACCTACAGTCCCTGTCTTGTTTGCACCGCCTGAATACTGCTGTTCAGAGTATATAGGGACCTTTCCTTATTTTAATTTGGGTGCGGGGTTCCCCTTAATATCCATACAAGACCCAAAGGGCCTGGTAATGGACTGGGGGGTACCCATGCCGTTTGTCTCACTGATTTTCATCCATATTGCCATGACCCGACATGACATTAAACCCGCAAGCAGTTTTAAATGAGATTTTTTCCTTTAAAAATGACATTTGGTGCAGGGACTGTTCTAAACATGGGAAACACGCGTCACTTTACAGGCATACTATAGACACCCCCCAGGTACGATATTTAAAGGAATATTTCACTTTTTTTTTTTTACTTTAAGCATCATTAAAATCACTGCTCCCGAAAAAACGGCCGTTTTTAAAAGTTTTTTTTGCATTGATACATGTCCCCTGGGGTAGGACCCGGGTCCCCAAACCCTTTTTAGGACAATACCATGCAAATTAGCCTTTAAAATGAGCACTTTTGATTTCGAACGTTCGAGTCCCATAGACGTCAATGGGGTTCTAACGTTCGTGCGAACTTGCGGTCCGTTCGCGGGTTCTGGTGCGAACCGAACCGGGGGGTGTTCGGCTCATCCCTAGTCCCCGTATATTATAGTCAGTGAGAGAGATACCCCCATACATCTATGGTCAATGAAAGCACCATTTCATTGAGGGTTGGAGGGAGCCGTCCTTGCATTATGGTCAGTGAGAGAAAAACCGCCCCTTACATATGTGGTCAGTCAGAAGAATGCTGCTAGAATAGTGGTGGTCTATAGGAAGAATGCTCCATTTACACTGGTGGTCAGTGGGAAGAACATCACCTTAACAGACTGCTACAATGATCATTGGTATGGCTCTGACAGCCCTGGAATTATGCAGACACCATATGATCAGCTCAGGGAACCCTAGAAACATCTGGAGAAACCCTGGTGGAGAATGGCTGAGCTGGAGGAACCCTAAGTTTTTCAAGAATCCTGGGTTCCACAGAACCCTGGTAGAGAATGGCTGCTGTGACAGAACCCCAAATTCCACAGAGCCCTAGTTGAGAATGGCTGCTCTGCAAGAACCCTACGTTTTCCAGAGTCCTGGGTTCCACAGAACCCTGGTTGAGAATGACTGTTCTGACAGAACCCCAAATTCCACAGAGTATTCGTTGAGAATGGCTGCTCTGGAGTAACCCTAAGATTTTCCAGAACTCTGGTTGAGAATGGCTGAGCTGGAGGAACTCTAAGTTTTTCCAGAACCCTGGGTTTCACAGAACCCTGGTTGACAATGGATGCTCTGACTGAACCCCAGATTCCACAGAGCCCTAGTTGAGAATGGCTGCTCTGGAGGAACCCTGTTTTTCCAGAACCCTGGTTCAGAATGGCTGAACTGGAGGAACCCTAAGTTGTTCCAGAGCCCTGGGCTCCACAGAACCCTGGTTGGGAATGGCTGCTCGGACGGAACCCCAGATTTAACAGAGCCCTGGATGAGAATGGCTGCTCTGGAGGAAACCTACATTTTTGCAGAACCCTGGGTTCCATAGAACCCTGGTTATGAATGGCTGAGCTGGAGGAACCCTAAGTTTTTCCAGAACCCTGGTTGAGAATGGCTGCTCTGGCAGAACCCCAGATTCAACAGAACCACGGTTGAGAATGGCTTGTCTGGAGAAACCCTAAGTTTTCCCAGAATCCTGGTTGAAATTGGCAGATCTGGAGGAGCCCTATGTTTTCCCAAAACCCTGGTTGAGAATGGCAGATCTGGAATCCTAATGACTGCCCTAAATAAAAATACTTATAAAAATGCTTCCAATGTGCTAATACATTGTATTTGCATTCAGCATATACTGTACCTTATTTTAAAATAATGTTAACCTTTATTATTCAAATATATCTATAGACAAATAAAGATATAAGTACAGTTATTTTCTGGTTTTGAATAGAGTAGGAAAAGGTTAGAAACCCCTGTCCATTTTTTTTCTTTTTCCCATTAGTGAAATCTCCATTCATATCCTGCTACAGAGAAACAACAGGAAGTGAGAGGAAATCTCCTCTTAGACAGTTGGAAAGATTTCTCCTCACCTCCTGCTCTCGTTTTAGCTATAAACATTTGGACATAAAGATTTTGCCATATCACACCTCTATAAACTGAAAATATAGCATCAAAAAAGCAAAGCTGGATGAGATATTTCTACACAGATATACAATTGAATTAATAATTAGCTATTGGTAAGTCTCTTGACTTAAGAGATCAGGCAGAGATAAGCTGCATATAGATGGGGAAATATGTTCAGGCAAACGGTGAGCAAAGCCAAACAAATTTTCTAGAACAGAAACGCTGCAATTCTTGGTTGACAGCAGGGGCGTTGCTAAGTCTACAAAAGATCTGAGGCTAGAGCCCATAGCAATGTAGTAAAGAAAGTCATACGCTTGGGCAGGCATACACATGTATATAACCCCTTACATCAGGGTCCCCAGCGAGCCCCCCGTTGCATCAAGGTTTCCAGAGAGCCTCCCCCTATAATCAGGGTCCCCAGAGAGCCTTTCCCCTGCATCAGGGTCCCCAGAGAGATCCCCACTTACATCAGGGTCCCTAGAGAGCCTCCCCCTTAAATCAGGGTCCCCAGAGAGCCTCCCCCCTGCATCAGAGTCCCCAGAGAGCCCCCCACTTACAATCAGGGTCCCCAGAGAGCCTCCCCTTCCCTTGGGGACCCCTGCCGAGACTCTGGGCTATGGGCCCCAGATTCGGGGCTATAGCCCCAAAAGCCACCCCCTAGCGACGCCACTGGTTGACAGTGACAGGACTTATACTCTGTATTTTAATTCTTCCCTTTCCTGTATAGAAATTGGAAAATCTACTCTGATGGTCAGTGTGAGTTCTTAGGACTTTCTTGGAAAGTAACCGATGACCCAAATATTGCAAGAAATGCTTAAATCAGAAGCAAAACTGAAAAAGAATATTTTGATTTTATTATTAAGCTTTGATATTGTAAAGATGTCCACTGTCATCATTATTCTCACAATAGAATTCCAATTATTGCTCAAATGTATAGGTGGCTCTAGCTCTGACTACCCTTGTTCCAAAAATGTGTGTTCATTTCTTTATATCTTATGCCTCACTGTGCATCTAGCTGCCATGGCCCAAAGCAAGGATGCCAATGTATACCCAGATATGAGTTTCTGCATACAAGCTTTGTGTAACAATAATATATTCTGTTAAATTAACAAATTTGACCTCTTTTGTCAGCCGCCCACTATTTACAACGTGATTTTGCCTGCTAGTAAAGATAAGCGCTGCATATATTTCCATGTAGACAGTTTTGTTTAGGCAACCTTAAAGATTTTTTCTACTGTACATGGTTTACATTTTTGTATCTATTAACATTTATTGGAACAGATGGTCCCTTCTGGTCACACTGTATAGGGAACCTTTCACCCTAAGGTGATTGTTGAAATCCAGACCAAATTGGTCATAGGCACAAATCAATAGCTTAATATAAAATATCAGCCATTCAGTGACTGACTGCTGTTTCCATAACATCATTCCCCGCAGATAAGAATCTTTTCCTCAGATGAACCAAATTTTGCATTACATAAATAGAACTCGTTCTATTTATGTAATGCAAAATTTGCATTATCACCATTCCTGAAAAAGTGGTTTTATCCGCCATACTCATGTTGCACCTCATGTCCTTCAAGGCCCCTCTTCATCCCTCACAAGTCTTTATATTAGACCAATCCTTTCTTACCCCAGGGGAACCCTATAAATAATTGTGAGGTCTCAGAGAACCCCTGCTAAAACCAATTTATCAGAGATCAGTGGGTACAATGCCCTTACATTAGTAATATGTAGGAAAAAATGCCCTCTTTATAATGGTAGTCAGAATGTCACCCTTACAAACGGCTAAATATATCCAGGGCTGGTGCAAGGGTTTTTGACACCCTAGGGCCTAGGCGAAACCTCATTTTGGCACTGCCCCCCTTGGCTCCACCCCTGAATCCACCCCCTTTGCCCTGCCCATGTATACCCCATCTTTTTAATGAAGTGCCCAATAAATGCAGCCCACCAGTGCCCATCAAATGCAGCATCACTAGCGCCCATCAAATGCAGCCTCACCAGTGCCCATGACAGACAGAGGTCTTTTTTTGACTCAAAATATATTATTTGACTATGTGTGTTATTTATTTATGAGAAGTGTGATTTTTTTTTTTTATAACATTTCCTCATTACATAGTCCTTCATCCACCTCTGTGCTGTGAATGAAGGGGTAAAGTTGTAACTGATCTCTCAATATTGTCTCACTCAACAGATGAATCACTGTGGCACCCAGGCCCCTGTGTGGTTGTCACTACGGGAGTCCGAGTCCCTTCCGCCACCTGGGGATATGCGCCAGCTGACAGCCTGTGCCACCTGGCAGTTCTTCTTTAGCAGCACCAAGGACTGTTGTTTGTTCCGCATCCCAGTGACTGTCAGGAACTGCGGCGATTTCTACATATATCTATTGCAGCCAACTCAGGGATGTATGGGCTACTGTGCCGAAGGTAAGCAGAAGCTTCAGTATATAAAACATGTCAAGTGATAAAAGGTTGGCAACGCGTTTCAGGGGCTCACAGTTCCCACTTCATCAGAGCTTGTGTGCTGTCAGTTATTTGAGTATACTGGAACATAAAAAGAATATGCATTGGGCCTGCAGGCCTTGTGTTTGACACATGATCTAAACCAGGGTTTCTCAACCAGGGTTCCTCCAGAGGTTGCTAGGGGTTCCTTGAGTTCCCACTGACACCCTTGATCTTTTTAGCCTTCTGTAAGGGGGGGGGGTAATTCTTCCCAATGTCCACAAATGTAACGAGCATTCTTCCCACTGACTATCACACTAATGCAAGGTTTCTCAACTAATGATCCTCCAAAGGTTGCTAGGGCTTCCTTGAGCAATGACCAATTTCTGCCTCTCAGATAAGTTCCTCACTGACACCATTGATCTTTTTAGCTATCTGTAAGGAGGTAGATCTTCCCAATGACCACAAGTGTAAGGACCATTCTTCCCACCGACCATCAGACTATTTTATCATGAGTTGTAGATATAGTAACACTTAGTAGGGGTTCCCTGAGACTGGAAAGTTTTTTCAAGGGTTCCTCTGTGTTGAAAAGGTTGAGAAAGTGTGATCTAAACAGTGAGATCTGGTGACGGTATCTTTAAGTGTGATGTTACCCTTATTGTAAACACTACCCCCCGACTGTGCTATTGAAGACAATACACTGACTGCTACTTACACCAAGCGTCTACGGGACTGCATGATCCACCAATGACAAAGCTACATGGAAAGCTCAGGAGTGTCTCATAGCAAAATTGTATAATGCGATGATCTGAGTTTGATTATTAGTTTACTGATATGGGTTTTATGTTTCAGTGGTTTCAGAGTCTCAGTCACAATGTGAAGATGGTGAATTAGAAGTCAATGGTGTCTGCACAAGTAAGTGCAATTCATTTTCATAACACAGTTGGTATTATGCTGTACAGGAGCATCTAAAAAAATTGGAATATCATCAAAAAGTTAATTTATTTCAGTAAATCAATTCAAAAAGTGAAACTCATATATTATATAGATTCATTACACACAGAGTGATAAATTTCAAGCAATTCTTTATTTTAATGTTGATGATTATGGCTTACAGCTAGTAAAAACCAGAAATTCAGTATCTAAGAAAATTTCAATATTACATAAGACTAATAAAAAAAGGATTTTGTAATACAGAAATGTTGTTTACTTAAAAGTATGTCCATGTACATTATAGTATGCACTGAATACTTGGTCGGGGCTCCTTTTGCATGAATTACTGTATCAATGTGGCGTGGCATGGAGGTGATCAGCCTGTGGCACTGCTGAGGTGTTATGGAAGCCCCGGTTGCTTTGATAGTGGCCTTCAGCTCGTCTGCATTGTTGGGTCTGGTGTCTCTCCAGAGCACCTTCTTCCACATGTTTGCTGTGTAACCCACATGGTTTCTCGCAAACTGCAAACTGGACTTTTTATGACTTTTTTTCAACAATGTCTTTCTTCTTGCCACTCTTCCATAAAGGTCAGATTTGTGGAGAACACGACTAATAGTTGTCCTGTGGACAGATTCTCCCACCTGAGCTGTGGATCTCTGCAGCTCCTCCAGAGTTACCATGGACCTCTTGGCTGCTTCTCTGATGAATGCTCTCCTTGCCTGGCCTGTCAGTTTAGGTGGGTGGACATGTCTTGGTAGATTTGCAGTGCCATACTCTTTCCATTTTCGGATGATGGATTGAACAGTGCTCCGTGAGATGTTCAAAGCTTGGAATATTTTTTTTATAACCTAACCCTGCTTTATACTTCTCCACAACTTTATCCCTGACCTGTCTGGTGTGTTCCTTGGCCTTCATGATGCTGTTTGTTCACTAAGGTTCTCGAACAAACCTCTGAGGGCTTCACAGAACAGCTGTATTTATACTGAGATTACATTACACACAGGTGGACTCAATTTACTAATTAGGTGACTTCTGAAGGCAATTGGTTATACTAGATTTTTGTTAGGGGTATCGGAGTAAAGGGGACTGAATACAAATGCACACCACACTTTCAGATATTTATTTGTAAAAAAAATTGAAAGCCATTTATCATTTTCCTTCCACTTCACAATTATGTGCCACTTTGTTTCGGTCTATCACATAAAATCCCAGTAAAATACATATACGTTTTTGGCTTTAACATGACAAAATGTGGAGATTTCAAGAGGTATGAATACTTTTTCAAGACACTGTACCGTGATCATTTACCAGGTATTGGTAATTTAGGCAGTGTGGGCAGGTGCCAAGTCCTGCTGGAAAATGAAATCAGCATCTCCATAAAGCTGGTCAGCAGAAGGAAGTATGAAGTGCTCTAGAACTTCCTGGTAGAGGGGTGCACTGACTTTGGACTTGATAAAACACAGAGGACCAACACCAATAGATGACATGACTCCCCAAATTATCACTGAGTGTGGAAACTTCACCCTGGACCTCATGCAACTTGGATTCTTCACCTCTCCACTCTTCCTCCAGACGCTGGGACCTTGATTTCTAAATGAAATGCAAAATTTACTTTCATCCAAAAAGAGGACTTTAGACCACCGAGCAACAGTCCAGTTTTTTTTCTCCTTAGCCCAGGTAAGACACTTCTAATGTTGTCTCTGGTTCAGGAGTGGCTTCACACAAGGAATGTGACAGTTGTAGCCCATGTCCTGGATATGTCTGAGTATGGTGGCTCTTGAAGCACAGACACCAGCCTGAGACCACTCCTTGTGAATCTCCCCCAAATTCTTGAATGGCCCTTGCATCATAATCCTCTCAAGGATGTATGCGGTTATCCCTGTTGCTTGTGCACATTTTTCTAGCACACTTTTTCCTTCCACTCAACATTCAATCAATATGCTTGGATACAGCACTCTATGAACCAGCTTCTTTAGCAATGACCTTTTGTGACCTACCCTCCTTGTCAATGACTGTCTTCTGGATAGCTGTTAAGTGAGCAGTCTTCCTCATGATTGTGTAACCTACTGAACCAGACTGAGAGACCATTTAAAGGCTCAGGAAACCTTTACAGGTGTTTTGAGTTAATTAGCTGATTAGAGTGTAATACCATGAGTCTACAATATTCAACTTTTTCACAATATTCCAATTTTCTGAGATACTGAATTTTGGGTTTTCACTAGCTGTAAGTCATAATCATCAAAATTAAAAGAAAGAAACGCTTGAAATTAGGGTTGCATCGATACCGATAGTGGTGCCGATACTAAGCATTTGCACGAGTATCGGTACTCGTGCAAATGCACCGATACTTAAAACCAATACTTACTGGCTCAGTTCTTTCAGCTGTCAGCGGGATTCTCCCACTGAGAACTGAAATGTACACAAAAGAATGCAGCAATTATCGGTTGTTAAGGAGCGAGGCCGCTGCGTCTTTAACAACTGATGACTCATTCATCTGTCAGCGGGCTTCTCCCGCTGATAGATAAATGTGATTAAAACCGGGGGCAGCTGCTGCTAGGGCTCCCTGTAGGATCAGAGTGCTCTCCTGCTGGGCCTGCACTCCATCCCCAGCCTGCAGTGCAGCACGAGCCCAAGAGGAGAGAGCGGGGACAAAGAGAAGCCAGCAGTCGGGTGTGAGGCAGAAGGAAGGGAACCGCGAGGCGGGGGCAACTGATGCCCTGCATGGAAGTCCTCCTTGCCCTGATATTACCATCCTCTACCTCCTCACAGACTGTCGGATCTATTGTGGGAGGACAAGCAGCAGCGCTGCTCTTCTTCAGCTGAGGCCACCTCCTCCCAGAGAATGGGAGAAGAACAGGCAGCATGTCGCACATAGATCTTCAGCAGTAGAGCAGTAAGTAGTACAGTGGGGAACTGGTGTGCAGGCAGGGGCACAGTGAAGAACAGGTATGTAGGAGGTTCAGTGGGGAAAAGGCTTGTGTGTGGGGAGGGAGGGGGGCTTTAGTGGGGAAGAGGGGTTAAGGGTGGTACAATGTGGAACAGGTGTGTGGGGGGGACAGTGGGGAACAGGTGCGTGGGGGGGGACAGTGGGGAACAGGTGCGTTGGGGGGGATAGTGGGGAACCGGTGTGTGGGGGAACAGTGGGAACAGGTGTGTAGGGGGGACAGTGGGGAATAGGTGCGTGGGGGGGGGGCAGTGGGGAACAGGTGTGTGGGGGGGGCCAGTGGGAAACAGGTGTGTAGGGGGGACAGTGGGGAACAGGTGTGGGGGGGCAGTGGGGAACAGGTGTGTGGGGCGGACAGTGGGGAACAGGTGTGTGGGGCGGACAGTGGGGAACAGGTATGTGGGGGGGGGGGGGGGTAGTGGGGAAAAGGTATGTGGGGGGGGGGGGCAGTGGTGAAAAGGTATGTGGGGGGGCAGTGTGGAATAGGTATGTGGGGGGGATAGTGGGGAACAGGTGTGTGGGGGGGACAGGGGGGAACAGGTATTTGGGGGGGGACAGTGGGGAACAGGTGCGTGGGGGGGACAGTGGAGTAACAGGTGTGTGGGGGGCGACAGTGGGGAACAGGTATATGGGGGGGACAGTGGGGAACAGGTGTGTGTGGCGGGCGACAGTGGGGAACAGATATGTGGGGGGGGGGCAGTGGGAAACAGGTATGTGGGGGGACAGTGGGGAACAGGTGTGTGGGGGGGACAGTGGAGAAGAGGTGTGCAGGAAGGGGAAAGACAGGCATTTAGGGTGGTACAGTGGGGAACATGAGTGCAGGGAGGCACGGTGGGGACCTGGGAAACGTAATTGGTATTGGCGAGTACATTAAAAAAAGTATTGGTACTGGTACTCATTGCTAAAAAAGTGATATCGGTGCATCCCTACTTGAAATATATCACTCTGTGTGTAATGAATCTATATAATAGTTTCACTTCTTGAATTGAATTACTGAAATAAATGAACTTTTTGATGATATTCTATTTGTTTGAGATGCACCGGTATGTTACATTATAATTTTCAATCTTAAGGTCTATGTTGATGGGCTTGGGGTTTGTGTTGATGGCATCAGTTTGAGAATCTTCTGAGATTATTACGAATTCATTGACTGACCTCATTCTGACCTGCATATGTACTGCTTTAAACAGGGTTTGCATTCATATAGACTTTTATGCAAAACATTAGGGGCAAACAAAATAGCCAGGGTCCAGGATAGTTGAATTGAGCTTTTCTTACCCTCACAATACATTTAAAGCCTATTGCATCCCTTAATTTATGAAATTCTGGGGATGAGAAAGCTCTAATGTTGGTTTATGCTCAGTGGGAGCTATCAAAGGACAGTCAATCCTTCCAACATATTGTGAAGTGACTAGTTTACTGTACTATATGTAATCTGTCGTGCCCACACCTCAGTGCTACACTAGTATAACTATTACATCACAAAAACATGGGTGTCCCATCCCATATTCCACCACACTCTTTATACATAAATAAAAATGATATCCTTACTGGATTCCCGTAACACTGTTGACCAGAGGACCTCTGTACTTCAGTTGCTAAACTAAACTGGTATAGGCTTAATTCACCAGAGAAACAAATCAGAAATCTATGGAGGACATCCATTTAATGCAGACTGACCAATTTTGCTAAAAACCAAGCTTGGTGCAAACTAATTTGCTTTTTACTTTTGATTGCTGTAGCTGGATTATGAAAGTTATGGCATTTTGTACACCATGTTTGCTCTATGCATTGCGTCATTGTATAAAACTGAAACCAGCATTGTAAGAAAGGTTTCACAAAAGCAAAACAAATTAGACATTTGACATTTAATTTAATTAAATGTGCACAAAAATTTCATAGGATAAAATGTCCATTTTTTTTATCAGGTAGATCGAGTTCACATGGTTTACTCCCTGTGTCACCGAGTCCCCCGGAAATTGTGGTGGAGATGGTAGGCTCCACCGTATATCTGAAATGCTTCTTTGATCCGCCCCCTACAAACAGCTCCCTGGGCTTCATCATTCGATGGTCCAGACTGTCCGCTCACGGGGCGAAAGAAGAGCTGAGGCAGGAGGCCATCATTCAGTCATTCTCTACTATTGAACTAGATGGCATCAATGTCAGACTTGGTGATCGGGTAAGAATGTTTTTTTTTTACTTTATCTATTCTACAGAGGCTAATCTGTACTGCAGAATACTTGTGGTGACAATAAGGGAAAAGTAGACTTTGGGCAGAACCAAGGATAAAAATGTGTTTTACAAATGAACAAATAAAGCATATGCTCACCTAAGCCACGAACTAACCTAATGTCAGCTCTCCACTAACAGGATGCCCCCCTAATGGGTTCCCTAAAAAAAACAGGCAGCACTAGTACCTTTCTGTCGGCAGCTGATGATCAAAGAGCAAACACTGCTCCAGGTGAAACATGTAATATAATCCCCTTTCTGAATCACAGGGTGCAGGTCCAGTCCGTGACCTGGGCATAGCAGAGGGTATCAAAGGAGGGTTGACCGCACTCCAAACTTCAGAAAAAAATTAGCTTAATTGTATAAAATCAACAAAAATAAATAAATCACAGACCCATAATACAAAAAGACAGCAGCATGGTTAATGTGTTTCTCGAAGAATTCGCTTAACGTGGAAGTAAACCCTTCTATTGTTTTCAGCCAAGAAAGCTGCCATCTGGGCCTCTGTTTATGCTTCAGCTGCCATGATGCTGCACATGTGATCGGTTATGACATCAGCCATTGGATGGTTTGTCAGTGTGGTTGAGCACACATCCAATGGGAGTGTTACATTCCCGGCACGTGACAGAAATGTAACTGTTTTTTGAAACTTAAGTGGATAGGTTTATTTCAGCTTTAATCATAACCTTGAATGCTCCTGTAAAGTTAACCCTTAAATACAAAAAGGTACAGCTAAATGTGAAAGGCCCATTGTCATGGGTATTGGCTCTCCCAATAAACAAATTGGCCAATGGCTAGATGGTCAACTACAACCCCTTGCCCAGGATCTACCCAGTTTCTTGAGAGACACCAATCATTTACTTCCTATAATGGAAGTTGTGGTATGGAGGGACAACTTTATTTGGATAACTTGTCATGTCGCAAATCTTTACTCATCCATACCTCATGACCATCTGTTGTGATTTAATTTTTCTTGAGGAAACATACAGAGCTGTCCCAGAATTTGTATGTATATGTTTTGGAGGTCTTAGTAGTAGCTATTAACACACCCCTTATTTGTTTTTGATGGCATTTACTATCTCCATATGTGTGGGGCTGCGATGGGGGTCAGTTTTCACCCTCACTCACCAACCTGTGATGTCCTTTTTTGTGGATTTTATATTTTATTTATATATATATTGTAAGCTCTAAGGAGCAGGGCCCTCTGATTCCTACTGTATCAAAGTGTATTGTATTTGTACTGTCTACCCCCAAGTTGTAAAGCGCTACGTAAACTGTTGGCGCTATATAAATCCGGTATAATAATACTAATATATATATATATATATATATATATATATATATATATATATATATATATACACATATATATATATATATATTATTGTAGTTGGAGTGCAGTCAACCCTCCTGTGATACCTTTCTGTCAGCACTCAGCCTTTTCACTCAGCAGCAGGAGAGAGCGAGAGCCCTGAGCATCAGTCAGCTCACATACATAAAGGCATAGAGCATGGGTGCTCAACCTGTGGCCCTCCAGCTGTTGTAGAACTACAAGTCTCATGAAGCATTGAAAGGCTGACAGTTACAAGCATGACCCTCGAGGGCAGAGGCATTATGGGACTTGTAGTTCCGCAACAGCTGGAGGGCCACAGGTTGAGCACCCATGGCCAAGGACAGTTGAGACCAGGCTACCAGGTAAGATGTGGACTAAGGAATGGAAGCTTTCTCCCACCCAAAGCTCTATAAAGTCTCTAAGCTCCAGCACCCAATTTTTAGAGAGGAGCTCCAAGCCCCCCCCCCCCCCCAAAAAAAATTTTTTAAAGTCAGCTGCAGTCTTCTAGGACATGTAAAGTGTCCCAGAAGACTGTGGAAGAAGGAAGGGGGTACAATTTTAGCTCAGTTCGCTGTGGCGAACTAAGCCGGAAGTGAGAGCGGGGAACCTGTCAAAACCAGGTATGCGCTCCCCTCCAAAAGGTGCCAAATGTGGCAGGGGAAAAGGGGGAGGAGGCAGACAAGCGGAGCTTCCACTTTTGGGTGGAGCTCCACTTAAAGTTAATGACAGCCCAAATGCAGGTTGCAAATGCAGTCCGTTTGCCCTCACTGGATTGCATGGTACAGAAGTACCATGCCATGCAGTTGCAGTGAGGTTCCAAAAGCAGTGCATGAACCACTTTTGGTGCAGTGTGGTGCGATTTCAGCCCATTCAAAATGAATGGGCTGAAATCCCACTGCACAAAACTGCATGTGAATCACACAAGCATGCACAGCCCGTTCCTGTGCAATTCCCAGTGTGAACCAGCCTTAAATCCAGAGAAGAGGAGGCTAGTGAGGACCATCTCAGACGATTAGTACTGTCATTGATTACAGAGCTCGCTTCGGTGATCACTGTGTGCCTTAATTGTCGGTTTAGTATAATGCAGACAGTTTTGGGATGAAAAGCCCTTATTACTGACTCTTCACTAATCCAAATCACAAAGTGCGTCCGTTCTGTATGTGATGTTTTCTCACTGTGTGATAATATAGTATGGGAGATCTGATTACAGTTTGTGCATCTGCTCTTTAATGTATCCCCAGATATACTGCAGTGTTTCCAGCTTCTACTTAGAGCAACCAGATGTTCACGGCCTTCTTCTGGAGAGCGAGGAATTCTTCGCCGGTATTAAGGTGAATTGTAAAATCATCTTTTATGGCCGATGGTTACTGGATGACACGTAGTCCAAAAACACTCTTTGTTCTGGAATAATTACAGCACTAAAATGCCATTCCTCCTTTAAGGAACAATAAACCTGAATGGCAGCTTAAAGTAGCTAAAAAAGATGAACTAAAAGCCTTAATTATAGAAGAACACTGATTAGCAACGTGTGTATCTGAACACGGGAGTTCTTCACAAATACCTCAATTTAAAAAAAAAATACTGCATACCACTAGATGAGCTGACAATCATAGGAGATAATCATATCACAAACAATATGGCAATTCGTTGTGTCTGTGCAAGGGCTTAAAGGAGAAGTAGGGCCAAAGCTCTTTTGGCCATACTTGTCTTGTAGGTCCCAGGAGTGCACTTAGTTCTGCTCTCCTGTAACTCGTATTCAGCCGACAGCGGGCTAGAGCCCCCTATTGGCTAGACATTAGACATGTGCAATTCCTTTCGTTTCGAAGTAGTTTTTCGTCAAAATTCGGCATATTCGTTAATTCGGAAACATTAACGAAAGATCGTTTAACAATTTTTTTTTTTTAAACAAATTTTCTAAAAGAACGAAAATTCGATAAAACAAAAATCTGGAATTCGAAAACCCGAAAATTCAAAAGAGCGAAAATCCGAAATTTGAAAATCCGAAAACCAGAAAGAATGCAAAACCGAAAATAAGAATAAAAATCTGAAAATGCGAAAGAACGAAAATCCGAAAATTTGAAAATCAGAAAGAGCGAAAGTCAGAAAATAACAACAAAAATCAGAGAATTTGAAAGAATGAAAATTCTAAAATAAGAACGAAAAACCCGAAAGAACAAAAAACATTTGAATAATTTCTATTATAATTAAAATATTACGTTTATTAACCATTATTATAGTTTTTTTTTATCATAATTATTTATTAATAATAAATAAAAATAATAAAAACTATAACAATAGTTATAAACTATAAAATTATAGGTATTGGAATTTCCTTTCAAATTTGGCTGTTAGTGCACATAACAAATACGAATTCATGTTATGAATTATAGTAAATAACGAATGCTGGATAATTCGTAACTTCGGATAAATTCATATTTGTTACGTTCACTAACAGCCAAATTTGAAAGGAAATTCCAATACCTATAATTTAACAGTTTATAACTATTATAGTTTTTTTATTATTATCATTTTTTATTATTATTATTTTGTTATGTTCCATTCGTGTAGACGCGGCACTCGTTATTTCAGATAATTATTACTATAGTTGTTATTATTTATGTATAATAAACTAAATACTTTAACCACTTCCCACCCGCCTCATTGCGGATTGACGTCTTCAATGTGGCTCCGTTATCCTGACTGGACATCATATGACATCCAGCATGATAAGCCGCGATCGTGTGTTCGCGGGACATGCAAAGCTGCGATCGGTGGTGCTGTGTGTCACTCTGACACACCGCATCTCCAATCGTGGTAAAGAGCCTATGACGTAGGCTCTTTACCATGTGATCAGCTGTGACCAATCACAGCTGATCACAGCAGTAACCAAGAAGTGCCGGTAATCGTCTTTCCTCTGTTTGCGCTGATGGGGAGAGACGATCGGCGGCTCTCCTGTCAGAGGGGGGCGTGCGCTGATAGTAAGCGCATTGATTATCAGCGCAGCCCCCATCAGGGGTGCCCATCACAGCTGCCAATCAGTGCCCATCAGATGCCAGTCAGTGCCTATCAAAATGCCAGTCAGTGCCCATCAGTAACGCCTGTCAGTGCCCTTCACAGATGCCAATCAGTGCCCATCAGTAATGACTTTCAGTACCTCCTCATCAGTGCTGCCTATCAGTGCCATCTATTAGTCCCCATCAGTGACACCCATCAGTGCCAATCAGTGCCGCCTATCAGTGCCCATCAGTGCTGCCTATTAGTGCCCATCAGTGCTACCTATCAGTGCCCATCAGTGCCACCTATCACTTATATACTTTAACCCCTGGACCTCCACGGTACGTTTATAGACGTCCTGATATTCAAGGGGTTCAATCAAGCTTGATATAGATTTCTAGAGGGATCTAGATCACTTTTACGGGCCTCTGAAGGTGCCAGCTGTGACAGCCCTGAGTCTGTTGCATCCGATGGCATCACATCCAAGATGGTGGAGCCCAGCCGCAGTCTCGGTGCTTTTGAATGTCTACACAAGGGAAGCTTAAAGTAATACTAAACCCAGGACCCTGCATTCACTATATCTGGTCTCCCACAATACACACAACATGGAAATGCAATTAGTAAATATAAACTGCTAAATACCTTTTCTTATCAGAAGTATATAGCAATCTTGTGACTTCTATCAGTGTCTGGTTAAAGCGTGTAGGTGGAGTTTTAATTCTACTCTAACTGTCCTATGAGGCTGCAGGACCCCTGACCCTCTGTCTGGACAGGGATGATTGGCCCTGTGCTGATCACATGCACCTCCCCCCCCAAAAAAAAAAAACTCTCTAGCAATTCACACCAAACTGAGCATGTGCAGAGTCCCCCCAAGGCTCTGTACTATCAGGAGACGGATTGGGGACTGTGGAAGAAGGGGAGGATCAGAGAAGACAGGATCAAACAGCCTTTATACACAATGCAGAGGCTTAACCCCTTAGGTTCCACAGTGAGTATAACAAGCATGATTTACTGAATATACAGACTGATTTGTTGTGGGTTTAATAACAATTTAAAATGCATAAATTAAACGCACATATCTTATAGGAAAATTGTTGTTGAAATGAAAGGTCTGGTGACAGGTTCTATTTATGCATGACATTTATAATAATAACGCCAATGCTCATATTTTTATCCTTTTTATTGCTGACAGTTACAGCCTGAAGCTCTGAGCATTGCAGAAGACGGACGGGAATACAGAATGACGGTGCAGAGTACAGTTCCCATTGCCTGCCCAGAGATGAGCCAGTTACATAACGACTGTAGGGTGACCCTGAAACTGCGCACAGCCAGCCAAGGTACACAATGGGGTGATAAAACCTTCTCATTGTCATAACATACCTTATTGTAGACCCAGTGATATCATCATTAGGTCTCATAGTTACATAGTAGGTGAGGTTGAAAAAAAACACAAGTCCATCAAGTCCAACCTATGTGTGTGATTATATGTCAGTATTACATTTTACATCCCTGTATGTTGCGGTCATTCGGGTGCTTATCTAATATTTCTTTGAATTTATTGATGCCCCCAGCCGCCCTACTGATACGGCAGCAGGTCAGCACTCCTGCGCGAACCGACGTACCTGTACCAGCAGGTCCGGTAGACTCAATGTCCGCTGTCCGTGATCGCTGTATACAGAGGCAGAACGGGGATCTGCCATTTTAAATAAGGCGGATCCCCGTTCTGACAGGGGACATCTCAGTGATCTGCTGTTCCTAGTAATCGGGGACAGTGATCTCTGTCATGTCCCAGGTAGCCCCCCCCCCCCCTTACATTTAGAATACGCCCGAGGGCTTTCACACTGAAGCGGTGCTCTAGCAGGACGGGAAAAAAAGTCCTACTAGCAGCATCTTCGGAGCGGTGAAGGAGCGGTGTATAATGGGACAGCGAGGCTATATCGCCGGCAAAGCGCCTCTGCAGAGGCGCTTTGCGGTGGTTTTTAACCCTTTCCCCCCCGCTAGCGGGCGAATACCGACGGTAAAGCGCGGCTAACAATAGCGGCGCTTTACTGCCGACGCCGCCCCCGCACCAGTGTGAAAGGGGCCTTACCAGTAAAAACAATAAAAAATAAAAAAAGTCCCTAAATCTATCCCATAGTTTGTGGACGCGATAACTTTTGCGCAAACCAATCATTACACGCTTATTGCGATTTCCTTTTACCAAAAATATGTAGAAGAATACATATTGGCCTAAACTGATGAAGAAATTTGTTTCTTTATATATATTTTTGGAAATGTATTATAGCAGAAAGTAAAAAAAAAAAAAGTTTTTTTTCAAAATTGTCACTTTTTTTATTTATAGCGCAAAAAATAAAACCGCAGAGGTGATCAAATACCACCAAAACAAAGCTCTGTTTGTGGGGAAAAAAGAACGTCAGTTAAAGGGACGCAGTGCCGTATCGCAAAAAATGGCCTGGTCATTAAGGGGGCAAATCCTTCCGGGGCTGAAGTGGTTAACTATAGATAAAAGCAAAGATTTGAAACCTTTATCGTTTATTTCTAAGATTATTTACAATGTGCTGATTTTTATATATTTTTTTTACATATTTATTATTTTCAAGGTTTGCACAGTCTTTTTGTCTCCAGCAGGTTGACCTCTGTAGCAGGTCAAGTTCACCCTGAGGCACAGGCATTGTATTTCACAGCCACAGATATCGGCAATTGAAAACCAGTTAAACGTAACTGTTCCTTTTGAGAAGTGAGACGAATCAAGTGAAGGTTTGATGGTTTAGCCCCAGGTGAATGACAGTGGAGTTATGCGCGCTCCTTTAAATCATGGTCTATGAGCTCTCCAGTGTTTAGACACGCTGGAGGGTCAGGAGGAGAAGCTGCAGGATGGATTCTGACAATGAAATTAGCATCTTATGTTTGAAAAACAAATCTACCCAAAGGCATTGCTACATCAGCCTCGTCTTGTTATCAGGTGAAGAGAAATCACGACTAATGATAGCCAAGGATTTATAAAAACGAAATGGTTCTATTGACCAGATTAAATGAAGATCTGGTGTCTATGGAACTGTGCAAGACAACATTCCCATTAAACAGATCCCTCGACGTATAAAACTTTGCTCAACTGCTATTCTTTTCCCTGGCAGTAGAACGGTTCATACAGCCACCTCTGTCACTCTGCGGGGCAGTGGAATGGTCCATGTGGTCCCAGCCATTACCCTGAGGAGTTGGAAGGTCCACGCAATCACCTTCATCACCCTGAGAGGCAAAGGGACAACCCTTGCAGCTACCTCCATCACCAGGAGGGGCAGTGGGACAGTCTATGTGGACTCCTAAACCACCCTGTGGGGCAGTGTGGCAGTCCATGCAGCCTCCTCCATTACCTTATGGGTCAGAAGGACGGTCCATGTGGCCCCATCCATTACCCTGAGGAGGGGTTGGATGGTCAATGCAGTCACCTTCATCCCCCTGAGAGGCAAAGGGATGACCCTTGCAGCAACCTTCATCATCATGAGGGGCAGTGGGAGGTTCCATGCAGCATCCTCCATCACCATAAACGGCAGAACGATGGTCCATGTTTCCTCCCCCATCACAGACTGGGACAGTGGTATGGTTCATGGAGCCTCCTCCATCACCCTAAGTGGAAGTGGGATAGACAATGTGGCCTCTAGCACCCTGAGGGGCAACCAGATGGTCCATCAGACCTCCTCCATCACCTGGTACAGCCTAACTTTCTTTGTACCCTCCTCTATCACCCTGAAGGGCAAAGGAACGGTCAGTGCTGCCTTTTCTATCATCCTGAGGGGCCAGTCAGTGCTGCTTCCTGAATCTCCCTTAGGGGCAGCAGAATGGTCCATGCAACTTCCTCCATCACTTTGAGCGGTAGTGGGACGGTTCATGTGGCCTCCCCCATGGAGCTGTGGGACAGCAGCATGGTCCATGCAGCCTCCTTCATCACCCTCAGGGGTAGTGAGATGGGCAATGTGGCCTCTGCCAGCATCCAGGGGGACAACTGAATGGTCCATGAGCCCTCCTTCATCTCACTGAGGTACAGCCAGACCTTCTTTGTAGCCTCATCTATCACCATCTGGCCTCCCCCATCACCGTGTGGGACAGAAGCATGGTCCATGCAGCCTCCTCCATCACCCTGAGGAGCAGTGATACCCTGAGGGGCAACCAGATGGTCCATCAGGCCTCCTCCATCACCCTGAGGGGCAGTGGAATGAGCATTGTGGCCTCTACCGATACCCCGAGGGGCAACCAGATGGTCCATCAGGCCTCCTCCATAACCCTTAGGCCTCCATAACCCTTAGGGGCAGTGGGATGGGCAATGTGGCCTCCGCCAGCACCCTGAGGTACAGTCAGACTTTGTAGCCTCCTCTATCACCCTGAAGGACAAAGGGATTGTCAACACAGTAAACTCCATCACCCTGAGGGGCAGTTGGATAACTCTGCTTGGGATTTGCAGTACAGGTAGGGTTGTCATCACTGGTACAGGAAGTTATGAGTTTGTTGGATTGGCAGGATCATGGGGTTTGTTTTACTTGCAATGTTTTTAAAGAGACAATACATAGAGAAAAGTGCAGGTATTGCAATGAATGTGTGTTTTTTTGCATACACTTTAATGAAGAGTTTGTATATGTACGATGTATTAATCAATACATAACTTCATGAAGTGCAGGGAACAATTTCAGAATCATGAAAGGTTCTTACAGGCAACTCAAAGTGCCAAAAATGTGGCCATGTTATTATTTTGAACATATTAGTTCCTTAACAGGTTGACTTTGAACAGGAAAAAAATATTTTGATTGTTCCCGATAAGGTAAACTTTTGATCCTATTCCAATGTATAAACATTTTAAAATGGGATTATTAAAATTTCCAGAAGAAAGTTAAACATCTGAACCTGGGCTGGACGACATTTCGGATTTCTCCGAGTGACCTCATATTTATTTATCTTGGATACAATTTTCTGACCATGACCCACTTTCATTTTGGCAAGGCAGCCGTAATAATCTTGGAAACTTGGTTTGTTTTGAACAGCTGAAGAAAAACATGACTCAGATCTGGCCCTTTCCTCCTGCGAAGTGGATCTCCTGCCATCGCCCTGCCAGAACGGAACGTGCGGTCACGCTGTCCTCTATTACACGGCGGTCATAGACTTTGCAGCGGATGGGAACAAAGTGACCAGTATTGTAGCAGATCCTATAGACAGCGCCAACTTTCTGTGGAGCGGCTACGTCCCGGATGTGATACAGGTGCTACAACTGAGAGTTATGGGGGGTTATGCATTCAGATAGCAAGCAAAACATAGTAATACAATAAAATAGTTCTATGTTAATGCCTGTGTTGTGTTAAGATAAAAATTGCATTTCAAAAAAATGGTGGCCACCTGCACACAGACACCGACTCCCTGTTGCATAAATGTAATGAGATGGGTAAAAGGTGGCTTTCAGCTCCTGTTCACTACCTGTAGAGAAATCCTCAGATGGGTTTCACCCTTTTTTGGGCTTAACCACAGAGGCCTCAACGATTAAGCCCAGAAAAAGGCGAAACGCGTCTGGGGAATTCTCTACAGGTAGAGAACAGGAGCTGAAAGCCACCTTTTACCCATCTCATTACATTTATGCAACAGGGAGTCGGCGTCTGTGTGCAGGTGGCCACCATTTTGTTGAAGTCTACTGGAGCCTGACATGCCGATTCTGTCTGTCTTGCACCAGTCTTTTCGTTTCGATCTTTTTATTAACATTTTCACCTTTGGATTAACAATAGCAAGATATATAAGCATTATATCAATTGCACCGTACCGGATACAATGGGTACTTCGTTATTGACACTTAGATGGTACTCATCGAGCTCCTTATTAAACATAAGAAAGAGAAGGGGGAGGACCCCTGGCTCTGGTCTGTGCCTCTTGAAGGCCCCTCAGACCTGAGCAGATGCTTAGTTGCCCTCTGAAAATCCATCCATCATAGATTCCTTTTAGAGAAAGAATCAGTGTGTGAACTTATTCTTAGATAGACCCCAAAAAATAGATCCAAAAATATTGAGGAAAATCACTATTTTTTGTAGGCATGCCAAGGCTTAGCAGGTGCCACAACTAAGAGTTATGGGGGAGGGGGGGTTGTTGTTATGCATAGAGATAGTGAGTAATAAACAGGGTGTCCCAAAAGTCGCCATACCTTGGGCAAAATCTACATTTTGGCCACCTCTTTCTACACACATTGTTTTTTTAGAGCAGGTGTCTCCAAATTTTCTAAACAAAGGGCCACTTTGCTGTCCTTCAGGCTTTAGGGGGGGGGGGGGGCAATTGTGGCTAGTGGAAGTAGCATCAATGCCCCATCATTGGTGTTAGTGGGAGGAATAGTGCCCCATCATTGGTATCAAATGGAGGAATAGTACCCCATCATTGGTTTTAATAGGAGGAATAGTGTCCCATTGTTTATATCAATGAGGAGAATAGCGCCCCCATTGATGGTGTCAATAGAGGGAATGGTGCTCCATCATTGGTGTCAGGTGGTGGAATATTGCCCCAAGGGCCAGATAAAGGCAAGCACAGGGCCACATCCGGCCACCGGGCCGCAGTTTGGAGATCACTTTTTTAGAATATCTAAAAGTATAAAAATACATAAAGCAAATAAATAAATGTAAAAAAATATTACAAATGTAAAATATATTATAAAATATAGTAGGAGTTTGTTCATTTTTCCTATGTGTGGCGACTTTTGGGACACCCTATATATTGGTTTCATGTCAATGTCTGTATTGGCATAAGAATTGCATTGCTGTCATGTGTGTCAATTTGTTGTAATGAAATGTTTGCTTAGATTACAGTGAAGGACGTTCCGGGGGCTTACTGCTACTCGTTCACCGATCCCCACATTGTTACCTTCGATGGCAGGTCAGAAGATATCTAAAAAAATCAATGAAACCGTTTAAAATAACATTTACGCACATAAATATACACACAATCGTATAAATAAACACACATAATCACAAACACAGAACATCATTTTTAGGAACACAGTTTTTGATCCAAATGTTCTCTGCAACTCATTGGGTGTGAATGATCTAAAAAAAAAAAATAGTTGTTGTTATCATTGAAATTCTGGGCACTTTAGGTTTACTAAAGAGGTCTTTAGACATCCTGTGGACACCGCCCCCTTGTGACATCATCGACCGAGGGGATGCTGGGTCGATGATGTCACAAGGGGGCGGTGCCACCTGGTCATGTCACCTGATGGCTCCGCCTGCTTAGTTATTTAAGAGCTGTCAGACGGCAGTCGGCGGAAGTCTTCGTTAGGCCCGGATTTCTTTTTTCTTTGGGGTCAGCGGTGGCAGTGGGCATCGCGATTGACAATGGATCTACATTGGGGGATATTTTTTAAAGGACTTGTCAAAAACTGCCTACTGTCATTTTTTTACACTAAACTTTTTATTTGGTGAATGAGTAGGGGTACTATGTATTACTATTAAAGGGGGCTTCCAGATTTCAATAAGCCCCCCCACCCGCAGACCCCCACAACCACCGTCCAGGGTTGTGGGGAAGAGGCCCTTGTCTCCATCAACATGTTAAGGGCACGTGGCCTGGTATGGTTCGGGGGGGGGCGGGAACTCACTGGTCCCCCCCCCCCTTTCCTGACCTGCCGGGCTGCATGCTCAGATAAGGGTCTGGTAAGGATTTTGAGGGACACCCCACAACAAAATAAAAAAAATAAAAAATGGCATGGGGTCCCCCCCCAAAGTCCATTCCAGACCTCTAGTATGGATTTTGAGGGGAACCCCAAAACAAAATGTAAAAAAAAAATGCCATGGGTCCTCCCAAAATCCATACCAGACCCTTATCCGAGCATGCAGCCTGGCAGGTCAGGAAAGAGGGGGGACAAGCGAGTGCCCGCCATACCGAACCATACCAGGCCAGATGCCCTCAACATGTTCATGGAGACAAGGGCCTCTTCCTCACAACCATGGCCGGTGGTTGTAGGGGCTGAGGGGGCACACCATTTTTTTTCTTTTTTTCATTGCAGGCATTCTTTTTACAAGTTGCACCCAAATCGCATCTATATCATGCAGGTGTGACTTTCATGCGACTTTTGAGGGTTTGCATTGAGGTCTATGGCCCTCAAGTCGCATGAAAGGTGGGCCAAAGTAATGCAGGAACTACTTTGAAGTCACACAGATATGATAGAGAAACATGGGGTGTGACTGGTCACGCGCCTTTGGGGTCCAAAGTCGCATGCATGGAGCCTTAGGGTAAAGTTAGATGTAGATTCGATTTCAGGCTATATCTTATCTATTGATTTATAAAAGTTACAGAAATCTTTCATAGTAACAAATAAAATGTGTCTTTTGCAGGTATTATGACAACTTCAACACTGGAACTTTTGTCCTGCATAAGAGCACCTCACGTGACTTCGAAGTTCACGTGCGGCAGTGGGACTGCGGGAGTGTTGACCACCCAGCGTCTTGTAATTGCGGCTTTGTAGCCAAGGAAGGGGGTGATATGATTACCTTTGATATGTGTAGCGGACAGCTACACGAGTCCCAGCCGCACCTCTCCGTGAAGAGTCAGGATTCTACAGAGCCAGGTTTTCGGATTACAGAGTCTTACCTTGGAAGAAAGATCACGGTAAGGGGGTCACCACTTTATAAACTCAAAATATTTTTCACCATTCCTGTTGTCGACATTGTATCAACCTGTACAGAAAAGCTCAGGCTGGCAAAGGGAGAAGCAGCACAAGGAAGCAATAATGGTAACAGGGTGATTGGGATTATAACGGGGCCCAGAACAATAAAGAATACATAAGTTATATAAAAAAAAAAATAAAATAGAAAGTTATTACAAAAAACAACAACAAATATAGGGTTCAATAAAAATTAGCAGACCATGATACAAATCATGTTTAATGGTCACTGATATCCATATATAGTAGGTGATCAGTGCTTGATGTTGTATCGCAACATGTTTCGCCAACAATGGCTTCCTCAGGGGATTTTTACGGACCACCAGTATTCCATACAGCACTAGTAATGGTAAGATAATTTACATATTAATTATTTAATACAGTATAATAGATAACAACAGTCATATATAAGTACCGCATTTGGCCAGAGGTGCGGGGGCGCCGGAGACACTCGGAACGGTTCAGAGCTGTTCGGAAATACCCGGAATCACTCGGAAATACTCTGAAACACTTCATTCCCGAGTGTTTCCGAGCCTTTCCGAGTTCAGCCAAGCTGTCCCCAAGTATTTCCGAGGCTCTCCGGCGCCCCCCCCACCTCTGACCACATGCAGTATTGCATGTAATAGAAGTCAATGCAGACCGAATTATCTTCGTTTCCATTGACTTCTATGGGGAAACTCGCTTTGATATGCGAGTGCTTTGGATTACAAGCCTTCTCCTGGAACGGATTATGCTCGTAATCCAAGGTTCCACTGTAAATTTCAATTTTTTTTTAAATATATAACTTATGTATTCTTATGTATTCTGCTATGGGCATCATTATAATCCCAATCACCCTGTTACTATTATTATCCATTTACCAGGGATAAGGTGCCGGATATCATAGGGTCACCTAACCTATTTTTCAAGCAAGGAAGCAGTCAACTACACTGTAGTCCTCATGTGCTACCAAGTTGCACACTGGTAGGAGGAGAGAGCAGAGTTACAGAGAGATGTTCTTATCAGTCTGCTGCTTCTCCTTTCACTGTCCAGTTACATGACACAAGCCTTGTAAGTGTAACCTAACTGTGACAGAGAAAGACAATGTCTCCTGACCTGCCAAACAGGGCTGTGCTGAGTGACAGAGCTGTGTAAATCTCAGGACTGGATGGACAGAAATACAAAATCCTTTAGGTAGGTAAAACAGCTCCCATATATGCATTTCATCTGCATGTTTAGCTGTTTGCCTGGAGTTCAGCTTTAACCGCTTGCCGACCGCCGCATACAGATGTACAAAGGCAGAATGGCACAGGCGGGCAAATGGGCGTACAGGTACGTCCCTTTAAATTTGCCACTTTTCGGGTGTGCATTGCATGCCACGGGAGCGTGCCCATGGGTCCCGGGAACTCGATGTTCTCCAGCGGCCCACGATTGCGTTGTGGAGAGGTAGAACGGGGAGATGCCTATGTAAACAAGGCATTTCCCCATTCTGCCTAGTGTAATGACAGAGATCTACCGCTCCCTGTCATCGGGAGCAGTAATCGCTGTCATGTCCTAGGTAGCCCCTCCCTCCCACAGTTAGAATCCATCCCTAGGACACACTTAACCCCTTCATCGCCCCCTAGTGTTTAACCCCTTCCCTGCCAGTGTCATTTACACAGTAATCAGTGCATTTCTATAGCACTGATCTCTGTATAAATGACAATGGTCCCAAAATAGTGTCAAAAGTGTCCGATGTGTCCGCCATAGTATCGCAGTCACGATAAAAATCGCAGATCGCGGCTATTACTAATAAAAACAAATAAATAAAAATGGCATAAAGGTATCCCCTATTTTGTATAACTTTTGCGCAAACCAATCAATATACGCTTATTGCGATTTTTTTTTTTTTTTACCAAAAATATGTAGAAGAATACATATAAAAAACATTTTTTTATATATATATTTTTTGGGGATATGTATTATAGCAAAAAGTAAAAAATATTGCTTTTTTTTCAAAATTGTCGCTGTTTTTTGTTTATAGCGCAAAAAATAAAAACGGCAGAGGTGATCAAATACCACCAAAAGAAAGCGCTATTTATGGGAAAAAAAGGACGTCAATTTTGTTTGGGTGCAACGCCGCGCGACCGCGCAATTGACAGTTAAAGCGGCGCAGTGCCGAATCGCAAAAAAATGGCCTGGTCATTCAGCAGCCAAATCTTCCGGGGCCGAAGTGGTTAAGATATGAGCCAAGAACCTTCATACTGCAAAATAGCAAATCCAGCCACCGCCGCCGCGCCACCTCAGTGCTTCTAATGTCGCTATAAGAAAATGCAAATTACCGTAACTTTCACCCCCACATGTTCTGTGCAGTTAAATAACTTTTTTTTTCTTCTGTCCTCTTTAATATGTACATATTCCTTGAAAGACATGGAATACTAAAGTGATTTATTATACTTGGCCGGGGGAGGGGATGGGGGGGGGGGGATAGTAACACTTTGAAATGTGATTCATGTCGTTCCCCCCTTGAAGCGGTTAATTCGTTTGCCTGTGGGAAAGTTTAAATGTTGTATCCAGAAAACAGATGTGTTCAGGATGTCGCAGTGCACTCGCTGGAGGCTCTTCAAGAAGAGGAACTCCATAGAGTCCTGAATGATGTGCAGGCTTACACAATAAGACAGCAGCCAATCAGATTGCTAGGATTGGTATCTTGGGTTGCCGCACTTTGCACAGCCTCGCAGTCTCGTTCACAATTGTTGTGGAGCGACTAAGAACTACAAGTGCAAACATACCTTGCTATCAGAGGCGTAACTAGAATCTTCAGGGCCCCGATGCAAGAAACCATTAAGGGCCCCCCTGACCCCTGGACAGGGCTCTTTTCTCAGAGCCTGATGGCGGAACACCAGGGTCCGGTCGCAAGTGGGTGGCTGCATGTAAAGGAATAGATGCCCCCCGGCTTCTCCTCCTCTCCCTCCCACAGGCATTCAGCGGCTGCAGGAGGAGAATGGAGAGATGGGTTCCTCTATGTCGGTGTTTCTCAATCTTTTTCCAGTCAGGGCACCCTTGAAGTGGCTGCACTGCAACCACCCTGCAACTGTGTGCATTGCATGCAGTTTCAGCATAGTGATGATGCATTTAAGGGGTTAAAACAGGCGGTCAGGAGGCAACATATTGCCTCTTTACCGGCTGTCAAATGCCTCTGAAAAGCGATCTGAGCACAGATCTCTTTTTAGAGGAACAGCATTTTTTTTTGCTGGTACTATGAACAAGCAAAAAAAAAAATCAGTTCTAATGAGACACATATAGGGGGTCAGGATTAAAAGCGCATACATAAAATGTGCATATATACATGTAAACACACATACATACACACACACACACACATACATAAATACACACACACACACACACATACATAAATACACACACATATAAACCAGTGGCAGATGGTGCTCAAAATTTTTTGGGGGGCGCAAGCAAACTGAAAAATTCTTTAAAAAAACGCATCAATTGCAGCCTCACTGTGCACATCAAACGCAGCCACTGTGCACATCAATTGCCACCCCTGTGCCCATCATATGCAGCCACTGTGCCCATCATTTGCAGCCACTGTGCCCATCATATGCAGCCACTGTGCCCATCATATGCAGCCACTGTGCCCATCAAATGCAGCCACTGTGCCCATCATATGCAGCCACTGTGCCCATCAAATGCAGCCACTGTGCCCATCAAACGCAGCCACTGTGCTCATCAAATGCAGCCACTGTGCCTATCAAACGCAGCCACTGTGCACATCAATTGCCACCACTGTGCCCTCAAACGCAGCCACTGTGCCCATCATATGCAGCCACTGTGCCCATCATATGCAGCCACTGTGCCCATCAAACGCAGCCACTGTGCCCATCAAACGCAGCCACTGTGCCCATCATATGCAGCCACTGTGCCCATCAAATGCAGCCACTGTGCCCATCAAACGCAGCCACTGTGCTCATCAAATGCAGCCACTGTGCCTATCAAACGCAGCCACTGTGCACATCAATTGCCACCACTGTGCCCTCAAACGCAGTCACTGTGCCCATCAGATGCAGCCACTGTGCCTATCAATTGCCACCACTGTGCCTATGAAATGCAGCCACTGTGCCCATCAAACGCAGCCACTGTGCCTATCAAACGCAGCCACTGTGCCTATCAAACGCAGCCACTGTGCCTATCAAACGCAGCCACTGTGCCCTCAAACGCAGTCACTGTGCCCATCAGATGCAGCCACTGTGCCTATCAATTGCCACCACTGTGTCTATGAAATGCAGCCACTGTGCCCTAAAACGCAGCCACTGTGCCATCAAATGCTGCCACTGGGGCCCCCCTGCACGCTCGCAGTCTGCCCGGCACTTACCCTGTCTCGGTGGGGCAGCGGGTGACGTCGAGGATCGGGGTCCTCCATGCGTCTCCTCCCATCCTCTCCTCCTAATAGGCATCCAATAGTGGCGCCTGTCGTTTCAGCTAATCAGGTGACGGGTAACAGACCCGAGCACCTGATTGGTGGAGAGGCGGTTCAGTGTTAGGAAAGCGAATATTTATTCGCTTTTCTAACACACCTGGGTGGACTGGGTGGACAAGCATGGCACTCGCAGTTCACCTATTTTGAAGCCTATTAGTGCTTTAAAAACACCCCCGCCGGTGTCATTCAGGCGTCCAAAAAGGGGCCAGGCGTCTGAATTGGGGGGGCAGTGGCGGCCATAGATAGATTCACACTATGCATGAATCTATCTATTTGTGATAGAGGGGTGCCTGGAGGGAGGGGGCGGCGCCCATGCGCCCCTATGGACGCACCGCCACTGATAAACACATACATACACACATGCACATATACATAGATGCACACACATTCACACACATACATACACACATACATGCACATACACACACACATACATACACATACATATAAACACACATACAGTAGATAAAAAACGGCAGACCTTTACCTCTTCCTGCCGGGTACTGCACTGTAGGGGGAGACAAAGAGCACAGCACACACTGCTTTCACTTTGTAATCAATGTGAGCAGCTCCCTGCACAGTGCGGAATACAGTTCGGTTTAGGATCGGGGAGCTTGTCTGCGCTCCTCCTATCAAAGAACTGTATACAGGTTGAGGGCCCCCTGCAGCAAGGGGCCCGGTCGCCATGGCAACCTCAGCGACCCCTATAATTCTGCCACTGCTTGCTATGCGGAGGGAGTTTGCGGCTATTGTACCTATTGTTGCCTAAAAAAATGCCAAGTTTTTAGGCATTCTGGTGTTTTGTTTTTTTTTGCTTTTTTTTATTACGGATCTAAACATGCCCCATTAGCATACCTCCCAATTCATTTTTTGAGATGGAAATGAGGGACACCTATCAGCAAAAGTATGCAGGTATAGGACACACCCCCTGACACGCCCCCTTAAAGGAGAATTGTACAAAATAAACAAGATTGATTAAACCCACAAGTGCTTTTTTTAGCACTACTATTCCTTTATATTGGCTTTTGAAATGTACAAATGCAGCAATTTAGAAATCGGATGAAAGGTTTAGTGCTGGAAAACACTTTTTGATAGATAAAAAGTGCATTTTATATACAACTATATAGATCAGACCAAAATGAGGGACAAATGAGGAGGAATGAGGGACAGAGGGACATTGCTCCAAATCAGGGACAATCCCTCAAAATTCAGGGACAGTTAGGAGGTATGCATTGTTTGATGGACCTGTGCATACATACAGGTGCATAAACATCCGCTGTGTACCCACGTGCCATCCAGAAGATTTACCCCCCCTTCATGACCAGGCCATTTTTTTTCTTTTTGCCACTGTGTTACTTTAACCACTTCAGCCCCGGAAGGATTTGCCCCCTTAATGACCAGGCCATTTTTTTTGCAAATATGGCACTGCGTCGCTTTAACTGACAATTGTGTGGTCATGCAACATTGTACCCAAACAAAATTGATGTCCTTTTTTTTCCCACAAATAGAGTTTTCTTTTGGTGGCATTTGCTCATCTCTGTGGTTTTTATTTTTTGCGCTATAAACAAAAAAAAGAGCGACAATTTTAAATTAAAAAAAACAATATTTTTTTACTTTTTGCTGTAATAAATATAGAAAAAAAAAAAAACATTTTAAAAAACAAATTTCTTCCTCAGTTTAGGTTGATAAGTATTCTTCTACATTTTTTTTTTACAAATCCCAATAAGCGTATATTAATTAAATAATATATAATTAAAGTTATAGCGTCTATGAAATAGGGGTCAGATTTATAGCATTTTTATGGCATTTTTATTATATATATGTTTTTTTTAACTAGTAATGGCGGCGATCTGTGATTTTTAGCGGGACTGCAACACTGCGGCGGACAGATCGGACACTTTTGACACATTTTTGGGACCCTTGACATTTATACAGCGATCAGTGCTGTAAAAATGCACTGAGTACTGTGTAAATGTCACTGGCAGGGAAGGCGTTAACACTAGGGGGCGATCAAGGGGTTAAATGTGTTCCCTAGTGTGTGTCCTAACTGTGGGGGGGGGGTGATGACTGACTGGGGGATCGCTGTTAGCAATTACTGCAAACAGCAGATCTGTCTCTACTCCCCTGTCAGAACGAGGATTTGTGTGTTTATACATACAAATCCCCGTTCTGGCTCTCGGGCCCGCGATCGTGGGTGGCCGACGGCGATTGTGCCCGCTGGCCACGTGCATCAGGTGCCTCCTGGCGTGCACCTGCTATGGCTCTATAATTTCTTCATAAACTTAGGCCAATATGTATTCTGCTACATATTTTTGGTAAAAAAAAAAAAAAAAAAATCCCAGTAAGTGTATATTGATTGGTTTGCGCGAAAGTTATAGCGTCTACAAACTATGGGATATATACTGGAATTTGTATTTGTTTATTATTTTTTTAAACTAGTAATGGTGGCGACCAGCGACTTATAGCAGGACTGTTATAGTGCGGCTGGCAATCTGACACTAACTGACTATTTTGTAACCCCAGTGTCATATGTGAGGATATGAATAAGGCCAGATAGCTTAACTCGCCTTCCTATCAAAGCACAACAAAGTCCTTTAACTTTCTTAACTTTATTTGTAAAATAACAGTAGAGAGTTTGTAGATGTTGTAGGGCGTTGAGAGAGAGCTTCTCTATGTGGAATGCTTATCCAGGAAGGAGATAAAAAACAGAATGCTTATGGCAAGACTTGTCAGGATGTACTCAGGCCGGATTCACACCTATGCAGGTTGCAGTTTGCATATTTCAGGTGCATTTTGCGTTTTTTAATACACGCTTTTAATCCACTGAAGTCTATGGAACCAAAAACCAGAAAAAAGTAGACATTCGCAATTCGTTTAGCTCCGAATTTGTTTTTTAATGAATTTTGACAAATTCGTTAATTCCGAAATTTCCATATTTCCGAATTTTTCAATTTCTGAAAATTTTGAATTTCCGAATTTTAGAATTTCCAAAAATTTCGTAAATTCGGAATTTCGGACATCGGAATTACGAAATTTTGGAAACTGGAAAATTGGAAATTTTGGAAATTGTAAATTCAAAATTTTTTAGAGATTTGGAAGTTCGGAAATTCAAAAATTCAAAATTCGGAAATTCGAAATTCTGAAATTAGGAATTTCGGAAATTCAAAATTTTGGAAATGCGAAATTTCGGAAATTTGAAAATTCAAAAATTTGGAAATTTGAAAATTCAAAAATTTGGAAATTTGAAAATCCAAAAATAAGAATGAAAATCTTTTTCGAATTTCAGAAATTGGAAATTCGGAAATTTCGGAAATTGGAAATTGGAAATTTCGGTAATTCTAAATTTCGCAAATTCTAAAATTCGACTTTTCGGAAATTCAAAGTTAGAAAATTAGGAAATTTGAAAATTCGGAAATTCGGAAATTTGAAAATTCGTAAATTAGACATTTTGTAAATTTGAAAATAAAAAAAATTTGAAAAATTTGAAAATCCGAAAATAAGAACGAAAATCTGAAAATTCAAAAGAATGAAAATGTGAAAAGTCCAAAACCCGAAAATCTGAAATCATAACTAACTATTAAATTATAGATATTGGAATTTCCTTTAAAATGTGGCTGTTTGTGAACGTAACAAATACGAATTTATCTGAAGTTACGAATTATCTGAAATAACGAATGCCGCATCTAAACGAATGGAATGTAACAATCTAATAATAATAAATAACAATAATAATAAAAACTTTTTATTATTATTATTTATTATTAATTTGTTCCGTTCCATTTGTTTAGATGCAGCATTCGTTATTTCGGATAATTCGTAACTTCAGATAAATTTGTACTCGTTACGTTCACAAACAGCCAAATTTTAAAGGAAATTCCAATATCTATAATTTAATAGTTAGTTATTATTAGTTAGTTAAAAAGTCCCTGGCCCTTTCCATAAAATGCATAAATGTGAACTACATCCAAAGGAACCCATGTTAAATAGACTGTAGTGTGTTTCTGCAAAACTGAAAATGCACTAAAAAATGCCTAGGTGTGAACCAGACCTTACAGAGCCTTCCACCAGTAAAAGAAATCACAGTGGTCTGGGCTAAGCAGGAAATGGAACAGGTAGAAACTAACTAATGAATTTAGACAGGGGGAAAGGGCTAATCCATTCCCCCTACAATAGAATTGAAAGGTTACCATGGCAAACAAACTAGGGACTCTTGTTCCATGATACTGACACTTTTGAGACTTTGTGCGAACCAGTGACATCAATACAGGGATCAGTGCTAAAAATATGCACTGTCACTGTACTAATTACACTGGCTGGGAAGGTGTTAACAACTAGGGCAGTGGTCTCCAAACTGTGGCCCACTGGCTGGATGTGGCTCTATGCTTGCCTCTATCTGGCCCTTGGGTCACTATTCCTCCCACTGACACCAATTTTGGGGCGCTATTCACCCCACTGACACCAATGATGGGGCACTATTCCTCCCACTGACACCAATGTTGGGGCACTATTCCTCCCACTGATACCAATGATGAGGGACTATTCACCCCACTGACACCAATTATGGGGCACTATTCCTCCCACTGACACCAATGTTGGGGCACTATTCCTCCCACTGACACCAATGATGGGGCACTATTCCTCCCACTGACACCAATGATGGGGCACTATTCCTCCCACTGACACCAATGATGAGGGACTATTCACCCCACTGACACCAATTATGGGGCGCTATTCACCCCACTGACACCAATGATGGGGGACTATTCCTTCCACTGACACCAATGATGGGTCACTATTCCTCCCACTGACACCAATTATGGGGCGCTATTCACCCCACTGACACCAATGATGGGGCACTATTCGTCCCACCAATACCAATGATGGGGCACTATTCGTCCCACCAATACCAATGATGGGGCACTATTCCTCCTCCTACTAACCACATGCCCTTTGTAATTGTTTTATTCCCGCTGACCACCAAGCCTGAGATATTGTTTACTCCCAATGACACTTGGGAAACTTCTACTTCTCCTGGCCACAGTCCGGCCCTCCCTACAGTCTGAATGACAGTAAAATGGCCCTTTGCTTAGAAAGTTTGGGGCAATCAAGGGGTTAAATGTGTGCCTAACAGTGCTTGGTGCATTCACTGTGTGCTGTTTTTATTAAAGGAGTTTCTATGCATTGAGGTGAAAAACCTCTTGTAGTCCACCAGCCCCCCCAGAGCCCCCCGTTTACTTACCTGAACCCCATCATTCCTGCGACGGCGATGAGCACGCCAGCCGGTGTCTCTTGTCCTGATCGGATAGATTGATAGCAGCGCAGCTATTGGCTCCCACTGCTGTCAATTAAATCCAATGATCTGGGAGCGGGGGGGGGGGGCCGAGCCGAGTCCTGCTGTCTGTGTCAATGGACACTTCCAAATATGAGTGCCGCGAGGGAGAGCGCTTCTCCGAGGGGGCACTCGAGAAGAGGAGGATCAGGGCCACTCTGTGCAAAACCACTGCACAGAGGAGGAAAGTATGACATGTTTTTTTTTAATAACTGAAACTTTAGTTATACTTTAAGGGATGTGCCGGTTTTTATTCCCTGCTTTGCAGGGAAACAAAAAAACGGCACATCCCCCGCTGACAGGACAGAGCTTTGTATTGTTTGCATTGACAGAGCTCTGTCCTGTCATCCTCTTCGCAGGACAGGGGGTACCGGCGGAAATCATTGTCCGGCAGTCACTGATCGGCTTGTGCCATGACTAATTACAGCACAGCCGGCGCAGCAGCTGCGAGCGCACGTGCCCCCTATCTGGAAGTGCTGGATCATGTACTAGATACGTGATCCAGCGCCGGAGAAACGCTCTGCCGCCATACTACATGAAGCGGGTAAAGATCAATAAAAGAAAAAATACAAAACTCTGTGTTGCTGGGCAGTATTTTATGTACACATGTATACGCCCGTATACGTGCACGTGCTGCACCCCAAGAAAAGCTAGAATTTTAAAGAATTTTTTTGCCTATGAACACGGACACGTGAAAAAAACGAGCAATTACTATGTAGCCCATCCTCATGTTTTTACGCAGGACCTGGTCTGCCAGGAATCTGATGTTCATACATGAGTACCGCGTGTAGGTTGCATGTTGTAGGTTGCCAAAGATTGTGTTAGGAAAGGCTTTGGCATACAGAGGAGAAACAGACAATGGTCGCTTTTCAGTTTTCCTTTTGCTATATCACAAAATTCCGCTCTTGGACAGAATCTACTCATTGTGTAATATTCGCTGCCAATATTTTAAAGTCCGTTGCAAGTTTATAACAGAGAGGGGACACATATATACGGTTTCCATTCCAGATGCATTGACATATCATTTTGAAATGTTACATCTGCTTGCACTGCGTTGAGTGTCTGATGGGCGGTCAAGGATAGTTAGTGGATTAGTAACGGTGCAAATTACGAGCAATCTGTAAGCTGTAACTCTGCATGTTAAAGCCTCCGAGACATTCCAGGATTTGTGTGCTGTGGTGAAAAAGAGGACAGAAAGGATTCCGCAGACCAGTATATGAGAGGCTGGCCATACATTATGTAACCTTCTTTCGGTTGAAATGTTCCTGCTGAACCGGCCGAATTTCGATCCATCTATAGCCAACTTAAAGTGGCTGTAAACCCTTCCAAATACCCAGTGAAGTGAATGGCCTCAGGCAGGGCCGTCTTTAATATTGATTGGACCCCGGGTAAAACATTTCTTGGGACCCCCATGCAGTTTTGCTCTCCACCTGATATGAGACATACAATAAATAGCAGCTAGACTCAAAATCTGTTTACTGAATCAGATCAGACAGTGATTGTGATTGGTTGCCAGAGGTTACAGTGTATCATTACCACTCACTGACTGGTTGCTAGAGGTTACAGCAAACTTTTCGGCTCACTGATTAGTTGCTAGAGCTTGCAGCACATGATTTCGGCTTGTTGATTGGTTGCTAGAGATTACTGTACATAAATACTGCTCACTGATTGGTTACTGCACATCATTACTGCTTACTGATTGGTTGCTAGAGGTTACAGTACATCATTTCCTCACTGCCTGCACACCATGGACTGGGGAGGTGAGGGGGCCCATTAATAGACAGAAAACACCTAGGGATCCTAGGACTCCTGGGATTAGTGGCAGTACTGGGGGGAGGGAAGGGTGTAATCAATGGCAATGCTTTTTTTTTTACCAACTACCAATATAAAGAGGTGTTTCAACACTGGCCACCAATGTAATAGGGGTTTACACTGACCACTAATGTAATAGGGGGTTACACTGACCACTAATGTAAAAGAAGCAATCACAGTAACCACCAATGTAAAGGGGACATTCACACTGGCCACTGGTGTGAATGAAAGGCCTCTACACCAATCACCAATGTAATGAGAAGATTTACATTGACCACCAATCTAACTGAGACATTTAGCCTGCGTTCACATTTGTGTGTGTTGGGAACACATGCAAAATTGCTTTCCTGACACCACAGAAACGTGCTGCCCTTTAGCAAATATACAGCAGTGCCATTATTTGTTAATGACACCCTTACGCATCTGCTGACATGTGCTTTGGCACCGTGTGATTTTGAAAAAGGGTTCGGGACTTTCTTCCGCATTTGTAGCGCATAGAGCAGCCCATTGAAATGAATGGGCTGCCCTACACGTGACCTACATCTTTACCCTGTCGGTACACCTTTGTATCCTAAAACCCCTGGTAACCTCTGCACCCCAAACCTCCCCCATCCTCTCCACACAAATCCCTCTCCCCTTTAACTCTACCTGCCTCCTCTACTCATCTTTGCACCCACCTCCTTACATCCCCTCCTTGCTCACCTGTGCACCCCAAACTGTAATTCCTTCTTTGCCTACCTCTGCACACCCCACACTACCCCCCCCCCCCCCACTAATTTGCTTACCTTTGCAGAACAGGCTGATGGTAGGCTTAGTGAACACAGTTGTAGGCAGGACTTTCAAGCATGTCCCTTTACCTCCCCAGTGGGCAGTATAGGTGATGGTGGATATGACCTCAGGGGGGCATGATATACATATGACTACCACCTCTGTTTACATAGAATGCTGCCGGTCTGCCACTATTTACATATGAATGCTGCTGCTATTTATATATCAATACCGGTATTTACATGTAAACACAGGGTCTGCAGGTGAGTCATCTGTACACAACAATAGGGCAGAGCTGGGCAGCATTAGTAACAGAATTTCATACTGAGATATCAGGACAGAGCACGGGACTAAAACCTTAAGGGATGAGGGAATTTAAACTGGGATAGTTGGCAAGTATTAGGCATCTGCTTTGGGCCCCTCAACAATGACAGGGCCCAGGGTAGCTGCCCCTTTTGCCCTGCCTTAAAGACGGCCTTGACCTCAGGTAATACAGGGAGATTAAACAAATCCTCCTACATAAGTTGTACCTGTTTATCTGCAGTCTACATCGTTCAAAGTCCATAATCTATAAAGCTTGACTGAGCTTTCAGAAAACAGAGAGCGGAGAGCTGAAATTACACTCTGCAGAGCTCAGTGAGGAGAGCTCTGAGAGCTGATTGGAGGGAACAGACATACCCCTCTTCACACAGCACACAGGAACAGAGCTGAAGCGGTCAATCAGCTGGAGCTCCTTCCTCTGTCACCTTTTTTTCTCTTGGTGTCAGGAAAACTTATCAGATGCGACTCTGGCAGATAGCAGGGGAAGGAGGCAGCTGACAGAAATGACACCTACGGCACTGGATTGAGACAAGTACACACTATAGAGGGAAATGCTTTGTTCATATTTTTTTTACGTCTGAGGTTTACAACCACTTTAAAGTGGTTGTAAACCCTTTACATCCACTTTTTACTATAGGTAAGCCTATAATAAGGTTTACCTGTAGCTACCCCGGATATGTCCTCAACCTGCACGGCGTCATCGGCACGTGCGCACTGAAGCAATGGCACGTTCGTACCGTTGCTTCAGCTAGTATGCCGTTACCAGCAGCTCCCGCGCGCATGCGCTAGAGTGACCTCATCGCAGCTCCGGCCAATCACGGCGCCAGAGCCAGCGATACCCGGAAGTAACTCCGGGAGCGATGTCGCCGGCCAGAGTGGTGTACGAGGACCGCTGCGGGGGCTTCGATCTAAGGAAAGTAATTCATAATAAGCTAGTATGTTATGCCTACTTGTTCCTTATGCCTTTGTCTTGCACGTTTTATTTATTTTTTATTTTTTTTTGTTAGTGGGTTTACAACCACTTTAAATCAGCTATTTTGTCCTTGGTGACTAGTTGTTAATTAGATCTCTGTTAGCTGGTGGCTGTTCCTTTAGATGTGCTAGTGAGGCTACTGTTTACGGTTTGCATTGTTAGGGGATTGCGATCAGGCTCTGGTATATATTATTTGTGAATTTACATCAAAGAGAGTTCCAGGTTGCACCTACACTAGTGTCGTATAGTTCTTGGATGCAATGTTCAGCTACAATGTCTGGTTCCAGAGTGGAGGAAGCTGTATATTTATGGAGGCTCCAAAGCTGGGTGCCGGACAGTATGTCACAGTCCTCATCTCCAAAGCTCAGAAAAGGGGAACTACATCCAAACTCTTTTAGTACTCTGCCAGGTCTTCATGGTTGTCCTGAGCCCCAGAATAACTGATTATATCATGAAAATCTGTGCTAGGCTTTTCAGTTAAAGTGTTTGGTAAAGTGGTTGTTAAGCCACTCTAACCTGTATACACCATCAGCACTGCCTCCTATTGTAGTATCCCTCTCTGTGTGTGATTTATACAAAAAAATGCTGCAAATACCTCATTTCACTGCCGAGATTGTGATCACATGACTAGCCAGCTTTCTCCTTTTCTCCTCTGAGAGATGCAGTGGGTGGGGCTGAGATTCCTCGGCTGATGTCAGTCTGGAGGGAAGGAGGAGAGGAGGAGAGAGAGCTGGCCGGTCATGTGATCGCAATTTAGGCTTTTAAATGAGGTATTTACAGCATTTATATTTATAAATACAGTGGCGCAGTGGGTAGCACTCTCGCCTAGCAGTAAGAAGGGTCGCTGGTTCGAATCCCGACCACGACACTACCTGCCTGGAGTTTGCATGTTCTCCCTGTGCCTGCGTGGGTTTCCTCCGGGTACTCCGGTTTCCTCCCACACTCCAAAGACATGCTGGTAGGTTAATTGGATCCTGTCTAAATCGGCCCTGGTATGTATGAATGTGAGTTAGGGACCTTAGATTGTAAGCTCCTTGAGGGTATAGGGACTGATGTGAATGTATAATATATATATATGTAAAGCGCTGCGTAAATTGACGGCGCTATATAAGTACCTGAAATAAATAAATAAATAAATAAATAATTCACAGAGGGGGACACTGCAATAGGAAGCAGTGCTGATGGTGTATACAGGATAGTGTTATGAGAGCAGCAGGAGGGGGGAGGGGTGGCTTACACACAGACAGAGAGGGGAGGGGGAGGAGGGCACAGGAGCAGAGAGGAGAGCTGATAGCAGGCTGCTGATGACAGAGGAACCTAAACTGACCACGGTGTCAGGTCTCAGCAGCCATGATACACCGTAGTCAGTTTACAGAGGGGTGGGGAGAAACTGGCAGGATCAGCCAGGTTTGTTTTAGGTATAACAGGCTTTAAAGGAGCAGGATCCATATTTTGGGGGGGGGGATTAACAAACGCTTTGTTAACACCCCAAAAAATAATTGAGATCCTGGTCCCTTAAAGATGATTAAACAGTGTCATATAACATGCATTAAAGGAGCAGGATCCATTTTATTTTTTTGGGGGGTTAACCAACGCTTTAACCCAAAAAAAAAAAAAAAATTGAGATCCTGGCCCCTTAAAGAAGATTAAACAGCACAGTGCTTGTGCTGTGTAATCTGCCCCTTCCTGTATCCCCCTCTCTGCACTGACCACGATAATCAGGGCTGCTAAACCCTGAAAAACGTGGTCAGTGTAGGTCCATTCGCCATTCTCCTTTCTGCCTGTCAGCTCCATGTCTGTGTCTCTGTTTCCCCCCCCCCCCCCCGCCGCTATTAGTAAAAATAAAAAATGTTAAATGCTCATTGCCAACCCTGGATTAGAGGCAGGCATAGCACATTGTGTAAATCTTTTATAAAAACGAGGCTTGTAAATACAGATTTAGCGCGATCTTCAGGCAGGTCACGTGACTCTCGGCCTGTTTCCAGGACTACTGCAGGAGGGGCTGAGCGGCCATGTGATCTCCCCAGCTGACATCAGAGAGAGAGCTTGGCCCCTCCTGCAGAAGCCATCCATCGGAGCTATAAAGTGGCCGCAAATCACGTGACTGGCCTGAAGATCATTCTAAAATGTAAGTTCAGTGTCCGTATTTGTCAGAGCTTACACAGGGGAATGACCTGCTTGATGTGTTCAGGCTTAGCGGATGGCTGCATCCTGGAAGGGAGGGGGAAAAGTCACATGCTCACCCATACCTGGAAGGACCATGGGGAGCAGAGTATGGTGAAGTTATCTTTGGGTGGGGGGTGCTTTAATTTTGAATGTGCCATGTTGCAGGAGAACAAGATCATCATCAGAGTTCAGTCAATGTTACTTCCAAGACTCTGCTTCAGACACAAGGGTTTCTGGGTGTTCAGAACCACACTAGCTATTAAAGTGGTTGTACACCCTGTACAACCACTTTTACCTACAGGTAAGCCTATATTAAGGCTTACCTGTAGGTGCTGGAAATATCTCCTAAACCTCCATGGTTTAGGAGATATTTACAATAAAGCCGTGCGCGGATGTCTACGGTGCATGCTCACTTTCGAAAGGGCAGATCGTGCTGTTTCTAAGGGGGGTCATGCCGTGACTGGCGGGTCCCGCGTGCATGCTCGGAAGTGACGACATGCGACTCAGGCCAGTCACAGAGCCAGAGTTCGCGGCCCTGGAAGGAAGAGGGGTGAAGAAGGATGCTCACTGCCAGTGGGGACAGTGGTGACATCGCAGGCTTTGTTTTCAGGTAAGTGACACAGATTGGGCTACTATGCGGTGGTGGGATGCGGGTTGAGCCGTCCCCAGCCGAGAGAAAACAGTGGTTACTGCTAGCGGCTATAGCCACTGGCAATAATCGCATAAACAATCCTACAGGCTGGTTGTACTGAAGGGGCTCGATCGATCAGCTTGAGTACAATTAGCCTGCCCATACATGGTTCGAATCTCGTACGAGCCCTACTGAACTGGCCAAGATTTGAACTGTCTATGGCCGGCTTTAGTGACTTTATCTGAGCCAAAGATAATGCCTTTACTCAACCATGGTGAGCAGTACATCAGCTTCATCATCCTTTGTCCAAAGAATAAGCCTATAGCCATGTGTGTAATGTACTGTATGTGTTCCTATAGTATTAGAGTATAACCCATTTACATGAAGACTATATTGTTCTTGTGGCCTCCATCATATTCTTTGGTTCACTTTCTACATTTTCTTTAGATCTCCTTCTCCTCGGGAGCTTTTGTCCGAGCCGATGTTAGTGAATGGGGGATGAGTTTAACACTCAGAGCTCCGAGCTCGGACTTTAAGGAGACGCTGGGACTTTGCGGGACGTTCGATGGAAACCCTAATAATGATTTCCATGACACCAAAGGAGCCCAGCTGGAGGAAACATCACACAGCCACTTGTACTTCATCAACCATTGGAAGTAAGAGAAATATGCACTTGGATTACAACCTGTTGAAGTTAAATTGCATTCTCACATTCTATATAGTCCTTTATTACCATCTTATGATTTTTGCCTGAACTTCAGTTTGAAAAGCCTAAAACCTCGCACACTTTGGGTAGAACAAAAAAAAAAACTAACTGCTCAGGAAGAGCTGCTATACTAACCATCTGATGTTAGTACAGCAATCTCCCCTGACAGGGGGGCGCCCCCAGCACCCCCTGCGCCAGAACACTCCAGTCAGTGCTTTCAGCCATTGGCTGAGGGAAGTGATCGGGTGTCGGTCGGCAGACATTTTGCGGTCACGATCCTTCGATAGAAGCCTCTGTCGGACCAGTTGCCATACACATGGGTCAAATGTCGGCCGGTTCCTATTGAAACACCGCCCAACATTTGGCCCATGTGTACTAGGCTTTACAATGCCTTTTTTCTAAGAATGTACTTCCCATGCTTTTACTCCAGGGCTCTCTGTGCTCTCACTACAGCGCTCAGTCCTGTATTACCATGTCATGGTTTTTAACTGAGCTTTACTTGGAAGTTACTTACAACACCTTTGTTTCTGAGAATGCCCTTCCTGTGCTTTAACTCCAGTGCTCTGTGCTGGCAGAGCTGAGAAAGTCACACCCCTCCTTACCAGACTTGTAGTGCAGAGGAAACGACGGGTCTCACCAGAGAAGTTAGATTATGAAGTGTGCTGGGCAGTGTGGTCAAAACTTGGTGCCTATTGGACAACACAGACATAATTAGACACATTGCACAACTTGTACAGCAGGAGAGTGAAGGTGATACTTTGGAAATGGGGTGTGTTAGTACAATATCTAAATAAATATAATTTCTGTGACTTCAGCTGGGCTTTAGGTTCTGTTTAGGAAACCACAATAAGGGAGCAACATTAAAATGTTTTTTTAATTATCACATACAGAACACACATGCAGGGCAGCCATCAGAAATTGTGGGGCCCCTTACACAGCTTTAGGCCTGGGCCCCCCGCCCCCCGAGCCTGACCACCAACATTCTCCAGGGCCCGCCCACTGGCAGTCCCACCAAATTCACCCACTAGCCATCCCACCAAGTCCTTCAGTGCCTCAGCCCCCCTCACACTTGTACACTCTCAGCCCCCCTCACTCCCCCCTTACACCTGTACACTCTCAGCCCCCCTTACACCTGTACGCTCTCAGCCCCCCTTACACCTGTACGCTCTCAGCCCCCCCTCACACCTGTACACTCTCAACCCTCCCCTCACACCCCCCTTACACCTGTACGCTCTCAGCCCCCCTCACACCTGTATGCTCTCAGCCCCCCCTCACATCCACCCTTACACCTGTATGATCTCAGCCCGCCTCACACCTGTATGCTCTCAGCCCCCCTCACACCTGTACGCTCTCAGCCCGCCTCACACCTGTATGCTCTCAGCCCCCCTCACACCCCCCTTACATCTGTACGCTCTGAGCCTCCCCTCACACCTGTACACTGTCAGCCCCCCCTTCATACCTGTATGCTCTCAGCTCCCCTCAAACCTGTATGCTCTCAGCCCCCCTCACATCTGTATGTTCTGAGCCCCCCTCACACCTGTACACTGTCAGCCCCCCTCACACCCCCCTCACACCTGTACGCTCTCAGTGCCCCCTCACACCTGTAAGCTCTCAGCCCCCTCACACCCCCCCTCACACCTGTACGCTCTCAGATCCCCTGCACATCCCCCCTCACACCTGTATGCTCTCAGATCCCCTGCACATCCCCCCTCACACCTGTATGCTCTAAGACCCCCTCATACCGCCCCTCACACATGTACACTCTCAGACCCCCCTCACACCTGTATGCTCTCAGCCCCCCCCTCACCCCCCCTTACACCAGTATTCTGCTACATTTTTATTTTAAAAAATCCCAAAAAGTGTATATTGAGTGGTTTGCGTGAAAGTTATAGCGTCTACAAACTATGGTATACATACTGTATTTTTTTTTATACTACTAATGGCGGTGATCAGTGACTTATAATGGGACTGCGATAGTGCGGCGGGAAATCTGACACTAACTGACCCAGGGGGGAACTGACTAATTGCCACTGACATCACAAGTGACACCAATACAGTCATCGGTGATAATACTATATACTGTCACTGTACTAATGACACTGGCTGTGAAGGGGTTAACATTAAGGGCGATCAAGGGGTTAAATATGTAATATGTGTAAAGTGTGCTGCTTTTACTAACAGATCTCTTAGTTTCTCCTCCCTGCAAAGCATCTCCCTCTGTACAGATCCCTGTTTTGATTGTCAACACAAAGCTCTAAGCTGTGTGCACACAGCCGATCAGCAGGTCCCTTATGAAAACATATGGTTCCCCAAAGGGGATCCAGCATGCTTACAAAGTATCCTCTATAAGAAGAGCCACAGCTCACTCCCAAGCAGGTTCACAGATGTCCTGATAGGATCAACTTTCCAGCTCCAACAGATATATATGTCAAAAGCAAAGAGGAGAGCGCATAGTGCATATTTGTTAAACCGTTTATTTAAAAACATAAAGCATTGCATCTAAAGACTGGTTGAGTTTTTAAGGCAAAGACATTACTCACAGACATGACCGCCACACTACTCGATCAGCACATGCGTGCTGACGTTACACCGCTGGCTCCGCCCCATGCGTTTCTCCTTAGAAGGCGTCAACTGGGATTTGAACTCGGGACTGAAATTTTATTAACAAATAAAAATAGCGGGTGTAGCAGTTGTATACAGTAATCATGCTTTTTCATGGACATAAATGCAAATCCTTTAGCTGGTCAAACAACTAATAAGGGCAAGCATTCCATTGATGCATTTACTTGTTTGCCTGTAGTTTTAACTTTACCATTTAATATTTTTTTTTTGTTATATTTTCCCTCAGAATTGCTGCTGGAGAAAGTTTCTTTGACAAAATACCAGAGTTCACACCACCAATCACTAAAAAAACAAACTATTGCAGCTGCATGGCAGATACAAACCTGCTGCATTCATCTATGAACATGCTTTTCAGCAATTCGCAAGATGCTTCTCTCTGCAGTGGCATGGAGAACGTAAGGTTTCCCTCCATAATACCTGCGCTTGATGTTACCAATGAGTACACCTACACTGATCCAGAACGAGAGCTAAGCAAGCGTTCATTGCCCGATGTTTCAATACAACATGACACATCACCTAGTGAGGAGGACCTTCATAATGATCCTAGCGATCCAAAAGAACTCAAGAATGATTTGAAAAGAAATGTGATTTCCAGAAGATCATCTCAATCCCATGGAAGCAACAAGAACCAAGAAAACCGATGGGATCATAAAGGACATGTTAGGAATCGGACTAAACGTCAGAATTACTATGAGTATCTGCAAACATTTCCATATCAAAGCCTCAGCCAAACTGACTTGGAAGGATTCAGCTACTTCTTCCCTGAAGATCACACCAGTGACTCACATCGTGCATTTCATCCTTCTTGGCCAACTCCGTCAGGACTGACTCATTCATACGCTTCGGCAGTTTGCCAAGAGGCAGTCTTTAATGCGAGCATTGGGAGACTGTGTGTTGGGTTTTTAGAGAAGAGACTCATGAATGTGGTTGATATGTGCATCATGGATATTATGCTGAAGGACGACCTTGGCTGGGTGGAAGCAGGGGAGGCCCTACTGGAGAACGAGTGTGAAAGGAAACTTTTGGAACTCGGACATGATAAAGGAAAACACTCTCAGATACCCATTGACCCCATCATTCTAGCCCTGAAATGTCCCAACATGTGCAGTGGCAATGGTCAGTGTATGGAATGGGGCTGTGCGTGCTTCAATGGTTATAGTTCATATGACTGTAGCGTTTTGTCTGGTAAGTTGGTGCTTTGTTTGTAGTTAAAACCTTACATTAGTTGCCCATGTACACCTATGTAGAAAGACAGCTCCATAAAGGCATGTCTGACAAGTTTGGTATGAAGAAACTTGAGCAACTTGCACTGAGCCCTAACCTCACCCTAATGAAACCCTTAAGGATGAATTAGAATGCCATTTCCAACCAAGTCCTCACAAAGGCTCTATTGGCCGGGCAGGCACAAATTCACACAGATACACTCCAAAATCTTACAGAAACTCTTACCAGAGGAGTGGAGACTTCCATGGTTAGGGAACAGCAGAATCTGTTTTCTGTTCGACTCTCTCTCTCTCTCTAATTGTAACTTTTTATGGAGCCATCTTAAATTACAACCAAAGGCTCCTGTATGACAGTCTAAACAAGTACCAGATCCTGTTACTATGTGATGAACAAGTCTCATAAATGTAGCCCCTACCCCCAAAGGAGCTACTTGATGTGTCAGGTCCTCTGTTCTTGTGCCCATGACTCTGAACAACTCTGTACTCTCTGACACATTTGGTTGGGCTAAGAAGATGGATGCAGACATCTGTGCATATAAATATCCCCAAACTCACTAACTCAGCAACACATATACACCAGAAAATAATCTGTTTAAGTTTTAGTCAAGCATACTGTAATCGATGTGAGGAAGGAGAAATGATGTTTGCGTATATATATCATGAAGATGTGGCGGTACTGAAATGGGTTCATCATCACAGATTATAACACCGTGGTTAAACAATCAAACATTAGCAAACAGAAATATTGTAGTGATTAACTGAGATGAATAGCAAGCTGCCAAATATGAAAACTTAATAGTACACCTCATTCTTTAACCTGCACAAGGCGGCCTAGCTAAGAGGATGGAAAGGACCAATAGGTGGTTACTGCAGCAGCATTGAGCAGTCAGTACTCCACATGTACTAAACCTTATGCTGGCTAGCTCGTTGGGGCCCAAAACATTGTGCTGGAGCACTCTAGGCAGTGTCCCTTTAACAGTTGGTGCATGCAAAAGTCAAATGTTCCTAGCAGGCAAGTCTGTACCTCTGTTAGACTGCAGTGTATGGTTGGCCAGCAGCCGCTCACCAGTCCTGTACAAGCAGAGAGTGTCTGTCTCAGCACCAGGCACAAAGGGCTTCCCTCTTTGTCTCTAGTGGTATTATCAGCCTGTGGCTCTTTACTGCACAGCAGGCTTCACACAGTCCATGTCCTGATCCAAGGCTTAAGGATAGCACTGCTCTGCTTCCCCTGCTTCCAGATAAAAATGTCCCGCTCACTGCCCTCACTGGACACGGGTGGATTATGGTCTGTATAGTGCTGGTCTTCCCGCAGAAAGAGATTTCTTTGAATTTAAAAGCAGCACAGCATTGTTGGCACACCATCACAGGAAGCCGCCTGAGATGGACTTCACTTCTCTATCTACACCTCCTCACTTGGTCACTTGATAACTTCCCACAGCTTCCAATACCACTTATACGCCGATGAAACCCAAATCTATCTGTCTACTCCTCACCTCACTCCTTCAGTCTCCTCTCGCATTACTAACTTACTAACTGACATATCACCATGGATGTTGCACCACTAAATCTCTCTAAAACTGAGCTATTAATATTCCCCCCCACCCGTGCCCCCCCCTCCATGACTTTTCCATCAAAATCAACAATGCAACCATCAGTCCCTCCCCTCACGCCAGGGTACTAGGTGTAATGCTAGACTCTAACTTGTCATTTCAGCCCCAAGTCCAATCGTTGTCAAAAGTTTGAAGAAATTACCTCCGTAACATTTCTAAAATTCACCCCTTTTTAACAAATGAAACCACCAAGCTCCTCATTCACTCCCTCGTTATCTCTCGTCTTGACTATTGCAACTCCCTTCTCATTGACCTGCCTCTCCATAGGCTATCCTCTCTTCAGTCTATCATGAATGCTGCTGCCAGACTTATCCACCTTACCAACCACACAGTATCCCGTAACCCTCTCCTCCAATCCCTACACTGGCTCCCAATCACCCAGCAAATTCAATTCAAAATACTAACCACAACATACAAAGCCATTCACAACTCTGCCCCGAGCTACATCACCAATCTTGTCTTCAAATATCACCCAAATCGTCCTCTTTGCTCTTCTCAAGACCTCCTACTCTCAAGCTCCCTCATCTCCCCCTCCCATGCTCATCTCCAGGATTTCTCCAGAGCCTCTCCCAACCTCTGGAACTCACTACCTCCACCGTCCCTACTCTTGCTGCCTTCAGGCGATCCCTGAAAACTCATCTCTTCAGGAAAGCCTATAACGTCTCAAAGCCTAACAACTAATCTTTTACCACTTCCATCAGCTCATTCCCCACAGTTACAACCTTTTGTACCACCTGCCCCACCCTATTAGATTGTAAGCTCTTCTGAGCAGGGCCCTCTAAATCCTCTTGTATTTTATTGTATTATAACTGTATTGTCTCCCTTTTATATTGTAAAGCGCTGCGTAAACTGTTGGCGCTATATAAATCCTGTATAATAATAATAATAATAATATTTAGGAAAGCGATGAACTAAAAAGACTAACCCTGCTCCTTCAGTGTCCATTCACAAACTAGGAGTAGGGAGATGACTATTCTGTTTTTTTACTTAACTGCAGCAGTTTCACCAACTTGTCTGTCCAATCTGAAATGGTTCTGTAAACTTCAGTAAAAACTGGACAAATCAAAAAATAATTTCACAGGCAAAACAAATTATGTACATAAAAAACAGCTTTTTGATACTTTAGAGGTGCTTAGTATAGATAATCATAGACTTCATAAACATAAAATACACAATTTATTGAATCACAGTTTAAAGGTATTCCATATTAAAATCATGTACACTAATGACATAGTCTTGTGTGTTCTTATTGCCAGAGCGGTGTAAAGATATATATTCCCAACATGTTTAGCCCAATTGGGGCTTCTTCAGAGTAAAAAGGTAACCACTAATATTCTGAAAAGTATATCAAAAAGACAAAATCACTTTCACTTATATATTTTTCTTTTTGATATAGTTTTCAGAATATTAGCGGTTATCTTTTTCCATGAAGAAGCCCCAATTGGACGAAACATGTCCGGAATATACATCTTTACACCGCTGCGGCAATAAAAATAGACAAGAGTATGTCATTAGTGTGTATGATTTTAATATGTAATTCTTTTAAACTGTGATTCAATAAATTGTGAATTTTATGTTTATGAAGTCTGTCATTGTCTATATTGAGCACCTCTAAAGTCCCAATAATAATAAGCTATTTTTAAGTTTTCATTATCAAGGGATATGGTGCTGTAAAGTTTTGGTCCCTTACCCGCATCACTAACCAAATTCTGTACATACTGTATTTTATAACTTTGTAGTTTGCCAGGAGTTTGCTGGTGTCTACCGGTGCCCAAACCAAAGATCCTGGTTGAAGTGTATCATTGTAGTCCAAGTCCACCATTCAAATGGACAATTTGGACAGGCAGGGTGATGTATTTCAATTAATATGTTGTCTTCTTTTACTTTGTAAAGACCAAGGTCCTGAAATCTCTGAGCTTGAAAATTCTGGGCTCTGTGATGTTCGGAGATACGACTGCACCTCTGTACGAGTCTTTGGGACGGGATTCAAAGAATCAGCCAGTCTTAAATGTGAATTTACTAAGCAACAGGTATGTAGCTCCTGTGAGATCACTGTTTGGTGGCAAATATTGTGTTTGTTGCGTAGCATTCGTGTTAACGCCATTCTATTTGACGTTTAGGAAATCAATTTTCTGTTAATATATACCAAATAGGCCCTTAATTTACCTATGTATGCCTTCAAATATCATAAAATAATCTCAGTTCAGTCAATGTCGTTTGACTTTATACTTGGTTGCCTCATAAAAAGTAAAATATGACATCAGGTGCATGGGGATGGGTGGGAATAGAAGATACATCATTAGATTCTTTATAGCAGGAAAGCTAAAGGTGGATATTGCATGTTTAATGATGTGCCTTAGTAGGCCAAGGACCAGGAGATGGAGTAGAGGAACCAAATCTGTAAAATCAGAAGAGTTTTATCACCCTCCACAAGTGTATGTGCAACTTTAACACTTCTCAGACAGACACACTAGAATTATTTAAGCGGAGCTACACCTAAAATCCAAAGTTTGGCTCCATGGATTCATTAGCACAGTAGAAAAATGTATCTTTAGCAAAAAAAAAATCCTTTTTAGAAGCAATGGAAAACTCTTGCATGATGGCACTGCCTAGTCACACTCTGTTCTCCAAGGTTTACAGGGGCCTATCAGGAGTTTTACATTAATAGAGGCAGATCCCACCCACTCCTGCTTCTGACTACTGGATTGTATTTGTCATATTATCAAAGGGTGGGACCTAGGAACAGAAGGAGCTTCTCAGAGATAGCTTTCAACTCCACATATATAGTGGCCTCCCTGCAGGCACGTACTGCTGTAGAATTGATTTCAAAGCATGCTTAGGCAAAAGATCAGCTGCAGAATATCTACTGTTAATGGTCTGTCATTCACAACTGGCTTGTCTCACCCTGCTTGAAAGTCTGTTTGTCTTTGTCTAGGTCCACTTTAAATGAATGCGTGACTAAACCATTTTTTACACTTGTGCATTCTTCCCATACTCCCAGTATAGTGGTGGCAAATGGATCCTTCTTGAGCCAGTGCTCATGGATGCTACTTTCAGGAATTCCAGAGCCATTGACTGCCAGATTCCTGTAGATGCCGGCCAAGCTCATGGAATGGAACCAGTGGATGACAAACCAATTGCTAGGTGGAGAGTCAAGGTATTGCATTTTTCCATAATCTTGAAGGAATTAGTTTTAATACCAGTTTACAAACAGTGTGAGTGCTGATTGATATCATCTGGTTGGAGAATTTAGGTTAGAGAATTAAGGATCCAGCAATGTAATATTAAATAGCAACATGTTAATGTAGCTTAGTGGACCATATATGCACCATATGCACGTAGGTTGCGAGTCCACGTGGTCTTTGAGTGCACGTAGCCTGTGAGTGCACGTGGTCTGCGAGTGCACGTGGTCTGCGAGTGCACGTGGTCTGCGAGTGCACGTGGTCTACGAGTACACGTAGGCTGCGAGTGCACGTGGTCTGCAAGTGCACGTGGGCTGCGAGTGCTCGTGGTCTGCGAGTGCATGTGGACGGCGAGTACCTGTGTATTGTCTTGTTGAGTACCTTTCTATTGTATTGTTGAATATTAGTGTCAGGAAGCTAGTTGTTAGGTAATTTGGAAAGGGTATAATCCCCAATCCTCATTAAATTAGTAGGTACGATGCCCAGCGGGTGTGGAGATGCGACTCAGTGTATATCTTGCGGCATGTATGCGTTTCTTGATCATTATGTGATAGCTCCATATTGCATGATTGCTTTTATCTGTTTGCGCCCCTGCACTAATCTATGTTTAAAGCTAAGTCTTCCTGGTCCCTATATATCCCCTGTGATCACACATTGCCCCTCCCCTTCCTAATTCTGTGGACTTGCTCTGTGTTTTCCTCTGATGCTCCCTATGGAATATTGATGGTCTGTAAAAAACCCCTGAGAAAGCCATTGTTGGTGAAACGTGTTGGGATATTACATCAAGTACTGATCACCCACAATATACGGATATCAGTAACTATAAACATGATTTGTATCATGCTCTGCTAATTTTTACTGAATCTTATATTTGTTGTTGTTTTATGTAATAAATTTTTATTTTTATATAACTTATGTATTCATTATTTTGGGCACCGCTATAATCCCAATTACCCTGCTGTCACCCTTTTACCTTCACATAACTTCTTGAGTGCCTCGGAGCTCTGAATCGCAATACCCTTTTAAAGGCTAGTTTGAACTTCTGTTGAGGAAGTTAACCGATGGCCCTTCTTCTTTTCCCCACCTTCTCAGGGCAATAAGGAGTTCAAACAAGTTTCGGAATGGATTTCTGGGCAAGGAACTTGTGAACCCTTAATGCTTCATGGCCAGGAGCATTGATGTGGTGGAGAATTCACTTGTCAGGCCAGAGTTCTGCTCTTTTCCTCCGAACAGATTCCCATAACCTTTTCATTTTCCACATTTGCATCCTTCATTTGCGTTCTTGGATGCCCACTTCTTGCGTCATGGTGGACATCTTTCCGCCCATTAAACTGCCTGTGCCAGCGGTAGGCAACCTTTCAGAGGTTGAGATCCACCTGGACAACATGGAGTAAGTCATCATAGTGATTACTTAATGATCACACTACCTAGATTGGAAGAATAAAAAAAAGCACAGGAACCATCTGGAACTGGCAAACACCTTCACATAACTTCTTGAGTGCCTCAGAGCTCTGAATCACAATACCCTTTTAAAGGCCAGTTTCAACTTTTGTTGATAAAGTTGAGCACTGGCTCTTCTTCTTTTCCCCTCCTTCTCCTACAGTTTTCTCGTGGACATTGAGATTTCCCATCCTGTTGAAGGACCAATAGGCAATAGGGAAACAGAGCATGTTGAGATTTGCATAGTGAAAAGTGAAGAATATCAAGAGCCTGACATGTTCTAACTTTGTCCTTGTGTTGTACTGGATTGTTTAGTTGGCAACCTGAACATTTCTATATGATTTATTCAAAATATTAGTAGGGAGGTTGCAAAAGAGATTTGAGTTTTGGACTTGGCAATTTCATACAATAGCAAAAGGTATTTGAATCTTTTGTTCGAACTAAGAAAGGTTTGCTATGCTAGGCTGACTTTCCCACCAGTTTCTGTCCCACTGACAATGGTTTCCAGGAGAAATAAAGAGAGGGAATCTTTCCTGTTGGGAACACAGGCAGCAATAAAATCTTTACAGGGCTTCTAATCCTTCTACATTTTATCCAAAACTAAAAAAAAAGTTTTGGCTTTAGATTGACTATAGTTCGTTTTTGTTTTAATGTATCAGCTCTGCCATCACAAAGTACTTCTTTAAATCTTAAGTGATGGGAATGCAGCTTGCAGCTATTATTATGTTTCTGACTGTTTGAAGTAAAACTCCACTCTGTACAATTGCACTGTATTATTATGTGTTATTGAGAAGCAATTTACATTCCACATCTCTATGTGCAGGTCTCCAACGATGGCGAGGTCTTCAGTAACATTAAATCAATGACTTTGTATGATGGAGCTTGTCAGACCTGCGATCCTGTGTCTGATGGACTGTGTAAGCTAAAGGTATATTACGCCATTCCTTTCACCCCTGCTCCCCCCCATTAATGAGCTGATGGGGGGTATGTTACATATGTGTCCCATAGAATATATAAAAAGAAACAATTCCCTACAAAGTATAGCACCATTGTCAATGACTTTGGTGTAGATCAGGGGTCTCTAGAGTTTCTACACAAAAGACCATTTTATTGTCCTTCAGAGATTAGGGGGCCAGACTGTGGCCAGTGGGAGTAGAAAATGCCCCAAACATCAGTCATAAACAATGCCCCAAGCTTGGTGGACACTGGGAGTAAAGAAATTACATAGCACCCGTGGTCTGTGGCCTGTAGAAGGAGGAATAGTGCCCTATCACAGGTATCTGTGGGAGGGATAGTGCTTCACCATTGGTATTAATTGGAGGAATAATGCCCTATTGCTTGTGCCAGTGGAAGGAATAATGCCCCATCATTGGTGTTTTTAGGGGGGAAAGAGCCCCATAATTGGTGTTCTTAGGAGGAAAAGTGCCCCATCATTAGTGTTAGTGGGAGTAACAGTGACCCATAATTGGTGTCAAAGGTAGGAATAGTGTCATTGGTGTCAGTGGGAGTATTAGTGAAACCCATAACTGTTGTCAGTGGGAGGAACAGTAACCCCTCATTGGTGTCAGTAGAAGGAATAGTGTTCCATCGTTTATATCAATGGAAGGAATTATGCCCAATTGTTGATACCAGTGGAAGAAATAGTGCCCCTAGGACCGGATAAAAGCAAGCAAAGGGCTGAAGTTTGGTGACCACTAGTGTAGATAAAGGTATGGACACAACCATTTCTAGTTTCTTTTTCTAGCAACAATCCCAAAGGAGCAAAATGGGAGACTTAGATGCTGCCTTTTCTCTAGCTCTAGTAACACTCTTTGCATGCAGTACCTGGTGGAGCGATTTGCTGCCCAGCAGCATCTGTATAGTTCTATTGCCAACCTCAATCAACAGAGCTGGAGCTGTGTGCAAGTAGCACTGGACCTGTGGAGTTCTTCTCTTTCAGGAAAGTGACCCATAAACACTGATATCCTATTTTACTGAGCACTCACTCACCACTTACAAAAAGGGGTACCCACTACTGTTTAGCAATGAAAAGGGGCACTAACCACTTATAACAATGGAAAGGGTTACTTACCACTAATAATAATGGAAAGGGGTGCTCACTACCAATTAACAATGGAAATGTTTATTTACCACTGATTAGCAATTAAAAAGGTATACTCACCACTAATTAACAACAAAATGGGGGAACTCACCACTGATCAGCAATGGAGAGGGGCACTCCCCACCGATTAGAAATGGACACTGAGAGGGGAAATTAAATTTATTTTATGGATGGTATTTAATATATGTCCCTTGCGTAGCCCAGAAACTGCTGCTGGGTGCCACCGTCTTGGATGTGATGTCAGCAGACCCAGAGCTGTCATTTAAGTGACTTATAGCATTTCTCTTCACTCCTCCTTTGGCAGCTACATAAAGGGTTATATGTGTAGCGGTACCCCCGTAGGGTCTGCAGAAAGTAGTAGTTCCACCTCGTCACCCTGCCCAACCTGGCATTCACTTCCAGACACTCCAAAACAATGAACAGTCCATCAGCTTTGTTTTTTTTTGTTATTTAATTGAGGGATTAAACTTGGATGGGGTAAGGGAATTATGGGATGCCCAGAATCAATAGCAGAAATCAATATGATGAGCAATTGGAACCTCTATTTACATCTTCTAGAGCTCCAGCCTCCTCCAGCATGCTTATTTGTAGACTGTTTCTCTCTCTCTCCTGTACAATACTTGGTTCCTGGCACAGCTAGCACGTGGCAGGCCCAACTCTAATCCAGTCAGACCCGAGAAATCGCCATTTGCTGGCAGGGACTGCAGGCCCCTCTGGTGTAGCAACCGATGGTGAAAGAAAGTCCTTTCGTGCTAGCTGTATTGAGGTGGACTACTGATCCCAGTCAGTCCTGTGCAGACTCTGACAGCCCTCCTTCAATGCCAGCAACATCACAGTCTCTCCCGCTGGCTCTACATCCACTCCTGGCATGCCTCTCCCAGCTCTCCCGACTGTGCCTGTCATTCACCAACACCTGTTGGATCCCTCCCGAAGACTTGCTGGCAGTGTTCCCCGCTGTCTTCTCCCCTTGGGTTGTGTGGGGTACCTTCACAGCTCCGAGCCCCTGGCCCAAGGTCACCCCCCCAGACTGGGGGGGCTCCCTCCAAGGCCCCCGACAGCCTAACACTCCATCTCTCAGTTCTTCCATCCGAACAACTCCTCCCTAGCAAGCCTGACCCTGAGTATAGCAAGGCCTGTCCCCTGCCAGTCCTAGTTGGGGATTGGTCAGGGCTCCCTGTGACACCTTATGCCACTCCAGAAGCCTCTAGAAGCCAGAGAAATGATACTGCATGTTAGTCACCTGCTGCTATTCTAGGCCACTCCCAGCCCCACAGATCAAAACAAACAGGCCTAGCTCACAGCTAGGCCTGAATAAATGTACCTGGGCTCACAAAAAAAAAAAATCTACATCTAGCACCTACCTAAAGTAGATGGTGCTACATATGGGTAGATGAGCGGAGGGGGTGGTGGAGCTAGGCTAGCACAGAAAGTAATTAGACACTCCCAGAAGAGGAGAGGACTATGACATGCAAGAGGAAGAAGGCTGTGCTAGGGAACTGACTCTTCCTGGAGTTCTCAAGTTCTCCGGAAAATTCAGTCGCATTGCAAGTCAAAAAATATATTTCTGGAAAGAAAAAATACTGTAAGTAAGCATTTAAATAGTTAATATTTCTGTGATTTGACATGCAATTATTTAAGTTAGTGACCGGGTCTCTTTAAAGTTCTAGAATCTGGTAAAGGTGCTGGAAAATAAATGCAACAACTTGCACATGTCTTCCACTGCTCACTTCCTCGGGGTATTACAATCATTGTCCTGAGTATTTGTTGTACTGAGCAGAATGTCAAAAGGAGTGACATCAGTCCCCAGATGATGATTCTCTAACACTTAGCTAAACCGGCCAATGGCATCATCGTTCCCAGAGCAATATGTTCTGGACGCATTGCAGCTCTAGAGCGGGTGGAGACCTGGAACGCTGTAACAGAACAGATAATAATGGTGAGATGAATTTTTTGCCCAGTCATGTTTCCTGAACCATATGCTTGTTGTTTTCCAGGAGAAGACCTGTAATATAGATGGACTTTGTTACGCTGAAGGTGACACCAACCCCACCAGTCCTTGTCTACTCTGCAAGCCTGGGATCTCCAAGTTAACGTGGTCAGTCACTGAAAGTAAGCCCTCCATTATTGTCTATGGAAGAAAGTGACACTTTTGATCTGCTGAGGGATTTGTGGAGTGGTTTAGATTTACACAGATTAAATATACAAAGTGTGACAATTTAATTCTCGGATCGTTAACCAGTTGCTGACCAGCCGCCACATTTATACTGCGGCAAGTTGGCTCGGCTGCGTAGATCGACTTACTGGTACATCGGTTCACGCACTGGCTTTTGCGGGAGCTTGCCCGCGGGTCTGGCAGACTCGATGTCCGCCGGCCACCCACGATCTCTGGAAAGAGAGCCAGAACAGGGATCTGTCAATGTAAACAGACAGATCCCCGTTCTGACAGGGGAGTAGAGAGAGATCGTCTGTTGATAGTGATCAGGAACAGCGATCTCTCTCTTCTCCCAGGCAGCCCATCCCCCATACAGTTAGAAACACCTCCCAGGGAACACAGTTGACCTTTTGATCGCCCCTGGTGTTAACCCCTTCCCTGCCAGTGTCATTTATACAGTGATTAGTGCATTTTTATAGCACTGATCACTGTAATGGTGTCACTGGTCCCCAAAAAGTGTGTGGCAAGTCTCTATCTAGCAAGAGCAAAGTTGCAGCGGTGAGTCTACAGCAAGAGCTTTGCAAGTCTACAACATGAAAATTCAGCCACAGTGACCCCCTGTGGTGGGAGGAATATTGCACAACATAACTGAACCAGAACGTGCAGCAGACAGACTTGCAGAATGTTTGCAAAGAAAGTTGATCTGGAGTCATGCAATGCGGATTTGCAGCAATTGTGCAACAAACCTGAAGTCTGGCAAGTCTAGCAATAACTTAGCAAGTCATTTTTGAACTTGCAGCTCATTTGCTTTCTATCTGGGATATTGTACTGTATATGGGCTCATGCACACAGGCATACATTAAGTTGCGTTCAGATTCATAACAGATCTGAATGCCACAGTGTTGTTTGCCATAGACCCATTAACTTTGCTCCTTAGCATTTAGCTGCCTACCTTGAAGCTACAAATATTTTGTGTTCACAGTCCAATTTTGACTGTATTTTATGCTGTACGCATGTAGACACTTGTGCTAACATTTACATAAATTTAAATACATGAATATTATGCGCTGCCACCTCTGCCTAGGGAATTTAGGTTTGTTGTGTAAACACCAACCACGTGCAGGCAGTGGCGGCAGCACAGACCATTGAGTCATTATAATTGGCTGTAGGCCAAGGTCATTCTGCACCGCCGCCGCTGATTACATATTATTGATGTTTACATCTCCACCAGAATAAGTCATTCATGTGGCAGCGGTGCAAGCCCAGAATGACCTTGGCCTTTGGTTATTCAGAATGACTGAAGGCCGAAGTCATTCTCCACCAGCGCTGTTGCTACCTGAATGACTGATTCAGGGGAGATGTAAACGTCAATAGTGTGTAATCAGCGGTGGCCAGGAACTCACAGAATGTATGCACCTCCGCTTATACAGACGTAAAGTGTATGTTTGTATGAGTTCAGATGTAGTGCACATTAGACATGTGCAATTCGTTTCATTCCAAATTAGTTTTTTAAGGACTTTTGACAAATTCGGAAATATCCGAATTAACGAAAACCCGTTTAACAAATTTTTCCAAATGTTCATAAATTTGAATATTCGAAAATCCTGAATTTACAAATTTTCGAATTTACAAAATTTTAAAATTCGAAAATCCGGGAATTTGGACATTTTAAAATCCGAAAATTCTGAAATTCGAAATTCAAAAATCCAAAAATTCTGAAATTTGAAGATTCAGAAATTCCAAAAATCCGAAAATTCGGAAATTCTACATTTGGAAAAAAATCGAAAAATATACGAACATTCAAAAGAACAAAAATCCGAAAATTCGAAAATCTGAAATAATTAACTAATAATAACTTAACTATTACTAACTATTAAATTATAGGTATTGGAATTTCCCTTTGGCTTTTTTGGCTGTTAGTGAACATAACGAATACAAATTTATCCAAAGTTACGAATTTTCCGAAATAACGAATGCCATATCTAAACGAATGGAATGGAATGAATCAATAATAATAAATAACAATAATAATAAAAAAGTTTTATTATTAAATTATTTGTTCTGTTCCATTTGTTTCGATTTGTTATTGGTTATTTTGGATAATTTTTAACTTTGGATAAATTTGTATTCGTTACGTTCACTAACAGCCAAATTTGAAAGGAAATTCCAATACCTATGATTTAAGTTAGTTATTATTAGTTAGTTATTATTTAGAATTTCCAGATTTCCGATTTTCGAATCTTTGAATTTCCGAATTTTAGAATATCCGAATTATCGAATTTCCGAATGTTTGCATTTTCGAATTTTCAAATTTCCGGGTTTTGAAATTTCGATTGGTCAAAAATTTGAGAATTTTTCAGATTTTCAAATTTACGAATTTTCAAATTTTTAAAACCCGGAAATTTGAAAATTCAAAAATTCAAAAATTTGGATATTTGAAAATTCGGAAATTCAGATTTCCGGATTTCGAATTTTCGAATTTAACGAATGAAAACCGAAAAAAACCCCCAAAAAACAAATTAAACGAATATGAATACATTTTTTGGCAGTGCACATGTCTAGTGTATATAAAACAGGATCTTGCCGGCCAGTCCTGAGATTAACACAGCACAGTCCAGTTCCCCTATTTTGGAAGATGTGAAGAGTGTCTGGCACACCAGTAAGTTACAATTTTGTTGATATCAGCTGAACCAGTTTCACAGTCACATGTACAGTGGCAAGCCAACTTCCACCATCTATCTGCCTACGTATGGCCTTTATGTTCTGCTGTTCAATGAATTCGGTAAAATTTTAACAAAAATTTAAATTAAAGCGCCACTCCGGTGCTAAGAGGTCCACATACAACTTTTATTCCAATAAAAGTGAGGAGGACAATCCCCCCAAAAATTTCCAATGCGCTTCAGGGTCCAAGAGTGCCCACTCACCAGGGCAAGAAAAAAACATAAAGATATCTGCATATCAATATGATATTAATGCGATATCAATACAATATCCCTGCCTCAAGGGTCATATTTAAAACCAAATAACTAGTAGTAGTAATGGAAGTGTCAAAATTAATAGTAACATTTTGGCTGTGGTTCCCTCATTCCCCAATATTCTCCAAACACCTGGACAGAAAATGAACCCATACTGATGCAATTAGATGATGGTTTGCCATGGTGCTTGCCGATTTGGCAGTTTGTAGCTGGATGCGCTCGTCTCTGCATAAAACCTCATAAAAGCTGAGATGACGCTCATGAATCTCTTGCAGACAATCGGCCTCCAGTGCTCCATTCACTATCGGGAAAACTACAGACGTTTTACAGTGAAAACTTTGTATACCAGTTCATGGGGTCAGACCCAGAGGGCTCCGCCATTTTGTTCATGCTGGACTCTGGACCGGAGGGAGCCGCTCTGTCTGCGGCAGGACTGTTGGTTTGGAAGGTCATGTCACAGACTGCAGAGAAGCTTGTGTTCTCCATCTCTGATGACTGCAATGCAAAGACCACTGAGACGGTGGAGGTAAGGTATAATGTTATCACTTACTTTTGCTTACTATAGACTGCAGCAGGGGTCTCCAAACTTTAGCCTGCTTTAAGATTTTTCTCTGGATCGCTCCACCAGATTTTAGATGCGCCCCCCAAAACTGCCACCCACAACCACCCCTGCCGCTGTACCCGGCTGTCTCTCACCCCTGCACTGTACACAGCCTGAGCACAGGCAGCAAGATCTCCTCCCCACACAGCACATAGCTGAAACTGAAATTGGATTATACACAGCTACGATCTGCACAGTGTATAGCTGGTCACTCCAGCTGAGCTGCTGTTCTCGAGCAGGGAATTTCACAGGTCAGGACTGCAACCTGCAACAAGTAACCAGCTACAAGCTGTGCAGATCGTAGCTGTGTGGGGAGGTGCAGAGAAAAAGATCTTATTACTGACTGTATAAAATAAGATTTTAACTGCATTTTCTGTCTCCGCCTGGTTTATGGTTCCTGACAGGGACAAGCCAAGGTCAGTACAGGCAGGATTCAGAGACAAGCCAGGTCAGAAACTGGATCTCTGGATACAGAATCAGAGGATACACAGGAGGCTGAAGACAAAGCAGCACTGATCCTGAGCACTGGCCCAGTTTACATAGCCTGTTTGGCTGTCAAAAGTGCGCGTGAGCGCCGGTGCGCATGGGTTTATGCGCATGCGCATTAGCATGTGCCCAATTCCTGGGAACACAAGAGGGAACATGTATTAGCCTGTGCACAGAAGTCTGTCCAGAGGAGCCAAATCTTCTATTGGCATGCCTTTATTATATTGGATCACACCAGTCGGCACTGTAAAATGTAACATTTTATCGTAAAAGCAGTTGTCAGCGCAAGCTCTTAGATTTCCTCCATCCAGCTCACAGGCCAGGATTAGACGTAGAAATACAATAGCTGCAGAGGAAAATTCATCCGTCCACACTGTCAGTGGCGGCCCATCCCTTCAAAATAGGGTGGGCTGGGGTCACAGAGAATGCGCTCCGATCCCACCCAGGTGTGTTACAACAGCAAAATAATATTCACTGTTGAAACACTGATCCTCAATCCGGCCAATCAGAAGCGGGTGTGGGACCCGTTTTCCGATTGGCCGAAAAAAACCCCCTCCTGATGGCCACCGAGAAAGGAAACTGCTGCGGTCGCCGTGATGACCTGTGGAAAGCAGGAGAATGGGAGGCCACCGAGCCAAGCAGGGGAAGCCGCCGGTGATGGGGTAAGTGCTACCGATGATCAACCGACCGGGGGGGTTGGCATACTGTTTGCCGCTCCCCCCAAAAATTTACACCGTCCGCCACTGCTGCACGCTATGTAGCATGGATTTAGGAATCTGTTAACTTTTTCTCATTTAGCCCCCAGGCAGAATAAAAATAAGCTATTAGTGTACGGCTGGCATAAGTGTATGGCCAGCTTTACTTTAGCGCCAGTGTCAGTACTTCCTGAATGAAGTACTTCAAAGAACGAATGTTGTTATTATTCAGGGTTTTTTTTCTAATGTTATTCTGATGCACATGCTCAAACATTGACTGTCTGGAAGTGGCTCCTCTATTAATAATTATGTCACAGAGATCACAGAGATAGAATGCCTTTGAAGTCCTAGAGGTGGTGATTTACTGGGTAAAACTTCATCCCGGCATCTCATGAACATCAAAGTTCTGGACACCATACAGGAGTGTGTGTGATGATATCTTCCCCCTTGTATATATATCATAAAATGAAAATGTATCCTGCCTGACTCTCGTGGAGTCTGGATAAAAGATGATTTATTTCCGGTATAGTCTAGATAAGGTTGGGGCAGCCAGGCAGAAATGCCAAAACACGAAGAGTCAGCTTTAGTCCATTTGGTCATTTGATGAAAGATTTTTGTTTCCAAAACAAAATACATAAATGAAATAAGAAGCGTAAGACCATCTCCAACCTAAATTGTATTTCCAAGGCTTCCTATCACCTTCTGATTCTATACCACATTGGATAGCACCTATGGCAGTGATGGCGAACCTTGGCACCCCAGATGTTTTGGAACTACATTTCCCATGATGCTCATGCACTCTGCAGTGTAGTTGAGCATCATGGGAAATGTAGTTCCAAAACATCTGGGGTGCCAAGGTTCGCCAGCACTGACCTATGGCTTCTTGTACACAGTACTTACTGTATACTGTATATAAATGCCGGATCTCCTGGTGCAAACATATATAGGGTCTGTATACCGCACTCATTGACACACATTATATGCATGTATACATATTTAAAAATTCTTCCAGCTATACCATAATCTATTACTCAAGTGGGGGTGTGATTTATGCATGCATACTTTCATATGCAAAATACTCACCAGTTACCCAGATTTTTGTACTTTTTAATTTTAATGATCTAAATATGGTGCTGGTTTACTGATATGCACAGTCCCATTGAAAGCAATAAGCTGCATAAAAAAACAAAACAAAAAAAAACAATGCTTAAAAATGTGGCGTTTTTGGTGCCTATGTGCAAGAGTCCTTGCAGCCCAACAAAACTTTTAGTAAGACCAGTAATATTAAATAAGTACAGTAGTATTGTGTTGTATTAGTCGTCGATTAATGCAGAACATTTGGTGTATAAGTGATCCTCTTTATTGGCTATTAAAGATGCAAGCTTTCAGGATAACTTGGATCCCTTCTTCAGGCTTTATGCACTTCAGTTTAAATGACATAAAAACATTCCAGGGGCATCAGAAAAAAATGTGTGTAGTCTAATGCCCTGTACAAACGGTCGGACATTGATCGGACATTCCGACAACAAAATCCATGGATTTTTTCTGACGGATGTTGGCTCAAACTTGTCTTGCATACGCACTGTTACACAAAGTTGTCGGAAAATCCGATCGTTCCAAATGCCGTGATGTAAAACACGTACCTCGGGACTATAAACGGGGCAGTAGCCAATAGCTTTCGTCTCTTAATTTATTCTGAGCATGCATGGCACTTTGTGCGTCGGATTTGTGTACACACGAACTGAATTTCCGACAACTGATTTTGTTGTCGGAAAATGTGTGATTTCCGACAACAAGGTCCTATCACACATTTTCCGTCAGAAAATCCGACCGTGTGTACAGGGCATTACAGTTTGTTTCTTTGGAATGCAATCAAAGCCTGAGTACAAAAGGTCGAAGAGAAGGAGCCTTACTCTATGTGTAGAAGCAGGGATCTCTCTGTAGAGGTCCAATACACCCTGGACCTACACTGTAGAAGCTGTGCCAAAAAAAAAAAAAAAAAAGCAGAAGGCCAAAGACTAGCAATTAATGTATAACTGAACTACCATAACTTGTTCTACACTATGTCTCAATATGGGGGTGGCCACCATGGGGGTTTTGCTTCTTCATGTCAGAGCTGCCTCCCTGATGACTGGTGAGGGGATATTCAAGAAGCAGCCAGAGAGAAGGAATCACAGATTAACAGAATGAATGAAGCAGTAGCAAGGAGATCCTTATACTGCAAGTCCTCAGGTACAGCTTCCTCTTCAGCCAGGAGAACAGTGAGCAGCACAGTAGTGACATCACCAAATCTCACTCCAGATCTGGTGAGAGTAGCAGTCAAAGGAATAACTGCCTTCAATAAACTCACTGCAGATATACAGCTAAGAGGCAGGTACAGCAGTGTGCTGTTATTTTTCAGCAGGCATTCAAGACACAAGGTAGACTTTTCAGGTCATTACTTAGGTGCAATCAACTTTTCTCCATCGCCCAGTGAGGGACACAGCTTAAGAGTAAGAAACCCAAGGTTATACTACTAGGTTTCTTACTATCAAGCTTTGTCCTTCATTTTACTCTGAAAAAAGGATTTTACAATGAGTACAAATATCTCATCCTCTAGATCAGGGGTATACCGTACAATCTATGCCCCCTGGGCCACATCTGGCCTGCTACAAGATTTAGCCTGCAACTAGGAGCAGTATTCTCAATGGGTACAGTTTGAGGATTCAGGTCAGCAGAGGTTGCATATGGTCTCCGCTTCAACAACCCCACCCCCCGCACCCCTTACCTCCCTCATGTAGTCTCCAGTGCAGGTCTTCCCTTAACAACCCCCCCCCCTGCTGTGCTGTCATTACCCTGTTATTGGTTGCTGGGAATGCTGGCATCTTAGCAACCAACGATATTCACAGTAGGATGGAACCTCATGCAGATCTGCTACAGCTCCTGCTCTACTGCTACAGCCTATGGTAAGCTTTACAGTGTTGATAGGAACCCTGATGTATGTGGGGGCTCTGATCAGGACCCTGATGTAAGGAAGGACCCTCTTGTAGAAGGAGCTTTGATGGGTACCCTGATGTAAGGGGGGACACTGATAGGGACCCCAACGTAAGAAGATCTCTGATGCATAAAAGAACTTTAATGGGGACCCTGATGTAAAGGGGGAATGCTGATAGGGACCCTAATGTAAGGAACGACTCTGATGTAAGAGGAGCTCTGATGGGGATGCTGATGTAAGTGGGATTCCCTAATGTAAGGGAGGACTCTGATGTAGAGGGGAACTTTGATATGGGCCTTGATGTAAGGGGTAACTTTGATGGGTAACCTAATCTAAGGGGGACTCTGACCGTGACCTTGATACAAGGGAGGACCCTGATGTAAGCGGGATTTTGAAGAAGACACCAATGTAAGGTTGGACTCTTACTAAAGTTTTTGTTTTGTTCTGAATCATATCACACTCTGGGAGCCGGATGTGACCCTGTGCTTGCCTTTATCCGACCATTGGGGCACTATTCTCCCACTGATACGAGACATTATTCTGCCAACTGACATCAACAATGAGTTTCTCCCACTGACACCAACAATGGGGCACTATTCCTCCCACTGACAGCAACAATGGGGCACTATTCCTTCCACTGACACCAATAATAGGACACTATTCCTCCCAATGACACCCATGATAGGACACTATTCCTCCCACTGATACCAATGATAGAGCACTATTTCTCCCACTGACACCAATGATGGGACACTATTGCTCCCACTGACACCAATGATAGGACACTATTTCTCCCACTAATACCAACAATGGGGCATGATTCCTCACAATTATACCATCGATGGGGCACAATTCCTCCTCCTAATACCAAATGTGGTGATGTTTACTCCCACTGATGCCAGGAAAAATTTCCAAACCTGCCGGCCACAGTTTGGCCCTACTAAAGTTTTAAGGACTATAAACTAGCTCTTTGTTTAGAAAGTTTGGAGACCCCTGCTCTGGATGTTCATTATAAGATAGCACGTCTTAACTTTTTGGGTTCCGGTCCACTGTAAAATTTGTAATATGTCTTAGTTGACCTATTTTGTTGCTGCATGTGTTCTTATTTTGTGTTCTCAGGTTCTAGTGAAAGCGTGTGGCTGCAAAAATGGTGGATCATGTGTGGCAAATATTAACTTCCCACCAGGAAAAGGGGAATATCTATGTGTCTGCACACCAGGATTTGAAGGCGAGAACTGTGAAACGGACACTGATGACTGTCAGTCTAATCCATGCAGTGCAGGAAAATGTGTAGATGAGGTCAATGGCTATCACTGTGAATGTCCTCCAGGTCTGAAAGGTGGGTCAGGAATGACCGGATGTACTGTACACCAAGTGAGAATCATTTACCAAAAGATATGTTTGATCTCAACTGCAGGACATTTATTAAAAGAATGCTGTTATTTAATGATAACAAATAATAAATATCTGGCTTAGTGGTTTGAAGGTCATAAAGAGTCCGGTCAAAAATTCTATTTTTATTAGAGGTAATTGAGTAGTGTCCATGATACTTTTTTTATTTGCAATAACATACAATTTTTCAGGACAAGCTTTCGGGGTATGTCCAAGGTCCAAGTAGTACCGATTTACAAATTTTTAAGCAGAATGTTAAAAAAAACAAAAACAAAACACATCACTGAGGGAAAGGAGAGAGAAAAAAAGAGAAAAACAAAACACATACAAATCAATGGTAATAAAGATAGCAGCAGGGTTAGTAAGATAAGACAGAGGGTGAGCTATAGAATGGAGGGGGGGGGGGGGGTGATAGTCACAGAGGGGGTCGTAAAACTTTAGTATAATGGGTAAGGAAACCAATATCTAAATTCAGGCCAATTATTTTTTGTGTCAAAAAGAATTATCATTCTTAGTTCAAACGTTTTCCTTTCCTGGATAGTTCTGAAATTCCCTTTAAGAACTAAAACATTGAGGTCTTCTATAGTGTGGTCCGGTTGTGAGAAGTGATGTCCCACAGGTGTTCATAAACTGTCTTCTTTATGTTCCTTGATGGTATGTCTGAGCAAATTCATCCTCGCTTGCAACTTCTGTCCTGTTTCACCAACATAAGATCCTTTGCTGCACCTTTAGCATTGGATGAGGTACACTACATTACTGGAGGTACAGTTGATCCCGTGATATTGAAGGTCCCATTTGTGTGTGTGACACTTTTGGATAGATTGATCTGGTTGCATAGTTTGCAGCGTTTTTTTTGCAGGGTTTGCGACCATTATTTGTGACTTCATAATCAGAGTGAAGTTTCCTGCTGATTAGTTTGTGTCTGAGGTTGGGTGGTTGTCTGAAAGCCAATAATGGGGGTTGTTGGAATATTCCTTTCAGAGTTTCATCCTCTGCTATAATGGGTTGTAAATCTTTGATTATCTTTTTGATCCCTTCAAGTGCTGGGTTCTATGTGGTGACTAGAGGTACTCGGTTATTTGTTTTTTCTCTGTGTATTGAAGGAGATTTTCTCTTCGGGTTTTCATCAAGGCTGTGTTTATGTTGTTGTTGATGGTTTTGTCTTTATTTATTTATTAGAGGTGAAAGTCAGGGAGATGAGGCGTTCCCTGGCTTCTTGTATGTCTTCGATAATCCAACAGTGAGCTCTTCTGCCAACATTACCAGCTCTGTGCCTGTCCACCTTTGTGTTTTCCAGGTCATCCTGTTAGATTTTCCATAATATGAAATAAAAAAAATGTGGGAGGGATGGTGGGAGCCCCTTATAATGTGTGTAGGGCCAGGAACCCAGTGCAGAGATCTCATCAATAGGATCCCAGAGATAGAAAACATAATCAGGTCCTTAAGCAATCAGGTTGAGTCATTGTAGTTGCCTCTAGCAGCTAATCTAGAGATCTCTAAATGTAATATGATGACAGATATACAATATTTGGAACAGTAAGTAAAGATGTGAAATGAATGATCTGGTGATAGCATCTCTTTAATATTGGCCAACAAAGCTCATTTATAAAGTGAGTGTGGAGGGAGGGAGAGACGCCCTTGGCAGAAGCCTTATCTCAAGGGATTATCATGATTTGCTAAAAAAAATTAAAAAACATACAGCCCAGTAATGGACTGTTCTCTCAGGATCTATTAACTCTATTTGTCTATTGGTAGCCGAAGGTGTAACAGTCTTCATTCTATCTGGCTAAACTTTACCTCCTGCTTCTATGGGGGCTTTCATACAGAAGCCATTTTTCAAGGTTTCCGATGGAATTATTCCAACCAGGAGGAAGCAGAACAGACTCAGAATTGTATAAGTATTATATCTTCCATCTTGAACTGTGTGAGAAGAGTAACAGTAGAGAAAAGCACAACCAAAACATTTGTCTTGTTTAGTTTCAGATTTGTTTGTTAAGTTAAAAATTGAATTTCATCATATTCGTTATGTTAAAATTATTAGTTTTCAAAATGTATTTTTATATTCGGATTCATACCGTATATTTTTTTATTCTCAAACCAATTTGAGATTCAAATTATCATCCCCTCAATTATTTACCCATTATTGATGTTAGGCTGACTGGCTTGTAGTTTCCAGGGGTTTGTCTCTGCCCTTTTTTGAATATTGGTGCCACATTGGCTTTTCTCCAATCAGCTGGTACAATTCCTGTCAGTAGACATGTGCATTCGTTTTCGTCCGAATGCATTTTCGTCCGAATTTCAGGTAACAAACGATAACGAGAGTGCAGAATCCGAAAAACGAAAGATCCGACATAAACAAATACTTTATTTTCGCTTTCGTTGCTACAACAGTTCGATACAGATAGGAGATTCTTTATATGAGGCACACTGCTACATAACATAATATGAACCAATCCATGTAAATATTACTATTTTATTAAATACAAAAAGGCATACATGACATAGTAACATAGTAAAATTAATAAAATTGCATATTATATAGTGGGTAACATACATATCTTATATAGCAATCAATATATAGTACATATTAAGCTTACAATAAAAACTCAATAGACCTAGAAATGCAAGCCTGATTGTAATGGTAGCATATAACTCAATAATAATAGATTGGTGCATAATGATATTTGATAGTAGTCAGGTAAAATGGTAGAACATGGGGGAATGTGACGTCGCATCATAGGAAAGCTCTACGCGTTTCGTGGTTAGTATACCACTCGTCAGGAGCAGATGCAGGGTTTGGGCTATATCTAGGATAAATAACCAAGATAGATAGGGTAAAAATATTATATATAAAAAGAAAAATATACAAAATTGGAAGGAAAGAGGGGGAGCAGACAAGGATCCCAACCACTCTTACCTGGTCGTGTAGACTAATAGATTTGTATATGGTAACCATAATGGAATAATACTAGATATGGCGTTAACCCCGGAAACTGAGGTAGTGTAACCCTGAGGCAAAGCATTGGCACCAGCAGCCATAGAAAAAGCATGTAGATATGGATCTCCAGTACTTAAGTTATAGTGTATGGTAGAATAAAATAATATGCTGTAGTTGATTCCAAAAATGTTTTTCCTGTAGAGATAAACATAGGAACAGTGAACTAATAGCCACTAAGTGCTGGAGAAAGAAAACACCTGAGTGAGTAAAATGCTCAGTGAAGTGAAAAGAAAAAGGGAGAAAAATAGTGAGGACCGTGTGTGAAACAATTGCCCTAAAGCTGGTGGTAACTGAGCATAGTAGCCCATAGGATAAGAATATGTGAGAAAGGGTGAAGAGGTGTGTAGGAACCATATAGGTTGGGTGTATAGGGGTGACGGAGTAAAGCAGGAGAGTGAAGTGAATGGTAGAGTGACATAAGAACAGGTAGAGTGCGGGGGAGAAAGGTGGCTGGAAATGATAAAGGATAGACAAGAGAAGCCAATGGTAGGAAGGATGTACATACCAAGAATAGAGGCGCGGTGCATAGAAAGGAAGTGGTGGCCAATGGACTAAGGGCAACCACCAACGGCACGCTGCGTGAAGAGGGAGGGTGGCGCCGTCGCCTGAGCTCAATCCAGTGCTCGGCGTTGAGGCGCGAAAACCTCCCTCATATACACGCGGAATGGACAAACACGTCGGCGTCATGACATCCTGTTGGCGCCATGACGCAAGGCGTGTGGGCGTGGCGTCGATCCACAGCGGGATCGCCTCCCCGCCCCTCGGGATGGAGAGAGGAAGGGGGGCACCTGGTGCGGGTCGCAGTTCCCGGGGACAACGGAAGTAGCCCGACCCTGGCCACAGTGTGTAGCACTGTGTATTAGGGATTGGCTAGGCTAGGTCACAAATCATACGGAGGATAAAATGGTGTAACAGTGTGCTTCCATCCCTGATATTTGAAAAAAGATTAGGAGTTGGGACTTTATATGAGGCAATAACTGAGATTTACCTCCATCCCTATTCATTTAGAAAAGGCAAAAAGAGGGTGGGACTTTATATGAGGCACACTGCTACATAACATAATATGAACCAATCCATGTAAATATTACTATTTTATTAAATACAAAATGGCATACATGACATAGTAACATAGTAAAATTAATAAAATTGCATATTATATAGTGGGTAACATACATATCTTATATAGCAATCAATATATAGTACATATTAAGCTTACAATAAAAACTCAATAGACCTAGAAATGCAAGCCTGATTGTAATGGTAGCATATAACTCAATAATAATAGATTGGTGCATAATGATATTTGATAGTAGTCAGGTAAAATGGTAGAACATGGGGGAATGTGACGTCGCATCATAGGAAAGCTCTACGCGTTACGTGGTTAGTATACCACTCGTCAGGAGCAGATGCAGGGTTTGGGCTATATCTAGGATAAATAACCAAGATAGATAGGGTAAAAATATTATATATAAAAAGAAAAATATACAAAATTGGAAGGAAAGAGGGGGAGCAGACAAGGATCCCAACCACTCTTACCTGGTCGTGTAGACTAATAGATTTGTATATGGTAACCATAATGGAATAATACTAGATATGGCGTTAACCCCGGAAACTGAGGTAGTGTAACCCTGAGGCAAAGCATTGGCACCAGCAGCCATAGAAAAAGCATGTAGATATGGATCTCCAGTACTTAAGTTATAGTGTATGGTAGAATAAAATAATATGCTGTAGTTGATTCCAAAAATGTTTTTCCTGTAGAGATAAACATAGGAACAGTGAACTAATAGCCACTAAGTGCTGGAGAAAGAAAACACCTGAGTGAGTAAAATGCTCAGTGAAGTGAAAAGAAAAAGGGAGAAAAATAGTGAGGACCGTGTGTGAAACAATTGCCCTAAAGCTGGTGGTAACTGAGCATAGTAGCCCATAGGATAAGAATATGTGAGAAAGGGTGAAGAGGTGTGTAGGAACCATATAGGTTGGGTGTATAGGGGTGACGGAGTAAAGCAGGAGAGTGAAGTGAATGGTAGAGTGACATAAGAACAGGTAGAGTGCGGGGGAGAAAGGTGGCTGGAAATGATAAAGGATAGACAAGAGAAGCCAATGGTAGGAAGGATGTACATACCAAGAATAGAGGCGCGGTGCATAGAAAGGAAGTGGTGGCCAATGGACTAAGGGCAACCACCAACGGCACGCTGCGTGAAGAGGGAGGGTGGCGCCGTCGCCTGAGCTCAATCCAGTGCTCGGCGTTGAGGCGCGAAAACCTCCCTCATATACACGCGGAATGGACAAACACGTCGGCGTCATGACATCCTGTTGGCGCCATGACGCAAGGCGTGTGGGCGTGGCGTCGATGCACAGCGGGATCGCCTCCCTGCCCCTCGGGATGGAGAGAGGAAGGGGGGCACCTGGTGCGGGTCGCAGTTCCCGGGGACAACGGAAGTAGCCCGGCCCTGGCCACAGTGTGTAGCACTGTGTATTAGGGATTGGCTAGGCTAGGTCACAAATCATACGGAGGATAAAATGGTGTAACAGTGTGCTTCCATCCCTGATATTTGAAAAAAGATTAGGGGTTGGGACTTTATATGAGGCAATAACTGAGATTTACCTCCATCCCTATTCATTTAGAAAAGGCAAAAAGAGGGTGGGACTTTATATGAGGCACACTGCTACATAACATAATATGAACCAATCCATGTAAATATTACTATTTTATTAAATACAAAAAGGCATACATGACATAGTAACATAGTAAAATTAATAAAATTGCATATTATATAGTGGGTAACATACATATCTTATATAGCAATCAATATATAGTACATATTAAGCTTACAATAAAAACTCAATAGACCTAGAAATGCAAGCCTGATTGTAATGGTAGCATATAACTCAATAATAATAGATTGGTGCATAATGATATTTGATAGTAGTCAGGTAAAATGGTAGAACATGGGGGAATGTGACGTCGCATCATAGGAAAGCTCTACGCGTTTCGTGGTTAGTATACCACTCGTCAGGAGCAGATGCAGGGTTTGGGCTATATCTAGGATAAATAACCAAGATAGATAGGGTAAAAATATTATATATAAAAAGAAAAATATACAAAATTGGAAGGAAAGAGGGGGAGCAGACAAGGATCCCAACCACTCTTACCTGGTCGTGTAGACTAATAGATTTGTATATGGTAACCATAATGGAATAATACTAGATATGGCGTTAACCCCGGAAACTGAGGTAGTGTAACCCTGAGGCAAAGCATTGGCACCAGCAGCCATAGAAAAAGCATGTAGATATGGATCTCCAGTACTTAAGTTATAGTGTATGGTAGAATATGGATGGAAGCACACTGTTACACCATTTTATCCTCCGTATGATTTGTGACCTAGCCTAGCCAATCCCTAATACACAGTGCTACACACTGTGGCCAGGGTCGGGCTACTTCCGTTGTCCCCGGGAACTGCGACCCGCACCAGGTGCCCCCCTTCCTCTCTCCATCCCGAGGGGCGGGGAGGCGATCCCGCTGTGGATCGAGGCCACGCCCACACGCCTTGCGTCATGGCGCCAACAGGATGTCATGACGCCGACGTGTTTGTCCATTCCGCGTGTATATGAGGGAGGTTTTCGCGCCTCAACGCCGAGCACTGGATTGAGCTCAGGCGACGGCGCCACCCTCCCTCTTCACGCAGCGTGCCGTTGGTGGTTGCCCTTAGTCCATTGGCCACCACTTCCTTTCTATGCACCGCGCCTCTATTCTTGGTATGTACATCCTTCCTACCATTGGCTTCTCTTGTCTATCCTTTATCATTTCCAGCCACCTTTCTCCCCCGCACTCTACCTGTTCTTATGTCACTCTACCATTCACTTCACTCTCCTGCTTTACTCCGTCACCCCTATACACCCAACCTATATGGTTCCTACACACCTCTTCACCCTTTCTCACATATTCTTATCCTATGGGCTACTATGCTCAGTTACCACCAGCTTTAGGGCAATTGTTTCACACACGGTCCTCACTATTTTTCTCCCTTTTTCTTTTCACTTCACTGAGCATTTTACTCACTCAGGTGTTTTCTTTCTCCAGCACTTAGTGGCTATTAGTTCACTGTTCCTATGTTTATCTCTACAGGAAAAACATTTTTGGAATCAACTACAGCATATTATTTTATTCTACCATACACTATAACTTAAGTACTGGAGATCCATATCTACATGCTTTTTCTATGGCTGCTGGTGCCAATGCTTTGCCTCAGGGTTACACTACCTCAGTTTCCGGGGTTAACGCCATATCTAGTATTATTCCATTATGGTTACCATATACAAATCTATTAGTCTACACGACCAGGTAAGAGTGGTTGGGATCCTTGTCTGCTCCCCCTCTTTCCTTCCAATTTTGTATATTTTTCTTTTTATATATAATATTTTTACCCTATCTATCTTGGTTATTTATCCTAGATATAACCCAAACCCTGCATCTGCTCCTGACGAGTGGTATACTAACCACGAAACGCGTAGAGCTTTCCTATGATGCGACGTCACATTCCCCCATGTTCTACCATTTTACCTGACTACTATCAAATATCATTATGCACCAATCTATTATTATTGAGTTATATGCTACCATTACAATCAGGCTTGCATTTCTAGGTCTATTGAGTTTTTATTGTAAGCTTAATATGTACTATATATTGATTGCTATATAAGATATGTATGTTACCCACTATATAATATGCAATTTTATTAATTTTACTATGTTACTATGTCATGTATGCCTTTTTGTATTTAATAAAATAGTAATATTTACATGGATTGGTTCATATTATGTTATGTAGCAGTGTGCCTCATATAATGTCCCACCCTCTTTTTGCCTTTTCTAAATGAATAGGGATGGAGGTAAATCTCAGTTATTGCCTCATATAAAGTCCCAACCCCTAATCTTTTTTCAGATAGGAGATTCGACATGATGATGACAATAACAATCTGTGTCCATCAAACCTGTGGTCGAATGTGCCTAACCTTAACTCTATTAGTCCAAGATTATTCTACATAGAGAGAAAAGATTTGACGTAGGGGAGAAAAGATTCGACATAGGGGAGAAAAGATGAATAAAAATAATGATGATGATGATGAATGTTATTGGCTGATTGTAACCAAAGAGGAGGAGCAGTAAAATAGCTAGAACTAAGTACACACGTACTTTGGCTTATGGTGTCTGTTGAAAGTTCTAAGAAGATTCGACGGAGCAGGTAAACTATACGGCATCGTACAGTTTAGCTGCTCCGTCGAATCTTCTTTGAACATTCGACAGACACCATAAGCCTTCAATGACAGATTCGACCTCAATTTGGATTTTCGGACGAATGCAATTTTTAACAAAAAACAAAATAAATAAAAACGAATTTCGGGAGTAACTAAATAAATTTATTTTTCGGACAAAAACGAAATTCCGAAACAAAATATTTCAGTGTGCACATGTCTACCTGTCAGTATGCTGTCTGCAAAGATTAGGAACAAGAGTTCTCTGAGGACTCGCTGGTGTAAGCCATCCGGTCCTGGTGATTTATTTGTATTGAATTTATCTAGCCTTTCCTTGACTCTGGGCAATGTTAGCCACGAGGGTACATCCTGTGATGTGTCACTAACAGTACTGTCGCAGTTGGTATACCCCTCCTTTTCCTCGGTGATCACAGCGCCCGCACCGCGTGCCCTGCAGGGTGCGTGCACAGGGGAGGGCATCCCATGACGGCCTCCCGGAAATTGAGGTCCGCGCTGTGGCCGTCATTCGGCTATGGCCCGGACCTCAAGTGGTTAATGAAGCTTTTCACATTACGGTTTAGCCACCCAGGTTTAACCTCTGCTCTTCTATATCTATTGCCCATTGGAATGCACTGTGTGATACTTTTGTTTAAATATGCTCTTAAAGCATTCCCATTTTTCTTCCGTGTTCAATGTTTCTAGGATTTGGTCCCAATTTATGTCATGTAGTAATAACTGCAGTTCAGAAAAATTGGCTCGTTTGAAATGTGTTTTTGTGCTACCCTTGTGCCTTCTTTTTCTATGATTTACGCTAAATGTGATCACATGGTCGCTAGATCCCAAGTTGTCCCGTATTGCCACATCTGAGATTAGACTTGGATTGTTCGTAATGAATAAATCTAGCAGGGCATTCTTTCTAGTTGGGTAATCCACCAATTGGGACATGAAGTTGAACTGTAAAACATTCATGAAATGAAGGGCCTTTAATGAGTGCGCTTTCCCCTCTGCCCAGTCAGTATCGGGATAATTGAAGTACTCTATTATGATGACTTTTCTCACTGTGATAGTAGGTCCAGCTCCTCCTCCTTCTTCAGGAGATGGTTCCATTTCAAATGCAAATTTTCTAATTCAAATAATTTTTCCAAATGTGAATTAAGATAATTTGTTCCCTTATACTTGATTTTATATTAGTTGAAATTCATTACTGTTGTGATTCAGATACTGTATATCCAAATTTCCGAATATCGAAAATTTTGTCTGAATTTCGATTCGTAACAAAACCGATTATACATATCAGGTGACAGTAAATATAGGATAAGGAATAGAAGCACCATTGTACATCTAAAAGTCCAGAATAGCATTTTATTTAAAATTGTTAGAGAAAAGCAAACGTCTTTCAGGGTTTGTGAGAGTCTCCATTCTTCAACGTTGCCAGATTGAATCGGGAAAGAAAGCTTCAGGCAGAACTAATAGCATCAAATGCTTCCATTATAATTGGTCCAGATTTCAGGTTTTGAATCCTTTTCGGCCCTGAAGAAGTGGGGGTTGTCAAAACAACCCCCAAAACATGTTGGCGGTTTTAAATAAAATATTATTCTGGACCTTGAGATGTGGAGTGGTGATTTCATTCCTTATGCTATCTTTACTTTTTCCTAAGGGTCACCTATGAAAGGCCTAGCTGCCAGTTGACTCCAATACACATTTAAGCACACATTGAATAATCCGGCACTCCTCACCACCTGAATAAGTTCTGAGAAGGGTGAAAGTTTGTCGGCCACTCTGAATGCTATGCCAGCTTACTAGTCTTTGTCTTCACGCAACAAACTCTTCTAGGAAAATAAATTATGGTGAATAATTGTATGCATTTCTTGTATCTATTTCTAGGAAAATCTTGTGGGGAAGATGTTGATGAGTGTCTATCTTTTCCTTGCTATCCCAGCGTCCTCTGTACAAACACCTTGGGTTCCTACAAGTGTGGTCCTTGCCCACAGGGCTATGAAGGAGATGGAAAGATATGTGGTAAGATGATAATTTTATATATTCTACACTTACTCCACAACAATAGTGACCTATTTGGAGGTTAGATTAAAGTATATGTAAATCCAAGAATTTAATATATTGAATATATATACTGTATAGTTGTAATATTTAATATGTTTTTAAATATTTATTTATTGTTATTTAAAATTTAATTAGTATATTTATTTAATAACATTTAATATATTTCAGCTTACCAGTCCTTGGATGTGGTGGCTGCATTTGTTTTTTTTCTTTAAGCTTGTTTCTGTTATTTCCACCTGATGAGCCTGCAAGTAGTGAACTTGCTGTCCTTAGGCTCACTCACTATACTGTACAGTAGGAGAGGAAGAATGTTTGGACTATAAAACACCCTCCTCTCTCAGCATCTCTGAAACATAGAAGGGGATGGGGGGTTCTATAGTCCACAGAGAGAACTAGAAAAATGCTAATATCCGTCATCATAGAGAAAAAAATCACCATTCCATTTAAAAGTTCATAAAGAAGATTACACTCAAGGAGTGCTTTCAGCGCTTCCAGCGCACAATTTACTGGCAGTGTTCAGCATCGGACTCTGGTGCTCTTAACATTCTGCCTCCACGGTTTTACATACACCACACACAGGGTCCCCCAACGCGTTTCGTCAGTGGGGTTTACTCAAGGGCTAGCCTTGTTGGTAGAGCATTAGACTTTTTAACTCTGCCTCCAAAGTTAAATTCCTTGCTGGGGCAAAGCTCTTTCAACCAGATCAAGTGCAAGGATTTTGTGTTCATACAAATGTGCTTGAGATGAGTTGTTCTTCTGAGAAATTTCAAGTTCAAGTTCTTCTTGGTCATATGTTCAAATTTACCATAATCATTTAAGCAACAGTCACATTGGTGGCAGACAAAGAATCCTAAAGCAAGTGAATGAGAATGACATTTCTGAAGCTAGCCCTAATCTTGGTGATTAAACACATTGAATGGGTATGAATTACAGTCCTTGGAGGCTACCCTCCATTACCTGGGGTGCTCCTGGCAATCCCCAGCAGCTCTGAAGGTCCATATAAAAGGATGAGAGCGGGGCGTGGCTGGCCCCGGAGCAAGATGGCCACTTAACCCATAAGCTCCGCTTAGGCATGGGACAATAGGCAACCCTCTGCCTGCCATAGCAGCCTTTCTCCCCTCTCTCCTACACCGGAGGGGAGCTGGAACTCTGAGGATCTTTCCTACTCACCCTAAACAATTGAGTAAAACGTGGAGGCTTAACACCTCCCTTATCTGTCGCCCTCATCTCCAGAAACATGTCGCATCCGAAATTGAGAACTATTTCTTGCTAAATGCCAATTCTGTGTCGAACCCCACTGTCTGCTGGAATGTGCATAAGGATACCTCAGGGGTCTCCTCATTAAATTAGGGGCGAATGAAAAAAAGGAACGCAATGTTACCACCACAAAATTACCAGAACAAATACGCTCTCTTGAAATCGCACACAAAGCCCAGCCCTCCCCGCTCCTAGAAACCGACTACACAATATCAGAAGATCTCTAAGCGAACACTTACACTGAAACTTTGAGCTATCCCTAAAAAGGTTAAAACTACATTTCTATGCACACCATAACAAATCAGAAGCTTGCCTTGCAAAGCAGCTCAAACGCTGCCTATTGCACACCAAAATCTCATATCTCACATCCACTAACCACATTCGCCTCACTAATCCAAGACTTAGCCAACCAATTCAGTCAATTCTATGCCAACCTATACAACTTAGCCATCACCGGTGAAGCCCCCTCTCCCACACCATCTGATATAGGACAATTCCTAGATCACTAACACCTGCCATCTCTATCTTCCGAACAAATACACACCATCTCTAGACCCTTCTCGATTTCTGAACTTGAAAGCCCTATCGCCTCCCTCCCATTACGTAAAGCCCCTGGCCGTGATGGCTTTAGCAATGAATATTACAAACAATTCTCTACATTGCTAACCCCTTATTTATGTAACTCATTCAATCATATGCTCTCCACAGGCTCAATCCCTTTGGAAGCCCTTGAAGCAACCATTACCACAATTCCCAAACCAGGCAAACCAGCTGATGATCCAGCCAGCTATAGACCCATCTCCTTACTAAATACCAATACAAAACTCTACGCTAAGCTCCTACCTTCACGTATTTCCGATATCATCCCTCACTTGGTCCATCCAGATCAAGTGGGATTTGTCAATGGCAGGCAGGCATCCGACGGCACCTGCCAGTATATTGACTTGATGCAATGGGTCGAACACCACTGAACACCTTCTCTGTTAATCTCTCTAGATGCAGAGAAGGTGTTCGATAGAGTAGATTGGAATTACCTAAAAGCGGTGTTCGTGAAATTTGGCTTCTCTGGCCCTATACTGAAAGCTATATTGGCTCTATAAATTCGGGTATTCTCTCAGATGGCTTCCATTTAACTAATGGAACTTGTCAAGGCTGCCCCCCCATCCCCATTAATTTTTACTCTTATCATGGAACCACTAGCACATTCCATTCGTACAAACCCTGCCATTTCCGGCATTGAGATTGGGGAGCTCAACCATAAAATCGGACTTTATGCAGACGATGTGATCGTCTCTATTACCAACCCCACAGAATCTCCCCCCCATCTTCATCATACCCTGGACATTTTTAGCAAAGCATCTTTATACAAAATCAATTACTCCAAATCCTGTATGATAGAGCCAATATTGATCCTAACACCAAGCGTAGCATTGATCAACACACCTCTGTTTCATGGGCCCCAAACTCTACTCTCTCCTATTTAGGTACCTACTTGACTACTCCTACTTCTCGCCTACTTCTCCTTCATTTTTCACATCTAATAACCAAACTGCAAAAAACTGCACAAGATTTAAGAAGTGTTCAAGCATCATGGGCCAGACACATTGTGCTCTCTAAGATGTACCTCTTGCCTCATATACTGTACATATTCCGAACTTTACCTACCCCCTTCTTACAATCACGTCTTAACAAACTACAAGCTATTCTGACCTATTTCATATGGAACGGGAAACCTTTTGTTCACCAACGTTTACTGGTGGGATGGGAGCTCCTAATATTTCAGCCTACTTTAAAGCAACCATTCTTGATCAAATGAAATACCGGTGGAAAGCAGATTTACAAAATCCTTGGATACAAATAGAAGCAACAGTCATGGCAACTCACCCTAAACTGACCCTTAGTGCACTACGCCTGCACCACCACAAAAAGCAGAGCTATCTTACCACATTTAATGTAACTCTCAAAATATGGAGAGCAATCTTTCAACAATCAGGAGGCATAACCCAAGTATCTATTACAAGACATACCTCTTAAGGCTCTGCAAACAATTCTACCTGATATCCCAATCTCAAACTGGCTACATAAGGGCATTAATACCATTGGAGATTTCTACCAAGACTCCCTGCTCCTACCCTTCCAGCACCTACAAAGGAACTACCACATTCCATCTAGAGACTTTTTCATGTACCTCAGAATCCGCTCAATGCTCTCACGGGTAACGTGGTCTAAAAATCCCTTCTTCTGGCTCCTACTAAAATTCTACAACACAGACCATCCCCGTCTGAAAGGCATCTCCTATATCTACAAGCTCCTCTCTAACCCTGTACCGGACACCAAAGCTACTGCTATGCTGAAATGGGAGAACCTCCTCGAGTGTACCTACACTCACCAACAATGGTATAGCGCCCTCAGGAGACCACCGAAATTCTCCCAATGTATCACGCACTGGAAAACGGTACAAAAAATCCTCAATAACTGGTACCTTACACCTTCTAAACTGGCAAAGATTTACCCTACCACATCCGACAGCTGCTGGAGAACCTGTGGCCACTCTGGCACAACTCTACATATCTGGTGGTCATGCCCCAAACTGACAACCTTTTGATCTGCCCTCATAAAACTTCTTTCCTCTATCCTATCAACTCCTATCTCACTATCCTCGCAAATGGTCCTTTTGAGTCTAGGCTTTGACTCCTGGCCATCAGCCACTCACCCCATTTTAACTCTCACATCCTTATCTCCACCAGGCTGACAATTGCCAAAAAATGGAAATCTCCTGATCCCCCCCTCACTCACAGAAGTGATTCTGTCACCAAATAACCAGTGTCTCATGGAATTAATGTATGCCAGGGCCCATTTGCTAGTTCCCACATTCCTAAACAGATGGAACCCCTGGATAGCACACCCTAAATGTTTACCCCTACCTTAACTTCTTACGCTGACAACACAACCCTAACATATTGACACCCAAAAGGTTCACCTACTCTATCGCTACTATCACTGGTGTGTGGACCAGTGATAGTAGCACAGTAGAGCAGTCTGAAAGTCTCTATAGGAGGAACGTGCTACAACTCAAAATTTGGTCCAGTGAATGTTTATTATTCACAACAAAAGGTAATAAAGTATAGCCAAAGCGTTTTGGGGGTTTTCAAATCCCCATTCATCAGGGCTTGTATGCTGCAGGTTGGTTATCAGACAGGCCAACTATGCTGGAATTACCTCATCTTCATTTCCAAATACAGTATGTCTGTGCAATATCATACATCATTGTACAAGCATACAAGCCCTGATGAAGGGGGATTTGTGAGCCCCAAAACCTGTTGGGTATACTTTCTGACCTTTCACTGTGAATATTAAACATTTCAAACGAAAAACAAAGAAAATTCCCAGCTCAACTTACCGACCAGCCTGCAACCAACTGAATTGTCCTGTCTAACATGCTTTAAAAACATGGGTTTAGTTTGTTAACCCCAAGGCTCTCCTGTCCTCTGCCTATCCATTATAATACATGTGCTTCTACTATGGAGGCTCTCAAAATATAGAGTTAGGACTGCAGATAATACTGGGGTGCCATGAAGAGGCTCTGCAGCTTATGTATGTATTTGCAAATGTGTGCAAACGAAACTCCTGTTTTTATCGCATACTGTTAGGACAATTCAGTTGGTCGGTAAATTGAGCTGGGAATTTTCTCTGGTTTTTGTTTGACATACGTCACCCTTCCACCTGCTCTTTGCTGCAAAGGCCAGTTATAGGTGGGAGCAGTGGCCATTTGTTTGTACTGTATAAGTGAGATAGTGCGCTAAATACTTTTCAAAACATGGTGATAGGGTTAAAGAATAATAAATTCCATAAAAAATTATTAGATTCCATAAAAAAATAAATAAATATGCCACAGGTGATTACAATTAATGAAATCGCTTATGTTGCTCCTAAAGCTTTCTGCAAATGTGTATAAAGCTGCACATCAGCTATAAGTGTTCCAATACCACTCCAAATAATGAGGGTTATATAAAGTGAGATAGTGTGCTAATAGCTTTTCCAAAATATAGTGATAAAGATAATAATAAATAATCCGAATCCGTAATAGATGTATTACACAGGTAGTTACAATTAGTAAAGATCGCCTATGTTGCTCCTAAGTCAATATGCAGTTGTAGATGTCTAATGCATTTATATAATAGTCCTCAGTATGTATACATATCAGGTTCATAAAAGACAGCTGGTGTTCGCTAGTAGATTGCCTTTCTCCCTGATTCGATGGAGATCAGCCTACATTCCACTTTCGCCCACAATACCCCGCTTAATATTGGGAATCCACTGCCGTTTTGGCTCCAATAGTTCAGTTTTCGTTCATGCAAACAAAAGAGACTTTCATTGCGCAGTGAACTTTACTATTGAGGCCTCATGGTAACATAAAACAAGATGCACTCACTGTATACGTATCGAATCTTGAGCACATAGAGCAGTCAGCCGCCCACCGCGATCACCTCTCGCTCTATTCTGCGAGTATGGATCAGAGCAATGCAAAACACTCCGGATGACGTCACTTGGCTCCTCCCGACGCGTCTCACTTATACAGTTTTAATTTTTGGAGTGGTACCAGAACACTTTATCAGAGGTGCAGCTTTATACATAGATATATCTTTTCTTAACCTCCCTGGCGGTATGATTATTTCGGATTTTAGGTGCTGAAAGCGGTACAATTATTTTGCATGGAAATTTGGCGTTTTATATTGTAGGTCTGTAAATCTTAACAATAACACACTTAAATCTTCCCAAACCAGAGTCTAGTAGATATCCCGGGTATGATAAAGTTTGAAACACAAAAACATAAATTATAATATAATAAATAAAAATAAATAATTTAAAAAAATAAAAATAAATAGTAATAAAATAAATTTCCCCACAATTCACTATCGCTCAATTCTGCAAGTGTTCTAATTTACTATCGCTGTTTTCTAGCTGGTCTAAAGCCACTTTTGACGTAAAGGGACACTTTTTGGTTGCTATGGACAATCTCCAGTTTCCAGGCAGAAAGAACAGTGTATATCATGTAAAACTGCATGCAGGGCATGGGCCAAAGCACTGTGGACAAAAGGGATGTGAAATAATTTCATACAGTACAGTAATCTGTAAGATTACAGTACTGTATGTGTTATGATTTTTACTTTTTTTTAAATTTGCCGCCAGGCTCCGCCCCCCTGCGTCGCGACGCTCGCAGGGAATGGAGCCTGACAAGGAGAGGCTTCGGAGGAGGACGGAGCCCACGGACACTGCGGAGGACATCGCAGGATCCCGGGGACAAGGTAAGTAAGGAGGCACCAGGATCCTGCGATGTAATCCCGAGTGTGGCTCGGGGGTTACCGCTAATGGTCCTGAATTTTAACCCCGAGCCACACTCGGGAAAACAGCCAGGGAGGCTACAAACTTTTTCAAGGCAGAAGCACATTAATTAAACACACTATCCAATTGAATAATTATTTCACCTTAAATATGTATATATTCTATCACCTGCACTAAGGACTATCATGGTTTTCTAGGCTAAGACGGTAATAGATTTTACATGGTCACATCACTACACCTTCTGTATATGTTTGTAAATATATAACATTATACAGGACACCATAATAGTTCATTAGCGCGTCAGTTTAATATAATATTTATTACATTTGTTTGTACTGTTGGAACATTAAACATTCACTGGACTGAATCTTACAAACTAAAGTTATAAACTAGAAAAACTGTATCCACGCTCAGCTGATCTATCTCTGCATGAATTGCTGAGGGCCAGTGCACGTGGCTTGAGTGTGCGCTCCCGAAACATCAATCCATGGAAAAAGTTAGCCGGCAACCAGCTGTACTGTGCTGTTTTTATACAAAGCCTAATAAAGAATTTGGAATCTGGAATGTAACGGGTTGCCGGATAGTTTTCTTCATGGATTGAATCTTGAATCTTATGGTGCTCTCATCTTTTTATATAGACATACAATAATGCAGGGAATGTTTCTGAAGCCTTCAAGTCAAGGATGGTCTCTGCACCAGAAGGAAACCACCTAGCACTGGAGCAGAGCTAAAGAGGAAGAGGACCTTCAGCTGCAAACCTTTTGCTCATGTTTTTTGTTTTTGTTTTGCCTTTCTTGTATATAAGACTATAAGAATAAATCAAGAAGTCTTATCTGTTTTATTTTTATTTGTACAGTACAGATATTAACAACTCCACAACCACCAACCACTGAGTCACCGGCCACATTCACAGAAAGTTATTACAGGCACAATGTCAGTAGAACAAACGGAAGACAACAAGGTAATGAAATGTATAACTATTACTGAATCTTCATAATAAGGGCTATTTTCATAAAGAGGAGAGGCGGAGGAAGATACCCCCGAAATAAAATTTCTAACCATGCGTTTTGACAACAATTTATACCTTCAGGTTGGGTTCACACTGCTGCACGGAGTGGATCACAGCAGGGGTCCTGTGCATCCCTGTTCACTGTTTCAGGTCCGATTTCAGTCCGAATTTTTGGCTGAATTCGCACCCAAAACGCACCAGAAGACACACAGGACTCCTGTGCAATTCGCACCGGAGATGTGTGAACAATCTCCTGACATGTGAATTGGATGCGGAGGAAGCCAACATCCAGTTCTCGACAGTGTGAACCCATCCTTAGCCAAGTAAATCAAAGGATTAACACCTATACAGACTTCTTGATACCAAGGATGGGATTATGTAACTAGAACAGAATGGTTCAACAACTTTCACACTTTCCATTCTGTTCTTGGCCAATCAACATCTCCCATGGTGATTGGATTAAGGTGTTCCTGATGAGTGAAGTTTATGGCTGAACCTGTGGGAAGCTGTCACATGATAGCAGGCCTTGCATGTGTATTGTAGCATTAATGCATTAATAGCCTCGAGTAGTTTTAAATGACTTTTTTTCCTTTTCATTTTGCTGTCAGACTGTTCTAAACACGGGAAACATGCGCCCCTTTACAGGCATACTATAGACACCCCCCAGGTAGGAAATTTAAAGGGATATTACACTTTTATTGTTTCACTTTAAGCATTATTAAAATCACTGCTCCCGAAAAAACGTCCATTTTTAAAACTTTTTTTGCATTGATACATGTCCCCTGGGGCAGGACCCGGGTCCCTAAACACTTTTTATGACAATAACTTGCATATAAGCCTTTAAAATTAGCACTTTTGATTATTCATGTTCGTGTCCCATAGACTTTAGATAACTTTTTCTGGTGCAAACCGAACAGGGGGGTGTTCGGCTCATCCCTACACATGATACAAATGTATCATAAGTATTTGATCCTCTACCAACCAACAATAATTCTGGCTGCCACAGACTAGCTACAGTATGTGCTCACGTGGTACACAGATTAGTCCTGTCCATTTAAGAAGGTGCACCTAACGACAACTCGTTATGTGTATAAAAAACACCTGTCCACAGAATCTTTCTTCCATTGAAACCTCACCATCATGGGCAAGACCAAAGAGCTGTCAAAGGACATTAGGGACAAGATTGTAGACCTGCACAAAGCTGGAATGGGCTACAAGACCATCAGCAAGAGCCTTGGTTAGAAGGAGACAACTGTTGGAGCGATTATTGGAAAATCTAAGAGAAACAAAATAACCATTAATCGCCCTCTGTCTGGAGCTCCATGCATGATTTTGCCTCATGGGGTAAGGATAATAATGGGAAACGTGAGGGATCATAGTCACCAAACAAACCATTGGTAACACAATAAGCCGCCATGGATTGAAATCATGCAGCCCCATAAGGTCCCCCTCCTCAAGAAAGCACATGTGCAGGCCCGCCTGAAGTTTGCCAATGAACATCTAAATGATTCAGAGAAGGAATGGGAGAAAGTACTGTGGTCAGATGAGACCAAAATTATGCTCTTTGGCATTAACTCAACTCGCCGTGTTTGGAGGAAGAAAAATGCTGACTATGACCCTAAGAACACCATCTCTACAGTCAAGTATGGAGGTACAGGCCGACTTTGCCACATTGAGGGGCCAATGGACGGGGGGGCCATGTATTCTAAAATCTTGGATAAGAACCTTCTTCCCTCAGCCAGAACACTGAAGATGGGTCTTCCAGCATGACAATGACCAAAAACATACCGCCAAGGCAACAAAGGAGGGGCTCAGGAAGAAGCAATAAGGTCATAGAGTGGCCTAGCCAGTGTCCAGACCTTAATCCTATAGAAAATGTATGAAGGAGCTGAAACTTCGAGTTGCCAACTGACAACCAAGAAACCTTAAGGATTTAGAGAAGATCTGTAAAGAAGAGTGGACCAAAATCCCTCCTGAGATGTGTGCAAACCAGGTCACCGACTACAAGAAACATCTTACCTCTGTTTCTCCACCAAGTACTAAGTCATGTTTTGCTTGAGGATCAAATACAATACTTATTTTACTCACTGAATTGCAACTCAATTTATAACTTTTGTATCATGTGTTTTTCTGGATTTTTGGTGGATATTCTGTCTCTATCATTTAACCACTTCAGCCCCGGAAGGATTTACCCCCTTCCTGACCAGGCCATTTTTTTTCGATACGGCACTGCGTTACTTTAACTGACAGTTGCGCGGTCATGCGACGCTGTACCTAAATAAAAATGATTTACTTTTTTTCCCACAAATAGAGGCTTTCTTTTGGTGGTATTTGATCACCTCTGCGGTTTTTATTTTTAGGCTATAAACAAAAAAAGACCAACAATTTTGAGGAAAAAAAACAATATTTTTACTTTCTGCTATAAAACACACCCAATAAAAAAAAAAAAAAAATCTAATTTCTTCATAAATTTAGGCCAATATGTTCTGCTACATGTTTTTGCTAAAAAAAAAAAAAAACAAACCGCAATAAGCGTATATTGATTGGTTTGCGCAAAAGTTATAGCGTCTACAAAATAGGGGGAAGATTTATGCTATTTTTATTATTTATTTCTTTTTTTACTAGCAATGGCGGTGATCAGTGATTTTTAGCGGGACTGCGACATTGCGGCGGACAGATCGGACACCTAACTGACACTTTTGACACTTTTTTGGGGAACCAGTGACATTACAGTCACTGTACTAATGACACTAGCAGGGAAGGGTCTAACATCAGGGGCGATCAAAGGGTTAAGTGTATTCCCTCAGTGTGTTTCTAACTGTGTGTGTTGGGGGGGGGGGGGGTGGGCTGCCTAGGACAACACACAGATCCGTCTTCCTGCTTAGCAGGAAGACAAGATCCTGCGTCATCCCCTGTCAGAATGGAGATCTGCCTTGTTTACACAGGCAGATCCCCATTTTGTCTCTGCGGGGAACGATCGCCGACGGCCGGCGGACATCGAGTCCGCCGTACCCGCTGATGGGCTCCCCCCGCTGGACAATCGGCGCACGCGCGTGTCCACAGAACCTCATGCACAAACCGGCGTCCACCTACGGCGATTTGGCAGCCGAGCCAACCTGCTGCAGTATAACTGCGGCGGCTGGTCAGCAAGAGGTTAAAGTACACCTATGATAAAAATTATAGACCCCTGTTTTTTTTGTAAGTGGGCAAACTTACAGAATCTGCAAGGGATCAAATAATTATTTTCCCCACCGTAACTATGTAACCTGAGCTCATCCCTTAGTCAGAAGACAAGGCTTGGATAAGCTATGAAACATCATCAACATTACACAAGTCCAGATGAATGTGACCAACTACTGTTTGATATCCCGAAAATACATTTTTAGGTGGTGTTGGCCTTTAAGAAACACATTCCTGCATATGTCCAATATTAGGAATGTTACATAAGATGTGACTGTTTGTAACACTGAATAGAAAGTTACATTCGCTGCTCCTGAACCCCTCTCCATGGAACATTTGTTCTGTTAATTGAGCGGAGCGCTAAAGGAATAATAAACAAGTGTTAATTTCCTGAACTGGGTAATGAATTATTGTGCAGCCAATGACAGGAGATATTTTTCTACGTTCCAAATCAGAGAAGTGGAACAACTATTTATTTTATATAGACAAAGGAAAGAGGATATTGGTTCTAACGTTGAGCAAAAGCTAGGCACAATGACACTGTGTGGATATACAGTATTCTTAAAGGGGTAACGTAATTTTCCCCCTAAATTCAATTTTAAAAAATGAATCACAGCTGCCAAACATAAAGCTTTTGGATGAAAAAAAAAAAAACAAAAAACTTGGATCTAGCTAAATTTTTTACTTTTCTGGTGTATTGACTCTTTAACCACTTCAGCCCTGGAAGATTTTACCCCCTTCCTGACCAGAGCACTTTTTGCGATTCGGCACTGCGTCGCTTTAACTGAGAATTGCGCGGTCGTGCGACGTTGTACCCAAACAAAATTGAAGTCCTTTTTTTCCCACAAGTAGAGCTTTCTTTTGGTGGTATTTGATCACCTCTGCGGTTTTTATTTTTTGCGCTATAAGCAAAAAAAGAGCGACAATTTTGATTATTTTTTACTTTTTGCTATAATAAATATCCCCAAAAATATATAAAAAATCACATTTTTTTCCTCAGTTTAGGCCGATACGTATTCTTCTACATATTTTTGGTGAAAAAAAATCACAATAAGCGTATATTGATTGGTTTGCACAAAAGTTATAGCGTCTACAAAATAGGGGATAGATTTATAGCATTTTTATTATTATTTTTTCACTAGTAATGGCGGCGATCTGCGATTTTTATCATGACTGCAACATTATGGCGACACATCGGACAATTTTGACACATTAATACAGCGATCAGTGCGATTAAAAATGCATTGATTACTGTAAAAATGGCAGTGAACGGGTTAACACTAGGGGGCGGTAAAGGGGTTAACTGTGTTCCCTGGGAGGTTATTCTAACTGAAGGGGGAGGGACTAACTACAGGAAGTGACAGATCATGGTTCCTAGCTAATAGGAACACACGATCTGTCACTCCTGTCAGAACAGAACAGGGAAGTGTGTTTACACACACTCGTCCCTGTTCTGTGTCTCCAGCTCACGACCATCGGCCACGAGCATTGGCCCCCCCGCTGTGCAGCGGGTGCATGCGCGTCTGCTATCCGGACCCCGCGGGCACACATATAGTTACGTGGTTTCGCGCAGGGGAGCCAACTTGCCGGAGTGAAACTGCGGCGGTTGGTCCGGAAGCGGTTAAAGTGTTACTAAACCCACAACAGTAAAGTCAGTCAGTATATGCAGTAAAGCATGCTTGTTATATTCACTGTGGAACCTAAGGGGTTAATCCTCCGCATTGTGTAAAAAGCAGGGGTGCAACGGATCAAAAAAACTCAGGGTTCGGATCGTTCCTCGGATCAGGAGTCACGGATCGGATCTTTTTTGGATCAACAAAAAAAAAATTAATTGAATTTACGAAAAACTCTGAAAATTCCACCACCGTATAGTCCCCACTGTAATATCCAAAATCTCACCCACTGCTGTAATATCCACAGACTCCCCCACTGTATACAGTATGAGTATAGGAAGGAAGACTAGTTTTGTTTAGTCTTACCTTACAGAATAGAAGCGGCCAAGCCAGCCAGATCAGATCCACGAGTTGAGGAGTGATGACATCAGCGTGCACCGCCGCCGGGTGTACCAAGATGGCTGCCGCTCCGGAGCTAGGCCGAAGCCGTGGCCTTTCCTAGGGCCGAGGCAGCGGAGCGCTCGTGTGCCAATCCGAACAGGTTGACCCGTTCGGATCACGGATCGGTGACGATCAGTTGCACCCCTAGTAAAAAGGCTGTTTGAATGAATGAATGAATGATTTGTATAGCACTGCAAATGCGAACTGAATCGCCTCAAGGCGCTAGATCCGTCCTGTGTTGTCAAGCTTCTTAAAAGAGGTAGGTCTTGAGTTTCTTCCTGAAGGCCTGATGGTTTTCTTCCATGCGGATGTGAGTAGGTAGAGCGTTCCATAACCGTGGTCCTTGGACTGTGAATCTTCGTTCTCCTTTTGTTTTGTAGCAGGTTTTTGGAATAAGGAGGAGGTTTTGGTTTGAAGATCGAAGACTGCGATTGGGTGTATAGTGCTTTATTTTCTCGCGTAGGTATTGAGGAGCGTTTCCGTGTATACATTTGTGGGTGAGGCAGAGGGTCTTGAAGGTAATTCGGTTCTTTACGGTTAGCCAATGTAGGCTCCTCAGGGAAGGGGAGATGGATTCCCAGGGTTTTTTTCCTGTTAACAGTTTTGCCGCCGTGTTTTGGATAAGTTGCAAGCGCGCAAGCTGATATTCTGATATTGGGGTAGTCCTATGTAGAGGGAGTTTGCGTAGTCGAGTCTGGAATTGATGATTATTTCAACTACTGCTGCTTTGTCCTCTTCTGGGACGAAGGGGATGAGTCTACGTAGCAGGCGGAGGAGATGGTGAGATTGGCTGACTACTGATCCTATTTGTGCATCCATTGACATTTCTGAGTCAAAAATGACTCCGAGACTCTTGGCTTTGGTGCTTGGAGAGATGGTCTGTCCAAAGATGGTGGGGGTTGTCCATGGGGTCTTAGTTTTGGAATTTTGATCCTGTCTTCTCTGATCCTCCCCTTCTTCCACAGTTCCCAATCTGTCTCCTGATAGTACAGAGCCTTGGGGGCACTTTGCACATGCTCAGTTTGGTGTGTATTGCTAGAACGTTTTTTTCTTTTTTTAATGGGAGAATGCATGTGATCGGCACAGGGCCAATCAGCACTGTCCAGACAGAGGGTCAGGGGTCCCAGTCAGAGAAAAAAAATACAGTCAGAGGAAAAAAACTCTTCCTACAAGCTTTAACCAGACACTGATAGAAGTCACAAGACTGCTATATACCGCTGATGAGAAAAGGTATTTAGCAGTTTATATTCACTAAAATAATTGTATTTCCATGTTCTGTGTACTGTGGGAGACCAGATGTAGTGAATGCAGGCTCCTGGGTTTAGTAAGACTTTAAATTGGTATTGGGTCAATTTTTTCTTCCTAAATCAGATATTAATATAACTTACATGAATTTTCTGTTTTTTTTTTGTTTTTTTATTTTCTTTTTATAAGCTTCCTCCTCAGAGCTTCCTTTTTAAGCCCTTTCTGCCCTGGTGTTTCTTTAGCCAGTTCGGAACACTCGGGGACGGGAAGGATGGGGGATCATGTGACCGCCAGTTACCCATCTTTTGCCTGGACCAAGAGTTGTTGGGCAGCTCAGACTTGAGAGCGCACAGTATAATCAAAGTAAACTTCAACTTTAATTCCAGTTGTCGATTCTGATCCATTGGTTTGTGGCACATATATCACCTATACAGTAGATAGCCTATATAGCCTTCAAATGCCAGGATAATTACCATTTTTACATACAGGTTTTGTGGTTTCTTAAGCTTTTTAGGTAAGTATACCATAGCTTCTATTGATGAGAGTTTGGGCAGAAAAGATATTAAACCAAAGCTAAGGTCATAAAATATGTTCTAATGTGCTAACATTTTTTTTTTTTTCATTTTAGGTTACCCAACAAAATCCATCAGTGAACCTTTATTGCCCCCTGCTAATCCCAGCCCAGCAGCACCGAGCAGAAGTTCTGAATCTCATATTGTGCAGACCACTCGGAATGTTCCATCACTTCTGACCATTGGTGATACAAGAAGATCCACAATCTCCAAGATGCTGAATGGTCGGAGAACGCCTTCTTACCTGTCTCGGAATGGCTTGTTTACCAGTCACATAGCCAAGACCAGTTACAAAGGAACTTACAGCAATGGACTTCCAACTATACAAACCGTTACCAACACCTCCAGATACCATCCAGGCGTGCAAGAGTGGACCTCAAAGGAGTATACGGTCCAAAAGGCTGCTGAAGGCTCATCATCCAACACTGTTGGTGATACAAACCCTGGGCACAGCTTCCAGATTGCAGACATTTCTCCACCTCTGCGGAACTTGACTGGGGGGAAGGGAGAGTTAAAAAGTCCGGGGACAGCAGCTCCAGAGAGACTAACCTGTGCAGATTCTCCTTGTTTCCTGAACGTGGCCTGTGAACCAAACAAGGATGGAGGGTATAAATGTGGAAGGTGTCCATATGGCTATTTTGGTGATGGAGTCAATTGCAAAGGTATACAATTATCTGTATAGGAATACATATTGTGGCCCTTAGGCTGTCCTCAAGCCATTGGCCTATGAAACAATTACAACCTTAAGTAATAAGTCCACTCTAAAGTGATATTTTAGTTACAAGTGGAGCCTAGTGGGCTGAGTGAGCCCTTGGCTTTGAAAAGGTATTGGATACTCCAACAGTGGGGTCTCCTTGCCAAAATTACTGACTCCTGTCCACCTGGGAGTTCTAGGTGTTCTTGCTGAGCTTTGTGTGTTCTAACTTTTCCTGTCATGTTATCCATACATACAAAATCCAACAGGGAGAGTGTGAGTCCCTCAAAAAAAGCCATAGCAGCTTTAATATCACTTTTGTGTGGAAAGACCTTTAAGAGGCTGCCAGTGGTGGGCAATGATACAGCATGAGCAACCCTACAAAGGCTAATATAGTTTTAAAGGTTTAACGACAGGGTCATATCTGGGCTGGGGGTGCAGTATAAAAAAAACAAAAAACAGGGGGCATAATGTCAACAGTGTGGCAGAGATGCTGGGAACCAGTATTCCCTGTTCATTTTGCAAGCTTCTGTACAATGGAGTCACAACCTGGAAAGTAACATCTTACAGGTAGTACATCAGGGTGCTCCCCTACACCAGTTATTCAATCAGAGTGCCCCATTACATCAGGTGTCTCCATCAGAGTGCCCCATTACATCAGGTGTCTCCATCAGAGTGCCCCTTTACATAAATTGCCCCATCAGAGTTCCCCTTACATAAGTTGCCCCATCAGAGTGCCCCCTTACATCAGTTGCCCCATCAGAGTGCCTCCTTACATCAGTTGCCCCATCAAAGTGCCCCCTTACATCAGTTGCCCCCATCAGAGTGCCCCCTTACATCAGTTGCCCCCATCAGCGTGCCCCCTTACATCAGTTGCCCCCATCAGAGTTCCCCCTTACATCAGTTGCCCCCATCAGAGTGCCCCCTTACATCAGTTGCCCCCATCAGAGTGCCCCCTTACATCAGTTGCCCCCATCAGAGTGCCCCCTTACATCAGTTGCCCCCTTACATCAGTTGCCCCATCAGAGTGCCCCCTTACATCAGCAGTCCCCATCAGAGTGCCCCCTTACATCAGTTGCCCCATCAGAGTGCCCGCTTACATCAGTTGCCCCCATCAGAGTGCCCCCTTACATCAGCAGTCCCCATCAGAGTGCCCCCTTACATCAGGTGTCCCTATCAGAGTGCCCCCTAAATCAGTCGCCCATAGGAGGGCCCCCTTACATCAGCTGCCCCATCAGAGTGCCCCCTTACATCAGCAGTCTCCATCAGAGTGCCTCTTAGTTAAGGTGTCCCTATCAGAGTGCGTTCTTACATCAGGTGTCCCTATGAAAGTACGCTCTTATATCAGGTGTCCATCAGAGTGCCCCCTTACATTAGTTACACCCGAATATATGAAAGAGACAAAATGATGCAGTTCTCTATTCATTAATGCATGCTGATAGGAGGGGAGAGCAGAGTGACAGGGAGCTGAGCTCATCCCTGTCCTGCTTCTCCTTTCCCTGTCCAGTCACAGGCTGGGGGAAGGACATGACAGCTCTGGTGGGTTGAATGATGCTGCCTGTCATTCAGCTTGGAAGAGCGAGGACATCTAGTGGCAGAAAATGAGTACTGCGGTTAAGGGTGAGAATTGCCGCACAAGCATTTTTTTTTTCAAATTTTATCTTTCGATGGCCTATTTGTTTTGTTATTGTTTTTTTTTTTTTTTTTTTTTAGTGTCGCTCTGCTTTTGAAAGAATTGAATAATCTCTTACGGAGCACAGCGAATACTTTGATGAATATGTTTTCAAGTAGCTTTTTTTTATTTAATCCTGTTTAGAAGGCTCTGACTTCTGTTAGAACAGATTTAATGACGCCATTCATTATCTGTCCCCCCACCTAGCAATTTGCCGGCATCCGTGCGGAAGAAATATGGAATGCACAGCGCCGAATGTTTGCAAATGTAAGCCGGGTTATTCCGGATACAACTGTCAGACTGGTAAGCGGGCCGCACACACTCATTTGTCCGAGTAAATGTTTACATATGAGAGTAATGTGCCTCCCTGTAATTACATTTGATGTGCTGCAGCTGTGTGCCGCCCGGACTGCAAGAACCGTGGGAAGTGTGCGAGACCCAACGTGTGCGAGTGCGCGCCGGGATATGGGGGAACCAATTGCGAAGAAGGTGACGATCCTCTGCTTCCTGTGTCCTGTGATTGGATGAATATTCACCCCGATCGTTTTCTAAGCTGAATCCACCCGAAAGTGGAATTTCATTTCTGGGTGGGTGGGGGGGGCGCACTGGTGGATTCTCATTATAAAGTGGAACTCCGGTCCTTCCCTTCAGTCTTGCACAGTTGTACCGGCTCCTCTCCTGGACTGCAATGGCTTCCTCTGATTTCAATGCACACTGTGAGCTTCTCACATTGTTCATTAGAAGCTGCAGCAAGTCAGACTGAGACAGGGAGATAGGAAAGCAAACCATCAGGGACAACTGTCCAAAGGATTAATTACCCTTTCCATCCAGAATGCTATAAAAAGTTTTGGCGTTAGATACATTTTAACCGCTTGCCGACCAGCCGCCGTCATATTACTGCGGCAGTTGGGCACGATCCCGCGAACCGTCATAGCTATATGTCAGCTTGCGGGATCAAGATAGCAGGAGCGTGCGCGCGCTGCACAGCGGGGGTGTCAATGCTCGTGGCCAACGCTCGGGATGACCGCCGGCCACGAGCGATCGCGGGCACGAGAGGCAGAACATGGAAGTGTGTGTGTACAAATCTCTGTTCTGTTCTGAGAGGAGTGACAGATCGTGTGTTCCTATTAGCTAGGGACCATGATCCGTCACTTCCTCTAGTCAGTCCCCTCCCCCTTCAGTTAGAAACACACGCTAGGGAACACAGTTAACCCCTTGATCGCCCCCTAGTGTTAACCCCTTCCCTGCCAGTGACATTTATACAGTAATCAGTGCATTGTTATAGCACTGATCGCTGTATAAATGTCAATGGTCCCAAAAATGTGTCAAAAGTGTCCGATGTGTCCGCCATAATGTCGCAGTCCCAATAAAAATCGCAGATCGCCGCCATTACTAGTAAAAAAAAAATAATAATAATAAAAATGCTATAAATCTATCCCCTATTTTGTAGACTCTATAACTTTAGCGCAAACCAGTCAATATACGCTTATTGCGATTTTTTTTTTTTTTACCAAAAATATGTAGAAGAATACATATCGGCCTAAAATGAGGAAAAAATTTGCTTTTTGAAAAAAAGAAAATGGGGATATTTATTGTAGCAAAAGGTACAAAATATTGCTTTTTTTTCTAAACAGTCACTCTTTTTGTTTATAGCGCAAAAAATAAAAACCGCAGAGGTGATCAAATACCATCAAAAGAAAGCTCTATTTGTGGGGAAAAAAGGACGTCAATTTTGTTTGGGTGCAACGTCGCACGACCGCGCAATTGTCAGTTAAAGCGACAGAGTGCCAAATCGCAAAAAATAGCCTGGTCATTCATCAGCCAAATCTTCCGGGGCTGAAGTGGTTAACCAGTTGAGGGCACGAGACATGCTACACACGTCCAAAAAATGTTTTTTTCATGAAAGCAATATTAAATTGAAAAGCTAACATTTATTATATTGCAGCTTACCAATTCTTAGATGTGATGGCTGCATTTGTTTTTGTTTTGTTTTTATGCTCCCTTCTTCTGTTTTCATCTGGTGATCCGGCCAGTAAATATTTTTGTTTTTCAAAAGCACAAGCTCAGCAGCAGAACGTATCAGTTTACATGGATGAGACAAACCACTTAAGAACCAGAAGGATTTGCCCCCTTAATGACCAGGTCATTTTTTGCGGTATGGCACGGTGTACACAAACAAAATTGATGTCCTTTTTTCCCCACAAATAGAGCTTTCTTTTGGTGGTATTTGATCACCTCTGCGGGTTTATTTTTTGCGCTATAAACAAAAAAAGGCCAACATGTATTCTTCTACATATTTTTGGTAATCAAAAATCGCAATAAGCGTATATTGATTGGTTTGCGCAAAAGTTATAAAAAAATACTACAAAATAGGGGATAGATTTATGGCATTTTTCTTCTTATTTTTTTTTACTAGTAATGGTGGTGATCAGCGATTTTTAGCAGGACTGCGACATTGCAGCGGACAGATTGGACACCTTTGACACTTTTTTTGGGACCATTGACATTTATACAGCGATCAGTGCTATAAAAATGACTGATTACTGTGTATATGTCACTGGCAGGGAAGGGGTAAACACTAGGGGGGATAAAGGGGTTAAATGTGTTCCCTGGGAGGTGTTTCTAACTGTGGGGGGAGGGGACTGACTGGAGGAGGAGAGAGATCGCTGTTCCTGATCACTAGGAGCAGCAGATCACTCTGTACTCCCCTGCCAAAATGGGGATCTGTCTGTTTACACTGACAGATCCCCATTCTTGCTCTCTGTGGAGACATCGCGGACGCCGGCCACGGGTATCAGCTCCCCCGCCGTGCAGCGCGCGTGCCTGCTGTAGCTTTTAAAGGGACCGCCGTACTGTACCGGCAAGCGGTTAAATGGGTATCAAACACCCAAAAGCAAACATTTATTATATTGCAGCTTACCAATTCTAAGTCCTCATGCACACGGACGTTTTTACAGCTGCTTTTTTGAGCTTTTTTTGTAGCTTAAAAAGGCCTGTCTATGTTAGTCTATGGCTTCATGCCCCACCTAGGCGTTATTGAGCTGCAAGTGGCATAGGCGTTTTTAAGCTGTAAAAAAAAACCCAGGACCAGTGGGTTCTGAGAGACGTTTTTCAGCTGTAAAAATGCTCTAACGCTCAAAAACGCCCAAAAACGCCATTCACCAACGTTTTTTAATGTTTTTGATCCAATGAAAAAAAAAAAAAAATTTAGAAAAAAAAAAACGCTAAAAAACGCTAACACGGAAAAACGCTCAAAAACACTATTGCAAAAATGCTGAAAAAAGCTGAGAAAAGTAAAAAAAATCACTGCAAAGATACTGGCGTTTTCATAACGTTATTTTAACAGCCTGTGTGTATGAGGGCTTAGGTGTGATGGCTGCATTTTTTTTTTTTTTTTAGGCTTTCTTTCCTCTATTTTCATCTGCTAATCCGCTTAGCCCATCTGCTGTTTTTCAAAAGCACAAGCCCTCCAGCAGAATGTATCAGTTTACATGGATAAGACAAACCACTTAACACTGGCAGGGGTGCTTACAAGGATCAGATTTTATTATTTCATGTAAAACCTTTATCCCTAAAAAGAAAGAGATGGAACTGATTATTATAAAGTGTGAGCTGGAGTTTGGCTTCAATTTGTTAGTGTATCTAAATATGCTAATACATTTAACCTTCCCCTTTCCCCAAACTGATGAGGCTGGAGGCACTCTAATACAAGAGGCGTGTTACTGATCACCAGGTGGAAACAAAGCCTAAAAAAAAAAACAAATGCAGCCGCCACATCTAATGATTGGTAAGCTGCAATATATTACATATTTGGTTTTGGGTTTAATACCGCTTTAAAGCACACAGGTTTGGTGTAGTAGGTCCAGTCCTTCGGCCCGTCTTCCAGACCTCCACCTCCCAATTGCTGGCAATTCTAAGCTCGGAAATGACAGCGGGGAGTTGCTGTGTACATACCGCAGCTCTAGCAGCTACTGCTGTCAAAAAAAAAATAGCCTGTCGCAATGTTTATAAACACAGTTCAGACTCAAAATATAGAGATACAAACATTGCTACATTCATATCTACTTTGTTTCATTCATCTGCAGATCAAAGGGATGAACTTCAGTTTGCAGATGATGTCAGTTAAAGCAAAACTGAACTCACAAAAGAAAGTTAGCTCTGTTTTAAAACTCCCTTCCCCTCTTCCTCCACAAGCAGAATGGCAGGGAATTTTTTGTCTTCCTTTTTTTAAAATCGTTTTATTTGTTAGATCCCCCCCCCCCCCTGCTGCCATTATGGTCAAGTCCAGGATGATGTAAACCTGGGCACTATCAGACAAGAAAGCAGCTGGTTGGGGGGGGGGGGGCGCACTAGAGGGCGGTCGGGGGTGGGGGTCCAGCATGTCATGTCGAACAGCGAATCGCAGAGGGACAACTCCGGATTCACTGTGTGGGTGAGTATGTGTATATGAAGAGCATTAGAGCACTACAGGTAAGTGGGGTAAAAAACCATGGGGGTGTCAATGGAGTTGAGTACCACTTTAAAACAACAATTTTTTTTTACTCTTTTTAAATATATTTTGTCTATTTAACCCCTTATTAACCCCTAGTTTACACTAATCAACCCTAATTAAATTCTTATTCCCCTTCTCTCTTCAACTAATAATGAATTACCTGCTGGTATTTTTTATTACCCTTTAATATTTAAAAAAAAAAATGTATTTGTAATGTATATGTATATGTAAATGTTTATATCTAGCAATGTTGCACAAGAGACTCAGGTCTCAGGACTCTCCCCCTTCTAATTGGCTAAGGCAAGCGCCATTGGCTCCCACTGCTGTCAATCAAAGTCAGTGCGCCAATCAGGAGAGAGGGAGGGCGGGGCCGAGCCATGGCTCTGTGTCTGAATGGACACACAGAGCAGTGGCTCTGCTCGGGTGCCCCCATAGTAAGCTGCTTGCTGGGGGGGCACTCAACAGGAGGGAGGGGCCAGGAGCACCAGCAAGGGACCTGAGAAGAGGAGGATTCGGGCTGCTCTGTGCAAAACCAACTGCAGAGAGCAGGTAAGTATAACATGTTTGTTATTTTTAAACAAAAACATAAATAAAAACGAGACTTTAATATCACTTTAGGGCCAGGTCACACCACAAAAACATCCTCCAGATCCTTTCCGAATGCGTTTCTGTATGCACATTTTTGATGCGTTTTTATGCGCTTCTGGGGGCATTCCAGATGCTTTTTTTCTTGCATGTAGCTGTGTTCCGGTGCGTTTTTGATCCATGTAGGATTTTGGTGCCAAAACCAAAAATGCAGGATGCACTTGGCCAAAAACCGAAAACAAAAATGACAGTTTTTTAAAAAATATTTATATTTTTATATATAATTGTATTGTATTCGACTTTTTAATTAATATCATCCATTTAAATTAAAATGAATTTATTGTTGGCCATTATTGGCACCTTTAGTGCAAGAAAAGCTGAAGAAAATTCAGTCAGCAGTCTCTGACCAGTGCCCATCAAATGCACCCTTATCAGTGCCTATAAGATGCAGCCTACCAGTGCCCATCAAATGCACCCTTATCAGATGCAGCCTCACCAGTGCCCATCAGATGCAGCCTCACCAGTGCCCATCAGATGCAGCCTACCAGTGCCCATCATATGCAGCTTCATCAGATGCAGCCTCACCGGTGCCAATCAAATGCAACCTCACCAATGCCCATCAGATGCAGCCTACCAGTGCCCATCAAATGCAGCCTCAACAGATGCAGCCTACCAGTGCCCATCAAATGCAGCCTCAACAGATGCAGCCTACCAGTGCCCATCATATGCAGCCTCATCAGATGCAGCCTCGCCAGTGCCCATCAGATGCAGCCTCACCAGTGCCCATCAGATGCAGCCTACCATGCCCATCAGTTGCAGCCTCACCAGTGCCTGGTAGTGCAAGCTCCCGCTGTGTCACGGAGCTGGATTTGAATCACCAGGCGGCCCCTGTAACAAAGTCCCACCTCCTTTGACACACTGATTCAATTTCCCAGCATTGGATCAGTGTGACGGTCTAGGAGGTGGGACTTTGTTACAGCGGCCGCCTGGTGATTCAAATCCAGCTCCGTGACACAGCGGGAGCTTGCCGCACCAGGATGGCACATGTGAAGCACCCGGGGGGCAACCGCCCCCTTTATCGGCACCTTTTTTTCTTTCGTCCGCATCCCGAAAACACCATTTTCGGCCAATATGTTTCAGTGCACCTCTAGTTTTACCAAGATCAAGTACAGTTCTGTGCAGGAAAGATGCAGCATGTTCTACTTTTTTTTCTGGAAGTGGAATGCACTGGTCTGAACTATGTCATTGCAAATGATGTAACGTTATATGCATTTTGGATGCAGAAAAAAAAAAAAAAGAACAGAAACGCATGTTGTGTGAACTAATCTTTAAACACTGGTTAAAAAAGAAGAAAATTCGTTTTTTTGTAGTGTTTGTTACTTTTTTGTCTAAGGATTGTATAAAAAAAAATCATTTATGCAAGACAGTTTTATGAAAACATTTGTTAGTCCTTAAAAAAAGTGTGTGTATAATATATAAAAATATATATCTATATATATATCTATCTATCTATATATATATTTTTTTGTAAACCTTAAATGAAATGTATAGCACATTGTGTGTAATTGATAAATGCAGAATGCTCATATTCATCTACAGCTAGTCTGCAAAAGATAATATAGAAAGTAATAGCAAAAGTGCAATATTTAGGCGATCAATAGTTAGGCACAGATCCCTATTATCTTCCTGAATATAAGAATTCCATGTTGTAGTGATTTTATAATAAAATATTTGGGTATCCCTGTGATCTTGCTTGTTTGAAAAGTCAATGTAGCTCACCCTCTGCTGGCTATTACGGGTATTACAATTATCATTTGGTTTTCAAAATATAAACCCAGGAACAAAAATGTTATATATATTGCAGCTTCCAGGTTGTAGCAGCATTAGTTTTATTTCTTTAGGTTAGGTACATCCTTCCTCCTTCCAAGAAACCTTGTGTCCTTTTAAAGTGGTTGTAAACCCTTCTATATACCCAATGAAGTGACTGGCCTCTCGCTGCTGTTCCATTGGGGAAGATTTTTTCTTTAATTTTCTGACCCACAACAGTAAAGCCGTGTTCACATCTAGTGTCTCATGAACACGTGGCGTTTTTAAACGCTTTTTGCATTACAAGCATAGGGCAGCCCATTTATATCAATGGGCTGCGCTACGAGCGACAATGGGCTGCCCTATGCGTGATTGTCGCCCAAAAGAAGCTCCTGCTCCTTTTTGGGTGACAAGCTTAGTAAGATTTTTTAAATGCGCATTTTACCGCAATTGCTGTGTGGTTTTGTTGAGCAAAATTTGCGTAAGTAACTTAATCACTTAATGTGAACGGGGCCTTAGGGAAAACCATAATATTTTACAGCTTGACCATAAACATGAAAATTGTCATTTTAAACAGGTCAAATGGCTTCCTGATGGGATCAAGTGGGTTTGGACTAGGATCCGAACCTGCACATTCCAAATTTTTTAACAAATTTAGACAAATATGTTAATTCGGAAATATCTACATTTCCAAATTTTCGAAAATTTGGAATTCGAAAATTCGAAAATTTTTCAAACTCTGAATTTTCAAATTCCTGAATTTTCACATTTTCGAATTCCGAATTTTCGAATTTTCCGACTATTCGGAAATTCAAAGATTCGGAAGTTCGTAATTTCGGAAATCCAAAAATAAGAACGAAAATCCGAAAATTCAAAAACCCGAATATTTGAAAATCTGAAATAATAGCTAACTATTAATAACTATTAAATTATAGGTATTGGAATTTCCTTTTAAATTTGGCTGTTAGTGAACGTAACGAATACAAATTTATCGGAAGTTACGAATTATCCGTAATAACGAATGCCGCATCCGAACGAATGGAACGTAACGAATTAATATTAATAAAAAATAACAATAATAATAATAAAAACATATTATTATTATCATTTATTATTATTTCATTCCTTTCAATTTGTTTAGATGCGGCATTCATTATTTCGGATAATTCATAACTTCAGATAAATTTGTATTCGTTACGGTCACTAACAGCCAAATTTGAAAGGAAATTCCAATACCTATAATTTAATAGTTATTTATTAATAGTTAGTTGTTATTTAGAATTTTTGGATTTTCGGACATTCGTTCTTTCAAATTTTAGGATTTTCCTTTATTATTGTTGGATTTTCGAATTTCCGAATTTTCTGATTTTAAAATTTTCAAATTTCCGAATTTTCGAGTTTCCGAAATTCCGAATCCCGAATTTACAATAAAAAAACTAAAAACGAATGAAACCAGTGCCCAGGACTTTACCTCATTGCTGGCGACATCTATTGGAAGCCCATGGGTATTACCACAGAATCTACTCTGAATTTACAGAATTTGACCTGTTAACAGGTCAAAGGTACCAAACTGAATCAAGGAGGTTGAAAAAAAGCTCAGACACACCCAACTGAATCCCCTCGCATGGTGCACATAGTAAAAGTTATTTACCATCGGTTCTTTCAGTAGTTTTAATTTACCAGGGAGGAGAGAAACACTTTTCAAGAGCTGACTTGCTGATCTTGTTTCAAGAGACAGTTTACACAGACACACATTTTCATGGACAAACCTTCAGCTGTTTAACAGGCAGAACCCAAATTGTCAGAATTATAGAATTCTACAATGATTATTATAATGTATTGGATCAGAACCAGAGCCAAGGTCCGGTATTATTATTTCTGCCCCTGGCCAAAATTGAATATAGAGCGTGCACGCGTTAAAGTAATTACCCTGAGATACTCAGTTCAGAGTAAAATACTTTCTCTTTAATATTTCCTCTTTTCAAGACTTATATACCATTTTGTTAAGATTCAGATACGTCAGATAAGGCTGGCGCATGCAAACCACAAAACAAAAACAAGATATATATATATTAATTGTGACAAACAAATATAGGCTTCCATATGAGGAAGTAGCTATGTTCTTGCAATGTTCTTGCTTCTTCTGAAATGTTGGTGTTAACTTCGAGTGTATTTTCAGAGCAGGTGCGATTCTTCTGTTAACTGTTCTTTCTGTTCACTCTTGCAGTTCCACAGCAAGGGAGGGATAAGCTTTGCAAATTTCTGCTGAATATGTTTTAGGGTTGATAAGCAGAAGCTGATATCTGTCAGGCTATAAAGGCTATATGTCAGCCTGTACTTATATTTATATTGGAATAGACATTTCATCATGACATTCCCACATCCATTACATAATAATTATTTTAATTTTTTTTTAGCTCACTGTGACCCACCCTGTGAACATGAAGGGATCTGCCAGGCTAGGAATGTTTGTTCCTGTCCTTTTGGTTATGTTGGACCTCGATGTGAAACAAGTAAGTCTGGATCATGCAATATATCCAAAAGGCTTGTATTTTTGGCCCCTGCCTCTGAAAATGCCAGTTGCCTGGCTGTAAGTCATGATAATGCAATGACCTCATCTGAAAGCAAGGAAGGGGATGAGAATCGTTGGCTTCATTTGCTGAGTGCTTGTTTCATATCCAGTGACTGAGAAATGATTCAACCCAGAGTATCCGTAGAACAGCCAGGCAGGTAACATGTTCTGAATTGAGGTCTGTCATTTCAGAACATGCTACCTGTCACTCCAGGCTTTCACACTGGAGTGACAGTAGAGCTTTACAGGTGCTATTTTTAGAGCTATAGCACCTGTAAAGTGTGAAAGTTACTTAATAGACCTTTTTCAATCATTGACACTTTTATTTAAAGCTTGATTGGACCTTCATTCAGGCTGCATAAACATTTTCTGCAACAAGGGTTAAAATGCCCTGTTCTAGCAGCACACTAGAGAGCCAGACCCCCTGCTCCACATAGAATGAAATGGTCTGACACACCCCTTGCCCAGTGCTCCAATCAGCAGTGCTCACATTCCCTAAGCAGGGCTGTTTATTGGAGTATTTGGCAGGGGCGTGTCAGACCGCTGTACTCTGTGTGGAGCAAAGGTGAGGCTCTCCAGTATGCTGCGAGCACAGATTTCTTTAACCCTTGCTGCAGAAAATAGTAAAAAAAAGGTAAACAAATAAAAAAGAAGCCCATTTGTTTCTTATGCTGCCTGACTGCATTACATCAATAATTTAGAAAGGTTCAAATGGGCTTTAAATAACTGTCTACTCTATACATTACATAACTATAATCTAGGAAATGGACAAGCTGCCATTTTGGAGGTGGTTCTTCTTTTCCTAAAATTAAAGTATATGTAAACTAAAAAAACAAAATGTAATATACTGCATATTAGTAGTTCGTAGATGTGATGGCTGCATTTTTTTTACTTTTTCAGACTTCTTTTCCTTTTCTATTTAACTGGTGATCCTGCCAGTAACACACTCCCTGTCCCTTTGTGTCTACACTCATTTCTCCATTATATCTATGGGAGGGAACCATGGTTGTCATACAATCTGGAATCTTCTGCCTTTGCATGCATGCCACACTTTTCACATATTTATTTGTAAAACATTTTGAAAACTATTTATCATTTTCCTTCCATGTCACAATTATGTGCAACTTTGTGTTGGTCTATCACATACAATCCCAATAAAATAAGATTACGTCTTTGGCTGTAACATGACAAAATGTGGAGAATTTCAAGGGGTATGAATTCTTTTTCAAGGCACTGTAGGTCGACCATTCAGACAAAATGGAGCTCTGTGAGTTGTGTTGTATCCATAGTGAGGGACTAATAGAGACACAAGATAATTGATGATTGATCTAGTTAGATCTGGAAATGATCTATGTCTATAAGTGGTCATCCCAGCTAGAAATCAATAGCAGAAGTGCTCTACAGATGCTGTGATGTGTTCCTAGAAGACAGGTGGCAAGGATGAGATCCATCCATACGGTAATGCTCTTATAGCTGCCAATCTTGTATTTTCTTCATACAGTGGTTTGTAACCGGCACTGCGAGAATGGAGGTGAATGCGTGGCCCCCGATGTGTGCAAATGCAAACCCGGCTGGAGTGGACCTACCTGCAGCACAGGTACGTGTTATGGATGAGAATAATGGAATAAATTATTTAAATGCATCAAAGGTGCCTAGGCTACCTGCCTAATACTTAGCTTTTATAACCCCAGCATTAGAGTAGTGCACCAGTCCACCCCATTCCTTTAATTCTGGGTCTCCAAAATACAATACAAAATTCAATACTTTTCTTTTTTACCAAAATTAATGCTATCTTGGACTCTTTCATCCGGTTTTGGTCTGGCGTTCCTTTCTGTATTTCTATGACCTGGGAAAAGCCCATCTGCTTTTCCCACCTGTGAAAAAGTCCACATTCAAAGATCTGTTGACTACATCCTTACTTGTTTAGAGTCCTTACCCCAAATGGTAGTATCCCCAAATTGGGACCATCCAGCAGAAGACAGCCAGCCAAACCATACCTTATCTATTATCTGTCCCTGAGGGCGCATACCCACAGGGAGAGTTCTTTTCCCAGGTACCCAGAGGCAGGTTTACAACTAAGGGACTTCTCACACTAATACCATTAGGAATTGTATTAGGTGTGTTCGGATCCAATCAAAACCCACCTAAATGATCTGTCCAAGAGGCATTGGCCACCCCCTATTCGCATACAAGGGGCGTGTATATGTGTGGCTGCTGAGTGGGGAATGCTATGCCCGATTATGATTGACCCAGTACAGTAATGGCTTCCTTATGGGATCACTCAAGTGGGTTTGGACTAGGTTCCGAACATGCACGAGCTCATCCCTACTGCCCATGACTTTACCTCATTGCTGGCGACATCTAGTGGAGGCCCAGAGGTATTACTACAGAATCTACTCTAACCACTCCTGCTCCCCCCTACAGTGGTACACTAAGCAGAGAAAGCAGAAATTGTAAAAAAAATTGTAAGAAATACTTACTGTCATTTTCCTTTCCTGGCGCCAGTTCATGGCAGCTTACATGTGGTAGTATGCTTCCACGCTGGCAGCAGGAAAACTGAAAATGTTATTAAATACATACTGTAATTTTACTTTCCTGGTGCCAATCAATGGCAGCATACTATCACATGTATGCTGCTATGTTGGCATGAGGAAAGAAGAAGTTGGACAGCACAGGATTTGGAAAACAGGGCCACACACTCCACATACGAGAAGCAGAGTCGTGTCAGAACTGCTTATCTCTATATTTTAATATTCTCAATGGAAAGTTCAATTATTGTAGCCTCTATTAATCTCTCTTGACAGTGGCCCTTTAAATACTGCTGAAATCATTTTGGGGTGTATGATTTCTGTATATTGCATATGTTTGAACTGCATAGACAGCATTACATAAAGTTTTCTTTTCTGTTTGAATTTATTTAGTGGTGTGCCACCCCGTGTGCCTCAATGGTGGCACTTGTCTGAAGTCCAACGTGTGTCTCTGCCCCAATGGCTTCTATGGAGCTCAGTGCCAGAATGGTGAGTCTCCTGCTGTCTACAGTCTATGTCAACTAAGAATATGAAACACAAGTCTCATACAGATGGCTTTATAATACATGTACTGTATGTACTGTCTTATAATCCTATAATCTTATAGGGATATTTTATTATGAAACTTGTGTATTATGTGCATATTGTCAATGTGTACACAAATTCTAACAATTAACTTTTTTTTTTCTTTGCTCCCCTTTGCTCTGTTTATTCTACCTATGAAATTGTTTTGCTATATCTGTTCAAAAGGTGCACAAAAATATTGAATAGGAAAATTGTATAAAGTAATGTACGGCCAGGTTTAATAATGATATATTATGATATATTCATTTTCTGTTATCAGTCTCACACTGACCTTTACATGATTTGACAATGATGGGTGATGTATACCCCTGTTTACTGTGTTGTATGATTTCAGCGGTGTGCAGCCCCCCATGTAAGAATGGCGGTCAGTGTATGAGGAATAATATGTGCAGCTGTCCAGACGGATACATCGGGAAAAGATGTCAGACAAGTAAATGAATGTGAATGTCTCTGCACTGAGCTCTGCTTCTTCTCTGTTCTGTCCCCAGTTTCTGGTATATACTGAGGAAAAAATGCATATGAGATGAGAGGGAGAGAGGAGAGAAAAGAGAGATAGTAAAGCAAGAATAATAGAGAGAGAGAAGGACAGAAGTAATGGGCAGAGAAAAAAAATAGAGGTGAAAGAAAGAGAAAAGTAAAGGAAAGAAAGAACAAAATAGAAGTGAAAGGAGAAGGAAAGAAAAAACGAAAGATCTAAACTATGTGGCATGTTCACCAATGCCAGGAGCATGGCGCACAAGATGGGTGAACTAGAGATACTGTTGTACGAGGAGGATTTGGATTTTGTGGGAATTTTAGAGACCTGGTTCAACAGCTCTCATGATTGGCTGGCAACCATTCAAGGGTATATATACCCTTTATGGCAGTGATAGAGAGGGTAAAAAAGGGGGAGGGGTATGCCTGTATATCAAGAATAATGTACAAGTGAATGTGAGAGATGACATCACTAAGGGAGCTAAGGAGGAGGTGGAATCCTTATAGGTAGAGCTCCAAAGGAATGAAGCTAAGGGGAAAATAATACTGGGAGTATGCTATAGGCCCCCTAATCTGAGGGAGGAAGGGGGGATGGTTCTCCTATCACAAGTTGGATTAGCAGTAAGGATGGCAAGTGTTATCATATTGGGGGATTTTAATTATCCAGACAGGGTAGAGGGAACCACGCATTCGTCTAAGGCTTGCCAGTTCCTTTTTTTTTACAAGAAAAGGCTTGCCAGTTCCTTAATGTCTTGCAGGACAATTGTATGGGTCAGATGGTAGACGCACAAACTAGAAATAAAGCTTTACTGGATCTACTGATTAACAACAATACAGACCTGATCACGAATGTGGTAATACGGGGCAATTTAGGAAACAGCGATCACAGGTCAATTGGCTTCAGTATAAATCACACAAATAGGAAACATAAGGGGAATACAAAGACACTGAATTTCAAAAGAGCCAACTTCCCTAAACTACGAACCTTGTTAGAAGGTATGAGTCCCGATAAAATCTTAGGAACAAAGAACATGGAGGAGAGATGGGTTTGCTTTAGGAACATAATAAATAAAGGCATTAGCCAATGTATCCCATTGGGTAATAAATTTAAAAGAGCGAACAAAAGTCCTGGATGGCTTAACTCCAATGTAAAAATGCATATAAAAGCAAAGAAGGCCTTCAAAAAATACAGGGTTTAGGGATCATCATCAGCATTCAGACTTTATAAAGCATGCAACAAGTAATGTAAGGGTGCAATTAGGGCGGCTAAGATAGAACACGAAAGACACAGCAGAGGAGAGCAAAAACAAAAATCCAAGAAATTCTTTAAGTATGTAAACAGTAAAAAAGGGAGGACAGACCATATTGGCCCCATAAAGAATGAGGAGGGACATCTGGTTACAAAGGATGGGGAAATGGCAAAGGTATTGAATTTATTCTTCTCCTCAGTCTTCACGAGGGAATCGGGGGCCTTCAGTAACCAAAACTGCAGTATTTATCCTCATGACACATCACAGGAAGCACCTCCATGGTTAGCAGAGGACAGAATTAAAATTAGACTTGGTAAACTTAATATTAATAAATCACCAGGACCAGATGGCTTGCATCCGAGGGTACTTAGGGAACTCAGTCAAGTAAATGCCAGACCATTGTTCCTAATTTTCACTGACAGTCTACTGACTGGAATGGTACCAGCTGATTGGAGAAAAGCCAATGTAGCACCAATATTTAAAAAGGGCCCAAAATACATCCCTGGGAATTACAGACCAGTTAGCCTAACATCAATAGTATGTAAGCTCTTGGAGGGGATGATTTTAGTAACGAGAATGGTATCATTAGCAGTAATCAGCATGGATTCATGAAGAATCGTTCTTGCCAAACTAATCTAACCTTCTATGAGGAGGTGAGTTGCCATCTAGATAAAGGAAGGCCTGTAGACGTGGTGTATCTGGATTTTGCAAAAGCGTTTACTGTACAAAATAAGGTCCGTTGGCATGGACCATAGGGTGAGTACATGGATTGAAAACTGGCTACAAGGGCGAGTTCAGAGGGTGGTGATAAATGGGGAGTACTCGGAATGGTCAGGGGTGGGAAGTGGGGTCCCCCAGGGTTCTGTGCTGGGACCAATCCTATTTATTTTGTTCATTAACGACCTTGAGGATGGGGTAAACAGTTCAATCTCTGTATTTGTGGACGATACTAAGCTAAGCAGGGTAATAACTTCTTCACAGGATGTGGAAACCTTGCAAAAAGATCTGAACAAATTAATGGGGTGGGCAACTACATGGCAAATTAAATTTAATGTAGAAAAATGTAAAATAATGCATTTGGGTGTCAAAAATATAAATGCAATCTATACACTGGGGGGAGAACCTCCGGGGGAATCTAGGATGGAAAAGGACCTGGGGGTTCTATTAGATGATAGGCTCAGCAATGGCATGCAATGCCAAGCAGCTGCTGCTAACAAAGCAAAGCAGAATATTGTCATACATTAAAAAGGGATCAACTCCAGAGATAAAACGATAATTCTCCCGCTCTAACAGACTCTGGTCCGGCCGCACCTAGAGTATGCTCTCCAGTTCTGGGCACCAGAAGGAAGGATGTACTGGAAATGGAGTGGCAACAAAGCTAATAAAGGGACTGGAGGATATTAGTTATGAGGAAAGGTTGTGAGCACTGAACTTATTCTCTCTGGAGAAGAGACACTTGGGAGGGGATATGATTTAAATGTATAAATACCTGACTGGTGACCCCACAACAGGGATACAACTTTTTTGCGGAAAGGAGTTTAACAAGACACGTGGCCACTCATTAAAATTAGAAGAAAAGAGGTTTAACCGTAAACTACGTAGAGGGTTCTTTACTGTAAGAGCGGCAAGGATGTGGAATTCCCTTCCACAGGCTGTGGTATCAGCAGGGGGCATCGATAGTTTAAAAAACTATTAGATAAGTACCTGAACGACCGCAACATACAGGGATATACAATGTAATACTGACATATAATCACACACATAGGTTGGACTTGATGGCCTTGTGTCTTTTTTCAACCTCACTTACTATGTAACTATGTAACTATGAAAGAGAAGAGAAAGGGGGAGGAAAGAAAGAACAAATGAGAAGAGTAGGGGAAAGACAAAAGAGAGAAAAGAAAGGAGAAAGAAAGAAAGAATGAAGAAGAGGAAAAGAGGGAAATAAAGAATGAAAGGGAAGAGAAAGGAGAAGGAAAGAAAGAAAAAAAGGAGAAGAGAAAGGAGGACAGAAAAAAAAAAGAGAAGAGAAAGGAGAAGGAAATGAAAGAAAAAAAAAAGAAGTGAAAGGAGAAGGAAAGAAAGAAAGAAAGAAAGAAAGAAAGAAAGAAAGAAAGAAAGAAAGAAAGAAAGAAAGAAAGAAAGAAAGAAAGAAAGAAAGAAAGAAAGAAAGAAAGAAAGCAGACAATGAGTGAGTGAGACAGCAAGAAAGAAAATAGAGGAGAGAGAAGGGAGAGAAGGTTAAAAGGAAGGGTGAGAAAGGGAGAGAAAAAAAAAAGAAGAAAAAAGGGAGAGAGAAAGATATAAGGAAGAAGAGGGAGATAATGAAATAAAGAGAGAGAGAAAATGAAGGATAGAGATAGATGGGATTGGGAGAGGTGTCAGTGGAGTGATAATAGTGTCATCACCCCCAATCCGCCTTTATAGCAGGTGAGGTATGGAGCCCTGTCACCCACCCAGACCAATCCAAATAGGACTCTAGTCCAATAGAATTTAATCTGGAATTCTGCAAACACCTCCTCCAAGTTCGGTGGATCACCTCCAGCATTGCTTGCCAGTCTCAACTAGGAAAATTCCCTCTACAGCTTGCAGTACAGAAGAAAGTAGTATTATACTGGGACCACCTAAAAAACAGCAGCCCCGACTCATATGACCATAAAGTCTCACTGACCAACAAAGACCATTCCAAACTGTGTGGCCTGCAACAACTCTTCAGAACCTTGTCCATCCAAAACTCCCAACAATGTGGCCTGACAGAATCCCAAATAAAGGGCATAATAAATAACTGTAATGAAGAAGTGTCAAGGAATAGAGATATAAAATAAACTCTTAGAAACTACTTACCAGTCACTACAAAAAAGTACTACAACTGGCCCCATACCTTGAGATGCTTCAAGACCCCAAAGACAGACAGACAGACCCTGTGCCTGTACAGACTGAATGCATACAGCCTGGAAATCGTCTCAGGATGGTACAGACAGACCTACAAACCCAAGGAGAGTAGACTATGCCAGGGATGGGACCAATGGGTCCTGGAGAATGAGGCCCATTTCCTGCTGTGGTGCCCCAACTACTCATCAGTGAGGGGCACTAACCAGAGACTCTCCGATCTCATCCCAGACTTAACGTCTATAGAATAGAAAGAGAAACTCCACATTATACTGGGAGAAGAGGAGCCAATGGTGAAAATAGCTGCACAATATGTCAGATAGAGAGGGACATGAGAAACTGTTGACTTCTAAATCCCCTCCATGGACTTACCTTCTATTCCCCTTTATCACTTACCCTGGTACCATTCCTGGACTCACCTCCTATACCAGTTTATATAATCCCTTACCCTAGTAACGTTCCTGGACTAACTTCCTTCTCCCATTATATTATACTTTTCCTCCAACATTGTCCAAAGAGTTAGGGAGTAGAAGGGAGATTGGGTGAAAAAGTAGAACAAAAAAAAAGACAAATAAGGGCAAGAGGAGGGAGTGGGATATATACTGTATATTTTATAGTGAACAGAACTTAAACCAAAACCTAAAGGTTGTCGTGTCACAACACAACTGGAGGATAATCTTTGTAATTACCTCCAGTGTATAAAAGTCTAGAGGACAAGTAGTTGTAGCACATGTCTGTTCTTTATTCCGTCCATACAGGATATAAAGTATATACTCTGGATTCTGGATTGTCTTTTTTAGGTGTTTGTGACCCAAGATGTATGAACGGAGGAAAGTGTGTCGGTCCCAATATTTGCTCCTGTCCATCAGGCTGGAAAGGAAAGCGATGCAATACACGTAAGGGGGGATTTCTCAATGAATACAGGATCTATATGTACTATACGTGCGTGTGTGTGTGTGTAATCGTATACTACCCTGGCCGCATGGCATGGGGCACTGTTTTTTTTAAATCTGCCCTTGGGGCCCCTGCAGACAAGAATCTGTGCTTCTCTATTGCCCTGTATTGGCAGTGATTTTCAGCAGTGTCATGTAATGGGTATCCAGTCTATGGCTGTCTCCTGAAGCATGTCCCCAGTCTCCAACAACTTCTCTAGCATGTTCACAGTCTTTGACAATCTTCTACAGCATGTCTTCAGTCTCTAACCATCTCTTGTATCATGTCCACAGTCTCTAACTATCTCTTGTATTATGTATGCAGTCTCTAATCATCTCCTGTATCATGTCCACAGTCTCTGACCATCACCTGCACAATGTCCGCTGTCTCTGACTATCTCTTGTATCATGTCTGCAGTCTCTGACCATCTCTGGGATCTTGTCTGCAGTCTCTGACCATCTCTTGTATCTTGTCTGTAGTCTCTAACCATCTCTTGTATCATGTCCACAGTCTCTGGCCATCACCTGTACAATGTCTGCAGTCTCTGACCATCTCTTGTATCCAGCCTACTTTCTCTAACCATCTCCTGTAGCATATCCACAGTCTCTGACCATCTCTTGTATCCTGTCCATAGTCTCTAACCATCTCTTGTATCCACAGTCTCTGACCATCTCCTGTACAATGTCTGCAGTCTCTGACCATCTCTTATATCATGTCCGCAGTCTCTTGTATCATTCCATTAGTCTTTGACTGTATCCTATTGTGTGTCTGCTGTCCCTGACACTGATTATTCACTGAATTTTATGTTCGGCCCTTTGGTGATGTTAAGGGCCACACATCAGGCCCCCTACAAAAAGAAAGTTGGCCACCACTGGTATACTATATGTGAGTTCTGCCTTTCCACAAGAAAAGAAGAAAAATGGGACTCTTGAAAACCTCATAAGCTCTGTGTTACTTTAACTAATTACAAAAACATATAGTTATCCTCTATTTGAATAGAAAACACAGGGACAGTGAATCTGATACATTCATATGTTCAATATAACAACGTTTTATAGCACTTACTGTGTTTTTCTTCCCGCTGTATATTTACCTTGATTAATTGAAATGTTGGTCTCTGATTTCCACAGCAATATGTCTCCAGAAATGTAAGAATGGTGGTGAGTGTATTGGCCCCAACACATGCCAGTGCCCCCCGGAATGGGAAGGGGCTCAGTGCCAGAGCCGTAAGTAATGCTTTGTATCTCAGGGTGGTGTGCCATGTCTGTTTATATACATTTATATCACAAGACAGGAAAATGTCTCCTTGTTCATCAGGTTTTCTGTGTTATTTCAGCCGTGTGTAATTACAAGTGTTTATATGGCGGTCGATGTATCTCACCCAACGTATGTTCCTGTCGCCCTGGATACACTGGAGTAATGTGTAGTCAGAGAATACAGGTAATGGATGGGTGCTTTTTTTTAAGTATGCTCCGTATATCTAGTAGTAGTTAGTCACAATCATCTGGACTTTTCGTAGCATTTCCCATAATTCAGGCCTTTGAGGTCTGGTATGGATTTTGAGGGGAAACCCTATGCAAAAATCAAGAATAAAAAGTGTAGGGTCCCCTCAAAAAACCAACACCAGACCCTTAACTGAGCCTGCAGCCTGGCAGGCCATGAAAAGAGGGGATGATCCCACAATGTACATCCAATATCAGCTATGTCATCCAATGATGAAATTGACGTCAGTCACCATGCCCAACGCCCTCCATCCCACAAAATGAAAGACCTTTGACTGCCGGTACAATCCGATCCCAATGACTGCTTGCCTGCAAATATCAGTTCCCGGGATCTTCTGGGTGACTTCATTGACCAGATATGGACATGACTAAAAATCACTGCCCCTCGCAACTCGGATTCATTTTATTTTTTTAAATTTTTTTTCTTTGGTGAAAGTTCTTAAGGGCAGTGCCCAGGGGCCCAAGGTTTCATGCCATTTGTTAGACAATCCCTCACCTAGAAAATGTCCAGAACTGATTTTTAACATCCAGCTTCCATTAACTTCGATGAGGTTCAGATTTGGCACCTAAACTTCTGTAGTGTTCACCGAATCTGCCTCGAACCAAACCCAAGTATGTGTGGCTCATTCCTAGTTTACACTGTTGCTCTGAGATCTTCCAACTGCCACCTTATTTCCCTTTATGTTGAGTTTACTATCCTAATTTGTTTTAGAAATATAAAAGAGCGATGGCAAAAAAATTACCAAGTGGTCCATCAAGTCTTCCCCCATATATATATATATATATATATATTTATATATATACACACGGTATAATATAATTTTATATATATAATATAGTTTTTTTAATTTAATCTTCCTTTTCTGGGTATAGCTCTATATTTGTCCCAAGCATGTTTACATCCACTTACTGTTGACTGACTCTACCTCTGCTGGAAGTCTATTCCAAGCATTAGCTATTGTTTCAATAAAATAATACTTCCTGAGATTAGTTTTTTAGTTTGAGCTTATTTTTCCATGTTCTGTGTCTTAGCTTAATTTTAAAAATATTGCCAGGAGTGCACATGTGAGCCCTTTGTTTCATGTACCAAGGAAGGTTTTGGTGGCCCTCTCAGTCGGCTTGACCTTTATTTGATGATCTGCCATGACATACCAGCACTATCAGAGAGGATCTATTCTAACCACACTGCATGTGATTCAGTTCATGGACTCCTGTAGTACTATACTTCCATGCAGGGGGTGCCTGCCCTTAGTGCTCTAAGAGGTGCTCCTATACCTGGCCGTTGAAGCCCTGAACTATCTTCCAGAGATGTGTTCAATTGGAATGGTTTTATTCAGATTTTTATGCTCCATAACTGGATAATTAGGTAACGCTGCATAGCATAATATTTGATCCCTTTGGACTTACTCCTCTTAGGGAGCAGGGGGGGGGGGTAAGCCCCATGAAACGCGTAGAGGAACTTGATACTGTCAACACAAGCAATAACATTTGCCAAGTGGAGTTTACCTCTCTGTATGGGAGGAATGTAGTCATCAGTAGTAAAAATGGTTTATGTTTAATAACCAAGGAGAACATATCTATGCAGTATAAGTCTTGTCTATAGGTCTATGTTTGTTTAAAGTGGTTGTAAAGTCAGAAGGTTTTTTTTAAGGTAAAAATCCTTCTGCATACAGCTTCTCCCGCAGCTCTCCTATATACATACCTGAGCCGGCCTTGATCCAGCGATGTGCCAGAGAGTCAAGGCTCTCTGGGGTCTCTTGCTCCTGATTGGCTCAGATACAGCATCAGGAGCCATTGGCTCCAGCAGCTGTCAATCAGAGCCTGTAGGGAGGGTGTGGTGGGCAGAGCCAAGTTCCGCTCTGTATGACTTATGGACACTCAGAACGGGACTCTGGAGTAAGCATACTCAAGTGCCCCCGTAGCATGTGGCTTTCTATGGGGGCACTCAGCAGGGGAGGGGATGGTGGAGCCAGAAGCGCCAGCGGGGGGACCTGAGAAGAGGAGGATCGGGACTGCTCTGTGCAAAGTCATTGCACAGAGCAGATAAGTATGACATGTTTCTTATTTTATAACAAAAAAAAGCAAGCCTTTGCTATTTTAATGTATAGAAGTTTAGTTACGATGAATTTTATTGTTTTTGTAAAAATAAAACAGTACAGAGGTGTTTATTACCCCCTTATTTTTCTTTATGATACTGCAATGTGTGGTATTACTGGGGCACCCTAAAAGTCCATTTTGTGCTTTGTGCATTTTTTGAGGGTTAAAGATACTGCCCTCCTGAACCTTATTCACCCCCTTGATGTATTTAGAGGTTTCAATTACGTCTCCCCTTTTTCTTCTTTCCTCCAGACTGTACAGTACATATTAAGTCTCAACTGATTTGTTTTATTAGGTTTGTTGCAAAGTTTGGATAGAGTCCCTAATAAAAAAAAAAAAGTTTGGATAAAGTTTCCGTATTCAAACTTTCGCCATTTTTAATCTACAGGGAGCACGCGGGTGAAGGAAGACTCAACTGAGTGCTACAGAAAACACTGAGTGAACTAAATATCCAGCAGGACTCGACTGTACTCAACACCCAATATTTAATATTCCAATGACGAATATTAGTGGCATTCTAAGACCAGAGGACGTGACTCAGAGGACACAGAGGTAGAGCTGGCTTATACCTGGATCGTCATACAAGAAGAGAATCACACCTGATCAAACAGCAAGATCTGAGATCTCTTTTTATACTGTATTTTTTTTTCTACAAATGTAGCAACTGAACAGCTGTAATCCAACCAGGACCTGCTACTGTAACTGTTATTTATGTATATTCTCAGATATGGAAACTTTATTTGTTATTTTTAATTTGGGTTTTTGGATGTAATTTAAAAATTTACTATAACAAGATTTTTTTTTTTTGTAACAAAACTTATTGTGTGTCTCTTCAACCATTTCATGACTAGAAGTCATTGATGCCTAGGCCAAAGTTTAACAGCATCAGCATGCAGTGAACTTACCAAATACACTATAACTAATTTGCACACCTAAATATTTTTTTTAATGACATATAAGGTTTTTTTTGGTTTTGGTATGCTGCTTTAATAAAAAGCCCTGCTCTGTTTTTCTAAAGGCTGAAAAATGCATATGTTTTTAAAATTACTTTATTGCTATTTTTTAATAGTGCAACTGTATGTGACAGTTACACTATTAAACAGATGGCAATGCAGATCAACAATGCAGCCTGAAGGTGGCAGTATTCATTTACAGACTGAATGCTTTTATCTTTATCAATAACAACTCCAGCCTGCATAGCTGACGTAGTGATCACATGATCAGGAACCACTTCGGCTGCTGGCTCTCATAGGGGAGAACATTTATTAACTTGTGCTCGACAAGGGGCATCAATTTGCAGAGTGCAGTCACAATGGGTTAAAAAAGTTAGAAGCCTGTTTAAATAGTTTTCACAAAGGGCATCACATAGCAGTCATATCTACATAATCATATAATTCTTCCTGAAATCTATTGTTTCCCTATAGTGAGCTGTCAGACATATAATAAATGCATGTGGGTATGGAAATAGTCACATGAAGGCAATAAATTATAATGGCAGCTGAGCTTCCCTTTAATTATGAAATTATTAATTAGAGGGAGTACCAGGAAACCCTATAATTATAAAATTATTAATTAGAGGGCGCACCGGGAAATCCAAACCATCAGAGGTTCCTGTAATTGCAGTTTGATAAATGACACCGTGCTGTACAAGATAGACTCCACACTATTGCACTCTGCACATTGGATATTGTTTCGTAGATGCTGCCTGTACGGTATGATTGCATTCATTGTTTTTTTTCACATGGCCAAAAGGGCAAACCTTTAATGTAGTGTAGTATAAACAGAGAGATTGCAACTTTTTGTTATCAATGGGAGGATTTTGCTACCATGTGCAGCATGTGTGAGTCTCAGTTCTGACCAGCTGTTCACAGCACACCAATGGAAGAACAATAGACCTAGCAGCCCATGCAGCTGCCAAGGGGCCTGGGATTGGAGGGGACCCTATTAGGCTAATAAGGAAAATCAAGGCATTTTTTTCAACTAAAAAGTGGACGAACGCCTCCGGACAACGCTCACCCCTGTGCTTGCCGCTTGAGACTTACCAGTGTCATTTCGTGTTTTGTGTTTATAAGTAACAGAGCTCCTTATCTAGTGGCTGCCACAGAACCTCCCTGCCCTGCACATCCTGATCTCTGCAGGGGGTGGGCGGCTATCCCCTAGTTGTGTTGTTCCTGACCTCCTCCCTTTGTGAGTCCATTACTTTTAGCTTTGTTTTACCTATTTATGTGTCATTAAATACTACACTATATTGGATTTTGTTGCACTGCTCTGTTTTTTCTCAACTCTTTATTTACATAGCACACTGAACCCATACTCCTGAACCCTACACTCTGTATGTAGCACACCCCTGAACCCTGTACTCTGTATGTAGCGCACCCCAGAACCCTGCACTCTGTACATAGCGTACCCCTGAATGCTGTACATAGCGTACCCCTGAACGCTGCACTCTGTACGTAGCACACCCCAGAACCCTGCACTCTGTACGTAGCGTACCCCTGAACGCTGCAGTCTGTATGTAGCGTACCCCTGAACGCTGCACTCTGTAGGTAGCGTACCCCTGAACGCTGCACTCTGTACGTAGCATACCCCTGAACTCTGCACTCTGCACATAGCGTACCCCTGAACGTTGCACTCTGTATGTAGCGTACCCCTGAACGCTGCACTCTGTACGTAGCATACCCCTGAACGCTGCACTCTGTACGTCGCATACCCCTGAACGCTGCACTCTGTACGTCGCATACCCCTGAACGCTGCACTCTGTATGTAGCACACCCCTGAATGCTGCACTCTCTACATAGCACACCAATTTCGGAGCGTAGCGCACTCCTTAATGCTGCAGTTTGTATGTTGTGCACTCCTGATCTCTGCACTTTGTACGTAGTGCACTCCTGATCTCTGTACATAACGCATCCCTGAACTCTGCACATTTATGATCTCTGTACATCACACACTCCTATAGTCTGCAGTCTATACATAGCGCACCTCTGAACTCTGCACTCTGTACGTAATGCATCCCTAATTTCCGCCCTCTATATGTAGCGTACCCCTGAACTTTGTACACTGTACATAGCATAGCTACAAACTCTGCACTCTGTTCATAGCACACATCTGAACTCTGCACTCTGTATATAGTGCACACCTGAACTCTGAAATCTGTATGTAGCACACCCCTGAACTCTGCACATCACACACCCCTAAACTCAGCACTCTGCACATAGTGCACTCCTGAACTCTGCACTCAGTACATCATGCCTCCCAGAACTCTGCACTCTATATGTAGCGCACTCCTGAACTCAGCACTCACTCTGTAGGTAGTGTACCTCTGAACTCAGCACTCTGTATGTTGGGCACTCCTGAATGCTGCACCCTGTGCATAACGTACTCCTGGTTTTTAATAATGCCTCTTTAAGACCGCCTCCTCTGTAATTGTATTAGTGCTATTTGACCAAACCCAGGACCACACCCAGGGGACATGGTTGAGCCCTAAGGAAAACTAAACTGAAGTTTTCAGTATACAAGGGCTGAAGTCATACCTCACCATAATCCCTAGTCACAGATTCCCCTCTGTGCAACAAGAAGTGTTTGCTTAGATATTTTAGTATAAATGTATTGTTCAATGAGCTTCTGTTAGAGACTAGAATTAAAACCTGTATGCCTAATGCAGTTACAAATCCCAGAGCTTTTACTCTGCTAACACCTAATAGGACAGCTTATGTTTGTAAAATATATAAACATGTTTGTATTCGGGTTATAGAGTAATTGTCTGCAAGAGCATTAATAATGGTCAAAAACATAAAATGTAATTATTATTGTTACTACTTCAACTCCAGCTCTTATCCCTAGCAATGATCCCTAGTAGTCTCAATGTGCTGACAACTTTTCTGCTGCTGGTGCTAGATTCAGGCACACTTTATGACAAGGCTCTGTGAATCACAAGATGACTGAGAAGAATTGCAATATTTTTTCAGATACCGTATAGGTAAACTATTGTATCTCACAAAAGTGAGTACACCCCTCACATTTTTAAAAATATTTTATTATATCTTTTCATGTGACAGTAGTAAATTTGCTGTCCCCTCAATATAACTCAACACACAGCCATTAATGTCTAAACTGCTGGCAACAAAAGTGAGTACACCCCTAAGTGAAAATGTCCAAATTTGGCCCATTTAGCCATTTTCACTCAACGGTGTCATGTGACTCATTAGTGTTACAAGGTCTCAGGTGTGAATGGGGAGCTGCTGTGTTAAATTTGGTGTTATCGCTCTCACTCTCTCATACTGGTCACTGGAAGTTCAGCATGGCATCTCATGGCAAATAATTCTCCGAGGATCTGAAAAAAAGAATTGTCGCTTTACATAAAGATGGCCTAGGCTATAAGAAGATTGCCAAGACCCTGAAACTGAGCTGCAGCACGGTGGCCAAGACCATACAGCGGTTTAAGAGGACAGGTTTCACTCAGAACAGGCCTCGCCATGGTCGACAAAAGGAGTTGAGTGCATGTCCTCAGCGTCATATCCAGAGGTTGTCTTTGGGAAATAGATGTATGAGTGCTGCCAGCATTGCTGCAGAGGTTGAAGGGGTGGGGGGTCAGCCTGTCAGTGCTCAGACCATACGCCGCACACTGCATCAAATTGGTCTGCATGGCTGTCGTCCCAGAAGGAAGTCTCTTCTAAAGTCTCTTCTAAAGAAAGCCTGCAAACAGTTGGCTGAAGACAAGCAGACTAAGGACATGGATTACTGGAACCATGTCCTGTAGTCTGATGATACCAAGATAAACTTATTTGGTTCAGATGGTGTCAGGCGTGTGTGGCAGCAACCAGGTGAGGATTACAAAGACAAGTGTGTCTTCCCTACAGTCAAGCATGGTGGTGGGAGTGTCATGGTCTGGGGCTGCATGAATGCTGCCGGCACTGGGGAGCTACAGTTCATTGAGGGAACCATGAATGCCAACATGTACTGCGACATACTGAAGCAGAGCATGATCCCCTCCCTTCAGCGACTGGGCCGCAGGGTAGTATTCCAATATAACGACCCCAAACGCACCTCCAAGACGACCACCGCCTTGCTAAAGAAGCTGAGGGTAAAGGTGATGGACTGGCCAAGCATGTCTCCAGACCTAACCCTATTGAGCATCTGTGGGGCATCCTCAAACGGAAGGTGGAGGAGCTCAAGGTCTCTAACATCAATCAGCTCTGTGATGTCATCATGGAGGAGTGGAAGAGGACTCCAGTGGTAACCTGTGAAGCTCTGGTGAACTCCATGCCCAAGGCAGTGCTGTAAAATAATGGTGGCCACACAAAATATTGACCCTTTGGACATTTTCACTTTTGTTGCCAGTGGTTTAGACATTAATGGCTGTGTGTTGAGTTATTTTGAGGGGGCAGCAAATTTACACTGTTATACAAGCTGTACACTCACTACTTTACATTGTAGCAAAGTGTAATTTCTTTACTGTTGTCACATGAAAAGATATCATAAAATATTTAAGAACAACTGGAAATATATAAGAACAACTGGATATTGAATACTGAGAATAAACTATTTAGTATTCTGCTATACATTCGATATAGGAGACATAACTCATCTTTTTACTATCTGCCCCCAAAATTACAACCATATGGAGGAAATAACAAACCTGTTTCTAGAAGGATGTTTCCAATCTAGTGAATTCATGTTTTCAATTGTGGTAGCTGTATTCTTAACGTTGCTTATATAGTCCTGTAGTCGCTCAATGACCCCAATACCAGGTGTCACCTGAACGGAGCTGTGAAAAGTCCCAACGCAGCCAAGAAATACATAGAGAAGACACATTCATATATCAGATGCACTTCATATTATGGAAACAACAGTGAACATGGGGACATTTCCCTAAAGACACCCTCCTGAATGGAAACTTCATCCTTTATATTCATCTTCAGCCACATTTCACTATGTTCCACTATTGACAGTCACTCCTCCGCTGTATGTGTTAGGGGCAGAATAAGGTCTCATTCACATGCAGCATAGTAAAGTGTACACCCGTGGAGTGCCATGTTTACGTGCACAGGTGTTACTTGCATCCCTTCTTTGTGTTAGTAGGTGTTGTGTAAAATCAGGGGTCTCCAAACTTTATAAACAAAGGGCCAGTTTACTGTCCTTCAGACTTTAGGGGGCCAGACTGTGACCACTGGGAGAATAAAATGTCCTGGTGTCAGTGGGATTAAACAATGCCCCATTATTGGTATTAGGGAGTGTGATAGTGCCCCATCATTGGTATCAATAGAAGTATAATGTCTCATTGTTGGTGCCAGTGGGAGGAACAGTGCCCCATTGTTGGTATCAATGGAAGGAATAGAGTCTTATTGTTGGTGAATAAAATGCCCCGGTGTCAGTGGAATTGAACAATGCCCTATCATTGGTATTAAGGGGTGTACTAGTGCCCCATCATTGGCCTCAATGGAAGGAATAGTGTTCTATCATTGGTATCAGTGGGAGGAATATTACCCCATCGTTGGTATCAATGGAAGGAATAGTGTCTCATTGTAGGTGTCAGTGTGAGGAATATTGCCCCATCATTGGTATCAATGGGAGGAATAATGCCACATTGTTGGTGTCAGTGGAAGGAATAGTGTTTCATTGTTGGTATCAGTGGGAGGAATTGTGCCCCATTGTTGGTATCAATGGAACAAATAGTGTCTCATTGTTGATGTCAGTGGGAGGAATATTGCCCAATTGTTGGTATCAGTGGAATGAAGTGTCTCATTGTTGGTGTCCATGGGAGGAATAATGCCCCCTCATTGGTATCAATGGAAGCAATAGTGTCTCATTGTTGGTGTCAGTGGGAGGAATAGTGCACCATCACTAGTATCAATAGAAGGAATAGTGTCCCATTGTTGGTGTCAGTGGGAAGAATAGTGCCCCATTGTTGGTATCAATGGAAGGAATTGTGTCCCGTTGTTGGTGTCAGTGGGAGGAATAGTGCCCCATCGTTGGCATCAACGGAAGGAATTATGTCTAATTGTTGGTGTCAGTGGGAGGAATAGTGTCTCATTGTTGGTGAATAAAATGACGTGGTGTCAGTGGGATTGAACAATGACCTGGTGTCAGTGGGATTGAACAATGCCCTATCATTGGTATTAAGGGGTGTGAAAGTGCCCCATCATTGGTATCAATGGAAGGAATAGTGTTCTATAATTGATATCGATGGAAGGAATAGTGTTCCATCGTTGATATCAATGGGAGGAATAGTGCCCCACAGTGTCAGTGGGAGGAATATTACCCCATCATTGGTATCAATGAGAGGAATAATGCCCCATTGTTGGTGTCAGTGGGAGGAATAGTGCCCCATCATTAGTATCAATAGAAGGAATAGTGTTTCATCATTGGTATCAATGGGAGGAATAGTGCCCCATTGTTAGTATCAATGGAACGAATCATGTCTCATTGTTGGTGTCAGTGGGAGGAATAGTGCCCCATCATTGGTATTAGTAGGAGTAATAGTGTGACAAGTTTGCGTCAGTGAGAGGACTAGTGTCCCATTGTCGGTGTCAAGAACTATGCCTCATTGTTGCTGACAGTGGGAGGAATAATGCCTCAAGGACCAGATAAATAAGCAAGTAACGGGGCGCATCAAGCCCCAGGCCGCAGTTTGGAGACCATGTTAGGTTAACAAAATCAATACATAGACCTACACCAAAGGGCGAAAGGTTTGTAGACACCCGACTATCAACCTATGTGGGGCTTGTTGGACAACCCATTCCAAAACCATGGCCATTAATGAGGACTTACCAGCACCCTTTGTGGGTATTACAGCACCCAATCTTCTGGAAAGGCTTCCCACAAGATTCTGGATTTTTTTTTCTCTGGGAATTTGTGCTCATTCGGCCAAAAGAACACTTGTCAGGAACTAATGTTGGATGAGCAGACCTGGGTCAATTGCAATTGCAATTAATCTCAAAGGTGTTCAGTAGGGTTGAAATCAGGGATCTGTGTAGGCCAATCGGGTTCCTCCACCCCAAACTCATCAAATCATGTCTTTATGGAGCTGGCGTTATACACCAAGGCACAGTCTTGCCGGAAGAGAAATGGCCCTTTCAAACTGTTACCACAAGGGTGCCAGGGCACAATTGCCATCTCAGATTGGGTGGACACAGAATACATTATATATGAAATGTACAACAGGAGCTATATGTTCAGCCCATTAGTTTAATAATTACATATCAATTTTACAAATTTTAGCATATGTTGATAGCGGTTTGTGATTTTTACCAACGACCAAAGATGATAAGAACTCTGTCAGTATAGTAAGGAACCAGTAGGTCTTACAGTAATACGGTTCAGAAGTTAAAAAAAGAGGAAGTATCAATATGTACTGGAGAGAAAGTAAACCACTTCAATACTGGGAACTTTCACCCCCTTCCGGCACAGGCATATTTTCAGCTCTCTCACACTTTGAATTTCGCGGTCATGAAACACTGTACCCATATGAAGTTTTTATCACTTTATCACACAAAGAGAGCTTTCTTTTGGTGGTATTTAATCACCACTTGGTTTTAATTTTTTGCTAAATAAATGCAAAAATATTGAAATTCTTCAAAAAAAAAACAAAACGCATTTTTTCTTCATTTCTGTTATAAATTTTGCAAATAAATAATCTTCCTTCATAAATTTAGGCCAAACTACATTGCTTTGGTGAAAAATCCAAATCAGTGTTTATTATTTAGTCTGTAGGAAAGTTAGTTACAGTTAGGTTCAAAATAATAGCAGTCCAACATAGCCAACCAGATCAATCGCTGTTTTTGGTATAAATTACATTTCTACATGGAAAATAATACAGTGGGGCAAAAAAGTATTTAGTCAGCAAACCAATTGTGCAAGTTCTCCCACTTAAAACGATGAGAGAGGCCTGTAATAGTCATCATAGGTATACCTCAACTATGAGAGACAAAATGTGGAAACAAATCCAATCACATTGTCTGATTTTTTAAAGAATTAATTTGCAAATTATGGTGGAAAATAAGTATTTGGTCAATATCAAAAGTTCATCTCAATACTTTGTTATATATCCTTTGTTGGCAATGACAGAGGTCAAACGTTTTCTGTAAGTCTTCACAAGGTTGTCACACACTTGCTGGTATGTTGGCCCATTCCTCCATGCAGATCTCCTCTAGAGCAGTGATGTTTTGGGGCTGTCGCTGGGCAACATGGACTTTCAACTCCCTCCAAAGGTTTTCTATGGGGTTGAGACCTGGAGACTGGCTAGGCCACTCCAGGACCTTGAAATGCTTCTTACGAAGCCACTCCTTTGTTGCCCGGGCGGTGTGTTTGGGATCATTGTCATGCTGAAAGACCCAGCCACGTTTCATCTTCAATGCCCTTGCTGATGGGAGGAGGTCTGCACACAAAATCTCACGATACATGGCCCCATTCATTCTTTCATGTACACGGATCAGTAGTCCTGTTCCCTTTGCAGAGAAACAGCCCCAAAGCATGATGTTGCCACCCCCGTGATTCACAGTAGGTATGGTGTTCTTTGGTTGCAACTCAGCATTCTCTCTCCTCCAAACATGACGAGTTGTGTTTCTAACAAACAGTTCTACTTTGGTTTCATCTGACCATATGACATTCTCCCAATCCTCTTCTGGATCATCCAAATGCTCTCTAGCAAACCTCAGACAGGCCTGGACATGTACTGGCTTAAGCAGGGGGACACGTCTGGCACTGCAGGATATGAGTCCCTGGCGGCGTAGTGTGTTACTGATGGTAGTCTTTGTTACGTTGGTCCCAGCTCTCTGCAGGTCATTCACTAGGTCCCCCCGTGTGGTTCTGGGATTTTTGCTCACCGTTCTTGTGATCATTTTGACCCCGCGGGGTGAGATCTTGCGTGGAGCCCCAGATCGAGGGAGATTATCAGTGGTCTTGTATGTCTTTTCCATTATTGCTCCCACAGTTGATTTCTTCACACCAAGCTTCTTGCCTATTGCAGATTCAGTCTTCCCAGCCTGGTGCAGGTCTACAATTTTGTTTCTGGTGTCCTTCGACAGCTCTTTGGTCTTCACCATGGAGGAGTTTGGAGTGTGACGGTTTGAGGTTGTGGACAGGTGTCTTTTATACTGATAACAAGTTCAAACAGGTGCCATTAATACAGGTAATGAGTGGAGGACAGAGGAGCCTCTTAAAGAAGAAGATACAGGTCTGTGAGAGACAGAAATCTTGCTTGTTTGTAGGTGACCAAATACTTATTTTACACCATAATTTGCAAATAAATTCTTTCAAAAATCAGACAATGTGATTGTCTGGATTTGTTTCCACATTTTGTCTCTCATAGTTGGGGTATACCTATGTTGACAATTACAGGCCTCTCTCATCTTTTTAAGTGGGAGAACTTGCACAATTGGTTTGCTGACTAAATACTTTTTTTACCCCACTGTATACTAGGTGGTGTAGTAGAGTAATAGAAAGTAATAGTAATAGAAAACCAACAGACCCAACAGTCATGACATGCATGCTGCTGATTCTGTGTATATAAATCATTAATTGAAAGGGGCGTGTTCAAAATAATAGCAGTGTGGGGTTCAATTAGTGAGGTCATTCAGTTTGAAGAAAAAACTGATGGCCCTTATTTACCCTAGGTTCACACCTATGTGTTTCTTAGTGCGTTTTGCAGTTTACAGAAACGCACTACAGTCCATTTAACATTGTTTCCTATGGTACAAGTTCACATCTATGCATTTTGCATCCGGTGCGTTTTTGGAAAGGGTATTGGACTTTTTTCCCACGATTTGCGGGTAATAGACTTCAATGGAACCGCACCAGAAACGCAAGTTTTGTGTTTGTGATGGGATTTTTGATGTGTTTTGCAGTTTTTATTTTAACACTGTAAATAGCTGGTTGCTAAGCAGGGGGCCAGGAAGCCAGCCGCTGCGTCCTTAACAACTGATGAGTCATCAGCTGTCAGCGGGCTTCCCCCTGAAAGCTCTGAATGTAAAAAAAAAAAAAAACGGCATGGGGTTCCCCCCAGGTCTATACCAGGCCCTTCGTGTCTAGTTTGGACGTGGGGTCCCCCCAAAATTCATACCAGACCCTTATCTGATCATGCCACTCGGTACTTCAGGGAAGGGAGGACGAGCAAGCAGCCTCCTGAACCATATCAGATGGCATGCCCTCAAAATGGGAGGGAGGGTGCTCTGGGGCCCCCATGTTAATGAGGACAAGGGCCTCTTCCTGACAACCCTGGCTGGTGGTTGTCAGGGTCAGGGTCTGCGGGCGGAAGGCTTATAGGAATCTGGAGCCGATGTCTCCCGGTGCCCGTTGCCTTCTTCCCAAAAAAACAAAAAGAAGCCGGTCTTGTCCTGAAGACGTCTTTCTCCGTTGTGATGTTCCCGCTATTTCATCAAATTAGGCGACCCCTCAAAATGTGTAATGGAAGTAAAGTTTCATCGCCGCCATCTTGCTACACCCCACACTCCTCCACAGTAAGGATGCACAGAAAGCGGACATATTGTTACACCCACCGGAGTTTTGCATTTTACACTTTTTTTTAACAGTAAACTGAGTTTATATAGTAAAATACAGTACTTAGAACTGCGTATGACTGGTTAGATGTTGAATTTTAAAAGCAGTGTCAAGCCTGCTGATCTCACAGGTTTGCTAATCGGACAGAAGTTTGCTGCTTTTAAAAATCAACATGTAAACATTCACACGGAGTTCCAAGTACTGTATTTCACTAGATACACTCAGTTTACTGTTAAAAAAAAGTGTAACAAGGGGTGGGTGTGGGTGTAACAAGATGTCCACTTTCCCCTTTCTCAGTGTATTCTTACTGTGGAGGAGTGCAGAGCGTAGCAAGATGGCGGCGATGAAACGTCACTTCCGTTACACATTCTGACGGGTCGCCTAATCTGATGAAACACCGGCATCTCTTATATAGGCAAGGGGCGTGGCCATCCAATAACGTCGCAGAGAGAGCCTGCTCCTTGTGACGTCAGAAAGGCAGAACCGCGGTCTGCCAGAGGGGAAAATGGAGATCTTACGTTTTTGCTAAGCAGAAATACGATTCTCTGGTTTCCTTTAGGCCCCTCTCACACTGGGGCGGCGGTAAAGCGCCACTATTTTTAGCGGCGCTTTACCATCGTATTCGGCCGCTAGTGGGGTGCTTTTATCCCCCCCTAGCGGCTGAGAAAGGGTTAAAACCACCACAAAGTGCTGCTGCAGCAGCACTATGCCGGCGGTATAGCCGCGCTGCCCCATTGATTTCAGTATACACTGCTCCAAAGATGCTGCTAGCAGGACTGTTTTTACCGTCCTGCCAGCTCACCGCTCCAGTGTGAAAGCCCTCGGGGCTTTCACATTGGAGACACAGCAGCGGCTCTTTCAGGGCGCTTTGCAGGCGCTATATTTAGCGCTGTAGCGCCTGCAAAGCGCCCCGGTGTGAAAGGGGTCTTAGTCAAAGGACATCCTCCCCAATTAGAAAGCACCCCCCAGGGACACATTTAACCTTTTGATTGCCCCTGATGTTAACCGATCGCCGCCATTACTAGTAAAAAAATATTAAAAAAAACAAAAATTCCATAAATCTATCCCATAGTTTGTAGACGCTATAACTTTTGCGCAAACCAATCAATATTAGGGGTGCGCATCTTCACTGGTCTCACAACTCGATTACAATGATCCTGTCCACGATTCAATTAGATTAGATTCCACAATGCATCACGATTACTGCGCAAGGTTAAAAACACTTTATCCAAAAATTCAAGCAGTCAGAAAAGCTACATTTTTCTACAGTGGCAGAGGGATGGCTGGGATCAGGCAGAGGGATAGATGGGATCAGGCAGAGGGATAGATGGGATCAGGCAGAGGGATGGCTGGGATCAGTGGCAGAGGGATGGTGGCAGAGGCGTAGTTTGAAGCTTGTGGGCCCCGATGCAAACGTTGACCTGCCCCCCCCACTACCACCATGTGTGCAGATACATCCACCGCACGCCAAGATACTCAAAGGGGAGAGAGTTCCTCCTTACATTAGAGGACAGGGATCACCGCTGGAGAATCAAAGGACAGGAATCACGGCTGGAGAATCAGAGGACAGGGATCACGGCTGGAGAATCAGAGGACAGGGATCACCGCAGGAGAATCAGAGGACAGGGATCACCGCAGGAGAATCAGAGGACAGGGATCACGGCTGGAGAATCAGAGGACAGGGATCACCGCTGGAGAATCAGAGGACAGGGATCACAGCTGGAGAATCAGAGGACAGGGATCACCGCTGGAGTATCAGAGGACAGGGATCACGGCTGGAGAATCAGAGGACAGGGATCACGGCTGGAGAATCAGAGGACAGGGATCACGGCTGGAGAATCAGAGGACAGGGATCACGGCTGGAGAATCAGAGGACAGGGATCACGGCTGGAGAATCAGAGGACAGGGATCACGGCTGGAGAATCAGAGGACAGGGATCACCCCTGGAGAATCAGAGGACAGGGATCACGGCTGGAGAATCAGAGGACAGGGATCACGGCTGGAGAATCAGAGGACAGGGATCACGGCTGGAGAATCAGAGGACAGGGATCACGGCTGGAGAATCAGAGGACAGGGATCACCACTGGAGAATCAGAGGACAGGGATCACGGCTGGAGAATCAGAGGACAGGGATCACCCCTGGAGAATCAGAGGACAGGGATCACGGCTGGAGAATCAGAGGACAGGGATCACGGCTGGAGAATCAGAGGACAGGGATCACGGCTGGAGAATCAGAGGACAGGGATCACGGCTGGAGAATCAGAGGACAGGGATCACCACTGGAGAATCAGAGGACAGGGATCACGGCTGGAGAATCAGAGGACAGGGATCACCCCTGGAGAATCAGAGGACAGGGATCACCACTGGAGAATCAGAGGACAGGGATCACCACTGGAGTATCAGAGGACAGGGATCACCCCTGGAGAATCAGAGGACAGGGATCACCCCTGGAGAATCAGAGGACAGGGATCACCCCTGGAGAATCAGAGGATATGTTTATGTTGCCCTTCTGACCTGTGAAATTCTCTGGTCAGAACGGCAGTGTAGTTGCAGTAGGCAGATACACCCTGTGCAGATCATGGCTAACTGGCTGTGTTGTAAAGGAATGTGATTTCAGCCCTGCGGAGGAGGAACAGTATAGAGTTCTGTACTGGGAAAGGAGCTCAGCAGTTGGGTATAGCATCCAGGGTGGAGGGGGTGGTCAGGGCGCAAAGCCATGTGACACAAAATCTGGAGCCTGCAGCCCCTCAGAGGTGTTAAGGAATTTGTTTTAGCAATTTCTAAAGGTTTCTCTGTCAGTGTTGGGGGAAGGTCACCTCCCGGAGGTGTGTGTCTTCTCCCCAGTTGTCAGGGAAGTGGGGTAAGTAGACATCCCCGGGTGGGGGTGGGGGGGACAGAGAATCCCAGCTGGTAACTAGGAGACACTGAGCAGTGTCATACCTCACTAGTGACATCGGTCCCATCGTGGCTACAGGACGTCACTCTCCTCTTGCCTCGCTGAGCTCGGTTACCATTCCATGTTGCCAGTACACAGCACAGACTATTCCCCATCCTGGGCTGTTCTCACCTCATGCTCCACTACATTCAGGAAATGGCTCACAGCTTCTCCCCAGCCTGGGGAGGGGGTGCGGACTGTGGAAGGCAAAGTAGAAGCCCAGTACTGGAGCGTGGCTTTGGAGCCCTAGGGCAGATCGGAGCTGGATTTTGTGGAGGATATGATAATATGACAGGGAGGCTGCAGGGGGCCCCCTGGAGCTAGGGGCGGGGTTGCGATTGTGACCCCTGCAACCCCTTATGCTACGCCCATGGATGGTGGGATCAGTGGCAGAGGGATAGATACATACAGAGGGGTGGTGGGATCAGTGTCAGAGGGGTGATGGTAGTGGAAGGATGGGATCAGTGACACTGGCACTCACCTGCTCTGAGTGTCAGTCGATTCCCCCTCCTCCATGCCTCCAGTGAAGCCTCTCCTGATGTAGGATCTCCTCGAGCTCCTCCCCCCTGCACTGTACTGGCTGTCAGCTCATCAGCTGACTTTCTGCTTTAGTAACGGGGAAGGGATTTTATCCATCATGCAGGCTCTGCTTCTGTGTTTCTTCCAGAGAGGTAGAGCACCGCACGGGGAGCGACGGATGACGTCATCAGACACTGATTCGGCCGACTCGCAGCATCGTGAACGTCTGAATCGCAATGCACCGATGCTGCGATTATATTCAACACTCCTAATCAATATACACTTATTGTGATTTTTTTTTTACCAAAAATATGTAACAGAATATATATTGGCCTAAATTGATGAAGAAATTATTTTTTTTTTATAGGATATGTTTTATAGCAGAAAGTAAAAAGTAGTGGAGTTTTTTTCAAAATTGTCACTCTTTTTTTGTTTATAGCGCAAAAATAAAAACCACAGAGGTGATCAAATACCACCAAATGAAAGCTCTATTTGTGGGGGGAAAAGAAACCCCATAAAATCTATTTTATTTCGGTACAGCATCGCACAACCGCGCAATTGTCAGTTAAAGTAACGCAGTGGCGTATCGCAAAAAAATGGACTGGTCAGGAAGGGGGTAAAATCTTTTCTAGAGCTGAAGTGGTTAAATTGAGGGTGCCAATAATTTTGTCCAGTTCATTTTTGGAGTTTTGCGTGGAACGTGTCAGATTTGGTTTTTTGTTCCTCCACTTTTTTTGTGTCATACCAATACAAACAAACCTTATTATACAAAAAAAAAAAAGAGGAAAAAAAAAAAAAAAAGAAGAAAAACTAAGTAAAATAAATAAATAAGAGGAAAAAAAATAAGATCTGCCTTTACACAAATCAAAGACTGCGTCATTTTTTTTTTCTTTTTAACACTGCATATTTATTAGTAGCAGAAAAATAAAACACTGGTTTACCGAACACAAAAGTAACACAACTTGAAATGGGACTAGTGCAATTTCAGGAAAATAAATGCAAACATGAGATGAGTTGCTGTGAGTAACAACTTAACAGTGCTAGCTGCAGAATATTCCTAGAACGGCCGTCATATTTAGTGGTTAATGTGTTAGATAAATTACATGGTAGTAAGGCTTCTTTTAAATTTAGGCACACATAACACATCTTAAAAATCAAATAAAATCACAAAATTATTAGTGGCATAAAAAAAAAAAAAAAATCATCAAAACAATACAAATGTTCCATTAGGTGTGAAATTTACGGAATCTCTGCTGTTCACCTTCAAGACTTTATCCATAAAACACGCATTTTTGCGCACTTGCATTTTAAACAAATGGAATGCAATAGGAGGGGTATTATAGTCACCTCATTGGCAGCCCATCTCTATTACCCTTCCTCCTGCAGCCTGTGAAAGACTCTTCAGCAACTTCTGGAAATGTCGGATGACTGCGTCCCCCCCAACCAGCAGTGACATCAGGGGATGGAGGGGTCGGAGGATGGCGCCATACTGAGCAGTGAGGGACACAGGCAGTCAGCACTCCCAGAAGGGTCAAATATCAAAGAGATTTACTGCAGCATTGAAGTGGAGAGAAGGTTGGAGACACTTAAAACATACAGCCCTAAAAGACCCTTTGGAGTGTATTTAAAAAAAAAAAAAAAAAAAAAAAAGCTATTTGTCCTATAAAACTGCATGTACATTCATCCTCTGTGAAGAAGGCTCTTACTCTCCATTTCAAACGTTATTCATTTATATAAAATGAGGAAAATAACACAATATGGCCACTAGATGGAGCTGGTGATCATACATAATACGCAGGATTGTCAGCTCCATCTAGTGGTCATAATACAGTATTTCTGCAAACCAATTACTTTTATATGAAGATAACATTTGACCTAGAGAGAAAACAACCTAGTAACAATTGATTTTGCTCCCATTTGCACACAACAAATGTTAGTGCAGTTTCACAGGACAAAAAGCCCTGCCAATTTGTTATACTAAAGCACACTCCTATCACTGTTTCTTTTCAGTCCAAGTAACACCCAAAAGGTGCGTTCAAGTAATAAGGGGAGCAGTGGAGCTGGAAGGGGACTTATCAATGCTCACTCACAATGTAAAGGGGTATTAAACCCAAAAATGTAATATATTGCAGCTTACCAATCACAGCATGTGGTGGCTGCATTTGTTTTCTTTTTTAAAGTCTTTTTTTTACTTAAGTTTTCACCTGGTGATCTGGCCAGTAACACATACCGTATTTATCGGCGTATAACACGCCCCATCGTATAACACGCACCCCAAGTTTAGGAGGGAATTTTAAAGTAAAAAAACTTTTAGGAGCGAAGTTTAAGGAAAAAAAACTTCAATGCAGCCTTATTAGTGTCCATCTGCAGCCTTGCCCAGTGTCTTTGCAGCCTTTTATCATTGCAGTCATTGCGGCCCTGTGTCATTGCAGCCTTTGCAGCCCTGTGTCATTGCAGCCTTTGCAGCCCTGTGTCATTGCAGCTACAGGTATTTAAAATTGGCGCCGATCATCGGCTGTGTCCGCCCTGTAGTGCGCAGGCGCTGAGCAGACTCTGAAAATCTCCGAACATCAACAGTTGATCATGAGCCGGCGCCGACATACACAAAGCCGAGTGTACTCGGCTAGTCTTGGCTCCTCTTGCAGTCCTGCCCCTATGATGGACATAAAACAGGTCCAATGGCAGGACTGGGCGTGACTGTGAGTGGAGCCGAGACTAGCCGAGTACACTTGGCTTTGTGTATGTCGGTGGCGCTCGCTCCGCTCACAATCAGCGGGGATCTGCGTTTAACATGCACCCACGATTTTCCCCTGATTTTAAGGGGAAAAAAGTGCGCGTTATACGCCAATAAATACGGTATATATTTAGACAAATGGAGCTATATATATATATATATATATATATATATATATATATATATATATATATATATATATATATATGTGGTGTGTGTGTGCGTGTATATATATATATATATATAAATAAAATTAGCGATAGATATATACAGCTCTATTTATTATTTATCTATATATATTTTTATTCTTTAAAAAAAAAAAAAAAAAAAATATTATATATATAAAATAATTTTTTTTTTTTTTAAAGAATAAAAATATTTATAGATAAATAGAGCTGTATATATCTATCGCTAATTTTATATGTATTTATACACACACACATACATACATACTTGGAGAAAGATCTCCTTATAGGATCTCCTTATAGGCGTATTTCCAGCTTTGTAGCCAAACTGGGAGAACACCGACTTTCTATTTGTTACATATTCGTAATATTGTTACATATAGTGTGGTTGTCTCACATTTGACCGCAAAAGTGGAAGTACCCTTTAGGGGAAAGGTTGTGGGGCTCCATAGCGCCACGTCTTCGATATATCCGTGGCTCAGTGTCTGGTCTGTAGTTCTGCATTATCGCCTGCAGATGGCGACGTTTTCTATCAAATTGTTCCACTGCTCCCTAAAAGTCGGTGTTGGGAGTAAAACGGTGTCTCCTATAAGTTTACAAGGAAGGTATTCATAAAACACCAGCAGTTACACTTATCAGGCACTGTGGGATAAAAGAAACTTAAAAGGTTAATCCAATAGTGATTTAAAATATCCTGTAAAAACAAGCTAAGCACACCAAAACAGTATATAAAGCGTGAACAACTCCCATAAAAACAACTTTTATCTGCTTGACAACAAAACTTATTAAAAACAATATTGTAACACACCAAACGATGCACAAAGGAAGATCATAAGACTGTAGCACTGAGTATTGTAGGCATCACGAAAGAAAAACAAAAAAAATAAAAATTGTTAGTTACATTCTAAAATCAACCGTATGGAAAACGTACATTTAACTTAAAAATAAAAAGTGTTCCTGTCACTCACAGGCAGCAGAGGAAGTCACTTAGAAATCAGCCTATTCAAGTGTATCCAAACCTAAAAACAAAGGTGTAAAATATTGCAGCTTACCAGTCCTTAGATGTGGCAGCTGCATTTGTTTTCTTTTTTGTTTTTTTTCTCAGGAGAATTTTAGGCAAGTACAGAAAATATCTGTCGATCCTGCCAGAAATGCAGTGTCCTCGTCACTTCCTGCGAACTGACAAGAAAGAACAAGAGGTTGATTTACTAAAACTGGAGAGAGTGCAAAACCTGGTGCATGGCAGCCAATTAGCTTCTATCTTCAGTTTGTTCAATTGAGTTTTGACAAAAAAAATTAAATTAAAAAAATTGGACACTGACTTGTTCTATGCAGAGCTGCACCAGATTTTGCACTCTCCAGTTTTAATAAAGTAACCCCATTTTTTTTTTAAAGAATAATAAAAATATATATAGATAAATAGAGCTATATATATTAGTAGTTTAAAAAAAAAAAAAAGGACATTTGTTCTTTTTCAGCTCACAGGAACTCATAAGGACGCTGCATATATGGCAGGATCAACAGATTTCCTGTACTTGCCGAAAATTCTGCTAAAAAAAGAAAAAAACGCTAAGGACGGGTAAGCTGTAATATAATAAATGTTGGCGTTATATACACTTTAACTCACCAGGTCTTAGTGTAAACTATGTGCATTATGGCGCCAGAATGGTGCTCATCCTAGTGATAGGATTGGCTGAACGGTCTGAATAATGCCCCAGATACAGTGTGATTTCCTCTATTATATGTGGGCAGCGGGAACGTGCTAAAGTGAATCTGGCACAAACCTGGGCAATTCAAACTGAGCAATGTAGAAATGAAAAAAAAAAATTGGACAAGCGAAATTCCTCCTATCTGTGAAAATTGCCCATCAGAATGATCTCTATGAGCGATGTTGTATTTGATTTTGGTGTAAAAGTTGGATTTATGAGCACTCATATCTGCCTACAGAGCCTTACTAATGGTCAGTTGAAGAGGCCCTGTCACCTTGTCCAATCAGGACAAATAGCGTACCTGATCGCTTGGACACGCACTTTTCACTAATCCCAACATCTGCTTATGCAATTTTTTTCATTGATATGCCAAGTCTGAGTTGCCCAGGCTTGTGACCGGCCTAATTTAAAGGATCGGTCCACTTAAAACCTGGTGTGTCCACCATGGATGGATGATTGGGGGGGCTGAACTGCCCACTTTTTTTTTTTAATATAATCTCTTCCTATGCAGAATTGAAGGCTACCCCCACCCACCCAAGGGTCTTTTCTCCCCCCTGCCATGGGCTATTTTTGTAAGCTAAATAGTTAGTGGGTGGAGATTCCAAATCCAGAGGCCTCAAGAAATATTATAACAAACCGACTTTTTTTTGGGTGGGCTGATCCCTTAAAAGCGGCCAATAAGTAGACATATTACATCACCTGCATTCTTGGACATATACAGTACATTAACAATTCACTATGTACAGAAGTATTTACACATTGAAATTTGGATGAACCACGCCTAGTGATTCAGTGAATGGAAACCTTCAGTCTAAGTTAGAGCCTACTATAACAGCGCAGACCGCTCCCCTAAGCCGTGCGCTCCCAACGTAAAGTACTGCCAGCCGTCCTGTGCCGAGACGGCAAAGCAAAAAAATTTGCACAACGCCTCCGTTGCGGCCTGGCGAAGCTTAGGGCTGTTTGAAGATGGGGAGATTGGACTGGCCGAGGTGGTATGTGGCGTTGCCCCCACAGTCTACGTACTGGTAGACTTCCTGGGAGATCTGCTCCGGGTGCATCAAGTATGAAATGGTGACGGTCACTCTGTAGAAGATAAAAAAAACAAGTTTAGAAGATCCAAAAATTCTGATTTTCTTCTCTTTTCCCAAACAAATTCTATGAACCTTGTCCATATCCATGTTCTATAAACCTTGTCCATATCCACGTTCTATGAACCTTGTCCATATCCATGTTCTATGAACCTTAGCCATATCCATGTTCTTTGAACTTCCATATCCATGTTCTATGAACCTTGTCCATATCCATGTTCTATGAACCTTATCCATATCCATGTTTTATGAACCTTAGCCATATCCATGTTCTATGAACCTTAGCCATATCCATGTTCTATGAACCTTAGCCATATCCATGTTCTATGAACCTTAGCCATATCCATGTTCTTTGAACATCCATATCCATGTTCTATGAACCTTGTCCATATCCATGTTCTATGAACCTTAGCCATATCTATGTTCTATGAACCTTAGCCATATCCATGTTCTATGAACCTTATCCATATCCATGTTCTATGAACCTTATCCATATCCATGTTCTATGAACCTTAGCCATATCCATGTTCTATGAACCTTAGCCATATCCATGTTCTATGAACCTTAGCCATATCCATGTTCTATGAACCTTATCCATGTTCTATGAACCTTATCCATATCCATGTTCTATGAACCTTAGCCATATCTTTGTTCTATGAACCTTAGCCATATCTATGTCCTATGAACCTTATCCATATCCATGTTCTATGAACCTTATCCATATCCATGTTCTATGAACCTTAGCCATATCCATGTTCTATGAACCTGAGCCATATCCATGTTCTATGAACCTGAGCCATATCCATGTTCTATGGACATCCATATCCATGTTCTATGAACCTTATCCATGTTCTATGAACCTTATCCATGTTCTATGAACCGTATCCATGTTCTATGAACCATATCCATGTTCTATGAACCGTATCCATATCTATGTTCTATGAACCTGCTCTCCCAAGAAGCCTTCCAGGCAGCTCCAGGGTGAGCCCTTCCATTGGTTTCTTGGGAAACATGTTCCCTCCATCCAGAAGAAACACTAAAAACTGAAGCAGGGGCCTGAAGGACCGCATTTTTTTTCTAGGAAGGGGCAACAGGTTTCCTGTCCTGATGGGAGGAGCTCTACGTCTTGTGGGCTGTCCTTGAATGCGACTTGGGAACTATAAGTTCACTCCTCGGACAAATAAGAGTCCTCAGTCCACAGCTGACCCAGAGAAGGGCAGTGATCATGGGCTCCATTAACAAAGTGGTATCTTACAGCATCCAGGTATGTGGTAAGATACCGCACAGTGTTTTTCAAAAAAACATTTTTTAATTCACTAAAAAATGCTACTAAAATACTGTATGTGCTATTTTATGAAGTAAGACGGTATTTTAGTAGTGAAAGCTTGCGTTAATTAAAAAACCAGTAATAACTAGCTGGTTGTTAAAGCGGAGTTCCAACTGTCTAAATTTTTTTTTTTTTGGAAGAATATAATTGTTTTAAAACTCATTTATAGTACTCGGGTTTTAGGGATCGATTGCCGCTCGTATGCTGATTTCCGATCGTACGATATGTTATCTTGTTCTCTCCTGGCATTTTCCATATTGCTTGTGGGTATGTGAAGCCCACAAGCACTATCTTCCGGCATACGGTGCAACTGAGCGACCAGCATGCACTGCCCGTTCTCGCGCATGCAGCGCCGTACGCTTCTGACATTGCCATCACAATGGGTGGCGGCGTCGGGAAGTGCCCGCCCCGTTGTGATGGCAACGAAAATCAACAACAGACGCCTTGTATCGCGTCATTTCCATCACGCGTCACGTCCGGTTTTAAAATCTCGCGATGCTGAGCGGCGGCGGCGATACACACTGACTCCTGGGAATTATGACACCAAGCTCCCAGGAGACAGTGCGCTGCCGCTGGGAAATGACGTCATTAACCGCGGGTGGGAGAAGGAGGAAGTGCAATTGAGCAGCTGATAAACAAGGTAAACTGATGAAAAAAAAAAATCAATCAATAAGTACATTATTATCATTAATCGATTGATTAAAAGTTAAAAAAGGGGGCGGAACTCCACTTTAAGGCGCAGGCCTTCGTTTATTTAGCAGCACCCCCAACTTATGCTGAGACCTGGTATGGCTCAGGAGGAGGGCGCTCGCTCGTGCATCCCCCTTTCCTGGCATAGATTTTGGGGGGGCCCCCACACAGTTTTTTTAATGTGGGGTTCTGCTAACAAATCCATACCAGACCCGAAGGGCCTGGTACGGGTTGGGGAAGACCCCCTCAAAGGTTTTTTTTTTTAATTTTTAAATGCTGGCAAATCTTTTCTTTACATTTAGCTGCCAGCGAGTAATCACGCTGACAGCTGATGAATCATTGGTTGTTGAGGACGCGGTGGCCATGGTGGAATAGATACCCTTTAAGAGTTGGTTCTTGCCAGCTCAGTAGCTTGCTTTAAAAAAAGGCCTGGATTCTTTCCTAAATGTACATAATATAACTGCATACTAATATTTATAGGTAAAGTTGATCCAGGGAATACATGATTTCCTCTCGGGGGGGATCAGGAAGGACTTTTTTTCTCCTGCTGGAGCAAATTGGATCATGCTTTGCTGGGGTTTTTTGCCTTCTTCTGGATCAACTGTGGGTATACGATTGTGTATATAGGATTGTATGATTTTTTAAAATGAATTTTTCCCCCCTTTATTGGGGTAACTAGATGTACTTGTGTCTTTTTTCAAACCAACTATGTAACCATGAGTTACTGGTTGTTATGGACGCCGGCAGGCCACCCGCTCCTTAACAACCAGTGATAAGCATACACATTCCTTAAACATCGCATGGCTGGACCACTACTTACTATTCATCCATTTATTTCCTTTTAGAGTGTTTTTGCTTTATGCCGTAATTACCACATAAAGCAATATTGAATTGACATTTTCAGGATCGCGCGTGGTATTTAGGAACAAATACTGCATGTGATATGCTTTTGTGAATGGAGCCCCAGATCCTCTGAAAAAACATGTATACTGCAAAGTCAAAAGTTGGTGGAGACCATCAAACCTTTAGCAGCTTGTTATGAGCTTCCACTTTTCTGGGAAAGTTTTCCACAAGATCTTAGAGTGTGTCTGCTGGAATTTGTGCCCTTGTGGGATGAGAAGACCTAGCTCACAATCGGCATTTTCCAATTCATCCCAAAGGTGTTCAGTAGGGTTGAGGTCAGGGCTTAATGAAGCATACTTGATTTCCTCCAAGTTCATCAAACTAAGGTGTCAGTTTATGAAACTGTGATCTACACCACTTCATAAACAGGCCCCCAGAAGAAAGAGATCCCCTCTGTGAGTGCCGGAAAACTGAGCAGTGAATATATTCCACGGCTTCATAAAACGGACACCTATGTCTTTACGAAGTAGGCTTTGTACACAGGAGTTCTGTATTTCTGGAGGAGAAAAGGGTCTTCAAAGTGCTACCACAAGGTTGGAAGCGCACAATTGTCTAAAATCTCTGCTATATCATTTACAGTACCCTTCAATGAAGAACTGGGAGGGATGTCTGCCAACTTTTGGCCACATAGCACATTAGGTGTTGGACCTCTCCAAAGAAAATATTAGCCAGTCGCTTGGTTCAGAGTTGGCAAAACAGCCTACTTGGACATGAGCACACATATCGTAATCCAGGCGTAGGCAATCTCAGCCCTCCAACTGTGGTGAAACTACAAATCCCATCATGCCTCTGCTGAGGGCTGAGGTTGCCTATCCCTGTCATAATCCATAGAAACCACAACAAGCAAATACATGTGCTTTATTGAGTTAGGGTCTGTGTTGTTGTATAAGAGGCTAATTGAGAGACATTCTTGGCTCTACATATAGGAAGACATAAGCTGGCTAACTGTTGATCTTCTTACTGGCCAGCACATTCACTAGAAGAGAGAAAGCAAGGTAAACGGGCGAGAGAGGGGCGAGAAAGGGAGACGGGCGAGAGAGGGGCGAGCAAGCGAGACAGGCGAGAGAGGGGCGAGCAAGCGAGACAGGCGAGAGAGGGGCGAGCAAGCGAGACAGGCGAGAGAGGGACGAGCAAGTGAGGAGAGAGAGGGGCGAGATAGCGGGAAGGAGAGAGAGGAGCGAGATAGCGAGAAGGAGAGAGAGGCGCGAGATAGCGAGAAGGAGAGAGAGGGGCGAGAAGGAGAGAGAGGGGGCGAGATAGCGAAGAGAGGGGAGAGAGAGGGGCGAGATAGCAAGAGGGAGAGAGAGGGGTCGAGATAGCGAGAAGGAGAGAGGGGGGCTAGATAGCGAGAAGGAGAGAGGGGGGCGAGATAGCGAGAAGGAGGCGAGATGGAGAGAGGGGGGCGAGATAGCGAGAAGGAGAGAGGGGGGCGAGATAGCGAGAAGGAGAGAGGGGGGCGAGATAGCGAGAAGGAGAGAGGGGGGCGAGATAGCGAGAAGGAGAGAGGGGGGCGAGATAGCGAGAAGGAGAGAGGGGGGCGAGATAGCGAGAAGGAGAGAGGGGGGCGTGATAGCGAGAAGAAGGAGAGAAAGGGGCGTGATAGCGAGAAGAAGGAGAGAAAGGGGCGAGATAGGGAGAAGGAGAGAAAGGGGCGAGCAAGCGAGAAGGAGAGAGGGGGCGAGCAAGCGAGAAGGAGAGAGGGGGCGAGCAAGCGAGGAGAGAGAGGGGCCAGATGGCGAGGAGAGAGAGGGGCGAGCAGGCAAGAAGGAGAGAGAGGGGCGAGCAGGCAAGAAGGAGAGAGAGGGGCGAGCAGGCAAGAAGGAGAGAGAGGGGCGAGCAGGCAAGAAGGAGAGAGAGGGGCGAGCAGGCAAGAAGGAGAGAGAGGGGCGAGCAGGCAAGAAGGAGAGAGAGGGGCGAGCAGGCAAGAAGGAGAGAGAGGGGCGAGCAGGCAAGAAGGAGAGAGAGGGGCGAGCAGGCAAGAAGGAGAGAGAGGGGCGAGATGGCAAGAAGGAGAGAGAGGGGCGCGATGGCAAGAAGGAGAGAGAGGGGCGCGATGGCAAGAAGGAGAGAGAGGGGCGCGATGGCAAGAAGGAGAGAGAGGGGCGCGATGGCAAGAAGGAGAGAGAGGGGCGAGCAAGTGGGAAGGAGAGAGAGGGGAGAGTCAGCGGGAAGGAGAGAGAGGGACGAGCAAGCGAGGAGGAGAGAGAGGGGCGAGATAGTGAGAAGGAGAGAGAGGGGCGAGATATTGAGAAGAAGAGAGAGGGGCGAGATAGCGAGAAGGAGAGGGAGGGTGAGATTGTGAGAAGGAGAGAGAGAGAGGCGAGATAGCGAGAAGGGTGAGCAAGCAAGAACCAGTGAAAGAGATACTTACTGCATATTCATCACTATGTTGTGAACTTTAATGCTTGGCAGGGTGCAGTAGGTGCTGTGAAGTATGAAAGAATTCTTATATAAATGAAATGCATTGTGCAATGGACCAAAAGAAACTCACGTTTCAACAAGGCAAGTATGTAACAAGAAAAACAAAATGCATTAATAAACCTGGACAGGATGGTGAGAGTGCTCAGGCCACTTCTTCCGATAAGAAGCATTGATAATCCACCAAAACTTTTGGCAGCAAAACAAGCAATTCCTCTACTCACTGTAGATCATTTGCTCGTGTAGAAGCCATAGCTTCATGCGTAGCAAAAATCTGGCCACATAACACAAGGCCAGTGAGCTCAGAAAAGCAACAGCCTTGCGGTTTACAGAACCCTCCACACAGGATTAACAGTTATGTAGATTTAAAAGATTTAGAAGCTGAACTCCAGGATCCTGCCCACTCTTGACTCTTTTCGCCTATGCTCTAAAAATGCTATAAAATGATTGTTTTTCTCTTGTGGGACATCACTGTCTTCTACATTACAGTTCACCAGTCCCGGGGGCCAGAAGGAGCATTTAGGCCAGCAGCACGTCACACATCTGACATAAAGACAAAAAAGGACGATGTTTCTCATAATTCCATGGGAATGCAGAGACGTGCACGCAGGTGGTACCAAGAGTATTGTGCAAACTAGGAAGCCGCTAGAAGCCAAATTTTCAATAAAAGGCTGTAGGTGGGTCCTAGCAATTTGCACTGCCGATTTCATTGTGGCTTGCAACTTAATTTAACCACTTCAGCTCCAGAAGGTTTACCCCCTTCATGACCAGGCCATGTTTTGTGATACGGCACTGCATTACTGTAACTTAAAATTGCGGGGTCGTGCAATGCTGCACCCAAACAAAACTTATGTCCTTTTTTTTTTCCCCCCACAAATAGAGCTTTCTTTTGGTGGTATTTGATGACCTCTGCGATTTTAATTTTTTGTGCTATAAATAAACATTTTGAAAAAAAAAAAAAAAACAAACATTTTTTTTTACTTTTGTATATAAAATAAATATCAATTAATAAATAATAAATAAAAAAATAAATAAATAAAAACTAATAAAAAAATAAAAATGTAATCAAATTTCCTCATCAATTTAGGCCAATACGTATTCTGCTACATATTTTTTGTAAAAAAAATTACAATAAGCGTATATTAATTGATTTGTACAAAAGTAATAGCATCTACAAACTATGGGATATTTTTTTTTTACTAGCAACGGCGGCGATCAGCGACTTGTAGCGGGACTGCGATATTGCGGCAGACAGTCGGGACACTAACTGACACTTTTTGGGGACCAGTGACACTAATACAGTGATCAGCGCTAAAAATATGCACTGTGACTGTACTAATGACACAGCCAGGGAACGGGTTAACATCAGGCGCGTCCAAAGGGTTAAATGTGCGCCTGACCAGTGCTTTACTACTGTGGGGGAGGTGCTTGTACTAGGAGAAGGCATGGATTGGTGCCTCTGCATAGCAGAGATACAGGATCCATGTCTTCTGTAGTGACAGAACGGCGATCTGCCTTGTTTACCGAAGCACTGGCGGATACCAATCAGCTCCCACTGTGTTTAATCACAACGGGAGCAGGCTGCCGGCAGCACACAAGTGCCCCAAATCTGGAAATGCAGGATCATATACTAGGTACGTGATTCTGTGCAGGAGAGCCGCCGTATATCTTCAGTATACGGTCAGCAAGCGGTTAACAGAAGTCTATGTAAGTCGCAATGAAATTGGGAAAAAAGTAGTGCAGGAACCTTCTTCCTAATTGCCGGGTCATGAGTCGCATCGATATAAACTGTTCCAAAGCCGGCAATGGGGTTCAACTTGTCATACGATTTGGAACTGTCAAATTGCACGACAAATCACACCGGTTTGAACGAGGGCTAACATCACTTGTCTTAGAAACCTGGCAATTCTCCGAGTCAAGTGCCATCACTAGGTATGCAGAGGGAGGGGGCATGTTAGTTTCCTTGTTCCTCCGCCTCTATCTTTTTTATGTTCGCTAAGAGGCAGGACTGAACACTGTCAATGGCTTCTAGGATGAAGGCAGCTGGGCTGTCTGCACCATGAAAACCAAAATTTACTAAAACTGGTGCAGCTGTGCATGATTATCAATCAGCTTCTAACTTCAGCTTGTTCAATTAATCTTTGTCAATAAAACCTGGAAGCTGGTTTTTATGCAGAGTTGCACCAGATTTTGCACTCAGGTTTACTAAAACCTGATTTTGCACTCAGGTTTTAGTAAATAAACCCCCTGGCTACCTGCATCCTAGCGATCAAAGAAAAATAGAGGGGGGGGGAAAGGAAACTGGATGGGAGCCATCTAGCCAATATGCCCCCCCCCCTTCAGGCATGCTTAATGGACAAGGTGTGGTGGCAACTGAGCTCAATGTTAGCAACACACACAAATCGGGCCTCTGTCTGGGGAGGAACAGAGAACCTGGAAAGCAAGAAAAAAAGGGATTTGCTTCACATTCCTAAACTGTTTTATTGGAAAGGCTAAAACATGAATGTATCGATCTTGAATGCCAAGTATGGTGACCAGATCTTAAGGAATTTTTTAATGTAAGGCCAACCGTAGCATAAGCAGTGAAGCTTTAGAGCAAGAAAATGAGAACTTACTACATGTAGTCAAACTCCTTCCCTATTTTGGTTGGAACCATGTAGTCAATCTAGAAATAAGAGTTAGAAATAATAAGTAAAGAACAAATTTTCCAAAACAGATTCTTCACCAAGTACCATGTTACACAAGCTGCGTGGCTTACTTGTTTTGTCTCCTGCAGTCCGATCTTCGTGACATTGCTTAATTTTGACTTCCCAATAACGGTTTTGTAATATTGAACCTGACCAGTAATATCGTCAACTTCTACTGAATAATAATTGTTGTTGGTTATATTCAGTGTATTCTAAAAAAAAAGAAAAAAAAAAAAAAGCAAAAGGGAAAATTAGTAATAGGGTAGATCAGTGGTTGTCAATCACTGGGCTGTGGCCCATTGCTCACCAGCGGCCTCCTTCCTCTCAAGCTTCCCAGCTCACAGTGTCCCCAACCTCCCATAACTGCCTGCAGTGCCCTGCAAGCCTTCACAGTGTCCACAGACCTCCTGAGAGCCTCAGCCCCCACCAGCCTGCTATAGAACTTCTATCCTCCCACTGCGCCCCAAGCGCTAAAAGTGTCCCACAGTGCCTCTGAGCCTGCTGCAGAGCCTCCAGTGCCTCTGAGCCTGCTGCAGAGCCTCCAGTGCCTCTGAGCCTGCTGCAGAGCCTCCAGTGCCTCTGAGCCTGCTGCAGAGCCTCCAGTGCCTCTGAGCCTGCTGCAGAGCCTCCAGTGCCTCTGAGCCTCCAGTGCCTGCTGCAGAGCCTCCAATTCCCCCTAGCCCAGTGGTTCTCAACTCCTGTCCTCAAGACCCACTAACAGGCCAGGTTTGCAAGATAACTGAAATACATCACATTTGATATCATTTGTTGCTCAGTGATTGCAGTATTCTAGTCTGAATCTCCCCAAGGTAATACTTAAATGATAGCCTGTTGATGGGTCCTGAGGACAGGAGTTGAGAACCACGGCCCTAGCCTGTTGTACAGTGTCCCACAGTGCCTCTGAGGCTGCTGCAGAGTCTCTAGTGCCTCCGAGCCTGCTGCAGAGGCTCCAGTGCCTCCAAGCCTGTTGCAAAGTGTCCCATAGTGCCTCCGAGCCTGCTGCAGAGGCTCCGGTGCCTCCGAGCCTGCTGCAGAGGCTCCAGTGCCTCCGAGCCTGTTGCAAAGTGTCCCATAGTGCCTCCGAGCCTGCTGCAGAGGCTCCGGTGCCTCCGAGCCTGCTGCAGAGGCTCCTTCAGCTTTCTGGAGAAACTCCAGCCCCGTTTACAAACCTCACCCCCTACAGGGCTGTCAAGTCTGCCGCAGAGTCCCATAACCTCCTCCAGAACCACCCCAACACTGTCACCAAGCCCTATCCAGAGACTTTAGAATACATATTTTGCATATATACATTCTATTGTGCGACGGCCTCCAGACACCCTGTTGGGTATTTCCGCCAATAAGCTGCTTCCCAAGTCCTGGAACACGAGACCAACGGATCTATCTATAGTAACCCCATGAACCAGACAACACCAGTTTGAAACACACCAGAAATAGAACTGGTTTATTTTAGAAACATACTGAATTTATACAGAAAACCATCAGATAAGAGCTACTCCCATTCTCACAGACAATGGTCACCAGACAGTAGGACTAATCCTATAGTCATAACAATGACCACCTTAGACAATCCAGCTCCCCCATAGGAATACCTTATGCATAAGAAGCCAAAGGCAATTAGTGACCAGCTCTGTCTGGATGAATTAAGAACACACTAAAACACAGAGTTCTCCAGGGAATGGGTCTCCTGCAGCCCAAAGTCAGTGACATATTGCATGGAAGGTTTTGGAAGAATTTACCAGGCCCTGGTCTTAAGAAGGCTGAGAACCCCTGCCATAGATGAAGGTGCATAGGAAAAGGTTTACTTCACTGACTTACCGTGATGTTGAGAAACACAGTATTAGTGGATTCTTCGTAAGCTACGTAGACTGCCTTAACACCAACGTACTCAATGTCGATGGAACGTGGGAAAAGGAAAAAAACTGCCAGGCCAGAAATCAGCAAACATGCAGAGATGGAAGCAAAAACATATAGTTTTCTGTTATGAGACAAAATAAAAAAAATAATCGCTGATTTAGCAAGTGACTTAAAAAAGAAAACACACATATATTACCAAAGTTACAGGATTAAACATTACGAAGGAAAAAATAATCCAATCAACCATGTATGGACCTTGCTTTGTACACTGGTGGGCAGTCATGTTGGAACAGGTAGGGACCATCCCCAAACTCTTCCCACAAAGTTGGGAGCATTAAATTGTCCAAAATTAACTTACTAGAAACTTCCAGAAGAATGGGAGGAGATAAGGTGTTGCCTGGAGTAATATGAGGGCCTTGACCAATCCCCAACAGATGGGTTGGCAGGGGGCAGGTCACTGGGGACAGTGCGGAGTTCGGGTGGAAGCTGCAGATGGAGTGTAATGCCCGGTACACACGATGAGATCAGAAGAATGATCGTCTTTTTTTTTTGCATGCTATTCTCAGATCGAATCTGATGAGTTTGCTAAAGACACGAAAATCCACGTATGACAGAATAAAAATTCAGCAGTGATGTCATGTGTTGTAATGCATTTGTATTTTGTTTTCGAACTACAGCTGTACTGATTAAACGAAAATCGTACAATCTGGCATCGTACGAAAATAAAAATTTGTGAATGTCCGATCAAACAATAAATCGGATGAACTGTCCTGATCTGCTCTCGAAAGGCTCTGTCCTAATGATCATATTATCGTACGATCGCTCCGAAATCTGTATGTTTCTTACGATTTTCTGATCATGTGTACTGGGCATTAGGCTGTCGGAGGATTTGATGGGTAGTTTAGTCTGGGGGAGGGGGGTGGCCTTGTGCCTGAGCTCGGGTGCGGAAGGGACCCTCTTCAAGACAGGGATGTCTTAATGAGTGGGCACTGCCCAGGGGCCCCAGCTGCAAGGGGGGGCCCCTGCACTTTCCCCAAAGCAGCTGGTCCTTGAGCCCACGCTGCCTCGAAATTGGGGGCCCCATGATGGCACTGAGAGTGATGGATACACATGGGAGGCAGGCCGGCAGCGGTGCGCCGTGCGGAACGATACCTATTATTTTCCTATTATTATTCCCGCCTGCGGAAGTAGCATTGTGGATGGTGTCATGGTGAGCCCAGCTGTCCAGCACTGTTTGCACCAAAGGGCTTGGAATGCCCAGAGGGATGCTCCCTCCTCCTCCTGCCTGCTTGATTGGTTGGTATAGGCGAGTCCAGTGCTCTAGGTGGGCACATAGCCAAAAGTTTACATGCACTGTATCTCCACTGGAAAAGGTGGTACTACATGGATAGAATAATGGTGCTGGGGGATATCAAGAGTGTAGGGGGAAACAAATGCTTGGGGTAGCTTGGGTGGCTATAGTGCTAGAGGTATCAGGGATGTAGAGAGGCCACAGTGTAGGGGGTATCAGGGATGTAGTGGGGTCACAATACAAGGGGTATATTATGGTATATCGCAACAGTGCTGGGGGGAATATCTAGGGTGTAGAGGGGTCAGAGTGCTGGGGGGATATCTGGAGTGTAGAGGGGTCAGAGCGCTGGGGGGATATCTGGGGTTTAGAGGGGTCAGAGTGCTGGAGGGATATCTGGGGTGTAGAGGGGTCAGAGTGCTGGGGGGATATCTGGGGTGTAGAGGGGTCAGAGTGCTGGAGGGATATCTGGGGTGTAGAGGGGTCAGAGCGCTGGGGGGATATCTGGGGTTTAGAGGGGTCAGAGTGCTGGAGGGATATCTGGGGTGTAGAGGGGTCAGAGTGCTGGGGGGATATCTGGGGTGTAGAGGGGTCAGAGTGCTGGAGGGATATCTGGGGTGTAGAGGGGTCAGAGCGCTGGGGGGATATCTGGGGTTTAGAGGGGTCAGAGTGCTGGAGGGATATCTGGGGTGTAGAGGGGTCAGAGTGCTGGGGGGATATCTGGGGTGTAGAGGGGTCAGAGTGCTGGAGGGATATCTGGAGTGTAGAGGGGTCAGAGCGCTGGGGGGATATCTGGAGTGTAGAGGGGTCAGAGTGCTGGGGGGATATCTGGGGTGTAGAGGGGTCAGAGCGCTGGGGGGATATCTGGGGTGTAGAGGGGTCAGAGCGCTGGGGGGATATCTGGAGTGTAGAGGGGTCAGAGTGCTGGGGGGATAGCTGGGGTGTAGAGGGGTCAGAGTGCTGGGGGGATAGCTGGGGTGTAGAGGGGTCAGAGTGCTGGGGGGATAGCTGGGATGTAGAGGGGCCATAGTGCTGGGGAGGCATCAATCTAGCAGATATATTATTTTCCCATTGTTTCTTTGCTGTACAGAATGATTGTTCTTGTAGTTAAAGCGGAGCTCCACCCAAAAGGGGAAGCTCTGCTTGTCTGCCTCCTACCTACTTGATGTCCGTTTACCTGCGCTGTCTCCATTGTAGGGGCCCCAGAGCATTACTTTGCCCAGGGGCCCATAATGCTATAAGACGGCCCTGCTTCAAGTCACACAGAGGGATCCTGACCAGGAGGCATGGGAGCAAGGAGAGGACAGCAGGAGGACACTGCCGGGCAAATCTCCAGGGAGGAAGACAGCCAGGAGGACTGGTGAATGACACACAGTCGGGGAGGACTGAGAGGCAGCCAGAGAAGACTCAGGGAGAGCAGTCTGGGATCGATGTGGAGTAGTCTGGGAGGACTGTGGTGGAACGGACAGGAGAAAGGGGCAGCCAGGTGGGCTGGCATTGCCTGAAGATGTAATGCTGGGATCACTAGCCACAGGAGGACAGCCATGCACTAGGACTTTTCTACACCACTGGTCCTGAGTGTTGTAGTTCCACGAGTAAGAGTTGTGCTGGAGGGGTTGACGGAGATCTGCAAGCAAGTTTTGCGGAGGAGGCAGAGGAGTGTATATAGTGTGTGTGTATATACTTGTCCCTGAAGACTTTACTACACTGATCAAGTGGGCATCCCATATTCCCCACCCCCATCCAAGTTTAAATCCCCTAATAAAATACAAGCTGTTCTGACTGTTTCCTGACTCTGTGTGCTGTGGAAAATGCGGTGTGCCTGGCTGTGCAGGGACGGGGAACCCATTCACCAGCGGCCCTTGCGGGGGTAGTGCTACATACCTACAGTGGGATATAAAAAGTCCACACACCCCTGGTAAAATGTCAGGTTTCTGTGATGTAAAAAATGAGAATGAGACAAAGATAAATGATTTCAGAACCTTTTCCACCTTTAATGTGACCTATAAACTGTACAACTCAATTGAACAACAAACTGAAATCTTTTAGGTGGAGGGAAGAAAAAATAAAAAATAAAATAATATGGTTGCACAAGTGTGCACACCCTTACACTAATACTTTGTTGAAGCACCTTTTTGATTTTATTCCAGCACTCAGTCTTTTTGGGTATGACTATCAGCATGGCACATCTGGACTTGGCAATATTTGCCCACTCTTCTTTGCAAAAACCATTCCAAATCTGTCAGATCTCCTGTGCACAGCCCTCTTCAGATCACCCCACAGATTTTCAATCAGATTCAGGTCTGGGCTCTGGCTGGGCCATTCCAAAAATGTAATCTTCTTCTGGTGAAGCCATTCCTTTGTTGATTTGGATGTATGCTTTGGGTCATTGTCATGCTGAAAGATGAAGTTCCTCTTCATGTTCAGCTTTCTAGCAGAAGCCTGAAGGTTTTGTGCCAATATTGACCGGTATTTGGAACTGTTCATAAGTCCCTCTACCTTGACTAAGGCCCCTGTTCCAGCTGAAGAAAAACAGCCCCAAAGCATGATGCTGCTACCACCATGCTTCACGGTGGGTATGGTGATCTTTTGGTGATGTGCAGTGTTGTTTTTGTGCCAAACATATCTTTTGGAATTATGGCCTAAAAGTTCATCCTTGGTTTCATCAGACCAGAACATGTTTTCCCACATGCTTTTGGGAGACTTCAAATGTGTTTTTGCAAAATTTAGCCAGGCTTGGATGTTTTTCTATGTAAGAAAAGGCTTCCGTCTTGCCACTCTACTCCATAGCCCAGACATATGAAGAATACGGGAGATTGTTGTCACATGTACCACACAGCCAGTACTTGGCAGATATTCCTGCAGCTCCTTTAATGTTGCTGTAGGCCTCTTGGCCGCCTCCCTGACCAGTTTTCTTCCCGTCTTTTTATCAATTTTGGAGGGACGTCCAGTTCTTGGTAAGGTCACTGTTGTGCCATATTTTCTCCATTTGATGATGACTGTCTTTGCTGTATTCCATGGTATATCTAATGCCTTTGAAATTCTTTTGTACCCTTCTCCTGACTGATACCTTTTAACAATGAGATCCCTCTGATGCTTTGGAAGCTCTCTGCAGACCATGGCTTTTGCTGTGGGATGCGACTAAGAAAATGTCAGGAAAGACCTACTAGAACAGCTGAACTTTATTTGGGGTTAATCAGAGGCACTTTAAATGATGTACTGACTCCTATTTAACATGAGTTTGAATGTGATTGCTTAATTTTGAACACATCTACATCCCCAGTTATAAGAGGGTGTGCACACTTATGTAACCACATTATTTTAGTTTTTTATTTTTACCCCCCCCTAAAAGATTTCAGTTTGTTTTTCAATTGAGTTGTACAGTTTATAGGTCACATTAAAGATGGAAAAAGTTCTGAAAATATGAAATGATTTATTGTTGTCTCATTTTTTTACATTGAAGAAACCTGACATTTTATATCCACTGTACATACACACACTCACCGGCCACTTTATTATTAGGTACACCTGTTCCATTGCTTGGTAACACAAACTGCTAATCAGCCAATCACATGGCAGCATGCATTTAGAAGTGGTGAAGACGACTTGCTGAAGTTCAAACGGAGCATCAGAATGGGGAAGAAAGAGGATTTAAAGTGGAGTTCCACCCAAAAATGGAACTTCCACTTTTTGGAATCCTCCCCCCCCCTCCGGTGTCACATTTGGCACCTTTCAGGGGGGGGAGGAGGGAGCAGATACCTGTCTAATACAAGTATTTGCTCCCACTTCCTGGCATAGATCACGCGGCACTTGCTGTGACCTACGCCACTTCCAGCGCCTACACTCTCCTCCACCGCTGTATTCTGTGAGACACAGAACACAGCAGGGACCAGAGAGGCTGTGCAGCTTGACTCGCGCATGCACAGTAGGGAACCAGGAAGTGAAGCCACACGGCTTCACTTCCTTATTCCCTTACCGAGGATGGCGGCGGCGGCAGCCGAGAGCCGAAGGACATATCGGCTTTGGCTGCCGACATTGTGGGCTCCCTGGACAGGTAAGTGTCCATATATTAAAAGTCAGCAGCTGCAGTATTTGTAGCTGCTGGCTTTTAATATTTTTTTTTCAGCGGACATCCGCTTTAAGCGACTTTGAACGTGGCATGGTTGTTGTGCCAGGCGGGCTGGTCTGAGTATTTCAAAAACTGCTGATCTACTGGGATTTTCACATACAACCATCTCTCGGGGTTTACAGAGAACGCTCCGAAAAAAAGAGAAAATATTCAGTGAGCGACAGTTGTATGGAGGAAAATGCCTTGCTGGATGTCAGAGGAGAATGGGCAGATGATAGAAAGGCAATAGTAACTCAAATAAGCACTCGTTACATCCAAAGTATGCAGAATACCATCTCTGAATGCACAACACATCGAACCTTGAAGCAGATGGGCTACAGCAGCAGAAGACCACACCGGGTGCCACTCCTGTCAGCTAAGAACAGGAAGCTGAGGCTACAATTCGCACAGGATCACCAAAATTGGACAATAGAAGATTGGAAAAACTTTTCCTGGTCTGATGAGTCTCTATTTCAGCTGTGACATTCAGATGGTCGGGTCAGAATTTGGTGTAAACAACATGAAAGCATGGATCCATCCTGCCTTGTATCAATGGTTCAGGCTGGTGGTGGTGTAATGGTGGTGGGGGGGGTTTCTTGGCACACTTTGGGCCCCTTAGTACCAATTGATCATGGTTTAAACCCCACGGCCCCCCTGAGTATTGTTGCTGACCATGTCCATCCCTTTATGACTACAGTGTCCTCATCTTCTGATGGCTCCTTCCAGCAGGATAATGCACCATGTCACAAAGCTCCAATCATCTCACCACTGGACAATGAGGTCTCTGTACTCCAATGGCCTCCACAGTCACCAGATCTCACCAGAGTGATGCCATCATGTCACTATGGGCCAAAAATCTCTCCAAAACCTTGTTGAAGCCATGCCACAAAGAATTAAAGGATACGTTCAGATGTGGCAGAGGATCCCCCCCCTTTCACACTGCAGAGAACCTGCGAGTTCTGTGAACTGAAAACTACAAGGTCCAGTAGCCTTTGCGGCTGTCGGATTGTAGTTCTCAAGGAACTACCATGGCGCTGGTGAGCACTGCGGTAGTTCATTGATGTTTCCTGCTAGTGTGTAACTGCTTGGCCATACGATGTATACAGCCAAACAGATTACATAGGGAGCCTGCAAGAGCCCTGCTTTGCACCCATGATCTGCTGATTGTGGGTGCAATGTTATCCAGGCTCCCAATAAAAAAAAAATAATAAATGCAAACTTTTTTACCTAAACAGATGGGAATTTATTATTTTTTTCTAAAAGGTGAACTTATCCTTTAAGGCAGTTCTGAAGGCAAAAGGGGGTCCAATCCAGTACTAGTAAGGTGTACCTAATAAAGTGGATGGTGAGTGTGTACACACAGATATATATATATATATATATCGATATATATCTCAAAAAAATTAAAAGGAACACTTTTTAATCAGAGTATAGCATCAAGTTAATTAAACTCCTGGGACATTGATCTGGTCAGTTGAGTAGCAGAGGGGGCTGTTAATCAGTGTGGGGGCTTCTTTAGTGTTAAGGAAATTAACAACAGGTGCACTAGATGGGCAACAATGAGACAACCTCCAAAACAGGAATGGTTTGACAGGCGGAGGCCACTGAAATTTTTTTTCCCCTACTCATATTTTCTGACTGTTTTTCACTAGTTTTGCATATGGCCAGGGTCAGTGTCACTACTGATAACATGAGGTGATACCCGGACCCTATAGAGGTTGCCCAGGAAGTCCAACTCCTCTAGGATGGCGCATCAATACATGCCATTGCCAGAAGGTTTGCTGTGTCTCCCAACACAGTCTCAAGAGTATGGAGAAGATTCCAGGAGACAGCCAGTTACTCTACGAGAGCAGAAAAGGAATGTAGAAGGTCCTTAACCCATCAGCAGGACCCGTATCTGCTCCTTGGAACAGGATGAGCACCACCAGAGCCCTACAAAATGACCTCCAGCAAGCCAGTGGTGTGAATGTCTCTGACCAAACAATTAGAAACAGTCTTCACAAGGGTGGCCTGAGGGTCCGACATCCTCTAGTGGGCCCTGTGCTCACTGCCCAGCACTGTGGAGCTCAATTGGCATTTGCCATTGAACACCAGAATTGGTAGGTCGGCCACTGGCACCCTGTGCTTTTCACAGTTTAACCACTTAAACACTAAACCTTTTTCTGACATTTGTTGGTTTCAAGTTAAAAAAATTTTTTTTTTTGCTAGAAAACCCCCCAAATATTATATATATATTTTTTAGTAGAGTCCCTAGAGAATGAAATGGGGATTGTTGCAATATTTTATGTCACACTGTATTTGCGCAGCGGTCTTTCAAATGCAATTTTTTTTTTAATTACTAAAATGAATTAAAAAAAAAAACTAACCAGTAAAGTCATCCCATTTTTTTTTTGTATAATGTGAAAGATTTTACGTTTTATATATATATGATTAAGGTATTAAGGTGAGACAGGAAAAGAGTTAATTAAGGGCTGATAAGGGTAAACTAAAGGGTTCGTTTAAAGGGTTTAAAAGAGATTACAAGAAAATTAAAAAAAATGTTTCTTCCTGTGCCAGGTTGCTGACATCATAAGCTCCTCCCTTTGATGATGATACTTCTGACAGGGAGTCCCAGCCGGTTCCCACATCCAAGATGGCGGTGCTGGGGATCCAAAGCCCGGCGAAGGATTGGGTCCAGTGCAGACAGTGCTGGACTCCTGGGCTGGTAATTGTCTTTTTTGTTAAAAGCCAGCAGCTGCAGGATTTGTAGCTGCTGACGTTTACATTTTTAAAACAGGACCAAAGTTCCTCCTTTAAATGTGTATTAAAGTTTATTGTGTCCAGGGTTGGGCTTTACATTGCTGACATGTTTAAACAGCCCAAAATAGTTCCCTGCAGAAGTTATCTTTTAACCCACTTGTGGGTACCCGCAAAGCTGCATTTCCTGTAGAAGAGGTTCCTATGATAACTATTGTGTTGAGAGACAATAGAAAGCAGAAACAAAAAGCGATCGGACAGACCAGAGACATTGCTGGAAACCACTGAACATTTCTACCATTAGTGTGGAAAAATGAAACTACATAGAAATATTAAAGCGTAGTTCTGGACCTTTAAATAAAACACAAAAAATGCACTACATCTCTACAGTATTCATTTATTTGTATTATAGGTATTAGGAGAGCCGACAATTTTTTCCAGTGCTTTACATTCTTGTATATGAACATCAGTCTCTGTCCTCACATACTAGGGCCAATTTAGACAGAAGCCAATTACCTACTAGCATGCTTTAGGAAAACAGGAATGCACAGCGGAAATTCAGAAAAATCAAAAAAGGGAGGAAACCGGGATGTCCAGAGGAAATACACACAAGGAAACCAGAACCAAACTCCACACAAGCACAGGGAGGAAACCAGGGTACCCAGAGGAATTCCGTGCAAGCACAGGGAGGAAACCAGGTTACCCGGAGGAATTCCGTGCAAGCTCAGGGAGGAAACCAGGGTACCTGGAGGAATTCCGTGCAAGCACAGGGAGGAAACCAGGGTACCTGGAGGAATTCCGTGCAAGCACAGGGGGGAAACCAGGGTACCCGGAGGAATTCCGTGCAAGCACAGGGAGGAAACCAGGGTACCCAGGGGAATTCCGTGCAAGCACAGGGAGGAAACCAGAGTACCCGGAGGAATTCTGTGCAAGCACAGGGAGGAAACCAGGGTACCCGGAGGAATTCTGTGCAAGCACAGGGAGGAAACCAGGGTACCCAGGGGAATTCCGTGCAAGCACAGGGAGGAAACCAGAGTACCCGGAGGAATTCTGTGCAAGCACAGGGAGGAAACCAGGGTACCCGGAGGAATTCCGTGCAAGCACAGGGAGGAAACCAGGGTACCCAGAGGAATTCCGTGCAAGCACAGGGAGGAAACCAGGGTACCCAGAGGAATTCCGTGTAAGCACAGGGAGGAAACCAGGGTACCCAGAGGGATTGTACACAAGCACAAGGAGAAATCCAGGGTACCCAGAGGAATTCCACACAAGCACAGGGAGGAAACCAGGGTACCCGGAGGAATTCCACACAAGCACAGGGAGAAATCCATGGTACCCAGACAAATTCTACGCAAGCACAGGGAGAAATGCAGGGTACTTGGAGGAAACCCACACAAACACAAGGAGAAAACTAGTGATGAAATCCATGAAAGGAACCCAGATAACCCTAGGGAAACCTACGCAAACACAGTGAGAAAACCAGGGTACCCAGAGAGGAAGCCAGGATACCCGGAGGAAATCCACCCAAGCACAGGGAGGAAGCCAGGGTAGGAAATCATAGTACACAGAGGAAACACACGGAAGCACAGGAAGAAAATCATGGCACCCGGGGGAAACCCATGCAAGCACAGGAAGAAAATCATAGTACCGGGGGGGTGTAACCCACACAAGCACGGGGAGAAAACTAGATTACCCAGGGGAAATCCACGGATGCACAGGGAGGAAACCAGGGATGAAAGCCATGCAAGGAACCCAGAAGAAACCCATCGATGCACAGGGAGGTAACCAAAGAAAACACAATGAGAAAACCAGGGATGAAATGAATGCTTGGAAACTGGATAACCCTGAGGAAATTCATGAATGCACAGGGAGGAAACCAATGCAAGCACAAAGAGGAGAACAAGGAGGAAATCCACACAAGAAAATTGGAGTACCCGGAAGAAATGCACATGGAGGATGCCACGGTACAGGAGGAAACCCTCACAAGCACAAGGAGGAAACCAGAATACTAGGGAAAAAGCCATGGTAGAACAAAGAGAATGCGCAAACCCCATGCAGACTGTGTCCTGGTTGGGATTTAAACAGATGTTTGGAAAGTTCTGCCTCTGACTTAGCAGGGGCCATGCAGACCTCTGCAGAGAAACGACTGCTTCCAAAAAAAGAAGAGCAGCATGCTGGCAAATGATAGGCTTTTCTGCTCAGGCTGTTTTTTGTTTTAAATAAAAAACAAAACTATAAGACTTTGCACACCTATTGTTTTAGCGCACCTGGAACATACTTAGCTGGAAAGGTTTAATTGGGCTTCAAGGCTTCATACAAACTGGCCTTTGATTAGCACTCTTGCCTTTTACCTCTGGGGTTCTGGGTTCAATTTCAACAAGAAACTCCATCTTTAGGTAATCTGTTTGGTCAGTGTTTGGCTGGATTTCCAGTTCTCATCTAAAACACATTGTGGTGGGCTAATCAGCATCCAACCAAACTGGTCCCATTGCTACATCTGTAGGACTGTGGTGGGGCTAAGAGATTAGCAAAAATAGAGAAGAACAATTAAATTCACCAATTTTCTGATTCTCTCTGATCTGCAGAGGACTGTTCAATCCAGGGGAATTGGGGATCAAGTATTGGATGGTTTTCATCCTTATATTAGATTTTACACTTCTTTGAATTTCGACTGATGTGAAAGGTGGTTGTACTCGGTTGAAGGACACAGAAATAGACTAAAACTACATGTTAAGATAATGATCAGCATCCTTCACCAACAATGATGTCACCGTGGGCCTTTTCAAACTCCAAACTGATATTTTAGATTTGTCCCAACTGGTTTTACTTACGTTCTTCTCGGACGCAGCCTCTGGTCGCTGTACGGTATCAAAGCCACCAGCTGATTTTCACGACCTAGGGGTAAAAGAAATGGTTAGAAAATGTTATAAAAGAAAACATTAATAAAAAGGTAAGCCCAAGCTCAAGTTTAATTAAAATAAATCAGCAAAAGGGAGGTTACTTACTATAAGTGTGATGTGTCCCTTGTGCTGACTCCTGCTTTAGTAGAAAACGTCCTCCTCTGATTAACCCCACCCCAATAATCTTCCTGTCAGCTACCTGTCAAATGAATGAAGATTGTCCAGCTATGGCTACCCTATCCGCCTCCATTTATTGAACCTGTACTATCTACTATCAATGAAAACTTGATCTATGAATGAAGGAGAGGAAGATGAATGAAAGGTCCACCTCCTCCCTTCATGGATCACATTTCAATCATAGAAGCTGTAGCACAATTTTGATGAATGGAGGAACGGGCAGAAAGGGCAGGAGACACTCTTCATGGAAGCATATGGCAGGTCCCCTGAGTCTTATTCTTCCAGTTCCAGGTCCCTTGACCCTTAATCTTCCAGTGCGGCAGTGGTTAACCTGCCATATGCACTCATCAAGAGTGTCAACTGCGCCCGTCCTTTCCGCCCCCAACCTTCCATTCACTGAAGTTGGAATCCAGCTTCTATGAATGAAATGTGATCTATAAATGGAGGCAGATCTTTCATTCTTTCACCTGTCCTCCACTCATAGATACATTTTCATTCATAGAAGCTGTAGTACAACTTTTATGAATAGAGGAGGGGGACAGAAGGGGGGGGGGGCATAGTGGACATGATAAGTGCATAAGGTAGGTCCCTTGACTCTGTTAACCCCCAGTCACCATAATCTTGCAGTGCGGCCGGGGTTGCCAAGGGACCTGCCATATGCCCTCCACAAGATTGCCAACTATGCCCACCATTTCTGCCCCCTCTTCTATTCACAGAAGTTGTACTACAGCTTCTATGAATAAAACGTGATCGATGAATGGTGGACAGGTGGATTAAAGATAGGGGGGGGGCTGATCTGAGGAGGAAGATTTTAACTAGTGAAGGATGAATGAATGAATGAATGAGTGACTTGTATTCATTCATTCATTCATTCATTCAACTAGTGAAGGATCCTGCAGCGCATAGGAAACATTGGATGGGTAGTAAGTCATGTCCCTTGTGCTTTTTTTTTTATTTTTTTGTTTCTTACAAAACGTAGGCTTTATCAAACCCATCTTATAAAACCATAATTGTTCATTGGTGTTATCGTACTGATCTCACATCTAAATGCTTTTGCTTTATTTTATTGCACCGCAAGGCATCTGTTGTTATCACATGCACCAACATCACCAACATTCAGGAGCCTTCTCCCCACTGGCCACCAACATTCAGGAGCCTTTACCCACTGGCCACCAAGCCTAGTCTGGCCACCAACATTCAGGAGCCTTCTCCCCACTGACCACCAACAATCAGGAGCCTTCTCCCCACTGGCCACCAACGTTCAGAAGCCTTCTCCCCACAGGCCACCAACATTCAGAAGCCTTCTCCCCACAGACCACCAACGTTTCAGAGCCTTCTCCCCAGTGACCACCAATGTAAGGAGCATTCTCTTCACTGGCCACCAATGTAAGGAGCATTCTCTTCACTGGCCACCAATGTAAGGAGCCTTCTCCCCACTGGCCACCAACGTAAGGAGCCTTCTCCCCACTGGCCACCAACGTAAGGAGCCTTCTCCCTACTGGCCACCAACGTAAGGAGCCTTCTCCCCACTGGCCACCAACGTAAGGAGCCTTCTCCCTACTGGCCACCAACGTAAGGAGCCTTCTCCCTACTGGCCACCAACGTAAGGAGCCTTCTCCCCTGACCACCGATGTATGGAGCCTTCGTCCCACTGGCCACCAATGTATGCACTGCTCATTCATAGCGTGTAAATATTCTAAAAGCAAAATATGTGTTTCTAATCGCATTCGCTCCATCATACCGGCTCTTCACTCCGCACCGGCTATCAGACACAGGGGGCTTTGCAGAGGCAGGGTCTCTTTAACCCAAGTGACCACACTTCCTAAGCATGCAACTTTTATGTGGGCACTATTTTATATGTTAAAACCAAACTCCAGCCAAAACAGTGGTAAATGATTTGGCTCAACCCTCTAACTTCTACATGACAGCCTAGTCTTTTAAAAAAACAATATAATAAAAAGGTTTGCTTTTGGGTTTAATAATGCTTTAAACCAAGGGGTCGGCAACCTGTCGATCCCGGTTGACCTGCAGATCGCGAGTGGGTGTTGGGTCAATCGGGAACACTTCTCTGCTTTGCTGACCCCTGCTACTTCAGCACCGGTCCTTCCCCCAGCCTCCTCGCTCATCCTTCCTCACAGGAGACTACACATCTCTGGATAGGCGATGGACGGCAGGAGCTGGTGAAGTTAACTTTGAAGTTAACTGGCAGTTGGTTGGTTGCCAGAACAAGGGACAGTGCTAGCAACTAATCACCAGCTTGGTATTATAGAAAGTTAACGCTGGCAGCTCATGGCCCCGCCCCCTGTCCAGAGATGTGCAGGCTCCTGTGTACACCTATGTAGGTAGGAGAAGCAAGCAGTTTTTTTTTTTACTACTTTATGTATAGTGTGTGTGGGAAGGGGGGTGAGGTAAAGACGTCAGATGACACTGCTATGGGGGGGGGGGGGCAGAGGGGCAGAAGGGGGGGTGGGATGTCAAAACAAAAGAAAACATTTCAAAAAAGCAGAAAACATTGCTAATGGGATGGGGGCAGAGGGCACTATTGTGGGTGGTGGGATGTCAAAGGAGCAGAGGACCTTGCTCTGGGGATGTGGGGCAGAGGGCACTATTGTGGGGGTGAGGGGAAAGGGGCAGGGGGCCAGAGGACACTACCATGGGGAGAGGGGTTATGTGAAGGGGACAGAGAACACTGCTATAGGGGAGGGGGGGGCAGAAAACACTACTGGGGGGATAATATGAAGGGGGCAGAGGACACTGCTATGGGAAGGGGCAAAGGGCCAGAAGACACTACTGTGGGGAGGGCAGATGTCATTGCTGTGGGGGGTGCAGAGGACACTACTATGGACAAGGCCAGTGCCAGCACAAGGCTGCTTAGGCAGCAGTCTTAGAGCACCAGGATATGGTGGGGGTAGTAAAATCCGAATCTCCAGCCACTTGTAGCTGAGACTGCAGAAAAAGGGGCTGGGGATTCTGCCCTCAGTCCCTTTCTCTGTCTCAAAATTGAGACATCAGGGGTCTGTTTAGACCCCTGTTATTTCACCAAAGCCCCCCAACAGGGCTCCTAAAAAATAATATTGTAAAATGTCATTTGAAAAAGTTGTACAAAAAAAAAAAAAAAAAAAGATAATAAAAATAAAAACTACTGACACCAACCACTTCCCTATTGACTCCAACCACATCCCTACCGACACCACTTCACTTCCCTACTGACTGACACCATCCACTTCCCTATTGACTGACACCATCCACTGCTCTACTGACCCTGTCCACTTTTAAGATAAGCTAAGTTTATATTTTTATAGTGACATTTGTTTTATTATATGCTTCTACGTTTTCCCTACTATTTATAGAGGCCTTGTTAGTCAGTTTCTTAAAAAAAAAATAAGGACACCGAACCTCGGTGATCGTTGATCTCTTTTAGGTTGTTCAGGCAAATCTCCACCTCTGAACAGTTGCCTACCCCTGCTTTAAAATATCCTCAGCTGGCTTTTAAAACACAAACATCCAAATAGATTGAAAATGACCTACAGCCACCAATGGAATGGAATGATAAAAATAGTTGGCAGTAGGTGGCCTTGCGCTGTTTGGTCGTTTTTGTGGTTCCAAAGCTGGTGAATATTGCTGTGTAGGGCCAGCACTGAGACTCGTGACCGGTTCTCTTTAGTCTATTAAAACGGACCTCCAGCCTGCCCTTCAGTCTTGCACAGTTGTACTGGATTTTCTCCTGGCCCGAAATGACTTACTCTGATATCGCTGCACACTGTGAGCTTCTCACAATCTGCATTAAAAGTTGCAGCAAGTCCAACAGAGCCCGCCTTCTTTCCTGGCTGGAGGACGTTTATCATCATCTAGCTCTTTCTTCCCCGCCTTGATTGTCTGTAGCCCATCCCTTTCATTTTATTCAATTTCAACCATGACAGCTCAGCATCACACTTGTAAAGCAACGTACAGCACTCAGCTGGCCCCTCCCACCAACTAAAGAGAAGCACAGAGACCCAGTGATAATATCATGGGGTCCAACATAAGGTAAACCATGAAAATGTATCTAAAAATGTAGATTTAAAACTTTAGGTTTAAAGTGGTTGTAAAGGCACAAGGTTTTTTACCTTCATGCATTCAGGTAAAAAAAAACTTCTATGCGCTGCAGCCCCCCCTAATACTTACCTGAGCCCCCCCCCTTCTTGATCCAGCGATTGCCACGAGAGCCTTGACTCTACGGGGATTCGCACTCCTAATTGGCTTTTGGCCGCCAATGGTTCCCGCTGCTGTCAATCACAGCCAGTAAGCCAATCAGGAGATGGAGGGGGCGGAGCCAAGCCACAGCTCCATGTGTGAATGGACACACAGAGCTGGGGCTCAGGAGTGCGTCTGCTTGAGTGCCCCCATAGCAAGCCACTGGCTGTGGGGGCACCTGGCAGGAGGGAGGGAGCAGGAGCGCCAGCGTAAGACCCGGGAAGAGGAGGATCCAGGCTGCTCTGTGCAAAACCAACTGCACAGAGCAGGTAAGTATAACATGTTTTTTTTAAATAACAAACACAAGGCTTTAGTATCACTTTAAGCATTATTTCTGAACTAAGGACGCAGCCGTTAAAAAACTCACCAACAATTGTATTTTGGCCTTACATATGGTTAGTACTGTTAACTGTTGTTATCACACATACAGTGGGGGAAAATAATTATTTGATCCCCTGCAGGTTTTGTATGTTTGCCCACTGACAAAGAAATTAAAGATCTATAATTTTTATCATAGGTGTATTTTAAATGAAAGAGACAGAATATCAACAAACAATCCAGAAAAATATATAAAACAAATGCTATAAATTAAGTTGGAGTTCAGTGAGTAAAATAAGTATTTGATCCCCAAGCAAAACATGACAGTACTTGTTGGCAAGCACAGAGGTCAGACGTTTCTTGTAGTTGGTGACCAGGTTTGCACACATCTCAGGAGGGATTTTGGTCCAATCTACTTTACAGATCTTCTCTAAATCCTTAAGGTTTCTTGGCTGTCTCTTGCTAATTTGAAGTTTCCCTCCATAAATGTTCTATAGGATTAAGGTCTGGAGACTGACTAGGCCACTCCATGACTTTAATGTGCTTCTTCTTGAGCCACTCTTGGGCCATGTATTGTAAAATCTTGGATGAGAACCTTCTTCCCTTAGTCAGAACACTGAAGATGGGTCATGGATGGGTCTTCCAGCATGACAATGACCCCAAAACATACCGCCAATGCAACAAAGGAGTGGCTCAAGAAGAAGCACATTAAGGTCATGAAGTGGCCTAGTCAGTCTCCAGACTTTATTCCTATAGAAAATGTATGGAGGAGCTGAAACTTCGAGTTGCCAAGCGGCAGCCAAGAAACCTTAAGGATTTAGAGAGGATCTGTAAAGAAGAGTGGACCAAAATGCCTCCTGAGATGTGTGCAAACCTGGTCACCAACTACAAGAAACGTCCTAACCCTGTGCTTGCCAACAAGGGTTTCTCCACCAAGTACTAAGTCATGTTTTTCTTGGGAATCAAATACTTACCGTATATACTCGATTATAAGTCGAGTTTTTCAGCACATTTTTTTGTGCTGAAAGTGCCCCCCTCGACTTATACTCCAGTCAAGCACTTTTCTGCAGCAAAATCTTTCATTTTCCGAACCGAATTTGGGGCCCCATATCTCGGGGCCACAACATATCCAAAGCTGGGGTTTCTAGCACCAAGTGGCCCCGAGATACGGGGCCTCAAAATCAGTTCAGAAAATGTCATTCTCTGCTGCAGAAAAGTGCTTGACATTTTCTGAACCAAATTTGGCTCCTCGTATCTCAGGGCAACTTGGTGCTAGGAACCCCAAATTTGGTGTGCAAACCCATTGGAACTGGTACCATAACATATCCAAAGCTGGGGTTCCTAGCACTAAGTGGCCCCGAGATACAGGGCCCCAAAGTAGGTTCGGAAAATGTCATTCTCTGCTGCAGAAAAGTGCTTGACATTTTCTGAACCGATTTTTGGGGCCCTGTATCTCGGGGCCACTTGGTGCTAGAAACCCCAGCGTTGGATATTTTATGGTGCTAGTTCCACTGGGTTTGCACACCAAATTTGGAGTTCCTAGCACTAAGTGACCCCGAGATACTGGGCCCCAAAGTGGGTCAACTGTATCCATCTGCAGCAATGTCATTTTGGGACCATTTGGGTTCAGAGACCCCAAATTTTGGCTGCAGCTAGGGGGCATCTAGGAACCCTTAACTACCAAGTTTGAAGTTCAGGGGACCTATGGCTACAAATGGGCACAGTGAGGCTGCAAATGGGCACAGTGATGCTGCAAATGGGCATTGTTGACCCTCTTTTCCACTTACAGTAGCTGTGCATTTCTCACCCTCGTCTTATACTCGGGTCAATAAGTTTTCCCATTTTTTTGTGGTAAATTAGGGCCTCGACTTATATTCGGATCGACTTATACTAGAGTATATACGGTATTCACCATATACCGTATATTCACCGTATTACTCACTGAACTGCAACTCAATTTATAACATTTGTATCATTTGTTTTTTCTGGACTTTTGGTTGATATTCTGTCTCTATCATATAAAATACACCTATGATAAAAATGATAGACTCTACATTTCTTTGTAAGTGGGCAAACATACAAAATCTGCAGGGGATGAAATAATTATTTTCTCCACTGTATGTATACTTTTTGGCCTCTGGGCCCATGTAACCATTTAATGCCTTTTCTTTTTTCCTAAATAAAATTCTTATAGAAACAAAGGGATAAAACAAAAAAAAACAGACACTGTGTAGTACATTTTGTCCTAACAGTTAGGGCCAGTTCACACCACATGCAGTCCAGTGCATTTTTTTTATAGATTATATGGTTTTTAATGTGCACACCATAGTTCACACCAGTGCAGTCAGTTCCATTGCGTTTCAGTTCCAGAAAAAAAAGTTCCAGAAAAAAAAAAAAAGTAGAACATGCTGCATTTTTTCTGCACTGGACTGTACTGGAACGTGGTAAAACGCACCGAAAACACACTGGAATGCACGTCTTTTAGGTTAAGAAAAAAGGGGGAAAAATGCACTGGACTGCATCAAAAACACACTGGAACACATCAAAAACGTGCATGCAGAAAAGCACCCAGAACACATCCGGACTGCGTTTCTATGGTGTGAACTGGCCCTTACTTTACTGCCACTTGGAACAGCCGTAGAAGGGGAGGGGAGGAGATGGCTCACACACACAGGAGTCGACAGGCAGGGGGGGAGGGGGGAGAGGAGAGCAGTGGGCTGACAGAGGCACGTTAACTGACCACAGTAATCAGGGATCAGCAGCCATGATTACCGTGGTCAGCACACAGGAACAGGAATGATCAACCAGGCTTTTTACAGCATAGAAAAGGAAAAAAATTACACAGCGCAAGCACTAGGTGTTTTTAAGCGGAATTGCACCCAAAAATGGAACTTCCGCTTTTCTGGTTCCTCCCCCCCCTCTGGTGTCACATTTGGCACCTTTCAGGGGGGGGGGGGCAGATACCTGTCTAATACAGGTATTTTGCTCCCACTTCCGGCCATAGATACCCGAGCCACGCGCGGGTATCTACGCCACTTCCGGCGCCTTCTCCGTCCCCCCCACTGTCTTCTGGGAGACACCGAGGTCCCAGAAGACAGCAGGGACCAGTGGGATAGCGCAGCGCGAGTCGCGCATGCGCAGTAGGGAATCACTTCCGAGCTTCACTTCCTGATTCCCTTACTGAAGATGGCGGCCGCAGCACCCGACAGCCGAGGGACAGATCGGCTTTGGGTGATGACATCGCGGGCGCCCTGGACAGGTAAGTGTCCTTATTTTAAAAATCAGCAAGTAAGCAGCTGCAGTATTTGTAGCTGCTGACTTTAAAAAAGAAAAAAAAAAAAAAAAAAAACAATCGGCAGACCTCCGCTTTAACATGTTTTAAAGGAACAGGATTTTTTTTTTTTAGGGTTACAACCACTTAAAATGTAATTATTACAATTATATTATATTAAAATTGTAAAAAAAAAAAAAAAAATGAAAATGATAAAGAAAATAAAACAATATGATAACATAAAATTACGAAACATATGAAAAACAAATTTACAAAAAACAATTTGCTCAAGAAAAGTGTATAAGGTGAGGCATGATACAAAAGCGTGAAATAGATTTTGGGTTTACACACACTTAAACCTGACAAGGCTTCAATGATGAATATTCATAATGCAGGGAAAGTCACATTTAAAACATAAATCTTTATGTTGAATGGGTTTTAATAAACAACGAATGATTTTCCTGCAGGAAACACGGTTATTGGTACCCAACTGTCAGTGGGGAGTGATGCTGACTGTGACTGTCAGGATAGAGAGCCACCGGCTTTGCGAGGTGTCAGCTGGCGGCTCTCAAAGGGAGGATTAATAACGTATCCATGCTGGGGAACATTATACAGAATTTGGGTGAGAAGAGGTTGAAGCCTGAATGGGCAAAGTGACCGATTTTCTATAAAGAAAGAAAAATTTGAGCTTTAAATAACAAGGAAGGTTCTGCTAATCAGTTCTCACCTCTGGGGATGCGCCCCGTCCCTTGGCACGTGGCGCAGGTCACGCTGTCTTTTCCTGTGAACTCCACATAGGGGAAATGGGACGCGTCACCAGTCCTTCCTTCCTCATGGGCCTCCGAGCTCACGAGCGCGCTAGTGTCTTCTGATGGTGCGCCTCCTTCACTCAGAGCCTCCTTTCCACCGCGTGGCGCCATCTGAGAGTACGATTTTCCCATGACTCTTCCTGGAAAACGGGAGAGGAGGGAAAGGTCTTCAGATAAATGGAACTATATTCAAATGTACAGAATGTCGGTGAATTTCTAAAAAAAAAATCGCTTTGTTGAAAATGCATCTTTTAAAAGATCTAATGTCGTTCATTTCTTATCCCATCTAAGGCCCCTTTCACACTGCCGTGACTTGAAAGTCGTGCAATTTTGCTGCCACGATTTTAGGGAATGTCTGTGTAAACTAGAGGTCTATGGACCTCAATTTGGTCGGACCAAAGTAGTACAAAGTATCGGACCAATGTAGTACATGGACTACTTTGAAGTCGGTGCGACTTAAAGTTTTTCATTGGGAGTCATGAGGTATGACTTGTCATGCAACTCTGATGTCCAAAGTCACAGGAAAAGTGTGAAAGGGGCCTAACAATACCTATGCATTGAGGGGGTATGTCAAAATAAATATACAGTATACCGTATATACTCGAGTATAAGTCGAATTTTTCAGCACATTTTTTAGTGCTGAAAGTGCCCCCCTCGACTTATACTCGAGTCAAGCACTTTTCTGCAGCAAAAAAATTCATTTTCCCAACCGAATTTGGGGCCCCGTATCTCAGGGCTACTTGGTGCTAGGACCTCCAAATTTGGTGTGCAAACCCAGTGGAACTGGTACCACAACATATCCAAAGCTGAAGTTCCTAGCACTAAGTGACCCCGAGATACGGGGCCCCAAAATCGGTTTGCAAAATGTCATTCTCTGCTGCAGAAAAGTGCTTGACATTTTCTGAACTGATTTTTGGGGCCCTGTATCTCGGGGCCACTTGGTGCTAGAAACCCCAGCTTTGGAAATTTTATGGTGCTAGTTCCATTGGGTTTTCACACCAAATTTGGGGTTCTTAGCACTAAGTGGCCCCGAGATACGGGGCCCCAAATTCGGTCAACTGTGTCCATCTGCATCAATGTCATTTCGGGACACTTTGGGTTCAGAGACCCCAAATTGTGGATGCAGCTAGGGGGCATCTAGGAACCCTTAACTACCGAGTTTGAAGTTCGGGGGACCTATGGCTGCAAATGGGCACAGTGAGGCTGCAAATGGGCATTGTTGACCCTCTTTTCCACTTACAGTAGCTGCGCATTTCTCACCCTCGTCTTATACTCGGGTCAATAAGTTTTTCCCATTTTTTTTGTGGTAAATTAGGGCCTCGACTTATACTCGGAACGACTTATACTATATATATATATATATATATATATATATATATATATATATATATATATATATATATATATATATAAATAAAATGCTAAAAAAAACATACAAAGCCATTTACAACCCTAAGGCCCCTTTCACACTGGGGCAGGAGGTGCATCGCGCTTTACCGTCGTTTCACCCCCCCGCTAGCGGCCGAGAAAGGGTTAAAAACCACTGCAAAGCACTTCTGCAGAGGCGATTTGCCGGTGGTATAGCCGCGGTGCCCCATTGATTTCAATGGGCAGGAGCGGTAGACACACCGCTCCAAAGATGCTGCTAGCAGGACTGTTTTTCCCGTCCTGCCAGCGCACCGCTCCAGTGTGAAAGCCCTCGGGGCTTTCAAATTGGAGACAAAGCAGCGGCACTTCCAGGGCGCTTTGCAGGCGCTATTTTTAGCGCCTGCAACACCTGCAAAGCACCCCAGTGTGAAAGGGGTCTTTCAATGAACTCTCCACTCCTCCCAAGACCTCCACCTGCCTCCCGATCTCCACATGACACGGGGGGGGGATGGCTAATTGGGCCCAATTTGGACATTTTCACTTAGGGGTGTACTCACTTTTGTTGCCAGCGGTTTAGACATTAATGGCTGTGTGTTGAGTTATTTTGAGGGGACAGCAAATTTACACTGTTATACAAGCTGTACACTCACTACTTTACATTGTAGCAAAGTGTCATTTCTTCAGTGTTGTCACATGAAAAGATGTGAGGGGTGTACTTACTTTTGTCAGATGCTGTGTGTAATAGAGATATATTCTATATATCTACCGTATTTATCGGCGTATAAAACGCACTTTTTTCCCCTTAAAATCAGGGGGAAGTCGCGGGTGCGTGTTATACGCCAATCCCCTGCGATCCCCCACTGACTGAGCGGAGCGATCGCCGGCCGCGATCTGAAAATGGCGCCGTCGGCGCCTAAATACACAGAGCCGGTCCTCGGCTCTTCTCAGCCACTTTCGGCTTCACCCAAGCGCCGCCCGAACCTAGCCGAGTGTACTCGGCTAGGTTCGGCTAGCTCCCCTCACAGTCACGCCCATCCCGGGCGGGACTACGAGTGGAGCCGAAAGTGGCCGAAAGTGAACAAGAGCTGCCAAGAAGAGCCGAGGACCGGCTCTGTGTATTTCGGCGCCATTTTCAAACTGCAGTGACACTGACATGTCACTGCAGTTTAACTGCAGCCTGGGCAAGGCTGCAAAAGGACACAGACAAAGCTGCAGATCGGCACTGGCAAAGCTGCAAGGCTGCAAATGACACCAAGGCTGCTGACACTGGACAAGCATGCAGATGGACGCTGTGCAAGGCTGCATTGATGGGCATTTAAATGTAAGTTTTTTTCCTTAAAACAGTTTTTTCCTTATAATTCCCTCCTAAACTTGGGGTGCGTGTTATACGCCGGCGCGTGTTATACGCCAATAAATACGGTATATCTTTTTTTTTTATCACTAATTTCATTGGGTATACTGGGTATAGGGATCTGCTGCCCTTTAGTTCTCCATACTACTATATATATTTTGCTGTGCTATACAACCTCATGTGTCACATGAACAATTAAAATTGCTCCATTCAGCATTTTTGCTGCTATAAAAAACTGAATTGCAGTCAGTGAAATCTGTCCCAGTAAAATCCACAGCATCTCCTTACATGACCACATTGGAGGACATGCTGGGGAAGAGGTCATGCTACTAAATACAGGGGTGATCCATCATATAGAATGTATAGAACATTTACACCAGCTTCCTGCTTTGGGATGAAGAGACCCTGTTTTTTTTTTTTTTTACAAAAACCTTTCCATACATTTATGGGTTCTTGCCATGGCTGTATATATTAGGGCGTATGGTCAGAGTAAAATAGAAGATGCCAGTGAGGCCCCTTGGACCACCAAAGGAGAGGTCGGTATTGCAGAATTGTGTATCACTTTAAGGGCTCATGGCTGTACAGAATAAGACAAGCCTGTATTTAGGCAGCCTGAAGCCACAGCTGCTGAACAATTTTGTCCATAGACATGAATAACAGAACACACTGTGTGCAGCTAATATCTTGCATTCAGAAACATATTTCCATACGCATACAAGTACCGCTGTTTATGTGTGTATAGCCAGGTACAGTATAGTCTATCATTCATCTCTGGGGCAGCCTGGGCATCATAACTACAGGTGTATTTTACTCTGTATTGTCATACGCCCCAATATACCACTGGGTGCAAGAGCCTTACATGGTGCCTTTAAAAAGTATTCATACCCCTTGAAATGTTTCACATTTTGTCATGTTACAACCAAAAACGTAAATATATTTTATTAGGAATTTATGTGATAGACCAACACAAAGTGGCACATAATTGTGAAGTGGAAGGAAAATAATAAATGGTAAAATTTTTTTTACAAATAAAAAAATATGTGAAAAGTGTGGGGTACATTTGTATTCAGCCCCCCCCCCCCCCCCCCCGAGTCAATACTTTGTAGAACCTCCTTTCACTGCAATTACAGCTGCAAGTCTTTTTGGGGATATCTCTACCAGCTTTGCACATCTAGAGAGTGACATTTTTGTCCATTCTTCTTTGCAAAATAGCTCAAGCTCTATCAGATTGGATGGAGAGCGTCTGTGAACAGTAATTTTCAAGTCGTGCCACAGATTCTCAATTGGATTTAGATCTGGACTTTGGCTGGACCATTCTAAACACATGAATATGCTTTGATCTAAACCATTCCATTGTAGCTCTGGCTGTATGTTTAGGGTCGTTGTCCTGCTGGAAGTTGAACCTCTGCCCCAGTCTCAAGTCCTTTGCAGACTCTTATGGGGCATACACACGGTCAGACTTTTTGTCTACAAAAGTCCAACGGACGCCGACGGACTAAAGCTGGCTGGTAATCCGATCGTGTGTGGACTTCCCCGGACTTTCAGCTGACTTTTTCTGCCTCAAATCCGACGGACTTTAGATTTGAAACATGCTTCAAATCTTTACGTCCTAACTATGACGGACCCCGAAATCCGCTCGTCTGTGTGCTAGTCCGACGGACAAAAACCCACGCTAGGGCAGCTATTGGCTACTGGCTATGAACTTCCTTATTTTAGTCTGGTGTACGTCATCACGTACGAATCCGTCGGACTTTTGTGTGGTCGTGTGTAGGCAAGTCCGTTCGTTAGAAAGTCTGCCACAAGTCTGCTGCAAGTCTGCCGAAAGTCTGCCGAAAGTCCGCCGAAAGTCCGTCGGACAGGCTGTCGGACTTTTGTAGACGAAAAGTCCGACCGTGTGTACGTGGCATAACAGGTTTTCTTCTAAGATTGTCCTGTCTTTGGCTCCATCCATCTTCCCATCAACTCTGACCCGCTTCCCTATCCCTGCTGAAGAAAAGCATCCCCACAACATGATGCTGCCACCACCATGTTTCACGGTGGGGATGGTGTGTTCAGGGTGATGTGCAGTGTTAGTTTTCCGCCACACATAGCGTTTTGCTTTTCGGCCGAAAAGTTCAATTTTGGTCTCATCTGACCAGAGCACCTTCCTCCACATGTTTGCTGTGTCCCCCACATGGCTTCCCACAAACAGGACTTCTTATGGCTTTCTTTCAACAATGGCTTTCTTCTTGCCACTCTTCCATAAAGGGCAGATTTGTGGAGAGCACGACTAATGCCGCGTACACACGGTCGGACTTTCCGGCTACAAAAGTCCGACAGCCTGTCCGACAGACTTTCGGCGGACTTGCGGCGGAATTTCTTACAAACGGACTTGCCTACATACGATCACACAAAAGTCCGACGGATTCGTACGTGATGACGTACACCGGACTAAAATAAGGAAGTTGATAGCCAATAGCTGCCCTAGCGTGGGTTTTTGCCCGTCGGACTAGCACACAGATGAGCGGATTTCTGGGTCCGGCGTAGTTACGACGTAAAGATTTAAAGCATGTTTCAAATCTAAATTTCGTCAGATTTGCGGCTGGAAAAGTCCACTGAAAGTCCAGGGAAGCCCACACACGATCGGATTGTCAGCCAGCTTTAGTCCGTCGGACTTTTGTAGACGAAAAGTCCGACCGTGTGTACGCAGCATAATGGTTGTCCTGTGGACAGATTCTTCCACCTGAGCTGTAGATCTCTGCAGCCCCTCCAGAGTTACCATGAGCCTCTTGGCTGCTCCTCTGATGAATGCTCTCCTTGCCCGGCCTGTCAGTTTAGGTGGACGGCCATGTCTTGGTAGGTTTGCAGTTGTGCCATACTCTTTCCATTTTCCGATGATGGATTGAACAGTGCTCCGTGAGATGTTCAAAGCTTGGGATATTATTTTTTAACATAACCCTGCTTTAAACTACTCCACAACTTTATCTCTGACCTGTCTGGTGTGTTCCTTGGCCTTCACAATGCTGTTTGTTCACTAAGGTTCTCTAACAAAACTCTGACGGCTTCACAGAACAGCTGTATTTTTCCTGAGATTAAATTACACACAGGTGGACTCTATTATTTATTTCTGAAGGCAATTGGTTCCACTAGATTTTAGTTAGGGGTATCAGAGTAAAGGGGGCTGAATACAAATGCACGCCACAATTTTCACATATTTATTTGTAAAAAATTCTGAAAACCATTTATCATTTTCCTTCCACTTCACAATTATGTGCCACTTTGTGTTGGTCTATCACATAAAATCCCAATAAAATACATTTACCTTTTTGGTTGTAACATGACAAAATGTGGAAACTTTCAAGGAGTATGAATACTTCTTCAAGGCGCTGTATGTATTTTAAGCATATCATGTCACCATACAACTACAGATAAGTTGCTGGGCTATACTGTATAACCTCAGAGCCAGGTCATATGAAAAATGATGTAGCAGCTACACAATTGCTCCGCTCAGCGTTCTTGCTGCAAAAATAAATAAATAATTGCAGTCACTGAAATCTGTCACAATGAATCCAGAGATTTGTAGCTCCAGAATTACCAGCTGCAGAATCTTCCCATGTTCTCCAGTGCAGACGCCGAGGATAATGGTGCATCAGCTATATGTAGCGGTTCAGACCCGAATTGTTTACCATGACAGCGGTGGCTCTGCAGCCAGCCACATGTCGCTAGAAGAAATAATTAGAGAGATTTGCAGCCGCCATAAGATTGCTGGGTGAAGTGGCCCGGAGGGCGGCCTGTTCTGTGGAATGACAACAGCTGTGTTTACAGGTTTCCTCGTTCTCACAATTGTTGTTATGTGATCAGCAAGAATCCTCCGACATTGGAGGACATTCTACGGAGGATGCCGGGTGATCCCATCACATAGAATTGATACAAAATTCCAGTCTACTGCGTTGCAGACCCCAGACCATTCATTCCAATAACAATCTTCCCATAAGATAATATGTGCGTTCAAAATATTTTATCCATGGTAATTAGAGGTGCACCGAAATTTTGGGCGCCGCAAATTATCGTCCGAAAACTGTTTTTTTCATTTGGCCGATAGCAAAAAACAGTTGATAACGAAAGGGAGCCGTCCATTGCGGGAGCGTCACCCTGGCGCGCCCCAGTCCTCCCCTCCCTCCTCCTCTATCTCTGTACGTCACAGAGCTGAATTGTCCGGGCCGTAGTAACAACGTCCCGCCTCCTGTGATAGACGGCACACTGATCCAATGGCGGGGCATTGAATCAGTGTGATGTAATCATAGGAGGCGGGACATTGTTACTGCGGTCCGGGCAATTCAAACCCTGCTCAGTGACACACGGAGATCGCCACTGATCCGGGCACAGGCAGGCTGCTTATGATGCACACTGGTGAGGCTGCTGGACACAGGCAGGCTGCATATGATGGGTACTGGTGAGGCTGCATATGACGGGCACTGGTGAGGCTGCTGGGCACAGGCAGGCTGCATATGACGGGCACTGGTGAGGCTGCTGGGCACAGGCAGGCTGCATATGACAGGCACTGGTGAGGCTGCTGGGCACAGGCAGGCTGCATATGACGGACACTGGCATAGAGCCGGGTGGGGGCCATCTTCCCCTCACTCAGCTCCGTACCACAGAAGACACTGGATCCGATCTTCTCCGCCACTGCCGGTGGCTCCAGTAAGTGGTGGAAAGCATGCGGCGGGGGGCCCTTTCCCGCCACTGATAAAAGTGATCTTGTGGCCAATCCGCCACAGAGACCACTTTTTTTGGAAAGCGGAACGCCAGCTGAAGAAGAGGATACCAGGGTAATGGCAGCTAGCTGCTGCCAAAACAACGATACTCCTCTTCAAAGAGCCGCCGTATAATGACGGCGGACGGTCCGTAAGTGGTTAACAGTGAGAGACAAAATTACAACAAAAATATGCAGAAAAACGCATTTCAAAAAAGTTATATTGATTTTAATGAGTGAAATAAGCATTTGACCCCTTTGCAAAACATGACTTGGTGGCAAAACCCTTGTTGGCAATCACAGAGGTCAGACGTTTCTTGTAGTTGACCACCAGGTTTGCACACATCTCAGGAGGGTATTTGGCCCACTCATCTTTGCAGATCCTCTCCAAGTCATTAAGGTTTCGAGGCTGATGTTTGGTAACTTGAACCTTCAGCTCCCTCCATATATTTACTTTAGGATTAAGGTCTGGAGAATATCTAAGCCACTCCAGGACCGTAATGTGCTTCTTCACTCCTTTGTTGCCTTGGCCATGTGTTTTGGGTCATTGTCATGCTGGAAGACCCATCCATGACCCATTTGCAATGCCCTGGCTAAGAGAAGGAGGTTCTCACCCAAGATTTGACCATACATGGCCCTGCCCATCGTTCCTTTAATGCTGTGAAGTTGTCCTGTTCCCTTAGCAGAAAAACACCCCCAAAGCATAATGTTTCCACCTCCATGTTTGATGGTGGGGATGGTGTTGGGGTCATAGGCAGCATTCCTCCGCCTAATGGCGAGTTGAGGCCAAAAAGCTCTATTTTGGTCTCATCTGACCACAACACTTTCACCCAGTTCTCCTCCGAATCATTCAGATGTTCATTAGCAAACTTCAGATGGCCCGTACATGTACTTTCTTGAGCAGGGGCACCTTGCGAGCGCTGCAGGATTTCAGTCCTTTACGGCGTAGTGCGTTACCAATTGTTTTATTGAGGACTACAGTGCCCAATACAGTGTATTCACACCCCTTGAAATTTTCTGCATTTTGTCATGTTAAAGCAAAAAACTTAAATGTATTTTATTGGGATTTTAGACCAACACAAAGTGGCACACAATTGTGAAGTGGAAGGAAAATGATAAATGGTTTTCAAAATTTTTACAAATAAATATGTGCATTTGTATTCAGCCCCCCTTTACTCTGATACCCCTAACTAAAATCTAGTGGAACCAATTGCCTTCAAAAGTTACATAATTAGTAAATAGAGTCCACCTGTGTGTAATTAAATCTCAGTAGAAATACAGCTGTTCTGTGAAGCCCTCAGAGGCATATTAGTGAACAAAGAGCATAACAAACAGCATCATGAAGGCCAAGGAACACATCAGACAGGTCAGGGATACAGTTGTGAAGTTTAAAGCAGGGTTAGGTTCTAAAAAAATATCCCAAGCTTTGACCATCTCACGGAGCACTGTTCAATCCATCATCTGAAAATGGAAAGAGTATGGCACAACTGCAAGCCTACCAAGACATGGCCGTCCACCTAAACTGACAGGCCGGGCGAGGAGAGCATTCATCAGAGAAGGAGCCAAGAGGCCCATGGGAACTCTGGAGGAGCTGCAGAGATCCACAGCTCAGGTGGGAGAATTTGTCCACAGGACAACTATTAGTCGTGTTCTCCACAAATCTGACCTTTATGGAAGAGTGGCAAGAAGAAAGCCATTGTTGAAAGAAAGTCATAAGAAGTCCCGTTTTCAGTTTGCAAGAAGCCATGTGGGGGACACAGAAAACATGTGGAAGAAGGTGCTCTGGTCAGATGAGACCAAAATTGAACTTTTTGGCCTAAAAGCAAAACACTATGTGTGGTGGAAAACTAATGCCGTGTACACACGAGCAGACTTTCCGGCATACTTGGTCCAGCGGACCAGAGTCCGCCGGACAATCCGACCGTGTGTAGGCTTCGGCAGACTTTTTTTCCCCAAAAGTCCGCCGGACCTAGATTTAAAACAAGTTTTAGATCTTTCCGTCAGACTCAGTTTCTGACGGAAAGTCTGTTCGTCTGTATGCTGTTTCGACGGACCAGATACGACGCAAGGGCAGGGTATTGCATCTCGCGCTCGCTGCAATAGGTACAAAGTGGAACTGGTACCGGTCCACACTTCTGGGAGACGGGGCCACAGCAATGTCCCTCTGAAGTTTGCATCCCCCTCCTCCCCCCGCTAGGCCAGTTAGAAAGCACTGCATGCTTTGCACCTGTGCTGTAGGGAACCGGCGGTGAAGCTGAAAGGCATCACTGATGGTTTCCCTTTACTACAAATGGTGACGGCAGCACCCGAGAGCCGATCTGAAAATTGGCTGGGGTGCCAACCTCGCGGGCTCCATGGACAGGTAAGTGTCCTAATATTAAAAGTCAGCAGCTGCAGTATTTGTGTATTAAAAATCCTTTTTTTTTTTTTTAATTGGTCTTTTAATATTCCATCTATAGTCTATTCTAATTTTCTGATTCAGAATTTCGGGTTTTCAGTAGCTGATATCCATAATCATCAACATCAGGGGCCGGTTCACACCACCGAAACGCACTCCAAACCCATTCCATATGCGTTTCTGCATGCGCGGTTTTAACACGTTTACGATGCATTCTGGTGTGTTATTGATGCGTTTCTAGATACATTCCAGGTGCTTTTTTTTCTTCTTTTTTCCTGTTTTTTTTCCACACTATACTAGGGTCCAGTGCGTTTTTTTTTTTAAATATGTTTTACTGCATTCCAGTCCAGTCCAGTGCAGGAAAAAATGCTACTTTTTTTTCTTTTCCTGGAACTGGAACACAGTGGTGTGAATTATGACAATGGAATCCATATAACCTACTTTCCATGCACTTTTGAAGCAGAACAAAAAAACGCACTGGACTGCGTGTGGTGTGACCTGGGCCTGAAAGAAATGCTTGAAATACATCACTCTGTGTGGAACGTCTCTCTCTCCCTAAAAAAAAAAAAAAAAGGGGACACTAGAGAGAAGGAAAGAGGATTGCTGCTCACCCCTTAAAAACTAGAAAAAGAAAGGAAAAGTTTCCCCAAAGTGGGGTTTTTTGGCAGCACAGTAACAGATATAGTCAATAATGTATGAAAAAATATAACAAATTTATTGAATAGTGTACCATAAAAGTTAAAACAATGAGCTCCAGTGGGGAGTACTTTAAAACTAGGTTGGCTGAACATACATTAGCAGGCATATATTCATAACAATACTTCATATCATGAATAAACTTGACGCGTTTCAACCCCTATACTTCTTCAGCGGGTCAGTCTGCTGGAAAAAGCACGTAGATAGAGTTGATATACATATATGGATTCCATTGATGTAACAATAAATACATTCACCATGTAATACACCAATACAGTATAATTACCCAATAATGTATGTCGAACAGGAGGAAAAACTTCCCACATGGAGATCCCCTTAAAAATATTGCTCTCCCCTCTTCCCCAAAGGGAGGATTCCAGACACCTCTATTGCCACCGCAGCCCAGACCGGGGCAGTGAGAAGCAACGCGACTTACGAGAGGTCACACCCTTGGGCACCACCCGCCAGGCCAGACGACCGGCCGGAAAGCAATAAACACACCTGTGATGAAAATTAAAAGACAAACTAAATAAACGCCCATAATAAATGTAACAAGTTAGTCAGGTTTATTATGTGGACAAAAGAGCCACTAGGGGACTGAAGTCTCCAATATTTATTATAGATATAATGCATATGGCTCAAACTGAAAAATTCAAAACCATATTTATATAGTGTATTTTAAATGCTAGTATGAACATAATTTCATAAATTGAATAGAAGACTTGAGAAAAAAATCTGCATTATTCTGGCACATCAAAACTTTGAACAGATATAAAGAAGATAAAATCAACCCTCTAGGCTTACGGATTCAAATATTTCCCAATTTGGACGAAATTAGCGCCAAATGTAAAAGTGAATGGGAGGCTAAATTTGAATGCCTGCTCCCAGGAGATGATGGCCATTCTTACCAGGGAATATAATAAACAAATGGTATTGTTGGATACGGAAATTGACAACATAGATACCTCTCTGAGACCCTTTATGCAACACGCCCTATATTTGGAACTACAGGCAAACCTCCGGAATTGCCTGTCGACCTATAATAGGAACGTTTTGCAGAAAAAGGAGTCAAAGTTCTGGAGGGATCATGCCGCCTTCTCGGAAGGACAAGCATACAAATGGAACAATAACTCCCAAACAAACTACCAAAAAAACAAGCAACACATGTCACAGCAACAATCTAAACAAATGAATAGCATATCGAAGCCTAAAAAAGACTTTGATCCTAGCCAGAATCCAAAAACACCCAAGGAACGTGGCAAATTTAAGAGGAGCCGTAATAATAAGGGCTCCCCACAACAAGATAGAAAAAAACGGACTATGGAGACCACCTCGGAGCTTGGCCCGGAAGTCCATACTAGTGAGGTGAGGCCCGTAGGACCCAAATCTGATATATCAAACATAGCCACGAACGAAATAGATGCCCCATCCAATACTTCAGCAATTAAAACACATCCAAATCCATCGTTAGGATGTCAAAAATTTGGATCACAGAGCCCTTTAAACCAAGTACGGGGACCCTCTCCATCCCAAATGAACAGGAGAGTAGGGAATTTGGACGCGTACGTCACGCGGATTCAACAGAATCCTTTAGCGTGATCAATTTGTCATCCTATTCTCTATCTCCAGCGGAAATTGATGTATTCTCATGTGGATTGACTTTTTGTCCACAGGAAAACTTCGATTTATTCGAAGTTGTCACTGATCTACAATTATTTGCACGTCGGCTACTCTTGAAGAGCCTTCATGCAAAAACTGACACCAACATGGATATGACCGAGTGGGCCACCTTTAGTATGAAGGAATTCAAAGCCCTGCGCGATCTGACGCTTTTGTTCCAAGAAAATAATACTTTAGATCTTATGGATCACATCGATTTGGAAACCCTGCTTGAAAGTGCCAATGAACCTACTCAGAATTCTGCAATAAATCTTAAAAAAACCCTCTGGAAAATTTCCGTCACTCAGTTTGAACCCAAGTATAGAGATCTTTGTCAAGCAAACACTTAGAGATATTTCTAAACTCCCACACAAGAAAACACAACCTCAAAATCTAACTGCTGAGGAATCGGCAGCCATTGATTCTTTGTGCAATAATGTAGAAATCACAATAAAACCATCCGATAAAGGGAGGCAACGTAGTCCTGATGGACAATCAGGACTACGTACGTATGTGCCAAGATATCTTAGACAATGGCGAATGGTACAAAACCATTTCAAGTAAAACTATACAAAAGGTCCTATACTAAATTTTATGATCTAATCCGGTCCGCTCTGGACAAGGAAGTCATCACCAGAGACCAGTATGAATTTATTCGAACCAAGCATCCACGTATGGCTACGTTTTACAGCTTGCCCAAAATTCATAAGAGTCAAACAAAACCTCCCGGACGACCAATTGTTTCCGGGAATGGAGGAATATCAGAAAACTTCAGTAAAGTGATTGACTCTTTTTTACAACCATTTGTTACGTGCATGCCCTCGTTCTTAAAGGACACAATGCATCTACTCCAACTGATTCAGGGAGTATCCCTCCCACCGAATTCATTTTTTGTGGCCATTGATGTCGAGGCCCTGTACAGCTCGATCCCCCATAACAAGGGGATCGAAGCTGTACGGGCACTCCCTCTAAGAAACCAAAAATATGATGGAGCATTAAATGAGTTCATCATCAATGGACTTGAATATATCTTGAATCACAATTTCTTTATCTTTGACAACTCCCACTACCTCCAGGTGCAGGGCGTGGCTATGGGCACATGTTGTGCCCCGGCCTACGCCAATCTGTACCTGGGGGAGTGGGAGAGGGCGCTCAGGGGGGATGAGGGCCTTGCCATGTATATGAGCCCCATACGTATGTGGCGACGATACATTGATGATGTCCTCCTTGTCTGGGAGGGCCCCGAAGAATCCTTATTGAAGTTCTTTGATCACATTAACCAAAATTAACATAATTTGAAGTTTACTATGACTTATGATCGTGATCAAATAACTTTCTTGGATGTACAACTGAGACGTACTCCTGAGGATCTAATCTCTAGTACCCTGTTTCGGAAAAGCACCGCAGGAAATACCATCCTCCATGCGGATAGCTTTCACCCCACAGGCTTAAAGAGATCCATTCCATATGGATAGTACCTGCGTTTACGCAGGAACTGTTCCGATGAGGTTCTCTTTAAGCAAGAAGCACAGAAATTACAAACTAGACTACTAGCACGGGGTTACAGCCGCTCATGTCTATGCAGGGCGTACAATCGAGCAGCTGCACAATCTAGACATGTGTTGTTGTTTGGGGAGAGGGCTAGGGGTGACCCTGGTATGGACCCCACCAGGGTGATTCTGCGCTTCTCCAAACAACACAATGAGATCAGAAACATTATTCGTAAGCATTGGCCCATACTTCTGGATGATCCGAAAGTTATCAGGTTCATTTCAGATACCCCCCTCGATCACCTATAGAGGAGCAACTTCGCTAAGGGATAAACTAGTTCCGTGTGAGTTTAAAAGTGCACAAAAAAGACGAAAACACTGTTCTGTCCTGGGATCCTTTCCCTGTGGACACTGTTCTTGTTGCCAGTATATAAGACGCGAAAAGATCTTCAATCTTCCAAATGGGACAAGTTTTAAACCGGCACATTTCACCAACTGTCAGACACGGGGCGTTGTGTACCTCACGTCCTGTGAATGTGGAGCACACTACGTCGGTAAGACCAAACAAGAATTCCACCGGCGAATATCCAAACATGTTTACCATATACAAATTGGCAACCCGTACTTACCACTCGGGCGACATGTGATGGAAATCCACAATTACAAAATGCCCAAAGAATCTTTCACCGCACTCGATCGAATTCATGTACCAGTGCGAGGAACAAAATTTTCCTGCAGCACGAACAGAGGTGGATATTTAAAATTAAAATTCCACCTCTTTCCCGGGATTGAATGAGGCCATTTCGTTTGCTCCATTTTTATTTCATTTATTTCATTTTTCTGATCTATTTAATATTTTTTCCATTTTCAACTTGATGTTGTAGAGTTACCAATGCATGTGATTGAATTTTTCCTGTTCTTATTGATGCTCTTCATATACACACACACACACACACATATATATGATATGCAATGCGTAATAGTGGCACCAGTTTTGAATCATGAAGAGTATATATGTGTCATGTTCAAAATTCATATTTGTGTCCCCTTCTGAGATTGTTCTCCCCTCTGAGTAGGGGAGCTCTGGCGCTTTCTCCGCTATCGCTTCCGGAGCGGGGGTGACCTGTGACGTGGCTTCCCGGCAAGGGGGGGGGGGGGGGGGCCGGCCTGCGTAGGCGGCCCCCCCCCCGTTCCCCATTGGACGCTCGGGTGGCCACCGAGCGCCGCGTCGGGGATCTTTCCCTCCTTGCCGGCGGCATTCCGGAACATTCTCGCATGCTCTTCGTCACTGCGCATGCGCGGGGCCCCGCGCGTGCCACGTGACGTCATTGTGCATCGCGAGATTTCGGCGAGAATGACGATGTATCGGAGCCTAGACTCTTCCTGAACGCCGGGGAGACCACACTCGGCTGCCACAATGGCGGCCATGCCGCCCTCCATGGGATTATCGGCGGATTGTAATAAGGTATACACACCCTCAATTAATGATAGATATAAAAGCGGTATTTGCAATACACTCTTATGCCCCGTACACACGGTCGGACTTTGTTCGGACATTCCGACAACAAAATCCTAGGATTTTTTATGACGGATGTTGGCTCAAACTTGTCTTGCATACACACGGTCACACAAAGTTGTCGGAAAATCCGATCGTTCTGAACGCGGTGACGTAAAACACGTACGTCGGGACTATAAACGGGGCAGTGGCCAATAGCTTTCATCTCTTTATTTATTCTGAGCATGCGTGGCACTTTGTCCGTCGGATTTGTGTACACACGATCGGAATTTCCAACAACGGATTTTGTTGTCGGAAAATTTTATAGCCTGCTCTCAAACTTTGTGTGTCGGAAAATCTGATGGAAAATGTGTGATGGAGCCCACACACGGTCGGAATTTCCGACAAGGTCCTATCACACGTTTTCCGTCGGAAAATCCGATCGTGTGTACGGGGCATAAGACTCCTTCTGCTTGGTGGACTGCAAACACTCTCTGCTGTCACTCAGTAAGTACACCCCTTAGCGATGTGTTTTTGCAACATTTTTTTGCCCCTTACAATTAGGGCTCATTGACCCTTATATTTTTTTGACTGATAATGATATGGTTCTTTTATATTTTTTATATTTTTATACTTTCTCGTTTGTTCTTAGACTGGTTGACTCAGGATTGGATACTAATCTACTGAGTCTTATACAGCTTGTGACCAATTCCGTGTTGGCTGACAAGTAACAGTCTAGTTACGTGGGGCAATATGATGCAATCACATGCGCTACCTAGCACGTTTTGAGGTAATGATTTGTATTCACACCAGTACCCCCCCCTTTTTTTTTTTTTTCGCCCTCTTCCCCCCCCCCCCTCCCCCTTTTTTCTTCCCCTTCACTCACCTTTTGCTTTCACTCACACACACCTGCACCATTGTTTTCATTTGCTTATCACATACCTGCACCGCACGATTTGTCTCACCATTCACCCCTTTCACCTCTTCCTATCTTCCCACACTCTTTCACTCCCTCACTACTAATCTCACTAGAGCACAGATAGAGTATTTACCAATACCTAACATATAGTTATGAATCATTTATGTTTATACTAGCATTTAAAATACACTATATAAATATGGTTTTGAATTTTTCGGTTTGAGCCATATGCATTATATCTATAATAAATATTGGAGACTTCAGTCCCCTAGTGGCTCTTTTGTCCACATAATAAACCTGACTAACTTGTTACATTTATTATGGGCGTTTATTTAGTTCGTCTTTTAATTTTCATCACAGGTGTGTTTATTGCTTTCCGGCCGGTCGTCTGACCTGGCGGGTGGTGCCCAAGGGTGTGACCTCTCGTAAGTCACGTTGCTTCTCACTGCCCTGGTCTGGGCCGCGGTGGCGATAGAGGTGTCTGGAATCCTCCCTTTGGGGAAGAGGGGAGAGCAATATTTTTTTTAGGGGATCTCCATGTGGGAAATTTTTCCTCCTGTTGGACATACATTATTGGGTAATTATACTGTATTGGTGTATTACATGGTGAATGTATTTATTGTTATATCAATGGAATCCATATATGTATATCAACTCTATCTACGTGCTTTTTCCAGCAGACTGACCCTCTGAAGAAGACCCTAAGTATAGGGGTTGAAACGCGTCAGATTTAATGTTCATGATATGAAGTATTGTTATGAATATATGTCTGCTAGGGCTGCAACTAACGATTATTTTCATAATCGATTAGTTGGCCGATTTATTGTTTCGATTAATCGATTAATAACCTTAAAAAAAAGTGTGGTGTATAATTTAGTTAATATGTAAAGTTTAAAAAAGGCAATTTATTCCTTAATATCAATACGCAGGGGTAAATATAAATAACCAACTATATGGTTAGGGAGTCAAATCTTTAATCCTCTCTGAGAATAACAGACAGAAGAGATATACTCTATATACTATTAGAGGTTGAATCTGGACTCAGATCAAGTTTTTTTATTTAAAGAAAAAAAAAATTCTAGACTGTTTTGCAGATTTTTAAACAGAACTGTAATATTATATGCTTTTCTGCAGCTTCTCCATTGAAGTATATTGAACCAAAAAAGCACCGTTTTGCATTGAAAAAGGTCCTTGACCCTTTCCAAATACACAGCAGCTGAAAAAAGCATAGATGTGAACGTTAAATGAACTGTAGTACATTTCTGCAAAAAGCACCAAAAAAACCCTCAATTGGTGGACTGGAAAAGAGACATTAACACAGCCCTTCCATATAAAAAATTCCTTTATATTAACAGAGGCTGTCCAAATAAATATAACAGAATATGGGATAGATGGTTACAAGAGTCTACGACATGCACAGAAATGGTGCCTATCCTGATACTTACTAGGTTTGGGTGTGGAAGTGTACGGACTATGTCAGAACCTAAAGAACTAACTATATGGTTGAAATATATGTGTATTATGTTCTTTATGTACGGAATGTTTTCTACATGATGCTAAACAAGTGTACAAATGTTTTTTATGTGTTATGTACAATCTTGCAAATAAAAGTTTGTTATAACGTAAAAAAAAAAACAAAAAAACAAAAAAAAAAAAAACACATGGGTGGGAACCAGGCCTAAGACATTTAGTAACATAATGGAGTTTAAAAAAAAAAATTGTTTATTTTTATTGTGCAACAGTGAAAGTAATATTTACAGTAGAGATTATTTGCTCTTTTTGTACTATATAGGGCTAATTTTAGCTTTTTTAACCCAAGTACGTTACTGGCCGATTAATCGATTAGTTGTTTTAGCCCTAATGTCTGCCAATGTATGTTCAGCCAACCTAGTTTTAAAGTACTCCCCACTGGAGCTCATTGTTTTAACTTTTATGGTACACTATTCAATACATTTGTTATATATTTTTTCATACATTATTGACTGTTACTGTGCTGCCAAAAAACCCCACTTTGGGGAAACTTTTCCTTTCTTTTTCCCCGTCTCTCTCTCTCTCCCTCCCCCCCTCTCTGCTCCTCTCTCTCTCTCATATAGGGGTTTCACTTTTTGAAATACTGAAATAAATGAACATTTTGATATCCTATCAGACACACCTGTAGATTGGTGAGCGCAGTCATGTGGGTCACACTGACCAATCAGCGATTGCGACTGGGAGTGTTATGATGGACACACTGGGGCAAAGTACAGTAAGCGATTCTCTGGCGACGGACATCACGGGTGCTGCGTACAACGGGGGCCCCCTCTCTCTCTCTGCCCCCCATCTCTCTCTTCCCCCCTCCCTCTCTCTGCCCTCCCCTCTCTCTGCCCCCCCTCTCTCTCTCTCTTCCCCCCCCCTCTCTCTCTGCCCCCCCTCTCTCTTCCCCCCCCCTCTCTCTCTGCCCCCCCTCTCTCTTCCCCCCCCCTCTCTCTGCCCCCCCCCTCTCTCTCTCCCCCCCCTCTGCTCCTCTCCCTCTCTCTTCCCCCCCCCTCTCCCTCTCTCTTCCCCCCCCCTCTGCTCCTCTCTCTCTCTCATATAGGGGTTTCACTTTTTGAAATACTGAAATAAATGAACATTTTGATGATATCCTATCAGACACACGTGTAGATCGGTGAGCGCAGTCATGTGGGTCACACTGACCAATCAGCGATTGCGACTGGGAGTGTTATGATGGACACACCGGGGCAGAGTAAAGCACTTCACCGGTGACGGACATCACGGGCGCTGCTTATGACGGGGGGTCCGGAGGAGTGGGGGACGGCCAGGAAATCTGAACATAGACCTTCCGTGATTGGGGGAACAACGTACCCCTCTACAATAGTCACGGGTCTGGAAAAAAGCATGCAGCCAGTGAAGGTCACCATCATACCTGATCCAGATCACAGCCCACCAATAGGAGAAGACTGACCCCCCCCCCCCCCCCCCGAGACAGCTGAGAGCAATGGCTGCCCCCCCCCCCCACCATACTCCTGTCCTAGGAGGGTCCCTACAACACCAGAGACACAGACCCTCCATTATATGAGAACACCGAATCACAGATCGGTCGGTGATCAGAGTACTCAGTGTCCGGCCATGCTGGGACTTGTAGTGCGCTCTGTACACAATGATGGGGAGCTGTGATCACATGACCTCTCTGATCGGTGGGGGAGCAGCTGGCCGGACAGGTGCGGGTCACGTGATAAAAGGTCGGGGATCTCTGGAGGATACAATACAATGTAATACTCACCGCTCCGATCTCTGCCGAGTCTCTGATCGGCCAGGCCGTGTCCGTGACGTCACTACGGGGAGGCGCTGAGGACAATCCTCTTCACATGACCCAAAGAGAGCTGTGTGTGTGGGGGGAGGAGCCTGGGGAGGAGCCTGGGAGGAGCCTGACTCTCCTCTGTTTACAGAGCTCAGCACATGACATCCACAGGAGATCTGTCACCAACACACAATAATAGGAATATAAATAATCATCATCATTATTATCATCATTATCATTATTATTATTATTATCATCATAATATTATTATTATCATCATTAACCCTTTCATGACTAAGCCTTTCTTTGACATTTGGTGTTTACAATTTAAAATCTGTATTTTTTGCTAGAAAACTACTTAGAGCCCCCAAACATTATATATATATATTTTAGCAGACAATATAGAGAAACAAATGGCGATTATTGCAATATTTTATATCACACGGTATTTATTCAGCGGTGCTTTAGATGCAACTTTTTGGGAAAAGGGACACTTTCATGAATTTTTAAAAAAACCAAACAGTAAAGTTACCCCAATTTTTTTGTATAATGTGAAAGATGATGTTACGCTGAGTAAATAGATACCAAACATGTCACGCTTTATAATTGCACGCACTCGCGACATTTTTATTGTTCCTATTATAATTGACCACTTCAATACCGGATCACTTTCACCCCCTGACCGTCCAGACCAGTTTTCAGCTTTCAGCGCTGTCGCACTTTGAATGACAATTGCGCGATCATGTGACACTGTACCTATATGAGATTTTTATCATTTTTTTCCCCACAAATAGAGCTTTATTTTGGTGGTATTTGATCACCACTGGGTTTTTTGGGGGGGTTTTTTGCGCTACATATAAAAAATGAACAAACATTTTCAAAACAAAAAAAGTTTTTCTTCGTATCTGTTACAAAACTTTGTAAATAAGTACGTTTTCTCCTTCACTGACGGGCACTGATTAGGCAGTACTGATTGGCATTGATGAGGTGGCACTTATATGCAGCACTGATGAGCAATCATAGGTGGCACTGATAGGCACTCATAGGTGACACTGGAGGGCACATATTGGCGGCACTGGTGGGCGGCACTGATAGATGGCACTGATCAGAGGCGCTGGCAGGCATCACTGATGAGCACAGACTGTCATCCCTAATGGACAATGATTGCCATCCCTGGTGGGCTCTAGTGGGCTTACCTGGTGGTCATGGGTGGGCATCCTTGCTGGCCATGGGTGGGCATCCCTGGTGGTCCTGGGTGGGCATCCTCAGGGGGACTGCACTGACGATCAGGAGAGCAGCCGATCGTCTCTCCTCTACTCGCGTCTGTCAGCATGAGTAGAGGAATTATTAATTAATAATAATAATTATAATCATTATTATTATCACCATCATCATTATTATTATTATCATTGTTATCATCATCATCTTTATTATTATTGTCATTATTATTATTATTATTATTATGATTAGTATCATCATCATTATTATTATCATTATTATCATAATCATTATTCTTATCAGTATTATTTTTATCTTTATTATTATTTTTATTATCATCATTATTATTATTATCTTTATTATTATTATTATCATCATCATCACCATTATTATTATTATTATCATCATCACCATCATCATTATTATTATTATTATCATCATTATTATTATCATAATCATTATTGTTATCTTTATTATTATTATCATTATTATTATATTATTATTCTACAGGATTTATATGGCACCAACAGTTTAATCAGCGCTTTACAATATAAAGGGAGACGGTACAGTTACAATACAATAAAATACAAGCGGGTTAAGAGGGCCCTGCTCAAAAGAGCTTACAATCTAATAGGGTGGGGCAAGTGGTACAAAAGGTTGTAACTGTGGGGAATGAGCTGATGGAAGTGATAGGAGATTAGCTGGGGGTGGAAAAGGCTTCCCTGAAGAGATGAGTTTTCAAGGATTGCTTGAAGGCAGCTAGAGTAGGAGATAGTCGGACAGATTGAGGTAGAGAGTTCCAGAGGATGGGAGAGGCTCTGGAGAAATCCTGGGGGTGAGCATGGGAGGGGGAGACAAGGATGCTAGAGAGCAGGAGGTCTTGAGAGGAGCAGAGAGGGCAGTTTGGGTGATATTTGGAGATAAGATTAGTGATGTAGCTATTATTATTATTATCATCATTATTATCATTATTATCTTTTTATTGGAATTAATAAAATCGTTAATATTTTTTTTACTATCCTCTCTATTTTAAAAATGATCTTAATGTAGCGCTACTCTCATAGGAGCAGCGGGAATTACTGCCCAAGTCTTCCCAACTTCTGGCCCGCAGCCAGGCACATAGGCTCATACACTCTTTCTTCAACGGCCAGTCTAGGGGATGTCATTTTTTGGTTTTTATTTTTGGAGAAGTTGGATAGGGATGAGGGAAGTGATGGAGTACTCCAAAGATAAGAACCATGTACAATGTGAGGACTTGGTATTACTTCCTGAGCAAGCTGTAATGAAATCTGGGCTTCAAACAGACAGCAGACTTCTTCAGCTTAGTAGTAGTTAGAGCCACAAGAGCAGAGTCCCTTTAACCACTTCACGCGAAACGATGTACCAGTACGTCGTTTTGAGGATGTGGTTGTACCGGGTTGACAGTTGAAGCTCCGGCACCATTTTTTTTAGAGCCGGCGGTCGACTTTCCGGTGATAACAACTGATGCGGCTCAGCAGCTGTTCGGCCGTTATCACAAACAGTGGAAGGGGTTGTGTCCCCCCTCCCGCCACCGCTCCGCCCGGGCCCCCAATCCCACCCGAGCGACCAGCCCGCACATCCGGCAGCTGGCCAGAGTCCCAAACAAAAAAAATGGGCTAGCTTTACTGTTTATTTATTTTTTTAATTCAGTGAAGTGAATTTTTTGAAAAAAAATTGCATTTGAAAGACCGCTGCGCAAATACCGTGTGACATAAAATATTGCAATGCCCGCCATTTTATTTTCCAAAGTCTTTGCTAAAAAAAAATAAATATATTGTTTGGGGGTTCTAAGTAATTTTCTAGCAAAAAATACTTAACTTGTAAGCAACAAATGTCAGAAATAGGCTTGGACCTTAAGTGGTTAACCACTTGCCGACCTCGCTTTAGCCGAATGATAGCTACAGCGCAGTCGTCCAGTTTTGGCAGGGCGTCGTATGACGTCCCCCATGATCGCGCCCGCTGTGGTGCGTGGGCAGTGCGCTCTGTGATCAATGTGTCCTTGGGACACAGCTGATCACAAATCAGGGTAAAGGGCCAATCACAGCAGCCGTGATCAGCTGTCTCCAATGACAGCTGATCAAGATGTAAACACAAGCCGGTTATCGGCATTCTTTTCCTCATGCTGACAGCATGAGGAGAGGAGAGGAAAGGAGAGCCGATAACCGGCTTGTGTGAAAGGGACATCTACACTGATAATCAGGGCACTGATTATTCTGTTCAAGCCTCGCCACAGATTCTCAATTGGATTTAGGTCTGGACTTTGAATGGGCCATTCTAACACATGAATATACTTTGATCTAAACCATTCCATTGTAGCTCTGGCTGTATGTTTAGGGTCGTTGTCCTGCTGGAAGGTGAACCTCCGCCCAGTCTCAAGTCTTTTGCAGACTTTAACAGGTTTTCTTCTAAGATTGTCCTGTGTTTGGCTCCATCCATCTTCCCATCAACTCTGACCAGATTCCCTGTCCCTGCTGAAGAAAAGCATCCCCACAACAAGATGCTGCCACCACCATGTTTCACGGTGGGGTTGATGTGTTCAGGGTTATGTACAGTGTTTGTTTTCCACCACACATAGCTTTTGCTTTTAGGCCAAAAAGTTTAATTTTGGTCTCATTTGACCAGAAAACCTTCTTCTACATGTTTCCTGTGTCCCCCACATGGCTTCTCGCAAACTGCAAACGGGACTTCTTATGGCTTTTTTCATCAATGTCTTTCTTCTTGCCACTCTTCCACAAAGAGCAGATTTGTGGAGAGCACGAGTAATAGTTGTCCTGTGGACAGATTCTCTGTGGATCTCTGCAGCTCCTCCAGAGTTACCATGGACTTCTTGGCTGCTTCTCTGATGAATGCTCTCCTTGCTCCTTCATCTACTCGCACAGCCACAGGATCATTGGCTGCCTCTTTCTGATACCCACTGGGCACTCCTCAGTGAGGGAGACTCACACCACCATAGGACAGCTGGTCACCTTTCCCCCAACTTCCTTCTGGTACTCTCCAGTGAACTCCAGTACTAGGCTATGTGAATATTCCCCCCAGCTGAGACTCAATGTCTTCTGGATGACATCTCCAGTAGTCCTCCCCTATGGGCAGAGCTCCTGCACATGGGTCTCCTCTAGCAGGACTGGACCCAGGAACTTCTCTGCCTCAGACTTTTTTTGGACTCTCCAGCCACCTGCAGGCCATACCATTCCCAGGGTATGGCTGGATTCCCTATAAATATTCAGGCTGCCCACTCTGTTCTTCCCCCTACCAGGGCTTTTTTTCTCAGAGAAAAGGTGCAGGAACTCAACCATGCCCGCCACATTCACATACCTGCCAAATGGCATCAAATAGTAGCTCTTCCCTCTGCATACAACCCCTCCCTCCATTGCCCTCATCTTCTCCCCCCTCCTTTAAAGCTCCACTATCTTTTATATGTCTTACCTTTGTTGCAATATTAAGCTGAAGCACCTATCCGGCTGTAGTACCTCCCAGCATACTATACTATACTACAGTCACTTGTAAGAGAGATCATGCAGTAGGAGCATCAACAACTGGTCTCCAGGGAAAATATGGAGACCATCTAGGGTGCAGCTGTTCTGTATCTCCTTGTCCCTGTCCGGCACTCAGTGGGATCTGCGCAGGAGATCTGACCTGTGAGAGCTACTGGGAGATAAACTATCACTTGTAAATGCAGAAGCTGGACTTCAGTGTTACCAAGTGATAGTGGTGAGCAGGGAGCGGAAGACCTGAGCCAGAGGTGGTGGAACCGAGTTCCCCCTAGTTCCTGCTGAAAAAAAGCCCTGCCTCCTACTATGTTTCGAGATACCTCTAGATTTCAGGGGGAAGTAATCAGAGCAGCAGCCTGTGAGACACTGGGCAGATCTTATTAATCAACCCCTGCTCCACTTAATTTAAATGTACCTAACAACCTACACTACTCTAGAAGGGTGCTACAGGGGTGCTTGCAACCAATTCATGTACCTGTCACAGAGAGGTGCATGAATCTGTTGGTGCTAGCTATTTAGGTCGTAGAGCCCATACTGAAAACTCCTTCCTTGGTGCTCGCTCCTCCCCAGCCACTGCCCTCACCATACTGAAAAGTACATGGATGGGCTGAGAAGTTTTTTCGGGTGGGGGATGGCGAACTGAGAAAACAGTTCTCCATCAAGACTGCCTGGCTGTTGATTGACAGTGGGCAGATCCAAAGTTGCTACTCAGTCCAATAGTGGCTTCCGAAATACACCCACTGCATTCTGCTGTCAATCAAAAGTTAGACTCTCAGTTTCCCATCAGGCTCCACCTACCCAAATATGCCATGACATAAAAGCCTCTTACCTTTCGGCCTGCAAGTTTCTAAAGACTGTATACTGAGCCCAGTGGCGGCTGGCAAGTTCTTCTTTTGGGGGTTGGCAAACAACCCCCCCCCCCCTCCATCAGCGTGGCACAGCACTGAAACACCCCCCCCCCCCCGTCCGGCATATACCCATGAGGCCATACCTCCCAACTTTTTGAGATGGGAATGAGGGACACCTATCAGCAAAAGTACGCAGGCATAGGACACACCCTTTACCACGCCCCCTTAAAGGAGAATTGTACAAAAAAAAAGTCTGGTTAAACCCACAAGTGCTTTTTTTTACCACTACTATTCCTTTATGTTGGCTTTTGGAATTTACAAATGCAGCAATTTAGAAATCAGATGAAAGGTTTTCTCTAATACATGTTGTTCCTATGTCGTCATCACCATCTAGTGGCAGTATGTGTTTTTTTTTTTTGGCAAAGGAATACCTCACTTAGGGGGAAAAAAATGGATTATGACTACTAGATGGTGCTGACAATATAGAAACTAATCATATTAGAGGAAATGGATGCATTTTTGCTCTTTCTGTTTTGATGTTTTTTACACCAGCAAAGTGAACGTTCTATACTTAGACCCTTAAGTAAATATATGTAATGCTGAAATCCAAGAGTACTGTGTATCTTGTATGAATCTATTGATTTCAGGACTAACTATCCAATGCAGCCATACAATTATGATGCATTACATACAGTTGTGCTTAAAAGTTTGCATACCCTGGCAGAAATTGTGAAATTTTGGCATTAATATTGAAAATGTGACTGATCGTAAACTAACTTTATTTAAGGATAGCAATCACATGAAGCCATGTATTATCACATAGTTTTTTGGATCCTTTTTAAATCATAATGATAACAGAAATCACCCAAATGGCCCTGATCAAAAGTTTACATACCCTGAAATGTTTGGCCTTGGTACAGACACAGAAGGTGACACACACGGGTTAAAATGGCAATTAAAGGTTCATTTCCCACATGTGCGGCTTTTTAAACCACAATTGGTGTCTGTGTATAAATAGTCAATGAGTGTGTTAGTTCTCACATGGATGCACTAAGCAGGCTAGACACTGAGCCATGAGGAGGTAGAAAAGAACAGTCAAAAGACCTGCGTAACAAGGTAATGGTACTTTACAAAGATGGAAAAGGATATAAAAAAGATATCCAAAGCCTTGAATATGCCAATCAGTACTGTTCAATCACTTAGACCCCTTTCACACTGAGGCGCTTTACAGGCGCTATAGCACTAAAAATAGATCCTGCATAGCGCCTGTAAAGCGCCTCTCCTCTCACTCCAATGTGAAAGCCCGAGTGCTTTCACACTGGAGCGGTGCGCTGGCAGGACGCTCTAAAAAGTCCTGCAAGCAGCTTCTTTGAGGCTCAATAGAATCAATGGGCAGCGCCACCAAAGCGCCGCTGAAGTGACACTTTGCTGGCACTTTAAACCCTTTCTCGGCTGCTAACGAGGGTTAAAAGTGGCCCGTTAGCGTCCGAAAAGTGACACTAAAACGACGTAAAGCGCCACTAAAAATAGCAGCGATTTACCGCCGACGTCTGGGGTGGCTCAGTGTGAAAGTGCCCTTAATAAGAAGTGGAAAATTTGGGGCTCTCTTGATACCAAGCCAAGGTCAGGTAGACCAAGAAAGATTTCAGCCACAACTGCTACAGGAACTGTTCGGGATACAAAGAAAAACCCACTTGTAACCTCCGGAGAAATACAGGCTACTCTGGAAAAAAGATGGTGTGGTTGTTTTTCAGCAGCACAATACGATGATACTTGAACAAAAAAGAGCTGCATAGTCAGGTTGCCAGAAAGAAGACTTTACTGTACAAGTTCCACAAAAAAGCCGGGTTACAATATGCCCAACAACACCATGACATGCCTCATTGGGCTTTTTTGTGGCATTGGCGCAGTAGAGGCTTCCTTCTGGCAGCTCAACCATGCAGCTCTTTTTTGTTCAAGTATCGTTGAATGGTGCTCCTTAAAAAAACCCACACCGTCTTTTTGGAGAGAAGCCTTCATTTCTCCTGAGGTTATCTATGGGTTTTTCTTTGTATCCTGAGCAATTCTTCTGCCAGTTGTAGCTGCAATCTTTCTTGGTCTACCTGACCTTGGCTTGGAATCAAAAGAGCCTCAAATTTTCCACTTCTTAATAAGGGATTAAACAGTATTGACTGGCATTACTCAAGGCTTTGGATATTTTTTTATATCCGATTTCCATCTTTGTAAAGTTTCATTACCTTGTTACGCAGGTCTTTTGACTGTTCTTTTCTACCTCCTCATGGCTCAGTGTCTAGCCTGCTTAGTCCATCCATGTGAGAGCTAACAAACTCATTGACTATTTATACACAGACACTATTGTTTTAAAAAGCCACACATGTGGGATATTAACCTTTAATTACTGTTTCAACCCGTGTGTGTCACCTTCTGTGTCTGTACCAAGGCCAAACATTCCAGGGTATGTACATTTTTGATCAGGGTCATTTGGGTGATTTCTGTTATCATTATGATTTAAAAAGGATCCAAAAAACTATGTGATAATAAATAGCTTCATGTGATTGCTATTCTTAAATAAAAGACAGTTTTTTGGCATGATCAGTCATATTTTCCATATTAATGCCAACATTTCACAATTTCTGCCAGGGTATGCAAACTTTTGAGCACGATTGTAGGAATTGGAGAAGATGGGTCATTTTGTGTTAGATCTAGTCAGGTTTAAAGGTGACACGCTTGTTTTTTTCAGTTGTTATCTATGTTGTCTGTTTGTTCTTGCAGTAGCACATGACGAATATACACAGAATTTAAAAAGCTTCTGTTTAAATTGCAAATAGCTTTGGCAATCTTTGCCCTGGAAACGTAACCTGTCCCCTGGGACGTTCATCCAGCGCAATCATGGCGGCTGTTTACCATGTGATCAGCTGATCACATGTAAACAGACTTGCTGGTTATTGGCAGCCCTTTCCTCCCACGCTGTGTCTGTGTGAGGAAAGGAGAGGCAACAATGTCAGTAAATTGTAAACACTGATAATTAGTGCCCTGATCATCAGTGCCACCTATCAGTGCCACCTATCATCGCTCATCAATGCCACCTATCAGTGCCCATCAATTCCACCTATCAGTGCCCATCAGTGCCACCTCAATGGGGTCTATCAATCAGTGCCACCTATCATCGCTCATCAATGCCACCTATCAGTGCCCATCAATTCCGCCTATCAGTGCCCATCAGTGCCACCTCAATGGGGTCTATCAGTGCCACCTATGAGTGCTGCCTATCAGTGCTCAATGCCAATCAGTGCCACCTCAATGGGGTCTATCAGTGCCACCTATCAGTGCTGCCTATCAGAGCTCAATGCCCATCAGTGCCACCTCAATGGGGTCTATCAGTGCCATCTATCAGTGCTGCCTATCGAATGTCCGCCGCAATGTCACAGCCCCGCTAAAAATCACTGATCACCGCCATTACTAGTAAAATAAATAAATAAATAAAAATGCCATAAATATATCCCATAGTTTTTGGACGCTATCATTTTTGTGCAAACCAATCAATATGCCCTTATTGAGATTTTCTTTACCAAAAATATGTAGCAGAATACATTTTGGCCTAAATTAATGAAAAACTTATATTTTTTACATTTTTTGATTGGATATGTTTTATAGAAGAAAGTAAAAAATATTGTGTTTTTTTGGGGGGGTTTTTTTTTTAAATTGTCAGTTTTTTTTGTTTATAGAACAGAAAATAAAAACCGCAGGGGCGATCAAATACCACCAAAGGAAAGCTCTATTTGTAGGGGAAAAAAAAGAGTGAGTGCCCATGTGGAGCCCATGTGGAGTGCACAGCGGGGCCCACTTCACTACTGGGAAGTAGCAGTGGAAAAACGCTGGACAAGTGGATGTGGACATTGGATCAGCGCGTCCCTCCTAAATTCAAGTTGTGGTGAAATTGTGCGTCGGCACGGGGAACAGGTGCAATATCAGTGTACATGGTGTACATTCACCCCTGGGTTTAGATTCCGCCTTAAGTTTGAGTATTCCCCCCACGGCAGCCTCAGCCTTGCCCTAAAGTATGAGTGAGGACAGGGACGGCCCGTGCATTGTGGGCGCACAGGCGCCGTCCCGCCTAGTCCCTGCCGCCGCCTCCCTCTCCATATTTCAGGACGCCGGACGCGTGGACTCCTATGGCAGCGTGGGAGGGGGTGTTTTTTTTTTTTTTTAAAGCACCTGATTAGAGCCTGATGCTCTAATAGGCTTCAAAAAAGGGTGGGCTCGGGGCGCAAAAATATGTAGAAGAATACATATCGGCCTAAACTGTGGAAGACATTTTTTTTTTTTTAATATATTTTTTTGGGGATATTTATTATAGCAAAAAGTAAAAAATATTGTTTTTTTTTTCCAAATTGTTGCTCTTTTTTTTTTTGTTTATAGCGCAAAAAAAAAATAAAAACCGCAGAGGGGATCAAATACCACCAAAAGAAAGCTCTATTTGTGGGGAAAAAGACGTCAATTTTGTTTGGGCGCCATTGTCAGCTAAAATCGACGCAGTGCCGAATCGCAAAAAATGCTCTGGTCAAGAAGGGAGTAAAAATCCTTCCGGGGGGCTGAAGTGGTTAATGGGAAAACTTGGAGGAAGTGACTGACAACCGCCCTGTCACCCCCCCACCTGCCCACGTGGTTGAATTGTGTGTTAATGTGTGTTGAGTTAGGGCAGCCCATCTATTTAAATGAGTTATCCAATGTACCACAATGCAAGTTAAATGGTTGGTGCACCATTAAGAATGAACGTTCCTACATCACGCCACCGCCATGTAATGTGCATTGCCACGTGTTATTGCAATGCAGTAGTGTGAATGTACAATACTTACTTGTCTGGCAGTCGGCAATCCCTCAGGATACTACACCACTATATATATATATATATATATATATATATATATATATATCCTATATTGCTGCAGCTGGCAGAAAAAAAAAAAACACAGAGCAGGGAACGGGGTATCCGACTCACCCGGACATGTCGGATGCAAGTAGTGGTCATAGGCTTTGCAAGAGCACAAAGGGCCTGACAGGTAAGTATGCTTGTTTTACAGGTTGCTGCCAATTATGTTTTCCAAGGTACAGTGGAACCTTGGTTAACGAGTATCGCGGTTAACGAGCGTTTTGAAAGATGAGCAACTTCTTTTTAAAAATTCTGGTTCGGTTGCCAGAGTGTTGTCTCCCAAAAGGAGCAGAATTCAAACTAATGGGGTGTGCAGTACCGCATTTGGCCAGAGGTGCGGGGGCGCCGGTGACACTCGGAACGGTTCGGAGACGTTCCGGAAAGAAACACTCGGAAATACTCTGTTTCCGAGTGTTTTTCTGAGCTTTTCCGAGGGTTTCTGAGGTCAGCCGAGCTGTCCCCGACTATACCTGAGGCTCTCCGGCGCCCCCCCCCCCCACCTCTGGCCACATGCAGTATTGCATACAATAGAAGATGTGGAACAAATTATCTTCGTTTCCGTTGACTTCTATGGGGAAACTCGCTTTGATATGCGAGTGCTTTGGATTACAACCATTCTCCTGGAACAGATTATGCGTAATCCAAGGTTCCACTGTAGTCCCTTTAAGGCAGTGGTTCTCAACTCCAGTCCTCGGGACCCACCAACAGGCCAGATTATAAGTATTACCTTGGGGGAGATGCAGACTAGAATACTGCAATCAGGGAGCAGCAAATGATATCACCTGTGATGTATTTCAGTTATCTTGCAAACCTGGCCTGTTGGTGGGTCCTGAGGACTGGAGTTGAGAACCACTGCTTGAGACCCCATTCACACAGGGGCAACACGACTTGCAGGTCGCCTCACCGAGGCGACCTGCACACGACTGCCCGGGCGACTTGCAAAACGACTTCTGTATAGAAGTCTATGCAAGTCGCCCCAAGTCGCCCCCGAAGTCGTACAGGAACCTTTTTCTAAGTCGGAGCGACTTGCGTCGCTCCCCTTAGAACGGTTCCATAGCACAGAACGGGAGGCGACTTGTCAGGCGACTAGGTCGCCTGACAAGTCGTCCCTGTGTGAATGGGCTTTAAGGTACTCTATTGCAATACACGCTCATAGCCTGTAGATGGGGACTTTGCTATCCTTTCAAAAAAACAGCGACCCAGTAGGTTGCCGCCATCCACGCGGCACAACAGATCTTCAAAGAAAAAAGTTTTGTGGTCTTTGTTGTATATTAATTGACTATTTTAATAAATTCCTGCTTGTTAGTGTAGTAAAGATAATTAATGAGAATCTACCATCATTTCATGTTTTTTTTTTTTTTTTTTTGCAGCTCTTTCCATTGATACAGAAGAAAGTGTCTCCATAGCAACCGCCTCTCCCCCCCTCCTATGCCTTGCAGCAGTTGTTTTCTTTGAAGTGTGCTCAGGGCCGAGTATTTGACATTCATTCAGATTTTTTTTTTCTTTTGAAAAGAGCAATTAAGGAAACAAAATATAAATACTCATAAAGTGCATATCTACATAATAAAAATTCACTCACCTAGCACCCACAAAAATAAATAGTCTCATATCTGCGCTTGCTTTTTTAACATGGAACATGATTTAGCATTGCTGGAAAATCGGTGAAAGCCATGGAAACCGCAGTTTAATGTTTCTAAAAGCAAAATAACGCAACAAAAAAAGGAAAGGAAAGAAGGATAAAAGAAAAACGCGATAGAGTACAATATTGGGGGTTCAGCGTTGGTCAGAGCTACAGAAGAAGAGGATTTTAAAGTGCTTATTTCAGATGACTGCAAAATGAGCAAACAGTGTCGGGAAAGCAAACAGAATTGTGGGGTGCATTACTGAAGGGATCACCAGCAGGCCGGAGTCCTGATTCCCTATATAGATCTTGATATAGATCTTATTATAGATCTAGAGCAGGGGTCTCCAAACTGCGGCCCGAGGGCCAGATGTGGCCCTTTGATAGCCTTTATCCACTGATACCAACAATTGGGCCTTATCCCCCCCCCCCCCAACTAATGCCTATGAAGGGGTACAATTCCTCCCAATGATGGGGCACAATTCCTCCCAACGACGCCGACAATGGAGCCTAATAACTCTAATGATGGGGTACATTCCTCCCACTGACATCAATAATGGGGCATTATTTTTCCCCACTGAGGCTGGGACATTTTCCACTCCCAATGACCACAGTCTGGCCCCCTTAAAGTCTAAAGGACAGCAAACTGGCCCTTTGCTTAGAAAGTTTGGAGACCCCTGCTCTATATAGGTTTTTAGATGCCAATTGAGGAGTCATCACCAGGAGGAAGGTGGTCCTTATTCCTCTATATAGATGTAGCACCCTCTAGTGCAGTGGTCATCAACCCTGTCCTCAGGGCCCACTAACAGGCCAGGTTTTATGGATTACCTTGAGGAGATGCAGACTAGAATACTGCAATAACTGAGCAGCAAATGATATCACCTGTGATGTATTTCAGTTATCTTGCATACCTGGCCTGTTAGTGGGTCCTGAGGACAGGAGTTGATGACCACTGCTCTAGTGTACTAGAAGTGTGGATAGATTTTTTTTGTTTAGTGTAGGTACGATTGTGCAAGCCTGTCTGTGTTTTTCCTGGGTTGGGCAGAGATCCAGGGAGGTGAGGCGGAGGTGCCTGGAGTATTCTGAGGGCCCTGACCAATCCCCAACCTGGGTTGGCAGGGGGCAGGCCCCCTCAAATACTCTGTGCCAGCCTAGCTTGGGAGGAGTACAGTCGACCCCCGAAATTTGCGGGGGTTACGTTCTTTGAGCACCTGCAAATTGTGAAAATCTGCTAATTTTGGATGTGGTAAAAAAAAAATGCTTATAAATGGTTCACACAGTTCGCCCGTCTCCCATCTGACTCTGAAGCCATCCCGTACAGCGAGACTTTCAGCGTGGCTTGCAAAATGTCTTTTGTATAGAAGTCAATGCAAGCCTGCTCTGAAGTCGCCCCCAAGTAGTACAGGAACCTTTTTCTAAGTCGGAGTGACTTGAGTCGCTCCTATTATAACTGTTCCATTGCATGGAGTGCGACTTGTCAGGCTGACAAGTCACCTGACAGGTTACCCCTGCGTGAACCAGCACTTATGATGTGGGAATGCTAGGCTGGGAAAAAATCTGCGAACAACTGAGGCCGCAAACTCTGAACCGCGACTTTGCGGGGGTCGACTGTATGTTCGGGTGGAAGCTGGAGATGGAGTGTTAGGCTGTCGTGGCTTAAAGGAGTTCCCCAGTCTTGGGGGTGGGGAGGGGGGGAGTGACCTTGGGACAGGCCTCGGGTGCGGACAGGACCCCCTTCAAGACACACAGAGGTGTCCTGGCCAGGAGGCACGGACAGGACAGCGGGAGAACACTGCCGGGCAAGTCTCCAGGAGGACAAGAAACTGCCAAGAGGGCTGGTGAGGTACACACAGTCAACCAGGAGGACTGGGAGGCACACCTGAGAGGACTGGGATGGAGCAGTCTGGGATGGGTGCAGGGCCAGTAATGAGAACTGTGGTTGCACGGGCAGTGGAAAGGGGCAGCTGCAGCCAGGAGGACTGGCAGTGCCTGAAGAAATGGTACTGGTAGCAGTAGCCACAGATAGGACAGCTAGCACTAAAGACTTCCATTTTTGCTACACCATAGGGGCCCGCGGTCCCTGCCTGCAAAGGGCATTTGTTCAGACCCAGCTGACATTGTGCTGAGTATAAAACCTGTGCTAGCTGGTCCTGGGAGTGATAGTCTGCAAGCAAATGTGTGCTGGAGGTAAAAGAGGAGAGGATGTATACACTGGAATGTATATGGTTCAAGTCCCTACAGAGTTTCATCGATCAAATGGGCATCCCATATGCACCCTTCCCCATCCAAGTTCAATTCCCCTAAATAAAAAATAAAAAAACAAACAAAGCTTTAAGGACAGCTTCTTGTCTCTGAGTGACTGGAAATTTGTGTGCCTGGCTGTGCAGGGTGCGAGACAACCACATTCACCAGGGACCCCTACGGGGGTAGTGCTACATAGATCTTTAATTATCATTAGAGGGATCGCCAGCAGGATGAACGAGTTCCTGATTCTAATAAACAAAGTAAGCTAACCATATGGGTTAAGATACCCCCGTCCACACTGAGCAGGGTGGATAGAAGGATCTCTCTGCTGGCTCTTGTATTGTGACAGCTCTCAACTGTCACTGTCAGAATACCTGAAGAGTGACTGCATCTGATTGGCTGCAGTCACTGTTCGGTCGAGAATTTTTCACCCGACTCTTTGGATTTTCCCATCGTTTGTTGAGCCGGGAGGTGCCTAATGCTGCGTACACACGATCGCAATTTCCGACAACAAAACCGTGGATTTTTTTCCCGAAGGATGTTGGCTCAAACTTGTCTTGCATACACACGGTCACAAAAATGTTGTCGGAAATTCCGAACATCAAGAACGCGGTGACGTACAACACGTACGCCGAGAAAAAGGAAGCTCAATAGCCAGTGCGGCTCCTTCTGCTTGATTCCGAGCATGCGTGAGCTTTTGTGCGACGGACTTGTGTACACACGATCGGACTTTCCGACAACAAGTGAAGTTGTTGGAAAATTTGAGAACCTGCTCTCAAACATTTGTGGCCGGAAATTCCGACAGCAAATGTTCGATGAAGCATAAACACGGTCGGACTTTCCGACATCAAGCTCACATCGAACATTTCCCGTTGGAAAGTCCGACCGTGTGTACGCAGCATTACAGTTTCAGTAGGAATGATATCTGAGCTGTGAATGGCCAGCATTAGGCTTCATTTAGACTACTTTCACACTGATCTGTAGCAGAAATGCGGTAAAAAGGCATATGCGCTTTTGCACCACTTTTGCCGCAATTCTATGGCGTTTGCAAGTCACAGGACTCAAAAACCGCATGAAAAACGCAACACAGGCGTTCTAGATGCATTTTTGATGCTGTTTTGCCATCTTTTCAATGGGGAGGTGCATTTTTGGTGAGTTGTTTTTTTTTTTTCACTAACCAAACATGCTCCAAAAACGCAGCAAGTAGGATTTTTTTACACAGCAATAGCCAAAAGCCGGCCGTAGACTGATCGAAATCTGGCCGGTCTAGCAGTTCTAGCCGATCTGGCCGGTCTAGCAGTTCCACTTTAAATGATTTTAAAAAAAAATGATTGCGCCAACCGATTGAAATAATAATTTCTTCAAGTTGCCTGTTTCAGCCAGATCAAAGGTTCTCCGTCTTCTGCTTACCAATACAGCGTCCCTGAGAATGAATACGTTGATGACCTCTGGGCTTTCTCCAAGACAAGGAAGAGCAAAGGTTATTATTCCAGAAACCTGAGGACAGATGTGACTGTCACAAGTGTCTGTTGGTTTATTTACTAGGCAGCTACGTGTACCAGTTTCAATTTATACCACTGAATAATGACAATGACTAATTACTTGTCCTGTCCAATACATCACTGGAGGCTAGCCGGGGAAGAAAGGCCTCGGACAGCTGGGTAGACGACTCCCATCCCTCAGGACATCATTGATCTGCTTGGAGAGGGTCTTTAAGAGAAGTATCATGGTTCAAATGTATTGGTCCTACAATCATGCTAGCGATAAAATAGTATACTCGGATTTAGAAGGAAAATTGGTGGTCGGTAAATTTGGGAAAAAACAAAAATTCCATAGAGCAGAATAGGAAGCATTTGATTGACTTATTGTCAATTAAGAGAATTATATGCGCTGGGTAAATGTCCCGGGCATCATCAATCATGTATGCACTACGTGGCCAATTTATTTCGACAAGGTCTTGTAGAATTTCAGAATCAGCTGGCCATTATTGGAAAAAAACAGTGAAGCAATGAAATTGATTCATTTATGTACAATGGAGTGCAGTCAGGATATTATGGAATGCATCCTAGAAACTGGAATTTGCCAGGAAGTTTGCATTGTATCCTTCCCACTGTATACTATCTACTTTCTAGTGCCTTAAAGAGCAGACATAACACTACCGCCCTGCAAAGAGTTTACCCCTCCCATTGTATACTATGTACCTTCCAGTGCTTTAACACATTAGACGTACCGCTACTGCCCCACAAAAAGTGTATCCATCCCACTCTAAATGAATGTAGCACACCCCATGTAGGAGTTGCTAAGTTAGGACTCCCCACTCCTACCGGCCAGACACACAGCATTCCCTTCATGCATTCCAACACAGAAAACCAGTCCTTGGCTTGTTTTTTTTTTTTCTTTATTAGGAGATGATAACTTGGATGGGGTAGGGAATTTATGGGATGCCCAACTTGAAAAATGTCCAGAACTATGAACAAGGGAAAAACTCCTTCCTTATTTACACAAAGTCCTCTTTTTCCTTCCTCCTGCACAAACTTGTTTCACATATGCAGCTCCTGCTGACCACTCCAGGGGAACTAACAGTCTTTTATGTTAATTCTGTGAGTGCCTATTACAGGCTGGGAACATCCTGTCCCTTAGTGGATAAAGTAGTACAATATGGAGTGAACAGCATCTCCTTCTGCATTCTTGTAGACCCTGAACCCAGTTCTACTGCTGCAGAAGATACCAGTCAACCTGACTGCTTGCTTCCCCAGTCCTTCCTGACTGGCACACTTCCCCAGTCCTCCCTGACTGGCACACTTCCCCAGTCCTCCCTGACTGGCACACTTCCCCAGTCCTCCCTGACTGGCACACTTCCCCACTCATTCCTGACTAGCACACTTCCCCAGTTCTCCCTGACTGGCACACTTCCCCAGTCCTCCCTGACTGGCACACTTCCCCTGTCCTTCCTGACTGGCACACTTCCCCAGTCCTCCCTGACTGGCACACTTCCCCAGTCCTCCCTGACTGGCCCACTTCCCCAGTTCTCCCTGACTGGCACACTTCCCCAGTCCTCCCTGACTGGCACACTTCCCCTGTCCTTCCTGACTGGCACACTTCCCCAGTCCTCCCTGACTGGCACACTTCCCCAGTCCTCCCTGACTGGCACACTTCCCCAGTCCTCCCTGACTGGCACACTTCCCCAGTCCTCCCTGACTGGCACACTTCCCCTGTCCTCCCTGACTGGCACACTTCCCCTGTCCTTCCTGACTGGCACACTTCCCCAGTTCTCCCTGACTGGCACACTTCCCCAGTCCTCCCTGACTGGCACACTTCCCCAGTCCTCCCTGACTGGCACACTTCCCCAGTCCTCCCTGACTGGCACACTTCCCCACTCATTCCTGACTAGCACTCTTCCCCAGTTCTCCCTGACTGGCACACTTCCCCTGTCCTCCCTGACTGGCACACTTCCCCTGTCCTTCCTGACTGGCACACTTCCCCAGTCCTCCCTGACTGGCACACTTCCCCAGTCCTTCCTGACTGGCACACTTCCCCAGTCTTCCCTGACTGGCACACTTCTATGGAGATTCCCCAGGGCAAGGATGAAGACTTGAGCACAACGCTGTCTTCAGAGAGCATTGCTACAGCTAACAGTCCCCCCCCCCCGCGTTGTCCCTGCACTGTGCTTATGTTACTCACTGCCTTTGCTTGCCCTTCCGCTGCCTCTTCCGTAATGAATCCCTTTAGTTGCTTCCTATGGTGGGATCCCTCTAGGTCAGCTGTCCCAAGCTCCAGCCCGAGGTAAAACCCCTCCCTGGCTGGGGTCCCTCAAGGACCACCAACAACCTCTCCTCAGCACTCCATCTTCATCTTCCACCCGACTCCCCTGCTGGCATGGCCCATGTCTATTTATGGGATTTTCTCAGTCCCCTGCCAGCCCACTTCTGGGGATTGGCTGAGGTTCCATAAATATTCATGGCAGCTCCTCCTCACCTCCACCCTCTAGTCCTTGAACATTCTCCAATATTCCAGATACCAGGGGGAGGCACCAGAAAGCTGCCAGGATGAGTCATCCAGCCCTGGCCTCTAATAACCCTGACCCAATTGGAGCCAGGCTATCCTTTTACCTATACTACTCTTCTAGTAGCACACACTAGAGGGTGCTAAACGATGTACCTTCCACTGTTTTAACAAAATAGATGTACCACTACTGCCCCACATACTGTAGGGTGTACCCCTCTATATGCTCTATATGTATTGCTCTTGTCAATGGTGTCATCTCTATAAACATTCTGTAGCTATCTGTGGGTGTCAGACAGCCTGCACCCCTCCTTCATCAAGAACTCAATGAAGGAACATTGCTTCTGCTTGGAATCCATTATTTACCTGTAATGAAAGAAGAAGAGTTAAAACAGAAGAAGAGTTACTCTACCAGCATGTGAAATTTGAATGACCTATGTAAGTTAAATGGTATGCCCACTTTTGCATTACTTTTGGTACAGTCCTTGTACATACTGCTACTGTCCCGCAAAGAGTGTACCCCTCTCAATGTATACTATGTACTTTAATTAGACAAACCACTACAGCCCTGCAAAGAGTATACCCCTTCCACTGTATACTATGTACCTGCCAATACCAAAAGAGTCAGACTGCTACTGCCTTGCAAAGACTGTACCTCAGCTACTGTCTACTGTGTACCAACCAATGTCCTGGTAAATTAGATGTACCCCCCACCCCACAATGGGTATATCCCTTCCACTGTATACTACGTACCCCCCAAACAAATTAGACATACCACCACCACCCCACAGAGTGTACCCATCTCACTGTATACGTTGTACTTTCCAGTGCCTTACCAAAGTAGCCGTACCACTACCACCCAGCAAATACCCCATTGGCGGGGGGGGGGGAGGGGGAGAGGGGAAATATGGAACAAAAGGTGTCCAAAAATGAGACAGAATGGATTTATAATTTAAATACTTTACATCCTGCTGGTATGAATTTTAATAACGATCTGAATTGCTACATTTCATTTTTTTAATTATTTTAATGAATGATTGATTGTTATGGTGTTGCAATGGTGTGGAGAATTTTAAAGCGGGGTTCCACCCAAATTTTGAACAATATCTGTATGTATTCTCTTCCTTGCCTAGATGCTGACATGCCGTTTAAAAAAATTTAAATCGCCGTAATTACCTTTTATTTTTCTATTCTTCTTTGCACTTCCTGGTTCTCCTCCCGTGGGAGTAGGCGTGTTTCTAGCCTCTCCCAGACTCCTGGGAGCTAGTCTCAGGCTTCCCAGGATGCCACTGAGCATGTGCGGGAACGAGCGGTGAATGCTGGGAGCACAGCATTCACCACATCCAGGAAATAAATGATTGTGGCCTTCAAATGCCCACAATGAAGATGGAAACCGCCTGCAGTGAATAATATAAGTTATTCTTTCCGACGAAATCTGACACAGGCGGACATATTACACACAATATGTGAGTATGTAATGCTGAGAAGAAAAGTTTGTGAATGAACTAAAAAAAAAAAAAAAACGATAGATAGGTGGACCCCCGCTCTAACATGTTTATCCACTAGATGGCGCTCCCAGTAGGGAGTTTTCATCCCATGACATGTGTCATTCATCCTGGGCACCACTAGAGGGTGCGTCGGATATTATTATTATTTATACGTTTTTATTTGAATTTTTCTTTTTTAGTTTAATGATTTATCAGTTAATATTAATATATTTAGTTAGTAAAAGGATATTCCAAATTATATATTGAATTTTTAGTCCAATATATGGTATTGTTGTAGAGGACTGGAGTGGATTGGATATCCAATTTAGGCAAATTATATAAAAATGTGCGGAGGAAGTGACTTGTCAGACCACATGACCCCTGATGACGTCAGACGTTGCTGACGAAACGCGTTGGGTCGGTTAGTGCGTGACACGTCACTTCCGCCTTTTGGCTGGAGTGCAGGTGGAACGCAAATGGCGTACCTGCTTGTGTATTCCTATTTGGGACGATTTTAATTAGTCCAACTGTAAGTGATACTTGTTTTATAGCAAATAAATTTTTTTTATACTACACCATGATGAGTGTCTTTTCGCCTTTGGTTTTATGATTACATCATCATTGGGGACCGTAACACCATTGTGAACACATCTTTATTTCTACATCATACTATTTGACTACCTAGTATACCCCTTCCACTGTATACTATGTACCTTTCAGTGCCTTAACAATTTAGACATACCGCTACTGCCCCACAAAAAGCGTACCCCTCCTTTTGTATACTATGTACTTCCCAGTTCCTTAAAGTATAACTGAAAGCTAAACTTTTTTTTTTTAGTTTTAGATAGAGCGGGGAGTGGATTAGAATGCTTGCCAGTTTTTATTGCTGTGCGCGCTACCATTAACTACTTCAATACCGGGCACTTCCCCCTTCCTGCCCAGGCCAACTTTCAGCTTTTAGGGCTGTCGCTGTTTAAATGACAATTGCGCGGTCGTGCTACACTGTACCCAAACAGAATTTTTATCATTTTGTTCCCACAAATAGAGCTTTCTTTTGGTGGTATTTGATCACCTCTGCGTCTTTATTTTTTTGCTAAACAATTTAAAAAAAACTAAAATTTTGAAAAAAAAAGTTTTTCCTTTGTTTCTCTTATAAAATTTATACGTCCACCCAGAACGAGAGACGCACCGCCCAACGGTCATTTGACGACCGGCGGACGGGAAGCGGTTAAAGAGATTCCCCCTCTCTATTTGGCCTGCTTACCATTATCATTGAAAGTAAAAGAAAATCCCAAATTATGGGTTGTCCCCAGAAAAGTAATAGAGGGGAAATCTTCCAATGGGGACACTAGTTATGGTGGCCTGGGGGTGCCCAATAAATTGCCCTAATTTGCCAGGAGTTCCTCTCACTCTATGTTTGGCTGCGGGACAGAAAGTGAAGGGAAATCTCTGCATAGAGATGGGACATAGATGGCGAAAAAAAAAATCAGACTGGGCACATAACCTTCCTTTAGGCCCCTTTCACACTAGCGCCTGCAAACCGACCCGAAACAGCCGCTACTGTCTCTCCAATGTGAAAGCCCCGAGGGCTTTCAGACTGGAACGGTGCGCTGGCAGGACGGGAAAAAAAGTCCTGCCAGCAGCATCTTCGGAGCGGTGAAGGAACGGTGTATACACCACTCCTTTACCAATCCTGCCCATTGAAATCAATAGGAGAGCGCGGCTATACTCTGCTGAGGCGCATTGCGGTGGATTTTAACCCTTTCTCCGCCGCTAGCAGGGGGTAAAACCACCCCACTAGCGGCCGAATACCGACGGTAAAGCGCCGCTAACAATAGCATCACTTTACCGCCGATGCCGCCCCCGCCCCAGTGTGAACGGGGCCTAACTCTATCCAAAATGAAAAAAAAAAAGTTTTGCCTTTAGTTCTACTCTAACAAATTAGACATACCACTACTGCCCCTGCAAGGAGTATACCCCTTTTATTCTATACTATGTACCTGTCAATGACAAAATAGTCATACTGCTACTGCCTTGCAAAGACTGTATGTCTCCCACTGTGTACCATCCAGTATCTTAAAAAAATTTAGATGTACCTCTACCGCCCCACATAGAGTGTACCCCCTACCACTGTATGCTATGTACCCTGCAGTGCCTTAACAAATTAGACTCACTGTTACCGCCCTGCAAAGAAAGCACTCCCAGCACAGAAACTGAACTGTCACCAACAGCTCCAGGTCTGGTACTAGTGATCTTGATCTCATGATTGCTGTGATGGCCTGTGATTGGCTATCACGGTGATCAGTCACTGAACGGTTCAGCCTTGTACTTTTTTTTCTCTTGGAATGGATGAAAAGATAACATTGTATGTTTTTTTTTCTTGCTAGAGGAGAAGATTGTAAAGGAAAAAAAAAAGTGTAAAAAAATAAATGAATAAAATAAAGATATATTGTCTAGATTAGGGTTTGATCTAGGCCAGGGTCCAGGTTAGGGTCACATGTCATGCTCGGGGTCAAAGGTCATTCATATTTCACATCAATGTCAGTGGGCTTGATTTACTAAAACGGGAGAGTGCAAAATAAGGTGCAGCTCTGCATAGAAACCATTTTTTTTTTTTGCCAAAGCTTAAAGTGATTTTAACGTCTCAGATTTTTTTTTAGATAAAAATAACAAACATGTTATACTTACTTGCTCTGTGCAGTGGATTTGCACAGGGCAGCCCCGATCCTCCTCTTCTCAGGTCCCTGGCTGGAGCTCCTGGCCCCTCCCTCCTGGTGAGTGCCCCCATAAATAGGTGAAATAATAAATAAATAATAAAGATAAATAATTCATATATAAAAAAAAAAAAATATATATATATATATATATATATATATATACATATATATATATATATACACATATATATATATATATTTATATACATATATATATACATATATATATATATATATATACATATATATATATATATATATATACATATATATATATATATATACATATATATATATATATATATATATATATATATATATACATATATATATATATATATATATATATATATATATATATATATATACACATATATATATATATATATATATATATATATACACATATATATATATATATATATATACACACATATATATATATATATATATATATAAATATATATATGTGTGTTAATAAATAGCTATAGGCAAATCAGATACAACTGGCCAGGTTTATGCTCTGAGTAGGGATTACGTAACGTCCATCTGCCCCGTTGCTGTGATAACCTGCACTGCCCGCAGGATAAACGTACGCGGACATTTGTTCCAATGCTCCATTCTAACGCTTTTAGGCCGCCGTGAACTTGATTTACAGCCGTGCTCGATATTTACGTACTTCCGTAATTAAACATAATTTCTTTTTAATGTAAGATAAATGCCTCTTCTTTGTTCCTGTTCTGTGTGCAGAAAATAGATGAGAGAAACATTTATTATGTATGGATGGGCAGCGCTGCTATAATTGTTCTTGTTGTCTTTTATTTTCTACACAAAAACAAACAAGGTACCGCAGCTAGAACCGTTCCTGCTACATTAATTAGTCTTGTTTGGGATTTTGAGAATATTCCTAAAAAACATTTCCATGGCTTGTATGTTTATTCATTTATATATAAAGCAGGTATGTTCTGCATCACTACAGACAACAATAGATCATTCATTGTAGTTGCTTTTGAATGGGGCTTACAGTCTAATGTTGTGGAGGCCAACCTACTGTAGCATGCCTGTAGTCTATGACCATCTCCTGTATTATTTCTACAGTCTCTGACCATCTCTTGTATGATGCCTGCAGTCTCTGACCGTCTCTTGTATCATGTCTGCCGTATCTGACCATCTCTTGTATCATGTCTGCAGTCTCTGATCATCTCTTGTATCATGTCTGCAGTCTCTGATCATCTCTTGTATCATGTCTGAAGTCTCTGACCATCTCTTGTATCAAGTCTGCAGTCTCTGACCATCTCTTGTATCATGTCTGCATTCTCTGACCATCTCTTGTATCATGTCTGCAGTCTCTCACCATCTCTTGTATCATATCTGCAGTATCTGACTGTCTCTTGTATCATGTCTGCAGTCTCTGACCATCTCTTGAATCATGTCTGCAGTCTCTGACCATCTCTTGTATCATGTCTGCAGTCTCTGACCATCTCTTGTATCATGTCTGCAGTCTCCGACCATCTCTTGAATCATGTCTGCAGTCTCTGACCATCTCTTGTATCATGTCTGCAGTCTCTGACTATCTCTTGCATCATGTCTGCAGTCTCTGACTATCTCTTGTATCATGTCTGCAGTCTCTGACTATCTCTTGTATCATGTCTGCCGTCTCTGACCATCTCGTGTATCATGTCTGCAGTCTCTGACTATCTCTTGAATCATGTCTGCAGTCTCTGACCATCTCTTGTATCATGTCTGCAATCTCTGACCATCTCTTGTATTATGTCTGCAGTCTCTGACCATATCTTGTATCATGTCTGCAGTCTCTGACCATATCTTGTAGCATGTCTGCAATCTCTGACCATCTCCTGTACCATGTCTGCAGTCTCTGACCATCTCTTGTATTATGTCTGCAGTCCCTGACCATCTCTTGTATCATGTCTGCAGTCTCTGACCATCTCTTGTATTATGTCTGCAGTCTCTGACCATATCTTGTATCATGTCTGCAGTCTCTGACCATATCTTGTAGCATGTCTGCAGTCTCTGACCATCTCTTGTAACATGCCCATATTCTGACCATCATCTGTTGTGTGTTGGGAAACAGGCAGCGACGTACAGATATATTGCTGTGCCTGTACGGGCCGTCTGTCTTCAGTACTTTGCGGGCGGGTGGTCTGTAAGCGGTTAATGCATTACCTGCATTAAGGTAAAAAAATGTCCCAGTATTTGTATTGTCCCTTCACCCCCCTAAATACTTACCTAAGTTCCTACTCAATCCAGTGTGATTCACATCTGTAGCGACTCTCTCTTCTCTCCCTGCATTCACAGGACAGAAAGGCAGCAGCAAGAGTTATTGGCTCCTGATGCTGTCAATCAAATCTAATAAGCAGAGAGTGGAGGGCAGGGCTGAGCCGTGCGGTGGGTGTCTATTGATGCACACAGCCCGGCTCAGGAGTGAGCCCATGCATCTGCCCTCATAGCAAGTGACTTGCTGTGGTAGCAGACACAGAAGTGGAGAAGAGGAGAAGCTAAGGGCAGAGCTAAGGAGGAGTTTTAGGGCCGCTCTGTGCAATTCCATTGCACAGAGCAGGTAAGTATAACATGTATGTTATTTTGAGAAAAAAAAAAAGCCTATCTCTGCTTTAATATCTTAGATTCTATGTGCAAAACCATATTGTCTGCATAGCATGATCTATGATTCCAACGCTGGAATTCCAACACCTTCACCAATAAAAACATGGACATTGTAACCTTATCTACAATACTACAGATCCATTTTAAATATATTTGTTAAATAATAATCTTCCAGAAAAAAATACTATATAAGAAGTCCCTATTGATGTCTGTTTTGTGGTTTATAGTACGGTGTAAATACACAATTGCTGCTATTATAAAGGAGCAGCACTGTATTAAGACGTACAATCTTTCTGCATAATATAACCTGGGTGACCAGTCCTCACTTCAACCAATATTTATCTAAGACAGATCTGACAATTAATTAATCAAAACGGGTTTCTTGAAAGAGCGTCACACATGGTTGTCTCCGGCTCCGCTCAAATGTAAGGATCGTGGCATGTCTGCTGGGTAGCATCTGCGATTTCGGTTTTCAGTGGAATTTGACTATAATGATGTCATCTGTCATGACAGAGGACAACGTGACCTTCATTAGAAGATCTCAACGCCATCATGTAGAGCTCGAGGTCTCATGATAAATGATCTGTCACAGAATACAGTTTAAGAAAGAGGAGAGTAAGAAAAACAAATGGGCAATAGAAGGAAGAAATTAGGGACAATGCAATATAGAAGGGTCTTAGGTAGGAATCCTTGTGAATTGTGCTGTGACTATCTTCACTGATGCAAACTGAAGGTATACTGCAATCAGTTTTGAACATTTAGAATGGCATTTCCCAATGTTTTCAACAAAGAGGAACCCTTGAAATAACTTTCCAGGTCTCAGTGAACCCCTGCTAAGAATTACAAGATCTACAACTCATGATACATTAGTGATGGTCAGTGGGGAAAATGCTCCTTACACTTGTGGACATTGGGAAGATATACTCCCTAATGCCGCGTACACACGACTGGTTTTGCCGTCAGAATAAACTCCGAAGGTTTCTCAGACGGAACTCCGACGGAATTCCATTCAACCGGTCTTGCCTACACACGGTCAAACCAAAGTCCGACTGTCCAGAACGCGGTGATGTACAACACTTACGACGGGACTAGAAAAAGGAAGTGCAATAGCCAGTAGCCAATAGCTTCCGTCTCGTACTTGCTTCAGAGCATGCGTCGTTTTTGGTCCATCGGAACAGCATACAGACGATCGGTTTTCCAGATAGGAATTGGTTCCGTCAGAAATATTTAAAACATGTTCCATTTCTAGGTCCGTCAGAATTAAAAAAAAAAAAAAAGTCTGATGAGGCCTACACACGATCGGAATAGACGAAAAGCTTCCGTCTGACTTTTTCTGTCGGACATTCCGCTCGTGTGTACGCGGCTTTACAGATAAGATTTACAGCCAAAAAGATCAATGGTGTCAGTGGGAACTTATCTGAGAGGCAGAAACTGATCATGGCTTAAGGAACCCCTAGCAACCTCTAGAGCAGTGGTTCTCAATCTCAGTCCTCAACTGCCCCCAACAGGCCATGTTTTGGGAATTTCTCTTGGATAAAATAGCTGTCCAAAATACCAAGCCATTGACTCTGATTTAAAGCACCTGTGCAAGATAAAGGAAAACCTGCAAACATGGCCTGTTGGGGGTACTTGAGGACTGAGGTTGAGAACCACTGCTCTAGAGGAACTCTATGGTTCTACAGAATCTTGGTTGCGAAAACCTTAACTTAAAATGTGTGGTGTATAATGTACTATGAATGTATCAGCTCAGTTTTTGCCATGAATGTTGAGTTAGTGGACACCCGACCACCATACCTATATGAGTTTGTTGTGTCACGGTTCCGTGTACATTGTGGTCCGGCGCCGGGTTTTACCTCCTGTTCGAGGTTCTCGGGTTCCTGCTAATGTTCCCTGGACCTAGGTATTTTTAAGCCTTTGCACCTGCGGCTTAGTGTTTGAGCAACGTGTCTTCACGCTGAAGCCGGACCCTCCTGTTTCTCTGGTGTTTGCTGTTTCTGAGTTTTTCCTTATTCTGTGTGTAGCGCACCCCTTAGGGAGCCGCAAGTAGAATGAGATTCCCCACCCTGCACAGCCAGGCACACCGAATCTTCACAGTCTCCCAGAGTCAGAAAACAGTCCAGCACTTTGTTTTTTTTATTTTATTGAGGAAATAAAAATTGGATGAGGAGTAGGGGTATTATAGGATGCCCACCTGACTTAGAACAAGCTTCAGGGACCACTTTGGCTATATACAGTCTATATATACTCCTCAGCTTTCTCCAGCACACATGCTTGCAGAACTTCACTGGCACACGGATAAAAAGATGATCTGACACAACACTCAGATTGTTGAGCAAAAGCCTGTTATAGGCAGGAACACGAGGCTCCTTTTAGATGTGTAGCAAAATTCAGTGTCCAGCTTACATCCCCGTGAATACTGATCCTTGCATCACCACCTCAGGCACTGCCAGCCCACCTAGCCGCAGCTGCCCTTTCACTAGCCCCCATGGCTACTTCTCCACAGTCCTCCCAGACTGAAACTCACTCACCAGCCCACCCGGGTGACTTCTCTGGAGAACTCCTGGACATGCTGACCTGCTACTGCTGTCCTCTCCTGGTCCTCGTGCCTCCAGGAAGAATTTCCTCCATGTGTTGTAGAGGGTCCATCCAGCACCCGAGCCCCAGGCCCCAGGTCACCCCCCCTCCAAACTAGGGGGCACCCTCAAGGGCCACGACAGCCTCCTCAGCACTCCTTCTGTATCTTCCACCCAACTGCCTCTGCTGGCATGACCCATGAGTATTTATGAAGTACCTGCCCCCTGCCAGCCCACTTTGCTGGGGATTGGCTGGGGCCTTCATGAATACTCCAAGCGGCTCCTTCTAGACTCCACCCCCTACTTCTGGAAGCGTCTCCAAGGTTCCAGAGAGCAGGGGGAGTTACCAGAGGTGTTGCTTGCTGGGTCATCCAGCCTCCCTGAGTCACTTAGCCCTGACCCAGACTTAGCCCAGACCTAACTCTCAGCCAGGCCAAATTTTCCTACACTAACATCTACAAAACTTACATTAAAGCGGAGGTCCGCCCACCACTGCAAAAATTAAAAGCCAGCAGCTACACATACTGCAGCTGCTGGCTTTTAATAATAGGAAACTTACCTGTCCTGGTGTCCAGCGATGTTGGCACCGCAGCTGATGTTTCCATCAGCTTTTGGGTGCTGCCGCCTCCATTGCGAGTAAGGGAACCCGGCAATGTAACCTTGTGGCTTCAAGCCGGGAATCCTACTGCGCATGCACGAGGCTCCTCTCTCCTACTGGCCCGGTGGCCAGGGAAGGAGGATGGAGGAGGAGGGAGCACGAGCGGTGACGCAAATATCCACGGCTGAGGCACCCGGAAGTGGAGACAGGATACCTGTGAAAGACAGGTATACTGTCCTCCCACCCCCCCGAAAGGTGCCAAATGTGGCACTGGAGGGGGGGAGGAGTACAACGAGCAGAAGTTCCACTTTTGAGTGGAACCCTGCTTTCAGAACCCTAGCACACTACATGTGTGCTGTTTGATCCTGTGTTTGTTCTCAGTTTCCCTCTGGCTGTGCAGTTATATTCCCTTTGGTTTCTGTCCATGGAGCCCTCCATTTCCTGTTTCTGTGTGTGTCTCTCAGTATAGTGTCTGTGTGTACCTCGTGTCCTTCCAGCATACTATAAGCGTGTGAATAGGGTGTAGCGTAGTGTGACGGTGGCAGAAGCCACATGAGGGCTTAGTAACATGAACTGTGTATTGCAGAAAGTTCCAACAGGGTACAACTAGGTCTGGCAGGTGTGCACATCCTGTCCGGAGCCACTTACAAAACCTGTAGTAGCGGTCCGTTGGCTTGAAGTGATCCTGACAGCTTCTGCAGTGAGGAGCAGCAATGTAGCCTGGCCAGCCTGACCCAACTAGGAGGCTTCCTAAAGTAGAGGGTAGAATGGTCCCTGCCTTATCCCTTCTCCTCCAAATCCTCTCCATAACACTATATATTGTCCCCGACAGACAGGGAACCTGTCCTTACGCTAACCACTCACAGAATGTGTGCCAAATCAGGGAGCCTGTGTCTTAAAGGGGTTGTAAACCCTCATGTTTTTTCACTTTAATGCATCCTATACATTAAGGTGAAAAAACTTCCGTCACTGACCGGCCCAACGTGCCCCCCCATGTTTTACTCATCTGAGTCCTGTGATTCATGCGCCGGAGACGCGCTCTTCCCCTCTGCCCATTGTCTAGGCTCTTGATTGGATAGATTGATAGCAGCCCAGCTATTGGCTCCTGCTGCTGTGAATCAAATCCAATGATGCAGGTGCCGGGGGGCAGGGCCGAGTCCGGTATTCTGCGTCTATGGATGCAAATGCTGGACTCAGGAGCGCGCCCGCAAGATAACCCGGGAGATTGCTTCTCCTAGGGAATTAGACAATGCAGGGAGAAGCTACCAGCACCGCCGGGGGACCTCAGTAGTCGAGGATTGGGGCCACTCTGTGCAAAACGAACTGCTTAATGGAGGTAAGTATGACATGTTTGTTATTTTAAAAAAAACAAAAAAAGAAACAAAAAACAAAGCCTTATAATCACTTTAAACTGGTTGTAAACCCTTACAGGCCACTTTGACCTACAGGTAAGCCTAGATTAAGGCTTACCTGTAGGTCCAAGAAATATCTCCTAAACCTACACGGTTTAGGAGATATTTGCAAAAAGACAGGCACCGCTGTCGACGGCGCATACGCCATAGACAGAGGCACGCAGGCGCACTGAGCATGCCGCTGCTAACTGCAATATGCCGTTAGTGGCGGCTCCCGTGCGCATGTGCGGGAGTGATGTCATCGTGCCTCCGGGCCAATCACAGCGACGGAGCCACGATACCCAGAAAGAAGATGGACACTCCGTAGCAGAGGAGACAGCGGTGACATCGCAGGCTCCTGTGTCAGGAAAGTGACACATAATGGGCTACTATGCGATTCATAGTAGCCCATTATGCTTTATGTTTGCAGGGAAACAAAGAGGAAGTAAACCCATAAGTGCTTTTTTTTAAGGCCAATATGTTGGCTTTTAAAATTGACAAATGCAGCCATTTAGAATTTGGATGGAAGGTTTAGCACTGGGTAACACTTTTTGAAAGATAAAAAGTGCATTTTATATACAACTATATAGATCAGACCAAAATGAGGGACAAATGAGGGGGAAAGAGGGACAGAGGGACATTGCTCTAAATCAGGGACAGTCCCTCGAAATCAGGGACAGTTGGGAGCTATGACTTGGGATGGCCACAGGGGTCACGCAGGGCACCAGCATCCAGTTGGACAGCTGCTCTCCTGAAGACCCAGGAAGTCATAGAGGAGCTGGGTTCCTCATAACTTCCTCCCCTTCTGTATTGCCATTCAAGTCTAGCTCCACCTACAGAGGGGAGGACAGGCTGCACCTACCTAAAAGTATTGTTACCCCAGGACAAGAAGTGTTTTACTTGCAGGATCATCATTTGCAAATAATGGAAAAAAGACATTAAAAAAAAGAAAACTTATGAAGCCACCAGTTCTTAAGACTAATGCAATATAATACATTTTAGTTTTAGGGTTTAGATTTTTTTTTTTTTTTAATATTTTTATATTTTTTATCATTTTAATTTTATATTTTTTGGTTGTTTTGATTACTTCCATTGTTTAGATTTATCATCTTTCTTTCCAAATTGGCCCGGTTCTTTCACCTTATCCTCTCTCAGAAACCAGACTGGTATATTGTATAATGTTCCTTGTCTGGTCTCCCTAAACATGGCCGTCGTGGCTGTATCTAGTCAAGTATATCTTAGCTGTGGTGTAAACATCCGGTTATGACATGGTTCTGCTTCTGGCGGATGAAAGAGAGGCTTGGAGTGCAGGGGGAAGGGGTGTTTCTCTCTCGCCCTTCCTCCTATATAAAGAGGACATGACGAGCTCTGACCACGCCCCTGACAACGTTCCTATTGGACGAAACGCTGCGTAGGGTGGAGCGCTGACATCATAACGCTGTAACGTGCCGACTGCGGCCATCGTTGTGGTTGGAAACAATTGATATCAAATGACAGATTGTAGCTTCTGACAAGCCTGCTTTTATCTAACGAAATGTGAGTACCCTGGCTGTTTTTTATTAAATAAATTCACCCTGGTTTTAAAATAATACACCAGTTTCCTTTTTATATTTCATACATGTACCTATGAATTTTCATTTGGTGAGACTACAAGATCCAGCCATCTATGATCCAATTAAAGTGGTTCTGTGGCGCTGTGGATAGATAGAAACCATGAAATTAGGCCTAAATAGAAATACAGTTAAATCACACTTGTTTAATAATAAAAGTAAAAAGAACAAACGTAGTCAAAACATAGGAAAAGTTCAGTAACTGGAACGGATAGTCAGCCAAGCCAGAAGTCAGGGATCAATGTAATGCAGGGGTCTTCAAACTACGGCCCTCCAGTTGTTCAGGAACTACAGTTCCCATCATGCCTAGTCATGTCTTTGAATGTCAGAGTTTTACAATGCCTCATGGGATGTGTAGTTCCACAACAGCTGGAGGGCCATAGTTTGAAGATCCCTGATGTAATGGAACAGCAAGAAGGATCTGGAGTCAGAAGGGATGTCAGCAAAGCAAGTCTTGAACAGGATTGCAGGAGATAGTTTCTGTGATGTGACCAAGGCGAAGGCAGAGCTCCTCTGGCCTGGGTGGCTTAAATAGGCAGGACTGACGAGCAGGATCATCAACAATTGAGTAACTGTGGAGAGATAGGAGCTGGCAATTAGCTGACAGCTGAGAGGCCAGCTCAGAGAAAGAAGGGCTGAGCCCAGCCCTGACAATATCATGCTTATTTGACCACCTGTAACTCAGTGGTCCATTTTCTATGGTAAGAGGCCTGGTGTGTTGATGTTCGGTGGAGGATAATCTCATGCTCACCTTATCGTGTCTCTGTCTGCCCCGTGGTTGGTTCCAGCTGTTTCCCTAAACAAGGACTTTGTTTTAACACTGTGAACTTTTACTTTATAACTTTATGTTTTTAGTGCTGCATACATTCATCCTGTAGGGTTTAGATATGCTTTAGGATAAAATTGACTGAAAGCGATTATGGTTTCCCTGTTAGCCTCTATACCATTTATAGCTGCCTCTTGCCGCTTCCTTTTGTCACCATTTCCTTCCATCTCCTGTGATTACTGAAGGTTGTGTCTTGGCATCTCTCAGTTCTTACACCTGCCTGGATACATAATGTTAGACCTTCTGTTTTACTTCTTATTTCAAACAAATGCAAATTTCCTCCTTCCTCCCCTCCCTCACAAGCCAAGTGAAACGCTGGATTAAGCGCCCATCGCAGGGCTCATGGCTGACATTTACACAGCGGGTCATTCAAGGTCTTAGTGACTTTGCTAATGCGATGAAGGAACCGTGGTTCCCAGCGCCCTGAACCGTGCTAATTTATCTGCCCTTCGCAACGTGAAATTATGCAAGCCGAGGAGCTTTCATCGCGGCGCTTACAGTGAGGATTAGCCAACATTAAACTGTTCTTTTTTTTTTTTTTTTTTCAAACACTCCACACAATTTCTTGCTCGTGTTCCCCTTCCAAGTGCTAATTTGATATTTCATGCCTTGTACCGGTGAATAGATATCCAGAAAGAAAGAGTAATTGTTTTATTCGCAAGCTATAGAGAGCTGGGATACAGAAAGAGGCTCGGAACGATAAAAGGTAGACGTACTGAGTTAACCTTAAAAGAAATGTAGAGCGACATTTAAATAGATTTCAAATCTATAAAAAAAAAAATCTAAAATATATTATCCTTTTGTATTAGAACATGCTTACCCAGATACCGCCCACAGATGGCGCTCTAGGCTTCCACAAATTTGTCAGGGTAATCTTAAATTGCAACAGCGGGCTTGGGTCCCCCCGCCCTTATGACCCCCCACTCCTCTTGGTGCACCATAAGCGAGTAGGTACCCATGTGGGGGGGATCACACAGGCACACACAGTATATGGTGCACTGATATTTTCTATATTGATCTTAAGCAGGTTTATTAGTACAACTGATAGGCAAGTCCTAGCATTCAGCATTTGAAAGGATGGGTTGATTTACTAAAACTGGAGAGTGCAAAATCTGGTGCAGCTCTGCTTAGTAACCAAAGGGACAATAGGAGCAATATATGGGGGGGGGCAGATAAGATACCACAGTCAAAACTAGGTAGGCACTAATCATTTTCACCACAAAAAGCCCCCCCTTACATCAGAGTCTGCAGAGACCCGCTTAAATCAGAGTCCACACAGCGCCCCTTACATCAGAGTCTGCAGAGCCCCCGTTACATCAGAGTCTGCAGAGCCCCCCTTACATCGGAGTCTGCAGAGCCCCCCTTACTTCAGAGTCTGCAGAGCCCCCCTTACATCAGAGTCTGCAGAGACCCGCTTAAATCAGAGTCAACACAGCATCCACACAGCACCCGTTACATCAGAGTCTGCAGAGTGCCCCTTACATCAGAGTCTGCAGAGACCCCCTTATATCAGAGTCTGCAGAGACCCGCTTCAATCAGAGTCCACACAGCGTCCACATAGCACCCATTACATCAGAGTCTGCAGAGCCCCCCTTACATCAGAGTCTGCAGAGACCCCCTTACATCAGAGTCTGCAGAGACCCCCTTACATCAGAGTCTGCAGAGACCCGCTTAAATCAGAGTCCACACAGCATCCACACAGCACCCGTTACATCAGAGTCTGCAGAGTGCCCCTTACATCAGAGTCTGCAGAGCGCCCCTTACATCAGAGTCTGCAGAGCCCCCTTTACATCAGAGTCTGCAGAGCCCTGCTTACATCAGAGTCCACACAGCCACCACACAGAACCCATTACATCAGAGTCTGCAGAGCGCCTGTTACATCAGAATCTGCAGACCCCCCGCTTACATCTGAGTCCACACAGCACCCGTTACATCAGAGTCTGCAGAGTGCCCCTTACATCAGAGTCTGCAGAGCGCCCCTTATATCAGTGTCCACACAGCGCCCATTACTTTAGAGTCTGCTGAGCCTCCCTTACATCAGAGTCCGCAGAGCCCCCCTTTCATCAGAGTCTGCAAAGGGCCCCCTATCACAGAGAATTTACACTGTAAGGGGATCTCTGTGGGCTCTGGAATGTAAAGGGGAACCCTAATTTAAGGAGGGCTCTGATGTAAGGTGGAATGCTGTAAGAGTGGCCCGGATGTGGAATTCCCTTCCACAGGCGGTGTTCCCAGCGGGGGGCATCAATAGTTTCAAAAAACTATTAGATAAGCACCTGGACGACCACAACATACAGGGATATACAATGTAATACTGACATATAATCACACACAGGTTGGACTTGATGGACTTGTGTCTTTTTTCAACCTCACCTACTATGTAACATATATAACATGCGGACACTGAGCATGCATCAATATGAGCCAATACTGCTCCATGGTGTAAAATCATTGTATAAGAAGGAACAAAACATTAAAACACTGCAATAGATGTAAACAAACATATATGCATCTGAAGAAGCTAGACGCGTTTCGTGGACACATTCCACTTCCTCAGGAGCTGATGCAAGAATGTATCTGCATGGAATATATAAAGACTAATTAGGGCTATTGTTAAATCCAACTATTGATGGGGAGAAAAGTATAACGGGAGGGAAACAGGAAGGAATTCTTCCCTCAAATACTTACATATTAACGTATGGTATTGCAAAAATGGTGAAAAGGACGCCCATCCCTGGAGCTGTGGGAAAGGGAAGCCTGGGGCTGCCCCAAGCATACCCCTGGCAGAAATAGAAAGAACTATTTCTGCCTGGATCTCGGTACCCAAGGATTGGACAAAAGTATCATAAAATATAACAATTTATTTATCAAAAAACATGATTAAAAAGGGAGAGGGAAAGATCAAAAAACATTTGTACAAAAGAATATATACAATCAACATTGACCATTGTGGATGATGGCATATCTTAAACTAAGGCATACCCTTACAATCCGGGAGCTGTGGGGATATGGACCCAGGGTACATCCGGGGCACACACACTGTTACCCCAGAAGGATGAGAGTCCTCAAGCCAAAGTGATAGATAGTGCATGGCAGAAGCATCCCCCTTAATAGTTGGATTTAACAATAGACCTCATTAGTCTTTATTTATTCTCTGCAGATACATTCTCGCATCCGCTCCTGAAGAAGTGGAATTTGTCCACGAAACGCGTCAAGCTTTTAAAGATGCATATATGTTTGTTTACATCTATTGCAATGTTTTAATGTTTTGTTCCTTCTTATACAATGATTTTACAACATGGAACAGTAATGGCTCATATTGATGTATTATACACACTGCTCAGTGTCTGCATGTTATATATGTGTATCTATTCTATTCACAATGTACTATTGGTATTGTATATAGATGAAATAAAATACTTTTTTTAATGTACAAGTTGCTACATGCCTTGATAAAGTTTACATGTCTGTTAAACATGTCTTTACATTTACAATACACCCATCATTCTCATCTAAAATCTAAAATCCCAATACCCCCCTTTTATTTTACTTCTGAACAGGGATGGAGGCACCTGTTAAAAGCAGATGCTTCATTTAAAGTCCCAAACAAGCCCCCTTTGCTTATATATTAAAGATTATGTTATGCCAAGTAAATAGATACCAAACAGGTCTGACTTTAAAATTGCGCACGGCCATGGAATGGGGACAAACTATGGTACTAAAAAATCTCCATAGGTGGCGTTTTAAAAGCCTTTACAGGTTGACAGTTTGGCGTTACACAGGGGGTCTGGTGCTAGATTGCTGTTTAGATATGCGCGAGACCTACCTGCACGTGCGTCTTTGTGCATGAGCATGATGGGGGGGGGGTCTGCGGGGTGCTTTAACATTTTTAATTATTTATTCTATTTACATTTTTTTCTTTTTTTTACAGTGTACTTTTATTTTTATTTTTTTTATATGTATATTTGTTTGGATCAACTGTTTTGCTCTCTCCTCTGGCCTCCAATGCATCTGACCAAAGTGAGACAGTGGAGGGAGATTGAATACAGTGATCTCCATTGGAGTAAAAAACACAAACCTATTAATAAAACCCAAAGATTTAGCATTTCGTCAAAACAATCACTACCACCAATTGTAACTTTGGTCATTTTGTAAATGCTAAAATCTGGAGAATGAGACTTTTTTTTTTTTTCAGCAAACCTTAAAGACAAAGCTGACTGCAAATATGATTTATAAATGCAACAATTTTGTTGTCAAATCCATCACTGACAGCTTTACAGATCTGGCGCCCACTGGCTGTCTGATAAGTGCTGGAGGGGGGGTGTTGTCCTCCAGGGGGCGCTGTTTTACCTATTTCTATTTTTTTTTTTTGTAGATGTTGCAGAATAAAAGCAAACGCCTGATTCAGCCCAATGTTACTACAGAAAATACAGATATTTTTTTCCTTCAAAGAGGGCTAGGAGTACAGGAGATATGTCAGAATGTTCTGTTTGATTATCAGCCTGTGGCGGAAAATGGGCCAGAGCATTTTAAAAGAAAAACATCAATGTGAGACAGATGGGGGATCATACTGAAGCTTTTCTCAAATATGTCCCGTTTTCAGTTGGAAATCCCTGTAACAAACCACTCATTTATGTTATGCTTTTAATCTATCTCTGCAAGCGGATTTATACTATGTACCTACCAAACGTATGTAGCACCCTGATGTTTAGGCAGGGTTGCTCCTAAATTTACCTGCCAGGTGTAGTTACCTTGGCTCGTTGTTAGGGATCAATTGATTTCACCCTAATGCCCCGTACACACGGTCGGATTTTGCGACGGAAAACGTGTGATAGGACCTTGTTGTCGGAAATTCCGACCGTGTGTGGGCTCCATCACACATTTTCCATCGGATTTTCCGACACGCAAAATTTGAGAGCAGGCTATAAAATTTTCCGACAACAAAATCCGTTGTCGGAATTTCCGATCGTGTGTACACAAATCCGACGCACAAAGTGCCACGCATGCTCAGAATAAATAAAGAGATGAAAGCTATTGGCTACTGCCCCGTTTATAGTCCCGGCGTACGTGTTTTACGTCACCGCGTTCAGAATGATCTGATTTTCCGACAACTTTGTGTGACCGTGTGTATGCAAGACAAGTTTGAGCCAACATCCTAGGATTTTGTTGTCGGAATGTCCGATCAATGTCCGACCGTGTGTAAGGGGCATTAGTCTACAATTGCTGAACTTCTCTCTTCTGTCGCTAGGTGGCCGGATATCTGGTGGCATTAGATAAGACAAGGGCAAAGCAAGGACAGATTAGGAGTATATGGGATATCTCAGCCAATGGGCAGGGGTTTTCTTGAATCCCTTGGCCTGCTGGGAGAACCTAAATATTTGGGTGGAGTCAGGTGATCGGGGTTCCGTGCCACCTGGACGGCTGTCTGGCTGGACGTGTGTTGTACTGCCCAGGCTGCTAGGTCAGAGATTAGGACTATCTCGGGCACATCTGGCTGCTAGGCTATCTGAGGGCCTATCCAGAAGCAAGAGAGCAGCGCAGGGTTGGGATTGCTGCTTGCAGTCCAACCAAAAGTGACGGTTCTGCCGGCCGGAGAACCTGTCAGTGGTTGGAGGTAGAGGGGAAGCTGTCACTACGAAGGGACCATCCACCTTATTACCAGGGACCACAGTGAGTAACTGAAGCAAGTACCGAAGTAGAATTCTCACCAACCGGGGATGGTGAAGAATCGGGAAACTTCAGTGGGTGTTAAGCCAGGGACCCAGCCAGAGGAGGTGACATTTGCAGAGCAGCCTTGTGTGCCAAGCCAGGGACCCAGCAGAGAAGCGGGGATGACGCTTGAGGAAGATACCAATGTGAAGATTAGAGGAGCTCAAGGGATTCAGTGGCAGTGAATCATCTAGTCTAGTGAGAGAGACCGGGAGCTCAGTGGGCTGAAGAACTACAAGAAGTGATTGTAGTGGAAGTGAAAGAACTGTTACACTTTGTGTTAGGAACTGTTAAAGACTTGCCATAGGAGATAGAATTCCTACACATGCAGATGTGTCTTGCTGGATGCCTTTACCTGCATGGCTGTCCTCCTGTAGAAGTCTCAAAGTCTTGTTTGGGTACAACATCGCATGACCGCGCAATTGTCAGTTAAAACGACGCAGTGCCGTAGCGCAAAAAATGGCCTGGTCATTAAGGGGAAAAATCTTCCGTGGGCTGAAGTGGTTAAGGGGCATGGCAGGTGGCAGGAGGTGTGTCCTATGCCTCCATACTTTTTGCTAATTGGTGTCCCTCATTCAAATCTCAGAAAGTTGGGAGGTGTGAGTATATAAGGCCCCTTGGGGTGGAGTCATGCAGAGTGGGTAGACATGAGAACAGAAGAAGAAACCCATTTCTCTTTGGTCAATGACCATTTCTCAGCTGACCAGGGACCAGCAGTGTCCAGGGCCAGATTTAGATCTTGGGCGTCCCGTGGCACTTCAGGTTTGGGGGGCCCCTCATACACAGAGTTGGTTTATATTCTCAATGACAGGCACACATTTTCAAAATGCATGACACAATATCATTCTGAGGTCATGAGTGCAGACACACACACACACACACACGCAGTCATAGGCCACCTTCCTTAACTGCTTGCCGACCCACCGCAGTGCATATACTGCAGCAGGCCGGCTTCCGGGTCCGTTTTTTTTTTTATTTCTGTTTTTTTAAATTTATATCACAAAAAATGAAAAACCCAGTGGTGATCAAATACTAGCTTTTTAGGTTAAACATATCCATATAGAGCAATTTAGTGGATTTTTTCCGGTTGTCCAAGTGCCCGGGTCCTTTGCGTCAGGGGGTATCGGATGCTCCTGCCTCCCCCCCCCCCTTTTATTCACCTGAGGTGCTCCTGTGTCCGCCCCTGAGACTCATGTTATCTATTCCCTTCAGCGTGTCCAGACGAGCACCCAACCAACCAGTCCTGAGGAAGCGAAAAATCTTGACTTTGCCAAAATGGAATAACTATGGACATTACGCCTGCTGGTTACAGTTATACCATTAGGAATATAAAATAACATATTTTGCGCGAATTGTATATTTCCATTTCTGGGTTGGTATCGTTCTGGTATTGGTTGCCTTATTATTATTATACAGCATTTATATGTAGCGGGCACCTACTTTTAGGTAGGTGACCTTTCTTGTTAGCTTTCTATATTAAGTAAATTTAGATAGGCTGATGCTATTTGCAGCAGGCCTGTATTGTTTGATTTCTCTATTTGAGTGACAGGTGTTTATGTGTTGGCCTCAGCCAATCATTAATTTGTTTGGTCATCCCGGGACTCTCATATAAAAAGGGGGGTCATGTGTTGCCTGGGAGTTGGGAGTCTGAGCCTGAGTCTGGGGCCGAGTCCAGCCCGGCTCTGAGGAGCGGGAGAGCCAGCCTGGCTCCCGGAGGGGGGATTGGAGGGTTTCCCCTCCGGGGAGCCAACGAAGTTTCGCCCTAGCTAGAAGGGTGGAGGTCCGGTCCTCATGGAGGAACAGATGACATCTTGCCGCGTGTAGTCGTGGATGTCGTAGGCCACACCTGCGGGGAGGGGAACGGGCCACAAAGAGATACAGGGAACTGAGAAACATTGCGGATGAAGTAGCAGCAAAGCGGAAGGAAACTGGGCGATCGATCGTTTATGAGTGGCACATGGACATCGATCACGTGAGTGAAAGGGAAGGTACTGCCAGAGACTGAGGGTTGTTGGTGCACGAGTCAGTGAGATGGGCAGTAATGGCCTATGACTTTGAGTTCAGCATTGTCCCGGGATTCCAATCAGTCAGGCGGGAGGAGTTATTCAGATTTGCTCTCCTTTAGCTAAACCTGGAAGTACCATGTCGGCGGGAAGTAGTGGTAAATGGGTAGCGGTGAAGCTGCCAGTACACATGTAGAGATATGGATCGTTCTCTAAAAGTTATCCTGATGAAGAAGTTATTCAGAGTGACTCTTTATCGACTCATTCTCTATTAAATCTACTTCCATCGTTCCTGATAGAAGAAATCATTGAGAAATGATTTCTTGATTGTCCGCAATTATGCACAGTTTCTCTTGTATGACTCATGGAAAAGTGACAATGTAACAGAAGAGCATCTCAAAAAAAATCCTTCTCCCATCCCAGTTTATGTTTATGAATAAAGCATTAAGAAAAAGCATTAAGGACTGTGACTTTTAAATCTATGGGCTGCGAGGGTTGAGCAGTAAACGTGAAGTACAGATATAACAATATTCAGCCGCTCCTTCGGAGGTAAGCGCTACATATATAGCTCCAACAGTTTGCACAATGTAGAGGACTGTACACCAACAGTACAATGCAAAACAAGAAAGTTAGAGGAGCCCTGCTCCTGCGAGCTTACAATCTAAGACGGAGGGGCTGGTGAAACAAAAAAGTAGGGACTATAAGGGATGAACTGATGAGGGGAGTAGAAGATTCGGTTGTTAGCTGGAGGCAGGATAGGCCACCCTGAAGAGATGAAATTTCAGGGATCGCCTAAAAGTGGACAGAGTAGGGGATAGCCGGACAGAGTGGGGTTGCGAGTTCCAGAGGATGGGAGAGGCTCTGGAGAAGTCCTGGGAGACAAGGGAGCTAGGGAGCAGAATGTGCAGAATTGGTTTTAATGTACAAATAATTTTAATCTTGGAGACATAAAATACATTTTTTATCTACTTACGCTGCCTCATCTGGTGCCAACAAAGTCCGCTTTTTGAAACCTACAGGATTCCCATGGTTTTGTGTATGTCATAAAAGACTAAATCAACACAAAGGGCACAGTACAGGGGGGGGTCAGGAGGGCACAGAACAGGCTCTGGGACGCTGCCATCCTGGGACAGCTTGGTAAAAAGCATGACTGTCCTGGCACATCCGGGACAATAGGCAGGTATGATGCTATGCAAGATTATCATGGGACCCCTATAACCCTGGGAAGTGCCCAGGGGTGCCAATGCATTAGGCTGGCACTGCACCCTGGGAGAGGTGTCAAAGTAGCACTATGGATTTGGGACCCCAATGTGTGAATTTGCACTTTTGGCAGGTAAACCGGCTCTCTCATATGCATTTCATTTGTGTATTCATCTGTTTGTCTGGAGTTCGGCTTTAACATGAACAAGAACATAAGAGCAAACTTGGGTGGAGGTGAACGTGTCAGGAAAATGGTGACATTGAAATGTGACATTAAAACCATTAACAACAGGCCCCCACTTCCCAGATTTGTGCTTATTTTATAAACAGGCTCCCCATTATCGTACACAAACAATGAAACGTACAATAAAATCTGGCGGATTTGCCGGGGTCTATAGGGTTATAATAATGTACATATCAGCAGAATGCAAAGCGCGCTGAATACATCATTGCAGAAGCCGTCACTCAATAAAGCCCATCAATAGCTGGGAGCGGCATTGACACATTCTCTGAAGGCACACTACATTAGGTTTTTGTTCCGGCACCATTAAACCCATAAATTGTGCTTTTAGAATTGCCGGGCGGATTGGGGGAATGGAGAGGAGAGTAAGCACACCTTAATTGTGCCGTGTTCAGCGCAGCCATTCAAATGGACTGATTGAGCAGGAAAGAAAAAATAGCGAGTCACAAAACCTGTCTGCTCTGAGTACGGTAATGGGGAATCAGACCTCAATCAGGCATAGGGAACGGTTCCTAATTCCAGCATCTTCCGCTCTTCTAAGTGCTGCGGCTCTGCTCGGGCTGAACATTTAAAGCCGAACTCCAGTAAACGGCAAAATACAAAAATGGGACACATATACGGGTTCTATTTATTTTATTTAACCACTTCAGCCCAGGAAGTTTTACCCCCCTTCATGACCAGGCCAATTTTTGCGATACGGCACTGCTTTACTTTAGAGAGGAGAGTTGGAGGGGGAGGCTTTAATGGACTTTAACTTCTTCAGATCCTCGCTATAGCCGAATGACAGCTACAGCACGGACCTACTTTGCCGGGAGTACGTCAATAGACCTCCCCCCGTGCCCGAGCGGCCTGCGTGCCCCCTGCGATCACTGTGTGATCAGCGAGTCTATGAGACTGTAGAAAATTTTTGAATTTTTATTACAAAAAATATTTAAAATACATAGTTTTAAAAACAAACAGAAACAAACATTGGCTCTATATGGTCACACAAAGAATTTGTGACACTTGAACAATTATACCATCTGTGTATTAGTTGCTCGACATGTTTTGCGGACTAGAATATCGCTTCTTCAGGAGCTTTATTGTATACATATAAATGATATTATAGAGCGATTGCCAATTTCAAACTCCAGATTAAAAAAGGAAAAAAAACATACATAAATCAATATCATATATAGTCAAATTATACAGTAGGTATAGAACAGATATAGCACCCTGGTGTTTAGGCGGGGTTGCTCCTAAATTTACCTGCCAGGTATAGCTGCCTTGGCTCATTGTTAGGGATCAATTGATTTCACTCTTAAGCCTCGTACACACGATCAAATTGTTGGCAGGGGATTGTCTGTTGACAGACTGTTGGCCTAAAACCTGACCGTTAGTACGCTCCTTTTGACAATTGTTGTCCAACTTTCGCCCAACAAATGTTGGATGACAGGCTAGTAAATTTTCGGCAGGCAACGGTCTGTTTTCAGATTTTCTGATGGTCAGTACACAAGTCCGTCACAAACAAACACTCATGCTCGGAATCAATGCTCACCAAACACGAAATTAGCAGAAGGGGCCCAAAGGGTGGCGCTCAAGAGCTGAAATTCCTCGTAGTACGTCACTACGTTCGTGTTTGTTGCCCGACAATTGTGTGCCGTTAGTATGCAAGACAAGATCCTGGCACACCCCCTTTGGACAAAAATCAGATGCACGGTTGGCCAACAATCTGATCGTGTGTACGAGGCTTAAATCTGTAATTGCTGCACTTCTCTCTTTTGCAGCTAAGTGGCCAGGTACCTAGTGGCATTAGATACGAGAAGGGCAACTCAAGGTCAGATTATGGGTATATGGGGTATCCCAGCCAATGGGCAGGGGTTTTCTTAAAGAGGGAGTCCACCTGAACCGCCTAAAAAAAAAATATTAAAAGCCAGCAGCTACAAATACTGCAGCTGCTGACTTTTAATAAATGGCCACTTACCTGTCCCAGGGTCCAGCGATGTAAGCAGCCGACGCCGAGAACCCGCTCGGTTCTCGGCAGCTGCCACCACCATCTTAGGTGAGGGAATCAGGAAGTGAAGCGTTGCGGCTTCACTTCCCGGTTCCCTACTGCGCATGCGCGAGTCGCGCTGCGCATCGTAACTGGTCCCCGCTCTCTCCTGGGAGCTGTGTGTTTCCCAGGAGACAGCGCGGAGGGACAGGAAGAGGCATAGACTCCCATGGGAGTCTATGCCGGAAGTGGGTGCAAATACCTGTCTTAGACAGGTATCTGCACCCCCCTCCCCCCTGAAAGGTGCCAAATGTGACACCGGAGGGGGGGAGGGTTCCGAAAGGCGGAAGTTCCATTTTTGTGTGGAACTCCGCTTTAAATCCCTTGGCCTGCTGGGTGGAGTCAGGTGATCGGTGTTATGTGCTACCTGGACGGCTATCTGGGTGGATGTGTGTTGTATCGCCCGGGCTGCTAGGCCAGAGATTGGGCCTATCCCGGGCACATCTGGCTGCTAGGCTTACAGTCCAACCAGAAATGGCGGTTTCTGCCGGCCGTAGAACCTGTCATGGTCAGAGGTGGAGGGGAAGCTGTCGCCACTAAGGGACCGACCACCTTATTACCAGGGACCACAATGAGTAGCTGAAGCAAGTACTGGAGCAGCATTCTCACCAACCGGGGACGGTGAAGAATCTGGAAACTTCAACAGGTGTCAAGCCAGGGACCCAGCCAGCGGAGGTGACGCTTGCAGAGCAGCCTTGTGTGCCAAGCCACGGACCAAGCAGGCCAGTGGGGTGAAGCTTAAGTATCCGGAGTGCCAAGCTAGGGACCCAGCTGGAAAGTGGGGGTGACACTTGAGGAAGATACAACAGTGAAGTACAACACCGAAAAAAACGTTTTGCCCAGGAGACTTTTAAAGAGTCAAACCTCAGACAGTAAATGTAAAAAAAATATTTTTTTTTTTATTATCATACATTTAAAAACATATGTACCACATCAATAAAGAAGACATAAATGATGAACATGAATGGTGCTGCATAGAGTTCATATGAAAAAATGAGATATGCGGGACCTGAAAGCACCATACAAATACCCAATCGATTTTGAGCCCTACGCGTTTCGCGAGGTAATTCTCGCTTCCTCAGGAGAGGCGCAGGTAGGTATCTGGAGATAAAACTGAATCAATGAATGATAATAACAAAAAATATATAAATAAATAAAAATAAAATAAAAAGAGAGGAAGGGGTAGTAGGGGGAAGGGGAAAGGGCAGGAGGAGAACCATGTATGTATGAGTATATCTCAATATCTGTAACTTACAGGTAGTGCCAAATGCTGGTAAACTCTCGCTGGAAAAGGTAATCCGGTTGGATAAAGAAGGAACGCTTATGTGTAGCAATATGTATGGTAACACACAGAGGGTCTCCCCTGAGCGCGTCCAGAAGTCAACCCCTTTTCCCCATGGGAGCTGTGAAGAGGCGGGGAGATGGTAACAATGTGGTGTGTTCACAGATCTGACATCCTAGTGGTCGATGTAAATGCAACCAAAGGAAAGAAAAAACGCCACACACCTGGAAACATAATGGTGTCGTTTAATATATGGGTAAAAAATGCACTAATGACAAGGAGGAAAAATCTGTGAAGTGATAAAAAGTGTATATGTGTCACCAATAAAGATAGAAAAATCCCAATATGTGACAAAATAAACACAACAATGATGGGGATACCGTGATAGTAAGGAGGTAATCAATACGGTGTGTATAGGATAGTAGTAATAGGGCATGTTGAGTGTAGCAAACACTAATATCTATTAACCACTTCAGCCCCGGAAGGATTTACCCCCTTCCTGACCAGAGCACTTTTTGCAATTCGGCACTGCGTCGCTTTAACTGACAATTGTGCGGTCGTGCGATGTTGCACCCAAACAAAATTGACGTCCTTTTTTTTCTACAAATACCACAAATAGAGCTTTCTTTTGGCGGTATTTGATCACCTTTGCGGTTTTTATTTTTTGCGCTTCAAACAAAAAAAGAGCGACAATTTTGAAAAAAAGGCAATATTTTTTACTTTTTGCTATAATAAATATCCCCAAAAAATATATAAAAAAACTAATTTCTTTCTCAGTTTGTATTCTTCTACATATTTTTGGTAAAAAAAAACAAAACGCAATAAGCATATATTGATTGGTTTGCGCAAAAGTTATAGCGTCTACAAAATAGGGGATAGATTTATGGCATTTTTATTATTATTTTTTTTTTATTGGTAATGGCGGCGATCTGCGATTTTTATCGTGACTGCGACAATATGGCGGGAACATCGGACACTTTTAACACTATTTTGGGACCATTGTCATTTATACAGCGATCAGTGCTATAAAAATGCACTGATTACTGTGTAAATGACACTGTCAGGGAAGGGGTTAAACACTAGGGGGCGATCAAGGGGTTAAGTGTGTCCTAGGGAGTGATTCTAACTGTGGGAGGGATGGGCTACAACTCATATGACAGCGATCACTGCTCCCGATGACAGGGAGCGGTGATCTCTGTCATGTCACAAGGCAGAACGGGGAAATGCCTTGTTTACAAAGGCATCTCCCTGTTCTTCCGCTCCCTGACACGGTCGCAGGACACCAGCGGACATCGAGTCGGTCTGCTCAGATCGATCTGATCGGCTGCTTTCCTGGCCACTGGCCGGTTTCCGGTGTTACAAAGAGAGAGAGGAACAATGTCAGTTCCTCTCTCTCTCTCTCTCTGTAAAGGGCAGCCATTACCACTGGCCACATTGCTCCCGGGCTCCGCAATGGAAGAGGAGAGCCCAAGAAAGGCAGCGGTGGGTGGGGCCCCCTTCGTGTAGTTAATCGCTGGGAAATCGTCGGCTTAAAAGATTGATACCGGGATGATGCCTGTAAGTGCAGGCATCATCCCGGGATAACCACTAAAAACCGAGGATGTCCATGGATGTCCAACGAGCAGCAAGTGGTTAAGACTCCAAATCCCTCCCCTGCATCAAGATTGGCATGATCAAGTTCTTTTCATTTTTAAAAAGGGCGCTATTTACATCCGGGTAAACCGGAAGTGATATAAGATCATCGCTTTCAGTTCCCTATAGCATAGAGATGAATAAAGCCAATCTGCTTCTGCCAGCTGATCGATCAGGACTCCCGGCAGGATGGGAGATCCTGGTAAAGACGCAGAAGACGGTGGGGGTGTCTCTTCCCGCTGCTTGTAAAAGTACAGTGGCTAGTTAGGTGCTAAGATTGCTTTTATAAGAGAGCCATCAGTCAGCTGTAAAAAACTGTACCGGGATAATACCTTCAGTCACACATCCATTGTGTGCAGTACGGCCCCATTCACCTTTATACGGTGTGGTTCTGAAGGAAAAAGGGGGTCCAACCCAGTGGCGGCTGGTCCACAAGGGGCGCTGCCCCCCCCAGCCCGCACAATCCATTTGTGTGTTCGTGCACTGTGCGGGGCGCCGGACCAACAGGTCTCTACCAGGTCCATCACCCCCTCACAAGCACGTGACCAGAGCCTGAGCCCTCCATTGGCCTGTTTCATGCTGTCCTCGGGGCACAGAGCACTGCGCCTCAAACCCTCCAACCCTGCGATACCAGCACATCATAACTCGCCATCAGCTTCTGGCTTCCCTCCCTGGCCAATCGGGACAGGAGACTGAGAATCCAGAATCTGGAAAGAAGACCGGGTCAACACAGAAGCCGTGGCGCCGGGCACCAGGGGAGCTGTGACCGCTGGAGGGCTCTGCCCATAGGGTGAGTGTAGACCTGGAGGGGCCTGCCCGCACCCCCCCTAAAATCCTTTAGCACCAGCTGCCACTCCAACCCGGTACTGGCAAGGTGTACTTAATAAAGTGCTCGGTGAGTGTATATACAGTGGAACCTTGGATTACGAGCATAATCCGTTCCAGGAGAATGCTTGTAATTCAAAGCACTCACATATCAAAGTGAGTTACTTCATAGAAGTCAATGGAAACGAAGATAATTCGTTCCGCATTGACTTCTATTGCATGCAATACCACATGTGGCCAGAGGTGGGGGGGGCGCCGGAGAGCCTCAGGAAATACTCGGGGACAGCTCGACTGAACTCAGAAACCCTTGGAAAGGCTCAAACACTCAGGAACGGAGTAGTATTTCCAATTATTTCCAAGTGGTTCCGAGTGTTCGGTGTCACCGGCACCCCCGCACCTCTGGCCAAATGCGGCACTGCACACCCCATTGGCTTGAATCCTGCTCGTTTTGCGAGACAACACTCGCAAACTGAGTCAGGATTTTTTTAAAAAGTTGCTAGTCTTTCAAAACGCTCGTTAACCGTGTTACTCGTAAACCAAGGTTCCACTGTAAATGCAAGGCGGCCATATTGTAGGTTATCTTCACGATAAACCTAAATATTGGTTTAAATATACTGGACCTGGGGACAAGTATATATTGCTAATGATAATATACACCGAGTATATACCATATCAAGATTTCATATGGGTGTGGACTGAGGAAGGGATGTATCAGATATCTTACTATTAAAACCATGCATAGTAATCACATACATGAATATTCTAAATTTATTTCTCATAGAACAGTCTTCCTTCTTCCAATTGGTGCAAAAAAAAAAAAAAAGCAGACAAAGAGTAGGCTTTCCCTTTAAAAAAAAAAAAAAATTGTGTGTTCTTCTTTAACCCTTATGCTCTCGGGATCCTTCACCGGACGGAGTGCAGTACACCACGTCAACCAATCAGCAGACATCATTAGCAGAGCCGGCTTTAGCTTTACTCCAGACAGTGATGACAATTATCCATTTGCATTGTCTCGGTGGGCAGGGACCGCTGGTAGGCCCTCCGCTCCTCGGCTGATACATTCCCACATCACTATTTTTAGTTCTCCTGTAAACAGAAGGAAGTGGTGAACAATGGAAAGCCATCAATCAATCAGGGCAAGTGCTTTCTGTTCCCTTCACAATTTACCCATTACATCTCACCGCGGATCGGCGGCGTAGGGAAGGCCCGTGTGACCGGCTGATAGCCACTTGGCGAACATGTACAGCACTCCAGCTACTTAAGGCTCGGCGTGCCATTGTCTGCTGAATGGAGAGCCTCTTTTATTGGAAGCGGAGGTCTAACCCAAAAAAAAAAAATCAATGAGCAAATGATTTTAACTCCCACCTGGATTGAGTCTGAATTACGCCGAGCGAAGACGGGGATTACAGAACCAGATGCGGCTGTGCAGTCCGACAAATATGTTTTTTTTTGCGGCCAATTCACTAAAAAAGGTTAATCGCTTCCTGTATTATACAGTTATGTAGAGGGTAGCCCTCCCATTAATGACCTAGGGGTCGGTCACGTGAGACTGAGTGGGGGTGATAAAAATCTGCCCTTTGACTGCAACCCAACCACTACCCTATGTAGCTACAGAGGCAGCGGACAGGGGTGTACACATGCAGGGCCAGGACAAGGGGTGGGCAGGAGGGGCGGCTGCCTTGGGCATTGTGGTATCATGTGAGGTGGGGGGCACAATGAGGAGATTGGAAAAGGGAAGGGATTTGTGTTGAAAGGGGGCGCTAGGATGAGTGATTTTTTTTTGGGGGGGTGACATTTGTGCTGGGGGGGGATTTGGGGGATGGGGGGGTGCAAAGATTTGTTCTGGGAGGGGGGGATTTCAGCAGGGAGCCGGTTTTGTACTGGGAGGAGGGAGAATTTATGCTTACAGGATAATCTTGCATTAGTGCTCAACTTTTTTTTTTTCGGGGGGGGGGGGGGTATTCTTGCTGACACATAATCATGCATCTTGGGGGGAGGGCACAGTTTAGCATTTCACCCTGGGCTCTAGATGACCGTGTCCCATCCCTGTACACATGCCACAACCAGGATGCTTGGCTTCAAGAATGATACCCCCTCTCACTTTCGACAGGCATAGTGCCCACCAAACGTGATTTATTCAAGTAAATGGGGCCGCTCTGCTAGCGCTCTGCAACCGCGTGCAATGCACATGGAGAACATGAGCTAGTGCAGGCCTCAAGGGGTTAAAGCAGGCAATACAACACCCCCTATCGCCTGTCAAATGCTCTCAGAAGCTAGTGTGAACAAGCTAGAAGAGATAACTCTTCAAATCTTCAGTCCTTATACATTGTATCTATATTCAGCAAGCCCTGATGAAGGGGCGCAGTCTGGCCCCTAAACGTGTTGGCTTTTGTATTCACTTTTTGATTAGAAAAAAAATGTAATTTTGGACTTGAATATTTCAGTTTGGAACGTCAATTCCAGTTTATTTCCTCTACAACCCGAGGTGACTGCGGTAACACTTTGTTGTGCAGAAGTTGCCTACCTATTATTTGGATGGTCACAGTGAGAATATCATATACTTCTGACGACATTATAAATATAAAACTAACACTCAATGTTATCTCAAGGTTCCAGCGCCATCCATCCACCCTTTCAATCGTTCACTAGGAGGTATTTAGGTTCATGTTGCTCAGTAACATCATGCCTCTGCCTGTGGGAGTCACGCTTGTAACTGTCAGCGGCTTGCAATGCCCCATGGGACTTGTAGTTCCGCAACAGCTAGAGGGGCACAGGTTGAACACCCATGAAATTAGACCAACTTGACTTCCATCGATGGCCACCTGAACAGAGCTGAGGACGTTAAGGACACGGTGACAGAGTCTCTTTAACGAGTAACTCCACTTTTGTTGAGAAAAAACAAAAACATTCCCCTCTGGGTGATCTATGTACATTGCAGAGATTGTAACACACTTTGTTGCAGATTCCTTCCATTTTTTGCTCTGAAGAAATAGCTGTTTGTTTCTCTGTGCCCATAAATCTAATGGGAGTGACTTTATAATGACCAATCAGCTGCTGCACTTGCAGGGTTCTAATGAGGAAAGACGCAGGGTCTGCATCCCTTTAGATGGGATTTCTCTTTGGGGGTATCTCACCGCAAATTACATTTTTCGTTGCAGAAGTGCCTGAAATCTGACTTGTATCTTAGTGCAGACCCTAGGCTTGCACACAGGGTGTGCCAGATGTGCCTGGATACACCCTAATTACACAGTCTGGCGCAGATTCCCCCTGTTTAGACCTTTAATGTTTCAGCAAAGCCCCCCAATGGGTCTCCAAAAAAATTGTAAAAAAAGATTAAAAAAATAAAAATGCAAAAAAAAAAAAAAAGAAAAAAGAAAATAATAAAATTAAAACCTCTGACACTGTCCACTACTCTACTGACACTGTCCAATGCTCTACTGACACTGTCCACTGCTCTACTGACACATCCACTGCTCTACTGACACCAACCTCTGCTCTACTGACACCTTCCTCTGCCCTACTGACACCGTCCACTGCTCTACTGACACCGTCCACTGCTCTACTGACACCATCCACTGCTCTACTGACACATCCACTGCTCTACTGACACCAACCTCTGCTCTACTGACACCTTCCTCTGCGCTACTGACACCGTCCACTGCTCTACTGACATCGTCCACTGCCCTAATGACACCGTCCTCTACTCTACTGACACTGTCCACTGCTCTACTGACACCGTCCACTGCTCTACTGACACCGTCCACTGCTCTACTAAAACTGTCAGTTTATATACACAGGCATATGTGTTTGAGCTCCAGGGAGCACACCCTATTGCAATAGGCTGTGCACACTTCTTGGAATATCAGTGAGCCAATCACACAAACAGGACGTAACATTTCTGGGGGGGCGTTCTGTACATCATCTGTTTTCTGCACGCCTCCAGGTTGCCATATTGCATTTTATAGAAAAATACAGCACTGTAGATTGAAAAAAATAAAGGGAATTTTAATAACATTCTCTTACAAAATGACTTGTGTAGCAATTGTGTGTGTGTGTATATATATATATATATATACAGCTTAAAATATAAAAACTGTCCCAAAGCCATTATAGTTCCCTTTTAAGAAGAGTTTACATGCAGACGTCTCAGCAAAACCTCTAGTTGGATTGCAATGTTGTAAGGAGTAAAGATCACAGTAAATGAAATATTGACCAGCAAATGCGGCAATTTAGAGATGGAGGAGGACGGGGCATTATAAAAATCAGCAAACCTGAACCTACAAAGAGATAACCAAGACAAAGATATAGAGACAGATAACGATTAAGGAGGTTGCCGAACCAGAGGACAAGGAGAGAATGACCTGTAAATGGAAGATAAGATTCATTGTTACAGGGAAAGTTACGAAACCCTGTTACTTTATGGGCATCACCAAGAATTTCATGTATGTGATCAGATAATTCAATAGCTGTTAGAGGATCCTTTTCTTTTTATAGAAAGGAAAAATCTGGCCAAAGTAGAGCAATAACTGTGGAGTCAAGTCCATTTTTCATGGGCTATCAAAAACAACATCCAAGTCAAGCCAACCATTAATATAAAATAACAAGATCTGAGTCTACAAATATACACTATATGGTCAAAGGGTTGTGGGCACCTGATATACCTTATGACCAAATTTATGTGGCGATTCCTCCAAATGATGGAGTTCAGGTGTTCCAAAAATAAAGTACTGTTAATCCTACAGAATATAAAGACATTTTAAAACATTATGCTCTTCTATCCATGTGATTTAGTGAAGGCCCTTTTCTGTTCCAGCATGACTGTGGCCCTGTACACAAAGCCAGTTCCATAACGACATGCAGTGGCAGCTGGTGCTCAAACTGAAAAATACTGAACCCCCCCCCCCCATCATTTGCAGCCTCACTGTGCCCATCAAATTCAGCCATTGTGCCCATCAAATGCAGCCACTGTGTCCATCATATGCAGCCACTTGTGCCCATCATATGAAAGCACTGTGCCCCATCCTATGCAGCCATTTGTGCCCCATCCTATGCAGCCACTAGTGCCCCATCATATGCAGCCACTTGTGCCCATCATTTGCAGCCGCTTGTGCCCATCATGTGCAGCCATTTGTGCCCGTGAAATGCAGCCACTTGTGCCCATCAAATGCAGCCAGGCACGTCCCCGGCTTGGCTGTCACTTCACTAACCCCCCCCCCCCCGCGGCCGGTCTGGCGGCACTTACCACTCGTGTGGTGGGGCTCTTCTCCTCTCCTGGAGTGACGGGGCTCTCCTCCTCGGCGGCTCTCCTCCTCGGCGGTAAGCGGTGGCTCTCCCCCTCGGTGGGAAGCAGCGATTGTGGCTCCTGTGTCTGCTCGGCTCCTTAGGCTTCCTCCACCGTGTCTCCTCTTCCAGCAATGCATTAGGCATCCAATAGGATTGCCTAATGCTTTGGACAATTGGGAGACAGGTCTCACTGACCTGCCTGCTGATTGGCAGGGAAGAACGTTAGTGTGAAAATAGAGAAAATTCATTCGCTATGCCACACAACAGGGTGGGATCGGGACGCAGTGCTCTGCTCCCTGAGCCCACCCTATTTTGAAGCCTATTAGAGCCTCTGGCTCTTATCACGTGCTTGAATGATAAGAATGATTGGCTCCTGTCTAAATTGGTCTTAGTATGTGTGCATGTCAGTTAAAGTGGTTAAGCTACAGAAGTTGAGTTCTGTGTGTTTGTAAACACAGAACTCTTGGAGTGATTGGCCACAGCCGATCAGCTGACTTCAGCCAAAAATCATTGGCTGAAATCAGCTGCCAAACTCGTGCTGTGTCCAATCACAGCACGCGTCTAGCAGGGGGTGCGTACATGCGGGTACCGAACCTGATAGAAAGCCACGATGAACGGGTATGTCGCCCGGCCTGGAGCTGCCGCCTGCTCGCAGTACAATGACCTAAAGAGGGTTTATGAAAATGAAGAAGGGTAAGGAGATGAGAGTTATGTAGATGAGGAGAGCTTATGGAGATGAGGAGCGGGAGGGGATGAGGAGGGGCTATGAAGATGAGGAGAGGATATGGAGATGAGGAGCGGGGAGGAGATGACGAGGGGTATGGAGTTGAGTAGGGGTAATGAAGACAAGGAGGGAGAAGAGATGAGGAGGGGTTATGAAGACAAGGAGGGGGAGGAGATGAGAAGGGGCTATAGAGATGAGGAGGGGTTGCAGAGATGAAAGGGGTAGTGGAGATGAGGAGGGGGGGTGAGGAGGGTTTATGAAGATGAGGAGCATGAGGGGGTGAGAAGCAGGGCCGTTTTATCGATTGGGCACGCTGGGCAGTTGCCCGGGGGCCCCACTTGCCTGGAGGGCCCCACCCAGTCCCAGGGCCGATCCTCAGCCCAGTAGCGCTGCAATCTGCTTCAGAACACTGACGCTGTCATGCACTGCACTGGTTGCTCACTCGCTAGAATTGCAACCAGTGATGTCAGTCAGAGGTCACGGACACCCCAGCATTCATAGCGCTCCACGGCTAGTGAATAAGCTCCTCCCACTTCTGCTGTTCCTCAGACAGCGTGGCTCAGAGGGAGCAGAGCGGTCTCAGCAGCGGAAACTTTCGGTTTCTGAAGAGATTGATGATCTTGTGCCATCTTCATCTTGGCTTAGAAAAGACGGCCCGACCCCTGCCCTGCCTCCATCTGGTATTTATATTCTGTATGGTGTATTGCAGAACACCCATGTTGGATGGTATGTATAGCACAGTCCCAACATACTGAGCCCTGGGGGGTATTTTATAGTCATAATACACAATGCTGATTTGTCCAGGGGTTTGGTGAAGGGATGTACAACCTTTCAGTGTTGATCTTTGCCTCTCTCTTCCTCCGTCCTGGCGAGGCTGCAGTGTTGGTTACAGTGAGTCTGCAATGGGGGCACAGTGAGTCTACAATGGGGGCACAGTGAGTCTACAATGGGGGCACAGTGAGGCTACAATGGGGGGCACAGTGAGGCTACAATGGGAGCACAGTGAGTCTGCAATGGGGGCACAGTGAGTCTGCAAGGGGCACAGTGAGTCTGCAATGGGCACAGTGAGTCTGCAAGGGGCACAGTGAGTCTGCAATGGGCACAGTGAGTCTGCAAGGGGCACAGTGAGTCTGCAAGGGGCACAGTGAGGCTGCAATGGGGGCATGATGAGGCTTCAATGGGGGCACAGTGAAGCTGCAAGGGGCACAGTGAGGCTGCAATGGTGGCACAGTGAGGCTGCAATGTTGGCACAGTGAGGCTGCAAGGGGCACAGTGAGGCTGCAATGGGGGCACAGTGAGTCTGCAATGGGGGCACAGTGAGTCTGTAAGGGGCACAGTGAGGCTGCAATGGGGGCACGGTGAGGATGCAATGTTGGCACAGTGGGGCTGCAATGGGGGCACAGTGAGGCTGCAATAGGGGCACGGTGAGGCTGCAATGTTGGGCACGGTGAGGCTGCAATGTTGGGCACATTAGGGCTGCATCGGGGGCACGGTGAGGCTGCAATGTTGGGCAGGGTGAGGCTGCAATGTTGGGCATGGTGAGGCTGCAATGGGGGCACGGTGAGGCTGCAATGGGGGCACAGTGAGGCTGCAATGGGGGCACAGTGAGGCTGCAATGTTGGGCACGGTGAGGCTGCAATGTTGGGCATGGTGAGGCTGCAATGTTGGGCACGGTGAGGCTGCAATGTTGGGCACGGTGACTCTGCAATGGGGGCACGGTGAGGCTGCAATGTTGGCACAGTGAGGCTGCAATGTTGGCACAGTAAGGCTGCAATGTTGGGCACAGTGAGGAATTATACTTTAATTCTTGAGAGTAGGTGCGAAAATTGAGACAGGCTTGTAGTGGCCCCAGTGCATTACTTTGCCCAGGGGCCCATGATGCTGTTAAGATGGCCCTGGTGAGGAGGGGTTATGGAGATGAAGAGAGGGGAGTAGATGAAGAGGGGTATTAATTTGAGGAGTATGAGAGTAGATGAGAAGAGGTTATGGAGACTAGGAGGGGGAAGATGAATGAGGAGAGGGGAGGAGATGTGGAAGGGTTATGGCATGGCTCCCAACTGTGCCTGATTTTGAGGGACTGTCCCTGATTTGGAGCAATGTCCCTCTGTCCCTCATTGCTCCTCATTTGTCCCTCATTTTGGTCTGATCTATATATCTGTATATAAAATGCACTTTTTATCTATCAAAAAGTGTTTTCCAGCGCTAAACCTGATTTCTAAATGGCTGCATTTGTAAATTCCAAAAGCCAATATAAATAGTAGTGGTAAAAAAAAGCACTTGTGGGTTTAACCAATCTTGTCTTTTGTACAATTCTCCTTTAAGGGGGTGTGGCAAGGGGCGTGTCCTATGCCTGCATACTTTTGCTGATATGTGTCCCTCATTCCCATCTCAAAAAGTTGGGAGGTGTGGTTATGTCGAAGAGGAGAGATTATGGAGATAAGGAGGGGGGGGGGGTGTGAGGAGGGGTCATGGAGATAAGGAGGGGTGAGGGTGTGAGGAGGAGTCATGGAGATAAGGAGGGGTGAGGGTGTGAGGAGGGGTCATGGAGATAAGGAGGGGTGAGGGTGTGAGGAGGGGTCATGGAGATAAGGAGGGGTGAGGGTGTGAGGAGGGGTCATGGAGATAAGGAGGGGTGAGGGTGTGAGGAGGGGTCATGGAGATAAGGAGGGGTGAGGGTGTGAGGAGGGGTCATGGAGATAAGGAGGGGTGAGGGTGTGAGGAGGGGTCATGGAGATAAGGAGGGGTGAGGGTGTGAGGAGGAGTCATGGAGATAAGGAGGGGTGAGGGTGTGAGGAGGAGTCATGGAGATAAGGAGGGGTGAGGGGGTGAGGAGGGGTTTTGGAGATGAGAAGGGGGAGGAGAGGTTTTGGAGATATGGAAGGGTTATTGAGATGAGGATGGGGGATGAGCTGGAGGTGGGGTTATGGAAATAAGGAGGTGGAGGGGATGAGGAGGGGTTACAGAGATGAAGAGGGGTATAGAGATAAGGAGGAGGGGTTATAAAGGGAGAAGAGTGGGGAGGAGATGAAGAGGGGTATGGGGTTGAGAGGGAGAGGAGATGAGAAGGGGTTATGGAGACTAGGAGGGGAAATAGGAATGAGGAGAGGGGAGGAGATGAGGAAGGGTTATGGCGATGAGGAGAGATTATGGATATAAGGAGGGGTGAGGGGGGTAAGGAGGGGTTATGGAGATAAGGGTGGGGGGAGTTATTTAGATATGGAGAAAGGAGGGGTGAGGGGGCGAGGAGAGGTTTTGGAGATATGGAAGGGTTATTGAGATGAGGATGGGGGATGAGATGGAGCGAGGTGGGGTTATGGAAATGAGGGGTTATGGAGATAAAAAGGGGTGAGGGGGTGAGGAGGGGTCATGGAGATAAGGGCGGGGGCATAGGCGTGCGCACAGGGTGTGCCAGGTGTGCCTGGGCACACCCTAATCACCCCGTGTGGTGCATATTTCCAAAGTTTAGCCCCCTGATATTTAACCAAATAAAAAAAAATCTATTTTTTTTCTCCTAAAAAAATGTAAAAAATTATTAAAATAATATTGTAACTGCCCTACTGACACCACCAATATCTGCCCTTATGACACCATTCACTGCTCTACTGACACCTTTCGTATATATACACATGCACACACATATATGTTTGAGCTTTGGGGTGCACAATAGGCTGCGCACACCTATGGGCGGGGGGAGTTATTTAGATATGGAGAAAGGAGGGGTGAGGGGGTGAGGAGAGGTTTTGGAGATGAGAAGGGGGTGGAGAGGTTTTGGAGATATGGAAGGGTTATTGAGATGAGGATAGGGGGTGAGATGGAGCGAGGTGGGGTTATGGAAATGAGGAGGGGTTATGGAGATAAAAAGGGGTGAGGGGGTGAGGGGGGGTTATGGAGATAAGGGCGGGGGGAATTATTGCGATATGGAGAAAGGAGGGGTGAGGGGGTAAGGAAAGGTTTTGGAGATGAGAAGGGGGTGGAGAGGTTTTGGAGATATGGAAGGGTTAGTGAGATGAGGATGGGGGATGAGATGGAGCGAGGTGGGGTTATGGAAATGAGGAGGGGTTATGAAGTTCAGAAGGAAAGAAGGAGAGGTCTGTGTTTTTTGTCATTAATCAGAAATGCAGTAGGCAGGGCTGACACCAGGTACTTTAGGAATTTAGAGCTGTGTTTTCATGTCACAGAGGGAGGTAGGCGCTCGCTATATTTCTAGCACATTAACAGTGATTTTGCTGTTCTTGCACTGTGTTTAAATGGATATATGAAGAAATGTATTGCAGGGATGTACTAATGTTTTCTGTTTGGTATAGGTTGGATGCCGGGGTCATTTCTGGGCTCTGTTAATTGAAAGCGCTGCAGTCTTGACAACAAATATTCGGTGAAGTGTATGTGGTCACCATTTCTGCTCCGTGTTGAATGTATACAGTACACGTCAGTAATATGATTGGTGTAGGGTGAACGTATGCTTTCTATAACCTTGAAGAGCCGAGCTCAGCCCATAGTATAAATGCAGCGTCTGTGTTTCCTCTCTGTGATGATGGCACTCTATTTGCCGTCTCCTTCCTTTGCCCTCTTGGCCTCGGCCGGCACCCCTCCCTCCTCCGGCAGCCTGCTCAGCCTCTTACAGTCGCACTGCAGAAAGTCTGTATGTCTGCTGTCCTTGGCACCCTTGTTCCACTGTCATCGTACGGATCTTCTCTTCCTCTGCCATAGAAAACAGTCATCAGTGTTCTCCCCGGGAGTTCTGTGCCGATGTCGGGCTTCTAATCGGATGTCACTATGGAGCCACTAAGCGCTGACATTCCCTACGAGTCTGAGGACCGACCACGGCGCTGATTACCGGAGGAATAAACAGGTAGGAGCGACAGCAGGAAACAAACCTATTCAAAGTGTATGTGAACCAATGAACTTCCCTTGTTGGCTCTCTTTTGGTCTTTTAAATATACCATTGAAAGTGTTTTATTATACAGTATCTGTTTAACAAGATTTTTGCATATCTGTTCATCTTGCCAGAAATCTTATCAGCTGATAACTTCCTGTGCTGAAGTCTTATCAGTTACATTGTTTCCAGCTATCCCTGAGAACTACAGAACACCTCCTTCCTGTAGAAGTCAAAATATTATACAGGGTTGTTAGGAAAATAAAGAGGGAGACAGAACTCACTCCAAAAGATAATGGGATTTTAAAGTGAGCAATTCCACAACTGTTAATATAAAAATATAAATTTTATTGAAAACATGTAAAATATACAATAAAGATCAAACAATTTACATGATACGACCATAGAGAAATTTTCTCTATGAAATCAGTTAGTAATCAGCCAACATGTTTCGCATATTTGCTTCATCAGGGCATTACAAGTATCACAGATGTAATCTGGTCTATTACAGACAGGAGGACCACTGAATACACATCATTAACAGCCAAATGTCTCTGTATGAACCACCTGGTGCTAGTTAACCCATGGATGCCAGGTCCAAATGGGTCACGCCGGTGGGAGAACTGGACCGTGTTAACGGTAGATGATGATCTCATAGTTGGTGTACGTCTTACTTACACCAACTATAAGAACAAGGGTTATTGACCAGTTAATTATCTGCAAGTTGTGCCACATCCTATAATAAGAGTTTAAACAAAGACAGTTCCCCTAGTGGACTTTAAAGGCACATATGAAAGGACGTATATAGGAAAATGTGTAGTAAGTAGACAATAATTTATTCATTGCAAAAACATCATAAAAACATCAATAACATTATAAAAAAAAATGAAAGGAATGCGATTCATGTATATGTACACATATAGCTATTGATACCAATGTGCTTGCACCCGACGCGTTTCGGAGTTGTTTTTGCCTCCTTCTTCAGGGGTGGTTGTAAGCTTTAGCAAGGGTTTCTATATTAAGAATAGTATATTCAAACATAGACATAGTAAGTATATGTACATATCAGACTATAAGAACATAGATACAAGTTGAATTTGTTTCATTTACACTTACATTGGCATATATGTAGACTAGCTACGCATTCCAGAGAAATTTAAAAACAAAGGCACTGACACTGTCTGCCCATCCAACGTGTTTCCCAATTGTGATATATAAGGCTTACTTGGCATGCCCAGAGTGTTAATACTTCATATGCAACTAATGAAGGTAACTGGGTATGGATATATAACGTAGTTTCGCTTCCTTATAATGGGAAGAAAGGCCCATATATCTAGGGCATGAAGATGTTTTGGATCTGAAGTTCCACTGAGGCCGAATGCGGGTCCTGTAAAATGTGAAGGTAAAGAAGTGTATAGTAACCAGCCATATAGGTATACTCAATATTGAGAGGAAAGTTTTTAGGTAGTGCAAATGTACCATACCTGGTAAAACTACTGTAAAGGATTCAGAGGGAACTACAGAAGATGGAAGGTGCAAACTGAATAAATCTCGGATAGCTGGAAGATATCAACACAAGAGGGGAAGGGGAATATGGGAATCTCATTTAGGTGGATATGTGGTTTATCCAAATGAAAATCTTGGCAGTTTGATGTGTAAATATAAATATATACGGAACTCTGTCAAAAAGTCCTTCGGAGTTCAGTCCGTCGAAAAGTCCGGTTATGTGTACACGGCATACCGTATATACTCGAGTATAAGTCGAATTTTTCAGCACATTTTTTTGTGCTGAAAGTGCCCCCCTCGACTTATACTCGAGTCAAGCACTTTTCTGCAGCAAAAAATTTCATTTTCCGAACCGACTTTGGTGTGCAAACCCAGTGGAACTGGTACCACAACATATCCAAAGATGAAGTTCCTAGCACTAAGTGGCCCGGAGATATGTGGCCCCAAAATCGGTTCGGAAAATGTCATTCTCTGCTGAAGAAAAGTGCTTGACATTTTCTGAACCGAATTTGGGGCCCCATATCTCAGGGCCACTTGGTGCTAGGAACCCCACATTTGGTGTGCAAACCCAGTGGAACTGGTACCATAACATATCCAAAGCTGGGGTTCCTAGCACCAAGTGGCCCTAAGATACGGGGCCCCAAAACCGGTTCGGAAAATGTCATTCTCTGCTGCAGAAAAGTGCTTGACATTTTCTGAACTGATTTTGGGCCCCTGTATCTCGGGGCCACTTGGTGCTAGAAACCCCAGCTTTGGAAATGTTATGGTGCTAGTTCCACTGGGTTTGCACACCAAATTTGGGGTTCCTAGCACTAAGTGGCCCCGAGATACGGGGCCCCAAATTTGGTCAACTGTGTCCATCTGCAGCAATGTCATTTCAGGACCCTTTGAGTTCAGAGACCCCAAATTTTGGCTGCAGCTAGGGGGCATCTAGGAACCCTTAACTACCGAGTTTGAAGTTCAGGGGACCTTTGGCTGCAAATGGGCACAGTGAGGCATGCAAATGGGCACAGTGATGCTGCAAATGGGCATTGTTGACTCTCTTTTCCACTTACAGTAGCTGTGCATTTCTCACCCTCGTCTTATACTCGGGTCAATACGTTTTTCCCATTTTTTTTGTAGTAAATTAGGGCCTCGACTTATACTCGGAACGACTTATACTCGAGTATATACGGTAAGTGTTTCCGAGTGTCTCCGGCGCCCCCCCCCCTACCTCTGGCCACATGCAGTACTGCATACCATAGAAGTCACTGTGGAACAAATTATCTGAGTTTCCATTGACTTCTATGGGGGAACTCACTTTGATATATGAGTGCTTTGGATTACAAGCATTCTCCTGGAACTGATTAAGCTCGTAATCCGAGTTTCCACTGTATTATGTGACTAACTATGTAACTATTAGTGTCACTGGTTCACAAACAGTGTAAGTTAAGTATCCTACACGATTGTTGGCAGGTGATTGTCTGTTGACCGTTAGTACGCTCCTTTTGACAATTGTTGTTCCAATTGGATGGCAGGCTAGTAAATTTTCGGCGGACAACGGCTTGATTTTCGGATGAACAGTACACAAATCAGTCACACAAAAGTCGAATGTACAAACGCGTATGCTCAGAATCAATGCTCACCAAGCACGAAATTAGCAGAAGGGGCCCAAAGGGTGGTGCTGAAGAGCTGAAATTTCTTGTAGTAAGTCACTACGTTCGTGTTTGTGGCAGGACAATTGTGTACCGTTAGAATGCTAGAGAAGATCCTGGCACACGCCCTTTTGACAAAAATCAGACGCTCGGTTCGCCAACATTCGTACCGTGTGTATGAGGCTTTAGTGTCCAATTGTCCGCTGCAATAATCGCAGTACAGCTATAAGTCACTAATCGCCGCCATTAATATGAAAAAAAAAAAAATGTAATAAAAATTCCAGTATATATCCCATAGTTTGTAGACGTTATAACTTTTGCATAAACCAATCAATATACACTTATTGGGATTTTTTTTTGGATCAAAAACATGTAGCAGAATACATATTGGCCTAAATTTATTAAGAAATTTGATTTGTTCAATTTTTTTATTGGGTGTACTTATAGCAGAAATATTGTTTTTTTTTTAAAAAACATGTTGGTGTTTTTGTTTATAGCGCAAAAAATAAAAATCGCAGAGGTGATCAAATACCACCAAAAGAAAGCTCTATTTGTGGGGAAAAAAGGACTTCAATTTTATTCGGGTACAGCGTTGCACGACCGTTAAAATAACGCAGTGCCGTATCGCAAAAAGTGGCCTGGTCATGGAGGGGGTAAATCTTCTGGTTAATCAAAATGAGTTGATCGGCTATGGCAGAAAATTATAATTTGTTTTGCATCGATTGGTATCACCAAGATGCCTTGTTCATGAATAGGATCATATCTCAATCAATCAGATTGGGAGATTGCATGGTGGAAATTGGAGATGCGATCAATAATTGACGATTGTATATGGAATGTTGTTCAAATGGGTTGTTGACTATAGATCTATTATTCCTATCGTAAGACGTTGATCGGGAAAGAAATCAATTGTTTATCGAAGCATGAATTGGTGGCTGATGATCAATTTTGATCAAAACGACCGAATCCGCCAACAATGAAATAACCAAAGCTTTCCTTTCAATCAGTTTATATTCGAACTAGATAAGAGTCGATCAACCTAAATGGCCGTACACACGGGTCGAATATTGGGTGGGAGCGGCTGGTTCAATAGAAACTGGCCAACATTTGTGTACAGCAGCCAGCCTTACAGAAGCTGGCCGAAAGTCTGGCTTCTGTCAAAGGGGCATGACCGAAAAAGGTCTGACGATCGGCATTCACTGACCAGTGTGTTCTGGCAGGGGGCTATCCCTATGTAAGAACACAATAGCTCAGTGGGGGAGACAGCTGTACTAACATTGCATAGTTAGTAAAGGATCGCCTTCCAAGCTCTTCAGTTTTTTCCGTTCAGCCCACTGGGTAAATAAAAAAAGAAAATGATAGTGTGTACGGCTTAAGGCAATCAGCCAAGATAAAAAATTATCAATCATTTTGTATTGATTGGCAGCACTGAGATGAATATGATCGTATATCAATCAATCACATTTTGGGGTTACATGGTGGACACAGAGATGTGATTGGTAACTTGACTGATAATATCTTTACCAAAATTGACCAAAATCCAATTCCCTGTGACTGTCCTATCAATCAAATGGGTTGCTCCGGACTGGTTGGACTATATATCGATCATTCCTATTGAAAGAGATCGATCGGGAAAAAATCAATCATTTATAAAAGCGTGTATTGGTGGCCATACACACTTTGATTTCACTATCCAGTCCACGTGTGATTTTCGGGAACTTTTTTCTTACAAGTTTCAATTTGCATTTATTGCTAGAAAATTACTTAGAACCCCCAAACATTATCTATTTTTTTTTAGCAGAGACCCTAGAGAGAAAAAAAAAGGCGATTCTTGCAATATTTTATGTCACACCATATTTGCGCAGTGGTCTTACAAATGTGATTTTAAAAAAAAAACAACTTTTTTGAAAAAAAAAAAAAAAAAAACAGTAAAGTTAGCCCAATTTTTTTGTATAATGTGAAAGTTGATGTTGCGGTGAGTAAATAGATACCTAACATTTTAGCTTTAAAGTTGCGCACACTCGTGGCATGGCGACCAACTACGGTACTTAAAAATCTCCATAGGTGAAGCTTATAAATTTTTTGCAGGTTACCTGTTTAGAGTTACAGAGGAGGTCTAGTGCTAGAATTATTGCTCTCGCTCTGATGATTGTAGCATTGCCTCACTTGTGTGGCTTAAACACCGTTTATATATGTGGGCGCGACTTACGTATGCATTCGCTTCTGTGCGAAAGTTTGGAGGGGCCAGGCGCTCTCAGTTTTTTTTTTCTTATTTTACTTTTTATTTTTTATTTTTGTCCATTTAATTTTTTTTCTTAGCATGATTTATAATTGTATCTTAAAGTGGAACTTCACTCTCTCAATCAACTTTGACAATTTTGCTGGCATTAGTAAATAGATATGAAAGTAGCTCATACGATATGTATTTGTTTTAACCGTTTTTTTGTTTTGTTTTGTTTTGTTTTTTTACATTTTTTCGGTTACCTCCTGGTTTCTGGCCTAGGCAAATAATCATATGGTTATACATCCCAGGAGTCGTCAGGAGCGGAGGAGGGACTTTCTTAGTTAAGCACACTCTCCTGAGCTAAGTTCATATGGATTCCAGGAAGTCAATGCTACATGAATCATCTGCCCTTACTCAAGATGGCCACGGCCATAAATGCTAGGGGGGGGGGGGGTTCAAAGGTATCTCTCTACAAAATTAAACATGGAGACATGGATGGATGAGTTAAAAAGTGTTTTTGGGTTGTGGTTAGGGTTGCCACTTTTTCTTCAAGCCAAACCCAAACACTATAGGATTGTAACAGACCTGGGACACCTTTGGGCACTCCAAACCTCACCCTCCTGTCAAGCCTTGTTCCAAGCCACATTCCTGTCTAAAAAATGTGTCTGGGTTTCAGGTGGACTGAAACCCGGACACATGATTCAAAACCCGGACTGTCCGGGTGAATCCCGGACAGGTGGCAACCCTAGTTGTGGTGCTCAGATAAAGTGTAGTTCTGCTTCAGCTATTGATTGATCTACTTCCCCATGTGTACCATATCGATTGAATGGGTTGTTGATTATAGATCGATTATTTATCAAAGAGTTTATGGCCTCAATAAGGCAAAATGGCCTCCCAAGGGAGGAGAAAAAAATGGCTATTTTTTAAAACACTGGAGCAGAGTTTTGCTTCATCGATTAAACAGCGGTGAGTTGTTTATAATGCGGAGAGTTCACATTTGGCAGTGGATTCTTGAAACATTGGCAAAGGAAAAGGTTCCTTTTTTTTTTATTGATTATGATGAAGACCCGAGCAATGTGTACTATCAATAACAATTGCTGACAAACTTTATCAAATGAAAGTCGCCTGTCACCATGGCTGCTTAACCTTTTCGCTGCCAGAGCCGTTTTTGCATTTTTTTGCACACAATAATAAAAAATGTTTTTTATGCCTGAAGACTACACCCTAAGACCCGGTTCACACATGGGCGGCATGACTTGCAGGTCGCCTCAGCGAGGCGACCTGCAAACGACTTCCGCGGCGACTTGCAAAACGACTTCTGTATAGAAGTCTATGCAAGTCGCCCCAAGTCGCCCCCAAAGTTGTACAGGAACCTTTTTCTAAGTTGGAGCGACTTGCCTCGCTCCGATTAGAACGGTTCCATTGTACAGAACAGGAGGCGACTTGTCAGGCGACTAGGTCGCCCGACTAGGTCGCCTGACAAGTCGTCCCTGTGTGAACCGAGTCTAAAACCTCCAAACATTATTTTCTGAAAGCAGAAACCCTAGGAAATAAAAAAGTGGTAGTTCCAATTTCTTATGTCACACGTGTAGCGGTATCCCCGTAGGGGCTGCTGAAGTTTTGGATTGTCTGTCACCCTGCTCATTCACTTCTCAAACACTTGAAGACATAGAACAGTCCATATACTTTGTTTTTTTCTGTTTTATTGAGGGGATTGAACTTGGATGGGGTAAGGGAAATATGGCATGCCCAGTAGAATTGGCAGAACTTGCTTGGGACAACTATATACATTCCAGTATATACTCTCCTTTTCTCCTCCTGCATATCACTTCCTCTCCATTTTTCAGGTCTTTCTCCTCCAGCACATTGCTTCCTCTCTAATCTTCAGGTCTTTCTCCTCCAGCACATCGCTTCCTCTCTAATCTTCAGGTCTTTCTCCCCTGGCACATCACTTCCTCTCTAATCTTCAGGTCTTTCTCCTCTGGCACATCGCTTCCTCTCTAATCTTCAAGTCTTTCTCCTCTTGCACATCACTTCCTCTCTAATTTTCAGGTCTTTCTCCTCTGGCACATCGCTTCCTCACTAATCTTCAGGTCTTTCTCCTCCTGCACATCACTTCCTCTCTAATCTTCAAGTCTTTCTCCTCCAGCACATTGCTTCCTCTCTAATCTTCAGGTCTTTCTCCTCTGGCACATCACTTCCTCTCTAATCTTCAAGTCTTTCTCCTCCAGCACATTGCTTCCTCTCTAATCTTCAAGTCTTTCTCCCCTGGCACATCACTTCCTCTCTAATCTTCAGGTCTTTCTCCCCTGGCACATCACTTCCTCTCTAATCTTCAGGTCTTTCTCCTCTGGCACATCGCTTCCTCTCTAATCTTCAAGTCTTTCTCCTCTTGCACATCACTTCCTCTCTAATTTTCAGGTCTTTCTCCTCTGGCACATCGCTTCCTCACTAATCTTTAGGTCTTTCTCCTCCAGCACATCGCTTCCTCTCTAATCTTCAGGTCTTTCTCCTCCAGCACATTGCTTCCTCTCTAATCTTCAGGTCTTTCTCCTCTGGCACATCGCTTCCTCTCTAATCTTCAAGTCTTTCTCCTCTTGCACATCACTTCCTCTCTAATCTTCAGGTCTTTCTTCTCTTGCACGTCGCTTCCTCTCTAATCTTCAGGTCTTTCTTCTCTTGCACATCACTTCCTCTCTAATCTTCAGGTCTTTCTTCTCTTGCACATCGCTTCCTCTCTAATCTTCAGGTCTTTCTCCTCTGGCACATCGCTTCCTCTCTAATCTTCAAGTCTTTCTCCTCCAGCACATTGCTTCCTCTCTAATCTTCAGGTCTTTCTCCTCTGGCACATCACTTCCTCTCTAATCTTCAAGTCTTTCTCCTCCAGCACATTGCTTCCTCTCTAATCTTCAAGTCCCCTGGCACATCACTTCCTCTCTAATCTTCAGGTCTTTCTCCCCTGGCACATCACTTCCTCTCTAATCTTCAGGTCTTTCTCCTCTGGCACATCGCTTCCTCTCTAATCTTCAAGTCTTTCTTCTCTTGCACATCACTTCCTCTCTAATTTTCAGGTCTTTCTCCTCTGGCACATCGCTTCCTCACTAATCTTTAGGTCTTTCTCCTCCAGCACATCGCTTCCTCTCTAATCTTCAGGTCTTTCTCCTCCAGCACATTGCTTCCTCTCTAATCTTCAGGTCTTTCTCCTCTGGCACATCGCTTCCTCTCTAATCTTCAAGTCTTTCTCCTCTTGCACATCACTTCCTCTCTAATCTTCAGGTCTTTCTTCTCTTGCACATCGCTTCCTCTCTAATCTTCAGGTCTTTCTCCTCCTGCACATCACTTCCTCTCTAATCTTCAGGTCTTTCTTCTCTTGCACGTCGCTTCCTCTCTAATCTTCAGGTCTTTCTTCTCTTGCACATCACTTCCTCTCTAATCTTCAGGTCTTTCTTCTCTTGCACGTCGCTTCCTCTCTAATCTTCAGGTCTTTCTTCTCTTGCACATCACTTCCTCTCTAATCTTCAGGTCTTTCTTCTCTTGCACATCGCTTCCTCTCTAATCTTCAGGTCTTTCTCCTCCTGCACATCGCTTCCTCTCTAATCTTCAGGTCTTTCTCCTCTTGCACATCACTTCCTCTCTAATCTTCAGGTCTTTCTTCTCTTGCACATCACTTCCTCTCTAATCTTCAGGTCTTTCTCCTCCTGCACATCACTTCCTCTCTAATTTTCAGGTCTTTCTCCTCTTGCACATCACTTCCTCTCTAATCTTCAGGTGATCTATGCCCGGAAGTGGGAGCAAATGCCTGGATTGGACAGGTATCTGCTCCTCCCTCCCCCCTAAAAGGTGCCAAATGGGGGGGGATCCGATTAGCGGAAGTTCCATTTTTGGGTGGAACTCCACTTTAAATTAGCCTCGGAACCTGTGTAATGCATCTGTGTTCGGGTTTAAAGGGATGAGGTGGCAACCCTACCCCTTCCTCAGAGCTGAGCGGGGGTCCCATAGGCCAGTGCCTACTCTGCCTATTTGGTAATCCAGCACTGCTCTTGATGCACACTCGGGAGCTGTGAGCAGCATTAGCAGGACAATAGGCAAATGACAAGGCAACCACTGTCAGATCTCCGATTTCTCAAGCTCAAGCAAAAGTCAAGCTAGAGAAAAAGTCAATAAATCAATAAACCTGCACAATTATAAGAATGTAAGGCCGAGTATCCAAACTCTTGTCTGAGCTCAGCTGTGACTGGTTCTCTTTAATCCTCTGCTGAGGCTGAGTTTAAACCAGCTCCCTTGGTGAATAATGCGATGTATTTAGGTCTCAGGCACGGGTTCGGTTATTTGTGTGATGTGCACATCTCAGCTGCCTGTCTTCTCCTGGAGAAAGAGCGTTCCTATGGCCATCTCAATGTCACTCTGCCTCCATTGATTGCTGTGTAGATGACCTCATTGATTTTGCCGTAGTAGCGAATTGAAGTTTATTTTTGGGAGGGTAAATCAGCTTGGGGTCCCCCTGGGAAGCTCTGCAGGCGCCAGGATCCTTCTCCTCGGCACCAGGTCTGGAAGTGTCTATTGTTCTCTTATGTCATACGCGGATCACTATGTGTAATCTGTCTTGGATGCTCCAGTTTCCTTCTGCTGAGGGTTATGTAATTTTATGTAAGAATCAGGCAGATGGAAGGAAATTATAGCACAGGTTGCATTTTGTTATTCCACTTCGCCTGGAGAGCATTTTCAGAGCACCAATAGAAACATTGCATTGCTGTACATGAGGATAAAACTAGGGATGCACCGATACCATTTTTTTACAATGAGTACAAGTACCGATACGATACTTTTTTTTTTTAGTACTCGCCAATACCAATTACTGATACCTACCGCAACTGTTTTGTTTTCACTTCAGCTGTCAGCAATGGTACAAAGCATTGAAAAGTTATTTACAAATTAAATACATTTTTTAAAAATTTTGTATATATATATATATATATATATATATATATAAATATATTAATTAAGGCTGATTAGAGTAAATTAGGGGTTAATAAGGGGTTCAACAGAGGAACATTTGTTCATCCCTTTGATCTGCAGATGAAGAAACAGAAAGATACAAAAAAAAAAAAATGTTTCTTTTTTATTTTAGTGTTGTTTATAAACATTGCTGCTGCTTTTTTTTTGACAGCTCCAATTACTGGACTCCTTTAACACTTTAGCTGTCAACAGGGGAGACCCACTGACAGCTCAAAGAACAGAGCCTGAAAGTATCAAGATGGCCTCAGTCTTCTGGATCAACCCATTAGATTAAAGTGGAATTCCAGGCTACACCTTAGCCATCTTAAAGATGCTCCCTCTGCCCTCCTAATACAACGATGCTGACCAACCTGTGTAAGAAAGATGTATATACATTGCACTTACCTATTTTCAGCCTGCTCCAGTCTGGCCATGTGATCCGGCTCCCCCCCGTGTCAGTCAGCGGCAGCTGCAGGGGAGAGGAGAGAGTGCCGACAATGGATGGGCCATAGAAGTCTATGAATGATGTCACTTTCCCGGAATTCCCAGCTATTGATGAGCACTCTCTCCTCTTCCCTGTGCAAAAAATGAACTGCCCTGGAAGAAAATTGGCTAAACCTTTTTAGTAAAAGAAAAAAAAAAAAAAGATTGCTGTCACTGGCTTAGGGCCCATGCGTTACAGTAATGTGTGGTAAAACGTGTGTTTTAAACATCCTTTTTGCGTCAGATTCACCTTCCCTGGGATACGTTTGTATTTAACTTGCAATCCAGATGGCTGGTGCCAGCAGCCTCTAGATTCTTACATTGTGCCATCACCAGCAGTCCCAGTAAGTTTAATTAGTTGCTGGGAAACATAATGTAATCCAAAAGCCAGTTAAATTAATAACTATAGTATAACAATGTGCAATTAATAATAGGTGTGCGCACAGGGCTTGCCAGGTGTGCCTGGGCACACCCTAATCATCCTGTGTGGTGCAGATTCCTGTTGTTTAGACCCCTGATATTTCACCTAATAGGGCTCCTAAAAAAATTGTAAAAAAAAAAAAAAAGTATAAAAAAAAAAAAAATGATAAAAAAAATTGTAACAAAAAAAAAAAAATGATAAAAAAATAATTGTAAAAAAAAATTATAAAAAAGAAAATTGTAAAAAAAGATAATAATAATAAAAATAATAATAATAAAAATAAAAAAAGTACTGACACCGGCCACTGCCTTACACGAGACCAGTCTCTGCTCTACTGACACCGTCAGTATATCTGCACATACATGCATATGTGTTTGAGCTTTGGGGTGCACATCCTAATCCAATAGGCTGTGCACACCTATGTGTCTGTCACAAAGGCTACTTGCTATGAGCTCCTGATTTCTTCTTCCAGGTACAGCAAAATTCTACCTCCCAAATAAACCTCTGAGGATAGCAACATGAGAGCTGCCATTGCTCACCTAAAGTGGTTGTAAACCTTTGAACTTAAAAATTAACAGTCTATCCTTCTATAGTATGTACTAACCTAAATCCAAAGCACCTAGTGGGGTTCCCATATGTTCTCTCATTCGGCTGCTATGAACATGAGTAACTTCTGACAGGTTATGCCGATACCACAGAATCGCAAGCACACAGCAGGTGATTGACAGCCTCAGCTGTGCATGTTTCCCTACGAGACAGCATAGAGGTGGGTCCCTTAACGGGACTTTAATGGCCATATTGATGGATACAGTATATCAATCACATTGTATAAAGTCAACAAATATATATATATATATATATATATATATATATATCACAGCAAAGAGCAGGGATCTGAGTGTAAGGTTGGACCTGAGTGGAGGGAAATGGAGAAAGAAATGTTGAGACAAGGTTGAACTATAGGGTGGACCCACATTTCATGGAACAAGGAAAAAATCCCCCTTAATGGGACTTTAATGGCCCTATTGATTGATATATCAATCACAATGTATAAAGTCAACAAATATAGAAAAAATAGTGTAAAAATAGAATTTTGATTAAACATCAGATAAAAAAAAATATATAAATGTAAACAAGAATAGTGGCTGATCAACATGTGCGCAAACATAACGTGGCAAAGAAGATGTAATACTCATAGGTCCAGGACCACCGTGATATTGATACCGCATAGGGTGTGGTCCATGGACTTCTGCCGCGCTGTATCAATATCATGGTAGTCCTGGACCTATGAGTATTACATCTTCTTTGCCACGTTATGTTTACGGACATAACGGACATTGAGCACGGGCCCCCTGCAGGCGGAAGTGCAGGATCACGCATGCATACTTGATCCTGTGCAGAGCTGCCGCCCTGTAGCAGTAAAACTGCTAGGTGGTGGTCAGCAAGAAGTGGTTAACTGACATCATCTGCAGATCTCGGTTCATTACTTTGTTCTGCAGATGAATGAACAGAATCATTCAAATGTAACAATATGTTACTTTGTATCCATGTATACCGAGTCTGGAGAAGTGTTGTTTAAAAACACTGATTCAGATTGCTTTTTGTACTAGTGGAGTACACCCCTCCAATCCTAACCCCCCCTCCCCCCCCTCGGCTTCCCAAGCCCCAATAAAACAGACACATACCTGGCAGTCATTATATACTTCAAAAATGGAAATTTTAACTATATCATTCCAGAAGCATAAAGGCAATACAATGGCTTACAAGGATCCCTTCTATTGCATTTAGCTAGCAGGTGATTGATGGCGTAAGCCTTATAATACATGTTAGATTTTTCTAAGTATTGACAGAATTACATTTCAGACATCAGTGCTTTGTACAAGCTAAGCATTATAAGTCTGGGGAGATTTTACTAAATCAGCAGGAATATTTCACCCCGCTCTACCTCCATCGCCTTTCCATAAAAAGAACAAGCACAGCGCTACATCAAAGCTTCCCCTTTCCTCCTCACCCCATTATAATGCCTAATAAACTCTTCTTATAGATGCTGGTTTAATCATTTTTTACTGAAAACCACAAAGAAGAGATACTTTTTAAAAATGTTTTCACTTTGGTAGATAAAAAAAAAAAATGTTAAAGTGGCTCCAATATCTTTATTTTTCAGATATAAGCACCTACACCACCTAATGGCAAGGGAAGACCTTAAGGTTCGGTACGAACACGTTCAGAGCGAACCTTGACTGTCCAGGAGCTGAACATCATGTGTATTAGTGGCATAACTTCTGCTTTTATACATGACAGCTTTCCGCTGTCAATGGTTGTTAAGGACTCCGGTGGGGGCAAGAACCGCCAAGCCCATAACAACCAGTGACATCACCACCGGCTCCATTCACTTACATGGCAGAGAATACCTGGCTATTGTCTAGGTTGAAAAAAAAGTTTTTGTTTTATCTGTTTAATAAGTGCAAAAGTACCTGTTAATCCTGCCAGAATGTGTATTTTCATGTGTTTCTCAATCCCCAGAGTGTTTGCTGAGCAGTGGCTACCTCTGACAGTCGCTGTGCACATGAGACCCACAGCAGATGCTGTCTCAGAGAATCAGGGAGGCTCTCTTTAGCTCCTCCTCACATGATACAGCCAATAGAGGACTTCCACTCACTCTGAAATGCCTGGTCTGGTAAAAGAATTTAATGGAGGGAAGGAGCTGTACTGGGGGGGGGGGGGGGGGGACACAGGAGCCCTTTACTGTGGTGGAGCTTTACTGCGGAGAACTGTATTGGTGTGGTGGGTGAAATCTGCACTGGAGGAGCTGTACTGGTGGAGGGAGGGATCTGTACTGGTACTGTACTGGGGTAGCTAGCTGTACTGGTGGTGGGAGAGATCTGTACTGGTGGAACGGGAGAAATCTGTACTGAGGTAGCCATATAGTGGAGTAGGGGAAATCTATACAGTGGGAGTTGTACTGGTGGAGGGAGAGATCTGTACTGGTACTGTACTGGGGTAGCTAGCTGTACTGGTGGTGGGAGAGATCTGTACTGGTGGAACGGGAGAAATCTGTACTGAGGTAGCCGTATAGTGGAGTAGGGGAAATCTATACTGTGGTAGTTGTAAACTTGGAGGGAGAGATCTGTACTGGTGGAGTAGGGGAAATCTGTACTGGGGAAGCTGTACTGGTGGAGGGAGAGTTCTGTACTGGTGGAGGGAGAGATCTGTACTGGTACTGTACTGGGGTAGCTAGCTGTACTGGTGGAGGGAAAGATCTGTACTGGTGGAGGGAGGGTTCTATACTGGTGGAGGGAGAGATCTGTACTGGTGGAGGGAGAGATCTGTACTGGTACTGTACTGGGGTAACTAGCTGTACTGGTGGATGGAAAGATCTGTACTAGTGAAACTGGAAAAATCTGTACTGGGGTAGCCAAACTAGTGGAGTAGAGGAAATCTATACTGTGGGAGTTGTACTGGTGGAGGGAGAGATCTGTACTGGTGAAATAGGGGAATTATGTACTGGGGAAGCTGTACTGGTAGAGGGAGGGTTCTGTACTGCTGGAGTAAGGGGGGGAGACCTATATTTCAGACGAGCTATACTGGGGAGAGCTGTATTGATGGGGGCGGGGTACCTGTACTGCACGGGAGCTATACTGGGGAGAGCTGTACTGGTGGGGTGGGGAAAATCTGTACTGGGAAAGATCTGTTCTGGTGGAGGGAGAAATCTGTTCTGGAGGAGTAAGTGAAATTTGTGCTGTGGAAGCTGTCTTGGTGGAGAAAGAGAGCTGTGCGGGGGGTGGGAGACCTATACTTAGGGGGAGCAATACTGGGGGGAGCTGTATTGATGGGGCTGTTGACTTGTACTGCGGGGGAGCTATGCTGGGGAGAGCTGTACTAATGGGGTGGGGGGAATCTCTACTGGGGGAGCTGTACTGGTGGAGGAAGAGATCTAAATGGGTGAGGGGAATCTGTACATAGGAAGCTCTATACTGTAAGGGAGGGTTAAATGTACTTGGGGTAGGGGACCTTACTAGTGGGAGCAAAGATCTGGGGGATTCCTCCAGAGGTTGCTAGGGGTTCCTTGAGCAATGAGCAGTTTCTGCCTTTCAGATAACTTTACTGACATCATTGATCTTTTTAGCTCTCTGTAAGGGGGTAATTCTTCCCAATGACCACAAGAGTAATGAGTAGTCTTCCCACTGACCATCATACTAATGTATCATGAGTTGTAGAAATAGTCATTTTTAGTAGGGTTTACTTGAGACCGGAAAGTTATTTCGGTGTCTCTCAGGGTTGACAGGGTTGAGAAAGGCTGCTCTCGGATGACAAGTTGCTGCCCCATAGAAAATGAGCGAGGGTTGTCACTCTAGGACAGGAAGTGTGTTACTGGTTAAAAAAAAAAAAAAATTCTAAAAAAAGAAAACTAACATTAAACGTAAGAACTGGTAAGCTGCAATATATAAAATCTTAATGCTTGGGTTTAGATACACTCTAAGTAGGGCAATAAGATGTCTTCTAGCTACACAGATCTTGTTAACATTGCCCTGTTTATGAACCCTCTACAAATAGCAGCCTTAATTATTCATACGCTCCTCCTAGAGATCTGTCTATTTCTGAAGCGCAATTTGCCGGCGCCTCGCAACCTACGACTGTTGCATTTAAAGGGATATTTTGCATGGCATTATTCACTGTGAACATTGTTTACAGAGGTCTAGCGCATCATCCTTATGATGAGATCCTAATGCAATCTGGTGCTGGGATCCAGAATTCCAGATAACTCATTACACACGGCTCCATGTGGGCAGTGATGCCAGTTTGACAGTTGCTATTTAGATGTAGATGAGATGTTCCAAGGAAGATCAACTGTCATGTACAATGCTTCTTGACATGAAATTTTTACGCAAAGCGAATATTACTGCGGGCTCACACTCCCGAGTTCCATGAATAAACTAGTGCGAGCTTACACGCGCAAGGAAAATAAATCACAAGTGACAGATCGCGAGTCTCAGCAGTAACGGCAAACTCCACAAAGGCGTACAGCGTCTTGTGACTTTTAAGGTCGGCTGGACACAGTGCGCCTAGGAGCTACACTAAGACTCCCAATTACTACACCATAGGTCCCTTCTTTTGGAGAGGCAGTGCCTCTTGTGAAACCAAACTCTTCAGGGCAATTTTCCTTCAATTGCCTCTCTGTTTTTGGTCATTATACATCTTGTGGGATCTTCAGGGGCGTAGATAAGGGGGGGGGGTAGCATCCTGTTAGCTCAGAGCAAGAAAGGCTGCTCCCCCCTGCTCCAGTCTCATGAACCAGCCGGGGAAGGATTTCCCTCTACTCTGAACTACCCTGGTAAGTGTGTTTTATGGAGGGGGAGCTGTACTGATGGGGATAGCTATACTGGAGGAGGCAGACTCGTACTGGGGATAGAGAGGGAAGAAGTACAGGGGGTGGGGGGAGCTGTACTGATGGGGCAAAGACGTACAGGGGCCAACACCACTTGCTAGAATCTACAAAGAAAAAGACTGGGGGAGCAAGGAATGAGGTCAGTTTTACAGTGGTACAGCTTATATGTCACTGCCAGCTTCTTGTCAAAATCAATGACAGGCTGAAATACGCAGTGCATGTACACTACTTGATGCTGTTCCAATCAGTACTCACATTTAGGGCCCTATACATTCATGGATGTATACCCTAAATGTGGATTTCCAGCGTTTGGCAGAAGTAATAGACATAGGGTTACTTGCCACCAGTTGCCCCACCCAACCCCTACTCTGCCCCGCCCCTAAACATGCCTTCACAAATTATCTCATGAAATTACACTTAAATGTTTTATGCAGAATTAAGTTACAAAAATAAATATTAACAACAACTTTATCAACTGTGCCCAACAATGCAGCCTACCTGTGCCCAACAGTGCAACCTACCTGTGTCCATCAATGCCGCTTCACCTGTGCCCAACGATGCAGCCTATCTGTGCCCAACAATGCAGCCTACCTGTGTCTAACAATGCAACCTACCTGCGTCCATCAATGCCGCTTCACCTGTGCCCATCAATACAGCCTACCTGTGCCCATCAATGCAGCCTACCTGTGTCCATCAATGCCGCTTCACCTGTGCCCATCAATACAGCCTACCTGTGCCCATCAATGCAGCCTACCTGTGTCCATCAATGCAGCCTACCCGTGCAGGGGAAGAGAGGAGAGGAAGAGGATTGCCGGCCGAATCAAAGCGCCGAGGAACATCGCTGTAACAGCTTTCATTTGAATTGCCAAGTGTTTCCGCCGCTCGCTGTCACATACAGTCCCACCTCCTGGCCGGGGTACTTTGATACACGTCACACATCCCGGCATTGGACGACTTTATCAGTGCCCATCAATGCAGCCTCACCTGTGCTCATCAATGCAACCTCAGCTGTGCCCAACAATGCAGCCTACCTGTACCCAACAATGCAGTATACCTGTGTCCATCAATGCCGTTTCTACTATGCCCAACAATGCAGCCTACCTGTGCCCAACAATGCAACCTACCTGTGTCCATCAATGCCGCTTCACCCGTGCCCAACAATGCAGCCTACCTGTGCCCAACAATTCAGCCTACCTGTGTCCAACAATGCAGCCTACCTGTGTCCAACAACGCAGCCTACCTGTGCCCAACAATGCAGCCTACCTGTGTCCATCAATGCCGCTTCAACTGTGCCCATCAATACAGCCTACCTGTGTCCAACAATGCAGCCTACCTGTGCCCAACAATGCAGCCTACCTGTGCCCAACAATGGACCCTACCTGTGTCCATCAATGCCGCTTCAACTGTGCCCATCAATACAGCCTACCTGTGCCCATTAATGCAGCCTACCTGTGTCCATCAATGCAGCCTACCTGTGTCCATCAATGCAGCCCACCTGTGTCCATCAATGCAGCCCACCAGTGTCCATCAATGCAGCCCACCTGTGTTCATCAATGCAGCCTACCTGTGCAGGGGAAGAGAGAAGAGAAAGAGGATTGCAGATCATCAGAGCGCAGAGGAACATCGCTGTAACAGCTTTCATTTGAACTGCCGAGTGTTTCCACTGCTCGCTGTCACATACAGTCCCGCCTCCTGGCCCAGGTACCGGCAATGGATGGGTGATCTGTCTATGAAAGTACCCGGGCCAGGAGGCGGGGTTGTCTCGGCAATTCTAATGAAAGCTGTTACAGCTCTTATGATCCGGCCGCCTGCTCTCCTATCCCTTCCCCAGGAGATCGCTTGGAGAAGGCTCCCATTCCACCCCGCCTGCCGGCGGTGACCCCCATCCCCCCCACCTCTCTGAAGTAGCCCATGCTCGCCAGCCCTCATTTTCCACTCGCAAAATGCAAATAGGCGAGGGCAAGTGGAAAATTTGAGGGCTGCATTAGTGCATCTTTTTTATCACTAAGCACATCTTTAACTGCTTCCCGCTCGGTCTATTATACAAATGATGGGCGAGCGGGAGCCCTGTTATCCTGAGAGGACGTCATATGACAGGCCGCATTCCAGCACCATCTGTCACCCACTGTGTCCACCAGACACAGCAGATGACAGATCAGTGTACCAGTGTACCGGCCTTTTGCTGGTACCCTGTGATTGCTGTGACCAATCACAGCAGATCACGTGACAATTGTACACTTTGAATGGCTTGGTTTATTGTGTACTTATGTGCTGATCTTTGTGATTGGTCACAGTGCTCACATGGTACAGACAGGGCCAATCACAGCCCATCTCTACCATGTGATTAGCTGTGACTAATCACACATAATCACAATAGTAAACACTGAATTAATTCATTCAGAAAAAATGTTTGCTTATAACAGTAAAATCCATTCTTAAAAGCAATCATAGTGTCTGTCACTGTATTTTTTTTTTTTTTTTTTTTTACCGCTGCCACACCATTTATATGATGCACTGCATCATATACTGGTGACAGTATATAACATTTTTTATAAAATTGTGATTTTCTTTTGTTAATCGCTTCATTTTCCAAAAAATTGTGCCAAAAAAAACTTTAAAAAATCACAATACCTCTTACCAAATACCTTGGACTGTCTACTTTCCAAAAATAAGTCATTTTGGGGGATATCTGTACTGTCCTGGCATTTTCGGGCCTCAATAAATGAGATAGGCCGTCAATCAATTTATATATATATATATATATATATATATATATATATATATATATATATATATATATATATATATATATATATATATATAATAGTTTGTGGACTGTATAACTTTCCTACAGATTAAGTAATATACACTGATTTTGGTTATTTTCATCAAAGAAATGTAGCAGAATATAGTTTGGTCTAGATTTATGAAGAAAGATTTATTTGCAAAATGTGATAACAGAAACAAAGAAAAATACATAAAAAAAAAAATAATGTTTTTTATTTGTTTATTTAGCAAAAAGAAAAAACAAAACAAAAACAGTGGTGATTTAATACCACTGAAAGAAAGCTCTATTTGTGTGTAAAACAATGATAAAAAATGGCATTTGGGTACAGTGTTGCATGACCGCATGTCTGTCATTTAAATAGCGACAGCGCTGAAAGAATTGGTCTGGGCAGGAAGGGGGTAAAAGTGTCTGGCATTGAATTGGTTAAATATACTTTTTTTTAAATGCAAGCAGTGTAAGCACCTGAATATGACGTGGTATCAGCCTCACGTGGTCCCTGTACAGCAAGGCTAGAGGATGAGAGGAGGAAGCATGCATAAGGAGCCAATTAGTCCATGTGCTGACATAAGGCATGCTAATAGGAGGAGATGGCAGAGTGACATAGAGATGGGCTTATCACGGTGCTGCTTCTCTTTTCACCGTCCAGTCACAGGCTAGGGGTGGGTCTAGGGCAGTCCAGATTTGAGTGGGCACTGGGTAGGTTGATGCTAGACAACAGACTAAGGACACCTAGTGGCGGGAAAAAGTATTGCAGAATAAAGTTACGGATTGAAAGTGAATATTGCAACAAAATCAGCTTTTTTATTTAATCATTTAATGTTCTATTCATCATATTATTATTATTTTTTGACCAAAGTTCTGTGTTAAGGCAGGCTTGTATCCCAAAATATATAGGGGGGGGGGGGGGTGCCTTCTTTCTTGAACAGGGGACTGCAAGGTCCTACACAGGAGGAAAAATATATTTTTAGACCTGCAAGGTGCTGACTCCGATTCGAAGAGTGACATACCGGTTAGAATTTCATGACATAGGTGAAGATATTCTTTAAATGTTTGGACATTCAGATAACCGTTTGTGTGAAAGCATTTATCAAGCAGTGCTCATGGAACGGAAGGGGATTTGATGGCAGCTTTATGTAGCGGAGCCAACGTTTCAAAAGCCCTCCTCTGCCAAGTTTAGAGCGTCAGCTTTAATGAACCCTGACAGGCCGCTACTTCATGGGGATGCAAGAGATAAACCACGTCTTGTTTAGAGATTGTCATTGCTTTTAGTTGATGTCTCGGAAATACTTGCTGTTTAGAAGAAAAAAAAAAAACAAAGTGTGATTTATTGTATATACAGCATACTATATATGTTATAAATTATTTGTATAGTCGCCTAACATTGCAAGGACATTTATTAAAGGGGAACCAAGATCATTTTATTATTTTTTTAAATGTTGCATGGAAGGAAAACCAGCTTAATGTAAACAGCCTCATTAAAAAAAAATATATATAAATATAAATCTATGTATCTATCTATCTATCTATCTATCTATCTATCTATCTATCTATCTATCTATCTATCTATCTATCTATCTATCTATCTATCTATCTATCTATCTATCTATCTATCTATCTATCTATCTATCTATCTATATCTATATCTATATCTATATAGATAGATATAGATATAGATATAGATAGATAGATAGATATAGATATAGATATATATATATATATTTTTTTTTATGTATACAGCAGTACTGTGCAAAAGTTTAAGGAAGTTGTGAAGAAATTCTGTAAAGTAAGAATGATTTAAAAAATATATATTTTAAGTGTTTATTTTTATCAAAATGCAAAGTGAGTAAACAAAAGAAAAACCTAAATCAATAATTGGTGTGACTACCCTTTGGCTTCAAACCAGCATCAATTCTTACACTTGCACACTTTGTAAACTTGCACAGAGTCAGGGATTTTGTAGGATTAGAGTCAGGTGTATGATTAAAGTATGTTAAGCAGGTGCGAATGATCATCAATTTCGTATGTACTTTGAAACATAGACATTAACTGAAGCAGAAACTGTATAGGAGGCTTAAAACTGGGTGAGGAACAGCCAAACTCTGCTACTAAGGTGAGGTTGTGGAAGACAGTTTCATGTCACAGGCCATACACTATAGAAAGATAGGGTTGCCACCTTTTCTTCAAGCCAAACTCGAACACTTTAGAGTCCTGGGACACCTTTGGGTGCCCCAAGGAGAGTAGTAATGTGGTGCAAATAGTGTGCCGCAGAGTAGGTGTGGCCAAATTGCTCTTGCTGACATCATCACCCTGCCCCCCCATTGATGCCGATCCTACCCCCAAACAGCCACCCGCAGCTAGCGGATGCCAACAGATTTGTGTGTGACTATCTTGGTTTACTTGGGGAGCCACAGCCTGGTCTGAATAATGTGTCCGGGTTTACCTGAAACCCAGACACAAGATTCAAAACCCGGACTGTCTGATTGAATCCCGGACAGGTGGCTGTCAGGGCTGGGCTCAGCCCTTCCTTCTCAGAGCTAGCCGCTCACCTGTCGGCTAATTGCCAGCTCCTACCTCTCCACAGTTACTCAGCTTTTGATGATATCCTGCTCGTCAGTCCTGCCTACTTAAGCCGTCCAGCCCAAAGGATCTCTGCCTTCGCCTTGGTCAACATCACAGTGCCTATCTCCTGTGTTCCTGTTTAAAGACTTGCTTTGCTGACATCCCTTCTGGCTCCACATCCTGCTTGCTGTTCCACTACATTGATCCCTGACTTCTGGCTTGGCATACTATCCGTTCCGGTTACTGAACTTTGGCTATGTTTTGACTACGTTTGTTCTTTTTACTTTTATTATTAAACAAGTGTGATTTAACTGTACTTCTGTCTCAGCCTGATTTATTGGTTTCTGACAGTAGGGGAAGGCCATGAATTCAGGGCAGCACAAAACCTAAATACACCACTGCTGTTGGGGCTCCTTGAGGACTGGAGTTGAGAAACACTGCTTTAGACCACCAGCAGAAACACAGGTGCACATAAATGCCCACTTGTGGGGGCACGCATACAGTATGTGTCAGTGGGAAGGGGTTAAGGAAAAATTTTGGTCTAAACAAAGCATTCTATGGGTATGTATAATGACTGTTTAGCGCTCTAACCAATTAAAACATTTGTTTGTAAGAGATGGGAAGATTGCTAACATGCTAATTAGATCATTTCCATAACTAGGCACCTTGGTGGCCAATGGGTGCCATGCTATGGCTGTGCCTGTACTACAAAACGCTGCCCCTGTCCCTAGAGCTGGTAACCAGAAATCCATTGGGAATCCGACACTTCCCAGAGTGTCCATCTTTTTGGTCCATCAGGAGCTCCAACGGGTTCCTCTGCAGGGTGTAATGGAGATGGACACTTCTGGAAGTGTTGGTTTTCAAGTAGAATTCAAAAGGCCGTTTTTCGTCATTGGAGTGGCGTTTAGTGTCGGGGGCAGCAGGAGAGGTGAATATCCAATCTCTCATTTGCAGGTACGGCCTTAGGTTAAAGCGTAACTCCACTTTTATTGAGAAAAAACATTCCCCTCTTGGTGATCAATGTACATTGCAAGGATTATAACAACCTTTCTGGCAGATTCCTACCTTTTGTTATTCCGAAGAAATCAATGTGTGTTTGCCTGTGTCTCTGTGCCAAGTGGGTCTAGTGGGAGTGGTTTCATAATTAACTGTCAGGTGTGCAGTTGCAGGGCACTAATGAGGAAATCTGCTGGGCCTGCATCCCTTTAGATGTGTTCCTATTGAAAGTATCTCTCCTAAATGAAATTTTTGCTCCGGTGGATGTCTGAAATCTAACTTAGGCAGACTTCTGGGAAAATTGGTGAGCCAATCACACAAGGAGGAAAATATGTTTCTGGGGAGTGGTCAGTACACACTCTGTGTACAAAACACCTCCAGGTAGCCATATTGCAATGTATTCTCAGAAAATTACAGTGGCTGCAGATTGAAAAGGAAATGTAATTTTTAATAACATCCAATTACAATATGATTAATGTTGCAATTATATGTATGTGCTATGTTATTTTTTCTTTATTTGCTATTTTTTTCCCCAGGAAAGTGGAGTTACCCTTTAAATGATTTCAGTATGTGATTGTGTCACTTTGACTTGCAAGATGCTCATAGAGTTCTGCAAAGGTATGTGTCTCTAATAGACACACATAGAATGGAAATTCGTTTTAAAAAAGTCTCGTTAAACCATAAAAGTTAAGGAAAGAAAATTCCATTATCATCAAATAATTAGTGTCATTTACTTCTCTACCAGAAAAAAAAGAACATTGCTTTTTAATTATTTCTTAATTGTAATCCATTTACATCTCTTTACGAGTATAAAAATTGTCTTTGTTTGGAGCAGTGATAACTAAAGTATTGAAGGGTAGATGGAGATATTTGGATATTAAGGGAGTTCTCTGTCTTTCTGTTTATTGTCTCTTTTTCAGATAAGTTTCTAGACTTTTGTAGGATTAGTTATTGCCAGCAGGGATTTTTTTTTTCCGGAAAGCAGGGGAATGCAGTTCTGGCACCTCCAGCACTGAATGTATGTAATGGCAAGGGGTTGCTGGGGAATGCTGGAGTGTCTATTGATCCTGGCTGCTGAGTGACCTATTGTCACTGGATGGAATTATTGTTGCAGGGGGTCTATTTTTGCTGGTGAACATACTGAAACAAAACATCATATGCAGCCACTGTGCCTATCATATGCCGCAAACTGTGCCCATCATATGCAGCAAACTGTGCCCATCATATGCAGCAAACTGTGCCCATCATATGCAGCAAATTGTACCCATCATATGCAGCCAACTGTGTCCATCATATGCAGCCAACTGTGCTCATCATATGCAGCCAACTGTGCCCATCATATACAGCCTCTGGGCCCATCATATACAGCCTCTGTGCCCATCATATGCAGCCAAATGTGCCCATCATATGCAGCCAACTGTGCCCAGCAAATGAAGCCACTGTGCCCATCATATACAGCCTCTGTGCCCATCATATGCAGCCAACTGTGCTCATCATCTACAGCCACTGTGCCCATCATATGCAGCCAACTGTGCCAAGCAAATGCAACCAACTGTGCCCAGCAAAAGCAGCCATTGTGCCCATCATATGCAGCAAACTGTGCCCATCATATGCAGCCATTGTTCCCATCATATGCAGCCAATTGTGCCCATCATATGCAGCCAACTGTGCCCAGCAAATGCAGCCAACTGTGCCTATCATATGCAGCCTCTGTGCCCATCATATGCAGCCAACTGTGCCCATCATATGCAGCCAACTGTGCTCATCATATGCAGCCAACTGTGCCCAGAAAATGCAGCCACTGTGTCCATCATATACAGCCTCTGTGTCCATCATATGCAGCCAACTGTGCCCATCATATACAGCCACTGTGCCCATTATATGCAGCCAACTGTGCCCGGCAAATGCAGCCAACTGTGCCCAGCAAAAGCAGCCAACTGTGCCCAGCAAAAGCAGCCACTGTGCCTATCATATGCAGCCAAATGTGCTCATCATATGCAGCTAACTGTGCCCAGCAAATGCAGCCACTGTGCCCATCATATACAGCCTCTGTGCCCATCATATGCAGCCTAATGTGCCCATCATATGCAGCCAACTGTGCCCAGCAAATGAAGGCACTGTGCCCATCATATACAGCCTCTGTGCCCATCATATGCAGCCAACTGTGCTCATCATCTACAGCCACTGTGCCCATCATATGCAGCCAACTGTGCCAAGCAAATGCAACCAACTGTGCCCAGCAAAAGCAGCCATTGTGCCCATCATATGCAGCAAACTGTGCCCATCATATGCAGCCATTGTTCCCATCATATGCAGCCAATTGTGCCCATCATATGCAGCCAACTGTGCTCATCATATGCAGCTAACTGTGCCCATCATATACAGCCTCTGGGCCCATCATATACAGCCTCTGTGCCCATCATATGCAGCCAAATGTGCCCATCATATGCAGCCAACTGTGCCCAGCAAATGAAGCCACTGTGCCCATCATATACAGCCTCTGTGCCCATCATATGCAGCCAACTGTGCTCATCATCTACAGCCACTGTGCCCATCATATGCAGCCAACTGTGCCAAGCAAATGCAACCAACTGTGCCCAGCAAAAGCAGCCATTGTGCCCATCATATGCAGCAAACTGTGCCCATCATATGCAGCCATTGTTCCCATCATATGCAGCCAATTGTGCCCATCATATGCAGCCAACTGTGCCCAGCAAATGCAGCCAACTGTGCCTATCATATGCAGCCTCTGTGCCCATCATATGCAGCCAACTGTGCCCATCATATGCAGCCAACTGTGCTCATCATATGCAGCCAACTGTGCCCAGAAAATGCAGCCACTGTGTCCATCATATACAGCCTCTGTGTCCATCATATGCAGCCAACTGTGCCCATCATATACAGCCACTGTGCCCATTATATGCAGCCAACTGTGCCCGGCAAATGCAGCCAACTGTGCCCAGCAAAAGCAGCCAACTGTGCCCAGCAAAAGCAGCCACTGTGCCTATCATATGCAGCCAAATGTGCTCATCATATGCAGCTAACTGTGCCCAGCAAATGCAGCCACTGTGCCCATCATATACAGCCTCTGTGCCCATCATATGCAGCCTAATGTGCCCATCATATGCAGCCAACTGTGCCCAGCAAATGAAGGCACTGTGCCCATCATATACAGCCTCTGTGCCCATCATATGCAGCCAACTGTGCTCATCATCTACAGCCACTGTGCCCATCATATGCAGCCAACTGTGCCAAGCAAATGCAACCAACTGTGCCCAGCAAAAGCAGCCACTGTGCCCATCATATGCAGCAAACTGTGCCCATCATATGCAGCCATTGTTCCCATCATATGCAGCCAATTGTGCCCATCATATGCAGCCAACTGTGCCCAGCAAATGCAGCCAACTGTGCCTAACATATGCAGCCTCTGTGCCCATCATATGCAGCCAACTGTGCCCATCATATGCAGCCAACTGTGCCCAGCAAATGCAGCCACTGTGTCCATCATATACAGCCTCTGTGTCCATCATATGCAGCCAACTGTGCCCATCATATACAGCCACTGTGCCCATCATATGCAGCCAACTGTGCCCGGCAAATGCAGCCAACTGTGCCCAGCAAAAGCAGCCAACTGTGCCCAGCAAAAGCAGCCACTGTGCCTATCATATGCAGCCAAATGTGCTCATCATATGCAGCCACTGTGCCCATCATATGCAGCCAACTGTGCCCAGCAAATGCAGCCATATGTGCCCAGCAAATGCAGCCATATGGGCCCATCATATGCAGCCACTGTGCCCATCATATGCAGCCAACTGTGCCTATCATATGCAGCCACTGTGCCCATCATATGCAGCCAACTGTGCTCATCATATGCAGCCAACAGTGCCCAGCAAATGCAGCCACTGTGCCCATCATATACAGCCTGTGGGCCCATCAAATGCAGCCAACTGTGCCCATCATATACAGCCAACCGTGCCCATCATATGCAGCCAACTGTGCCTATGATATGCAGCCAACTGTGCCCATCATATGCAGCCAAATGTGCCCAGAAAATGCAGCCACTGTGCCCAGAAAATGCAGCCACTGTGCCCATCATATGCAGCCAACTGTGACGTCTGCCCGCTCACCCGCTGTCTGCCTGGCACTCAGGGCCAGATTAAGAGCATCATGGGCCTGGTGCTGAGGATTTTGGTGGGCCTTTTTATGGAAACAAAATGAAAATGCAAACAATTTTTCACTAAAACAAATTAAATAAACTCTCACCAGTAATATCAGCCATGCAGCCTCTGAGCAGCAGCAACACCACCAATACCACCTGCTATGCGGTCTCTCACCAGCAGCAACATAGAGAGACCACATTTCCAAACTGTCATTCAGAGACAACCCCCTCTTCCCAAAAAAAGATGAGGGTGGGGGATGTAGTCTCAGGGTTGGCGGGGAAATTGGCGGTGGAGGTGATTTGTCAGGCAAATGGCTGGTGTTAGTACATAAAATCAATCATCCTGACACCATGCTTGATATGGTGTCAGGATTAAGGATGAGCTGTATCTGTGGCAGGCTGTGGGTAGCAAGTGCCACACTGTATCTGGTGGCAAGTGGCACACTGTATCTGGTGGCAGGCTGCTGGTGGCAAGTGACATGCTGCATCTAGCGGCAGGCAACTGTGGAAAGTGATACGCTACATCTGGTGGCAGGCTATGAGACATTTCCCAATGTGTGGCTGCAGAGCTCGGGAAATGTCTCACTGCCTGTGATTAGCGCTGCGCCGTGCCGACTTCCTGGCGGGATCGGCACGTGCAGCATGCGAACACGCCGGAGCTCATTCTTAGTCAGGATGATCAAATTCCATTATTTCAGTTACTACATTGTAATATATAGTGAAATAGTTCAACTCACCATCGTGCAGAATCAGTGGGACCTGAGCTTGTCACTTGCCACCAGATGCAGCTTGTCACTTGCCACCCATAGCCTGCCACCAGATGTAGCGTATCACTTTCCACAGTTGCCTGCCGCTAGATGCAGCATGTCACTTGCCACCAGCAGCCTGCCACCAGATACAGTGTGCCACTTGCCACCAGATACAGTGTGGCACTTGCTACCCACAGCCTGCCACAGATACAGTGTACCACTTGCCACCAGCAGCCTGCCACCAGATACAATGTGCCAATTGCCACCAGCAGCCTGCCACCAGATACAGTGGGCCACTTGCCACCAGCAGCATGCCACCAGATACAGTGTGCCACTTGCCAACAGCAGCCTTTCACCAGATACAGTGCGCCACTTGCCAACCACAGCCTGTCACCAGATACAGTGTGCCACTTGCTACCGACTGCCTGTCACCAGATACAGTGTGCCACTTGCCACCAGCAGCCTGCCACTAGATACAGTGTGCCACTTGCCACCAGATACATTGTGCCACTTGCCACCAGATACAGTGTGCCACTTGCCACCAGCAGCCTGCCACCAGATACAGTGTGTCACTTGCCACCAGCAGCCTGTCACCAGATACATTGTGCCACTTGCCACCAGATACAGTGTGCCACTTGCCACCAGCAGCCTGCCACCAGATACATTGTGCCACTTGCCACCAGATACAGTGTGCCACTTGCCACCAGCTCCCTGCCACCAGATACAGTGTGCCACTTGCCACCAGCAGCCTTCCATCAGATACATTGTGCCACTTACCAACCACAGCCTACCACTAGATACAGTGTGTCACTTACCACCAGTAGCCTTCCACCAGATAGTGTGCCACTTGCCACCAGCAGCCTGCCATCAGATACAGTGTGCCACTTGCCACCAGCAGCCTGCCACCAGATACAGTGTGCCACTTGCCACCAGCAGCCTGCCACCAGATACATTGTGCCACTTGCCAACCACAGCCTGCCACCAGATACAGTGTGCCACTTGCCTCCAGCAGCCTGCCACCAGATACAGTGTGCCACTTGCCAACCACAGCCTACCACCAGATACAGTGTGTCACTTACCACCAGCAGCCTTCCACCAGATAGTGTGCCACTTGCCACCAGCAGCCTGCCACCAGATACAGTGTGCCACTTGCCACCAGCAGCCTGCCACGAGATACAGTGTGCCACTTGCCACTAGATAGTGTGCCACTTGCCACCAGCAGCCTGCCACCAGATACAGTGTGCCACTTGCCACTAGCAGCCTGCCACCAGATACAGTGTGCCACTTGCCACTGACAGCCTGTCACCAGATACAGCGCGTCACTTGCCACCAGCAGCCTGACCCCAGATACAGTGTGCCACTTGCCACCAGATAGTGTGCCACTTGCCACCAGCAGCCTGCCACCAGATACAGTGTGCCACTTGCCAACCACAGCCTACCACCAGATACAGTGTGTCACTTACCACCAGCAGCCTTCCACCAGATAGTGTGCCACTTGCCACCAGCAGCCTGCCACCAGATACAGTGTGCCACTTGCCAACCACATCCTACCACCAGATACAGTGTGCCACTTGCCACCAGATAGTGTGCCACTTGAAACCAGCAGCCTGCCACCAGATACAGTGTGCCACTTGCCAACCACAGCCTACCACCAGATACAGTGTGTCACTTACCAACAGCAGCCTTCCACCAGATAGTGTGCCACTTGCCACCAGCAGCCTGCCACCAGATACAGTGTGCCACTTGCCACCAGCAGCCTGCCACAAGATACAGTGTGCCACTTGCCACCAGATAGTGTGCCACTTGCCACCAGCAGCCTGCCACCAGATACAGTGTGCCACTTGCCAACCACAGCCTACCACCAGATACAGTGTGTCACTTACCACCAGCAGCCTTCCACCAGATAGTGTGCCACTTTCCACCAGCAGCCTGCCACCAGATACAGTGTGCCACTTGCCACTAGCAGCCTGCCACCAGATACAGTGTGCCACTTGCCACTGACAGCCTGTCACCAAAAACAGCGTGTCACTTGCCACCAGCAGCCTGACCCCAGATACAGTGTGCCACTTGCCAACCATAGCCTACCACCAGATACTGTGTGTCACTTGCCAACCATAGCCTGCCACCAGATACTGTGTGTCACTTACCACCAGCAGCCTTCCACCAGATAGTGTGCCACTTGCCACCAGCAGCCTGCCACCAGATACAGTATGCCACTTACCACCAGCAGCCTGCCACAAGATACAGTGTGCCACTTGCCACCAGATAGTGTGCCACTTGCCACCAGCAGCCTGCCACCAGATACAGTGTGCCACTTGCCAACCATAGCCTACCACCAGATACTGTGTGTCACTTGCCAACCATAGCCTACCACCAGATACTGTGTGCCACTTACCACCAGCAGCCTTCCACCAGATAGTGTGCCACTTGCCACCAGCAGCCTGCCACCAGATACAGTGTGCCACTTGCCACCAGCAGCCTGCCACAAGATACAGTGTGCCACTTGCCACCAGATAGTGTGCCACTTGCCACCAGCAGCCTGCCACCAGATACAGTGTGCCACTTGCCAACCATAGCCTACCACCAGATACTGTGTGTCACTTACCACCAGCAGCCTTCCACCAGATAGTGTGCCACTTGCCACCAGCAGCCTGCCACCAGATACAGTATGCCACTTACCACCAGCAGCCTGCCACCAGATAGTGTGCCACTTGAAACCAGCAGCCTGCCACCAGATACAGTGTGCCACTTGCCAACCACAGCCTACCACCAGATACAGTGTGTCACTTACCACCAGCAGCCTTTTATCAGATAGTGTGCCACTTGCCACCAGCAGCCTGCCACCAGATACAGTGTGCCACTTGCCACTAGCAGCCTGCCACCAGATACAGTGTGCCACTTGCCACTGACAGCCTGTCACCAGATACAGCGTGCCACTTGCCAACCACAGCCTACCACCAGATACAGTGTGCCAGTTGCCAACCACAGCCTACCACCAGATACAGTGTGTCACTTACCACCAGCAGCCTTTTATCAGATAGTGTGCCACTTGCCACCAGCAGCCTGCCACCAGATACAGTGTGCCACTTGCCACTGACAACCTGTCACCAGATACAGCCTGCCACTCCCTCCAGGACTCTTCCAGGATGGAAAGAAGGGACAGGGCCTGCATAGTCAAACAAATCCCTGGAGCCCCCACCCCTCCTGATCTGGGATGGTATGGTTGTGTGTAAAATGAATGCCAGGAGTATTGATCAGACCAAGTTCTATAGAGGGGGGGTGTACAGCCTTTGGGCTCACACTGGTTTGCTGCAGTTTGGGCGCACTGCTTGTGTATCTGCAGTTTAGAAATCAATAGGACTGTGGGTAAAACGCAGGAAAACTGCGGATACACCAGCAATGGGCCAAAACACAGCAAAGCAGTGTGAACCCACCTAAAAGCACAAGGAGCCGAGTCTACATATTGTCTGCAGTTATAACAGCCATTGCTGAAGATAAAGGTAAAAGAGGGGGAGAGAAGGGAGATAAGAGTCCAGTCACTGAGCTCACACTTGGATGGTCAGAAAGTTATCACTCAGATATGTGTTCAGTTCACCTTCTATCTGTGGCTGCAGTTGCTCTGTTTCCCAGCCCACACGGTTTCTTCACTGCACACAGAGAGAGGAGAGAGGATAGAGGGGAGGGGGAAGGCAGAGCCATTTGTGTAGGGGGGGAACTGTGCACTGTGACACTGTAATAACCACAGTGAGCCAACACAGATGCAGCCAGACACCCCTCCATTTACACACAGCTTCTCCTGTCCCAGAGAAGTTTATGGACATGAGAAACCAGGCTTATACTGCTGGCTGGGAGGGCCGATTTTAAGGCAGGGGCCTGTAGCTGCAGCTCCATCAGCCCCTATGTTAATCCGGCCCTGCTGGCACTTACTCCATCGTGGTGGCGGGACAGGCAGCGGGTGACGATGGCTAGCTTTGAGACGGGTAGCGTGAGTCAGGCGGCGGCTCCTGTGTCCTCCGTGCATCTCTTCTTGCCTTCTACTAGGCAGTCAATGGGATCGCTTGTGCCTTCAGCCAATCAGGTGATGGGTATTAGACCTCCTGATTGGCTGAGAGGCGGTGCAGTTTTAGAGAAGCGAATATTCATTTGCTTTTCTAACACATCTGGGTGGACTGCGAGCACAACGCTCTGCAAATGCAGTACACCTTTTTTAAAGCCTAGTAGAGACTATGGCTCTAATCAGTTGCTTCAAAAAAACACCCTCACTGCTGTAATTCAGGTGCCCTGTGTGCAAAAAGGGGCCGGACGCCTGAATAGGGGGTGGCAGCAGCTGCCATGGATAGATTCATGCAATGCATGAATCTTTCCATGATACATATAGGGGGGTGGCTGGAGAGAGGGGGCGGCGCCCATGCGCTCTTAATGGATGCACCGCCACTGCGGGCTCTCAGCTCAGCTTTTACTGAGGTCCAGACTGTAGCACAAAATCCTCTTTTGCAGTCTTCTTCAGTCCCTTACCCCAGCTCTTGCTGAGGCCCAGACTGCAATCCTTGACTCAGTAAAGCTGCCTCCAGGGGCAGCAGCCCCAAGCGAAGGAGAAAGACAAAGCTAGATAGGCCTCCCAAACATCTTAGTGACTCCTTTCAGAGGTTGTGATCCATGTATGGGCTGGCTGGTTGCACACAAGTCAATCAATCATTGTCTTCGGTTATAGACAGCAACACTGATCATTGTATTCTGATGGCCCGCTCTCAGAATACAGTACCACAATGGGAGTGATTCCCCCATCCACATCAAATGTGTTGATCGGCTCCTTTTTTCGTTCAACCCCCTGACTGAATGAAAAAAAATGAATACTGTATGGTCAGGGACTGATACCCCTAGATAGGCTATTTTCCATTATAGTCTTTGTCTGTTGTGCTGTTATCTGATGTTATCCGCCATAGCTAACGCCAGTTTATGATATTGTGTCTGTATTACATCTGGTAAATTCCAACTTCCCTTTCAGGGCTTTTACCTGATTGAATAATGCCAATTCAATCGTTACTGGTGTATGAGTGATTGTCAAGTCCAGGTACAGGGCAGGTTATCACTGGGAGTGGTAGGAAGACCCAACTGTTCAGCAGCTCCTAAGAGGGTAGCATTACATCCTCAAGGATACCCTGGCTGAAATAGAGTTGCACATAAAATCTGACTTTAAAGCCCCCATTCCTCCTTCTTTGGATCCAACATTTCTGAACATGTTTAAGAATAAAAAACATTGAAGACATTATAACACTTTGTCCAACACTAGAAGAAACTATTTGGCCATGGTTGGGTTTTAGGTGGACTTAGAGGGAAAAAAAGGCTCAGGTGGGTGTCACATTAGGGCAACCTTTCTCAATTAGGGTTCCATGGATCCCCCAGAGGTTGCTTGAGCAATGGGCACTTTCTGCCTCTCAGATATCTCAGATATATATATCCTCTGACAACAATGATCTTTTTTAGCTATGTTCAAAGGGGGGAATTCTTCTCAATGACCACAAGTGTAAAGAGCATTCCTCCACACTGACCATCACAGTATAATCTGTGAGCTGTAGACATAGTAATTATTTGCTAGGGTTCCTTGAGACTGGAAAGTTGATTTAAAGGAGAAGTACAGCCAACGCTCGTGTGGCTGTACTTCCGTGGATCCCAGGAGTGCAGTGCGTTCTGCACTCCAGTGACCCGTTTTCAGCAGACAGCGGGCTGAAGCCCGCTGACGGCTGATGTCACATAGGGGGTCCAGGCAAGGGCAAGATTGCGACAATAAAGTCGGGACGTGCCCACATGCCTCGATCGGCACCCAGCTCAGCCTCTTAGCGAGCTGCTGAGAGCCTGACCCGGCCACTCATGTCTCCTCCACAGTCCAGCACTCCAGTGAGCGCAGGAGGGGCAAAGCAGGCATCAGTGACTGACAGTCAGCAGATCTCCGCTCACGGAGCTGTGAGAACCGAGCGATCGGCAGTGTTTGATCGTTAGAGCTGGCAGGGGACAGATGCTGCATCCACCTAGGTAAGTATGATTCTAACATTTAAAAAAAAAAAATCTCTTTTAAGGGTTCCTCCATGTTAAAAAAGTTGAGAAAGGCGAGAATGAGAAAGGCAAAAACTTTAGTTATGTTTTCCTTCCTTTAGTTTTTGTGTCTAGAGCTTCCTTTTAATGAAGTACCAACTGCAATCATTATACAACATCTTTGATCTTTAACATTTATATTTACAGACTTTATCACTGGGTGTGTTTTATGATTAGAGCTTCTTTAGTATGCCTGTTCTAATAGCCACAACAGTTGTCATTGAATGTGAAATGTGATGGCATTCATAAGTTTTCTACTATATTTCAATGTAACAATTCCCCGACTGGGTATTTTTTTTATGATCTATCGTGTTTTTAAATTCCCAAGGTTGCTAAACTCTCTCAGCTCTCGTTTACCGATATCGTTATTAATAGATGTTATTCTGTGTACCGGGCCCAGGTCTCCAGCGTCAGTGCAGTTCAGCAATAATTCACTCTGCGCTCTTTATTAATTGTTGCCTGATGTGCCCCAAAACGCATCCCACATGGCCAATGCAGCGTTCGGAAATGTCAGTGCTTAGTGCATGTTTCTTCAGAAGCAAATTATCCGTCCTTCAGGAGTGTGCTTTATTCAAATCGCTCCCTACAGCTCTAAATTAACATCGTAATAATTCTGGGCTGTTTCTTTTTGTCTCTAATAGCTTCTGTTCCCTATAACAGTGTTTCTCAACTCCAGTCCTCAAGGCGCACCAACAGGTCATGTTTTCAGGATTTCCCTAAGATGAAACAGCTGTGGTAATTACTAAGGCAGTGAAACTGATCAAATCACCTGTGCAAAATAATGGGAAGCCTTAAAACATGACCTGTTGGGGCGCCTTGAGGACTGGAGTAGAGAAACACTGCCCTATAACACCACTTAGATCTTTCCTACCTTCCCTCCATTCTTCCTTCCCTCCCTCTATTCTTCCTTCCCTCCCTCTTTTATTCCCTCCTTCCCTCCCTCTATTCTTCCTTCCTTTCTTCCCTCCCTCCATTCTTCCTTCCCTCCCTCCATTCTTCCTTCCCTCCCTCTTTTATTCCCTCCTTCCCTCCCTCTATTCTTCCTTCCTTTCTTCCCTCCCTCCATTCTTCCTTCCCTCCCTCCATTCTTCCTTCCCTCCCTCCATTCTTCCTTCCCTCCCTCTTTTATTCCTTCCTTCCCTCCCTCTATTCCTCCTTCCTTCCCTCCCTCCATTCTTCCTTCCCTCCCTCCATTCTTCCTTCCCTCTCTCTATTCTTCCTTCCTTCCCTCCCTCCATTCTTCCTTCCTTCCCTCCCTCCATTATTCCTACCGTCCTTCCCTCCATTCTTCCTTCTTTCCTTCCCTTCATTCGTCCTTTCTTCCCTCCCTCCATTCTTCCCTCCTTCCCTCCCTCCATTCTTCCCTCTGTCCTTCACTCCATTCTTCCTTCCGTCCCTCTCTCCATTCTTCCTTTCTTCCCTCCCTCCATACTTTCTTCCCTCCCTCCCTCCATTCTTCCTTTCTTCCCTCTCTCTATTCTCCCTTTCTTTCCTTCATTCGTCCTTCCTTCCCTCCATTCTTCCCTCCTTCCCTCCCTCCATTCTTCCTTCCTTCCCTCAATTCCTCCTTCCTTCCTTCCCTCCATTCTTCCTTTCTTCCCTCTCTCCCCATTCTTCCTTCCCTTCATTTGTCCTTTCTTCCCTCCCTCCATTCTTCCCTCCTTCCCTCCCTCCATTCCTCCTTCTTTCCCTCCCTCCATTCTTCCTTCCTCCCCACCATTCTTCCCTCCTTCCTTCCTTCCCTCCCTTCATTCTACCTTCCGCCCTTCCCTCCATTCTTCCTTCCCTCCCTTCATTCTTCCTTCCCTCCCTCCATTCTTCCTTCCCTCCCTCTATTCTCCCTTTCTTTCTTCCCTCCCTCCATTCTTCCCTCTGTCCTTCACTCCATTCTTCCTTCCGTCCCTCTCTCCATTCTTCCTTTCTTCCCTCCCTCCATACTTTCTTCCCTCCCTCCCTCCATTCTTCCTTTCTTCCCTCTCTCTATTCTCCCTTTCTTTCCTTCATTCGTCCTTCCTTCCCTCCATTCTTCCCTCCTTCCCTCCCTCCATTCTTCCTTCCTTCCCTCAATTCCTCCTTCCTTCCTTCCCTCCATTCTTCCTTTCTTCCCTCTCTCCCCATTCTTCCTTCCCTTCATTTGTCCTTTCTTCCCTCCCTCCATTCTTCCCTCCTTCCCTCCCTCCATTCCTCCTTCTTTCCCTCCCTCCATTCTTCCTTCCTCCCCACCATTCTTCCCTCCTTCCTTCCTTCCCTCCCTTCATTCTACCTTCCGCCCTTCCCTCCATTCTTCCTTCCCTCCCTTCATTCTTCCTTCCCTCCCTCCATTCTTCCTTCCCTCCCTCTATTCTCCCTTTCTTTCTTCCCTCCCTCTATTCTTCCTTCCTTCCCTCCCTCCATTCTTTCTTCCCTCCCTCCATTCTTCCCTCGCTCGCCATTCTTCCTTCCTTCCCTTCATTCGTCCTTTCTTCCCTCCCTCCATTCTTCCCTCCCTCCCTCCCTCCCTCCATTCTTGCTTCCGTCCTTCCCTCTATTCTTCCTTCCGTCCTTCCATGTATTCTTCCTTCCTTCCCTCCCTTTATTCTTTCTTCCTTCCCTCCCTCCATTCTTTCTTCCTTCCCTCCCTCCATTCTTCCTTTCTTCCCTCTCTCCATTCTTCCTTTTTTTCCTTCATTTGTCCTTTCTTCCCTCGGGGTGTGCAGCATCCAAATCTTTTCATCATGTGTCTTTCCTGTTTCCCTCCCTCTATTCTTCCTTCATTCCTTCCTTCCCTCCCTCCATTCTTACTTCCCTCCCTCCATTCTTCCTTCCTTCCCTCCATTCCTCCTTCCTTCGCTCCCTTGATCTTCCTACCGTCCCTCCCTCCATTCTTCCTTCTTTCCTTCCCTCCCTCCATTCTTCCCTCGCTCACCATTCTTCCTTCCTTCCCTTCATTCGTCCATTCTTCCCTCCCTCCATTCTTCCTTCCTTCCCTCCCTCCATTCTTCCTTCCTTCCCTCCCTCCATTCTTCCTTCCGTCCTTTCCTCCATTCTTCCTTCCTTCCCTTCCTCCATTCTTCCTTTCTTCCATCCCTCCATCATCATGTTGAAATACTGCCCTGCAGCCCAGTCTCCAAAGGGAGGGGGATCATGCTCTGCTTCAGTATGTCACAGTACATGTTGGCATTCATGGTTCCCTCAATGCAGCCCCAGACCATGACACTCCCACCACCATGCTTGACTGTAGACAAGACACACTTGTCTTTGTTCTCCTCACCTGGTTGCCGCCACACACGCTTGTCACCATCTGAACCAAATAAGTTTATCTTGGTCTCATCAGATCACAGGGCATGGTTCCAGTAATCCATGTCCTTAGTCTGCTTGTCTTCAGCAAACTGTTTGCGGGCTTTCTTGTGCATCATCTTTAGAAGATGCTTATTTCTGGGATGACAGCCATGCAGACCAATTTGATGCAGTGTGCGGCGTATGGTCTGAGCACTGACAGGCTGCCCCCCCCCACCCCTTCAACCTCTGCAGCAATGCTGGCAGCACTCATATGTCTATTTCCCAAAGTCAACCTCTGGATATGACACTGAGCAGGTGCACTCAACATCCTTGGTCGAGCATGGTGAGGCCTGCTCTGAGTGGAACCTGTCCTGTTAAACCGCTGTATGGTCTTTGCCACCGTGCTGCAGCTCAGTTTCAGGGTCTTGGCAATCTTCTTATAGCCTAGGCCAGGGATATGCAATTAGCGGACCTCCAGCTGTTGCAGAACTACAATTCCCATGAGGCATAGGAAGACTCTGACAGCCACAAGCATGACACCCAGAGGCAAAGGCATGATGGGACTTGTAGTTTTGCAACAGATGGAGGTCCGCTATTTGCATATCCCTGGCCTAGGCCATCTTTATGTAGAGCAACAATTCTTTTTTTCAGATCCTCAGAGAGTTCTTTGCCATGAGGTGCCATGTTGAACTTCCAGTGACCAGTATGAGAGAGTGAGAGCGATAACACCAAATTTAACACACCTGCTCCCCATTCACACCTGAGACCTTGTAACACTAATGAGTCACATGACACCTGGGAGGGAAAATGGCTAATTGGGCCCAATTTGGACATTTTCACTTAGGGGTGTACTCACTTTTGTTGCCAGCGGTTTAGACATTAATGGCTGTGTGTTGATTTATTTTGAGGGGACAGCAAATTTACACTGTTATACAAGCTGTACACTCACTACTTTACATTGTAACAAAGTGTAATTTCCTCAGTGTTGTCACGTGGAAAGATATAATAAAATATTTACAAAAATGTGACGGGTGTACTCACTTTTGTGAGATACTGTGTATATATATATATATATATATATATATATATATATATATATATACACACATACAAGAAAGTTGTTCCACCGATTTCCTTAAAAAACAAGTCATTCAATTCCAAGTATGTCATCTTGAAATCAATAGAGAGCCAATTTGTAAAAATCTGGATCTAACTGTGACAGTGGACTAATGAGGCTTTTAACTTTGTGATTGATCTAATTATCACCCAAATGCGACGTGGCGTGTTTATACGCTGGCATCTGGGTGACTTGCTCTTTGCATCGTTGCAAAATGTTTGTAAGGTCACAATGAATGGACTCCATTCTGTGCCAGGCAAGCACATTAACCCAGATCTCCATTCATCAGCAAGAACTGCGATGTTCGTGTACTGAGGAGGAGTTCACTGGTCTACAGAGCACAGGTAGGGAGAATTCATAGGAGTGGATTGTGGTTTTGCACATAATTTAATCTTCAGCTCCGGAAGGTTTTACCCCCTTCCTGACCAGGCCATTTTTTGCGATAAGGCACAGCGTCGCTTTAACTGACAACTGCGCGGTCGTGCAACGCTCTTCCCAATTAAAATTTATGTCCTTTTTTTTCCCACAAATAGAGATTTCTTTCGGTGGTATTTGATCTCCTCCGCAGTTTTTATTTTTTTGCGCTATAAACAAAAATAGACCGACAATTTTGAAAAAAAAAAAAAAAACAATATTTTTTATTTTCTGCTATAAAACACTTATCCAATCCAATTTTTTCAAAAATCAAATTTCTTCATTAATTTAGGCAAATATGTATTCTGCTACATGTTTTTGATGAAAAAAAAATCCTAATAAGCGTATATTGATTGGTCTGCGCAAAAGTTATAGCGTCTACAAACTACGGGATAGATTTATGGACTTTTAAATTTTTAAAAATTGTTTTTACTAGTAATGGCGGCGATCAGCAATTTTTAGCAAGACTGTGACATTGCGCTAGACAAATCTGACACTATGTGACACTTTTTGGGGATCAGTGACACCAATACAGTGATCAGTGCTAAAAGAAATGCACTGCGACTGTATAAATGACACAAGCAGAGAAGGGGTTAACATCAGGGGGGCGATGAAAGGGTTAAGTGTGCTCCTAGGGAGTGCTTTCTAACTGTTGGGGGAATGCTGTTACTGAAGGAAAACAGAGATCTGTGTTTCTGCTTAGCAGAAACACAAGATATCTATTTTCCTCCCTCACAGAACGGCGATTTGCCTTGTTTACATAGACAGACCACCGTTCTGCCTCTCCTGTGAATGATCGGCGGGTCGCGGCAGCCATCGCAGCCACTGGACCCACTGATTGGCTCCCGCTGTGTCCAATGACGGTGGGAGCAGGGCGCTGGCGGCGTGCGCACGTGCCCCAGGAGAGGAATCACGTACAGGTACGTGATTTTTCGCTTAAGGGCCGCCCTGCCGCAGTATATGTACTTTAATTATGGCCATTTTTATTTTATGCATAAAAATATATTTTATCCTCTTTTTGAGCCGACAGGTGCATTTAGGCTCCTTTTTAAATGTGTATCTCTACCTGAATGAACATAAAAAAAACGATTGACTTTGAGGGTCATAGCTCGGCGACCTGTCACAGAGACCCCAAAATTGCTGAAGTCTTACCCCATCACTGGTCAAAATGTGGGGCTCCTGGGACCTATGGTTCCGGAGATACGGGGCTAATTGTGCAGCCTGTAAGAAGCTACATACAGAGCAGCCAGTTTAAAGTGATTGTAATGCCCCGTACACACGGTCGGACATTGATCGGACATTCCAACAACAAAATCCTAGGATTTTTTCAGACGGATGTTTGCTCAAACTTGTCTTGCATACACACGGTCACACAAAGTTGTCGGAAAATCCGATCATTCTGAACGCGGTGACGTAAAACACGTACGTTGGGACTCTAAACGGGGCAGTAGCCAATAGCTTTCATCTCTTTATTTATTCTGAGCATGCGTGGCACTTTGTGCGTCGGATTTGTGTACACACGATCGGAAATTCCGACAACTGATTTTGTTGTCGGAAAATTTTATAGCCTGCTCTCAAACTTTGTGTGTCGGAAAATCCGATGGAAAATGTGTGATGGAGCCCACACACGGTCGGAATTTCCGACAACAAGGTCCTATCACACATTTTCCATCGGAAAATCCGACCGTGTGTACGGGGCATAAGGGTTCGTTTTTTTTTTTAAATAACAAACATATAACACTTACCTCCTTTTGCACAGAGTGGCCCCAAAACCTGCTCTTCTGGGGTCCCCCGGCGGCTCTCGCAGCTCCTCCCCACATTTCACCTTAATGCATAGGATGCATTAAGGTGAAAAACACGTAGGTTTACAACCCCTTTGAATACAAACTGGTACACTCTGCTTGCAGAGACTGAGAGGATGAGCTCACAGTGCCTCTCCTCACTTCTTGTCATAGGCACTGAGCTCAATGGACAGCTTGGAGTCTTGGACCACTGGTAAAGCACCATTAGCCAGAGCTGTCCAATAAAAATGCTGCCGTGGAGGGTCTCCTCTCCCTGCAGTGTCATAGAAGGGGGATGTGTCTAAAACAGGGCTCGACAAAACCCAGGCGCCAGGTCACAATGGCAAATGGAAATTGCATCCTGGCGCCTGGGCTACACCGCAACAGCGGTCTGGATTCCTGCAATGTGCCTCCCCCGACCCGCGGGTGCGTGGACTTAGGTCGGGCTGGCCAAAATTGAGGATACACGCTCCTTCTGCGAACCAGCGCCCTGCTCTGGTGGGCGGTGCTGTGATGAGAATGGCGTGCTCACTGCCCGCCAACCTCCGACATCATCTTCCCAGTTTGACAGCTGAGGTTGAGGTTGCAGGCATGATCAGTCACCCGTTCCTTACCGCCGTTGTGCCATCTCAGTTCTGCTTGTCAGTGTCACCTGTCAGTGCTGCCTATCAGTTCCCATCAGTGCCACCTCAGTGCCATCTGTCAGTGCCATCTCAGTTCTGCCTGTCAGTGTCACCTGTTAGTGCTGCCTATCAGTTTCCATCAGTGCCACCTCAGTGCCATCTCAGTTCTGCCTATCAGTGCCACCTGTCAGTGCTCCTCATCAGTGCCACCTCAGTGCTGCTTATCAGTGCCACCTCAGTGCTGCTCATCAGTGCCACCTCAGTGCTGCTCATCAGTGCCACCTGTCAGTACCACCTCAGTGCTGCCCATCAGTGCCATCTCAGTGCTCATTGGTGCTGCCCATCAGTGTCACCTCAGTGCTGCCCATCAGTGTCACCTCAGTGCTGCCCATCAGTGTCACTTCAGAGCTGCCCATCAGTGCCACCTCAGTGCTGCCCATCAGTGCCACCTGTCAGTACCACCTCAGTGCTGCCCATCAGTGCCATCTCAGTGCTCATTGGTGCTGCCCATCAGTGTCACCTCAGTGCTGCCCATCAGTGTCACCTCAGTGCTGCCCATCAGTGTCACTTCAGTGCTGCCCATCAGTGCCACCTTAGTGCTGCTCATCAGTGCCACCTGTCAGTACCACCTCAGTGCTGCCCATCAGGTCCATCTCAGTGCTCATTGGTGCTGCCCATCAGTGTCACCTCAGTGGGCATTATGGAAAGGCATATCGTTAATTCAGGCATTCAGGGTAGCCCCAGCATTCAGAAGGGTTGGGAAGTCCATCTCTGTTTAGACCTACCCCATCTCCTGCCCACTGCAACACTGCTGTGCTTTGGTGAAGATCAGAAGTTAGGACCCTGTCGCTACAATGTTTGGGGGGGGGGGCAAAGGACTGAGGATTCTGATGTGAAATGAAGGGGGGTTGGGGGGGCAGAGTTCTTTGATGTGAAAAGGAGGAGAACTGAAAACCCTGATGGGGAAGGCATACTTCCCAACATTTTGAGATGGGAATGAGGGACACCTACTTTCAAACGTATGTAGGCATAGGACACGCCTGATGTGAAGGAGGGGGGTCTAAGGACTCTAAACGGAAAGGAGGGGAAAGTGAGGACTCTAATGTGAAAAGAGAGGAGGAACTGAGTATTTTGATGTGAGAAAAGGGGGGATGGGGCTGGGGACTCTGATGATAAGGGGTGGGTGGGGGTGGGGGGGGGTAAGGACTTGAATGGGAAAGAGAGAGAGAAACGAGAGAAAAGTGCAGACTGTGAAAAGGGAGGTGGAACTGAGGACTCAGATGTGAAAAGGGGGGGGGCTAAGAACTCTGATGTGAAAGGGGGAGGGGCCCAAGGACTCTGATGTGAGAGCAGGGATGAGAGTACTGAGGACTCTGATGTGAAAGGGGAGGGGGGGGGGAGCTGAGGGCTCTGATGTGAAAGGGAGGCTGAAGATCATGCCCTATGTGTGATGAGTGAAAATGTTCCAAAATGCCCCCCCCCCCCCCAAGCTAAAAAAAAGAAAAAGAAAGGCATGTGGGAATGCGAGTTCCCGCTATGCAGAGTTGTGAATGGGGCTTGACAGCTGAGTGTTTCTGTCCACTCCCTCCTATGTACTTGTATAAAGATGGTCATACACTATGCAATCTGATTGTGTATTTAGTGAGAAGGGTGATCATTGATTGATTGCATTTCATTTAAAAAACGTGTAGCTGAGAATGGGAAGGTAGATGATGCAGGGTGTGTGCTAATGAGGTCAGCTGGTCAACTCCTTCCTGTGTCATGACCTAAAGTCTGTAAGGAAGAAGACATTACTAATGGAAATGTCTGGAAACGTGGATTAGGACAAGAAAAGTAAGTGTCTGTAGATTTAATAGAAAGCTTTGATATTTTTGCAAAAAAAGTACATGAATACTCTATTGGTACATAGGGGTGCTGGAATTTAGAAAAAAAAATGTACAATGGTGAACTTACCCGTTAAAGTGAACCTGTGCTTTGATCTTGCCTCAAGTCTTCCTGACAGCTGTAAACTCCGCTTATTATCCCTCGGCCAATGAATGCTCAGCTCAACTGCCTCCAGGCTTGTGAATCCACTAATCACAGGATACCAGCTGATAAGGACATGCTGAGAATTATAGTTCTCCAGCTGGAGAGAACTCGGTGATCCAAGTTGACCACATTGGCCCTGGAGAAGTTGTAGATGAGGAAAAAAAAACCCGCGAAAGTCAATTTATCGCTTCTGTATTCCAAGCCACAAACAAACACCGACATGTATTATTAAAGGATTAATGGAGGGAACGCATTGTACATGTCGTTTGAAATCCGATGACTGTTGAGGAGATTTCATAAGCGTATTGATCTGTAATCAGCCAGAGACGTGTCTAAGGAGGAAGTGGGAATCTTAGAAACCGCTGCAATAACCTACAGAATCCGAGTGATGGCTTCCATTCCCGTGCTGAAATGTCATCAATAATTTCCTCGGCAAATGCCTGGCCTTCACATCAATTGATCGCAGGGATGGCATTTGTCCAGAAAGGTGTTTTTTGACGGCTTCAAATATAAAACAAAAAAATAGTAATCTGAGAAATCATCTCCTCTTAAGGGTGCAAGCCATTATAAAATGAAAGGGTAACTCAACTTTCGTGGGAAAAGAATAGCAATAATAAATAAATAAAAATAATACATATATATATATATATATATATATATATATATATATATAGTCATGGCCGGAATTGTTGGCACCCCAGAAATGTTTCCAGAAAATCAGAAAAGTATTGCAGTAACACATGTTTTGCTATACACATGTGTATTCCCTTTGTGTGTATTGGAACAAAACAAAAAAAGGGAGGAAAAAAAGCAAATTGGACATAATGTCACACAAAACTCCAAAAATGGGCTGGTCAAAATTCTTGGCACCTTTTCAAAATTGTGGATAAATAAGATTGTTTCAAGCATGTGATGCTCCTTTAAACTCACCTGGGGCAAGTAACAGGTGTGGGCAATATAAAAATCACACCTGAAAGCAGATAGAAAGGAGAGAAGTTCACTTAGTCTTTGCATTGTGTGTCTGTGTGTGCCACACTAAGCATGGACAACAGAAAGAGGAGAAGAGAACTGTCTGAGGACTTGAGAACCAAAATTGTGGAAAAATATCTCAAGGTTACAAGTCCATCTCCAGAGATCTAGATTTGCCTTTGTCCACTGTGCGCAACATTATCAAGAAGTTTGCAACCCATGGCACTGTAGCTAATCTCTCTGGGCGTGGACGGAAGAGAAAAATTGATGAAAGGTTGCAACGCAGGATAGTCCAGAGTGGTGGATAAGCAGCCCCAAACAAGTTCCAAAGAAATTCAAGCTGTCCTGCAGGCTCAGGGAGCATCAGTGTCAACGCGAACTATCCATTGACATTTAAATGACATGAAACGCTATGGCAGGAGACCCAGGAGGACTCCACTGCTGACACAGAGACATAAAAAAGCAAGACTACAGTTTGCCAAAATGTACTTGAGTAAGCAAAAATCCTTTTGGGAAAACGTCTTGTGGACAGATGAAACCAAGATAGAGCATTTTAGTAAAGCACATCATTCTACTGTTTACTGAAAACGGAATGAGGCCAAGAACATAGTACCTACAATGAAATATGGTGGAGGTTCAATGATATTTTGGGGTTGTTTTGCTGCCTCTGGGTGCCTTGAATGTGTGCAAGGCATCATGAAATCTGAGGATTACCAAAGGATTTTGGGTCGCACTGTAGAGCCCAGTGTCAGAAAGCTGGGTTTGCGTCCGAGATCTTGGGTCTTCCAGCAGGACAATGACCCCAAACTTACGTCAGAAAGCACCCAGAAATAGATGGGAACAAAGTGCTGGAGAGTTCTAAAGTGGCCAGTAATGAGTCCAGATCTAAATCTCATTGAACATCTGTGGAGAGATTTTAAAATTTCTATTGGGAAAAGGCGCCCTTCCAATAAGAGAGACCTGGAGCAGTTTGCAAAGGAAGAGTGGTCCATAATTCTGGGTGAGAGGAGTAAGAAGCTTCTTGATGGTTATAGGAAGCGACTGATTTTCAGTTATTTTTTCCAAAACGTGTGCAACCAAATATTGAGTTAAGGGTGCCAAGAATTTTGACCAGCCCATTTTTGAAGTTTTGTGTGACATTATGTCGAATTTGCTTTTTTTCCTCCCTTTTTTTGTTTTGTTCCAATACACACAAAGGGAATAAACGTGTATATAGCAAAACATGTGTTACTGCAATACTTTTCTGTGAGAAATACTTGATTTTCTGGAAACATTTCTGGGGTTCCGACAATTTCGGCCATGACTGTATATAGTGTATACAATTGCTACACAGGTCATATTGTAATTGAATGTTAGACCCCTTTCACACTGGGGACGCGGTTGCGTTGGGCCCTGCCCATTACAATGAATGGTAAACAAACGCCTGAAAAAGCCTGAAAAGCGCTTCTGAAGCACCACAACACGAGCGCTTTTAACCCCTTCATTGGTCCACTTGGGGCCGAAAAGCGCCGCTAAAACAGTGGTAAGGTGCAGCTAAAACGGTCTGCGCTTTACCGCTAACACACGGGCATCCCCAGCGTGAAAGGGATCTTAGGGTTTTTTTTACCTTAATATATTCTCTGCATTAGGGTAAACAAGCTTCTACTGCCTGCTACCCCAAACCCCCAACCCCAACACTTACCTTTATTGATCCAGCGCTGTGCCTAGCTGCAAATCTTCTCTCCCCTCCTTCTGATCTAACAGTCTTTGCTGTGAGCAGCGGAAGCCATTGGCTCTCGCTGCTGTCAACCAAATCCTGTTAGGAGGGAGCGGGGGGGGTGGGGCTGATTTGTGCTGTGTGTGTCTATGGATGCACATAGGCTGCTTTAGAGACTTCAGACCAGCACAAATCTTTACTAAAATAGTTCGATGAGGCATTTAAACAGTAGTTGATAGCATATTCAATCCATTCCTGACAAAGTTCTCTCGTGTCCCTGAATAGTGCCCGATGAGGTAGTCTTGTTTAAGTAGTAAGTCCATAAAAAGAGTCCTTTTGAATAATAATAAGTTCAAAATTGGCATGAATCCACACAAGGTAGCAAATATCCATAAGAAGAGTCCAGCATAAGGTAGCAGAAGTCCTTATGAGTCTATAAGCTTCATACCCCTCTGGGAATCCCAGCTGGGCTCCCCCCCCAGGGGGGTGGTACAGCCTGACTGCATAATGGCTACATTTTGGCAGTCTTTCCCCTAGCCAACTTCTCTAGGGCTCTGATGACCCACTATTTACATGGCATGACCTGTAGGGGGCAGTAACCTTCCTGAAAAGAGTGGGAAAACCTGGCCAGCAGCGTTAACCCTTCCTTCTCAGGAACCACCAACTCACAGGTCAACTAAGCACACAATATAATAAGCTTACACTATTGCAAATGGTTTCTGCACATAAATACAGTTGAAATAACCAATAGCATATAACCCAACAAAAGAAAAATCTTGGAATTGGAAGCACCTGCTTACATACCTACTTGTGTCCCGAGAGAATTGAGGAAGCAGAAAGTGTGAGGATTGGCCAGTGCTTTCCAAGGTTAGTTACTAAAACTAGAGAGTGCAAAATCTGGTGCAGCTCTGCATGGTAGTCAATCATCTTCTAACTTCAGCTTGTTCAATTAAGCTTTGACACGAAACCTGGAAGCTGATTGGTTTCTACGCAGAACTGCAACAGATTTTGCATCCTCTAGTTTTAGTAAATCAACCCCTATATCTATTGGTTAACCCCATTGTGTGGCGCCTCCCGCCCCTTTAAGGGGTTTCAGATGCCAGGAGGTGGGGTTTCTGATCATGTGACCCCCGGGATTTTCAGTCACATGATTGGAAAGCTCCCAATCGCAAGTAGAGATTGGGAGGTTTCCTTTAGCTGCCAGTAACTGTGCGAGGAGCACGTGCACGCTCTCGGCACATCTCCGTTTATCTTTAGGTACGCATATATGCGGCCTCTCGGTGTTAATGCCCACCACCTGAAAGGCTGCAGGGTTAAGGTTCTCTAACATGTTGTTTCGTTAGTGGGTATCTGGTGCTGTCTTTGATATGAAAGCCTTCTGCAGCTGTTTTTATGTATCTACATACACAGTCTTAGTCCGTAGGGATCAATATTGAGTTGGCCCACCCTTGCATCTATACCAGCTTCAACTCTTCTGGGAAAGCTGTCCACAAGGTTTAGGAGTGTGTCTATGGGAATGTTTGACCATTCTTCCAGAAGTGCATTTCTGAGGTCAGGCACTGATGTTGAACAAGAAAGCCTGACTCGCAGTCTAATTCATCCCAAAGGTGTTCTATCAGGTTGAGGTCAGGGCTCTGTGCAGGCCAGTCAAGTTCCTCCACCCCAAACTCACTCTTCCATGTCTTTATGGACCTTGCTTTGTACACTGGTGCACAGTCATGTTGAAACAGTCAGGAAGGGGCCGTCCCCAAACTGTTCCCACAAAGTTGGGACCATGAAATTATCCAAAATGTCTTGTTATGCTGACGCCTTAAGTGTTCCCTTCACTGGAACTAAGGGGCCAAGCCCAACTCCTGGAAAAACAACCCCATACCAAATCCCCCCTCCAGCAAATGATTTGGACCAGTGCACAAAGCAAGGTCCATAAAGACACAGATGAGCGAGTTTGGGGTGGACGAACTTGACCGACCTGCACAGAGTCTTGACCTCCACCCGACAGAACACCCTTGGAATGAATCCCTTGGAATTAATTAGAGCGGAGACTGCGAGCCAGACCTTCTCTCCAACATCAGTGCCTGACCCCACAAATGTGCTTGTGGAAGAATGGTCAAACATTCCCATAGACACACTCCTAAACCTTGTGGACAGCCTTCCCAAAAGAGTTGAACCTGTTATAGTTGCAAAGGGTGGGCCAACTCAATATTGAACTCTACGGACTAAGACAGGGATGCCATTAAAGTTCATGTGCGTGTAAAGGCAGGCGTCCCAAAAACTTTTGACAATATAGTTTTTGGGACGCCTGCCTTTACACGCACATGTAAAGGCAGGCGTACTGAGCTGAAGGTGATCCTTATCCTGGACTGGAACACTTTATAAGCCAGGGCCGCTCTGTAGCCCCCAGCCTGACTCTATCCGCACCTATTAGGTAGATGGCCCTTGGAGCCTCTCCATACTTTACTTCCAGTCTGGGCAGTGATTACGGAAGCGCACAATATTGATGACACGACGGCCCGTACATGACAGTTTATTTTCCTTCTCTACAAATCACAGAAGAATTTGATGCGATTATAAAACCCCAAATATGGCTGCGCGTCTCGGGTTGTACCAATTATGACTATCAACTCAAAGGGGCGACGAGCATATTTACAATTAGTTCTCTGAAAACCATCTGCACTCAATTAAGACAGGTAATTGCCTGAGTGGATGTAATAGTGTTGTGTACTGTTTTTGTCTAATGAGCCTGAAATTCATTGGCTGATTAGGTTAACAAATAGGAATGGCAGGAGAATTCCTAATTTGATGAAGTTACACATCGGACTCGTACTAAATCACACAGACAAATAAATGGATTAAGTAAAGAGCAAGCACAATGGCGCAGTGATTACATACAGGGGAGAAGCATAGAAAAAAGTGAACCCGCACTCAAAAAGTAAAGATTTGTTATAGAGAAAATTCACAAATATTAATTGGGTTGTACCCCAGGGGCGTTTCTAGGTGGCAAAAAGACCAGGGGCTTCGGCCCGAAGTCCAAGGCCGGCAGGGGGCTGCGTTGGCGGCGCAGGATTTTTTGGCTGGGCGGTGGGGTTGTGTGGCGGGGGGTAAGCTCACTGCCTGGCTTAGCAGTGCCCATAAACACTGACCACTAAACTCACCTGCCTGCAACACTGACCTACCTACCTGACACAAACTGACCTACCTACCTGACACGGACTGACGTACCTGACATACATACACTGACCTACCTACCTGACATACATACACTGACCTACCTACCTGACATACATACACTGACCTACCTAACATACATACACTGACCTACCTACCTGACATACATACACTGACCTACCTAGCATACATACACTGACCTACCTACCTGACATACACTGACCTACCTAACATATACTGACCTACCTGACATACATACACTAACCTACCTACCTGACATACACTGACCTACATACACTGACGGTAGTGACACACATTGACCTACCTGACCAGGAGACTTCATGTGTCCTGCAGCAGCAGCTTAGCCGTGGTGTGCGGTGCACACCCATCTTCACAGCAGGCAGCCGGAGGAGAGGAGGAGAGCTGAGTGCCGATCTCACGCGGCGGCTGCATTGTAATTCCCGCCTTCTGGAGCCTGCAGCGCCTATGATGGACGTCACGCGTCCCACGGCCCCACTATTGGACCAGTGGGACATCCATTAGTGCTGCAGGCTCCAGAAGGCGGGACCTGCAATGTGACTCGGTCACACTCGGCAGCACTTGGCATAAGATCGGTCCCCGCTCGGCAGCACTTGGCGCTATAAATAGAACAGTGCCCACTCGAGACTCGGGGGTTTCCGGGACCCACTCGGGGCTTCAGCCACAGTGAGCCTCCCCTGCCGATGCCACTGTTGTACCCTAAGGCTTCATTCACAGGTCCTTAGGCTTCATTCACAATTGTTAAGTAGCCTCCCTGGCGGTTTTCAAGTGTGGCTTGGGGTTAAATTTCAGCACCATTAACGGTAACCCCGAGCCACAATTGGGATTACATCTAAGGATCCTGGTGCAGTATACCTATCTTGTCCCCAGGATCCTGCAATGTCCCCCCGCTGTGTCCGCGGGCTCTGTCCTCTGCCCGAAGCCTCTCTGTGCCGGGCTCTGTTCCCTGCGAGCGCCGCAACGCATGGGGACGGAGCCTGGCGGCAAATTCAAAAAAGTAAAAATTCAGAACACATACAGTACACTGTAATCTTACAGATTACTGTATGAAATCATTTCACATCCCTTTTGTCCCCAGTGCTTTGTCCTATGCCCCACATGCAGTTTATATTATATATACTGTTCTTTCTGCCTGGAAACTGGAGATTGTCCATAGCAACCAAAAAGTGTCCCTTTACATCAAAAGTGGCTTTAGACCAGTTAGAAAACAGGATTGTAAATTAGAACACTTGCAGAATTGAGCGATATTGAATCGTGGGGAAATTAATTTTATTATTATATTATTATTTTTTATAATTATTTATATTTATTTATTATATTATAATTTATGATTTTGTGTTTCAAACTTCATTATACCCGGGATATCTACTGGACTCTTGGTGGACAGATTTAAGTGTGTTATTGCTAAGAATTACAGGCCTACAATATAAAACGATACATTTCTATGCTAAATAATTGTACCGCTTTGAGACGCAAAAATCTGAAATAATCATACCGCCAGGGAGGTTAGGCAATTACTTCATTCACACTGCGTCTAGGGGCTTTACCTGCACCTCAACTGCCCACCTTAACCTGGGCATACAGCCACTCAGTAAAATTAGTGCACCGCAATAAACAAATAAGTCAATAAACACATGTGAAAAAAAACAATGGATTCTCAACAGTAGAAGGCGGGGACACCTCGTGAGGAGAGACTGATCCTCCACCAACAAGTCAATACTCTTACCAGATATGGTGGACCTCTGAGCTAACAGAAGGTCAAATATGCTTGTATCCACAGATGGGATGAGAGCAGTTAGTTGGTAGGTGCGACAATGGAACCAGATAATCCGGGACGGGATATGTAAATGAAAATAAACACGACTAAGTGTTCTCCGTCATATTCGTTTAATGAAGAAATCCACAGTATAAAACTCTTGTGGCCATAACATGAATAAAGCTACAGACAGAGACAGTAGGACCGATAAAAACGGCAGTAAAAAACAGCGGTGTGCCAGAGATGGCTGTGGGTGACATCTGCGAGATAGGTCCTCCCCCGTACGCGTTACGTCCTACGGGACTTTGTCAGCGAGGGCGGGGCTATCACATCACCCGGATGTTTAAATACACACCAGGTCACCATGGAGAGCGTAAAGGACCGGAAATTCCGGAGCCGGAAGTCCAAGCACCGGAGCTAACTGTGAAATCCATCATGCTCACTCTCTTATGGGGACACAGGCTAGCGAAATACAAGATATATATAAATGGAATAAAATCCTATATATAATGACTAAAAAGGAGAAAAAAAGTTGCACAATGCAAAACTATACCTTAACATGATCATAAAAGGTTGTATTATAAAAGATTATAGAAAAAAGGACGAATAAAAAACCCACGGCCATCTCTTAACATAGATGCATCATTACATAAAAATTGCATATAAAAACCCAAGCTGTCATTTATCTGATATAAAACAATTCAAGTCAAAGTCAACGTTTAACCCTCCCGGAACCAAAACCTGTGTCTCATGGATCCAGAAGGATTCTCACTGACTTAAATGGCGTATAAAATTACCCCCCCCCCCCCCAGTGTTTATTAAAACTCTCAAGGCCCTAAAATCTAAGGCGTTTAGGATCTCTATTTTGAAAACTCCTGAAGTGCTTATAGACATTATGTGTTCTTAGGCCTTTTTTAAGGGCTGTACACATGTCATAGTCATGGCACAAATTAAACAGCATGTTGCATTCGGTGGGTGTTACCGCTGCCGTATGCGATCAATGCAAGTCTATGGGGTTGTATGGCAACCGACCCCCTACTGTGTGCAACGCATGCAATTTCAGCATGGTAGTGCGGCATTTACAGGGTTAAGTTATCCTTAAGGTTGACTTTTTTTTTTTTTTATAACAAAAATGTTATACTTGCCTGCTCTGTGTAATGGTTTTGCACAGAGCAGCCCCAATCAACTTCTTTTTGGATCCCCCGCTGAGTGCCCTCATAGCAAGCCTCTTGCTATGGGGGTAATCGAGCAGGATCACTCCCAAGCCGCACTCCTGTGAATGGGCATTGTCTGTTCACACCCAGAGCGTGGCTTGGCCCTACCCACCGCTCTCTACTCGTTGGCTCACTGGCTGTCTCTGGCTTCCTCTATGCCTTGATTCCTGTCCTTCTGGGAGATTTGGTTACCCTCCCAGCCAGGGCCGAGACAAGGGGTTGACAGAAGGGGCAGCTGTCCTGGGCACTGTGCTTTCATGAGAGGTGGGAGATTGAGGGGGGAGGGGATTTGTGTTTGAAGGGGCAACTGGGGGGGGAGGGGTGGCAGGGGGTTAAAAGTGCTAGGAGTGGTGGTTTAAGGGGATTTGTGTTGGGAGGGGGATGGGGAAAGAAGATTTGTGCTAGAAAGGGGGATTGGGGGGGGGGGTTGTGCTAGAAGAAGTGATATGGTGAAGGGGGGGAGGAGAATTGTGCTAGGAGTGGAAATTTTTGTTTGGGGGCAGGATTTGTGCAAGAAGGAGAAATGTAGGCAGGGCCGGACTGGCTTGCCGGGATACCGGGATATTTCCCGGTAGGCCGCCTGAGTTGCTGCGGCTGCAGTGCTCCCCTCCTGCTCCTGTGTGTCACGGAGCTGGCTGTGTCTGTGTTCGGTGGCCGCGCTGTAACATGGTCCCGCCCCCCTAGACCGGCTCGTGTGATAGTGGATAGAATCAGTGTTCCGCCTATCACACGAGCCGGTCTAGGGGGGCGGGACCATGTTACAGCGCGGCCACCGAACACAGACACAGCCAGCTCCGTGACACACAGGAGCAGGAGAGAGGGATACTGTAGATGCCCGCCCATACAGTCCGCCCTGTGTGCCTCAGCCTGTATAGGAGGATCGGCGGGGGGAGAGGAGGGGGGCCGCATATAGAGGAAATGAGCTTTCTATATTCCTTCATGCAGCCGCTGAATACTTGCAGGAGGGAGAGGAGGAGAATCAAGTATTCAGCGGCTGCATGGAGGAATATAGAAAGCTCATTTCCTCTATATGCGCCCCCCAGCCGATCCTCCTATCCAACTTCTTTTACTGGCCCCCCCAGTTCCTCTTGTGCTCCCCCCCATGCTCTCCTCCCCTCACCACACTCTCCAGCCCCCCCCCCCCCCACAGTTCTCTCCACCCCTGTTTTTTCTGCCCCCCCCTGCTCTCCAGCTCTCCCCATCCTACTCTAGCCACCATCCCAGTGCTCTTCACTCCCCCAGTGCTCTCCACCCATGTTCTTTCTCCCCCCCCCAGTGCTCTCCAGCTCTGCCCATCACTCTCCAGCCCCCACCCCAGTGCTCTCCGCCCCCCACAGTGCTCTCCAGCCCCCCATTCTCCGCACCCCTGTTTTCGGTCCCCCCGGTGCGCTCAAGCTCCACCATCACTCTCCAGCCCCCACCCCAGTGCTCTCCGCCCCCCACAGTGCTCTCCAGCCCCCCATTCTCCGCACCCCTGTTTTCGGTCCCCCCGGTGCGCTCAAGCTCCACCATCACTCTCCAGCCCCCACCCCAGTGCTCTCCGCCCCCCACAGTGCTCTCCAGCCCCCCATTCTCCGCATCCCTGTTTTCGGTCCCCCCGGTGCCCTCAAGCTCCACCCATCGCTCTCCAGCCCCCCCGTGCTCTTTGCCCCCCGTGCTCTCCACCCCTGTTTTTTTTTGGCTCCCCCTCCAGTGCTCTCAAGCTTCCCCCCCAGCACTCTCCGCTCCCCACCCCTGTACTCTCCACTCCCCCGCCAGTGCTCTCCAGCCCCCCGTGATTTCCACCCCTGTTTTTCTGCCCCTCCCCCAGTGCTCTTCGCCACCCCACACTCTTAGCCCCCCCGTGCTCTTTGCCCCCCGTGCTCTCCACCCCTGTTTTTTTTGGCTCCCCCTCCAGTGCTCTCAAACTTCCCCCCCAGCACTCTCCGCTCCCCACCCCTGTACTTTCCACTCCCCCCTGCATTTTGCCCCCACCCATGTGCTCTCCAACCCCCGCCAGTGCTCTCCAGTCCCCCGTGCTTTCCACCCCTGTTCTTTCTGGCCCCCACTGGTGCTTTCAAGCTCCCCCCATTGCTCTCCACTCCCCCCTGCTCTTTGTACCCCCCAGTGCTCTCCACCCCTGTTTTTCTGCCCCTCCCCCAGTACTCTTCGCCACCCCACACTCTTAGCCCCCACAGTGCTCTCCACCTCTGTTCTTTTTGGACCCCCAGTGCTCTCAAGTCCCCAGCGCTCTCCGCTCCCCATCCCTGTGATTTCCACTCCCCCCTGCTCTTTGCCCCCACCCATGTGCTCTCCAACTCCGCCAGTACTCTCTGCTCCCCCTTCTTTCCAGCTCCCACCCAGTGCTCTCCACTTCCCCAGGACCAGAGGACAGGCTGACTGGGGCTGGAAAATGAGGATGGCTGAAGGTGCAGGTGGCCAGGGACCACTCCATCTCACAGCAAACAGATCCTCTGGAAGGAGCACTGTCCCCATCCAAAACGAGAACAGACCCTGCCTGCTGTTGGCCATCATGGATATCCTGCTGGCATGCAAGGTACCGTACCGAGCATCAACAACACACCTTCCCACAGACAGGGACTGCTGACTGGGCCATGGGGCACAGGAGGGGCTGCAATGATGGGCACAGTGAAGCTGCATTCCTGGGCACAGTGAGACTGCATTCACGGGCACAGTGAGACTGCATTCACTGGCACAGTGAGACTGCATTTGATGGGCACAGTGAGGCTGCATTGATGGGCACAGTGAGGCTGCATTGATGGGCACAGTGAGGCTGCATTGATGGGCACAGTGAGGCTGCATTGATGGGCACAGTGAGACTGCAATGGTGGGCACAGTGAGGCTGCAATGGTGGTCACAGTGAGGCCGCATTCATGGGCACAGTGAGACTGCATTCACGGGCAGAGTAAAGCTGCATTTGATGAGCACAGTGAGGCTGCATTTGATGGGCACAGTGAGGCTGCATTGATGGGCACAGTGAGGCTGCATTGATGGGCACAGTGAGGCTGCATTGATGGGCACAGTGAGGCTGCATTTGATTGGTACTGATGAGGCTGCATTTGATGGGCTCTGGTGAGGCTGAATAGAGCTCCTGAACCATGTCTGCAGTCTCTGACCATCTCCTGTATCATGTCTGCAGTCTCTGACCATCTCTTGTATCATGTCTGCAGTCTCTGAGGGAGTCTGCAGAGGAGTCAAGAGTGGGAGCACCGCCGGGATAGGGGTCATGGGAGAAGTCAGACAAGTGTGGACTGTGGAGAGGAGACTATAGGATAAAACCAGAGCCACCGAGCTGTAGCCGACTGACTGAGCCCTACACGGTGCACCTGAGAGGAGGTCAGTGACAGCACCGCTAGGCCAGTCTGAAGGGGGGGTCACTGATGTAAGGGGGGAGTGAATACGGTAATGTAAGGGGGCACCAATATAAAGCACAGCCTTATATCTGTAACCCACCCCCTTTACCTTAGTGTATTCTTTCTGCGGAAGGTGGTTTCCCCCCCCCCCTCCCACGTTCTAAGTTCCTGGGGTCCCCCTTGATGATTGATCACTTACCACATTTAACTGGAATTTGCTTATATAAAGCCCTATGTGATTTCATATCTGTCTTATCTATATATAATACACTCTTCAAATGTGCATTTTATGGTTTTCCCTTTCATGAACAAGAAATCAATGACGTTATGCTGTTGCGGTGGTATAATAATGCTGTGGGGCTGGTATGAAATTTTTTCCAGGGCTGGATGTTATTCCCAGTCCGGCCCTGAATGTAGGGGGTGGATTTGTGCTAAGAGGGAGGACTTGGAGTGTGGGGGAGAGGATGTGTACTCGGGGGAAATTTGAGGGGTAGAGCATTTGTGCTGGGGGGTGTAACTTTTTTGCAGGAGGGGCATTTTGTGTTGGGGGGGATTTGGGGGGCAAAGATTTGTGTTGGCAAGGAGGATGTCAGCAATGGGGTGGATTTGTACTGGGGAAATGTATGCTTAGGTGGTAAGCATGCAGATAAGTGCTCAATTTTTATTTGGGGGGGGGGGGGATTTTTGATAATGCTCCTACATCTTGGTGGGGGTGTAGTTTGGCATGTTCATCCTGGGCTCTAGATGACCTTGTCCCGGCACTACTCCCAGCTATGTGGGTTCCAAGCTTCTCCTTTTATCTTATGGACATCAATCAAAAACATTGAGGGGGGGGGCCCATCATTATTTCCACATTAGATGTCCAGGAAATCAGTGCAGAGATCTCACCAACGAAATTCCCAGGTTTTAAGAAACTGTCAAGTGGTTCAGATCTCCAGCATCTACCACTGAAATATCAGTTTTGAGTGGTATTGCTCTTTAAGAAGGGTTATCAATAATTTCTGTCATGTCCTTTCCAGGCCCTGCAATGATAGTGACCAGCAATAGCTATACATTTGTAGCATTCTTGTGTATTCTGAGAAGACAATTGTATGTATGCCGTATAATCTCAACGCGATGTGTCCACTGAGCATGCATAAAACGCATCTTTAGATATATGGCTCACTGTAAAAGGAGCCGTGTCTGAGCATTATACTGGGGATTTGGTTTGAGCAAAAGGATGATTTTTTTATTTCCATAAATTTCTATGAAATTTTGGCAAAATTTTTCCATTCTGGTAAATGCATTGGAGTCAATTAATTATTGATGGTAGGTACTATATAGGTAATTATTGATGATTTTAAGGGTACAGCGGGCTTTAAATGAGCTGTTGAGTTACTTTTATTCATTGAGATAGAAAGAGAATTTACAAATCGGCGCACAGTTGTAAGAAAAAATTTTGTGAATGGATTCGGCACAATTAGCTTCTAAATGCAGTGTTATATTTAACTATGTCATAATAACTAATAAGACTAATAAAAGTGGTTTATATTAATAGCGTATTGCTCCTCAATCACCTCCATTGAAAAACATCTTGAAAGATCTTGAAAGGGTCAAGTTTTTAATAATTTTGTAGAATTTAATTTAACATCAGTAACCGCTCAAGATAATTTCCTATAATCTACTATCGATGCTGCACAGGAATTTCTTTAGTTAATTAGCATGTCTGGGATTCTTAATATCAAAGGCTCACTTAAGGTCACGCCACAGTAACTGATTTACATTGAGGTCTGGACTATACCCTGTCTATTCCAGAAAATATATTGTGTTTTTTTTCTGAAGGTATCCAAACCCAAGAACAATGTCATTATATTGCATCTTACCGGCCATTGAATGTAGTGGTTGCACTAGTTTTCTTTTTTTAAGCTCTTTAGTTTTATCTGCTGATCCTGTCAGTAAAACATTTCCTGCAAAATACACCTTGTCTCCAACCCCTCCTGTCATTTTTTACAGGCAGCCTGTAGTGGGTGGAGCCAGCTGAGTCCCTCCCATTGCCCTGTTACTTGGACAGTGATGTGGTCGTTGCTGCTGGGTTTGCAAAGGCATTTGGCGTACACAGAATGAATTTATGCCTGTAGCGGTGTCCCCGACCCCTAAAGGCCTAATGGTAACCTCCAGAGTCAGGGAGAGCTGACATCTTTCCTCGAAGTGGGTGTTATTAGGCATGGTGGGTGTAATGCAAGTTGGAAACATGGGCGCCAGTCACTTTTTGAATGCAAGAAAAAGAGATTTATTGTCTCTTAAACAGAACTGATGGGGAGAGGGTTAGGGGCCAGGACATCTTTCGGCAGATGCAATAGTAATTGGCAGACTCCGAGGCAAAAATAATAGGCAGAGAGCTATACAGGTAGAGGGCCTTTAAGCTGGATGCAGCAACTGTATTTGTAGAACTGCTGTCTCCTATGGCAAGTGAACTTTCAACAGTCAGTAGAGATCTATACACGTAACTCACAGTAACCCATTACAGATCTTCTGTCACATCTGACAGTATCCCACTGTAGATCTTCACTCACTGAGCTCCCGGTCTCTCACTTCAAGATCCCAGTCGTCACTAGATCCCCTGAGCTCTTCCACAGCTAACCCGCTGTATAATCCTCAAGCATCACCCCTGCTAACCTGCTGGGTCCCTGGCTTGACACTATGCTGAAGCTTTCCCACTTCTTCACCGTCCCTGGCTGGTGAAAAGGCTGCTCTGGTACTCCTTCAGACTTCCATACACTGGCCTCTCATAACAGGAGTGGTTGTCCCTTGGTGGCGACTGCTTCCCCTTTACCTCTGGCCTTGATCCTCACTTTCCCCTGGTGACAGGAGTGGTCGTCCCTTATGGCAACTGTTTCTCCCTTACCGCTGGCAACAATTCGGTTCCCAATCCGGCGGAACTTCTGCAACTTGGTTGGGTTTCCAGCCTGAAGCCCCAACCCCGTGCTGCTTCTCTCAAACCTGGATAGGTCTCAGACAGCCTAGCAGCCAGGTACTTCCGGGAAATTTCTCTGGCTTCTGGCCTAGCAACCAGGAGCCTTGTAACACACGTCCACCCAGAAAGATGTCCAGGTGGCACAGAACCCTGATCACCCAAACTCCTCCCTAATAAATAGGCTCTCCCAGCAGGTCAAGGGGCCAAAGAAACCCCTGCCAATTGGCTGAGACAACCCATCCACTCCTAGTCTGAATTCACTATGCTCTTGTCATTCTAATGCCACAGGCAACAATGCCACCTAGTGACAGACAAGAGAGGTGCATCAAACCCAGAGTTAGAGAAAAGTCAGTGGATCCCCCTAACAGTTAGCCAGGCTAGTTACCACCTAGCAAACTAATTTTTTAGCAACCCTGCCTACAACCAGGGTGCTACATGTCCTTTGTTTTGGTCTCCTAAAGGCACTTAACTTTATATTAAATATATTCTTCAAAAGCCACAAATTAAATAAGAGACAAGCATTGTTGGGGCATTATACCCTTGGAGCCATTCTGTTAATTTACTTTGGGTCATTGTCTTGTTGCATAAGCCAATGTCTATTAAGCGCGAGGTGAGTGGCCCTATTACAAAGGACAAACCTTTACTGCACCTCCAATCATACAAACCATAAGGAATTCATTCACAAAAATGGTCAGTTAAGGCAGGTTGTTAATTATGCTATTTTCTTTCCTTCCATCGCAGGTGTGTAGCACCCCCTAGCGTTGCTAGAGTGCTAGACTTAGTTTTTTGTACAGTGTAGGTAAACTGTTCAGGCTAGGCTGGCAGCCAAGCCTCTGTTGTTTTTCTGGGTCAGGGATGAGTGACTCAGGGAGGCTGGATGACTCACGGGCAGCATCTCTGAGACCGCCCCCTACTTCTGGAAACTAGCAGAAGATTTCAGAAGGATGGGGGAGGGGGGTGTAGGAGCTGCCTGGAGTATTCTGAGGGCCCTGACCAATCCCCAACAGATGGGTTGGCAGTGGGGGGAGGCCCCCTTAAATACTCATGGTCAGCCCAGCTGGGGCAGTGGAGTTCGCGTGGAAGATGGAGATGGAGTGTCAGCTGTCAGAGGCCCTTGAGAGTAACTCCCTAGTCTGGGTAGAACCCAGGCCTGGGCTCGGGTGCAGAAGAAACCTCTCTTTAGGACACACAGGGGGATCCTGACAAGGAGGCACGGGAGCAAGGAAAGGACAGCAGGAGAACACTGCCAGGCAAATCTCCAGGGAAGAAGACAGCCAGGTGGACTGGTGAGTGTTGCAGTCAGAGGATTGAGAGCCATGCCTGAATAGACTGGGTGCAAGCTGTCTGTAATGGATGCAGAGTCAGTCTGGGAGGACTGTGAAACCTTAGCCAGGAGGGCTAGTAAAATGGGCAGCTGCAGCCAGGTGGGCTGGCAGTGCCTGAAGAGGTGGTACTGGGACCAGTAGCCACAGGAATAGGACAGCTAAGCACTGGGACTTCTTTTCTGCTACACTACCAAAGGGGCCTAGGTAGGGTTACCACCTGTCTGGGATTCATCCGGACAGTCCGGGTTTTAAATCATGTGTCCAGGTTTCAGTCTGCCTGAAACTCGTACACATTATTCAGACAGGAATGTGGCTCGGAACAGGGCCTGACAGGAGGGTGAGGGGCACTATGCACGCCACATCACTATTCTCCTAGGCGCACCTGAAGGTGTCTAAGGTCTGTTATTCTATAGTGTATACTAAAAAAAAAATGAGGCTGTGTGCCGCTAAAATGTTCAGGGTGGGCTAGAAGGAAAAGTGGCAACCCTAGGACTAGGATCCCTGCCTGCAACACGCATTTGCTACAGATCTAACTGGATCTAGGTTGGATCACCTTTTCAGTGCTAGCTGGTCCTGGGAGTTGTAGTTCTACAAGCAAGATTGTGCTGGAGGTAGAAAGAGAAGTGTATATACTGTGTGTACATACCTCCCAACATTTTAAGATGGGAATGAGGGACACCTACTAACAAATGTATGTAGGCATAGGACAAACCCCCTGCCACACCCCCTTAAAGGAGAATTAACAAAAAAAAGGTTAATTAAATCCAGAAGGGCTTTTTTTTACCACTACTATTCCTTTTTTACCACTACTATTCCTTTATATTGGCTTTAAAAATGTACAAATGCATTTTGTATACAAATATATGGATCAGACCAAAATGAGGGACAAATGAGGAGGAAAGAGGGACAGAGGGGCATTGCTCCAAATCAGGGACAGTCCCTTGAAATCAGGGACAGCTGGGAGCTATGTGTGTATATAGTTGTGTCTGTGTTGATCAAGTGGGCATCCCATAATACCCTATCCTCTATCCAAGTTCAATCCCCCTAATAAAAGAAAAAGAAAAACAAGGCTGCAAGGACTGATTCCTGACTCCAGCGTCTGTAGAAAATGTGTGTGCCTGGCTGTGCAGGGTGGGAAATACCCATTTTCACCTGCGGCTCCTATGGGAGGGGGGGGGGGGGGGGGATGCTACAGGTGGAAGGAAATTTTTTTTCTCAATTTCCCCCATCAACACGGTCATTGTTATAGCTGATGGTACTAATCATGCAGCAAAAACCTGACAGGCTGGTTGCACACAAGCCAATTGATCGACTTGTGTACAACTAGGATGCCCATACATGGATCGAAATTTGGCTGGTCCCTGCTGAATTTCGAACCATGTATGGCTGGCTTTAATCCACTCGTTTTTTTTTCACCTCCACAAGTTTGAAAAATAGCAGAGCAATCATTTTTATATTTACAGTCTACAGTATGTATACATAAAATGAGAAACTGTCAAGTCGTACAGTTCTTCGGCATCTACCAAACACTATAATATCAGTTTGAGCGGTGATGCCCTTTAATTAACCACTTGCCGACCAGCCTCCATCATTATACTGCGGCAGGTTGGCTCTATTGCGTGAATTGCCATAATTGTATGTCGGTTCGTGCAATAGATACAGTGGCCGTGGCGCCGGAGCCGATGCGCGTGACTGGCGGTCGCGATGTCCGGTGGCCACCCGCGAACACTCCTCAGAGAGCCAGAGCGGGGATCTGTCAATGTCAACAAACAAATCCCCGTTCTGACAGGGTAGTAGAGAGAGATCGTCTGTTCCTAATGATTAGGAACAGCGATCTCTCTCCACGTCCAGTCAGTCCCCTCCCCCCCACAGTTAGAAACACCTCCCAGGGAACACATTCAACCCTTTCAGCACCATTAGTGTTAACCCCTTCCCTTTTTTTTTTCATATTTTTCAAAATTGTCTTTTTTTTTTAGCGCAAAAAATAAAACCCGCAGGTGGGATCAAATACCACCAAAAGAAAGCTCTATTTGTGGGGAAAAAAGGACATGATTTTTGTTTGTGTACAACGTCGCACGACCTCGCGATTTGTCAGTTAAATGACGTAGTACCGTATCGCAAAAAATGGCCTGGTCATTAAGGGGGTAAATCCTTCCGTCCTTAAGTGGTTAAAGTTATCATTATTTACTGTCATGTTCTTTCCAGTGATAGTTACCAGCAATAGCTATACATTTGGTATTTAGACATCAGCATTCCAGCGCTATATAATCCCCTAATGTGACGTGACCACCGAACCTGAATAAAACACATCTCCGAATGTATAGCTCACTGTAAAAGGAGCCGTGTCTGAGCATTACATTGAGGATTTGGAATCGGCAAAATGGAAAGTTTTAATTTCCCCTTAAAACAAAAAAATGAAAAATAAAATAAAAATAAAACAATAAAATGAAACATAAAAGAGAAAGGAGGGGAAGGAAGCGCAGTGACTGATTTGGTTTGAAAAGAAGAACAGTTTCCTGTTCTTGATGTTGTATTTGACAGAAGTGTTGCCAGGAGATGGTCCCTGGGCATCCAGAAAATAAATACCTTTGGGGGAAAAAAAAATAAAAAAATGTAAAGATTTCAGCTAAGCACCACCGCTGTCTCCATCTATACCCCACCACTGACTCAAAGGCAGTGCTGAGTTGAGTATATACAGTATATATTGACTTTTTATTAAAAGGACCAAACCACTAGTAGAGCTAAGTATTTGCCAAACAAGCGTACCACGCCACCAGATGGACCCTCCTTTGTAATAATTCCAAGTTTTCCATAGACCTCCAATGATAGGGTCGCTCCTCTCTGTTTTGCCAAATGAGGGCGGACAAGTAGCGCAACTTGAGACAACAGGTCCTCCCTACCATCTACATACCTCCCAACTGTCCCTGGTTTGGAGCAATGTCCCTCTGTCCTTCATTCCTCCTCATTTGTCCCTCATTTTGGTCTGATCTTGATAGAGGTTTATAAAAATGCACTTTTTATCTATCAAAAAGTGTTTTCCAGAGCTAAACCTTTCACTTGATTTCTAAATTGCTGCATTTGTAAATTCCAAAAGCCAATATAAAGGAATAGTAGTGGTAAAAAAAGCACTTGTGGGTTTAACCAATCTTGTTTTTTTGTACAATTCTCCTTTAAGGGGGCGTGGCAAGGGGTGTGTCTTATGCCTGCATACTTTTTCTGATAGGTGTCCCTCATTCCCATCTCAAAAAGTTGGGAGGTATGAATGACTGCCAATTAGGTAAGACTTCATATTCTTACTGTAGCCCCCTTGTCCTAAACAGGGGCTACTATGTCAATTTTGTTTTTGGCTGGTCTGTAGTAAGCTCAGACTGATTGTATAGCTTTTCACCTAGTTTTTCCCAAAGCTTAAATTGGCTTGTGATTTCTCACTCTCGCCAGTAGGTGTCACTGGTATCACTGGTCATAGTATGATTTCACAAATAAAACGAAGTTATAAATATTTATATTTCCTTCAGCCAATCCAGTAGGAGGTTTATGCCACTGGTGCATGCTGGGGGAGGATATCATTTTTTGGGATAGGCAATGTGCTCTCTCTTTTTCCCTGGACTAAGGTCTAGGGAGGGGCTACTGGATGAAGCTCTGCTGTTAGACCCAATAGCCTGTTTGGGGGCCTAACGTGTGCTGAAGTTGTCCTGAAGCTGCCCTGCCTGGTCTGGAGGAAGCTGTGCCAAAGAGAAGACCCAGGGGAGGCCCCTTGCTGGAGAAAGCCGGGAAGAAGGCGGGTCTCTCAGAAGGGCCTGGTGACTGATTTGGAGGATGCACTCAAATTTGGGAATGTGCTTACAGTGTTGCCAGGTTGGCTTAAAGGTTCAAAGGTTCTGACACTGTGAAGCTGGACATTGATCTGGAGAGTCTGTAAGTGATCTGCTATGGTATCCTAACCCTCACCTCCTTAACCGTTCTGCAATAAAAATTTAAAAAAGACAAAAGTGAGTGGCGCCAAATATCCTTTCTCAGCCCCCCCCCACCCCCACTTTATTTTAGCCATGAAATGCTAACTTGCACTTGCCTCTGGAGGTGCTATCCTGCATTTGGAGTGTCAGAGGTGTGCTATATTACACTACCACCAAGCATATTAACCATAGCTCCCAACTGCCCCTGATTTCGAGTTACTGTCCCTGATTTAGAACAATGTCCCTCTGTCCCTCATTCCTCCTCATTTGTCCCTCATTTTGGTCTGATCTATATAGTTGCATATAAAATGCACTTTTTATCTTTCAAAAAGTGTTTCCCAGTGCTAAACCTTTCATCCAAATTCTAAATTGCTGCATTTGTAAATTTTAAAAGCCAATATAAAGGAATAGTAATGTTAAAAAAAAAGCCCTTGTGGATTTAATTAACCTTTTTTTTGGTTAATTCACCTTTAAGGAGGCGTGGCAGGGGGCGTGTCCTATGCCTACATATATTTGCCAGTAGGTGTCCCTCATTCCCATCTCAAAATGTTGGGAGGTATGTGTTAACCCCTTCCTGGTAGTACAATCCCCCCCCCCCCCCCTTTTAGTCATGTAGCCCCCTCGGTCCATTTTCTCCTCTGCGGCTAGCTATATTTGAGTCAGATTTTGCTCCCATACAGAAGATAACATACATCATCTTGAGGTTCGCATTGTCTTGGCTCCTGCTGTATTTTGCCTCCAGGAAACAAGTTTCAGAATTGTCATAATAAAAGAAATACTTTGCTATAAGTTATAGCGCTTCCTGTGGAAGATAAAGCATTAGCATACTGAATGCATGGTTAACGACAATGATGAGGGCCATGGGTGATTAATAGGATAATATATATGCAAATCCTTTCCCCTTTCAAGGTGATATTTTTTTTCAGGAGAGCACATTTATCGCTCCTGTCTGATTTCATTGTGAATAGTATTGAACTATTTGCACAGATCCAGTTGGGTGTGCAGGACAAATTTCGGGTTGTATCTACTCCAACGTCATACCAGAGCTGTCACATGACAATGGTGGACATAGGAACGTAGGGATGGCTTTACCAGACAGAAGATTTGTAAAGTAGTGCACATAGTTTGTGATTGTCCCCACTTTTGCTGAAAAGTGAAGGAGGGGTGACAACAGTTATTATAATTTGCAAATTGACATAATTTGTGACACTGGCCCACATCCTGCCTGCTGTCTGGGCTGTTAGTGAGCATTAGTACTAGTGGGCTACAACCCCCCCCACCACCACCACCACCACCACCACCGCCATCGCCATATGCTCTGCTAGAATTTCTTGAATTATTATAGTGATGGTCAAATCTGCATAGGTTTCATTCGCCAAAGGTTTAACAATTATTTTTCACAATTTGTCAAAAAACCTAGGGGCGTATCCCATCAAAGTCTATGGGGGTGGGGGGGGGGGGAGGATGTAAACCTGAATTTTTATTTTTTTTATGTCATAATGTAGAGTATAAGATTTCCTTCACTTTGAGCCCAGTCTCGCCACAAAGAGTTAATCCATCTCTGAGCAATCCTCTTTTATTGTTCAGTGAGATAAAACTTGACAAACAGAGAAAAACTTTGTCAAATCCTCCCCCTTGCTGTGAGTGACAGGTGATTTACATATCTCGTGCACTAGCCTAAGACATGCATTGTTTTTTAATTCCCTCCCCCACTCCTTTCTTCAGCAGCTCTGCAAGGATTGGCTGTTCCACACCTCAGCATGATTGGGCATGCTGAAGTCATGTGGTTACTTTCCTGTCTTTTCACTGGATGTTAGAGATCATAGCAGAAGTTCAGTGTAAGAAATACACAGGAGAAAATGCATATTGACAAGGGGAGTGTAGAGGTGGGCGGGGAGTCTACTGACATCACGACTCCACCCACCGAGCTCCAGACAACAGACCCACCCACAGAATCTGCAGTTTTTCGGGTCTCATAACAGACAGAGGGGAGACATTTGACAGGTAAAGATACATGCAGGAGGCATGTATATCCCTATAGATAACCCCTATGGCAGGAGTTTAGAAAGGATGACATTGGGTTTACATCCACTTTAAGTTCTGTCCGTTTTTAGAGCTACTGGGCAAACTGCTGTTACCATATGATTCCCCCTTCACATCAGAGTCTGCCCATCACATCTGATTATCCCTTCACATCAAAGTTCCCTATTTACATCAGAGTCCCCCTTCATCCCAGAGATCCCCCTTTACATCAGAGTCCCCCCATCACACCAGAGTTCCCACTTTACATCAGGTTCACCCTTTACATCAGAGTTAACTTTAACACCATAGTTCCCTCTTCACATCAGAGTTCCCCTTTTCATCAGACTTCCCTGCGTCACCACATAGTAGACATGTGCATCCGTTTTCGTCCGAATGCATTTTCGTCCGAATTTTGGGTATTTTCGTTATCGTTTTAACAAACGATAACGAAAGTGCAGAATCCGAAACCCGAAAGATCCGACATAAACAAATGCTTTATTTTCGTTTTCGTTGCGACAACAGTTCGATATAGATAGGAGATTCAACATGACGCTGACAATAGCGATCTTTGTCCATCAAACCTGTGGTCGAATGTGCCTAACCTTAACTCTATTAGTCCAAGATTATTCGACATAGAGAGAAAAGATTCGACATTATAGAGACAATAGCAAAAAAGGTGGAATGTGCCTAATCTAACTTTATTAGTCCAAGATTATTCGACATAGAGATAAAGGATTCGACATGAAGATTCGACGAAGCAGTCGCCACGAGCGGACATTTATGGTCAAATGCTCCGCCCATAGGCTATAGAAGAATTTTAATGTTGGTCGACTAGTAATAATAATTAATAAATATAATTATTACTAGTGTCATCCAACATTAGAATTCTACTATAGCTTGTAGGCGGAACATTCAACCGGAAATGTACGATTGCGGCGTCGTACAGTTTAGCTTAGAACATTCAACAGACACCATAAGCCTTCAATGACAGATTTGACCTTAAATATTTCAGATTTTCGGACGAATGCATTTTTTAACGAAACAAAATAAGTAAAAATGAATTTCGGGAGTAACTAAATAAATGTATATTTCGGACGAAAACGAAATTCCGAAACGAAATATTTCAGTGTGCACATGTCTACCTCATAGTACCCTCTTCATATCAGAGCTCCCCCTTCATATCATAGTTCCCCCTTTTTATCGGAGTTCCCCCCTTTATATCGGATTCTCCCTTAGCATTAGATCTCCCCCCCCCTTTTCATATCAGAGTTCCCCCTTTTTTAATCAGATCGCCCCTTCTACATCAGGTTTCCCTCTTTATTCTTATATTTCCCTCTTCACATCAGAGTCCCCCCTTTATATCAGATACCCCCCTTTACATAACCCCCCCCCCCCACACACCAGAGTTCTCCCTTTACATCAAATCCTCCCTTCACATCAGAGTCTCTCCACATCACATGGGATTATCCCCTTTACATCAGATTCTCTCCTTCAAATCAAAGGTCGCACTTTCACATTAGGTTCCCCCTTTGCATCAGATCCCCCCCCCCCCCTTACATCAGTTGCCCCCTTTTACATCAGAGTTCTCCATTTACAACAGACCAAGCCTCCCCCCACATCAGAGTGCCCCTTCACATCAGAGTCTCTCCCCATCATATTAAAATACCCCTTTACATCAGATTCACCTCGGAACATCAGAGTTCCCACTTTACATCAAAGCCCTCCTTTACATGACAGTCCCCCTTTCACATCAGATTCCCCTTCTTCACATCAGACTTCCCCCCCCCTTCACATTAGATCCCTGTCTTCACATCAGAGTTACCCATTCATTTTGAATAGGCTGCCTTAATGCAAGAGTCAATCAATCTCATGTGCTGACAAGAAGCATACTAATTGTTGCACTGCTTCTCCTTTCACTGTCCAATCACAGGATGGGGGTGGATCCAGGACAACCCGAGCTCAGAGGTAATAGGCTGAATAGTAGTGGTCAGCAGACTGAGGACATCTAGTGACAGAATAAAAGTACTGCAGAGGTTTTTTTCCATCTTTTAATGGGCTATTCATTTTAATCCTATGTTTAGGTGCAGCTCTGCTTTTAGGGTGCACTTTAAATGAAAAAGAATTACCCCAAACTATTCTCTTTAAATTCACATTTAATGTTGGAATTCATTTAATGAAAATGGAGAATTATTTCCACCTTCTCCCTGGTCTTGGGAATATTTTTTGTCCAGATCTTTCTACAGTCAGATCTCTGAAGTGACAAGAAAATGTCTAGGTGTCCGTACCTTTCATCTCGGAAATAAAAGGGGGGGGGTGGAGATCTGAAACCAGTTGCCCCCCCTTGTCATCTCCCTCAGTTTACATCCTCCATAACTGTTTCTTTTTTGCTTAAATATATATATATATATTAGATGGTAAATCCTCGGAACTCATCATATTGACATTTCACCCGGTGTGATTACCTTGTACAGGCTCAGAGCCGCTCTGCCACCAAAATCAGAAGATAAATAGCAATGCGTTAAATTGGATTGGGGGAATTCAGGAGGAAATTATTGGTGCGCGGTTCTTCTTATCCCACAGCAAAAAAGAGGTTTAATGTCACGCGCAGAAAATTGGATTAAGACATTAAAGTGCTATTAAACCCAAAATAAAACATTTATTATATTGTATTATATTACAGCTTACCAATTCTTAGATGTGATGGCTGCATTTGTTTTCTTTTTTAGGCTCCATGCATATTAGCGGGGTTTTTTTAAGCTAAGAAAACACTGGAGAAAACGCTGGATGAAAAACTCTGGTAATAGCTTTTTGTAGTAGCGTTTAAACAGCAGTTTAAGAGCATTTTTGCAGTAAAGGGAAAAAAAAAAAAGCTAAATCCTTAGGCTTTCTTTCCTCTATGGGTGCTTCAGGTGTACAGACCTGAGAACTCAGCACAGGGATGGTGGGAACCCCTCATAATGGGCACAGCAGGTGTACAGACCCAGGAACTCAGCACAGGGACAGTGGGAACCCCTCATAAGGGGCACAGCAGAGGTATAGACCCGGGAACTCGGCACAGGGATGGTGGGAGCCCCTCATAATGGGCACAGCAGGTGTACAGACCCAGGAACTCAGCACAGGGACAGTGGGAACCCCTCATAAGGGGCACAGCAGAGGTATAGACCCGGGAACTCGGCACAGGGATGGTGGGAGACCCTTATAATGGGCACAGTAGGTGTGCAGACCCAGGAACTCAGCACAGGGACAGTGGGAGCTCCTCATATTGGGCACTTTAGGTGTGCAGACCCAGGAACTCAGCACAGGGATTGTGTGAGCCCCTCATAACGGACACAGTAGGTGTGAAGACCCTGGAACTTAGCACAGGAATGGTGGAAACCCCTCATAATGGGCACAGCAGGTGTACAGACCAGATAACTCAGCACAGGGATGGTGGGAGCCCCTCATAATGGGCACATCAGGTTCACAGACCCAGGAACTCAGCACAGGGATGGTGGAAACCCTTCATAATGGGCACAGCAGGTGTACAGACCTGGGACTCAGCACAGGGATGGTGGAAACCCCTCATAATGGGCACAGCAGGTGTGCAGACCCAGGAACTCAGCACAGGAATGGTGGAAACCCTTCATAATGGGCACAACAGGTGTACAGACCTGGAAACTCAGCACAGGGATGGTGGGAACCTCTCATAAGGGGCACAGTGGGTGTACAGACCAAGGAACTCAGCACAGGGATGGTGGGAGCCCCTCATAACGGACACAGTAGGTGTAAATACCCTGGAACTCAGCACAGGGATGGTGGGAAACACCTCATAATGGGCACAGCAGGTGTACAGACCTGGGACTCAGCACAGGGATGGTGGAAACCCCTCATAATGGGCACAACAGGTGTACAGACCATGAAACTCAGCACAGGCATGGTGGGAACCTCTCATAAGGGGCACAGTGGGTGTACAGACCAAGGAACTCAGCACAGGGATGGTGGCAGCCCCTCATAACGGACACAGTAGGTGTAAATACCCTGGAACTCAGCACAGGGACGGTGGGAACCCCTCATAAGGGGCACAGTGGGTGTACAGACCAAGGAACTCAGCACAGGGATGGTGGGAACCCCTCATAAGGGGCACAGTGGGTGTACAGACCTGGGAACTCCGCACAGGGACGGTGGGAACCCCTCATAAGGGGCACAGTGGGTGTACAGACCAAGGAACTCAGCACAGAGCTCTCACCAATAGAGATAGAAGGGACTGTCATTTTAATTCACTAACATTTACTGAAAGCTTGAAATATGAAATGAAATAAAAAGTTAACAATACGACCGCCTACTGTGGACTAATGGCAAGTTCTGCCACTAGCACATATCCCAGCTCAGGAATAGTTCCAGCCAATTAATCAGCGGCAGTTAAGACGGAGTTATCGGGTGACAAAACGCTGCCGGCTGTGACAGTCAGATCATATTCCTGAGTTATGAGAATCTCTGGTAGAGGCTCCGAAAATATGAAAACCTTCAAAGCATAAAGCAATAAATCTCTGGCGGACAGTAACGGTATAGATAAAACACTGATATCATAGCGTCTCCGGGATCCTTCAAAGTTTATCAGATTTTTGTAGAATACAGAAGTCTTTTCAGGTTGCATTAATTACGGTGGAAACAACATCGAAGGAGCGAAAGGCACAGGACGTATAAACTTTCTCTATGAATAATTAACATGGCTTGTTAACATTGCTTGTGTCCAAAAGGGGGTGCTGGTGTGTTCAGTGGGGTGGGGGGTAGCTACCCACCTGCTTTGTAAAGCTGGAAAGATCTTTCATAAAGCTTGCCATGGACCTTCAGCACACTAGTTTTAAAAAAACAAAAGACTTTACCCCATATTTAATATTTCAATCATTTGAATTTGTCACATGAATTATCTTGGGGGGATTCCCACTGCACATTGGGGCTTCTTTTCCAGAGAACGCGGTGAAGCATTTTGTCAGATTCAGATTGTGTCCCCCTCCCAGCATTGCCTCAGAAGCTCAGCTCCTCCTGCTTCCCCCTCCCAGCAGTGATTCCTCATCTCAGCTCACCCTGCACCCCACACCCAGCATTGATTCAGCAGCTCAGCTCACCCTGCACCCCACACACAGCAGTAATTCAGCAGCTCAGCTCCCCCCACATCTAGCAGTGACTCAGCAGCTCAGCTCACCCTGCTTCCCACACCCAGTCAGGGCTGGTGCAAGGATTTTTGATAACCTAGGCAAACCCCCCTTAGCTCCACCCCTGACTCCACCCCCTTTTGCCCTGTCCTTGTATACCCCACCTTTTTTAATGAAGCGCCCATCAAATGCAGCCCACCAGCGCCCATCAAGTGCAGCCTCACCAGCACTTATCAAATGCAGCCTCACCAGCGCCCATCAATGCAGCCTCACCAGTGCCCATCAATGCAGCCTCCCCAGTGCCCATCAATGAATGTTTGCTCGCTTCCATTCATTCGGGAGTCAGGACAGAGACACAGTCCTCCGCCGCCACTGCGCCTCTGACACTATGTGCAAACGGAGTGGCGGCTGCCTGCCGATTCTGAGACGTAGTTGCTTGCTGCAGAGAGAAGAGAGTAGGAACACCAGTGGCTGGACACCCTAGGCAGCAGTGTGCCCTAGGCGGCTGCCTAGTTTGCCTAGTGGTAGCACCAGCCCTGCACCCAGCAGTGACTCAGCAGCTCAGCTCATCCTGTTCTGCACACCCAGCAGTGACTCAGCAGCTCAGCTCATCCTGTTCTGCACACCCAGCAGTAATTCAGCAGCTCAGCTCATCCTGCTCCCCCCACATCTAGCAGTAACTCAGCAGCTCAGCTCACCCTGCTCTGCACACCCAGAATTGACTCAGCAGCTCAGCTCACCCTGCTCCCCACACCAAGCAGTGACTCATCAGCTCAGCTTACCCTGTTCTGCACACTCAGAATTGACTCAGCAGCTCAGCTCACCCTGCTCCCCACACCCAGCAGTGACTCAGCAGCTCAGCTCACCCTGTTCTGCAGCTCAGCTCACCCTGTTCTGCAAACCCAGCAGTAATTCAGCAGCTCAGCTCACCCTACTCCCCATACTCATCATTGACTCAGCAGCTCAGCTCACCTTGCCCCCCACATCTAGCAGTGACTCAATAGCTCAGCTCACCTTCCCCCCACAACTAGCAGCTCAGCTCACCCTGCTCTGCACACCCAGAATGGACTCAGCAACTCACCCTGCTCCCCACACCCAGCAGTGACTCAGCAGCTCAGCTCACCCTGCTCCCCACACCCAGCAGTAATTCAGCAGCTTAACTCACCCTACCCCCCTCCCAGCAGTGACTCTGCAGATCAACTACCACTGCTCCCCCCCCCAGCTGTGACTCGGTAGCTCATCTTCACCTGTACCCCATACCCAGCAATGACCTAGCAGCTCAGCTCCCCCCTCCCAGCAGGAACTCTGCAGCTCAGCTGCACCTGCCCCCTCCCCTCACAGCCGTGATTCAGTTGCTCCACGTCCCCTGCTCCCCACTTACAGCAATGACTCAGCAGCTGAGCTCATCCTGCTCCTCTCTCCCAGCAGTGATTCAGCAGCTTAGCCCCACCTTCTCTCTCTCCTTCCTTCCCCACCAACAGTGACTTAGCAGCATTTCAGCCTTCTAATATCTAATGTAAACTCAGAGCATGTACAGTACTTTGGCAGGATGGAGCAGCGTCATATGAGCTGCTGAGTCACTACTGAGAACAAAGCCGGGATGAGGAGAGGGCAGTGTGGGGCAGGAGGGGCAGTGTTTTTTGTGTGTGGGGGGGTGGAATGGGCTGTGTGTTGGGCTGCACAATCCTTATCACATGTGCGATGTATCCTGGACCCTCAGACATTTCCAGGTTGATCCAGCTCATTGCTCTGCTCACCCCACCATCATCTCCCTGCCACCACAGACACCCTCACCTTACCAAACAACCTCCCTAAGGAACCAGCCCCAGTCCCATTCTCTACAACCTCCTGACCCACCCCCTTCCTCGTGTAAAGTGCTCCTCTGACTGTGCGTATGCTGAGTGGAGGAGTAGGGCTCATTGGTCATCATTCATCGGGAGCCAGGTCACCAGACAGTGGGAATGGGACAAGAGGGGGCAGGAAAGGTTTACTGAGGGGGCTTATGTGGGTGTAGGGATGGGTAGGGGTGGGCTCAGGGGTGGCAGATCCCCTGCTTGATGAGCACAGGCTGCTATAAGGTGGCTGGTGCTGTTGCCCCTGGCAATCAATTAGGGCCCCTTGTTCCTAAGGGCTCAAGGTTCCTAGTTGGTTTCTATGGGCAGCTGGTAGCCCTAATGGGGAAGGATGAGGTGATTTACCCATGGACGGATAGAAGCAGCAACAATATGATTGCAAACTCATCAGCCTCATCTGACCTTCATTAGGAACAAGCAATTTGCCTTTCATTTTGTCTCTGGCCAGTCTGGCACTGGTCAAGTTCAGTGTAAGGAGACAGGCAGAGAATACAAAGAAGAAAGAACCCACAACATCTCTGCATACTTCCAGATGGGGGAGCAGGGGGAGCTGAGCAGATGAGTCACAGTTGGGAGGGGGAAACATTGTGAGCTGAGCCGGCTGAGTCTCTACTAGGATGGGGGAGCAGGGGGAGCTGAAGTGCTGAATTTCTACTGGGATGGGGGAGCAAGGTGAGCTGAGTTGCTGAGTCTCTCCTGGGATGGGGGAGCATGGTAAGCTGAGTTGCTGAGTCTCTCCTGGGATGGGGGAGCATGGTAAGCTGAGTTGCTGAGTCTCTACTGGGATGCTGGAGGAGGGTGAGCTGAGCTGCTGAGTTTATTGGGACAGGGGAGCAGGGTGAGCTGAGTTGCTGAGTCCCTCCTGGGATGGGGGAGCATGGTGAGCTGAGTTGCTGAGTCTCTCCTGGGATGGGGGAGCATGGTAAGCTGAATTGCTGAGTCTCTACTGGGATGAGGAAGCATGGTGAGCTGAGCTGGTAAGTCTATACTGGGATGCTGGAGTAGGGTGAGCTGAGTTGCTGAGTCTCTCCTAGGATGGGGGAGCATGGTGAGCTGAGTTACTGAGTCTCTACTGGGATGGGGAGCAGGGTGAGCTGAGTTACTGAGTCTCTACTGGGACGGGGAAGCATTGTGAGCTGAGTTGCTGAGTCTCTACTGGGACGGGGAGCATGGTGAGCTGAGCTGCTTAGTCTCTACTGGGATGGGGAGCATGGTGAGCTGAGCTGCTGAGTCTCTACTGGGACGGGGAGCATGGTGAGCTGAGCTGCTGAGTCTTTACTGGGACAGGGAAACTGAGCTGCCAAGTCTTTACAGGGGGAGCATGGTGAGTTGAGTTACAGAGTCTCTACTGGGATGGGGGATCATGGTAAGCTGAACGAACGAAAGTCGGTTGGTATGAACATGATGACGTATGAAGGGACTAGAATATGGAAGTTCATAGCCAGTAGCCAATAGCTGCCCTTGCATCCTTTTTTGTCCGTTGGACTAGCATACAGACGAACTGATTTTTTGACCAGACTCAAGTCCGTCGGAAAGATCTGAAACATGTTCCAAATCTAAAGTCCGTCTGATTTTCGACAAAAAAAGTCAGCTGAAGGTCCAATGAAGCCCACACATGGTCGGATTGTCTGACGGATTTGTTCCGTCAGACCAGTCCGGTCGAAAAGTCCTCCTGTGTGTACACGGCATAAGTCTCTGCTGGGGACAGAGGGGGAGCTGAGCTGCTGAGGGAATTGACTTGGCCTATTTCAGTGCTTCTGTTGTGAGTGTTTGATGATGAATTACTCCACAGTGCCCGCAGCTACTGAGATCAGCGAGGACTTGTTTTAAAGCTCATTAACTACTTGGTAAGAATATGTGTATATGTAAGTGTGTGATTGTGTATTGCTTAGTGATAGGTTCTCTTTAAAGCTGAAAACTTTAAATCTTATATAAATGTAGTATTGTAAATGGTTGTCTTTAAGCTCTGTAACCTTCCACCATTTTTTCATTATTACAATTTGTCAAAGGTCGTGCAAAAGGCAAACGATTTAAAAAGAGCTTTGAATAGCAGCAGAATAAGGAAAAAGAAACAAGATTTGGATTAATCTTGTCACATCATACGGATTTGTAAGAAATGAGTATGACACTAAAAGCTTTGTTTAGCGAGCATGGCGCTGCCTCTGCGAAATGAATCGCTCTAATTGTTTAAAGTCGATCTTCCTATTGTCATCATCAACCTAATGTAGGAAATAATGGTAAAGATAGTAACATAACTGCGATGGTTGATTTCTATTAAATACGTACAAATAAATTGCTGCAATTCTAGTACAGAATATAAAAGGTGTGAACATTATAAATCAGTGGCGTAACTAGAACCTTCAGGGCCCTGATGCAAGAAACCATGGAGGGCCCCCCTGACCCCCAGACAGGGCTTTTTTCTCCGAGCCCGATGGCAGAACAACAGGGCCCGGTCGCATGTGGGTGGCTGCATATAAAGGAACCGATTTCTCCACCCCCCCCCCCCCACCGCTTCTCCTCCTCTCCCTCCCACAGGCATTCAGCGGCTGCAGGAGGAAAATGGAGAGATGGGTTCCTCTATGTCGGTGTTTCTCAATCTTTTTCTAGTCAGGGCACCCTTGAAGTATACCCCTAGGTGAATGGGGCTGCACTGCAACCACCCTGCAACTGTGTGCATTGCATGCAGTTGCGGGATAGTGATGATGCATTTAAGGGGTTAATACAGGCGGTCAGTAGGCAACATATTGCCTCTTTACCGGCTGTCAAATGCCTCTGAAAAGCGAACTGAACAGCATTTTTTTGCTGGTACTATGAACAAGCAAAAAAACCTAAAAAAATCGGTTCTGATTGTACACATATAGGGGGTCAGGATTAAAAGCATATACCTAAAATGTGCGTGCATACATACATGTAAACACACACATGTATAAACACACACACATATATATATCTAAATGCACATATAAACCAGTGGCGGCTGGTGCTCAAAATTTTTAGGGAGGCGCAAGCAAACTGAGAAATTTAGAAAAAGAAACATCAATTGCAGCCACTGTGCCCATCAATTGCAGCCACTGTGCCCATCAATTTCCGCAACTGTGCCATCAAACGCCACCACTGTGCCATCAAATGTTGCCACTGTGCCCATCAAATGCTGCCACTGTGCCTATCAAACTCTGCCTCTGTGCCATCAAATGCCGCCAGTGTGCCCATCAAATGCTGCCAGTGTGCCCATCAAACGCTGCCACTGTGCCCATCGAAGTCTGCCACTGTGCCATCAAATACCACCACTGTGCCCATCAAATGCTGCCACTGTGCCCATCAATTGCTGGCAGTGTGCCCATCAAACGTTCTCACTGTGCCCATGGAAGTCTGCTACTGTGCCATCATATGCCGCCACTGTGCCCATAAAATGCTGCCACTGTGCCCATTAAATGCTGCCACTTTGCCCATCAAATGCTGCCAGTGTGCCATCAAATGCTGCAACTGTGCTATTAAATGCTGCCACTGTGCCCATTAAGTGCCGCCAGTGTGCCCATTAAATACTGCCAGTGTGCCATCAAATGCTGCAACTGTGCCATCGAATGCTGCCAGTATGAATCCCCCCCCCCGCGCCCACTCGCTGTCTGCCCAGCAGGTGGGGCAGCAGGTGACGGCCATGAGCGGGGTCCTCCATGTGTCTCATGCCGTCCTCATCTCCCGTCCTCTCCTCCTGATAGGTGTCCAATAGCCGTGCCTATCGTTTCAGCCAATCAGGTGACGGGTAACAGGCCCGCACTTCTGATTGGTGGAAAGGCCGTTCAGTGTTAGGAAAGTGAATATTAATTCGCTTTTCTAACACACCTGGGTGGACTGTGAGCGCCAAGCATGGCACTCGCAGTTCACCTATTTTGAAGCCTATTAGAGCCTATGGCTCAAGCGTGTGTGGTGGCAACCAGGTGAGGAGAACAAAGACAAGTGTGTCTTGCCTACAATCAAGCATGGTGGTGGGAGTGTCATGGTCTGGGGCTGCATGAGTGCTGCCGGCACTGGGGAGCTACAGATCATTGAGGGAACCATGAATGCCAGAATGTACTGTGACATACTGAAGCAGAGCATGATCCCCTCCCTTCAGCGACTGGGCCACAGGTTAGTATTCCAACATGATTATGAACCCAAACACACCTCCAAGACGACTACTGCCTTGCTAAAGAAGCTGAGGGTAAAGGTGATGGACTGGCCAAGCATGTCTCCAGACCTAAACCCTATTGAGCATCTGTGGGACATCCTCAAATGGAAGGTGGAGGAGCGCAAGGTCTCTAACATCCACCAGCTTTGTGATGTCATCATGGAGGAGTGGAAGAGGACTCCAGTGGCAACCTGTGAAGCTCTGGTGAACTCCATGCCCAAGAGGGTTAAGGCAGTGCTGGAAAATAATGGTGGCCACACAAAATATTCACACTTTGGGCCCAGTTTGAACATTTTCACTTAGGGGTGTACTCACTTTTGTTGCCAGCGGTTTAGACATTAATGGCTGTGTGTTGAGTTATTTTGAGGGGACAGCAAATTTACACTGTTATACAAGCTGTACACTCACTACTTTACATTGTAGCAAAGTGTCATTTCTTCAGTGTTGTCACATGAAAAGATATAATAAAATATTTACTAAAAATGTGAGGGGTGTACTCACTTTTGTGAGATACTGTTACTGTGTAGATTTCATGCTATCTACCTAGCAGTACTTGGCCAACGTATCTCCGAGTTCCTGTTTACCAGCAATGTGCTTGTGATGTCCTGGGGGGAGGAAGGAGGGAGGGGGGGAGGAAGGAGGGAGGGTGGGGGGTGGGGGGCTCGGGCCCTTCTGGGGGGCTTTTTACACCTATTTTATTGCAGACGATAGGAAGTTCAAACTGGTGTAGCTGCTTCATGAATGTTTTATTAAAGCCTATCACGCTGGTGTGTGAGAGCAGAATGAGCTGGCAGCTGCCGCTCTGACAATGGTTCTTGAGAAGCCCTTGGAGAAATATATATTAAAATAGGAAAAGGATGATTTTGGCCATCCTTGATGTTTATGAACTTTCTTCACCAGTTATTGTCTTCCTTCATTAGGAGAAGTAATGACTGTGCAGGGGGGGGGGCTAACTATGAACATGGGGCCCCATCAGTGGTGGCTGTTTTTTTTTTGTGGGGGCGGCGGCAGACAACCACCTATACCAAGCAGCTCCCATCCCCGAGTGGCACCCTCCCCCCCCCCCCCCCCGCGCTGTTTGTCGGTCGGTCCGGCACTTACCCCATCGTGGTGAGTGGCAGGCAGCGTGGTGCTTCGTGTTCTCTCCTCCATGGCGGCTTCCAGATCCTCCCCTCCTCCTCCTAGGCGTCCAATAGGATCTCCTGTCCTTTCAGCCAATCGGGTGACCGGTGTCAAAACCCACTTCCTGACTGGCCGGGAGGAGGATCAGTGTTACAACAGCAAATATTCATTCGCTGTTGTAACACACCTGGGTGGGCTCGGAGCGCACTCTCTGTGACCCGAGCCCACCCTATATTGAAGCCTATTAGAGCCTCTGGCTCTAATCAGTGCTTCAAAAACAAAAAAGCCCCCCCCCCGCATTGGAATCCATGCACCGGTGTCCTGAAAGGGGCCGGACGCATGGATAGGGGGGGTGGCGATGGACAGGGGGGGCCCTTAATGGATGGGCTGCCCCTGGGCCCCGTGGCAACATTTTGATGGGGACCCCAGCTAACTCTTTCTGTAGCAGCAGTGACAATATGGGGTTGATTTACTAGAACTGGAGTGTGCAAAATCTGGTGCAGCTCTGCATGGTAGCCAATCAGCTTCCAACTTCAGTGCCTTCAATTAAGCTTTGACAATAAAACTTGAAAGCTGATTGGTTTCTATGCAGAGCTGCACCATATTATGCACTCTCCAGTCTCTAGTAAATCCCTCCCTATATGTCATTGATCTACTTCCCACCCATAGGATGTCCATGGACGTCCTCGGCCTTCAGCACTTGGATGATGCCTGCACCTACAGCAGGGGAAGGCAACCTGGGGCCCTCCAGCTGTTGTGGAACTACATTTCCCATTAGGCATTGCAAGGCTGGCAATTACAATTACTCCCAGAGGCATGATGGGACTAGTTCTGCAACAGCTGGAGGGCCCCAGGTCGCCTACCCCTGACCTACAGGCATCACATACCTCCCAACATTTTGAGATGGGAATGAGGGACATCTACTTGCAAACGTATGTAGGCATAGGACACGCCCCCCGACACACCCCCTTAAAGGAGAATTAACCCAACAAAAAGGTTAATTAAATCCGCAAGGACTTTTTTTGCCACTCCTATTCCTTTATATTGGCTTTTAACATTTACAAATGCAGCAATTTAGAATTTAGATGAAAGGTTTAGCACTGGGAAACACTTTTTGAAAGATAAAAAGTGCATTTGATATACAACTTCATAGATCAGACCAAAATGAGGGGCCAATGAGGGGGAAAGAGGGATAGCGGGACATTGCTCCAAATCAGGGACAGTCCCTCAAAATCAAAGACAGTTGGAAGCTGTGGCATCATCCCGGTATGAATTTTTGCAGCCGGAGATTCCTTTTCCAGCAGAGGTGGTTCAAGTGGCTAAACAGCCACTCGATCACTTCTGCAGGTGGCAGAAGGGAGTCCCACCCACTGCCGCCTTTCCCAGGCTCTACCATCTGATCGCGGAGAGCTGGGGCTGGCAGCGATGTCTGCAGAGATATAGGAACTGACGTATGTTGTCACTTCCGGTTCCGCCTCTTTGTTTACCGATCTGTGTCTGATTGGCTGCATGGGAGGCCAGAAGAGCGATTTGGGGTCTAATAGACCCCAGATCTCCCCATTAGGAGGACCTGTCACAGCCCATGCTGTCACAAGGGATGTTGGTTATTCCTTGTGATGGCAATAAAAGCAATCAAAAAAAAAAAAGTGTAAGAAAAAAAAAATTGTATAAAATAAATAATAATAATAATTTTTTTTTTTTTAAAAGCACTCCCTTCCCCCCGTGCTTACGCGCAAATGCGAACGCATAGGTTACACCGCCACCCATATGTAAACAGTGATTGCACCACGCATATGAAGTATTGTAGCAAACGCCAGAGCGAGAGCAATAATTCTAGTGCCAGACCTCCTGTGTAACTCTAAACTGATAACCTGTAAAGGCGTTTAAAGCGTCGCCTATGGAGAATTTTAAGTACTGTAGTATGTCGCATTCCACGGGCAGACGCAATTTCAAAGTATGACATGTTAGGTATCTATTTACTCAGCGTAACATCATCTTTCACATTATACAAAACATTGGGGTAAATATTGTGTTTTGGTTTTTTTAATTCATTAAAGTGCATTTTTCTCCAAAAATATTGCGTTTAAAAAGCCGCAAATACTGTGTGACATAAACAATTGCAACACCCACCATTTTATTCTATAGGGCCTCTGGTAAAAAAATATATATACAGTATCTCACAGAAGTGAGTACACCCCTCACATTTTTGGTAAATATTTTCTTCTATCTTTTCATGTGACAACACTGAAGAAATGACACTTGTCTACAATGTAAAGTAGTGAGTGTACAGCTTGTATAACAGTGTAAATTTGCTGTTCCCTCAAAATAACTCAACACACAGCCATTAATGTCTAAACCGTTGCCAGCGGTTTAGACATTAATGGCTGTGTGTTAAGTTATGGAGATCTGTACTGGGGGAGGGGATCTTTTCTAGAGGGAGGGAAGAGATCTGTACTGGGGGGAGGGGATCTGTACTGGGGGGAGGGGATCTGTACTGGGGGGAGATCTGTACTGGGGGTGAAGATCTGTAGTGGGGGAGGGGATCTGTACTGAGGGTGGAGATCTGTACTGGGGGTGGAGATCTGTACTGGGGGTGGAGATCTGTACTGGGGGGATCTGTACTGGGGGTGGAGATCTGTACTGGGGGTGGAGATCTGTACTGGGGGAGGGGATCTGTACTGAGGGTGGAGATCTGTACTGGGGGTGGTGATCTGTACTGGGGGAGGAGATCTGTACTGGGGGTGGAGATCTGTACTGGGGGAGGAGATCTGTACTGGGGGGAGATCTGTACTGGGGGGAGATCTGTACTGGGGGGAGATCTGTACTGGGGGTGGAGATCTGTACTGGGGGTGGAGATCTGTACTGGGGGAGGAGATATGTACTGGGGGGAGATCTGTACTGAGGGTGGAGATCTGTACTGGGGGTGGAGATCTGTACTGAGGGTGGAGATCTGTACTGGGGGGGATCTGTACAGGGGGTGGAGATCTGTACTGGGGGAGATCTGTACTGGGGGTGGAGATCTGTACTGGGGGGATCTGTACTGGGGGGAGATCTGTACTGGGGGGTGGAGATCTGTACTGGGGGTGGAGATCTGTACTGGGGGGGGATCTGTACAGGGGGTGGAGATCTGTACTGGGGGAGATCTGTACTGGGGGTGGAGATCTGTACTGGGGGGAGATCTGTACTGGGGGTGGAGATCTGTACTGGGGGGAGATCTGTACTGAGGGTGGAGATCTGTACTGGGGGGAGATCTGTACTGGGGGAGATCTGTACTGGGGGTGGAGATCTGTACTGGGGGGATCTGTACTGGGGGGAGATCTGTACTGAGGGTGGAGATCTGTACTGGGGGGAGATCTGTACTGGGGGAGATCTGTACTGGGGGTGGAGATCTGTACTGGGGGGATCTGTACTGGGGGGAGATCTGTACTGGGGGGTGGAGATCTGTACTGGGGGTGGAGATCTGTACTGGGGGGGGATCTGTACAGGGGGTGGAGATCTGTACTGGGGGAGATCTGTACTGGGGGTGGAGATCTGTACTGGGGGAGATCTGTACTGGGGGTGGAGATCTGTACTGGGGGGAGATCTGTACTGGGGGTGGAGATCTGTACTGGGGGGAGATCTGTACTGAGGGTGGAGATCTGTACTGGGGGGAGATCTGTACTCGGGGGGGGGTTTGTTAATTCTAATATTTCCGAATTAACGAATTTGTTGAATTTAATTCAAAAACTAATTTGGAACGAAACTAATTTCACATGTCTAGCGTGTTCACTGTGTTAATTTAGAAAAGGAAGGCACCTGTAAATGACATATTTACTAACCCCTTCCCTCGCTCTCCATCCTGAAACATCCACAGCAGCAGTTGGGGGGGGGAGAGGAGGGTAGCCAGCAGCACTGCAGGGCAAACACAGAGGGAAGCCCAGGAAGTAGGGGTGTAGCGTCACATATGGCGACCCATCACATTTGGCTACCCGCTGGACTGTGGATGCGCGACGCCGCCATATGCGTTCCAACACTGTGGCGATCTGCGCTTGCGCAGAATTTTGTGGCCACACCCCTGAGTCCAGGTTCAAGCCCCACCATCCAAGTGGACATAGAGTTAGATTATAATTATGCTGAGCGAAGCAAAGTGGTCTTACAACAGTGTTGGAACGCATATGGCGGCGTCGCGCATGCGCACTCCAGCGGGTAGCAAAATGTGATGGGTAGCTGAATGTGACGTGACAGGGGGAATCGTCACCGCATGTAAGGATTAGGGTGTTCCCAGGCACACCTGGCACACCCCCATGCGCACGCCTATAGGGAGAAGCCTGTACTGGAGGGGATCTGAACTGAGGGAAATATCTGTACTGGGGGAGGGGATCTTTACTAGTGGGAGGGGGAAATTTGGCTTGGGGAGGGAGGCAAGTTTTTGTTGTACTGACCTTTGCGTTATGGACTCCTGTTAGATTCTTGCTTGTGGCGCAGTCATTAAAGAATAATTTTTGGATACAAGGACTGTGCCATGTGTTACCATTTTCACAGTGTGTAAGACCCTCCAGCTGCTAGTAGAGTTGTGCTCCTCTAGGTGCCCAAGGTTGAAGAAAAAATAATATCTATGGCTCTGTCACGAGGGGAGAAGAGAGTTCAGAAGTGCTTCTTTCTGCCTGCAGCAGACTGATAACATCATCTCAGCCTAGGAAATGTCGCTTTCAAGGATGGCTTTCAACTTATAGAAATTGAAGCTTTTTTCAAAATAAAACTTCTTGTCTTCCATCGTGTTAAATTTATGTATCCAGACTTGTAAAGATTTTGCCGGGTTCATGCTAAATGGGGTCACCCAGTCTCAGCCAGAGGGTTGTGTGTTACCCCAACATCACCAGTTTGGCCAATCTATAATCAATCCCCCCAGATAGAGATAATAAGCCCTGAATCAGATATTTCCTTTCTAACAATCACTTTTGTGATTTAACAATGAAGAGACCTTCAGTCGGTAATTTTCTTATTTTTAACTTCTTAACTCTCCTCTTAAACATCCACAATCTCTTATTGACTTCCAGAATAATGATTTTCTATCTTTTTCTGTCTGTGTCATTTTTTTTTTGTTTCCTTCGCTGCTAAATATTTATTCCCAGCCCAGAAATGTCACAGCTATTTATAAAGTGCTGAATTATTCCTGTGCCTCTCAGCCATCCGGGGTGCTGGGAGTAGGACGGGGACTGGCTGCCCATTGTATTCCCCGCACAATAGCTGAAATCACATTTATTTATGTAAAATTTCAGTGTTTGACCCTGGAGGAAAATGTATTTCTATTATAGAATAGGAGGCAGATGTGTCTGGAAGTACATTATATTAAATATACATTAAATATATATGTAAAGCGCTGCATAACTTGACGGCGCTATATAAGTACCTTAATAATAATAACTATTAAATTATAGGTATTGGAATTTCCTTTCAAACTTGGCTGTTCGTGAACATAACGAATACGAATTTATCCGAAGTTATGAATGATCCGAAATAGCAAATGCCGTAGCTAAACGAATGGAACGTAACGAATTAATAATAATAAATAACAGTAATTAAAGTGTATATTTAAAACGCCGCACGTGCAGCAACCCTCTGGACTTTTTCTTCTATATATAAGGTCGGTGGGAAGACCTGATTGCTGGCACTGAATTGTAAGCTGGGTGCGGTTCTCCTCTACAAATTGAATATATATATATATATATATATATATATATATATATATATATATATATATCTCCTGGGGCCCTTTACTACGACCCCACAATGGCCCTTTCACATGTTCTGCAGTGAGCTCCCTTCCTACTGTATTGGGGCCCCCCCAGGATGGCAGAAAACAAGAGATATATGTCACCGGCATACCAAGAGAATATAAGGGTCCAAAGCAGTGGGAGAACTATCAGGGTTGCAAAGGTTGTTTTGCCTCCGGGCCCTGATGTTCTGCCACTGTGGGGTTCCCCGGCCTCCTCTTGCTGTCCTGCCCCTGCTATTGACAGCGCTGGTCTGGCATCTCTTGGAATTTATAGGCTGGTTCTCCTGTCCTAAGGATGGGAGAAATCAGTCTGTTTTTTCAGTACCTGAGAGTCCTGGTGGAGTCCTTCCTGCAACTCGCTCTTCTCCCTGCCAATGAGGATGCAGGGGAAGGAGCAGATCGGGCGGCCGTGGTTGTGTGAGCGCTCGCATTATGCAGTGTCAATGAGCAGAGGGAGGGGGGAGGAATCACCCGCAGGAGCTGACTGGGGACTCTCTCTCTCTTAGACATTAATTTTTTGTAAAAAAAAAAAAAATTAATTTTTCATGGGGGGGGGGGGGGGGGGTGGGGGCACATGGTGGGGCACAACATAATGTTGGGGGGGTCAGGCCCCCCCTAGGGACGCCATTGCCTGTTTGCCCTTTCCAGATGCTGTTCCTTTCTTAGCAAATAGTCCAGATTAGGTTTAAGCTCTGAGACCCGTGCAAGACCGAGCATAGCCTCTCTATAATCTCGCAGGTCCTCAAGGGTAGGTTTCCCTTCATCGCCAAACACAAAACAATCTGTAAGGCTCTCCCACAGCAATCCAGGGCCACCAAAGTCATAGCCTTCCGGAGAGCATTCTGTTGTCTCCCCTAAATATCCCTGCTCTGCGTGCCATTGCAGAGCCCGGTAATTAATGTCCAGCCCTATCTCCTGCTGGACCAGTCTGTCCAACTCAGTCACCCATTGCTCCTGGGGCCGCTCTCCCAGAAATGCCATCCGCAATGCCCGTTGGTCACTGGCCTGTTGCTCTGGGGTTGGAGAGCACTTGCCCTGTTTTATACCAGCAAACTGGAGGGCTCCAATCCAGAACTTCACCCAAATCTGCTGCTTGAGCTCCAGGTATTCATCCTCAGACACAGTCCTGGTGTATGCTGAAAGGACGATCTGCAGCAGCCCCGGGAACTCTGATGCCAGGTCCATATCCCAGTTGGGGTGACCGAAGTCTGCTATCCTGATCTTGGATCCAGGTGGAGGTTTGGATGTCCCAGACTGCAGGAAGCGTCCCACTGCTTGCCACCAATTGTAACGTAACGTCCCACACTCCATGCTTCCGTCAGTATGTCGCTTCCTAAGTCCTGGAACACGAAACTAATGGATCTGGCTATAGCAACCCCCAAGAACCAGACAACACCAGTCTTGGAGTACATCAGGAATAACCTGCTTTATTTGAGATCTCACACAAATATATACACAAGTATGGCAATACAAACTGTAACCAGAAACCCAATTAACACAAGCTAATTAACTAATCCTTTAACCAGACAGGTGATTCAGAGATATGACCTTTTAGGGCAGCCTTGACGTCTCCTAGCTCACCGACTATACAATACACATTATCATAAATATCAACACAGAACTCCTTCATACAATTGCAGGGTTAATTAGCACAAACAACAATGGGTGAAAGACTCTTAGACGCCATACTAGACTTATTTACATCATAGCAGACAACAGACAGACAGATTCGGCTGGAGGTGATGACATCAGCAACTAACAGTATGTGTCCCAACAGTATGAATCAGTCACTATTTCTAATATGGCATATACAGGGTTCCCAGAGTCTGTGTGTCTTGGGGGGACATGGACCTGAATCCAAAGTAACACCACCTCGAGGGTCCCCAGGCATACAGCTCACAATGAGCACCATTCCCCCAAATGCCAGGGCCCATAATCAGTAGGCAAGACACCAGCATTCAGTCTCCTCCAAAAGCCTCTGTCCTGGGTTAGTCCATCACAGTTATATTCTTTATTTTATTCCATTCTATTCTATTTTTTATTCTATTCTATTCCTTTATTTTCTATATTATTTTATCTGTTTTTTTTTTTCTATTCTATTTCGTTCTGTTTTATTCTATTCTTTTATTTTCTATTCTATCCCTTTTTTTCCTATTCTATTTTTTTCAATTCCTTTATTTTCTATTCTGTTCTGTTTTACTCTATTATGTTCTATTCTTGTATTTTCTATATATATTCTTTTCTATTTCATTTCTTTATTTTCTATTCTACTTTATTCTCTTAGAATTAGATTAGATTTAGATTAGATTTAATTCTCTTAAATTAGAATTCGGTTCAAAAACTATTCAATTCGAATTTTGTTCGAAATAATGATTCATTACTATTGTAACTCGGAAAATTCTCATACATATAAATTTCCAAATAACGAAAAATTTGTGCGAATTTAAATTCGGGACAAAACGAACCGCACATGTCTATTGTCCAGTGTACAGTTCAGAATTGCAGAAAACGCTAAAGAAAAAAGATGTAATTAATTGCAGGTCCAGTTTTAGGTCCAGCATTGCAGAAAACGTTGAGGGGATGAATTGAAACATTCTGCCTTCACTTGATATTCCTCTTGAATTCCTTTATAATCAAAAGAACATTTATTAAAATAATTGAGATGGAAACAAATTGAAAATCAATCAGAGAATGTATCATCAAACATATAATACAGAGACCTCTTTCCGGTGATTTCCGGTTGTATGGAGTCCGCAGTCATATCTCCTTCTAAGCAAAATGAAAAATAAGCGTGGATCCTTGTCAGCATCTCCATTGGATTGGTGGATTTCCGGAGGCTCTGACTCACCCTGGCCTCCCGCAGAGTTTAATCAGCCTCCCAGCTGGAGGTAGGTAACAGCGGGATTTTTTTTAGTTGCCATTAAATGATCTCCCGCTGCTGAGAGATGCCATTCCGGTTCTTATAAGAAAGTCAGCTACGGCGGATCTTGGGTTTTCTCATTTATGCCTTTTCGATAAGTTGATAACTGCCAATTACACAGCCAGAGCTTCCATGAGGACCCTGAAGTTGTATTTTACGCTAAGATTGGGCTATTTACTATGTGCTGGAAAAGACATCTTGACAATTCTCGGCTTGTCACAGAAGCGCGTGGATGAAAATCGCCATGGGATGGTGGTCTACGGCTTATCTTGTCAATGTCTCTTATTTTCAGTGCCCTATCATTGGTATCAGTGAGAACAATAGTTCCCCATCATTGGTGGCAGTAGGAATATTGCTCCCTCATTGGTGTCAGTGGGCAGAACAGTGCCCCATCATTGGTGTCAGTGGGCAGAACAGTGCCCCATCAATGGTGTCAGTGGGCAGAACAGTGCCCCATCATTGGTGTCAGTGGGCAGAACAGTGCCCCATCATTGGTGTCAGTGGGCAGAACAGTGCCCCATCATTGGTGTCAGTGGGAAGAATTGTGCCTCATCATTGATGTCCGCGGGAAGAATAGCGCCCTATTGTTGGTGTTAGCTTTAAGAACACTTACAACACCAAGCACTAGTAACCTGCAATATACTATGTAGCCCTCTTTTGGGAAGGGGGCTATGAGACATGGCCCTCTCCAAACAGAATATTGCACTAAACCTGTAGGTAAATAAGAGAACAAGAACCTTCTCTAAGTAGAAGAGTGGGATTAATAATAAAGTTGGCAGAGCCTCCACCCCAGACAGTCCTCTGTGAATGGAGGGGATTCCCTTCCTGGGAAATTAACCAGTATTCTAATCAACGTAATTGGGAGCAGAAGAACTACTGCTATCACCATATGGGGGGCACTGATAGGCGGCATAGATGGATGGCACTGGTGGGTGGCACTGATGGGCGGTACTGATGGGCAGTACTGATGGGCAGCACTGATGGGCATTGGTGGGCAGCACTGATAGCGGCACTGGTGGGCACTGAAAGCCAGCACTGACTGGCATCACAAATGGGCACTGATTGCTGGCACTGGTGGGCACCGGAAGCCAGCACTGACTGGCATCACTAATGGGCACTGATTGCCGGCACTGGTGGGCACTGATTGCTGGCACTGCTGACGCTTTATTGTAATCAGTGCCTTAATTACCTGTCTTGCTTTCCCTTGCGAGGAGATGTCGTTAATCGGCTCTGAGGCGATGAGAGCCGATTACCGGCACTTCTGTGTTTATATGTGATTGGACGCAGCCGATCACATGGTTAAAGATCCGCGGGAGCGGCAGTTCGGTTGCGCTGTCATATGACGTCCACCCAGAACGAGAGCTGCACTGTCCCTCCGTCATTTGACGGTGGGCGGAGCAGAAAGTGGTTAAGGAGGGGGTCTGGGGTAAACCTTTCCGGAGGTTAAGTGGTTAAGAAAATTCTTGGGAAAACTGTCTCCTTTTATGAAAGTTTATATTAAAGTGTTACAAAACCCACAACAGTAAAATCAGTCTGTATATGCAGTAAAGCATGCTTGTTATACTACACATTGTGTAAAAAGGCTGTGTGATCCTGTCTTCTCTGATCCTCCCCTTCTTCCACTGTCCCCAATCCATCTCCTGATAGAACATAGCCTTGGGGGCTAACTGCACATGCTCAGTTTTGTGTGTATTGCTAGGAAGTTTTTTTTTTTCTTTTCTTGGGAGAGTGCATTTGATCAGCACAAGGCCAATCAGCACTGTCCAGACAGAGGGTCAGGGGTTCTGCAGCCTCATAGGCTTATGGGGGGGGGGGGAGAATGAAAATGCCTACTACAAGCTTTAACCAGACACTGATAGAAGTCACAAGACTGCTATATACTGCTGATGAGGGAAGGGATTTAGCAGTTTATAATTACTAAAATAATTGCATTTCCATGTTCTGTGTTCTTGTAGGAGACCAGATATAGTGAATGCAGGCTCCTGGGTTTAGTAACACCTTAGTAGTGAACATATCCTTTAAAAGAAAGGCTGACTAAGCCCCATGCTTATCTATCAGACACAGATACATCCACGTCTATCACATCTCAGCCCAAAGATTTAACTCCGAGAATTGGAGTTCACAGTAAAAGCAGAGAGCCTTCAATTTTTACATTATCCCCATTCATTTCATGTGATCGCCAACTGACCCGCAGTCAGTGATGAGATGTCGGTAACTCATTGATTTTTATTATTTTTTCCCATTCACAGCATGTCACAAGAGCGTGCGGTGACATGTCATTCATTATCTGTAGAAACTCCTAAGCTAAAATCGAGTATATAAATTAGAGCCTCATTCTCCTTATTAAACACAACCATAACAGCCATTTAATCATATCTCACTGCTTGAACATCTTCTAAGCTCTGTTTAACCAGCTCAGTTCCGGAAGATTTTACCCCCTTCATGACCAGGACATTTCAGCACTGCGCTACTTTAACCGCTTGCCGACCGGCTCACGCCGATATACGTCGACAGAAGGGCACGTACAGGCAGATTAACGTACCTGTACGTTGCCCTTTAAGAAGCTGCGACCTCCGTGAGTGTAATCGTGGGTCCCGTGGACCCGATGTCTGCGGGGATACCTGCGATCGTCTCACGGAGAGGAAGAATGGGGAGATGCTGATGAAATGCTGATGTTAACAAGCGGTGCCCCAGGACGACGTCATCTGTGACGAAACGGCATAGGGAGGAGCGGCGTGCTGATGTCATCAAGTTAATGCAAAGTCCCGGAAGCAACAGAGACCCGGGGCTGGGGAACAAGCCACAGGCGTTTTTTGATCAGTGTCATGTCACACATAGCCCATCCCTCCCCACAGTTAGAATCACTTCCCAGGACACACTTAACCCCTACAGCGCCACCTAGTGGTTAACCCCTTCACAGCCAGTCACATTTACACAGCAATCAATGCATTTTTAATTGCACTGATCGTTGTATAAATGTGAATGGTCCCAAAATCGCTTCAAAAGTGTCCGATGTGTCCGCCATAATGTCGCAGTCACGATAAAAAACGCTGATCGCCGTCAATACTAGTAAAAAAAAAAATATATTAATAAAAATTCCATAAAACTATCCCCTGTTTTGTAGACGCTATAACTTTTGCGCAAACCAACCAATATACGCTTATTGCGATTTTTATTTTTGTTTTTTTTTTACCAAAAATATGTAGAAGAATACGTATCAACCTAAACTGGGGGAAAAAAATGATTTTTTTATATATTTTTTGGGAATTTTTATTATAGCAAAAAGTAAAAAATATTGCGTTTTTTTTCGAAATTTTCGCTAATTTTTTGTTTATGGCGCAAAAAATAAAAATCGCAGAGGTGATCAAATACCACCAACAGCAATCTCTATTTGCGGGGAAAAAAGGACATCAATTTTGTTTGGGAGCAATGTCGCACGACCGCGCAATTGTCAGTTAAAGCGACGCAGTGCTGAATCAGAAAAAAGTGCTCTGGTCTTTGGGCAGCCAAATGGTCCGGGGCTGAAGTGGTTAACTGGTAATTGCGCGGTCATGCAATGCTGTGCTCAAACTAAATTGATGTCATTAAGAGTTCCCTTCACTGGAACTAAGGAGCCAAGCCCAACCCCCGAATAACAACCCCCCACACCATAATCCCCCCTTGTAAGGCATCAGCATACCAAGACATTTTGGACAATTTCATGCTCCTTTGTGGGAACATTTTGGGGATGGCCCCTTCCTGTTCCAACATGACTGCACACCAGTGCACAAAGCAAGGTCCATAAAGAGATGGATGAGCGAGTTTGGGGTGGAGGAACTTGACTGGCCTGCACAGAGTCCTGACCTCAACCTGATAGAGCATCTTTGGGATGAATTAGAGCGGAGACTGCGATACAGGCCTTCTCACCCAACATCAGTGCCTGACCTCACAAATACGCCTCTGGAAGGATGGTCAAACATTCCCATATAGTTTCCCTCCAACCACTTTGCATATTATTTTATATATACTGTGATTCTGTACTTGCCAAAAATGCTGCAGAAATCTCCCTCCACTAAGTCTGGCTGCAACCATTTTAACTGTGGGCAGCTGAAGCTGCTGCCTGTTCACTTCCTGGATTTACACAGACACACACAGAGGTACACCTCCAGCTCTGTAGTTCTCATTGGCCCTCTCATGGCTCATCCCCCCTCCCTTCCTGGCAAACTCTCACGAGAGTGAGAGAGAGAGCTGTGCAAGATGTCATAAGCCTAGGGTAATGACCAGACAAGAAACAGGAAGTGGGCTGTATAAGGGATTTACTGGCAGAAAAAAAAATTACTATCCAAAGTTAAAACAACAACAAGGGAAGCAGATTTAATAGATGGAAAGATGAAAAAATGACTGAAGGTCCGCTTTAAGGGACATTCAGGAGAAAGCAACTATAAAAAAAAAGAAGCTAACCGCCCATGATTTTAATTTTCTGCCATTTCACATAATAATTTGTATTTCCTACCCAAGCTTTTGTTTTGAGCAGAAAGGAAACCCTTTCCCATGTTAATAGCAGTTATCTCAATAAACCTTTCTCCTTCCATGTCATATTTCCCTGCAGAAATTGCTGCTTTCACATACTGGAAGGTTTCATAATTATTAGTATCCTCCGCTCAGCCTGGCAGTTTGAAATGAAAGGACCATTTAAAGGAAGACCTTGGGTTGTTCCCCGGAATGGTCTTTTCATTTGAGCGGTAATGTTTGCCTGACAGGGGCACTGCAAGATTTAATTAGACTTTGTCCCCATGCAAATCACTGCTCTGGTCTGAGCTAGAAAAATGGGTAGCTGAAATTATCCGAAATATCATAGCGTCATGAAGCTGTAATGTTCCTCCAGCAGCACAGGTATAGATAAATGTTGACTTTCTATACCTTTGAAAGTCAAAGTTTTTTTTAAAAGGAACTTTAAAAAACAAATTTTACATATATAGTATAAGTATATATAGTGAGTAAGGGTTAAAGCCCAATTCTAGGCTCTGTAATCTTCCCACAAGTGACATCCCCTGGAGACTCCCCCATTGTCTATGCTATGCAGATCTCCTGATTTTTTAGGGCTGGGTGGTCCTCTGAGATGCAAAGAGCACCTGGCCCTCTGCATCAATACACTATGAATGAAGAATGATGTGGCGCAGGTTCCTCAGGGGTGGGGCCATGGCGCCCTCTATTTTATAGTATTTCCTCTGTCTTTTTGGGTTGAATGATGCTGGGACATCTTGTGGTGAAAAAGAAGTACTGCATGGGACAGCGCCACATTTAAAGAAGATCTTCACTCCAAAAATGTTTTTTTACCCCACTGCAAACCTGTTTGTTATTCTAGGCTCCAGGGTTGCCAACCTCCCGCAGCATTTTTTACTGACAAAACATGGAAAATTTACTGGAGGAGCACATTTTTTACTGGCAACCTGAGAACTTACAGAACTCCTATTGAAAACTAACATAGTAAATATTTGAACAGTATAGTAAAGTATTGAACAGTATAAACATGGCAATGCCTATAACAAAGTAATTTGCTTGATTTACACTTAAAAAGTCAACACAGCATTAAATTATCAGCCCCCGATATTTACTGGCAGTTGTAAAAAAAAATCACAGATTTTTACGAACTGTCAGTAAATTTACTGGCGGTTGGCAACCCTGCTAGGCTCTGTAATCTTCCCACAAGTGACATCCCCTGGAGACTCCCCCATTGTCTATGCTATGCAGATCTCCTGATCTTCAGGGCTGGCTGGTCCTCAGAGATGCAAAGAGCACCTGGCCCTCTGCATCAATACACTATGAATGAAGAATGATGTGGCGCAGGTTCCTCAGGGGTGGGGCCATGGCGGCCTGTATTTATAGTATTTCCTCTGTCTTTTTGGGTTGAATGATGCTGGGACATCTTGTGGTGAAAAAGAAGTACTGCATGGGACAGCGCCACATTTAAAGAAGATCTTCACTCCAAAAATGTTTTTTTTACCCCACTGCAAACCTGTTTGTTATTCTAGGCTCTGTAATCTTCCCACAAGTGACCTCCCCTGGAGACTCCCCCATTGTCTATGCTATGCAGATCTCCTGATCTTCAGGGCTGGCTGGTCCTCAGAGATGCAAAGAGCACCTGGACCTCTGCATCAATACACTATGAATGAAGAATGATGTGGAGCAGGTTCCTCAGGGGTGGGGCCATGGCGCCCTGTATTTATAGTATTTCCTCTGTCTTTTTGGGTTGAATGATGCTGGGACATCTTGTGGTGAAAAAGAAGTACTGCATGGGACAGCGCCACATTTAAAGAAGATCTTCACTCCAAAAATGTTTTTTTACCCCACTGCAAACCTGTTTGTTATTCTAGGCTCTGTAATCTTCCCATGAGTGACCTCCCCTGGAGACTCCCCCATTGTCTATGCTATGCAGATCTCCTGATCTTCAGGGCTGGCTGGTCCTCAGAGATGCAAAGAGCACCTGGCCCTCTGCATCAATACACTATGAATGAAGGATGATGTGGTACAGGTTTCTCAGGGGTGGGGCCATGGCGCCCTGTATTTTATAGTATTTCCTCTGTCTTTTTCAGTTGAATGATGCTGGGACATCTTGTGGTGAAAAAGAAGTGCTGCATGGGACAGCGCCACATTTAAAGGAGATCTTCACTCCAAAAATGTTTTTTTACCCCACTGCAAACCTGTTTGTTATTTAAAGTGATACTAAAGGAAAAATTTAACCACTTGACCTCCAGAAGAGTAATAAAAAGTAATAAGTAAAAAACAGTGCAGCGCTAATCATGAATACATGAATGTGCAAAAAGTAGTAATATGAAGTGAATCATATAAACAATACAAATACAAATCTGTGCAAAAGAAATATATTGTTAAATAAAGATCACAGTCATTTGTGTACTGAGAAAGTCCAAAATAAAGTGAATAGGTCCGTGAAGACGTATATGATAACTGCGTGATCTAATTTGTGATGGTCAATCACCCAGAGAGGAAAAATCACCAACGTGAAGAAATCTGCCACCAAATGGAATATAAGGAGGCTTACCGGAACATATGGACCCAATTCAGCTTCTACCAAATGGGTAATAAAGGCAATGGTGTCTCAACACCTAGATATAGACGTTCCACTCCAATCATCTCCAAATGGACTGTATGTTGCTAGGGAGATTGCCAACGATCACCGACACCGATATAGTAATAAATATTAATGTATAGGGCCTTTCAAAGTCAGAGGTGGAATCATCTCATCAACACTCCATTAGTGTGTGAATCCAAGGAGAGAAGATAGAAGACTCGACATAGTGTGAAACCATCAATAGAAAATGTATTAAAAACATAGACCACTCTCATTTTAGTATACATCAAAGCATGAGATGGACGATTCATGGTAAACCAGGATAAACAAACTGTAATGGCATAGACAGAACAGTAGATCCGACGCGTTTCGTCTCAAACAGACATCTCCTGGGGTTACTTTAACTGACAATTGTGCGGTTATGCGACGCTGTACCCAAATAAAATTCATGTCCTTTTTTTCCCAAAAATAGAGGTTTCTTTTGGTGGTATTTGACTACCTCTGTGTTTTGTTTTGTTTTTGCGCTATAAACAAAAAAAGACCGACAATTTTGAAAAAAAAAAACATTTTTTATTTCTGCTATAAAACATATCCAATAAAAATTTAAAAAAAAAAATCTAATTTCTTCATCAATTTAGGCCAACATGTATTCTGCTAAATATTTTTGGTAAGAAAAAATCCAAATAAGCGTATATTGATTGGTTTGCGCAAAAGTTATTGTGTCTGCAAATGATGGGATTTATTTTTTCCTCTTTTTTTACTATTAATGGTGCCAATCAGCGACTTATAGCGAGACTGCGATATTGCGGCAGACCCTTCGGACACTAACTGCCACTTTTGACACTTTTTGTGAACCAGTCACACTAATACAGTGATCAATGCTAAAAAATATGCACTGTCATTGTACTAATGACACTGGCTGGGAAAGGGGTTAAACATCAGGGGCGATCAAAGGGTTAACTGTGTGCCTAGATAGTGTTTTAATCAGGGCTGTCTTTAATATTGATTGGGCCCTGGGAAAACATCTACATGCAATAAATAGCAGCTAGACTCAAAATCAGTTTACAGAATCAAATCAGGCAGCGATTGTGATTGGTTGCCAGAGGCTACAGTGTATCATTACTGCTCACTGACTGGCTGCTAGAGGTTACAGCACACATTATGGCTCACTGATTGTTTGCTAGAGGTTACAGCACATGACTTCTGCTTGTTGATTGGTTGCTAGAGATTACTTTACATCAATACTGCTCACTGATTGGTTGCTAGAGGTTACTGCACATTATTACTGCTCACTGATTGGTTGCTCAATGTTACAGCACATAATCTCCTGCCTGCACACCATGGGCTGGGGAGGTGAGGGGACCCATCAATAGACAGAAAATTCCTAGGAATCCTAAGACTCCAGGGATCAGTGGCAATGCTTGGGGAGGGGGGATGTAATCAGTGGCAATGCTTGGGGGTTGATGGGATCAGTGGCAGTGATGGGGGATGGGATTAGTTAGGAGGCAGTACACTGTGGCAAATTCTGAATCATGTAGAGTAAGGCTGTAAATCTTTGGCAAGTATATAGTGAGGGATTCTACACTGATCACCAATGTAATGGGGAATTTACAATTTACAATGACCATCAATGTGAGGGAGGATTTACACTGACCACCAATGTGAGGGAGGATTTACACTGACCACCAATGTGAGTAGGAATTTGCACTGACCACCATGTAATGGGGATTTTACGCCACCAACCAATATAAAGAGGAATTTCTACACTGACACCAGTGTAATAGGAGCATTTACACCAACCACCTGTGTAAGGGGGAATATACAATGACCCCCATGTAAGGGGGAATTTACACTGACAACCATGGTCGAGGAGACTTGTACTGACCACCAATGTAAGGTGACACTTCTACACTGACCACCAATGTTAGGGGGGATTTACACTGGCCACCAATTTTAGGGGGGATTTACACTGACCACCAATGTAAAAGGGGGATTTATACTGATCACCAGTATAAGGGCAATTCTGCACTTACCACCAATGTAAAGGGAAATGTGCACTGATCACCAATGTAATGATGAATTTACACTGACAACCAATGTAATGGCGGATTTTACATAAACAACCAATAAAGGTGGATTTCTACACTGGTCACCAATGTAAGGGGGGATTTACACTCATCACCAATTTAAAGGGGGCTTCTACATGGACCACCAATGTAAGTGAGGATTTGAAACTGACTATAAATGCAAGTTTGCATTTTATTTTACTGATTGGATTTTCTACACTGGCCACCAATGTAATTGGGATTTACACTGACCACTAATGTAATGGAAATTTACAGTGACCACTAATGTAATAGGAGCATTCACAGTAACCACCAGTATAAGGTGAGATTTGCACCGACCACTAATCTAAGGGGGACCTTCACACTGGCCACTAGTGTGAATGAAAGGATTGTACACCAAGCCCCAATGTAATGAGAAGATTTACACTGACCACCAATGTAACTGAGACATTTAGCCTGCGTTCACATTTGTGTGTGTCGGGAATGCATTCAAAATCGTTTGATCTCCCTTAGCAGATACACAGAAGTGCCATTAATTGTTAATGACATCCTCACGCATCTGCTGAGATGCGAGTATTCACATGCACCAAAATTCACGGCGATGTTATTTTGAAAAAGGGTTCCACCTCCAATTTGCTTACCTTTGCAGAATAGCCTGATGTTAGATTTAATGACCACAGTTGTAGGCAGGACTTTCCAGCAAGCCCCTTTACCTCCGCAGTACCCACAGATCAGCTCCCGCTGTGTATAAGCACAGCAGGAATGGGGAGCTGGCGGCGCACATGCGCGCCCCCTTCTCGCAAGTGTCGGATCATGTACTGCAGTGGTTCTCAACTCCAGTCCTCAGGACCCACCAACAGGCCGGATTTGCAAGATAACTGAAACAAATCACAGGTGATATCCTTTGCTGCTCAGTGATTGCAGTATTCTAGTCTGCATCTCCCCCAATGTAATACTTAAAATCTGGCCTGTTAGTGGGTCCTGAGGACTGGAGTTGAGAACCACTGATGTACTAGGTACGTGATCTGGCGCAGCAGTTAAACGATCGGCAAGTGGTTAAAATAGAACAAAACAAACGTGTTGTACTTACCTGTGTTCTGTGTGTCCATTCACACATTGAGCACAGCTGGCCCCCTCCCCTGCTTTCTCCTTGTTGGCTCACTGGCGGTAATTGACAGCAGAAGGAGCCAATGGCTATAAAAAAAATATGTGGTGTAGTGCTGCCAGAATAATGGTGTTTAAACCTGTATAAAAAGTAAATATTATATGCAAACCAAGATGAACCTAAAAAATACACCTAAAATTACACAATACAATCTACAAAAACTGCACAATAAATGTCCATCAATAAAAATATTCAGTCTATGAAGAAATTGCTTCCAATAAATTGGCGCTAGTGACCATTCTTGACAGTAAGTGACCCACTCCACTGTGACATACTGTATATAGTCATCTTGCTCTATTACACTTCATGCTCCTTCCAGTCTCCCAAAACTCTCACCTCCACTTTGGAAAATAGGGGCATATGTCAATCAAATCCTCCAGGCCGGCTTCCCGTTCACAGGATCAGGAATACTGCCATAGTGTAGCATAATAAACAAAATGGCAAATTTATTTAGCAGGAATCGCACTCACATATTAAAAACATTAAAAACGTCATTAACATATGTAAAGCAAAGAATACCAGACTTCCTCCTATGTCACTTCTGGTCTGCATTGCTTACACCCTACACGTTACATCACGGTCACGTGACTTCATCAGGGACTATGTGAGCCAATAAGGAGAGAGAGACCCTGGAGAGCCGCTGCTCTCATGCACACCGCTGGATCGAGATGGGGCTCAGGTAAGTATAAGGGGGAGGGAGGGCTGCACCCAGATGTTTTTTTCTATTTATTTTTTTTATTTTACCTAAATGCTTCCAGGTAAAAAACCTTGAGCCTTTAGAACCACTTTAACTCCCTGCAGCTGCCTCCCAGCAGCCCGGTCACGTGACTTCATCAGGGACTATGTGAGCCAATAAGGAGAGACCCTGGAGAGCCGCTGCTCTCATGCACACCGCTGGATCAAGATGGGGCTCAGGTAAGTATAAGGGGGGAGGGAGGGCTGCACCCAGATGTTTTTTTTTAATTTTACCTAAATACTTCCAGGTAAAAGACCTTGAGCCTTTAGAACCACTTTAACTCCCTGCAGCTGCTTCCCAGCAGCCCTTCAAGTGGTTTTAATGCCAGGAGACAGCTTCCTGATCACATAATTACATGATGTGGTGATGCTTCCTCAGGGGTGGGGCCATGGTGTCCTGAATTCACAGTATGTCCTCTGTCTTCTGGGTTGAATGGCACTGGGACATCTTGTGATGAAAAAGAAGTACTGCATGGGACAGCTCCGCGTTTAAAGCAGACCCTGAGTCCAAAAATGATCTTTACCCCACTGCAAACCTGTTCATTATTTAACTTCCTGCAGCCCTTTAAATGGTTTTACCGCCAGGAGGCAGCTTCCTGATCACGTAATTGCTGTGACTGGCTGTTCCAGTGGAACAGAATAAAGACTTGGATGAGCAAGTTTGGGATGGAGGAACTTGACTGGCCTTTGGAATGAATTAGAGCAGAGACTGCGAGCCAGGCCTTCTCATCCAACATCAAGTGCGCTTCTGGAAGAATGGACAAACATTCCCATAGACACACTCCTAAACCTTGTGGACAGCCTTCCCAGAAGAGTTTAAGCTGTTATAGCTGCAAAGGGTGGGCCAACTCAATATTGAACCCTACAGACGAAGCCTGAGATGCCATTAAAGTTCATATGTGTGTAAAGGCAGGCGTCCCAATACTTTTGACAATATAGTGTATACAGTAATACTTCGGATTGCGAGTAACACGTTTTATGAGCGTTTCGCAATACAAGCTAATTTTTTTAAAAATCCTGACTCGGTTGTGAGCATTTTCTCGCAAGACAAATAGGATTAAAGCGTCTGAGGTGTGCAGTACCGCATGTGGCCAGAGGTGCGGGGGCGCCGGTGACACTCGGATCTGTTCGGAGCCGCTCGGAAACATTCCGTTCCCGAGTGTCTCCGAGCGTCTCTGAGTGGTCTCCGATTATCTCTGAGTGATCTCCGAGTGTTTCCGAGTGTCTCTGGCGCCCCCCACCTCTGGCCACATGCAGTACTGCATACACTAACAGTGACACTGGAACTAATTATCTGAGTTTCCATTGATTCTTATGAGAAAACTCGCTTTGATATAAGAGTGCTTTGGATTACAAGCATTCTTCTGGAATGAATTATGCTCGCAATCCAAGGTACCACTGTATCCTATTTACTTTTTTTATGTTTCTTCAATTACTTCCTAGTTTTCAAGGCCAATGATGTCATACATCCCAGGAGGGGAGGAGAGGAGGAGGGGTTTTTCTCAGCTAAGCACACTCTCCCGCATAAATGCCTAGGCTAAGGGCAGATGGATTCCAGGAAGTAAATGCTACATGAATCACTTGCTCAAGACGGCCACAGCCATAAGTGCTAGGAGGTTGTTTTTCAAAGTGATTCCTCAACAAAATAAAGCATGGAGACATGGATGGATGGGTGAGTTTACTTTGAATATTAAAAATGAATGAAATAGTGTTTTTGGTTTGTGGTGCTCAGATAAATAATACCATTAACGTGTTGATAAAAGGGCTGGTATGAACCAGGAAAGGCAAAATACAAGCCGGTTAATCTTCAGCTTTAAGCTGTCAGTGACCGTGGCACACTAGTTAGTGAATCTCCCACTTGCTTAGCAAGGCTGAGTAGCCTCAGTAGGCAGTCGGAGATGAGACCAGCAGGGTGCCTATGTACCGGCAAATGTAAACTCTCAAGTGGCCTGCTGAGAATGCTTTTACGCTTTTTGGTCTTTTCCATTGGCCGTCAGCTCTGCTAGTGGTCAATCTGGGCTTATTTCCTAGAATACGGACCTGTTCTTCCTTCAGTCCAAGAAACTCTCAGCACATTTCTAGAGGGAAAACTGTAATGCGGAGATTATGATTAATGCCCACCGTGACTTAGAATTGCAGCACAAGCTTGACATTCGAGGTTATGATCACTTTATCATTTTCCGGTGTTGCTGACATAAAAATATAAAAATATGAAATCTCAACATCTATTGCCTTGTGTTCTCAATGCACAGTTTTATCTACTTATACGCTACAGTCAGCCTTGTTTTTACTTGATAAATTAAATGGTACGAGAAAGTTGCCCACACAGAAATATCCTAAAACTTTAAGTATAAGGGATTAAAGTTTATCCACTCGATATCTATTCACTCTTTTTCAATTCTGTTCATTGAGGGCAGGAAAAGGCATAACACCAATCCATTCCTTCAACGGCTGCTACTGTCACTGCATCATGAGCTTTAATAAAATATTCATTGGACATTATAGATTTCCACTGAGTAAAACCATGATGGCCCTGGAAACTAATGAGCACCTTGGGAGCTTAAATCGGTCTTCACTGAGGCAGTCAAGAAAATGAACTTCCAACTAATAGAAAGTTCTTAAACCTTCCTTCCTATGGTAAATATTTGATGTCCAACTAAAAGTGATGGATAGAAAGAGTAGGACCTCAGGCTCAAGAGTGTTCTTTAGTGTTGTGATACCAATGGTAATGTTTCTGGTTCTGCTTCTAACCCTGAGACCTGACGGTAAGATCCACCTCTTCAAATATGAATAGACCTGCACTTAGTGACACTGTGACATTGGACATGATTTTCAGTGTCCATGAAAGGAGAAAGTCGTTAGCTAAAACATGACATGACAGTCTCTTTTCATCACACCCCTGGAAGGACCTCATGAAGTTTTTTGTCTTGTATCTTGGTGTACATTTTTTATATGGATTTTATGTCCAACTAAAACTTATAGATTGAAGTAGTAGAACCTAGGGTCAAATTAGTTTTGTGACACCGACAGTAATATTTCTGTATCCGCTTCTAACCCTGAGGCCTGACAGTAACACCTACCTCTTCAAATATGAATGGACCTACACTTAAAAACACTGGGAAAGCAGTGTACGTTGCGCATGATCTTCAGTGTCCATGACAGGAAGAAGCTGGTAGCTAAAAATATGACATGGCAGTCTCTTTTCATCATGCCCTGGAAGGACCTCATGGAATTTTAGCCTTGCATCTTGGAGAATTTTTTTTATAAATATTTGATGTCCAACTAAAATTAATGGGTAGAAGGAATAGAACCTAGGGCTCTTTAGTTATGTGACACCTACAGTAATATTTCTGGTTTTGCTTACAACCCTGAGGCCTGACAGGAAGACCCATTTCTTCAAATATGAATGGAACTACAATTAAAGACACTGGGAAAACAGTCAACATTGGGCATGATCTTCAGTGTCCATGGAAAGAGAAAGCTGGTAGCTAAAACATGACATGACAGTATCTTTTCATCATACTCTTGGAAGGACCTCATGAAATTTTTATCTTGTATCCTGGGGTAGACATTTTGTAAATATTTAGTGTCCAACTAAAATTGATGGGTAGAAGGAGTAGGACCTATTGCTTAGTTTTGTGACACCGACAGTAATATTTCTGGTTCTGCTCCAAACCCTAAGGCTTAACAGTAAGATCCACCATTCAAATATGAATGGACCTACACTTAAAGACACCGGGAAAACAGTGAACATTGGGCATGATCTTCAGTGTCCACGCGAGGAAGAAGCTGGTAACTGAAACATGACGTGACAGTCTCTTTTCATCATACTCCTCGAAGAACCTCATAGAGTTTTTGCCTTGCATCTTAATGTAAATTTGACTTAGGGCTCCTTAGTTTTGGGACACCAACAGTAATATTTCTGGTTCTGCTTCTAACCTTGGGGCCTGACAGTAACACCCACCTCTTCAAATATGAATGGACCTAATCTTAAAGACACTAGGGAAGCAGTTTACTTTGGACATGTTCTTCAGTGCCCATGGAAGGAGGAAGCTGGTAGCCAAAACATGACGTGACTATGCCTTTTCATCATACCTCTGGATGAACCTCGTGAATTTTTAAATATGGATGGACTTACACTTAAAGATACTGGGGAAACAGTGAAAGTTGGACATGATTTTCAGTGTCCATGGAGAGAGAAAGCTGGTAGCTAAAACATGACATGACAGTCTCTTTTCATCATACTCTTGGAAGGACCTCATGAAATTTTTATCTTGTACCTTGGGGTAGACATTTTGTAAATATTTAGTGTCCAACTAAAATTGATGGGTAGAAGGAGTAAGACCTATTGCTTAGTTTTGTGACACAGACAGTAATATTTCTGGTTCTGCTCCAAATCCTAAAGCCGCGTACACACGGTCGGACTTTTCGTCTACAAAAGTCCAACGGACGCTGACGGACTAAAGCTGGCTGGTAATCCGATCGTGTGTGGGCTTCTCCGGACTTTCAACGTACTTTTTTAGCCTCAAATCCGACGTACTTTAGATTTGAAACATGCTTCAAATCTTTACGTCGTAACTACGACGGACCCCGAAATCCGCTCGTCTGTGTGCTAGTCCGACGGACAAAAACCCACGCTAGGGCAGCTATTGGCTACTGGCTATCAACTTCCTTATTTTAGTCTGGTGTACGTCATCACGTACGAATCCGTCGGACTTTTGTGTGGTCGTGTGTAGGCAAGTCCGTTCGTTAGAAAGTCTGCCACAAGTCCGCCGCAAGTCCGCCGAAAGTCCACCGGAAGTCTGTCGGACAGGCTGTCGGACTTTTGTAGCTGAAAAGTCCGACCGTGTGTACGCGGCATAAGGCTTAACAGTAAGATCCACCATTCAAATATGAATGGACCTACACTTAAAGACACCGGGAAAACAGTGAACATTGGGCATGATCTTCAGTGTCCATGCGAGGAAGAAGCTGATAACTGAAACATGACGTGACAGTCTCTTTTCATCATACTCCTCGAAGAACCTCATAGAGTTTTTGCCTTGCATCTTAATGTAAATTTGACTTAGGGCTCCTTAGTTTTGGGACACCAACAGTAATATTTCTGGTTCTGCTTCTAACCTTGGGGCCTGACAGTAACACCCACCTCTTCAAATATGAATGGACCTAATCTTAAAGACACTAGGGAAGCAGTTTACTTTGGACATGTTCTTCAGTGCCCATGGAAGGAGGAAGCTGGTAGCCAAAACATGACGTGACTATGCCTTTTCATCATACCTCTGGATGAACCTCGTGAATTTTTAAATATGGATGGACTTACACTTAAAGATACTGGGGAAACAGTGAAAGTTGGACATGATTTTCAGTGTCCATGGAAGGAGGAAGCCTGTAGCTAAAACTTGATAAGACTGTCTCTTTTAATCATATCCCTGGAAGGACCTCATGGAATTTCTGCCTTGCATCTTGGTGTAAACAGTAAGACCCACCTCTTCAAATATGGATGGACCTACACTTTAAGACACTGTGGAAACAGCACACATTGGCAATGATCTTCAGTAGGTGATCTTGGTAGGTAAAATATGACATGACAGTCTCTTTTCATCAAACCTTTGGAGAGACCTCATAGAATTTGTATATGTGCATATTCACACGTGGATGACACAGTGAACATATATTTTAATGTTTTTGCCATTTTGGACATACGTACTTATCTGGTGCTGGATGCCCTTGGGTTGTCACCCATTAGACTGACACAGACCACCCTGTACTATGCTGTTTTGCTCTAATTTTGACTTAGGGTAAGTTTACTTTTTATCTTTAATGCAACATGTATATTTAATGTCACACACATTAATATACATACAATATATACAATAAAGTGTCAATATTCTGTGTGGCCACATTATTTTCCAGCACTGCCATAACCTTCTTGGGCATGGAGTTCACCAGAGCTTCACAGGTTGCCACTGGAGTCCTCTTCGATGATGACATCACAGAGCTGGTGGATGTTAGAGATCTTGCACTCCTCCACCCTCCATTTGAGGATGTCCCACAGATGCTCAATAGGGTTTAGGTCTGGAGACATGCTTGGCCAGTCCATCACCTTTACCCTCAGCTTCTTTAGCAAGGCAGTGGTCGTCTTGGAGGTGTGTTTGGGGTGGTTATCATGTTAGAATACTGCCCTGCGGCCCAGTCTCTGAAGGGAGGGGATCATGCTCTGCTTCAATATGTCACAGTACATGTTGGCATTCATGGTTCCCTCAATGAACTGTAGCTCCCCAGTGCCAGCAGCACTCATGCAGCCCCAGACCATGACACTCCCACCACCATGCTTGACTGTAGACAAGACACACTTGTCTTTGTACTCCTCACCTGGTTGCCACCACACACGCTTGACACCATCTGAACCAAATACGTTTATCTTGGTCTCATTAGACCACAGGACATGGTTCCAGTAATCCATGTCCTTAGTCTGCTTATCTTCAGCAAACTGTTTGTGGGCTTTCTTGTGCATCATCTTTAGAAGAGGCTTCCTTCTGGGATGACAGCCATGCAGACTAATTTGATTCAGTGTGTGGCGTATAGTCTGAGTACTGACAGGCTGAACCCCCCCCCCTTCAACCTCTACAGCAATGCTGGCAGCACTCATACGTCTATTTCCCAAAGACAACCTCTGGATATGATGCTGAGCACGTGCACTCAACTTCTTTGGTCGACCATGGCGAGGCCTGTTCTGAGTGGAACCTGTCCTTGTAACACTAACGAGTCAAATGACACTGGGGTGGGAAAATGGCTAATTGGGCCCAATTTGGACATTTTCACTTAGGGGTGTACTCACTTTTGTTGCCAGCGGTTTAGACATTAATGGCTGTGTGTTTAGTTATTTTGAGGGGACAGCAAACTTACACTGTTATACAAGCTGTACACTCACTACTTTACATTGTAGACAAGTGTAATTTCTTCAGTGTTGCCACATGAAAAGATATAATAAAATATTTACAAAAATGTGAGGGGTGTACTAACTTTTGTGAGATACTGTATATTGTAGTTTTTTGTATAGAATGGTTACCAGTGTTATATCTAAAATCCCATTCAGTTTGATTGGTTGTACTTTTTGCCATGCATGCTGATGTGAATAGCTCTGGTTTGTCCTCCCACTACAAAAGGACCTAGGCTGTGCTGTGGTTGAAGCTCAAAGCAAAATAACATAAAACCCCATACATTAAGTATAATTATTGCGCACGCCTGCGAAAGTTCTGGTGGAGCCATGTTAGGTAGACATGTGCAATTCGTTTTGTTCTGAATTCGTTTTTTAACGAATTTCAACAAATTCGTTAATTCGGAAATATCCGAATTAACAAAAACCCATTTAACGAATTTTTCCAAATATTCCTAAATTCACATATTCAAAAATTTGTAAATTCGTACATTCGTAAATTCGTAAATTTGTGAATTTGTAAATTTGTAAAATCGGAAATCTGAAATAATTAACTAATAATAACTTAACTATCACTAACTATTAAATTATAGGTATTGTAATTTCCTTTCAAATTTGGCTGTTAGTGAACATAACACATACAAATTTATCCGAAGTTGCGAATGATCCAAAATAACGAATGCCGTATCCAAAGGAATGTAATGTAATGAGTTAATAATAATAAAAAACAATAATAATAATAAAAACTTTTTATTATTATTATTTATTATTAATTTGTTCCAGTCCATTTGGTTAGATGCGGCATTTGTTATTTCGGAAAATTCGTAACTTCGGATAAATTCGTATTTGTTACGTTCACTAACAGCCAAATTTGAAAGGAAATTACAATATCTATAATTTAACAGTTACCGTAGTTACTATTTCAGATTTTCGAATTTTCGGGTTTTTGGATTTTCAAATTTCGAATTTACAAATTTCCGAATTTTCTAATTTACAAATGTACGAATTTACGAATATACAAATTTTCTAATTTCTGGATTTACAAATTTATGAATGTACGAATTTATGAATGTGCGAATGTACAAATTTACGAATGTACGAATTTGCGAATGTACGAATTTATGAATGTACGAATTTATGAATTTACGAATGTACGAATTTGCGAATGTATGAATTTATGAATTTACGAATTTATGAATGTACGAATTTATGAAATTACGAATTGTGATCATAACGAATGACCCGAAAGTCGAAAAAAAATAAATAAACGAATTAAACGACAACGAAAACAAACAAATTTTTTGGCAGTGCACATGTCTAATGATTGGTACTGTCAATGCGAATTATTGATTTCTACATGTAAGTGCATAAGCAAAATAAATGTTATCTTACTTTTATTGCCTGCACTATGAGGTTCTTACCATTTGTAATTCTGATATGAAGCGGAAAGGGAACCTTTTTGGTGAAGCCATAGAAAAAATGTGATGACCGCATTGGAGCCTCAGATATTGAAGGGATATCTCATGGTGTATGGCTGTGTGTCAGCTGAGCTCATTTGCCTGAAATCCAATCTTTCTGGTAACCTGGCGGGGTGGAACACTGGCTTCTTTTGGGATTTGCACCGGATTATGATTATTTACAATTGATTTGAAAGTGACTTTTAGAGACTCTATTTCACTTTGGTGGACTTTATTGGATTTTTTTCTTTATCTATGTATATGTGGATTGCTTGATTATTATATTTAAAGAGATAGCGCACCTTTTTTGTGCACAGTCCTATAAATTGCTTTTCCAAGTGGGCATTCCAGCTCTTCTGAATATGAAAAATACACTTTATTAGGTACATTTCGCTAGTACCGGGTTGGACCCCCTTTTGCATCGATTCAACAAGGTGTTGGAAACATTCCTCAGTCACGTGATAGCATCACGCGGTTGCTGCAGATTTGTCGGGTGCACATCGATGATGCGAATGTCCCGTTCCACCACATCCCAAAGGTGCTCTATTGGATGAGATGTGGTGAGTGTGGAGGCCATTGGAGTACAGGGACCTCATTGTCCAGTGGTGAGATGATTGGAGCTTTGTGACATGGAGCATTATCCTGCTGGAAGGAGCCATCAGAAGATGGGGACACTGTAGTCATAAAGGGATGGACATGGTCAGCAACAATACTCAGGTAGGCCGTGGCGTTTAAAAGATGCTCAATTGGTACTAAGGGGCCCAAAGTGTGCCAAGAAAATATTCCCTATTCTGATGCTCGGCGTGAATTTCAGTAAGTCGTCCATACCACGTCAATATGCCTAATGGCATTGCTGCCATGTGATTGGCTGATTAGCAATTTGTGTGAGTGTAAACATAAATAGAACACCAAATAATTGACTAGCCATCTGGTAGATTGTTACTCCAGGGGTAAAAAGGGGTTGAGAACAACATTTTTTTTGATGTAAAATGAAAAGAGACTATATCAATTAAGTGTTCTCTCTGGTAGCGCACAAAACTTAACATGTCTTACATTTAAAAGTGAAAAAAAAAAACAAAATCAAAGTGTCTGTAATAGCGAAAACCATAAATAACATATAAAATTGATAAAGGCATGCACGAATCAAACCATGAAATCTTCATAGACGTGACCAATCAATATTCTTATTCCAGTACTTGTACACTTTTATTACTCCTCCACCACAGTACAAAAAAGTGTGACAGCGCTCCCATATGTCACCACACTCACCAGAAGCTATTGCCTCTCATTTAGCTGATTGGCAAAAAATTATTCCAAAGGTCTCCTTTCATACAATTCGACTACTTTAAGGGCATGCGGTCAGCTACCCATATGTTCCATATATTGATGAGAGAAAAGGATGGCTCACATAGCATAAATCCTGTAAAAATTTATTTAAAACCAAGCATAAAAACACTCACAAACTTAGCTTTAAATATTGGCCATCAAACGTCCAGATTGGTGCAGCCATCAAACTGACCTCCTCAGCTTACTCTTACACTTACGCAATAGATCCAGCACTAGACCGCCTCTGTAACTCTAAACAGGTAACCTGTAAAAAAATGTTAAAATGTCATCTATGGAGATTTTTAAGTACTGAAGTTTGGCGCCATTCTGCAAGTGTGCGCAATTTTAAAGTGTGACATGTTGGGTATCTGTTTACTCAGTGTAACATCATCTTTCACATTATACAAAAAAATCGGGCTAACTTTATTTTTATTTTATTTATTTTTATTCATTTGAAAAATTGCTGCACAAATACAGTGTAACAAAAAAATTTGCAATGACCTCCATTTTATTCCCTAGGGTGTCTGTTGAAAAAAAAAACACACACATATATATATATATATAAAAAATATTTGGGGGTTCTGGGTAATTTTCTAGCAAAAAAAACAACATTTTTACATGTAGGAGAGAAATGTCAGAATTGGCCTGGGTGGCAAGGGGTTAATTACCATAAGTATTATACAAGTAATTATTATATATTGTGTTACGGTAATTTACTATATTATCAAAAACTGTACTCAAGCAGGAGACTTAACGAACAAATTACTGAAGTTTGAAGTTATAACTTCCAACCAGTAATTTCACAGTAAATAGATACATAATAAATTATTACGTTATAACATATAGCATACAAATATATTATTTAGCTTGATTAAAACAGTACCTTTTCAGCAGCAGCAGATTCTCATTCTCCCTCTTAACTGTGTGAGAAAAACATGGGATTGTGGGTAAATCTTATACCCATAAACACATGTTTTTTCCTTCAAGTTAAGAGGGCTGGGATGGACTGGAAGAGAGCATTTTGTCTTTTAGACACATGCCCCCTTCTATGACACTACAGTGAGAGGCGTGCCTCCACTGCAGCATTTTTATCGGACAGCTTGGACCAATGGTGCTCTACCATTGGTCCAAGGCTCCAAGCTGTCCATTGAGCTCAGTGCCTCTGACAAGAAGTGAGATGCACTGTGAGCTCATCCTCTCAGTCTGCTGCAAACAGAGTGTGCCAGCTTGTATTTAAACTGGCCGTGCTTTATGCAGCTTCTGACAGGCTGTGCAAAGAGCCCCAAATCTCTAGAACCATAGGTGGCAGGAGCCCCCTATGACCAATGGTGGGGTGGCACTTTGGTTCCATACCCCCCCCAAATTTGGGGTCTCTGTGTCCCCAGGTCCCCGAGCTACGACCCTTTAAGCTTGATTGTTTTGTTTTTTTATGTTTATGGCAGGTGAGGCTCTGCCTCACCTGCCTCCCCTGACTGCATGTCCCTCCCCTAGATGCTAACCCCTTCCCTGCCAGTGTCATTAGTACAGTGACAGCCTATCTACAGTATTATCACTGATCACTTATCCCTATCCCTCCCAGATAGTGTCTCTTAGCGTCAGATTGCCTGCCACCGTATCACAGTCACATTATAAGTCACTGATCACCGCCATTACAGTATAGCGTCTACAGCTGCATAAATTTCAGTATAATTACAATAGTAGATGCTATAACTTTTGCACAAACCAATCAATATACACTTATTGGGATTTTATTTATTTATTTATTTTTTACCAAAGACGCAGCAGAATACATTTTGGCCTAAATTTATGATGAAATTCGTTTTGTTTTTTTCAAATTTTTATTGGATATGCTTTATAACAGAAGTAAATATCCTATTTTTTTTTCAAATTTTTTAAATTTTTTTTCCATTATATAAATAAAAAGCCCAGTGGTGATCAAATACCACCAAAAGAAAGCTCTACTTGTGGGGAAAAAATTTTTAAAAAATGTAATTTGCCTACAGTGCTGCATGACCGCACAGTTGCCAGTTAAAATAGCGCACTGCTGAATAACAAAAAATGGCCTGGTCACTAAATGGAGGGGGGGGGGGGGGGTTTAAAACCTTCTGGATTTTAAAGTTAAACTTTAAAGATCTACAAAATATCATGCTTTTAGAATGCGTTTTGGTTGTTTTGTTTATTTTTTCCTAAAAATGTCATTTAATAATATGTACTTTTGTTTTCTTAGTTTATTGCATTTGGGGCTGGCAATTAATTTGTTCAATCAGCCCAATGCGTATTATCATTAATATAATTGACTGTCCTTACGTTAACCTATGGTACAAGTTTAGAATTCAGAATTTCAGCAAAATTGCCAACACCTCCGAAAAAAACGAAAGGGGGCAAATGTGAGGTCCACAGAGACGGCCAATACTGCGGCTGTATGTTGTCTCATTATGCTGCTTAGATAGACGAATGCACAGTGCATATCTGGCTGCTAACACAGACAATGGAACCACAAATTGGAAACAAATACCTATTAGCATGGACTGCCATGGGAAATCTAACTGTATCGCTACGTTTTCCCTGGTAATAAGGCGTATCATTGTATCCCGGCTGTAGGTTTATGACGAATAAACAAGGAAATATGTAATTTAATTCATCACTGTCACGATGAGATCTCCTGCATAAGCTCCCGTGTTTGAGGGATAAACAAATCATCGGAAATTTTCTTTCTTTCTTTTTTTTTAATTTATTTTATTTTTTTTTAAGATCTGTAATATCTAAGCCAGTATTGCAGCAATCCACAATTAATGAGACCTGAGAGGAGGCTTGACCTTACAATTTGCTGGCTTGGCATTGCGGAGGCTCCTCTTCCTGCTTCTCTTCTGTTGCCTAGGTACAGAAATTGGGTTTTTATTCGTGTAATTTGGTCTAAAATAACAAAAATTATAAGTTGCCGGAAAAGGAGAACAAAATGTATTTTTAAAGCACAGTGGCGGCTGATGCTCCTTTTTTTGGGGAGAGGATGGCAAACAAACTACCTGACCGCCCCCCGCGCGTTCGGTCAATCGATCAAACATTACGCCGTCCTCCCCCTGTCGCTCGGTTGATTGGCAAACAAACCCCCCAACCGTCGCTCACTAGCCCCGCACTTACCCCATCCAGGTCGTGGGCAGCTTCGGCGGCTTCCCTCTGTGTCTCCTCCTTGGCGGCCCCCTTCTTCCCCCCGTGCTTCTGCTCCCAGCCAATATGGACGCTTCTCCTTTTGGCCATTGGGTCTTAAGACCCGCATCCTGATTGGCCGGGAGGAGAAGCAGTGGGTAAATGGAGTGGGCAAATACATGGCAAATAAGGTTTATTGTGGAGAAATATAAGGTAATGCACTTAGGGCAAAAACTCTCTAGGGGGAGAACGGCTGGAGGAATCAAGGATGGAGAAAGGTCTGGGGGTCCCAGTAGATGACAGATTGAGCAATAGCATTCAATGTTAAGCTCCAGCTACCAAAGCCGGCAGAATATTAGCATGCATGAAAAAGGGGATATACTCCAGAGATAGAACGATAATCCTGCCACTTTATAAAACTCTGGTTAGGTCACATCTGGAGTATTCTGTCCAGTTCTGGTCACCAGTCCTCAGAAGGGATGTGCTGGAGCTGGAGAGAGTTCAAAGAAGTGCAACTAAACTAATAAGGGAATTGGAGGACTTCGATTACGAAGAAGGACTGCAAACACAAAATTCATTCTCGCTGGAGAAACAACGCTTGAGAGGGGACATGATAGCGATTTACAATGACCTCAATGGCGATGGAAAAAAGCATAGAAAAAAAATTATTCAGTCTCAAGGAGTAAGAGAAGAGAACACGGGGACACAATGAGATTGGATGAGAAGCAGTTTAACCTTAAAGTGGTTGTAAACCCTTTTGTTTGTATTTTGTCTATAGGTAAGCCTAGAATAAGGTAGTGGAAATATCTCCTAAACGTGCGCCGTTTAGGAGATATTTCACTTGTGTTGCGCCGATGTCGTCATCGGTGCATGCGCTGTGAAGAAACGGACCACCGTGCCATTTCTTCCCCCAGTGGGTGCCGTGGCTGGCGGCTGCCGCACGCATGCGTGGGAGTGACATCACGCGACGCCGGCCAGTCACAGAGCTTCGTTTACAGGTAAGTGCCACATAATGGGCTAGTATGCGATGCATACTAGCCCATTATGCTTTTACTTTGCAGGCCTTTTGGGGAGCAAAAGAGGAAGTAAAGCCCATCGGGGGTTTACTTCCTCTTTAAACTGCGCAGGGGGTTTTCACTGTCAGGGCGGTAAGGATGTGGAACACTCTTCCACAATTGGTGGTGGCTGCAGGGAGTATGGATATTTGTAAGAGACTCTTGGATGTGCATCTTAAAGTACACAACATACAGGGATATGGCAAATAATTATAGACACTGACACATGTGCACCTATACAGGTTGAACTGGATGGACTATTGTCTTTTTCAACTTTACCTACTCTGTAACTATTGTAGCGGCAAGACAATAGCGAATATTAGTTTGCTATTGTTACACAACTGGGTGGGCTCAGGGCGCAGTGCTCTGCACCCAGAGCCCACCCTTTTTGAAGCCAATTAGAGCCTCAGGCTGTAATCGTGGGCTTTAAAAAAAAAACACCATTGAAATCTATGTGTCCGGCGCCCTGTATGTATATTAGGGGCTGGGTACATGGATTAGGGGGCGGTGCCCCTGCGCCCCTAATGGAGTGGCCGCCACTGAAGCCGAACCCTAGGCACAAATGAAAGATACAAATACTCAAGCCTTTTATTCATTAAAGTGATGCTCAGTGTCGGGGCAAGGTCATCTAGAGCCCAGGGCGAACATGCCAAACTGCGCCCCCCTCTGAAGCAGCCGTGCCCAGTGAAACTGTTTAAGCGTATCTGGCGTCCACCTTCTCTCTCTGCCCCATTGGTGATTCGTTGGTGCACGGTCATGTGTATCCAGGGAGCATGTTCCCCTGCATGAGAACTATGGGTTATTGGGTTTACATTTCCATGAACCACTGGATGGATAAGTTTACAAAACATGCATGCATGCTTCTATAGGAACAGCCATTGACTTTGTGACCCTTGGGTCCTATCTAATATCTTTGAGGACTTACTTCCAAGGCAGCTGATGGAATGGTTTACCTGAATATGCATTGGTGTGCGAGGGAGGCTGTGGTCACAAATCTACCTTGGTCTAGGACCATACAGCTATATGCTTGAAGGAGAAGTAAAGCCAAAACTGGTTTGGCTGTCATTCTCCTATGGATCACAGGTCGTTTTGCACTACTGTGACCCATTTTCAGCAGAGAGCGGACTGAAGTGCTCTCTGCTGATGTCATAGAGTCGGACCAGGCTCGGTGTCATCACGACCATGGAGTCGGAAACCGCCAGATCCCTGGGCCGACACCCAACTCGGCCTCTCAGCCTGAGCCAGCCGCCCCTGCCCCCTCCACAGCCCAGTGCTCCAGTGAGCGCAGGGGGGGCAGAGCAGAGAGCTGTCTGCTTGGGGAGCTGTGAGAACCCAGTGATCGGTGGTGTTCAATCACTCGGCTCTCAGTGTAGAGGCTCTGGGGGGACAGATGCAGCATCCACCTAGGTAAGTATGAATCTGAAAAAAAAAAACCCCATACTTCTCTTATAAGACAGCCATTGACTTTGCTTATTTGGTGAACATTTACTCTCCTCTGGACCACGCTAATTCATCTCTCCCCTTGCAAATATGGGAACTCTCACAATATGAGTTAACCAGAGATCCATGTTTCTCCACCCATTTCTCCACCTGGCACCTCCGAGTATTGACACTTATAATCGTTTTGCACAAGGACATTATCGTTGGATTGGCTTGTTTCCTTTTTGCATCACAATGCATTGAACGTTTTGTCTCCTTAGTTCCATTTATCTACCATGCATGGGATCACCATTACTATACCTTGATTATTTGATAAAAAAATATCATGTATTCATTTTTGCAGGGGCTCATTGAGTATACTGTTTATAGTGAGAGAGGCAGATGCATGTTTTTAGGTGTGGTTGATGTAGGTATTGTTACCATTTTAATGCATTACACAGTTTGCAGTTATTTACTTTTGCTCGTACTTTTGATTAATAAAATGTGAATTTTACACTGCTTTGAAAAAGTATTCATACCCCTTGAAATGTTCCACATTTTGTCACGTTACAACCAAAAACGTAAATGCATTTTATTGGGATTTTATGTGATCGACCAACACAAAGTGGCACATAATTGTGAAGTGGAAGGAAAATTATAAATGGTTTTCAATTTTTTTTACAAATAAATATGTGAAAATTGTGGGGTACATTTGTATTCAGCCCCCCTGAGTAGAACCGCCTTTCACTGCAATTACAGCTACAAGTCTTTTTGGGGATGTCTCGACCAGCTTTGCACATCTAGAGAGGGACATTTTTGCTCATTCTTCTTTGCAAAATAGCTGAAGTTCTGTCAGATTGGATGGAGAGCGTCTGTGAACAGCAATTTTCACGTCTTGCCACAGATTCTCAATTGGATTTAGGTCTGGACTTTGACTGGGCCATTCTAACACATGAATATGCTTTGATCTAAACCATTCCATTGTAGCTCTGGCTGTATGTTTTGGGTCGTTGTCCTGCTGGAAGGTGAACCTCCGCCCCAGTCTCAAGTCTTTTGCAGACTCTAATGCCGCGTACACACGAGTGGACTTTCCGTCAACAAATGTTCGATGTGAGCTTGTTGTTGGAAATTCCGATCGTGTGTAGGCTCCATCGGACATTTTTTGTCGGAATTTCCAACAACAAATATTTGAGAGCTGGTCCTCAGTTTTTCCGACACAATTGTGTGTGTGTACACAATTCCGACACACAAAGTTCCAGGCATGCTCGGAATCAAGCAGAAGAGCCGCACTGGCTATTGAACTTCATTTATCTCGGCTCGTCGTACATCTTGTACGCCACCGTGTTCTTGACATTCAGAATTTCCGACAACATTTGTGTGACCGTGTGTATGCAAGACAAGTTTGAGCCAACATGCGTCGGAAAAAAAACATGGATTTTGTTGTCGGAATGTGCGATCGTGTGTATGCGGGGATCTATGGGGTGATCTTGGAGTGCCCATTCTAGAGTTCCTTATATATGCTCAAGTTTGCATAAGTAGCTATGTAAACCCTCATACAGCTTCATCCAGCCATTCAGTACTATGATCCCAGAAATATATACTTGCAATTTACATTATATACCTCTTGTGCCCATGTGCATGGAGCCTAAATTTATTATTGATGTATTTATTTTTTGCAAGCAGTGTAATTAAAGTGGGATGTTACCCTAAAGGGTTCGCTTTATGTCCTCCTCCCTCTCCTGTACCACATTGTGCACAATAACATTTTTTTGGGGGGGAGAGGGTAGTTTCAACATCCGCTCGATCACCTAGGCAATCCAAGCGGAAGTTCAACCCCTCTCACAGTGCCCAAAGCCTGCTGGGACACGTCACAGGTCCCAATAGGCTGCGGGATCATTCAAAAGGGCAGCATGGCTCACGCATGCGCAGTGGGAAGCTGCCTGTGAAACCACAAGGTTTCCCACAGTAAACTAATGCCGGGGACCCCCAAGGCCAGCAAAAGAACCAGCCCGGGTGAGGACTGCGCTGGATCACTGGTAAGTATTCTTTTTAAAAAAAAAAAATTCAAACTCAGCAACTACAGCATTTGAAGCTGCTGACTTTAAATTTTTTTCTTTCTACAGTGAAGATCTGGTTTAACTGAATATGTCTTGGTATCAGCAGTCCCTGTACATTAAAGCGTGTAGTGTAAGTGCCGGTTCACACAGGGGCCGCACGACTTGCAGGTCGCCTCACCGAGGCGACCTGCACACGACTTCAGCGGCGACTTGCAAAACGACTTCTGTATAGAAGTCAATGCAAGTTGCCTGAAGTCGCCCCAGAAATGCTACAGGAACCTTTTTCTAAGTCGGAGCGACTTGCGTTGCTCCTATTAGAACGGTTCCGTAGTACAGAATGGGAGGCGACTTGTCAGGCGGCTAGGTCGCCTGACAAGTCGCCCCTGTGTGAACCGGCACTAAGAGGAAGAAGCAGCACAAGAAGTCGTTCAGTTCATGTGCTGACAAGACGCAAGCTGATAGGAGGAGAGAGCAGAGTGACACAGAGATGAGCTCATCACTGTGCGCTTCTCTTTTTACTGTGCATTCCCAGGCTTGGGAAGGAGGGTAAAATTCTGAAAAAAAAAAACATCAATTGCAGCCACTGTGCCCATCAAATGCAGCCACTGTGCCCCATAAAATGCAGCCATTGTGCCCATCAATTGTTGCCACTGTGCTATCAAACGCAGCCACTGTGCAAATCAATTGATCCCACTGTGCCCCATCAAGTGCCACCACTGTGCCCCATCAATTGCCACCACTGTGCCCATCAATTGCTCCCACTGTGCCCCATCAAACGCAGCCAATGTGCCATATCAAACGCTGCCAGTGTGCCGCCCGCCGTCTGCACTTACCTATCTCGGTGGGACAGCTCCTCGATGTCTTCTCCCGTCCTCTCTTCAAATCCTCGGCTATGATTGGACGCCTGGTGTCCAATCACAGCGCCTGTCGTTTCAGCCAATCAGGTGATGGGTAACAGATCCGAGCACCTGATTGGCAGAGAGGTGGTTTAGTGTTAGGAAAGCAAAGATTTATTTGCTTTTCTAACACAGTTGAGTCACCTTTTTTGACGCCTATTAGAGCCTACTGTATAGCTGTAATCAGCTGCTTCAAAACCACCCCCCGCTGCTGTAATTCAGGCGCCCTGTGTCTGAAAAGGGGCTGGATAGGGGGTGGCAGCGGTGGCCATGGTGATAGAGGGGGGTGGCAGGAGAGAGGGGGCGGTGCCCATGCGCCCTTAATGCACGGGCCGCCACTGCTGGGCAGTATGGACAATGGGGTTTATTTACTAAAATTGGAGAGTGAAAATCTGGTGCAGCTGTGCATTGTAGCCAATCAGCTTCTAACTTCAACTTGTTCAATTAGGCTTTGAGAAAAAAAAAAAACCTGGAAGCTGATTGGTTTCTATGCAGAGCGGCATCAGATTTTGCACTCTCCAGTCTTAGTAAATCAACCCCAGGGTCTTTTCTGCATTAAAATACATTTAGCAATCCCCTGTAGAACGTACACTGAGCATGCGCAGCTCAGTATACATTTGGGCACTTTGCCTTTGTGCTGGGATGACTGCGCTCCTGTGCATGCGCGGGAGTGACAACATCCAGGGTCAGCCAAAGACCAGCAGCCAGAAGAAGCCGGGGAGAAGATGCCAGCACCGGCCAGGAACTTTGCGAACCAAGGTAAGTATTTTTACATTTATTTCCACTTTGAGGGTTCATTCACATGGACTATTAGTGTAGATTCACACCAGGTACAGCAAGAAAGGAATATGGGGATTTAGAGGAAGCTAAAAGCAATAGAAGGACCACTTTCCCCGGGTAGACGTTAGCGGTGGTTTACCATTAGCATGTACACTGCCGAAACATTTGTTTGTATTTGTCTTAGTATCATTCGTTTTTTTGTTTTTTTTCCGTTTTTCGAATTATTCGTTATGATTACAATTCGAAATTTCCTAAATTCGTAATTTCCTAAACTCGAAAATTCGTAAATTCGTAAATTCGAAAATACGAAAATAAGAAAGATAATCTGAAAATTCCAAAGAACGAAATCCCAAACTAACTAATAATAACTAATTATTAAATTCTAGGTATTGAAATTTACTTTCAAATTTGGCTGTTAGTGAACGTAACTAATTTATCCAAAGCTACGAATTACCGTATATACTCGAGTATAAGTCGTTCGGAGTATAAGTCGAGGCCCTAATTTACCACAAAAAAATGGGAAAAACGTATTGACCCGAGTATAAGACGAGGGTGAGAAATGCACAGCTACTGTAAGTGGAAAAGAGGGTCAACAATGCCCATTTGCAGCCTCACTGTGCCCCTTTGCAGCCATAGGTCCCCCGAACTTCACACTCTGTAGTTAAGGGTTCCTAGATGCCCCCTAGCTGCAGCCAAAATTTGGGGTCTCTGAACCCAAAGTGTCCCGAAATGACATTGCTACAGATGGACACAGTTGACCAAATTTGGGGCCCCGTATCTCGGGGCCACTTAGTGCTAGGAACCCCGAATGTACAAACCCGGTGGAACCAGTACAATAAAATATCCAAAGCTGGGATTTCTAGAACCAAGTGGCCCCGAGATACAGGACCCCAAAAATCGGTTCAGAAAATGTCAAGCACTTTTCTGCAGCAGAGAATGACATTTTCCGAACCTATTTTGGGGCCCCATATCTCAGGGCCACTTGGTGCTAGGAACTCCAGCTTTGGATATGTTATGGTACCAGGTCCACTGGGTTTTCACACCAAATTTGGGGTTCCTAGCACTAAGTAACCCTGAGATACAGGGCTCCAAAGTCGGTTCAGAAAATGTCAAGCACTTTTCTGCAGCAGAGAATGACATTTTCCGAACCGATTTTGGGGCCCCGAATCTCAGGGCCACTTAGTGCTAGGAATCCCAGCTTTGGATATGTTGTGGAACCAGGTCCACTGGGTTTGCACACCAAATTTAGGGTTTTTAGCACCAAGTGGCCCTGAGATACGGGGCCCCAAATTTGGTTCGGAAAATGAAATTTTTTGCTGCAGAAAAGTGCTTGACTCGAGTATAAGTCGAGGGGGGCACTTTCAGCACAAAAAAAGGTGCTGAAAAATTCGACTTATACTCGAGTATATACGGTATCTGAAATAACGAACGCCGCATCTAAACAAATGGAACAGAACAAATGAATAATAAATAATAAAAAGTTCTTATTATTATTGTTACTTTCCATTCATTTAGATGCGGCATTCGTTATTTCGGATTATTCGTAACTTCAGATAAAGTCGTATTCGTTACCTTCACTAACAGCCAAATTTGAAAAGAAATTCCAATACCTATAATAGTTATTTCAGATTTTTGAATTTCCGAATTTACCAATTTCCGAATTTACCAATTTTGTGAATTTTCAGAAAAATTTTGTTATACAGGTTTTCGTTAATTCAGATGTTTTTCGAATTAACGAATTTGTCGAAATTTGTTAAAAAACTAATTCGGAACAAAACAAATTGCACATGTCTATTTACCATAGAGCTTCATGAGCCTCAGAGGCCAAAAGCGACGTCATGATGTCACTTCCAGCTCTGGCAGATGTAAACACTCCCTTTTTTTTTTTTAGCTGGAAAGCTTGAGATCCATTTTTTGTTTTTTAATCCCAGGCTTTCCAGCATAGAGGAGAGATGTGAGGACTTATAGACCCCAGATCTGCCTGTAAAGAGGACCTGTCATGCCCTATTCCTTTTATGAGGGATTCCTTGCAATAGGGATAAAAGTGATCCAAAAAAAAAAAAAAATGAAAGGGAAAATATAAAAAATAAAGAAATAAATAAAATAAACAATACTGTGCTTGCACGCAAAAGCGAACGCATACGTAGGTCGCGCCTGCATATATGAACAGCATTCAAACCACACATGTGAGGTATCGCTGTTGATCGTTAGAGCGAAAGAAATATTTCTAACACAAGACCTCCTCTTTAACTCTAAACTGGTAATCTGTGAAATTTTTACAGTGTCCCCTATGGAGATTTTTAAGTACTGTAATTTGGCCGCCATTCTACGAGTGTGCGCACTTTTAAAACGTGACATGTTTGGTATTTATTTACTCGGCGTAACATAATCTTTCACATTATACAAAAAAATTGGGGTAAATATTGTGTTTTGTTTGTTGTTTTAATTCATGAAAGTGTTTTTTTTTTCCCAAACAAATTGCGTTGCAAATACTTGTGACATCACTATCAATACTTGTGCATCAACCGCCATTTTGTTCCCTAGGGTCTCTGTTAAATTTTATATATACATATATATATATGTATATATATAAATATATATATATATATATATATATATATAAAATGGAAAACAATATGGTGATGAGGAAAAGATCGCTGCACGCCCCTAATGTAGTATTAAAAATGGAGAAAGGTTCTTCGTGGGGTTTTGGGTTTCAGCAAAAAAGTACAAAAATTAGAAAAATATATAATTTTATTAAGAGAAAGTAATATGTGATGTTATTACTTTCTCTTAATAAAATTATATATTTTTAAAAATTTTTGTACTTTTTTTGCTGCAACTCAAAACCCCACGGGGAACCTTTCTCCTTTTTTGATATGTGAATATATATACAGTATAATGTTTGGGGGTTCTGAGTAATTTTCTAGCAAAAAATGTATGATTTTTACGTGTAGGAGAGAAATTACAGAATTGGCTGGGGTGGCAAGTGGTTTAGAATACGTTCTTGAATATAATGTTTTTAAAACCAAAGTTTAGTGCCACTTAAAAATGAATACATTTATTTGTATTGCACAAGCCCAGTTGGGACCGGTTCTCTTTACACTCTATGCCCTGTCCATATAATTACAATAGGACACATATGTGCACAATGTAATATTTGTTAAATAATCTGTGGTGTCTTCATATTTTATTTAGTGTCCATGTACATCTCCTCCTCTATCCCGCTCACAGCCGAGCGTAGCTTTGCACTATTAACCTCGCTGAACGTCTGCCTCTTATTGGCTATTTAAATTAATGTGACATCAGTCAACACACATAACCTTTCTCCAAGTCTGCCATTTATACCTTAAATTAGCTCCGGCCCCCAGGGGCTGCGCGCTTTCTTTACACCGTGATTTTTACTTCTCGGGTTATATATCCTGCAGGGGAGAATTACCAAGACTGAGGGGTTGGTGTTTGGGCGTCTTTTATAGCATACAAACAAACACATTGTATTGAATTGATCAACAATTCCCGCACATATTTATAAACATTTAAAAGTAACAAAATTATAACATAAAATTGTAAATTCAAGTTTTCACAAAGTCCTTTGTAAAGATTGCGCTTTACCACCAACTTCAGAGCAAGAACCAGAGATGTAGACAAACTTATTTACATGTTGCAGTAAATAGACAACTTCATGTTTTTACTTTGTTACGTTCAAATGGTTTTTTTGTTTTGTTTTTTTTTTAACCACTTGGCCACTGGGCACTTATACCCTCTTCCTGCCCAGGCCAATTTTCAGCTTTCAGCACTGTCACATTTTGAATGACAATTGTGCGGTCATGCTACACTGTACTCAAACTACATCTTTATAATTTTTTTCACACAAATAGAGATTTCTTTTGGTGGTATTTAATAACCACTGTTTATGAATTACTAAAGCGCTGCTATGCAAAAATACTGACAATGTGAAACTTAGAACAGCTGCACCATTTAAACAATAATCTTAGACTAAAATAAATATAGCAATTAAGGAAATAATACGCTAATTCCACTTGAACATTAATCAAAATTGTATTATATATGTACCAACTACCATTGCCAATAACCACTTGCCGATTGCTGCACGCCGATATACGTTGGCACAATGGCAGCAGTGGGCAAATGGGCGTACCTGTACGTCCCTTTTAATTGGCGGGGCTAGCGGGCGCGCGCCGCGGGTAGCGTGGCCGTGCCCGCGGGACCCACGGACTCGATGTCTGCCAATGTCCCGGCGATCGTGTCACGGAGCAGCAGAACGGGGAAGTGTCTATGTAAACAAGGCATTTCCCCATTCTGCCTTGTGACATGACAGAGATCACTGCTCCCTGTCATCGGGAGCAGTGATCGCTGTCATGTGAGTGTCATGTCAGCAATGGTGTCCCCAGAGGGGGCCCTGACCCCCCCAACATTATGCTGTGCCCCACCATGTGCCCCCCCCCCAATTTAAAAAAAAACAAAACATTTTTTTTTACAAAAAGGCAATATCTTTTTGTTTGAATTCGTAGCGGATGCTCCGCATCTTACTCGGGCCGCCGCTGGAGTAACACAGTCTCTATTGAGAGGGAGAGCGTCCCCAGTCAGCTCCTGCGGGTGAATCCTCCCCCCTCCCTCTGTTCGCTGACACTGCATAATGCGAGCGCTCACACAACCACGGCCGTCCGATCGGCTCCTTCCCCTGCATCCTCAATGGCAGGGAGAAGAGCGAGTTGCAGGAAGGACTCCACCAGGACTCTCAGTTACTGAAAAAACAGACTGATTTCTCCCATCCTTAGGACAGGAGAACCAGCCTGTAAATTCCAAGAGACGCCAGACCAGCACTGTCAATAGCAGGGGCAGGACAGCAAGAGGGGGCTGGGGAACCCCACAGTGGCAGAACACCAGGGCCCGGTGGCAAGACAACCTTTGCAACCCTGATAGTTCTCCCATTGCTTTGGACCCTTATATTTTCTTGGTATGCTGGTGACATATATCTCTTGTTTTTTGCCACCTTGGGGGGGGAGGGGGGCCCAATACAGTAGGAAGAGGGAGCTCACTGCAGAACATGTGAAAGGGCCCGTTGTGGGATCATAGTAAAGGGCCCCAGGATAAATATATATATTATATTTTTGAATTTTATAGTTGCCCTCCTACTTTTGTCCCTGTCCCCCCATGTGCCCCCCCTAAATATGAAAAAGCTGGAGACGCCACTGCATGTCAGTGCCCTGATTATCAGTGTTGTTGTCCCTTTTACACAAGCCGGTTATCGGCTCTCTTCTCCTCTCCTCACGCTGTCAGCTTGAGGAAAGGAGTGCTGATAGCCAGCTTCTGTTTGATTGTGATTGGACACAGCTGATCATATGGTAAAGAGCCACTGATTGGCTACAAATGGGAAACTATTCCTCCCACTGACACCAATGATGGGACGCTATTCTTCCCACTGATATCAATGATTGGTCATTATTCCTCCCACTAATGCCAATAATGTAGCACTATTCCTTCCACTGATAATAATGATGGGGCACTATTCCTCCCACTGACACCAATGGTGGGCCACTATTCCTCCCACTGATACCAGTGATGGAGCACTATTCCTCTCACTAATACCAATGATGGGGCACTATTCCTCCCACTAATGCCAGCGATAGGGCATTATTCCTCCCACTGACACCAACGATGGGCTGCAATTCATCCCCCTAATAACAAAGACGCATTGTTCACTCCCACTGACACCAGGACAATTTCTACTCGCAAAGGTCACAGTCCGGCACCCCTAAAGTTGGAAGGACAGTAAACTGGCCCTTTGTTTAGAAAGTTTGGAGACCCCTGTTCTAGATGATGCTGGACATCCTCCAGCCAGAAAATGAGGCGTGCTCCATCTGATTTTCTGCAGCTTCTGAGGCACATGAGAAGCTCACAGTGAAGTGAAATCAGAGCAAGCACTTTCAGTCCATTAGAGGGTACAACTGGGCAAGACTGAAGGGAAGGTTGAAGTTCCGCTGAAAATTCCGAATGACTTGTTTTGTCATTTATACATTTTATATCCATTTTTTCTGAGATTTTCCTTCGCTGGCTGTTCCCGCAGAGCCAGTTCATTCCTGTAAGTGTAAATGATATATTAATTGCCGAAAATGTCCGTTTCATGTCTTTAGCGCTCTACGTGTTGTTGGGTGTACACTGACGGCGGCACACGTTTGTTAAGCTTCCCCTCGGGAGTTAATTACTGCTTATGCACACGGATCCTGGAAGTCGCTGGAATGGCGCGCTGGTAAACAGTATTAATTAAACATCTGGAAGTCTGTCTCCAGCTGCTGGGTGGATGGAGGACTCTGAAGAGGAACATATTAGCATCTATTTTATCTTGGATTTACCAAGAGAGCGAAGATCTGATTACTGCAGCATTTTCAATGTATACACCCCGGAATAAATACAACTGGAAGTGATAGAGTCTCACATCAGGTATGTTGGTACTTTAGCTAGAGACAAATGAGGGGGGGATGCAGCTGAGACTTTAGCGTTTCATCTCTGCAGAACACAACTGTTTCTCCTCCGGGCTGTTACCATGCCTGCTGGAACTGTATATGGAGATCGTTCTGCCTGGGAAGATCTGAACTCCGATCGAACCTAAAGGAAAGCTTAATTCTTTGCAAGAAAATTTTTCATAAAGTGTCATGAATACACCCAGGTTTTATGGCGGTTACCTGGCGGTTGCAAACAGAGAGCACACAAACACCTGTAGGTAAAAAACGAACTGTATATAACATTTAATTAAATAATAACAGATAAAGATAACAAATGTAATAATATTGGAAAATGTAACAAGAATACTAAGCTATAGATTAAATTTTGCCATAGTAGTCCTGCCCGTTTCTATTGCGGCGTGGCACGGTGATCAAAACAAAAAGCGAGAGATGTCACCAGCACACCATGAGTCTCCAAAATTGGGTCCATTGCTTTATTCAGCGATCACATCGTTACAGCAAACAGCAACGTTTCAGAGCCACGCAGGACCCCTTTATCAGGCATGTGACGGTCAAATGACTGATGAAGTTATGAACCCAAGTTTGGAGACTCGTGGTGTGCTGGTGACATCTCTCACTTTTGTTTGATCATTGTGTCCCGCCGCAATAGAAACGGGCAGGACTACTTCGGCGAAAAGTCATCTATAGCTTAGTATTTTTGTTACATTTTCCAATATTATCACATTTGAAAATGTAACAAGAATACTAAGCTATAGATGACTTTTCGTCATAGTAGTCCTGCCCGTTTCTATTGTGGCGTGGCATGATGATCAAACCAAAGTGAGAGATTGCTGTAATGATGTGATCACTGAATAAAGCAATAGACCCAATTTTGGAGACTCATGGTGTGCTGGTGACATCTCTCGCTTTGGTTTGATCATCGTGCCACGCCCACGCTGCAATAGAAACGGACAGGACTACTACAGTTCCAGACGGTGGTCACTTCAGCACCCACTGTTACATACAGCCACTTTTACAGGAACGCGTGTGTTAGGAATAGTGCGTTGGAGCGATGATCAAACCAGACGCCTGCATTAAAGCGGAGTTCCACTGGATTTTCGGTTTATTAAAAGTCAGCAGCTACAAAAAATGTAGCTACTGACTTTTAACAAACACACACTCATCTGTCCCATGGTCCAGCGGTGCGGCCACCCGAAGCCTCGCCTCTCTAATTCTCCTCTCTAATTAAAGCGGAAGTTCCACTTTTGGGTGGAAGTCCGCTTTAAAACTGCATTTGAGCACCACAAAATCAAAAACGCTGTGTAAGTCATTGTTAATATTCACAGCGAACTTCCCTATCCATCCATGTTGCCATGCTTTATTTTTAAAAAAAATCACTTTGAACCCCCCCTAGAATTTCTGTCCCTGGCCATCTTGAGTACAGGCAGATGATTCATGTAGCATTCGCTTCCTGTAATCCATCTGCCATCCGGCGGAGGCTCTTTGCCACGTGATCAGCCATGTCCAATCACGGCTGATCACGATGTCAATAGGAAGAGCCGTTGATCGGCTTTTCCTCACTCACGTCTGACAGACGTGAGTAGAGGAGAGCCGATCGGTGGATCTCGTGACAGGGGGGGTCTGTGCTGATTGTTTATCAGCGCAGCCCCCCCTCAGATCACCACACTGGACCACCAGGGATCGCCACTAGGACCACTAGGGAAGGGGGCAACATGTGGATGGACAGGTATGTACCCCATGGCCATCCACATGTGCCCAATGTGTCCAGTCTGTGCCCGATCTGTGCCAATCAGTGCCCACAAATGGGCACTGATTGGCACCATTATATAGCACTAATGCCCAGCAATGCCACCCTTAGGGGCATCAGTGCCATCAATCAGTTTCATCAGTGCCACCCATCAGTGTCCATCGGTGCCACCTGTCAGTGCCCATCCGTGCCCATCAGTGCCCACCTATCAGTGCCCATCAGTGCCCATCCGTGCCACCTATCACTGCCACCCATAAGTACCCATCAGTGCCACCCATAAGTACCCATCAATGCCACCTACGAATGCCCACCAGTGCCGCCTATGAGTGCCCATCGGTGCCACCTATGAGTGCCCATCAGTGCCGCATACCAGTGCCACCTATCAGTGCCCATCAGTGCCACCTTTCAGTGCCCATCAGTGCCGCCTATCAGTGCCCATCATCAGCGCCCATCAGTGCCACCTCATCGGTGACCATCAGTGCCACTGTATCAGTGCCCGTCAGTGCAGCCATATCAGTGTCCGTCATTGAAGAAGAAAACTTACTTATTTCCAAAAATTTTTAACAGAAACAAAGAAAAACTTGTTTTTTTTCAAAATTTTCGGTCTTTTTTTATTTGTTGCGCAAAAAATAAAAAACGCAGAGGTGATCAAATACAACCAAAAGAAAGCTCTATTTGTGGGAACAAAATGATAAAAAAATTGTTTGAGTACAGTGTAGCATGACCGCTGAATTGTCATTCAAATTGCGACAGCGCTGAAAGCTGACAATTGGCCTGGGCGGGAAGGTGTATAAGTGCCTGGTATTGAAGTGGTTAAAGAAACATCACGTGTTAATTTTTAAAAAATAAAATGTATTCCTGTTTAACCTCTACACTAACCCTTTAAACATAAGAGATACATCCTGAGTAGATTCAACAAAGTTTTTCAAATGCACCCCCTGCTGCCACTTTTCCTTTGCTATTACTGGCAATTACCAGCTGTCAAAATGTCATCTGGCAATTTCTATATTTTACACAGCAAGAACACCTGTCAAAATGCAGCTACTTTCCTTTCTCTACCTAGAAAAAAATCAGGCAAAAAAATATTAGCTATTACTTTTTTTTTGCCAGTAATATTTTTTTTAATTTGTTGTGTTATTTTTTTTCCTGACAGACTCCATGGCAGCAACGTTTGGGTTAGCCCCGCCTCCATAACTACCCTATAGGATACCTCTCCCATAAATCTTTGGTCTGGGCTACCAGCCGTCTTCCTTTTTTGTCCTCCGTGGGACCAAGTGGTTGGTTCTCCTACCTGAAGATGACTCCCCTGCGATCAGGATCGGCCGAGCGTCCAGGTGTCACATCCTTCCAACAGGCCTTGACTGTTAAGCATGTTATGGAGTGTATCTGCAGAGTAACGCTGAAGAGCTGGAAGCCTGGCCAGCACGGTCTGATTGCCTAGCTGTTAGTAGGTGGCCGTTATCTGCCATAAATTCCGGTGTGTGTATGTTTTTCCCTCGGCCCAGGCGATCGTAGGTGGAGTGCTAAGATTGATGGCATCATACATAGCAGCAGTGTTTGTATTTATATATTGTTTTTTGTATCTTCTGGCTCCTTTTTCTCCGCTGGTGTATCCTGCCCCTGAGCATGGCGGCTGGTTCTTCCTGTTTTCCAGCCGCCACTCTCTCTCTCTTTCTTCCGGGTCCCGGCGTACGCTCATGCGCACGAGCATCCTAGCGCTGACGGTGACGCCACGCGGTGCCACTTTTAAATCCTGGGGGAAGCCTGCAGAGCCTCAGTAATGATCGTGGGCATTGCGGCAATTCCCAGGCCTCTGGTTGGCTTCCCCAGGAAAGCACTGGTTATGTTGGGGATAGGTAGTTTCCCTGCCTGACAGCTGACCCCATGTCTTTCCCTGCAGTGTCCTGTTCTGACATCATGGATCCTTCATTGCCTCCTGGTGGCAAGCCCTCTCGTAGCAGGTATGCCTTAGGATATTTTTCCTGTGTTCTGCCTGCTGGGGGGGGGGGGAGAGTGGGGTACTAGGGCACCAGTTTAATGTCTGTTTCTTTCTTTATGCTCTTTTTTCACAGCCCTTCTAGGTCTGATCCTCATCCTAGTTCCCACAGGGGAAGTGGGTCCTCAAAGTCACACCACCGGCACTCTTCCTCCAGGTCCAGGCACCATGGATCTCCCTCTAGATCCAGACAGCATAGTAGAGATCCTCCTCATTCTCCCTCATCTCGCCCTAGCAAGGGGACGGAGAAATCATGCTGGGGGTGCAGGGCTCCGGTCCCTGTCCGCAAGTCCCTCTGTGACCACTTTTTCTCCAAAGCAGCAGACGAGAGGGAGGGTGCAGACCAGTGCCTTGAATCTTTGGTTAAGTGGGTCATTGGAGAAACTCTGCAGGAGAGGGAGGCTCGTCAGCCTCATGATCCCCCGCTGGAGCCACTATGCTCTCCAACAGGAGAGGGGCAGGCCCACGAAACATGGGAATCTTCCCAGCCAAGCCGCCCATCTGCTCCTCCCACGGACAGCGAGTCGGAAGTAAAGAATCCAGGAATGGGCTTTGAATACGCCTTGGTTCCCTCTTTGGTGAAAGCTGTAAGGGAAGCCCTGAATTGGGAAGATCCTGTAACGACTCCTCCAAAGCAGAGAAAATTCTTCAAGTAGCTCAATAAGGAGCGCCAATACTTTCCCTTTCTCACCGAACTGGGCGACATCATCTCTGATGAGTGGGGCAAGATGGACAAAAAGAGTTCCATGCAGTCGAAAGTCCTGAAGCTGTATCCCTTCAGGGAGGAAGAGGTTAAACATCTCAAGTCAGCTCCTTTGGTGGACGCAGCACTGATGAGACTAGTTAGATATGTAATGCTTCCTTTGGAAGACACCATTACCTTTAAAGATCCCTTGGAAAGATGGATCGATTCTGATCTGAAGTGCATCTACCTGACAGCAGCCATGGCCTGCAAACCAGTCCTAGCCGTAGCCGCAGTATCTAAAGCCATGGAAACCTGGTCAGACAGCATTGATGAGACCCTCGGAGGCATCTCCAGTGAAGTGGCCAGAAGTTTGCCTATCCAGGAGATCAGGCTTGCATCTGCCTTTCTGGGGGAGGCTTCCATTGATGTCATCCGTCTGGTGGCCCGGGTTATGCTGGCGGCAGTCTCAGCACATCATGCCTTATGGCACGTGGTTGGCGGATACGGCTTCCAAGCAGGTTTGGTGCCAAATTCCCTTTGAGGGCACATCCCTTTTCGGCAACAAACTTGATAGCGCCATAACCCGGGCCACGGGTGGCAAGTCGGGTTTCCTCCCCCAGAGATGCACTTTTCTGAGAAGACAGAATACGATCGCGCCAGAGAAGTGCTCAGTTACAGGCTTGGCCGGGAGTTTACAAGATCCTGGAAAGTGAGGCAGTCTTCATTCAAGAAAACCACGAAGGGTGATTTTTCCGGTAACTGGGAATCCAAAAAGTCTTTTTGAGATTGGGCCTGCTTAAGCATGCCGGGTGGGGGCTCGTCTTCTCTGCTTTCGGCATGTCTGGGCGGCCTCAATCCAGGACTTCTGGACCATCAAAACGGTCTCCCCAGGTCTTCAGCAGCACCCCCAGACTCAGATTCATTCCTATGACTCTTCCGTGTTCAGAAGAAAAAAAGCAGATCCTATTAGCCTACGCAAACTCTATGTTGGAGCAAGGCGCAGCCATTCCTGTTCCGGATGGCAAACGAGGCAAGGGCATGTATTCTCCTCTGTTCATGGTACAGAAAAAGAACGGCACATGGAGACCTGTCATAGATTTGACCCATCTTAACCGCTTCATCAAAAAATAAAAATTCAAGATGGCGTCTTTACATACGATCCAGCTGTCGGTCCATCCAGGAGACTGGTTGGTGTCGATCGATCTGAAAGGCGCCTTCTTCCACATTCCGGGGGCAGCGGACTTCCAACAATTCCTTTGCTTTGCAGTAGGCCAGCAGCACTTGCAATTCTCCTGTCTCCCCTTCGGTCTAACAACATCACCTCGTGTCTTCTCGGGTCTTGTTGGCTGTTATGGCTTTGCCTTGAGTCAAAGGGGTTCGTCTTCATCACTACCTAGACGACCTCCTTCTCCTAGCTCAAGACAAAGGTCAACTTTTAGAACAGAGGAGCCTGGTCATCTCCACCCTCCAAGAGTGGCTCCTGAATCTAGAGAAGAGTCACCTGGAACCCTCACAGTCCCTCATGTTTCTCGGAGCTCATTTCAACACGGTGGAGGGCACCATCTCGCTGCACAAGATTGTAGTAGTCTGAGACAGAATCCGCTCAGCCACTTTGTCTCATCTCTCCGCTCTCCAGTGTTTGAAGGTGATTGGCACCATGGCAGCTACAATTCCCATGGTGAAGTGGGCACAGTGGCACACGCGATCCTTCCAAAAAGGGTACCTCCAACAATGGAGGTCCGACAGCAAGAGCCAGCACATCCACCTTACCCCAGCTATGAGAGTGTCCCTCCTTTGGTGGCTCCAGGGGAAAAATCTTCGCAATTGCCACTCGATCATTCCCATCACATGGGTCACGATAACCTCAGATGCCAGCAACTGGGGCTGGGGTGCTCACTGCCTATCAGAAGTAGCACAGGGCAGAGGGAACTTCCCTTCTCTCGGAATTGTGTCCAACATCCTGGAACTGCGGGCTGCTTTTCAAGCGCTTCTAGTGTTCCATCATCTAACAAAGAAATCCTCAGTGATGCTCAGGTTGGACAATACAACTGCAGTGGCCTACATAAGGAGGCAGGGTGGAACCCGCAGTTGGTCCATGCTATGGGAGGTGGAGCCAATCATGAGCTGGGCTCAGAGGAACTTGTCCAACATTTCAGCGGTCTACATACACGGGATCCAGAATGTGCAGGTGGACTTCCTTTCTCATATTCAAATGAACAACAATGAGTGGTCTCTCCACAAAAAGGTGTTCGAGTGGCTCTTGACCCTGGCGGTGTCACCAGAAGTCAACCTCTTTGCATCCCCATGCAACAAAAAGTTGGCCAAGTAATACTCAAGGTTCTGAGACCCTCAGGCGTATGGGATAGATGCTCTCATGGACCAGTGGAGGTTCAACAAGGCTTACGCCTTTATCCAGTGCCTGTGGTACTCCAGTTTCTCTGGAGGTGAAAGATGGAAGTGATAGCATTAATTCCTTTCTGGCCCAACAGGCCATGGTTTCCTCTCTTGACACTCCTCAGTTATCGGGACTCAGTCCCCCTGCCACGCAGGCCGGATCTATTGTCTCAGGGCACAACCCTGCACCCCTGTCCTTCTCCCCTGCACCTCGGGGTTTGGTTCTTGAGAGGGGAAGGCTCAAGGCTCTAGGTTGTCCAGAAGAGGTCATTCCGAACCTCCTTAATGCCAGAAGGAAAAGCACCAACAGGGTCTATAAACGAATATGAACCAGGTTCACAGATCACATGTCTTCCAGGCCTAACCCTTGTAGCGCTCTGGCGATCCAGAACATTCTTAGCTTCCTACAATCAGGTCTAGACCTATTTCTATCAGTGAGCTCACTTCGGGTACAGGTATCGGCCATCTCGGCATTCACAGGAGTTTCATGGGCCAATCACTCCCTTGTTCGCCAGTTCTGCAAAGTTTCTTTAAGGCTTAGGCCTTAGGGGAAGCCAAGGTTCCCCTAGTGGGAGCTCCCTCTTGTTCTGGATTTCCTTTCTCAGCTCGGATCAGATACCGACAAGCCGCTCTCAGTTAAGGATCTTACTCTCAAGACCACCTTCCTGGTGGCTGTTACTTCAGCAAAAAGAGTGTCTGAAATCAGAAACCTGGGTTTGAAGGAGCCTTTTCTAACTTTCTTTTCAGACATAGCAGTGTTAATTTCCATGCTGGGGTCAAAGTGACAACAATTTTCCACGAAAATCAAGAAATTGTGCTTCCCACCTTTTAGGTCATCAGAAAATCAAGACGTCCATCCCTTTGATGTGGGGCATACCCTGAAACAATATCTGAAAGTCACGGCTTCCTTTCGGCAATCGGATTTTCTTTTCATCCTTTCCCACAGGAAAAACAGAGGAATGCGGGCCTTGGTTAGATCCATTGCTGCTTGGATCGTTCAGACCATTCAATGGGCTTATAATGTGGAGTTTAAAAAAGGGGGGGAGGGGAGCACTCACATTGCCACATCCGTCAAATGGAGAGGAGAAAAAAAAGGGTACTCAAAGAGTAGCCTAGAATCAAACTTAAAAGGCATGGAAACAATGGAGAAGTAGAAAGAATAAGTAATATTTATTGTAAAAAGAAATTACATAGTATCTACACAATATTCACAAGCATTTAAAATCATATAAGATGATACTGTTTGTACAATAAGCCCTTGTGTGTCTACGCGTTTCACCGCAAGGCTTCTTCAGGACACGATAAAGGTTGAAAGAGATGACACAAAAAAAGAGAACGAATCTCACTATCTTATTAACCAATCGAGCCTCATGTACAAATGTCCGGAATGTTTTCAATGATATTCAATGTATGAACTATTTTTAAAAGGTTGCGAAAAATTCCCGGAATGCCACTAAATCTATTAGTAGCCAAGAATCGAATGCTATTTGAACAGGGGCATAGGGCATCTTGCAAAGAAAAAAATCATATTCAGAGATCCAAGGTCCAATAAAGGAAGACACAGATGGAACTACATAGATATACTTAGTAGGTATCCCATATCCCAACTGCGCATCAAGCCCGCAGAGGGGTAGTAGCTGCATACAAGTGGTGAAAGATAGCCCCTGGGAGACAGCCTGGTACTGTATTTATAGCACTGTATTTATAGGAGCAATGTAACTGTAGGTGCATTGAGTATAATAATATACAATAGTAAAATCGAATAATCAAAACATCCATTAAATATCAATACAGGAACCAAGCGGGCAAAAGGGCCACTAGTAAAATTTTCGAGAGTTAGTATCAGGAGACCTAAACAATTGTCATAAAACATATTGTATATCTCTTAAAAGTATTATTTATTTAAATTTTTTTTTTTAGATTAGCAACTAGACAAAGCTTTCATCTGCGCAGGGTGATCAGTACACCTCTGCTTAGCAACCATTGAGATATCAGCCACACGGGGAGTGCATTGTTTTTAGTAAGCCAGCTGAACTGTAGACTTGCAACGTGGGAATGAGCAGTAAAGATCAACCACTGTATGGCATTACAAAGAAGGAGGTGAATCCAGTGTCGGGACAAGGTCATCCTGCACCCAGGGCAAAGATGCATAACTGCGCCCTCCTCCCCAATTCATGATGTGCAAGCTTAGAGGATCCTACACTCAGCAGTCACTCACTTGTTAAAATCATTGCCACTGTCACTTCTCCTGTCAGCCTTGCAACAGGAGGAAGGCACCCACCATCCCTACATTAAACCATTGCCCCCAGGGCAACTGTCCCTTCTGCCCACCCCTTGTCCCGGCCCTGGATGAAGCTGTAAGTTTGGAGTTGGTATGGTTTCCCCCATGTGTATGTATACACATATATATATATATATATCTAAAACGACGGGACACATTCTCCAATGCGAAATATATTCATATCAAATGCTCTTCAAGGCATAAAATTGTTACATTGTTAGCATGTGACAATTTTATGCCTTAAAGAGCATTTGATATAAATATATTTTGTATTGGAGAATGTGTCCCGTCGTTTTTTCTATTGAATATTGGTGGAATGTTGGGAGTCCACCTTGACACTGAGGAACATTTGAAGTAACCCACTCTTTATCTTTCTATTTATATATATATATATATATATATATATATATTAGGGTTGTCCCGATACCGATACTAGTATCGGTATCGGCACCGATACCGAGCATTTGCCCAAGTACTTGTACTCGGGCAAATGCTCCCGATGCTTCCCCCGATACCTAGAAGACAGCTGTGATCGGCGCGTGGGGGAGTTACAAGATTCTCCCCCCGCGGCTTTCACCAGCTTTAGTGACATACAGCGGTGATCGCTCACAGCTGACTGTCACTGCATCCTCCTCCGTGCCCCCTCCGTTCCTCTGTTCCTCTACGCTGTCCCCTTCGTTCCTCTCTCCTTATCTGTCCCCTCCGTTCTCCCCCTCCGTTCCTCTCTCCCCCTCCTCCTTCCTTTGTGTATGGAGAGAGTCAGCTGACTCTGTCCATTCACATAACTGAAACATTGTAATCTCCTTGATGTGTCAGTTTATGAATGGAGAGAAGCTGCTGTCTTCTCTCCATTGATTCTCAGTGCAGCTGACGCTGCAGAGAAAGGGACTGAGGAATCTCTATCCTCTGTCTCTTTCTCTGTCTCAAGGGGGAGATATCAGAGGTCTGTTAAGACCCCTGATATCTCACCAAAGCCCCCCAAAAGGGCTGATTAAAAAAAAACAAAAACAAAAACAAAGAATAAAAAAATATTATTGGAAAAAATAAAAATTGTAAAAAAAAAAAACACACACACATACAACGTTCACCCCCCCCCCCCCCAAAAAAAATAGCAAAAAAAAAAAACAGTCACGTGACATTAAAAAAATGTATCGGTAATCGGTATCGGCGAGTACTTGAAAAAAAGTATCGGTACTTGTACTCGGTCCTAAAAAAGTGGTATCGGGACAACCCTAATATATATATATATATATATATACACTGTATATAAAAATAGAAAGATAAAGAGAATCAGAAATAGAGATAGCAGAGACACACTAGAGAGACAGAGCCCATGTCCTCATAGCAGAATCCAAGGATGTAATCACATACTCTATCCTCTATCGTAATCTCGGTATGTGTCACATGTGCCGACAATGCATTCTAAAATCGAATGGCAGCTTTTGGTGATAGGATCTGCAGGTGGCAGCGGATGAAGACAAATCTCACTTTTATTGTGATTAAAAATTTACCAGTTTTCACTTCAGAAATCGTAAAAAAATTGAGATCATTTTTTTCTGTAAGTGAATATAAGACCGTGTAGGAAAGCAATAGCATAAAAAATTTAAACTAGACAATCTGTTTGCCATTTCTATCGAGCTGTCTAGAATGAAATCTTCATTAGACTAGAAGGAGTTCATCTACAGCTACCCTGGAGAGAAAGAGCTGCTACATACAGTGTATGTGTGTTTTATAATTCCAAAAAAGTTGGGACGCTGTGTAAAATCTACATAAAAACAGAATGCAATAATTTGCAAATCTCATAAAACCATAGTTTATTTAGAAAATAGAAAACATATCAAACTGAGAAAATGGACCATTTTAAGAAAAAAAGAAGGTAATTATGAAATTGGTGGCAGCAACAAGTCTCAAAAAAGTTGGGACAGGGCAACAAAAATTTGGGTAAGTAAGTGATAAGAGCTGCAAAAATATTTTAGGTAAGAACATTTAGAATGAAAATGATAAATGGTTTTCAAAATGGTTTTCAAATAAATATGTGAAAAGTGTAGCGTGCATTTGTATTCCTTCCTTTACTCTCATACCCCTAAATAAAATCTAGTGGAACCAAGATTGTGTGTAATTTAATCTCAGTATAAATACAGCTGTTCTGTAAAGCCCTCAGGGGTTTGTTAGAGAACCTTAGTGAACAAACAGCATCATGAAGGCCAAGGAACACACCAGACAGGTCAGGGATAAAGTTGTGGAGAAGTTTAAAGCAGGGTTAGGTTATCAAAAAAATCCAATTCAACGTCCGAAAATGGAAAGAGTATGGCACAACTGCAAACCTACCAAGACATGACCGTCCACCTAAACTGACAGGCCAGACAAGGAGAGCATTCACCAGAGAAGCAGCCAAGAGGTCCATGGTAACTCTGGAGGAGCTGCAGAGATCCACAGCTCAGGTGGGAGAATCTGTCCACAGGACAACTATTAGTCGTGTACTCCACTAATCTGGCCTTTATGGAAGAGTGGCAAGAAGAAAACCATTGTTAAAAAAAAGCCATAAGTTCTGTTTGCAGTTTGCGAGAAGCCATGTGGGGGACACAGCAAACATGTGGAAGAAGGTGCTCTGGTTAGATGAGACCAAAATTGAACTTTGTGGCTGTCAGGATCATCTAGCGCTCCTGCTCCTCATTCCAGCATCTGGGATTTGGCTATGGCATTCTCCCTGTCTTTGTCCACCTGCAGGCTGATTGATGTTGACAGTCTCTGAGTGTAAACTCCTGTCCTGGGGGCAACCGAGTACTGGTAGGCCTGTTTGCCTTATGGGAAAGGGGGCTGCTATAGGTGAAGAACACAGTAGCCAGCACACACACAGTAGCCAGAACACACCATCCCCACCGTGAAACATGGTGGTGGCAGCATCATGTTGTGGGGATGCTTTTCTTCAGCAGGGACAGGGAAGCTGGTCAGAGTTGATGGGAGGTTGGATGGAGCCAAATACAGGGCAATCTTAGAAGAAAACCTGTTATGCCGCGTACAAATGATCGGAATTTCGGCCTGCAAAAGAGCAATGAGAGTTTTTCGTCAGAAAATGCGACTGTGTGTAAGCTCCATCGGTCTGGTGAAATTCCAGCCAGCAAAAGATTGAGAGTATGCTCTAAATTTTTCGGTCGGGAAAAGTTCCTATCTGAAAATGCGATCGTCTGTGGCAATTCCGGCGTGCAAAATCCCTACGCATGCTCAGAAACAATTCGACGCATGCTCGGAAGCAATGAACTTCATTTTATCGGCTCGTCGTAGTGTTGTACGTCACCGCGCTCTTGACAGTCGTAATTTCAGCGAACTTTTGCTTAACCGTGTGTATGCAAGGCAAACTTGAGCGGAATCCCTGTTTCCGACGAGAAATCAGCTCGTGTGTAGGCGGCATTAGAGTCTGCAAAAGACTTGAGACCGGGGCAGAGGTTCACCTTCCAACAGGACAACGACCCTAAACATACAGCCAGAGCTACAATGGAATGGTTTAGATCAAAGCATATTCATGTGTTAGAATGGCCTAGTCAAAGGCCAGACCTAAATCAGATTGAAAATCTGTGGCAAGACTTGAAAATTGCTGTTTACAGACGTTCTCCATCCAATCTGATAGAGCTTGAGATGTTTTGCAAAGAAGTATGGGTGAAGATTTCACTCTCTACATGTGCAAAGCTGGTAGAGACATACCCAAAAAGACTTGCAGCTATAATTGCAGTGAAAGGAGGTTCTATAAAAAAATTGACTCAGGGGGGCTGAATACAAATGCACGCCACACTTTTCAGATATTTGTAAAAAAATGTGAAAATCATTTATCATTTTCCTTCCACTTCACAATTATGTGCCACTTTGTGTTGGTCTATCACATAAAATCCCAATAAAATACATTTCAGTTTTTGGCTGTAACACGAGGGGTATGAATACTTTTTCAAGGCACTGTACAAACTCCATACAGGTAGTATCCTGGTTGGGATTCAAACTTAGGACCTCAGTGCCTGCAAGAACAAAGCAAATGTGCTAACCCCTAAGCCGAGATTTCTCAACTAGGGTTCCTCCAGAGATTACCAGGGGCTACCAGTGGTTCCTTGAGCAATGAGCAATTTCTCCCTCTCAGATAAGTTCCCACTGACACCAATGATCTTTTTAGCTATCTGTAAGGGGGGTAATTTTTCTCAATGACCACAAGTGTAAGGAGCCTTCTTCCCACTGACCATCGCACTAATGTATCATGAGTTGTAGATATAGTCGTTTTAAGAAGGGGTTCCTGGAGACCGGAAAGTTATTTCTAGGGATCCTTTGTGTTGAAAAAGGTTGAGAAAGGCTGGCCTAAGCCATTGTGCAACAAAAGGATTTTCTTCCATGTGTGCACTGAATTCTGTCCATCAGTTGAATCGGTAAGAAGGTCATGGCGGTTCTTGGCGGAGCACGTCTTGTGTGAGGACAGACAGATGTCTTGTTGGTGAGACATCTGCCTCTTTTAGGCCACCCTTACACTCTTGAATCTTATTATGAATTGCTTTTTGAACACTGCGGCTTCCCGTTTTAGGTTTATTGGCTGTTTAAGTGGCCAAATAGTGGAGGGCCAAATTGATTTTTTTCGTTTTTTTATTGGCGCTATAAGTAGTAAAATACAAATCGAGGTCAATGATGGCTGTAAACAGGGAGGGTGTGAAGAGTGTGCATTGAGGATGGAGTGTTTGTGTGTTTTCCATTGACCTGAAAGCAATGGATGGGCTGTCCGGGCACCAGACATCTACACAATAGAAGAGGAGCGAGACTTTCTTTTTTCTGTGGTGTTATCAGGACATCTGCTAATAGGAATCGCGTTTTGTGAAGGACGCAGAACTCCTGACACCAGCAATGGTCTGACTTGAATAATTGTAACCTGTCTCGTCTGCGTCCCCTTCCCCACTCATCTGTGAGAAACGATGTGGCTAAATGGTTTCAAACTATGTATAGAATATCTAATAATAATTTTTGTAATTAACAAATTTAACTGAGACTTAGGGTTCAATCCAGCCTTTGGTGGTCACTTATCCTGGAAATTCACATCTTTAATAGAGACACATGAAACCATTATTTAGAATTTTTAATTTTTCAATTATTATTATTATTATTATACAGGATTTATACAGCGCCAACTGTTTGTACAGTGCTTGACAACATAAATTCTTTCAATCATTTTTTTTTATTATTTATTTTTTTATTTCTGGCAAAATTGTGAAATTTCACAATCATTTTTTGTGAAATGCATTAGGGTCAACGAGGAATGGAAAAGAATTCAAATTCAAATTAAATGTAAATGTTTAAAAAAAAATAAAAATAATTAAATAAACCACCCCAAACCCTTTGCTAGCCCCCAAACTACAGCTGCACCATTTCCATTTAGGTCCTTTGCTCTCCTGTGCTGCCCAGCTAAAAGCAGTCAATAGGATAAATTTAGAAAGCTAACACATTAGGATAAAGAGCCTTAGCCCTCGTTCACATTGGAGCCAATTGTCATGCACTTTGACAGGTCAAATCGCATGACAAGTCGCACCCTATTGTCAGCAATGACCATGTTCAAATCGGTGCGACACTGACTGTGCGGTGCCGCATTGATTTGAAAAAGTAGTTACTGCACTACTTTTGGCAATTTCGGGTGCGACTTGCATAGACATCTGCGCATGCTGCACAGATATCTTCAAAGTCGCACCTGAAGTCACATTGACATGCGGCTTTAAAACCGTTCGATTTCAGAACGCACAATTTCAAAGCTGCATTCAATGTGAACGAGGTGTAATTTTCCGCAAACATGAAAGTTACTTCAGCTAATGAAAATGAAATATTTATCTGTGTTGGTAAAACTTTGTGAATTGAGCCTAATATTATTCTCATAAGGTTTCTAATTTTTTATTTTAATTTTTCACAGACCAAAAAAAAAATACTCAAATCAAATATACACAGAATAAATAAACAAACAAACAAATAAATAAATACATAAATAAAAAGAAAAAAATGCAAGAACATTAAATTAGTTATAAAATAAACTATACCTTTGTTGGCCATTTAATTGTAAAATTCATGTCATACTATAGAGATGTGTGAAAAATGACCAGTTACACTTACCTGTAACAGTGTTACTGGGAAGTCTTCCAGGACGGCACCCTGAGAGATGACTGGTCCCACCTGACAGGAAACATAATCAAGAAAGAGGTAAAAAAAAACCCGCCCCTCCCTGTGCTCCTCAGTTGTGAAAAGTATTGACCCACACCAGTGCACGAGAGTGAGAAAACCTTGCATGTTCATACAACACCAACACACAAATACGGGTGAGAAGTAGGCCTGCCATCCTGGAAGATGTCCCAGAAACCCAGTTACCGGAGAGTGTAACTGGTCATTTTCTCAAGTCATCTTCCAGGATGGCACCCTGAGAGAAGAGCAAGTACAGTAGCTCAGGCCTACCTTAGGGTGGGACAACAGCCTGTAGGACTTTTCTACCAAATGCCAGATCCTGAGGTGACAGCAGCTCCACCCTGTAGTGCCTGAGAAAAGTGTTCTGGCTTGCCCACGTTGCTGCTCTGGCCGTTCGTAGGCTACCACAATGGTCTGCCTAATCCATCTGGCTATAGTTGTTTTCGAGGCTGAAGTGATTTTCTAAACACTTTGACTCTGTCTAAATAAAGTAACAGACACCGTCAGACATCTAATAAATGGAAAGATCTTTCCTTCTCGTTCTGCAGGTTGTCACAGAAGGAAGGAAGGACAACCTCCTGCAACCTGTGAAAACTTTAGGCCACCTTGGGTAGGATACAGGGGATCTTGTCTGAGAATATCCCTGTCCTCAAATAATAAGAAAAAGGGCTCTTTGATTGCCAGGGCCTGCAGATCACCTACCCTCCTAGATGACGCAATGGCCAGAAGAAAAGCTGTTTTAAGGGAAAGTAACTTAAAAGAAACTTGTGTCAACGGCTCAAAGGGTGCCCTAGTCAGGGCCTCTAAAACTAGGGTCAAGGACATCCTCTCCCTAGCCAACAAAAATCTTCTAATCAGGGGGTCCAGAGCCAGTCTCCTGTCCAGGAAGCTAAACAGAGCTGCTACCTGGGCCCTGAGCGACTTTGTTGCCAGGCCCTGATCTGCACCCTCCTAGAGGAAGTCCAGGACCGCAGGGATATTTTGCTAGGAAGTCATTCTCGTCTGACACCAATGAAAAAAGACTCCCCAGACCTTGGCATAAATCCACCTGGTAACCCTCTTTCTAATCAGTAAGATGATTTATATTACTCTCTCGGAACACCCCTTCTGCCGCAGACTTTCCCTCTCAAGAGCCAAGCTGTCAGGTTGGAAGAAAATGGGGTTCGGGTGGCAAACTGGGCCCTGTAGGAGAAGGTCTTGCTGTTCTCAGAGATACTGCCCGGGGGGAGGGGGGATACCGACCAATTTCTTAGAGTGGGGAACCAGGCCCTTTTGGGCCACCAAGGTGGGACTAGAATTAGCCTGCTGCTGGTCTGGCTCAGTTTCTGTAAAATCCTCGGAATGAGAGCCAAGGGGGAAAGGCATAGGCCAGGTTGAACTCTCAGTTCTGGGCCAATGCGTCCATCCCTCGGATCCCCTCTCCCCGGACAGGTAAAAAAACCTTTCTCACTCTTCTGTTTCCTCTGCGGGCAAAGAGGTCTATCTCCGGCATGCCGAAGCACCGGCATACGAGAGAGAACACCCCACTCCCCCTAGTGGATTGTCTGACTGCTAAGGTAGTCTGCTTCTATATTGTAGACCCCTCCTTATGTGAACTGCCGAGATTGAGGGGATCCGCTGCTCTGCCGAATCTAGAAGTTCTTGGGTTAAGACCATAAGAGTGCGAGACCTGGTCCCTGCTTGACGATTCACGAAGGCCACCGTCGTCAAATTTTCGGAAAGGATTTGGACCTCTCTTCCCCTGATCCTTATTTTGAATGCTCTTCCCTGACCACCAAAAGTTCCCTGAAGTTGGAGGAAGAGCCGCTCTGCACCCGGTTCCAGACCCCCTGAGCCTGCAATTGCTCTAGATGGCCCCCCAACCCCAGGCGCTTGCATCGGTCGTCACTCTGAGAGGCTGAAGTTGGGTCCAAGGGTGACCCTTCCCCAATCTCTGAGAGTTGAGCCACCATCGTAGCGATTCCTTTAGTTCCCTTGGAATTGATACCTTCTCGTCTAAGGTTCCCCTTTTTCCATCCCAGGAGGAGAGCAGGAAACCCTGGAGAGCCCTGGAGTGAAGCTGGGCCCAGGGTACTGAGGGAATGCATCACATCATTAACCCGAGTACCCTCATAATGGCCCTGCAGGAAACCTCTCTGGGCTATAGGAGATCCGAAACTGCCCCTAATTACGCCTTCTATCTTTCGCTGGGGCAGAACTAACTTCTGTGCCACCGAATCCACCAGAAACCCCCGGTAAACTTTGGTCTGTAATGGAATTAGTAAGGACTTCTCCTGGCTGATTAATCATCCCAGGGACTCCAAGGTTTTCACTAACTTGTCCAGATCGGAAAGCAGGTGATCCAGGGACTGGTTGCAGACCAATAGGTCATCCAGATAGGGAATCAGCGCAATCCCTTGGAGATGGAGGTGAGACACCACCTCTGCGAGAATTTTTGTAAAAAGTCTCGGGCTGGCCGCCAGTCCGAAGGCTAGGGCACTGAACTGCCAATGCTGAACGCCCTGATCCATGAGAATCGCAAAGCATAGCAGGTTCTGATGTTCTGTAAAAATGGGAACATGAAGGGACGCGTCTTTTAGGTCTATCGTGACCATGAAGACCTCTTTCAAGAGATGCTTCCTGACATTGTACACACTTTCCATATGGAATTTCTTGTACTGTAGGAACCTGTTAGCCTTCTCAAGTTTATTATGAGGTGTTTTTTTCTCAAGGGCTTTGGGACTACAAAAATGTGAGAATAAAACCCCTGTCCGAGTTGCTCTGCCAGAACCGGCATAATGACCTCTAGGAGACCTATCACTTCCTGCTGGTCTCTGGGTAGGTAGGTCAGGTGAAAACTTTGAGGGGGTATGGAAAGCAACTCTAACTTGCAGAGAGTGTAGGGGCTCTGAGTGATCTTCTCCCACTGAGCAAAGAATTGTGAGAGCCTCCCCCCTACCCTGGCGCTGGCGTCACTTAGGATTCTTGTCGGTAGGCTTCGGGCTGGAAAAAAGGGGGCACCGACCCCCCATTCCTTGCCTTCCTTCTAATTCCTGAAGCGGTTGCTAGCCTCGAAAAAAAGTTCCTTTATCCTTTTTAAGTTTCACGGGAGACTTTTTCCCCTTCTCCGTGGACCTGGATAGGGCCTGGTCCAAGCCTGTGCCAAAGAGTAGGGAACCTTCGAATGGCAGACCACATAGTTGGGTTTTTGACGTGTGATCTCCGTCCCAGGTTTTCACCCACAGTGCTCTCCTGGCAGAGTTTAGGAGGGCCGCAGACTTCGCAGTCGTATGAACTGTTCCAACCGCCGCGTCTGTCAAATAAGCTACTGCCCTACCAATTACCTCCAAAAAGTCTATGATCTGGAAGGTCTCGGACCTGCGGTCCATTTGGTCCCTAATATTACCTGCATCCTCAAAGGAGAGGTCAGATTTCTTCGACACCTGGGCTAGTGAAGCGTCCAGCCTGGGTCTTAAAAAATGTCTCCTTTTCCTCCTCCTTGAAGGGGCACCTGTATTTCCACATCTTAAACTTCAAGAGCTTCCTCTCTGGCTCCTTCCATTCTCAAAGTGGTTGTATAGTCTTTTTTTGAACTTTTACCTACAGGTAAGCCTATAATAAGGCTTACCTGTAGGTAAAATTAATATCTCCTAAACCTGTACGGTTTAGGAGATATTTACTTTTCATGCAGGCACTGACATCATGCGGCGCATGCACTGTTAATGCCCGGCTGAAGGTCCGGCAGAACTGCCCGATCTTGCCGGGTAAAAGACTCCCCAGCGCATGCGTGGGAGTGACGTATTGCGGCTTCGGCCACTCACAGCAACTGCATACTAGCTCATTATGCCTTTGCCTTGCAGGTTTACTACCGCTTTAAGATGATATCTTTGAGAGCCTGGTGGATTGGGAGGACCTTCGACTCTGGCCTGACCAGGCCCCTGTTCATCCTGTCCTGGGCTGAGACCTGCATTGCTGTCTCCTGGATCTCTTCTGATGAAGGGAGGAGGAATCTCTCCATATCATCGGCTGAAAAAAGGTGTCTGCCTGGCTGCCTGGCCTGGAATCCCCCTCATCCTGGCTATCCTCTGTAGCAAGATCTTTTACCTCTTTTGGTCTAATGAGAACCTCCAAGGCCAAAGATAACTGACATCCTTCAATATGTGGTGGATTGTGAGGCATAGTGGGTGCAAAGATGGTGAAAGTCATTGGGTGCCAGATACTTCTTGGATGTAAAAGATGTTTTGTTTCTTTTGACAGTCCTTTTTTATATATTTTGGGGGAAAGAGGGTTCAGGCTAGGACACTCTTAGATAGTTGCAAACTCACTTGACAGACTCCAAAACTTCAAAACGAGGGACCCATGACTTAATCGCAAACTTAGCATAGCGGAATTCGTTCTTTCCTTCGGCATTTATAGAGATGTCATTTGCGCAGTTAGTCCCGGCAGGAGAGAGGAATTGGACCTTTATCTGCACAAGGTGGTGGATTGAGCACACAAATATGATGGCTCCACGTTCTATGACTACCACTAGTCTTTTTCAGCGAAGGCTGCAGCGACTTGGGCACAGTTTCAGATGGTCACTTGTTGAAGAAATATCGACATGGAACTTTTCTGTAGGCACTTTGCCAATCAGAAATCTTCGATATGTGGCTATTGTCAGTCTTCAGCTCATATCACCAAATAGTGTCCCGATCTGGAACATTCCTTTCCTATGGGTACCAGACAGGTGTCCAATTGATCCACCACAGTGCCATCAGGTCAGGTAGACAAACTGGGCAGACCCATAAATTATCTAGGTAAGGCGCAGCTATGTAATAATTTCAAATACAATCAATGTAGACTCCTTCATATCTGTGTTGACTGCTTCAGACCGCACCCCAAATCCACCTGTCCCATCAAGTCTTCCAGCTTTTCATGACTTAACCGAGTCAACATGTCTAGGTTGGGATTCTGGTTGGAACTCCACCCGTCCCCATCCCTCAGACAATTTCTCATGCAAGGTTTTTCTGAAGGTTTCCATACGGGCCTCATCACATTATCATTGGAGACCTTTGAATGTGTTAATTTATTATCTGCAGGCAGTAATGCTCTGTTAGTCGATGAGTTGTTACAGATTGAGTTATCCAAAAGTTTTGTCATAGGTCCGCTTGTCTCTTCACCCTTCAGCATGTGGAGGATTATCCCTATCGGTGTGGTGAAGGGGAAATTTTCAAATAAATATCGTTTAATTCATGACTTGTCTGCTTCTCATTCCTCTAACATACCTAGTCTCAATTCTCTTATTCCATCGGACCAATTCTCGCTGTAATATTCATCAGTGGATTTGGTAATTCAGTGTATTTTACAGACAGGTAGGGGCACATGGTTATTCAAAGCTGATATTTCTGATGCTTTTAAACTCCTCGCCATCAAACCTGCACTTTGGCAATGGCATGGTTTTAAATGGCGTGAGCATTATTATTGGGTCCAAGAGCAGTCCTTGGCTCTTCAATACCTTCGCCCAAGCCCTCAATTGGATATTGTTCAACTGCAAAGTTTGTCACAGGGTCATTCATTATTTGGATGATTTTTTTTTTTATTAAAGAACCCTGCTCAGTCTCCTAGGGATCTCAAATCACTCACAACTTTTTTCTGACTTGAATGTCCCCATGGCTGCCCACAAGGATGAAGGGCCTTCCAATGTCATTACCTTTTTAGGTATTACTCTAGAAATCAATCTCATGATGGCTAGTTTGCCCCAGGAGAAACTCAATTGGATATGAGGGACTATTCACAATCTGGTCAGGTCCCCCTCATGCTCAAGGAAGGATTTAGTCACTTTTGGGTATGCTCAACTTTGGCATGAGGATCATTCCGCAGGGCAGGAAATTTGTTTCCAGGTTGTTGGCTCTCCTACCCCTGTGCCAGGACACAGATTCGGCTGTGAATTTACAAGCTGATGCACAAGCTGATCTGCTCATGTGGGACCAGTTTTTGTGCAATTGGAATGGTATTTCCATGTTTATCCGTCTACCTACTGCCATGTCCCCCAGAGTTTTTTCAGAAGCCGCAGCATCAGTGGGTTTTGCGGCAATCTTTAGGTGTCATTTGTTGGCTGGTCTGTGGCCAAGCAAAAGAGAGAGGCGCCTCTGGGTGCAGACTAAAAACAAGGTTTATTTCATAAAAAGGTAATGATCATCAAACTCACATGTTGAAGGTCGTCAGTAGGCATAAAATAGTAATCAATACTGAGGAGGACATCATCCATTAAAGGTTCAAGACAGTCAAAAACAACTCCTAGCAGGGGGCTCTGCCTGTGTGTGAGGAGAGGTACCGCTGAGATGTGAGGCCGGCCGCAGCGGTGACAAGTCACAGTACTAGGTGGAGAGCATGGAAGGCTGTAAACATCCGGCGAGGAGTGATGACGTCATGAGTCGAGCGACGCGTTGCCGGGCGTACGGGCTGTGATGACGTGACAGCCGCGCCCCTTCATCAGGCTAAAGATGGATGGGATAGTTGCTCAGTTTTCTGCACTATTTGAAATCTCCCCGATAGTTGCAGCTGCAGTCACATGGGGACCCACATGGTCTGATCACACAGTCATTTTCTTTACCACAGCCGGAATTATTAATAAAGGAGGATCCGGGTTCCTCCTCATCATGTCTTTTATGTGCAGGTTGACGTGGTTGGGCCTCATATACAAATTTAATTTTCAGGGCGAGTTTATCAGTGGTGTCAACAATGTGGCAGCAGATGCCTTATCTCGTCTTGATATTCAGCATTTTTTCTTATAGCGGTTCGGCCTTACTCCCTGCTGACAATGGATTAGACGCACTCCAGGTGGATGCTGCCAACCTGGTGAATTCTTCATTACTGAGGAATACTCTCAGAGCTTGCAAGACGGCTTGGAAGTGTTTTTGTAGATTCATGACCCTCTATCCCTGCAATAGTGTTGGGGATGTCAAATACATGATGGCTTTTGCTGAATATTGCCATGGCGTATTGTCCCTTTCCCATAACACCATCAAGTTATACCTGTCAGGTATTCAGCACTTCATGTCATTTCAGGGTCCTGATAGACAGTCCATTTTTGCGGCTCATCCCATCAAAGCCATTTTGAAGGGTATCCAGAAAAGGCAGGGACAGTAATGTTTGATACGTTTACCAATCACCGGCCAGATGCTCTGCGGGATCTCAGATTTGTTATCCCTTTCACCTTTTGATACAAGTCCCAGCCTCGTCCTCAAGGCAGCCGTCTGATTAAGTTACTTTGGTTTCCTCAGACCTGGGGAAGTATCCCAAGCCAGCCACAATGCACCGGTGCTCCTCAAAGGCAGTCTCAACAGATTTTATGATCACTTTTCGCTGCAACTCCCCAACAAGAAAAACCGACAGACAGGTCAGGGTTTGTTATTAACTATTACAAAACTAACAATATCTGGTTGACCAGTTGATATTTTGGACCAACTCTCCTCTAAGGTCGCAGTGGCTCCCCTCGACAGCCCATTACTTCCTTTCCATACGCAGCCTCTTGCTTCCAGTTTATTTCGCACGTCAGAATTTTGCTTGCTAATTTGGGGTAAAATCCAAAGCAATTTTCAGGTCATTCCTTCAGGATTGGGCCAGTGTCCTCAGCATCCAAACAAGGGATCCCGTCCCATGTTATTAAATACATGGGGCTTTGGAAGTCATCCTGTTATAGTTGATATATTCCAGATCTCCATGATGAAGTTATTCAAGCTTTTGCTACTCTGCTTGATTAGTTGTGTAGCAGAATCTCTAACCTCTTCCAGTCTAATGAGAACCTTTGTGGTCACAGATCGCTGACATCCTTTAATATGTACTTGGTTGTGAGGCATAGTGGGTGCAAAGTTGGTAAAAGTCACTGGGCGCCAGACACTTCTTGGATGCAAAAGAGGTTTTATTCCTTTTAACAGTTCTTTTACATCTTGCAAGGGAAAGAGGGTTGGGGCCAGGACATCCTTAAAGGGGTTGCAAACCCTCATGTTTTTTCACCTTAATGCATCCTATGCATTAAGGTGAAAAAACTTCTGTCACTGACCGGCCCCCCAGCCCCCCCGTTTTGCCGAGTCCGGCATTCTGCGTCTATGGATGCAAATGCTGGACTCGGGAGCATGCACTCCTTAATCTTGTTAATCACATCACAGACTATATTAATTAAAGAATACTACTGCTCTCCTAAAAAAAAAAAAAAAATTATCTTTTTTTGTTCAAGCAAATTTTACCTAAGCGGCTAAGTGAGCGAACCTAAAAGTTTCTGCTTCAGTGAAATTTCACATGAAATTAGTCATTTTGCAAGAAAATCAATTAAGCTTCAATCACTCCGCTCATCTCTAATCATAACATGAATGCGCGGCAGGTGTGGATGGTGAATGCAGATGTAATATCATACTTGCATATTATCACTTATCTGCAAAAGAAAATACAAAAAAATCTCACTCTAAACACTCAGTTGATGAAGAAAAAGTCTAGGAGCTCTTAGGTCAGCAGAACGCAGTGCGGGGAAAGCATGTTCTGTGCGTGTTTCCTGGACCGCGCTCTGTGTGTGTTTCCTGCACCACTCTTGTGATTCCTGCGGGTTCCAATGTAATTTTAATGGCACCCCAAAAGCAGATCACAAGCGCAGTGCATGGTACCGCAATACCATGCAATTTGGCGTGGTGCATTTTTATAAGTAGTGCATGCACTACTTTTAATGTGTTTTGGCGTGATTTGCAGCCCATTCAAATGAACAGGCTGCAAAATCGCACAGCACAGGAACGCGGCACGTGTTCCTGTGTGATTCAGGTGTGGACTGTTCCTGGGGGCTCATTTGAACTTGCAGTGAGGAGCAGTAAAAACAAGTGTTTAAGCTGCATTTTTACTGCCCCCTCAACTGCCCCCCTTAAGCTGAGGCAGATGCAATGCTTTGCTTTGTGGCTGCAGCAAAAAGTATCCAGCCCAGCCGTTTGGGCAGTACTGCTGCCAAATGCAATCTATTTCAATGAATGAAATATAGCACAACTGTGTGCAACAGAATGTGTCTGGTGTGAGGATGCCACACTCCAGACATGAACATGACATGGGAGGAGCTAGGGCTGAGGCCCTCCCCCATCTACACTACACCTTGGGCAGGTATGGTGTAGATGGAAGAGGGCCTCAGCCTTGGCTCTTCCCATGCCACGTCTACTGACGCATTTTGTCCCACCCCTGAGAGTTAGTCATAGAGGTCCTCTATGACTAAGACCAGGGGGCGGACATGGCTTGGGAGAAACCAAGGCTATGGCTGTCTTCTATCTACTATCAAAGCGCCTATATATGGCCTCCAGTGATCCACACTAATAAGGGGTGCTGGCATCCAGGACACTCATCCAAAAGTCATCAGAATCTGTGTGGTGCTTAGGCTTAGTCATAGAGGTCCTCTATGACTAAGCCCAGGGAGCGGGGCAAAACACATCAGTAGACATGGTTTGGGAGGAGCTAAGGTTAAGGCTGTCTTCCATCTATAATCAAAGTGCCGATGTATGGCCTCCAGTGATCCACACTAAAAAAAAGGTGCTGGCATCCAGGACATTCATCCAAGAGTCATGAGAATCTGTGTGGTGCTTAGGCTTATGCCGCGTACACACGATCGGACTTTACGGAATACTTGGTCAGGCGTACCGGGTTTCGTCGGACAATTCGATCATGTGTGGGCTCCAGCGGACTTTGTTTTATCAAAAGTTTGACGGACATAGATTTGAAACATGTTTCAAATCTATCCGGTGGACTCGAGTCCGGTCAAACAGTCTGCTCGTCTGTATGCTAGTCCGACGGACAAAAACCGAGGCTAGGGCAGCTATTGGCTACCGGCTATGAACTTCCTTGTTTTAGTCCGGTCCTACGTCATCACGTACGAATCCATCGGACTTTGGTTGATCGTGTGTAGGCAAGTCCGTTCATTTGGAAAGTCCGTCGTAAAGTTCGCCGGGCAAAGTATGCCGTAAAGTCCAGCCGTGTGTACGCAGCATTAGTCATAGATGTCCTCCATGAATAAGCCCAGGGGGTGGGGAGAAACACATCAGTGGACATGGCTTGGAAGGAGCCAAGGCTATGAATCTCTTCCATCTACAATCAAAGCGCCTATGTATGGCCTCCAGTGATCCACACTAATAAGGAGTGCTGGCATCCAGGACATTTATCCAAGAGTCATCAGAATCTGTGTGGTGCTTAGGCTTAGTTATAGAGGTCCTCTATGACTAAGCCCTGAGGGTGGGGCGAAATGCAACAGAGGATGTGGCTTGGGAGGAGCCAAGTCTGAGGCCGTCTTCCATCTACACTACACCTTAGGCTGTCGGGAGTGCTGCGCCTTTGCACCACACAGATTCTGTGTGCTGACTCTTGGATAAATGTCCTAGATGCCGGCACACCTTATTAGCGTGGATCACCAGAGGCCATACATAGGAATTTGAGCAGAAAGGGTAGCCATAACCACATTCAACACACGGTTTAAGGCGGTTATACAGCATTTATGTTAAAACAGGAAGTGAAGAGGTGACATATTACCGTAAAATCTATAGTGGCGCTAGAGGGATATGGCATAAAAAGACATACAGTACTGGTCTGAAAAGCATAACAACATGAACAATAAAGTCCATCATTTAAAAGTCTATAGTATCAGATGATGTTTGTAACAGCACCAGTGGTTGTGCCGATGCACTTAGACAGGTATGCCTGGCAGGTGATTACCCCCATATGACTGCCTTGGGGGAGCGGTTGGAGAATATGCACTATTTACAGGCATTTGACCAGCAGTGAGGAGGCAATATGTCACCTCCTGAAGAACGCAGAGAGGCGCCAGATTAAGTGCAATATTAATAAACTCCAATTTATTGAAAGTAAGACAAAGGGCGACTCATATTTTAATAGATCAAATAGGCATGTATAGAGTTGTTCTGGTCAGTCTCTGGGCTCTCACAAGTGGTCCCGGTGGAGTAGCGGCATCTAGCAAAAGCGCTGTTTGGATAGAAGGCTGTAGGAAGCGGCCGATCGCCGCATTAACCAGCGTGTAACACAAGATGGCGCCAGGTCTGATGAAGAAGCAGAAGCTTTGAAACGCGTTACTGCCCTTTTACGTCAGCATGGCCTCCGTAGTGACGTCACGTCAATTCCGGCGCCATCTTGTGTTCCATGCTGGTTAATGCAGCGAATGGCCGCTTTCTACAACCTTCCAGCTCCTTTGCCAAATGCTGCTTCTCCACCGGGACCACTTGTGAGAGCCCAAAGACTGACTAGAACAACTCTATAAAATGTGAGTCGCCCCTTTGTCTTACTTTCAATAAATTGGAGTATATTAATACTGCACTTAGTCTGGCGCCCCTCTGCGTTCTTCAGGAGGTGACATATTGCCTCCTCACTGCTGGTCAAATGCCTCTGAATAGTGCATAGTCTCCAACCGCTACCCCTATCCTGCAAAGGAGGCCATATCGGGGTAATCACCTGCCATGGGGGTAAAGGCAAAAAGGATTCTTGTTGTTGTGCTCGGTAGGCAGTGCAGATGTTGTATGTGACCCATGCAAGCAAATAGGTAAGTGTCACAACTGCCTTGCGGTTACAGCCTCCTCACCACCTGTCAGACACCTCTGAAAAGCAATCCGAACACAGATTGATTTTCAGAGGTGTGACAATTTTGTCACAGTCTAAACCTAGCCTTAGCTGTTGATTCTTTGCGGCCTCTTTGCAGTCACTTCCAGTCTACATGCGCTCCAGGAATAGCTCCATAGCATTTTTCAAGGTGGGTTTCCTGATGTTGACAACAGTAGACAATACTCTCTAAGTGCATTGGTACAACTGCTTGTACTCTCCATCGGAAGGGCATATGAAAGGATAACAATGCAGACAACAATTGGGAGACGGATCGTTGTCACCCCATACGAGGAAGTGTCTGCACAAGGACCTTCATGGCAGGATCATCTGGTATTATTTTATATAAAAAAAGAAGATGTAAAAATATAACAAATGACTATTGAAATGCGAGTAACATGCTAACGATTATGGGAGATTTACATCTTCTTTCAGCTCAGCTGTCTGCCACCATTATAGTGGGGGTGGGGTGTTTTTCGATAAACTAGAAAGCCCTTCAGATCTAGGACTGGATAAATATATGGAGAATTGTCCTTCATCTCCTTGCAAATGGATTATGATGATTATCACCCAGCATTTCAGTGTTTTCCATTTTCACGCTATAGATCTTAAAAATTATGGAGTCCATTTAGTAAATGTATACGAATGCCGGGCAGGATGAAATAAAGGATTGTGCACATTTGTCTATTGTAAGCAGAGCACATTATTGTTATTATTATTATTCAGAGAGCCCCTGGGCTAGTAACGGTTGCTTTGCTAACAACCAGACATTACCCCCCTCCCTGTGTTCCGGCATCTTGTTCTGTCCCTGGGCTAATGACTCCTGCATGGAGGAGGCACAAATGACAAGATTCCGGGCTGCGCATTCCAAAAGAGATGGCTTGTGGGAGCCCTCTGGTCTGATTCCTGCCTGACATTTAATAAGATAAAGGTCCAGCTTCGGTTCTACAGAGGAGGGTGTCAGGTGTACTTATTCTACTGGGCTAGAGCTACGCTAACTCCAATGGACAGGGTCAACTGGGTCACCTCTCTGATATTGCTGGGTGAAGGGAAAAATCTGTGTTTGAAACATCCAATAATATTCTGAGAACTGAATTTTATGTCAGCTGAGAATATCTTATTCTGAAGGTTTCCTCCTGGTACATCTACATCTGTGACTCTTCACCCAACTCCAATGGACAGGGTCAACTGGGTCATCTCTTCGATATTGCTGGGTGAAGGGAAAAATCTGTGTTTGAAACATCCAATAATATTCTGAGAACTGAATTTTATGTCAGCTGAGAATATCTAATTCTGAAGGTTTCCTCCTGGTATATCTACATCTGTGACTCTTCACCCAACTCCAATGGAAAGGGTCAACCGGGTCACCTCTCCAAAATTGCTGGATATAGGGAAAAATCTGTGTTTAGACCACCCAATAATATTGGATGAATTCTATAATATGAGATTAATTCTATATCAGCTGGGAATGGCTTTTTCTGAAGGTTTCCTCCTGGTCAATCCTGATTTGTAACCCTTTATCCATACCTTTCAACATGCTGAGATAAGATAGAGGAATGCCTTAGGCCCAATTCACACCTGAGCCGTTTGCAGAGCTACAGTACATCAGAATTTCCATGATATTCAATGATGCCCATTCACACCTGAGCAAAGTGTTGCTTGAAGCTCATGGCTCAGAAGAGCACATGAAGTTCTTTTGGGGCAGAATTGTGAATTTTAGCCTCAATAGACTACAATGTTTGGGACAGAGTCGTGAATTTTAGCCTCAGTAGACTTCAATGGTTGGGACAGAGTTGTGATTTTTTGCCCCGATAGACTTCAATGGAAGCACCTGAAAAACACACGTTATGAGCATTTGTTGCACATTGCCTTGTCTAATAACTAGCTTTCCCTTGGCTAAAAATAATATTAAAATAGGATAAGGGTCCAGGTTCTGTTCCACAGAGGAGGGTCTGGTACTTTTATTTTCTTGGGATAGAGCCACGCTAACTCCAATGGACAGGGTCAACCAGGTCACCTCTTGGATATTGCCAGCCAAGGCACAAATATGTATTTAAACCATACAATAATATTCTCAGAGCTGAATTCTATACCTTTACGCATACCTTCCAATGTGGTGAAATAAGAGGAATGCCTTTTCAGGTTCAGGTTCTGTTCACACCTGAGAAGATTGAAGAGCTATTATAAGCTTCACCAGAATTTCCATGATATTCAGTAGTGACTGTCCACACCTGAGTGAAGCGTTGCTTGAAGCTCATAGATCAAAAGAGCACATGAGATTCTTTTGGGTTAGAGTCGTGAGTTTTGGCCCCAATAGTCTTCAATGGAAGCACCTGGAAAACACACACTGTCTTGTCTAATAATAAGCTTTCCATTGGCTAAAACAAATTTAAAAAAAAGCTATTATCTGCCAGAGCTATCAGAAGTGGGTTGGAGTATGTTTTTTTCTGATAAGCCCCCCCACCATCAGAACCCCCAAACCACTGGGCCAGGGTTGTGGGGAAGAGGCCCTTGTCCTCATCAACATGGGGACAAGGTACTACTCTGTTGATGGCATGTATCTTTGTATGGTTCGGGTTGGTGGCACGCTCATCCTGCCTTTCTTGGCCAGCGAGGTTGCATACTCAGATAAGGGTCAAGTATGCAATTTTGGGGGGGCGACCCCACACTTTTTTTTCCAGATTTTTCCATAGGATCCCCGGAGTGTAGAGGGGAGGGAAGGTATTCAATATAGAGAAGGAAACTGGAAATGCTCTACTGAGGTCATTGGGGAACCAGAGGTGATGTATTAGGAACTGTTCTCACCCAGGAATTAAAAAAAAAATCAATAAAAAAAAGGGGTGAGAAATCATGGTGTCACCATTGGCCATGCACCCTTTATTGTGTGAAAGGTGAAGGTTGGGGATGGATATTTTGACAGGTTTTTATTGTTGCCTGTTGGAAAACTCACCCTCTCAATTTATCCTGGTGACCCCTGTCACCAGGAAATAAAAGTCAGGGGAAATCCAAAAATTTGTGTTTTCACTGGAACATGAAAAGAGGGGAAATCCTCCAATGGGGACACTTGTTCCAGTGATAACTGTTTGAGAAAGGATTTCCTTCGCTTCTGTGTCGCCCCTGTGTCTTTAAAACAGAAAGCAGGAAGTAAGGGAACATCTCCTCAATTTGACACAGAAACAAAATAAATAAATAAATTGATGGGAGGTTTTTTTTCTATTTTCTACATCATCCAAAGTAAAAAAAATATATATATGCCAATCCATTTGTGAATTTCTAGTAAGAAAAAGGCAGGGAAAAAAAACTCCAAAACATTGTTTTTTAGTATATTTTATCCCATCTATGGATGGACATGAATTTGCTAGTAATAAAAAAAAAAAGCTAAAAAATCTGTGGTTTTAGATATATTTTATCTCATTTATAAATGGGCATTCATTTGCTAGTAACAAAATTATCCCAAAAAAGTTGCTTAGATATATTTTATCCTATTTATAAATGGACATTCATTTACTATTAATAAAAAGCTAAAAAAAAAAAAAAAAAAAAAATATGTACATGGACACTCCTTTACTAGCACTAAAAAAAGCTAAAAAAAAAAAAAAGTTGATTTTGATATATTTTATCCTATTTATAAATGAACATTCATTTTCTATTAATAAAATAAAAAATACAAAATAAAATCCTTGTTTTTAGATACTGTATATTTTATCCCATTTATAGATAGACACTTATTTACTAGGAAAAAATAGCCAGAAAAAGTTGCTTTAGATATATTTACGGTAATCTTATTTATAAATTGACTTTCATTTGTTATTAATACAAAGCTAATGAAAAATCATTGCTTTTAGACATATTTTATCCCATAATTATATGGACACTCATTTACTAGTATGGATGAGCAGGGCCCTCTGATGCCTCCTGTATTGAATTGTATTGTAACAGTACTGTCTGCCCCCATCTTGTAAAGCACTGTGCAAACTGTTGGCACTGTATAAATCCTGTATAATAATAATGTTAATAATAATAATAATAATAAAAAGCTAAAAAAAAAAGTGGCTTTAGATATATTTAACCCATTTATAAATTGGCACTCATTTGCTAATGTTAGAAAAGCAAACTAAAAAAAAATACAAAAACAAAAGAAAACTCTACAGGTGTACTAAGCTCTAAGCAGAGATGTTTTGCTGTAGTCAGGAATTTTTCCTGCGTTCCTTGCACAGATTCCGCCATACTTGTGCTTTCTGTCGAGCTCTTCAGGGATCTGCACTGTACAATTATTTTGGCAGAATACATTTTTCCTCCACCTGTCACGGGTTGCGTATTGTGTGATATTGCACATCTAAGGGATACGACTCTGTGCTTCTATCAACAATTCTTTTTGATGTTTCAATCATACAGAATAATCCAGTGAAAAAAAAAAGAAAGAAAAAAAATATATTTTTCTTTTAAAGCAGTTTTCTTCCGGCATAATATTATTTGCACTTTTTTTATTTTCTGTTTTATTTATTTTTAAAGTTGTCGCACATCCAGGCAATTAGGAAAAAAGCACAAGTCCTCTACAACATACACAATATTCAGTGCTATACTATGAATCTATCATAACAAATAATCTACTGAAAGGTAAATATCTACTGTGCAAATATGCAAAATATATTAGTACAAACCAATACTGTGCAAAAAATGCTGTGCAAAAAATACAAAGAGATATAAATATGTGAAAAACTTGTCAGACTGCCTGTTTTTTTTTTTTTTTTACAGCTGGGTGAGCAGAGAACTCTTTTCACTTGTTACATGAATGAATCTGGGAAATGCTGCATAGAGATCGTGAGGGGAGTTCGAGATCACGTTTTTTTTTAACGATTAATCATGCAGCTCTAACGCATATGTAAATGGTGTTCGCACCACACATGTGAGGTATCGCCATGAACGTTAGAGCAAGAGTAATAATTCTAGCACTAGACCTCCTCTGTAAATCTAGACTGGTAATCTGTAAAAAGTATCGTAGTATGTTGCCATTCCACGAGCTTGCGCAATTTTAAAGCATGACATCTTAGGTATTTTTTTGCTGAGCGTTACATCATCTTTTATATTTTTTTCAAAAATGTGTTTTTTATATTGTGTTTTGTTTCATTAAAATGTATTAAAGTGTATTTTTCCCCAAAGAAATGCATTTTAAAAAAAAACGCTGTGCAAATACCCTGTGGCATAAAAAATTGCAACGATTGTTATTTTATTCTCTAGGGTCTCTGCTAAAAAATGTTTTTTTAAATAATATACTGTATATACACTATATATATATATATATATATATATATATATATATATATATATATATATATATATATATATACATATATATACACTGTATATAATATATATATACACTGTATATAATATATATATACAGTGGGGACGGAAAGTATTCAGACCCCCTGAAAGTTGTAGAAAGTCAACTATCACTGCAGCCCTCCACCAGTCGGGGCTTCATGGCAGAGTGGCCCGACGGAAGCCTCTCCTCAGTGCAAGACACATAAAAGCCCGCATGGAGTTTGCTAAAAAACACCTGATGGACTCCAAGATGGTAAAAAATAAGATTCTCTGGTCTAATGAGACCAAGAAAGAACTTTTTGGCTTTAATTCTAAGCGGTATGTGTAGAGAAAACCAGGCACTGCTCATCACCTGTCCAATACAGTCCCAACAGTGAAGCATGGTGGTGGCGGCATCATGCTGTGGGGGTGTTTTTCAGCTGCAGGGACAGGACGACTGATTGCAATCGAGGGAAAGATGAATGTGGCCAAGTACAGGGATATCCTGGACGAAAACCTTCTTCAGAGTGCTCAGGACCTCAGACTGGGCCGAAGGTTTACCTTCCAACAAGACAATGACCCTAAGCACACAGCTAAAATAACGAAGGAGTGGCTTCACAACAACTCCGTCACTGTTCTTGAATGGCCCAGCCAGAGCCCTGACTTAAACCCAATTGAGCATCTCTGGAGAGACCTAAAAATGGCCGTCCACCAACGTTTACCATCCAACCTGACAGAACTGGAGAGGATCTGCAATGAGGAATGGCAGAGGATCCCCAAATCCAGGTGTGAAAAACTTGTTGCATCTTTCCCAAAAAGACTCATGGCTGTATTAGATCAAAAGGGTGCTTCTACTAAATACTGAGCAAAGGGTCTGAATACTTAGGACCATGTGATATTTCAGTCTTTCTTTTTTAATAAATCTGCAAAAATGTCAACAATTCTGTGTTTTTCTGTCAATATGGGGTGCTATGTGTACATTAATGAGGAAAAAAATGAACTTAAATGATTTTAGCAAATGGCTGCAATATAACAAAGAATGAAAAATTTAAGGGGGTCTGAATATTTTCCGTCCCCACTGTATGTATATATATATATATATATATATATATATACATATATATACACATACATATATATATATATATATATACATATATATATATACACATACATATATATATATTTATGGTTGGAGCCCTATGTCCGGTATGTACATGGATACCACTTACAGTAAAGATAGGACTTACCATCGGAAATAGACCTGAAAGTGTGGACTTACCATATGAAATGGACCTGAAAGTGTGCCTTGGTCTAATGGCCGGTATGCCAAAATAAGGGGGCATACCCTGGTTTAAGAAATGATTATTCTGTAAGAGAAATGAATGAAATGAATAGTTTGAGAAATGCTGTGAAATGGGGATGGGAGGGTGGGTATCGCGCACAGGAAACCGACAAGCACCACAGGTGAGCGGGCTGCTTAAGTACCCCCCGGGCTCCTCCCATAAATTCAGGCCACCATACTGGCCTTCCTACTTATGGTTGGAGCCCTATGTCCGGTATGTACATGGATACCACTTACAGTAAAGATAGGACTTACCATCGGAAATAGACCTGAAAGTGTGGACTTACCATATGAAATGGACCTGAAAGTGTGCCTTGGTCTAATGGCCGGTATGCCAAAATAAGGGGGCAAAAACATTCAGGTAGGGTTATGATTTTATTGATTTTCAATTACTTATTGAGCCAATTTGGAGAATGCCTGTGCCATCTCTGTTTGTGGATTGGGGATATACCGGGCGAAGCAGGCTGACTTCCACCTGCCCAGTCTTTTAATGATGTGGTCTGGAACTCCGTGGCGGGATGCCGCGGAGGCTGCTCCGATGCGAAAAGAGTGTCCGGAATACTGACTAGGGTTAAGATGAAGATTGCGGAGAAGTATTCTTATGTGTTCCACAAACTGAGAGGCGTTTAAGGGTTTAACTGGGAACGGTAGAAGGGGACTGCTGTCTGGTTGTTCAGGCAGGAGTGACAGGAGCCGGTTGAGTACGGCGACTGGACACCAGCTGTTGTCGGTTTTGTAGAGGTGAATGTTCGCTCCTGAGCCCGTTTGCTGGGTTTTAGAGACCTCGAGGTGCAGGATGAAGTGGTCTTGGTATCTAAGTAAGTGTCGTCTGCATAGTACTCGGTCTGTGGATTTGTTAGAGGTGAATTCTCCAGGGCGCAAGAACCCATAGTACGCTAGATATATCGCTGCTTGTAAGACGGTGCTGCGGAGCAGACCGAATGGCGAGGTAGCCAGCATAGTTGACATGTCCCTAAAGATGGGTCCCGTAATGGGCAAGCGCTTAGTGTTGGTGACTGGTTGTTGTTTCTGAATTCCCCTTAGAACGGCTCGTATAGCGTGAGATGAGAATAGTGAAGGTTTCGTGGGGTCTTCAAGCGCCATAAAATGTTGAATGCCGGCTAGGTATAGCCGGATGGTGTTGTAGGATAAGGCCAGCTGCGTGTGGCAGTGTGCAGTGAAGGCCAGTACCTGCTTGATACCTGTTGGTCCTTTACGGCAGGACGTGAGGAATTTGTTAAAGGCCTTCCAAGCTGTCTGGTAGGCTTTAAGTGTGTTGTAGGAGAGGGAATGATTTATGAGTTGTGTAGCTCCGTGTAAATGTTGAACTAGTCCAGGGTCAGTTGTGACCAGACAGGGATAGGGGCCGACATCGGATCGGCATCGGGAACCTGCTTGAAAAAGGAGGAATAATTGAAACGTGACAGTGCGTCAGCTGCTGAGTTGTATCTGCCGGGAATAAATGCACAGTGTATATTGAACTGATGTTGTAAAGACAGTTGTACCAACCTGCGCAGGAAGGACATGACTGCTAGGGACTTGGACCTGCCTTTGTTGATGATGTCTGCCGTGGCCTGGTTGTCGGTGCTAAAGACTACAGTTTGTCCTGTCCAGTGGTGGCCCCAGAGTTGTGCGGCTGCCACTATGGGGTAAAGCTCAAAGAGGGCAGATGTTTGGGAAAAGCCGGGTATGATTAGTATCTGTTGAGGCCATGGTCCTGAAAACCAATGATGGCCAAAAATTGCCGCGAAACCTGTGGAGGCTGCGGCGTCCGTAACCACCTGGGGTGAATGGACCGAAACTATAGGTATGAATAGAGATATGCCATTCCAGGCGGACAAGAATTCCTCCCACATGGATAGGTCCGCTATGGCTGCGGAGTCTAAATTCAAAATCTGATCAGGGTCTTGAGTTTCCGACAGAAATCTGAGTAGGCGTGATACAAATGTGCGGCCTTGTGGAATAATTCGCATAGCGAAGTTGAGCATACCCAGGAGGGACTGCAACTGTTTTTTGGTACAGTCCTTGGTGTGTGTAAACTCGTGAAGGACTGCCCTAATGCGTGTTAGTTTGTCGAGGGGGAGACTGGCTTGCATTGCGCAGGTATCCAAGCTGACCCCGAGAAAAGTGATGCTATTTGCTGGGCCATCGACTTTGTGCTCAGCAATAGGAACATTGAGGTTTCCAAAAATTACCCTAAGTTTGTCGAGATCTCCTGGGGGCTTGCTGGGTGGTTCTATCAGTAGGAAGTCATCTAGATAATGGATGACTTCATGGCATTGACCCTTGTGTAATAGTATCCAACCGAGGGACTGGGCGAACGTGTCGAAGAGCCACGGGCTACTCTTCGAACCGAAGGTGAGCTTTGTAGCAAAATAATATGTTTCCTTCCACTTGATGCCATGCCAGCACCAAAGGGATGGGTGGATGGGCAGGAGCTTGAAGGCATCCGAGATGTCGGCTTTGGAGAGCCAGGCGCCTGTGCCTGCTTTGATGATCGCCTGTATTGCCATGTCCACGGAAGAATATTTTAGGGAAAACTCCTCGGAGGGGATCAGGGAATTGAGACTGGGTATGTGGGAAGAATGAGGCGCAGACAAGTCGTACACCAAACGCAATTTATTTGAAAACTTGCCCTTGACAAGCCCAATAGGGCTGACTCTCCATGTGTTGAAAGGGGGGCAACTGAAAGGGCCTATCACGTAACCTCGATCCACCTCTGCCTGTAAGAGCTGATCTATAGCTTGTTCGTCAATGGCTGCCGAACGAAGATTGGCACATTCGTGGGTAGTGTGGGGTAGTGAAATGAGGCCGGTGTGAAAGCCTGCTGTGAAGCCTTGGATAAGGAAGGTGGCCAGGGAAGGGGTGGGATGTGAAGTGAGATACCATCCTAACCATAAGAGGTTGATCCGGCTTAGTCACGCCTTCTTGTGTTGCTTGACTTCACACAAAATCCTGGGGTGTGCTCTATGACATAAGGTGCAGAGGTGAAGTAGACGGCACTGGCTGAAGTTGCAGGACCCCTGATTAAAGTTATTACAGATGGCTGCCCCTCCCACGGTTCGGACTGGGCGTCCGAGTTTGTCCACCTGAGGCGTTGGTTCAGGGATCGGCTGACCCTGTACTGAACCTGAGGTAGAGGGAAACTCGAAAGGCCGTCTGTTTGCCGTATTGGCGCACCAGGTGGCAGTGTGGGTGGAAGACTGGCAAATCGCACACAGAGGTGAGCGTAAGCCGGCAAAGTGGCGGCAGAAGAGCTCTGTGTCCATGAGACTCCAATCTGTCGTGATCTGGAACTGTATGAGTCTGGCCGCGGCCTTGGCTGAAAAGGAACGGTGGTAGTCGTAAAAGGCAAAGCCTCCGTACTTGTGGCCCAAGTCTACCACAGTATGGAGATACAAGTCCAGCTCTTCCCGCCTGCTAGGGGTGGCTGAGCACAGGACATCTCTGAGCATGCCAAAGGCCAGTGTAAACTCTGAGACTGTTAGCTTGCGGTTCAATCTGGGGTCTTTAGATTTAAGGACCACTGATATGTCGCCCCAGGAGTAGGCTTTATTTTCTGCCAAATCATGCACGGAAATGAGGAGAGAGGCCAGGTTGACGTCCTTGCCGTCCAAGATGTCCTTCCTGATACTGGTTGGGACCAGGTGGGAGGGGTAGACAATGTGGCTTGAGCCTGAGGTACCTGCAGGAAGAGGTGTCAAGCTTTGAGTTGCCGTTGGGTCAGGGACAGCCGTGGCCGGTCGGGCCTCCAGAAGTGCAACCCTGGTTTGGACGTCTGCAACTGAGGTGGATAGAGATGACACCATCGTGTGTAATTGTGAAATGGCCGATGATATCGACTGAAGGGATGCCTGTTGGGTACTGGGTCCTGCTGCTGGTGGGGGAAAGAGGAGTTTGAAAAGCTCGCCTTTCCTTGCTGTGGCGGGGAAGGGGACACCTCTGCGTCTGAGCTCTGCCGTCAGTTTGGGGATAGTCCATCCCCTAAGGGATTGCACGCTGCCGCTTTCTGAGACCGGAGAAGGTGACAGAGGGGCCGTGAGGTCTTCGCTGCCGGTCTGAGACATGGTTGCTCTGGTGAGGATTGTCTTGAGCTTTTATTTCCTAGTTGACTGTAACCTATTAGGGGTGAGATGAATTTCAACTTTTTCTTTGATCCGCTGAGTCATACTTACCCGACTTATTCTCCCATTCCCCTTTTTCTTTTTTTTTTTTTTTTTTTACCTGGGGGGATATCGTCCAACCTGGTGCAGGGTGGACCTACTGAACTTTGACTGACCTGAGAAAAACGAAAAGGTGACAATTCGTGAAGGGATTGCTAACTGGTTTTTTGAAGCAACGATTTGTATGACAATGAAATGATTCGAAATGTTTGCCTTGATTATGAATGGACTCCATGACAGAGGTCCGGCCTGGTCGTCATCATTGATTCGACCGAGAACCGGGCTCTGGAGCATGTATTGAAATGAGGCAAGTGAAAACATTGGTGCACCCGGGACGATCTGTAGCTTGTTTGATGCATCTGGATTCGAATCGGAGCACCGTATGAAATGAAATGAGAGAAATGATTATTAGATCGAGGCTTGAATTGGTTGTGCCGTGTTTGCGACTGGCAACCATCCGAGCTCTGGTATAGGTATGAAATGCTGTTTGGTACCAGCAAGGCATTCCGTAAAGAATCGGTGCATGTCAGATGCGACTGGTTCCGGAACGGTGATGCGTTGTGGGAGTGAAATGGTAGTAAGCTGCATGGCAGAGACATGGATCCATCCCCCGATGTCTGCGATTAGCTATGATCCGGACTTTGAAGCATGTATCAGAAATGAGGCCGAGCCCTGGGGTACGCCACAATGAATCGGTGCATTTCCATGCGACTGGATTCATGTGTGAACGTGATACGTGGAAATGAAATGATAACCATGACAGAAGGTACGAATTACTGATAAACGTAACTCTGGAGCATGTATAGAAATGAGGCCAGTCCTGGGGCACGCCGAGACGAATCGGTGCACTGCCATGCAACTGGATTCATGTCGGAACGTGATAGGTGGAAATGAAATGAAACCATGACAGAAGGTACGAATTACTGATAAACGTAACTCTGGAGCATGTATAGAAATGAGGCCAGTCCTGGGGCACGTCGAGACGAATCGGTGCATTGCCATGCGACTGGATTCATGTCGGAACGTGATAGGTGGAAATGAAATGATAACCATGACAGAGGTATGAATGACTGAAAACGTAACTCTGGAGCATGTATAGAAATGAGGCCAATCCTGGGGCACGCCGAGACGAATCGGTGCATTGCCATGCGACTGGATTCATGTCGGAACGTGATAGGTGAAAATGAAATGATAACCATGACAGAGGTATGAATGACTGAAAACGTAACTCTGGAGCATGTATAGAAATGAGGCCAATCCTGGGGCACGCCGAGACGAATCGGTGCATTACCATGCGACTGGATTCATGCCGGAACGTGATACGTGGGAATGAAATGATAACCATGACAGAGGTACTAATGACAGACAATAACGTAACTCTGGAGCATGTATAGAAATGAGGCCAAATAACTGGGGCACACCGGAACGAATCGGTGCATCTTTTTGATGCGACTGGATTCGAATCGGAGCGCGGTAGGTGACTGAAATGAGAAATGTTTTGAAATGATTTGAAATGTCAGAAATGAGTTCTAGAATGTTTCAGAAATGAGAAATGATTGGTATCGAACTGACTTGATCCGATAACTTGCAAATTGCGACTTGCTATGGCTGTTTACTGATGCATATTTTTAACACCGACATGCTAGAAATGAAGCGACGTCTGCGTCGCGGTGCTGTCGAAATGGTAACATATCGAAAGTACGAGCGATACACATTACAATAGTGAAGTGCGAGTAACGAAATTTGAAAGTACGGTTTAGTGACATGACATGAAACGAAAAATTCGATATACATTGCAGTTTATGAAAAGCGAGTGAAACGAAAAATTTTTGAAATTACGGTTTAGTGACCTGATATGAAAACGAAAAGTCCGACGGGACCTTACCTGCGACAGCCAAGCCAGCCGCGTGGTACAAACTACGAACGAAAAACGCAGACTTCGAAAGTTTTGAGAACGGTATCGAATACGGAATTTTGCGAGGCAAGAACTTGCGGACGCTGGTATATCGAATAGTCGGCCTAGTGACGTATATCGCGCACAGGAAACCGACAAGCACCACAGGTGAGCGGGCTGCTTAAGTACCCCCCGGGCTCCTCCCATAAATTCAGGCCACCATACTGGCCTTCCTACATATATATATATATATATATATATATATATATATATATATATATATATATATATATACACAGTATATATAATGTTTTGGGGTTCTAAGTATTTTTCTAGCAAAAAATACAGAATTTTACTTATGAAAAATGCCAGAAAAGGCCTGGTAAGCCTTGATTTTCACATCACTATCTTGAATAAATTCATCGGAATAAAAAAAAAAAACTTTACGTTTCTCCATGGCTTACTCTCTTGGACAATAGATGGTGGTAAAAGTGAAGGAAGGAGAGAGAATGTACATGACAAATTCCAGCAGCTCTGTTATAAGAAGATAATTGTATTCTATCACTGCAGGAGAGCAGAGGGGTTTCTGCCTATTCCTCACCATTCATCCCTGTGGTTTCAGCTTTAATTCTGCATTTAAGTATCACATCCTTATTAATTGGCATCTTTTCTGTGTGATCAAAAGACAGGCTCTGAATACGGGGAAATCATCGACATGGAGGGCATGAATCATACTGTCTCTATGCATATTTTTAAATATATGATAAACCGTATGCCAGCTGTTGCTATATACACCGGGATAATTAATTCTTTGGATAATCAGCCAAAAGTATAAAAAATATAAGCAGCAGAACTTAGCTCTTCTTTCTATGATTGATTTGTCAAAAAAAAGACTGCATACATTGATGTCCCTGGCCGAAACCAACCTTGACGCGTTTCAACACTCTTGGCTTGCTCACAAGGATAGGGGGCTTTCCTGCATACATTGATGTCTCCACTCACAGCCAACCTGCCTTGACGTGTTTCACCACTGTCGGCTTGCTCAAAATGATACGGGGCTTTCCTGCATACATTGATGTCTCCACCCGAAAACCAACGTTCTTTGATGGGTTTCACCACTGCTGGCTTGCTCACATCAATAGGGGGCTTTCCTGTATACATTGATGTCTCCACCCGAAAACCAACGATCCTTGATTGGTTTCACCACTGCTGGCTTGCTCACAAGAATAGGGAGCTTTCCCGCATAAATTGATGTCTCCACTCGCAGCCAACCTGCCTTGACGTGTTTCACCACTGTTGGCTTGCTCACAATGATACGGGGCTTTCCTGCATACATTGATGTCTCCACCCGAAAACCAACGTTCTTTGATGGGTTTCACCACTGCTGGCTGGCTGACAAGGTTAGAAGGCTTTCCTGCATACATTGATGTCTCGACCCAAACCAACCTTCCTTGATTTGTTTCACCACTGCTGGATTGCTCACAAGGATAGGGGGGCTTTCCTGCCTACATTGATGTCTCCACCCAAAACCAACCTTCCTTGATGGGTTTCACCACTGCTGGTTTGCTCACAATGATAAGGGACGTCAGCAAACGGCTAAATTAATGAGTGTTTGGCTGAGTCGAGCCTCCATCTGCAGCAAGAACTAAAGTTTAACTACCACTGTTAACTGTGAAAGATGTTAGAGATGTAAGGGGGACCCAAATAAAAAAATGGCATGGGATCCCTTCCAAATTCCTTTGGGTCTGGATTATAGAGGTGGTATGGATTTTAGAGGTGAACCCCATGCAAAAATAAATAAATAAATAAATAAATAAATAAATAAATGCTTAAACCCTTATCTGAGTATACAGCCTGCCAGGCCAGGAAAGGAGGAGTGGGCAAGTGTGTGCTTCCCCTCCTCTTCAACCATACCAGGCCACATGCCCTCAACATGAGAGGGTACCTTGCTAGGGGGGATTACCCCTAGTCAAGCACCTTGTCCCCATTTTGATTAGCACAAGGTCCTCTTCCCCTGGCCTGGTGGTTATGGGGTGTGGGGGCGTGGGTCCTATCAGAATCTGAAAGTTCCCACTAATAATAAGGAGGCCCCCAGATAGCAAGGTATCCCCCCAAATTCAGTGCATGTGGCCAGTTTTGGTTTAGAAAGTGGGGGACCAGGTTGCATGCTCAAATAAGGCACCAGTATGGGACTTGAGGAAGACCCCACACCATGTTTCCTTGCTCTTTTTCATGGGGTTCCCATTAAAGTCCACAGCAGACCTGGAGGGCATGGGATTAATTTTGAGGGGAGACCCTATGCCATATTTTCACACCGTCCCTGCCGCATTGTTTACATTTACCTACCAGCTGGGAATTAGGATAGAATTTTAGAGAATATTACATTCGTCCTGTGAAAGGCAATATAACCTGACATTTCACATGTTACAAACATTACGGGTATTATTCCTGATTTTTGTGCAAATGCTCATATGATCGCAAAGCAACATTTTTATACATAGACCCCATACATTTGGGGGGGGGGGCAGCCTTTTGGCAATATTGCTTTGTGAAAGCCCCTAATCTCTAACAGCAGCTCTGCCTGAGAGTGTGTGGGATATATTAGGCAGCAAGTGAATATGTTGTCCCTGAAGTTGCTGTGTTCAAAGCAGAAGAAATAGGCAAGCATAAGGATTTGAGGGACTTTGACAAGGGCCAAGTTGCAATGGCTAGACAACCGGATCAGAGCAACTCCAAAAAAGGCAGCTCTTGTGGGATGTTCCCAGTCTACAGTGGTCAGGACTGGCCAAAAGTGATCCAAGGAAGGAAATCCGGTGACAGGGTCATGAGCAGCCAAGGCTCATTGAGGCACGTGGGAAGCGAAGGCTGGCCTGTGTAGTCCGATCCAATAGAGGAGCTACTGGAGCTCAAATTGCTGAAAACGTTAATGTTGGTTCCCATGGAAAGGTGTCAGAACAAACAGTACGTGGCACTTTGTTGTGTATGGGGCTGCGCAGCCGCAGACCAGTCAGGGTGCCCATGAGTTGGAATAAAGAAGTGTATTTTGTGTAACAATTACTGTACATCAGTATTTATCATTATTATTATTTTTAAATAGGATTTATATAGTGCCAACTGTTTGCGCAGCGCTTTACAACATGAGGGCAGACAGTACAGTCACAATACAATTCAATAAAGGAGGAATCAGAGGGCCCTGCTCGTTAGAGGTTACAATTTAAGAGGGAGGGTCAAGTGATACAAAAGGATACTAACTGTGGGGAATGAGCTGATGTAGAGTAGAGATATATTCTTCAACCACTAGATGGCAGTGTTTATAAGTTTGTACCTGAATCTATGGTATTCTCTATGTCCTTTCTCTGAATAACGTTTCCTGTCTGCAGTTAAGCAGCAAAGCCCATGTGCACTGTGCACTCTCTGTTCTGTAGGGCTATATACAGAATTTCTAACATGCTGACCCGTGTTCACAGCCAAAAGTGCCCACAATGAACATGTGAGTATCAGAACTGGACCAGAAGGTGGCCTGGTCTAATGAGTTTAAAGAATGGTTTGAGGAACACAATACGTTAGAGGTGTTGACTTGGCTTCCAAATTCTCCAAATCTCAATCCAATTGAGCATCTGTGGGATGTGCTCGAAAAACAAGTTCGATCCATGGAGGCCCCACCTCACAACTTACAGGACTTAAAGGATTTGCTACTGACAGCTTGGTACCAGATACACAGCATACCTTCAGAGGTCTAATGGAGTCCATGGAGTCTATGCCTCAATGGGCTGTGGTGGGTGGTTCATACGGTTATGGCTGATTAATATATATATATATATATACACAAGCATATATATATATATATATATATATATATATATATATATATATATATACATATACACACATATACAGTGAGCACAGTGGAGGCTAGTGGTTTCTTTTCTGGAGGGGCGCCAAACAATCACCCCCCACCCGGTCGGCGGGCAGCACCCCCGCCGGCCTGGTTTAGGTCGGTCGGTCGGCACACTTACCCCATAGGTTGCGGGTGGGCGGTGGCGCTCCTGTGCCCTCTTCTCCATCATGGCGACTTCCGCCGTGTGTTTCCTTCCTCCTCCTCCTAGGCATTCAGTAGGATTGCCTGTCCTTTCGGGTTTCAAGACCCACTTCCTGTTTGGCGGGGAGGAGGATCAGTGTGGCAATAGCGAATATTCATTCGATATTGTCACGCAACTAGGTGGGCCCACCCTTTTTTGAAGCCTATTAGAGCCTCTGGCTCTAATTATGTGCTTAAACCCTCCCCCATTGGAATCCATGGTCCAGCACCCTGTATGTAGATCAGGGGGCCGGATGCATGGATAGGGGGTGTGGCGCCCGTGCGCCCTCTATGGATGAGCCGCCGCTGAATGTGCACCACATACAGTGTCTGCACATTACACACACTCCTGCACAATCTGGCGGTGGACTGTATTCTTGTGTTCTTCCAGAGTTAACATTCTATGACAGATACAGATGGTGCAGCTCCACAGGTACGGTGGGGGGCCTTAGGAATGTGGGGGCCCTGGGCGATCACCCAGTTTGCCCACTCCAATCCCCCAGTCCCTACTACTTATACAAGGTCATATCTAAGTATGGAAAGTTGATTTGGCGCACACAAAGCAGAATAATATCCTTTGTGGCTGTAGAGAAATCTATTTTAATTGTAAGCTCTTGTGCCCGGAGTTCAGCTTTCATTCTGTTCTGTGAATGTTGTTCGATTGTTCTCATGTGCGAGTTTCGCAACGTTCCTGAAAGACGTCTACATCTGTTCCCGTAGATTTTGGCCGCTTCCACCAGAAACGCGGTCCAGATTCCTGCGCGGCTGATGATGGCGAGCGTTCATGTTCGGCTTTTTCTACATCATTACATCTAACGTCCTTGTAGCCTCATTGTCATCAACTACAAATATGATTGCAATGGAGATGAGCAGCCAAGCCGGCTTATCTGGATGGGAGATATTATATTTGCAATTTAACAGGACGCTTTTCAATATGACAAATGAATGCCGTGTGTACAGTGTGTAATGGGCCTATAAGGGGCTCATGGGAAATGAAATAAGAACCCCGGGCAGATTTACAATTAATGTTAAATAATCTGGGGGGGGGGGGGAATAGTGGAATATTGTAAAGCTGAACCCCAGCCAGCATTTCCTCCAGTCTTGCACAGTTGTACAGGCTGCTCTCCTGTATTGAAATTGCTTACTTAGGACATCCAGCATCATCTAGCTCTATCCTCCCCATCATGACTGCCCTTGCCCCCCCCCCATCACTCTCCCCCCCCCGCACTCTCTGCGACCCGAGCCCACCCTGTATTGAAGCCTATTAGAGCCTCTGGCTCTAATCGGTGCTTAAAAAAAAAAAAACAGCCCCCCCCCGCATTGAAATCCATGCGCCGGTGTCCTGAAAGGGGCCGGACGCATGGATGGGGGGGCTGCGATGGACAGGGGGGGGGGGCGGCACCCTTAAAGTGGTTGTAAACCCTTACAGACCACTTTTACGTACAGCTAAGCCTATAATAAGGCTTACCTGTAGGTACTGGAAATATCTCCTAAACCTCCACGGTTTAGGAGATATTTACCATATACGCTTGTGCCGTCGTCATCGGCGCATGCGCACTAAAGAAAGGGCATGATCGTGCCGTTCCTATAGGGCCCGTGCTGTGAATGCGCCGTCAGTGCAGTGCAAGCGCGGGAGTGACGTCACGCGACTCCGGCCAGTCAGAGAGGCGGAATCCAAGGCCCCGGAAGGAAGAGGGGTGAAGATGGACGCGGCCACCAGCGGGGACATCGCGGACATTGCGGGTTTCGTTTTCAAGTAGGTGGCACATAATGGGCTAGTATGTGATGCATACTAGCCCATTATGCTTTTACTTTGCAGGATTTTACTTCCTCTTTAATTGGACGGGCCGCCCCTGCTCCAGGGCTTTCCTTTTTACTCAGAGAATAGGTGCAGGTACTCGCCCCTTCTGAGTCACCCCTTGTCTCTGCCCCCTACCTAACTTCAAGCAAGATCCACACCAGCAACAATAGATCTCTATCAGCAACAAAATACCCCCAATCAACAAAATTCCCCCAATCAACAATAGATTTCCCCCATCAACAATAAATCTCCCTGTAGCGATTGCCCCCCGTTACTAAATACCCCTAGCAACAACCCCCAATTTAACAATACAATAGATCTCCCAGCAGCCAGCATCAATAGACCCTCCGGCAGCTAGCAACATAGGACTCCCACCAGCAACAATAGACCCCCAGCAAAGATAAATTCCCCCAGCAACATTAGATCCCATCCTGCAAGAATAGATGCCCCACCCCCAGCAACAATAGATCCACCAGCAGCAATTGCCCCCCTGGAAAAAATCCCCCCCCAGCAACAACAGACCCCAATGTAACAATACAGTCGATCTCCCAGAAGCCAACTTCAATAGACCCTTCAGCAGCCAGCAACAATAGACCATTGCCTCAACCGTAGATCCCTCCCAGCAACTATTGATCCCCTAGCAACAATAGATGACCCCAACAACAATCAATAAACACTGATTAGATGGGAGAGAGGGAGATACAAAGCAACATTGTATATAAACATTGTTCAGTGGGGTGATAGAGAGATACAAAATAACATTGTTTATAAACATTAATCAGACAAGAGATAGAGAGATACAAAGTAACATTGTTTGTAAACATTGTTCAGAGGGGAGATAGATACAAAGTAACATTGTTTATAAACATTACTCAGACAAGAGAAAGAGAGATACAAAGTAACATTGTTTATAAACAATAATCAAGCAGAAGATAGAAATATAGAAAGTAACATTCTTTATCACAGCAACAATAACCTCCACCAGTAATAATACAGGAGGTCTCCCAACAGCCTCCAAAGACCCTCCAGCACTGCCAGCAACAGTAGATCCCTCCCTCAATAATAGATCACTCCCAGAAACAACTGACCTCCTAGCAACATAAGATCCCTCCAGCAAAAATACATCCCCAACCAGCAACAATAGACCTCCCCAGCAACAAATGACCCCCTAGTTACAATAGATCCCCCAAGCAGCCAATATCAATAGACCCTCCAGCACCCCATTTGGTGCCGGAGGTGTCAGAACTGCTTTCCTTTGTGTTCCCACTGAAAAAAAGCCCAGCTTCTTCGTATGGCGGGGGCTCCGCATCACATGTGCAACTTAGCCAGGGGGCCAATCTACATGCCAATCCAGTCTGCCTAGGAATGCCCACTTCTTCAGACTCCACCTATCAAGCTAATTTGCAATTGTCATAAATCCTCCCAAGAGCCGACCTACTGCATGCATCAGGGCTGAGGACTCATGAGAGGAGTACTGGAGGGGCGGGGCTATGTACAGCTCCCTGCTGGCCCCTCCCACCAGCCATGATCTGCCTGCATTGCATAGAGAACTAATTATGACATCATTGGGTGTGAAATAAATGATGTAATGATGATAAAATAGTTGTATCCAAAAAAAAAGGATGACATGCCTATCTTTACTGTATGGTGGGTCATTAAGCTGGAATGAACATTTGGATATCAGGTGTTTTCCTCCCTTTGGTTAGAGTGGGGGAAGGGTCCTACATTTCCTGTGTTGGTGACTACACAGGATATAAAAGGAAATCTCATCACAGTGAAGGAATCCCAGCATTGGTAGCTGTCCTCTCTTTGACACCAATGTCCTTGTGAAATTTCAACTTTCCCCTCACTTTCTAACCAGATCACCGGAACAGATGGTGAGCATGAATTTCTCCAATAGGGACACAGGCAGCAGTAAATGACACAGTTATGTACACTCGGTGTGCTACACATGCCCAAAAAATAATTGTGGTGCACAGGGTGTGTGTAGTGTGCCCTGTCCTTCAACGCAGTGCTGCTCCGCTCCCCTTGCATTTGCTGGCACTTCCCAGCTGTCAAAATGTCAGCTGGCACAGATAAAACTGTGTTTATAAACATTGTTCAGACTATAGATAGATAGATACAAAGTGACATTGTCTATAAACATTGTTTAGACTGGAGATAGAGAGATAAAAATGTAACATTATTTATAACATTGTTCAAGCAGCAGATCAAGGGATACAAAGTGACATTGTTTTTTAAACATTGTTCAGGTAGCAGATAGAGGGATACAGCGTGACATTGTTTATAAACATGGTTCAGACAGCAGATAAAGAGTTCCAAATTGACATTGTTTCTATCTGGTGTCTGAACACTGTTTATAGATATTCAAAGTAGCATTGTTTATAAACATTGTTCAGACAGCAGATGGAGAGATACAAGGTGACATTGTTTATAAACATGGTTCAGACAGCAGATAGAGATATTCAAAGTGACATTGTTTATAAACATGGTTCAGGCAGCAGATAGAGGGATACCAAGTGACATTGTTTATAAACATGGTTCAGGCAGCAGATGGAGGGATACAAAGTGACATTGTTTATAAACATTGTTCAGGCAACAGATAGAGGAATGCAACATGACTTTGTTTATAAACATTGTTCAGACACCAGATAGAGAGATACAAAGTAACATTGTTACTTTTCTATCATCTGTTTAATTCATCTGCAGATCAAAGGGATGAGCGTAGATCTGCAAATGATGTTAGTTAAAGTAGAACTATAGGCAATTTTTTTTTTTTTAATCATTTTAGATGGAGTAAGGGAGGGTTATAACCCCCGTCATATTTTTATTTTTTGCCATCTTTGTCCCATTGCAGAGATTTCCCTTAACTTTCTGTCCCATAGCCAAACAGGGAGTGAGAGGAAATCCCTGCAAATTAAGGGAATTCCTTGGGGACCCCCCCTCCCCCCAGGTCCCAACAACTAGTGTCCCCATTGGAAGAATTTCCTGCTAATACTTTTCTGGGGACAACACAAAACTTGGGACTTTTTTTGACTTTCACTTTCAATGATAATGGTAAATAGGACAAATAAAGAAGGTAAAGCTCCCTAATGGGGGCACAGACAGCAATAAAAACTGACAGGGGTTCTAATACCCCACCAAGCTACCCAACATAAAGAAAAAAAAAGTTTGTCCTTTTTAAATATATAAATACAATTTGTTCTTATCAAACCCCTTATTACCCTCCGCTTATTCTAATTAACTCCTTCTTCCCCCTTCCCCTCTTATTTTCCTGACGATTTTTTGTGTTTATTTCTATTTTTTCTAACCATTGAAGTGATTGTAAAGTCTTGTTTTTTTTTCCGTATAAAAATAATAAACGTTATACTTACCTCCTCTGTTGCAGCAGATTTGCACAGAGCAGCCCGGATCCTCTTCTCTGGTCCTTTTTCTGAGATCCTGGCCCCTCCCTCCTGTATAGTGCCCCCACAGCAAGCAGCTTGCAATGGGGGGCACCCGAGCTGAGTCATAGCTCCTTGTGTCCAGACACGGCGCCCGGCCCCACCACTTCTCTCCCCTGATTGGCTAGCTGACTTTGATTGACAGCAGTGGGAGGCAATGGTGCCACGGCTGTGCCTCAGCTAATCCAGACGGAGAATCTCGGGGTGGATGAGACCCTCGTGGACATCGCTGGACAGAGAGAGATCTCAGGTAAGTGTTAGGGCGGCTGGGGGGGGGGCTGCTGAAGGTTTTTTATCTTAATACATAGAATGCATTATGATTAAAAAAAAAACTTAAGAGAGAGAGATACAAAGTAAAACATTTTTTTAACTACTTGCCGACCAGCCGTCGTCATTATACGGCGGCAGGTTGGCTCCCTTGTGCGAATCGCCGTAGCTGTACCATGGGCGCTTCAAGGGGTATAGGGGGCGCGTGCGCAGACCCACGAGGCGATGTAGGAGCCAATGCCACGATCTCCGCTAGCCACCTGTGATCGTTCCTCAGAGAGCCAGAACGGGAATCTGTCAATGTAAACAGACAGATCCCTGTTCTGTCAGGGAAGTAGAGAGAGGTCTGGTGTTTCTATTGATCAGGAACAGCGATCTCTCTCCTCCTCCAGTCAGTCCCCTCCCCTTACACAGTTAGAAACGCCTCCCTAGGGAACATTTAACACCTTGATCGCACCCTAGTGTTAACCCCTTCCCTGCCAGTGACATTTATACAGTAATCAGTGGCTATTTTATGCTCTGATCGCTGTATAAATGTCACTGGTCCCAAAAAAGTGTCAAAAGTGTCCGATCTGCCGGACGCAATGTCGCAGTCCCGCTAAAGTTCACTGATCACCGCCATTACTAATAAAAAAAAATAAAAATAAAAATGCCATAAATATATCCCATATTTTGTAGACGCTATAACTTTTGCGCAAACCAATCAATATACGCTTAATTTTAAAAATTAATAATTTTTTACCAAAAGTATGTAAAAGATAACATATTGCCATAAACTGATGAAGAAATTTGTTTTTTCAATTTGTTTTGGGATTATTTATTAAAGCAAAAAGTAAAAAAATATTGGTTTTTTTTTTTCAAAATTGACTCTTTTTTTTTCGTTTATAGCGCAAAAAATAAAAATCAAATACCACCAAAAGAAAGCTCTATTTGTGGGGGAAAAAAAGGACGTCAATGTTGTTTGGGTGCAACGTCGCACAACCGTGCAATTTTCAGTTAAAGCAACGCAGTACCGTATCGCAAAAAATGGCCTGGTCATTAAGGGGGGAAAATCTTCAGGTCCTTAAGTGGTTAAACATTGTTCAAACAGGACTTAGAGAGATACAAAGTAACGAAAATATGATAAATGTGATATTGTAAAGCGTTGGCGCTATATAAATCCTGTATTATAATAATAATAATATAAAAAATCTATTGCAGAATAAACAGGCCCATAGCAGAAATGTAAAAAAGTCTCTGGTTCTTAGGGAGTGTCCAGGTGTGAGAGTTGAGCTGGTTAAGATATTTCGATTTTTTTGTCAGAGAAGTCATATTTCCGGATGATGTTGCAGGGATTCAGCCATGCTTGAGATTCTGTGAAGTTCTTTGGGGACGCACACTGTGCAGTCATTCTGAATAAATGTATTCTCAGTCCACCTGTCATCTCTAGTGCTGCGTCTGTCTTACCTGACCAGGCTTTTTCTGGCACTATTTGTTTACAAGTTTAAATCCAGTATTTTTTGCTAGAAATTTACTTATAACCCCCAAACATGATATATTTTTTTTAGCAGAGACCCTAGGGAATAAAATGGCAAATGTTGCAATTTTTTATGTCACGCCGTATTTGTGCAGCGATTTTGCAAACACAATTTTTGGGGGAAGATTCAATTTAATGAGTTAAAAAAAAAAAAAAAACACAATAATTACCCCGATTTTTATATAATATAAAAGATGGTGTTGCGCTGAGTAAATAGATACTTAACATGCCACTTTTTAAAATTGCGCACGTGGAATAGCGACAAACTACGGTACTTAAAAATTTCCATAGGCAATGCTTTTAAACGCCTTTGCAGGTTACATGTTTAGAGTTACAGAGGAGGTCTAGTGCTAGAATTATTACTCTTGCTATAACGTTCGTGGGATACCTCACATGTGTCCTGCGAAAACCGTTATGCGTTCAGTTCTGCGCGCGAGCTCGAAGGCATGGAGGCACTTTTGTTTTTTTTTATTTATTTTACTTTTTATTTTTACACTGTCCCTTTTTTTTTTTCATCACTTTTAATCCTATTACAAGGAATGTAAACATTCCAGGATGACAGGTCCTCTTTATGGAGAGATCTAAGGGCAAAAAGACCCTAAATCTCTTTTTTATCTTTAAAAGAAAAAGATAAAGAAAAATTGTTTGCGTAAAAAAAAAAAAAAAAAAATTATTTACTTCCAGCCTAGACCGAAAGTAACATCATGACAATCGCTCTGGTCCTCCAAGGCCATAGAGGCGATCGAAGAGTATCCACTCTTCGATGGCCTATGGGAGCATCCCGACGCTCGCCGGTGTTTCTCTGACTAAACTGTAAGAATCTCCCGGACAGCCCCAAGCCAACCCATCGTGAATCTAGCTGGGTCTGCCGGACTATGGCATGGAGGGGGGAGGGGGGGCGCTGTCACAGACACTGACCTTTTTTGCCCACATTCACCTTGTTATTGGTTATTGTTATATTTCTCTTTCTGTTACATTTGTGAGGGACTGTTTTCTTGTATTTGCCCTGAGAACTATCCCGGGTTTGTTTGATTTAGAATTATCCATGTTAATTGAAAGAGCTGGTCACATTGGCCTCTGTTCCATGTACTCCAATGTAGGAGCCGGACAGTCTGTTACTGAGGTCTCTTGCCACCATCTGTTCATTAAGGTGTTATGTGCTCATACTTATGATAATGTCTCATGTACTTTGTGAGCTCAATGCTGGCAGTCTGAGCCGGAGTGAGATCTCTGATTGATCACAACATTGTCCGTGTGGCTAATTGTTTATTCAGATTACCTTTTACAGTTTGTATTGTTAGGATAATATGATCCACCCCTCACCTGATTGTGTGCTATATAAATTCTACGTGAGTTTTCAATAAAGAGTTCCAGTTCTTATACAAGCTATTATCGGTTAGTCTTGTATGCTATGCAATATTCAGCTATAATATTTGTTTCCTATGTCTAGACTGGAGGAAGCAGTATACTGACGGAAGCACACAAGTAGAGTGCTGGACGGTTCGGTCATAATGTTGCATGCAGTGAAAACTATAGAAGAACTTTTTTTTTTTTTTTTTTTGAAAAAAAACATGTTTATTGTTGACAAAAAACATCATACAAATAGAAAAAGAATGTCATGTCATCAGCCACAGTGGTTATGAAAAGTACAAATATTCTATCTTGCATTTCCAACATTGTTTACATTGGTTTAAGAGGGCAGTGGTGCATACAAAATTTGGGCATTGTACCTTGGACAGCCGTTTACATTGTAGTGTTAAAGTAGAGTAGAATTTGGACATTTCCCAAGAGTTCCTATCTAGGGTAAAGACAGACGTATCCTCTATATTTTACAGATATATCTTGATGCTCATCTAGTACAGGTATTATCATTGGTTAGCCACGTGCTCCATATTTTGTGGTACTTTTTGGGACAACCCCTATGTCTGTAGAGTAGTTTTTTATGTGACAGGGAAGCATTCACCTCTCTCAACCAGTCCTGGATAGAAGGAGAGGTGGTTCTCAACCAGTGTTTGGCAATTAGTTTCCTAGCACTAAAGAGTGTTTCACTGAGAAGTGTATCTAGGGGCCTGGACAAGGTGTCTGGGAGTAGGCCCAGTAGGCACGGTCCTGGGTCTAGTTGTAGTGGTGAGCCCATATGGTCGTGGAGGAATTTTACAATCTGCGTCCAGTATTCACTTATTACTGGGCATGACCATATCAAGTGAAAAAAGGAGCATGGGGTGCTGAGGCATCTGGGGCAATTTAGGTTCTGGTTTGGAGAGAATTTGGCTATTCTGGCAGGTGTGAGGTAGGACCTATGGATAATGTAGAGTTGGGTCAAGCGTTCGGGTAATTTAGGTGAGGTTTTTCTTACATTTTCCAATATAGTGTCCCAGTCAGTGATGTCTATTTGGCCGAGGTCCATCTCCCACCTAAACCTTGCTATGTTTACTATTCTGGACGTGGTGGTAGTACGTAGTGCGGTGTATAGGTTGGATATTAGTTTTTCTGGAGAGGAGCCTGTGATGATGTCCAACAGTGGGAGCGTCTGCGGGTTGGGAAAGCCGTTTGCGAATTGCGCCTGAAGCGCGTGTTTTAGTTGCAAGTAGCTAAATTGCATGGTAGCTGGAAGGTCAAATTCTTCACAGATTGTTTGAAAGTGTCTGATCCCAAATATATTGATAACCTGGAAGAGAAACACTATGCCCTTTGCAGCCCATCTGTTAGCTCCCTGCAGGGTCATTAGTTCCCTCATAAGTGGGTTGTGCCATAGGGGCGTGTGTGAGTGGAAAGAATCGGTACTGGACATTTTGACCGCTTTTCCCCAGACATAGCAATGCTGGAGTAGCAGCGGGTGCCGCACCTTATTTGTTTGTTTTCTGCGCTCGTTTCTAAATAGAACTTGTAGTGGGGTGTGCATGGCGGCGTTCGGTCTTTCACATACCAGAGTTTGGTATCTGAGTTCGTCGGTCTTGTGGATATGGTAGAAATGAGAGAGCTGTGCGGCTATATAGTATGTGTGTAGGTCTGGTATGGCCGCTCCGCCTGATGAGGTTGGATTTTTAAGCGTGTTCCAAGCAAGTTTGTGCCTACTGGACCCCCAAACGAATGTGTTGATGATTTGATCCATCTTTTTAAAGATTTCTAGTGGGATTAGCACTGGAGAGTTCCAAAATATATACAAGAGTTTTGGCAGGAGTATCATTTTAAATAAGTTGATTCTCCCCATTACTCCTAGAGGGAGTCTGGCCCAGGATTGAGTGCGAGATTTTAGGAGGGGAAAGAGTGGTTCGATGTTGTTTGCTATGAAGTCATTGGGATCTCTTGTAATAGTCACGCCCAGATATTTAATTGAGGCCACTCTTTGAAGTGGCAGGGAGGCCGCATATTGAGGGGGGGATGAGTGGTCGAGGGGGAGAATTTGTGACTTGGACCAATTCATAGTCAGCCCCGAATGCTCTCCGAACGCTCCGATAATATCGAGGACTTTTTGGAGTGAGGGGCCAGTGTCTTCTAGATATAGGAGCATGTCGTCGGCGTATAAACTTAATTTTTCTGTTAGGGGTCCTTTGGTCAGTCCTCTTACGTTTGGGCTTAGTCTAAGTGATATGGCCAGGGGTTCCACCGCCAGGGCGTATAGTAGTGGGGACAGCGGGCATCCCTGTCTGGTTCCACGGCCGAGGGGGAAAGGGTCAGATGTGTGTCCATTAACTACCACTCTAGCTAGGGGGGAATAGTATAATATTTTAACCCATTTGATAAACTTGGGCCCGAATCCGAATCCCTTGAGACATTCCCACAGGTACCCCCATTCCACCGAATCAAAAGCTTTCGCGGCGTCTAACGCCACCACCGCCCTGTCTCCCACATTTTCATGATCAGCTGGGATGTTCATGTATAAACGTCGTAAGTTCATGGCCGTATTCATGCCGGGCATGAATCCCGTTTGATCCGAATTTATTAAGGAAAGGATACTTTGGTTAAGACGCATAGACAAGATTTTAGCTAGGATTTTAATGTCCGCTTGGAGGAGCGAGATTGGGCGGTAGGATTCCGGGAGGTGGGGGTCCTTGCCAGGTTTGGGAATCACTATGATCACTGCCTGGCGAAGGGATTCAGGTAGGGTCTCGGTTTCAAACATGTGGTTAAATAGTAGCAATAGCTCAGGGACAAGGATTTCCGAGTAGGCTGCATAAAAATCTAGTGGCAGACCATCGCCCCCAGGGGCTTTCGCTGGTGCCAGGGATGCTATGGCTAGTGTTATCTCATCTAGGTTGAGAGGGGCCTCAAGCTCAGTAACCTGAGACTCCGTCAGTTGGGGAAATGGGATGTCCCTGAGAAAGGCCCGGGTCTCTTGTGTAGTGACCCGGACCTTCGAGGAGTATAAGTCCATGAAATATGTTTGGAAGGCCTTTGCCACTGACGGAGGGTCTGAGTATGTGATTGAGTCCGGCCCATGGAGTGTAACCACCACTGGGGGGCTCGTGTCTTGACGCGAGAGGTATGCTAATAATTTGCCCGCTCTTTCACCTTGTTCAAAAATCCGTTGCTTCACAAAGAAAAGTTTTTGTTTAGCTTTTTCAAAGTGTAGCTGGTCTACAAGGCGGGTTTGGAGCTTGAGAGCCGATGCCCTTTCCTGTGAGGGATCTTTTTGGAACTCCCCAGTGATTAGGTCCAGTTTAGCCGAGGCTTGGCACAAAATAGCCTTGGAGGAGGCTTTGACTCTATTTATTCGGGAAGACAATATGGTACGGACGTGGAGTTTAAATGCCTCCCATACCATACCCACAGGGGCTGTGTTCCTGTTAGTGTCAAAGTAATATTTCCATTCATTGTGAATATCCTCTTGGTCTTTCAGTGTAGCTAGCCAGAAGGGGTGTAGGCGCCAAGTATGGGGGCCGCTGTTTGGGGCCAGTTTTAACGTGGCCCAGCATGGGGCGTGGTCTGACAGGGATCTAGTGTGGTAACCTGAGTCGGTCAGTAGGGGAAGTAGGGTGTCTGATATTAGGATAAGATCAATCCGGGACATAGTGGAGTGTGTCGCCGAGAAACAAGAGAATATCGTGGTATTGGGATATTTGTATCTCCAAGTGTCAGTTAGTGAAAATTCCGTTAGTGTACGCCCAAATCTAGTGGTGTCCGGGGGGTGGGGATTTGAATGTGTTTGTAATCTGTCTAAGCGAGGGTTGAGTACCATATTGAAGTCCCCTAACCAGATGCTTTGGATATTGGGGTGTCGTGTCATAAACAATAAACCCTCTGTGATCAGGGTGGAGTTGTAAGGGGGGGGAATATAAAATGCCATTATTAAATACTGTATTCCGTTAAGTGTACAGTGTAAGAATACATATCTGCCTTGTGGGTCTGTGCAAACCGAAATTATTGCAAATGGGGTGGTTTTGGCTATAAGAATTGAAATTCCCCGGGAGTGCGGAGTGTGGGTGGAGTGGAAAGCCCAGCCAATCCAGGGGCGCCTCAACGCTCGTTGAAGTTGTCCTGTGGCATGTGTTTCTGCAAGAACTATAATGTCTGCTCTGTAAGATTTAAGTATATTAAATATCGCCGTGCGCTTGATTTTGTCACGGAGCCCCCGGACGTTCCAGGAGAGGAATTTTACGTTAGCCATAGTACCATTGGCAAATATTGAAGGGTTGGGTGTGGTATATTATGGGGGTGTGCACCCCAGCCCACTCCGCACTTTAGTGTACTTCCCACTGACCCCCTCACTGCATATGAATGACTGTGCATCAACATTCTGAGACATGAAATATCATTAAACATGTTACTTAACTTAACATTACCCTTTAACCCCCTCCCAACCCTCAGCCTCCCGAACTTGGCTGGGGTATATATCCCAAAACTAGTGCATTGACAAAAAACTGAGCACATGTATCTATCAGGAATAAAAAAGTAAAAAAGAAAAGAAAGCAGTAATGCACTTTTAAACGTACCCCCACCAGCGGGAGCCTATTTGGCAGCGCCGGTGGCGGTGTAACTAGCAACCTTTGGGTGCGAACAGATTCTGGATAGGGATCCAGCAATGGAGAACGTGTAACCTTTGCGGCCCACTACCGTGGGTGTGGCACATTAACCTGGGCCTATGCTCCGCTGTGGCATCAGGGCCTAGGGTATTGTCACCAAGAAGGAAGAGCACAAAAAGAAAATAAGAAAGAAGCCCCCAAAAAGGAAAAAAATAAAATAAAGGGGTGGGGAAGCAAACCGAGGGTATACGTCCAGGGTTGTGGTGTGGTCTTGAGGTACCCCCAGTGGCTAGATGTGATGATTCAGTGGTTGGATGAGACGGTCAGTTCCATGTTCTAGATAGTGTGTTGTCGTCAACTGCAGCATGACCACCATGGGGACCATCTGTGGAAGTTAGTTTACAGTTCTGGAGTATGGTCAGTGGACGTTCTGATTGTTAGAGCGACTTGTTGGTGGAAGTCTCATCAGGACTGTTTGGGGTCAGGAGGTCGGAAAGCGTGTAGTTGTTAGGCATAAGTTATTGTGGGATCATAGTGTTTCTAGTCATCAATAGAAGAAGGCACTTACTTCAGGGTTGGGGCGATAGTGCTGTTATGCTGGGCGATTTCTTGCAGCGTCTTGGTGGTCTATCCAGTCCGAGGCCATAGCAGGATCCTCAAAGAAGTGCACTCGGTCTTCCCCAACCACGCGGAGACGAGCTGGGAACAGCATTGCATATTTAACGTGTTGCATGCGTAGCCGGCGCTTGACCTCTGTGAAACGTGCACGCTGTCTCTGCACCTCAGCAGAGAAATCCGGGAATGCTGATATAAATCCAGATTGAAAGGGAATATTGCCCTTGAGCCTGGCCATTCGCAATACAGCGTCGCGATCTTTAAAGTTCAGTAGTTTTGCAATAAAGGTGCGGGGTGGTGCTCCTTCAGGTGGCCGACGTGCTGGCATACGGTGGGCGCGCTCCACCACAAAGGTGGCGGAGAAGGTATCTCTGCCATAAGCGGTGATCAGGAGTTTCTCCAGGAAGGTGGCAGGGTCTGTACCCTCCGCGCCTTCAGGCAGGCCGATAAAGCGCAGGTTGGACCTGCGAGACCGGTTCTCAAGGTCGTCATGTTTCTGTGCTAATTGTTGTAGCTGTCTCTGCAGATCTTCATGAGAGTGCTGCAAGGGGTGTAATATGTCCTCCGCCCTCCCTATCCTGGTCTCAGCTTCAGTGACCCTCTCCCTTAACTTAGTCATGTCGTGTCTAATGAGGGATATGTCCACTTTAACTTCCTCAATTTTAGACGTCAAGGTAGTCTGGCACAGTGATATAGCTTCTAGTACCTTTGCCGTTCCGTCTGCTGTGGAGTCTGAGGGGGGTGCCGCGTGTGTTGTTGGCGCGGCGCCATCTTGCTCCTCTGTGTCCCGCTCCGTCCTTCGGTATCTGTCCAGGGAAGAGGAGCCAGCGTTGTTTCTTTTTGGAGGGGACATGATCCGGAGTGTCTGCGCCGCCGATATAGAGAGTTGTGGACAGGTTTCAGGCCGATTGTAAGGTGCAGGATGAGGGTAGAAGGATCGCCACAAGCGGAGCTCCGGTCACACACGTCCTCTCACATTGCCGTCCAGGCCACGCCCCAATAGAAGAACTTTTTTAAAAGGAGGAGAGGACAGAAAGGGGTGGGCAGTTGTTAGAACTTCTTCAATGAACTGCAATGTTAGAGCCAAGTCTGTTACTGAGGTCTCCTGCTATCGTCTGTTCATTAAGGTGTTAAGTGCTCACACTTATGATAATGTGTAATGTACTTTGTGAGCTCAATGCAGGTGTTCTGACGAGAAATGCCCCCCCATCGAAAAGTGCCCAGCCTGAAGGGTGCATGCGCAACGCATGCGCCGTACGTAACATCACAACAGCTGATTTTACCATCAGCTGTTGTGACGGCGAGGCGGCGCACCCCAAAGTGCCCATAAATCCGCCCACAAGAAAAGTAAAAATCCGCACATCACAAAGTTTTGTTTTGCAGGACTGGACATGTAATTCCGTCCCCAACTGCCCATAAATCCACCCACAACGGGTAGAAATCCGCCCATCATGGACATGAACTCGCCACGGGAGCACGGGGCACAATCTGACAGACAAAAAAATTCTGTCGGCTATTGTGCGCCTGCGCCGCCTCACCGTCACAACAGCTGATGGTAAAATCAGCTGTTGTGATGTTATGTACGGTGCATGCCTTGGGCATGCATCCTTCAGCCCGGGCACTTTTCGATGGGGGGCATTTCTCGACAGAACACCAGCAGTCTGAGCTGGAGTGAGATCTCTGATTGATCGCAACATTATCTGTGTGGCTAGTTGTTTAATTAGCTTACTGTTTACAGTTTGTATTGTTAGTGTAATATGATCCACCCCTCACCTGATTGTGTGCTATATAAATTCTGTATGAGGTTTCAATAAAGAGTTCCAGTTCTCATACAAGCTATTGTCGGCTAGTCTTGTATGCTATGCAATATTCATCTATAATATCTGGTTCCTATGTCCAGACTGGAGGAAGCGGTATACTGACGGAAGCACTCAAGTGGAGTGCTGTACGGTTCCGTCATAATGTTGCACGCAGTGAAAAAAAAAAATACAAGAACTTTTTTGAATGGAGGAGAGGACAGAAAGGGGCGGGCGGTTGTCGTGGGTGGTGGGCGGTGATTGGACACAGCACGAGTTTGGCAGCAGATTTCAGCCAATGATTTTGGCTGAAATCAACTGCGTCCAATCACACACAGAATTCTGTGTGCTGTGGCAGGGCGAGCCTGCGCCACTGTTTAAAATGACGGTCTGGGGCAGCTTTTCTGGGAAGCAAGCACACTCATGATGCAGGTCCCAAAGGGCCTGGTTTGGATTGCGGGGGGGGAGGGGGCGCCCATGCTGTTTTTTTTCCCAGTTTTTTTATTGCCAGCAATTATTTATTTTACATTCAGCTGTCAGCGGGGAACCCCCACACCTAATGGGATTTTCTTTTTAGCAAAAAATATGTAGCAGAATACATATTGGCCTAAATTTATCAAGAAATTAGATTTTTTTACATTTTTTTTTTGGATGTATTTTATAGCACAAAAAAAGCAGAGGTGATCAAATACCACCAAAAGAAATTTCTATTTGTGGGGAAAAGGAACATACATTTTATTTGGGTACAGCGTTGCATGACCGCGCAATTGTCAGTTAAAGTAACGCAGTGCCATATAGCATATAAATGGCCTTTTCATGAAGGGCGGTAAATCTTCCGGAAGTCAAGTGGTTAAATTTTATATAAAAGCTTATCAGTCCTTGAATGTGGTGGCTGCATTAGTATACTTTTTCCACATCTGGTAAGCTGCGATATCACATTTTAGCTTTTGGTTTAGATCTCTTGTAAGTAAATGATCCCCGATGTGTTAAAGGAAAGGAAAAAAAAAATGACAGCATGGAGAAGGACAGAAAATCGATGGGGAGAGGAGTCATCATGGTGACCTATGAGATGGGTAGAGTGCGGATGAAGGATTGAGCGCAGATCTTGTTACAGAAGACTTTTCATCCATCCCTGGCCTTTTGGTCTTTGGCTGGGGTGCTTAGATGAGGAATAGAAGAAAGATCTCTCGGGCCGCACGTTTCATTTGTTTGTTGCTAGAAGAAGGTATTTCCAGGTTCTTCTATATGAGTTCTGCTCCGCTGGCCTTTTAATCTGAGCAATGTTCATCCATCCTTTCTACAGATGACATTCTCCTCCACCCCATGTCTACTCATTCACATGGACACTATTAGGATGCTCCTGTGCAAGCCGTGAAAAAACCCCTTCCCCCTTTACATTAGAGGAAAGCTTGAATGTTCAGGAACCCAGAGAGAGAATAAATATATCGCTCGTCCCTGGAAGATTCAGCCAAACCACGATCATACAGATGGCGCTTTTTGTTTAGGAAATCCCCCAGGGACACTGGTACTGTGGCGACCTGCGTTTAGGATGTTGTTCACTTAACATTGATACCCACTGCAGATCGCCGCTGCAGTGTGTTTTGAACTCAGTGTGGGGAATGCACTGGGAACGCAAGTTTGCCGCACTGCGTTTCTGGTGTGAACAGGTACTAAAGCTACCAACAGGCATATGATAGTGGTCCTAAAGTGTAAGTTTACTTAAACGTCATCTTATTAAAGTTATCTCCTGGCCACCTAGGAGATCTGAGTATTATTCACTGACACCAATGCTGGGGGTTATTATTGTGGTCTCTGATACCAATACTGGGGGTTATTATTGTGGTCACTGATATCAATACTGGGGGTTATTATTGTGGTCACTGATATCAATACTGCGGGTTATTATTGTGGTCACTGATACCAATACTGGTGTTTATTATTGTGGTCACTGATATCAATACTGGGGATTATTATTGCGGTCACTGACACCAATGCTGGGGGTTATTATTGTGGTCTCTGATACCAATACTGGGGGTTAATATTGTGGTCACTGACACGAATGCATTGGGGGTAATATTGTGGTCAGTGATACCAACGCTGGAGGTTATTATTGTGTCCACTGACACCAATGCTGGGGGCTAAATATTGTGGTCACTGATACCAACGCTGGAGGTTATTATTGTGGTCACTGACACCAATGCTAGGGGTTATTATTGCGTTCACTGATACCTGGGCTATTATTGTGTCCACTGATATCAATGCTTGAGGTTATTATTGTGGTCACCAATACCAATGCCGAAGGTTATTGCCATGGCCTCTGACACCAATTCTGGGGGTTATTATTGCATCCACTGACACCAATGGTGTGGGGTTATTATTGTGGTCACTGTCACTGATACCAATAATGGGAGTTATTATTGTGGTCACTAATACCTGGGTTATAATTGTGTGCCCTTACACTAATCCTAGGGGTTATTATTATGGTCACTGATACCAGTGCTGGGGGTCATTTTTGCGGTCACTGATACCAGTGCTTTGGGGTTATTATTGCAGTCAGTGATACCAATGCTGGGGGTTATTATTGTGGTCACTGATACCGATGTCGGGGGGTTATTATTGTGGTCACTGTTAACAATGCTGGGGTTTTTGTGCATCCACTGACACCACAGCTGGGGGTTTTTAATACTGCCACTGATGCCCCAATGATGGGGCTTATTTTACTCACACATTTTATCCCATATATGCTGTGCTACGCTGCACAAAAATGCCCCAGGACTAAAAATTTGAATTACAGCTTATTCTTTTGAAAATAAATGATTACTATTACATAGTAGAAGATGATAGAGATGTAGAGGATAGATAGATAGATAGATAGATAGATAGATAGATAGATAGATAGATAGATAGATAGATAGATAGATAGATAGATAGATAGATAGATAGATAGATAGATAGATAGATAGATAGATAGATAGATAAGTTATTGGGAATATAGACAGTGATGGTCATTTTGCACAGGCTCCTGGAGGAGAAGGGGTTAATGCAAATTTTGGGACTCTGATCCTCAGCTGGACTCACTAATTACATCTAATTACAGTACAATGGCCACGTCTTCCAAAACAGTGCTGAGTGATCTATACAGCTTATAATTGATTGCTCTTTAATTGGTGAGCTCCTGGAACACAGGCGAGGTCAGATCCAGGTTGTTCAGGTCAGCAATATGTAATAGAGTGAGTGCATATGCGTGTGTGGGGGTCATTTAATATGTGTATGAATAGCCTGGCACAGGGCGAATCTACAACATTAATGTCATTTGGTGCACTTGATATTTAAACCAAATTTAATTTAGAAAGAAAATATGTGAACCAATCCACTTTGTAAGTTTTACCCTCCCCCGTTCCATCCCAAAAAATCTTGAGTTCCACTTTAAGATATCATTCTATCTTTTGCTTGCTTCAGGATTCAGCTGTCTCCTTTTTGTGTTACAGATCTGACCTTTGAATAAAGGCGGTGTGAAAAGCAAACTTTCATGAAACATTCAGCAGGCTTTAGTAAAGTTTTCCGGAAGCAACGTGTAGCTTGCTCTAAGCCAGGGGCCTCCATACTCTTTAAACAAAGGGCCAGTTTACTGTCCTGCAAGCTTTAGGGGGGTGCCGGACTGTGGGCAGTGGAAGTAGAAAATTTCCCAGCATCAGTGGGAGTAAATAGTGCCCCATTGCTCGTTCTAGCAGAAGGAATAGTGCCCCATTGTTGGTATCAACGAGAGGATTAGTGCCCCATCAAGGATGTCAGTGGGAGGAATAGTGCCCCATCATTGGTCTTAGCAGGAGGAATAGCGCCCCATCAATGGTGTCAGTGGAAGAAACAGTGCCCCACTAATGGTGTCAGTAGGAGGAACGGTGCCTCATTATTGGTGTCAGTTGGAGTAATATTGTCCCAAGAGCAGGATAGAAGCAAGCAAAGGGCCACATCTGGCCCCTGGTCACAGTTTGGAGACCATTGCTCTAAGCCTTTAAAGCACCCTTCGGCTCCTGAGGAAGAAGGTATTATATTGAAACGCGTCAGCCAGCAGTGGTTTTCGTGTCCTCTCCCTTATCACCTCGAGACCAGACCGATTAAGGCTTTTATATTGCATTTTTTCTTCACACATTTGTAAGTAGTTTTTTATTTACTCTTTTTTTATTAAACTTATCAAAGAATAATGCACAAGGCTGGTGCGCTCTCTTTTTCTTTTTTCTTGTTTGACTGTTAGAATATCCCTATCCTGGAGGGTAGCAAGGGCGGGTACATGGTAGGACACATTAGATGGGAGGGGGGAGTAGGGAACATTATGGGGCACAGCAGAGCACATTACGGGGCTGGCAGGGCACATTATGGGGCATGGCAGAGTATATTACATGGGGGCATGAGGACACATTATGGGGCATAATAGAGCACATTAAGGGGGCAGCATGGCACATCATGGGGCATATTACGAGGGGGACAAGAGGGCACATTATGTAGCACAGAAGGGCATAATACATGGGGGCATGAGGGCACTATAGGGGCACAGCAGAGCACATTAGGGGGGCAACATGGCATATTATGGGGCACAGCAAGGCATATTACATGGGGACAAGAAGGCAAGTTATGGGGCACAGCAGGGAATATTACATGGGGCAAGAGGGCACATTATAGGGCACAGTCTGGTGCACACAGCAGGGCACATTATGGGACACAGCATGGTGCACACTGCAGGGCACAGGGCACACAGCTGGGCACACATCAGGGCATGGGTGAACACAGCAGGGCATGGGGCACATAGCAGAGCATGGGGCAGACAGCAGGGCACATCATGGGGCACACAGCAGGGCGCATCATGAGGTACACAGCAGGGCACAGGACACATCACAGGGCACACAACAGGACACATCATGGGGCACACAGCAGGGCACAGGGCACACATGAGGGCATGGGGGCACACGGAAAGACATGGGGGCACACAGCATGGAATGGAGGCACACAGCATGGATGCATACAGCAGGGCATGGGGGCACACAGCATGGGGGCACACATCATGACATGGGGGCACGCAGCAGGGCATTGGGGCACACAGCATGGCAGCACACAGCAGGGCATGGGGGCACACAGCTGGACACACATCAGGGCATGGGGAAAACAGCAGGGCATGGGGCACACAGCTGGGCACACAGCGGGGCATGGGGCACACAGCGGGACATGGGGAAGATCATGGGGCAGACAGCAGGTCACGGGGTAAACAGCAGGCCAAATCATGACCCACACATCAGGGCAGGGGGCACACATCAGGGCATGGGGGACACAGCAGAACATAGGGGCACACAGCATGACATGGGGGCACACAGCATGGTGACACACAGCAGAGCATGGGGGCACACATCAGGGTGCATGGGGGCACACATCAGGGCAATGGGCACATTTCAGGGCATGGGGTCACACAGCAGGGCATGGGGGCACACAGCCTGGCGGCACACAGCAGGGCATGGGGCCACGCAGCATGGTGGCACTCATCAGGGCATGGGGGCACACAGCAGGGCATGGGAGCACACAGCATGGCGGCACACAGCAGGGCATGAGGGCCCTGGCGATGTCAAAGACAAGCATCTAGGGTTAACGGCAGTGAAGGAGGGGCTGGCGGGGAGAAGCATGCAACCAGAGATCTAATTACAGCCACTTAGCATGGAGCAGGGACCCGATCTACCAGTCAGTGTCATGGGGCCCCCTACTGGCCATGGGCCCTCAGGCAGTGCCTGAATGGTCAGTCTGCCCCTGAGTATAGGTGTGAATCCAACCTTGAGGGCCCATTCCCACTAGATGCAGTTGGATGCATTTTTGACTGCATTCCAACTGCCAATGATAAGTATAATAGAGCGACACTCCTCCTCTGGCTAAGGACGAGGCTTCATTCACACTTGCAGAGTCTTACCATCTTCAGAAGTTTTCTGATGACTCTGCGCTTAGTGGGATGGATCAAGTATTGGGAAGATACTGAGTATAGGACTGTGGTTGAGAACTTTGTCACATATTGTTTGGATAATCATCTGTATCTAAATTTGACAAAGACAAAGGAGCTGGTTGTGGATTTCAGAAAGAGGAAGCCAACAGTGACCCCAATCTCCATCCGAGGAGTGGATGTGAAGGTAGTAGAGAGTTACAAGTATCTGGGGGTGTACATAGATATTAAGTTGGACTGGAGCAAGAACACTGAGGTGCTCTATAGGAAGGGCCAGAGCAGCCTCTACTTTTTGAGGAATCTGAGGTCCTTTAACATCTCCCGGAACCATGTTGCTGAAGATGTTTTATGAATCTGTGGTGGGCAGCGCTCTCCTGTATATGGTGGCATGCTGGAGAAGCAGGCTTAGGGTGTCCGACACCAGGGTTGCCAACCACCAGTAAATTTACTGACAGTTTGTAAAAATCTGCAATTTTTTTACAACTACCAGTAAATATCGGGGGCTGATCATTTCACGCTGTGTTGACTTTTTAAGCGTAAATCAAGCAAATGACTTTGTTGTAGGTATTGTCAGTGTTTCCATATCATGTTTATACTGTTCAAATATTCACTGCGTTAGTTTTCGATTGGAGTAATGCAATTTCTCAGGTTGCCAGTAAAAAATGGGCTCCACCAGTAAATTTTCCATGTTTTGTCAGTAAAAAATGCTGCGGGAGGTTGGCAACCCTGTCTGACACCAACAGACTCAACATACTGATTTGCAAGGCCAATGATGTTGTTGGATTGGAATTGGAGTCTTTAACAACAGTGTTGGGAGAGGAGAATGTTATTCAAGGTACGTTCAATCTTGGACAACTCCTCCCACCCGCTCCACAATGCGCTGGTCAGTCTGCGGAGTATCATCAGTGACAGATTGTTACAACCACGATGCACCACAAAAGCGACACAGGAAATCATTTTTGCCTGTGGCAAAGTTATATAATTCTTCTCTGTGAGGGCTGGAGGTGAAGATTTAATTCTCGTCTATGATCAGGATTTTATGTTGTTTTTATAAAATGTTGGTATTATGTTAATTATTATGTGGGGTAATATTAGAGAAAGTCTTGTTTTATTTGCATTTGGTAGTTTGATTTTCCGTTATTTTAATCTGTGTAATTTATTCTAAGTTATATTTTATTTGTAAGGATGGTTTTATTTGTAGTGTAGTTTTAATTTGCTGTGTTTTTGTATCTTCTTCTGTTAATTGTTGTCTCTGTTAAGTGTGTCTGTGTCGCAACAATCAACGTATTTATCGGTGTATAACACGCACAGGTGTATAACACGCACATTCATTTTAAGATGGAAGTTTCAGGGAAAAATATTAAATTTTAAATAAGGAACTTTGAAGCAAAATAAGGGTCAGTGCCCATCTGCAGTCTCACCATTGCCATCAATACAGCCTGTCCAATGCCCATTTGCAGCTTCACCATTGCCACCAATGCAGCCTCATCCATGCCCATCTGCAGCCTCACAAGTGCCATCAATGCAACCTCATCAGTCCACATCAATGCAGCAGCCTCACCATTGCCATCAATGCAGCAGCCTCACCATTGCCATCAGTGCAGCCTGATCGATGCCCATCTGCAACCTAGAGGGGACAGGGAGGGGGGCGGCCCAGGAGACGGGACTTCCTTTTACAGAGGCCGCCAAGTAAACAGGAGATTCTCACTGTATGTAATCTGACAGCGCTCGTCCCGCCCCCCTCCCTGTCCCCTCTGAGGCATCTAAAATTGAAGTATTGGCGTATAACACGCACGTGCTATTTGCACCCAATTTTTAGGGTGAAAAAGTGAGTGTTATACGCCAATAAATACAGTACTTCACATTCCCATCGCACACATTCCTGGTATAAGCTCTCAAAATTTGGGCGCTGCAGCAACAACCAGCTGGACACTGGTTCAAGTCACAAAGTAGATATTTTGCCAGCACACCAAGGATCGGCACAAAGTGGCGTCCAAACGGGTAGTTTATTGCATCATCACAACACAAGAAAGGTGCAACGTCTCATGCCTGACGAAGGGGTCCTGCATGACTCCGAAACGTTGCGTTGTGATCAGGCAATAAACTACCCGTTTGGACGCCACTTTGTGCCGATCCTTGGTGTGCTGGCAAATATCTACTTTGTGTCGCAACAATTTCCCAATTTCCCCTTTGGGATTAATAAAGTATTCCATATTGTGTGACTTGTCGTGCAACTTTGGACCCCAAAACTGCAAGACAAGTCGCACCCCCATGTTTCCATATATCATATATGTGCGACTTCAAGCCGCAGTGACCATTGGCATGTGCACAGGATGTGCCAGGTGTGCCTGGGCACGCCCTTATCATCTGGTGTGGTGCAGATTCCCCTTGTTTAGACCCCTGATATTTCACCAAAGACAGGGCTCCTAAAAAAATAAAATAAAATAAAAGGAAAAAATAAAATAATAGAAAAAAAAAATTGTAAAAATGAATAAAACAAGATAATAAAAATAAAAACTTGCCTTACTGACACCAACATCTGCCCTACTAACAACGTCCATTGCTCTACTGACACTGTCAATATGTATACACATGCACACACACACATATGTGTTTGAACTTGCACACCCTATGGCAGTGACTTCAAAGTACCTTCTGCACTACTTTGGTCCTTAGGCCCATACTTGGCAGAAACGCGTGAGCATGGGACTGAGCTTGTAGCTTTTTCTATGTGCTTTTTTTATGTGACAAATCAAGTTTATTAATCTAAGCAACCTAGATGCATTTAGAACATCCACACCCCAGGGGCGGCCCATCTATTAGGGGCACATGGCCCCCCATCCATGCCCTGGCCCCATGCAGGATGCCGGATACATGGATTCCAATGCGGGAGGGGTGGCCTATTAGAGCCAGCCTCTAGCCTATTAGAGCATGAGGCTCTAATAGGCTTCAAAATAGGGTGGACTCGGGGCGCAGAGCACTGCGAACCAAGCCCACCCAGGAGGGTTACAATAGCGAATGAACATTCGCTATTGAAGCACTGATCCTCTTCCCGGCCAATCGGGAAGCGGTTCCTGAAACCTGTCACCCGATTGGCTAAAAGGACAGGCGATCGGATTGGACGCCTAGGGGAGACGCATGGCAGAACCCGCCGTGATGCAGAGAAGAAGACCCGATGGAAGCCTAGATGCGAGGCTGGATGACCGATCGACACCAACCCGACACTGCCTGCAGGGGGGGGTGCATAGTGTGGGTGACCCGACTGACTGATAGCGGGTAGCAGGGGGGTCCACTGGCTGACCGATCGATCCGGGGTGAGGGAGTGGTTGTTTGCCACCCCAAAAAAAAAAAACACACCAGCTGCCATTGCCACACCCACTGACACCCTACATAATAACTGCATAGACAGTTCCAAATCCAGGTTATCCTATGGGCATTGTTCACACCATTACAGTGCAGTGCAGCGCAATTTTAAAAAAAAGTACAGCGTTCTGCATTTTTCTGCACTGCAAATGCACAAAAACCAATGCTAATGGATCATAGAGCACATTAAAGCCCAAAGAAAAAAAAAAAAGAAGGAAAAGACATCACAGGACATACACTATACCTCCCAACATTTTAAGATGGGAATGAGGGACACCTACTAACAAATGTATGTAGGCATAGGACACGCCCCCTGCCACACCCCCTTAAAGGAGAACTAACCAAAAAAAAAGGTTAAATAAATCCACAAGGACTTTTTTTTTACCACTACTATTCCTTTATATTGGCTTTTAAAATTTACAAATGCAGCAATTTAGAATTTGGATGAAAGGTTTAGCTCTGGGAAACACTTTTTGAAAGATAAAAAGTGCATTTTATATACAACTATATAGATCAGACCAAAATGGGGGACATTGCTCCGAATCAGGGACAGTCCTTCGAAATCAGGGACAGTTGGGAGCTATGCAAACACAGACGTAAAAATGCGCATCAGCCGCATGTAAACATGCATGAAGAAGCGCATGAAATGCACACGAATGTGCATGAAAAAAATGCGGATTCTGGTGTGAATGGGCCCTAAATTTTTGAGGTTTTTTTTGTTTTTTGATTCCTGTGTCTATTTTAGGTGGTGACTTTTCCGCAGATCTCTCATGCGTCCGTAATCTTCTGACCGTTGCCTGATTTTCAGCAGCTGAGGACCCCTAATCCACACTTGCTTATCTCTCTTAATCACAGCCTCACAGCGCTAGGGTTGCATGAGCCGTTAATTCCCTCTTAACTGAGTAACAGAGTGGAAAGTAAACACAGAGGCAGATCTACAACCTTCAACATGGCTAATTTGCTCTGAGGTCAGAATATTTAAGCAGGAGCTCTGCCAGGGAGAGCGATCGGACCAAGGCCGCCCCTAATCTAACACACGCCAAAATGCAAAAGGCTGGGGGAAAAAAAAAAAGAAAAAGTTCCATAAAATCTTAGACACCCGCCAGGGACACACCGGGGACCTTCTGGAGCCCCGCTGGTGTAAAGGGACACCATGGGCTGGATTAGGAAATGCATAAAAGCAGGGAGAAGCCGGGGGTGAGCCGAGTGATTTGGACGCAAAATTGATTTTTACCTCAAAGTGACCGATTTAGTTTTTTCCAGCAAATTCTCAGTTTCTCTCATTAAGTAAATTAGGTAAAATTTCTCAGAAAAATCATTTTTTATATATATTTAGATGGTGATTTTTTTTTGGTGTGCTTTATTATTGGTAGTGTCATTTTTTTTATTTACTTTTTATTAAAGTTATTGTAAAGGTTTTTTTTTTTGTTTTTTTTTTAACCACTTTAGCCCTGGAAGGATTTACCCCCTTCCCGACCAAGCCATTTTTTTGCGATATGGCACTGCGTCGCTTTCTCTTTTTTTTTCAGCAAATTCTCAGTTCCTCTCATTAAGTCATTTAGGTAAAATTTCTCAGAAAAATCATTTTTTATATATATTTAGATGGTGAGGTTTTTTTTGTGTGTGCTTTATTTATAAAGGTAGTGCCATTTTTTTTTTTCATTAAAGTGATTGTAAAGGGGTTTTTTGGGGGTTTTTTTTAATCACTTCAGCCCCAGAAGGATTTACCCCCTTTCTGACCAGGCCATTTTTTGCGATACGGCACTGCGTCGCTTTAACTGACAATTGCGCGGTCGTGCAACGCTGTACCCAAACAAAATTGATGTCCTTTTTTTCCCACAAATAGAGCTTTCTTTTGGTGGTATTTGATCATATCTGCGGTTTTTATTTTTTGTGCTATAAACAAAAAAAAGAGCGACGGTTTAGAAAAAAAAAAAATACTTTTTATTTTTTGTTTATTTTTTTAACCACTTTAGCCCCGGAAGGATTTACCCCCTTCCCAACCAAGCCATTTTTTGCGATACGGCACTGCGTCGCTTTCACTTTTTTTTCAGCAAATTCTCAGTTTCTCTTACTAAGTAATTTAGGTAAATTTCTCATAAAAATCATCTTTTTTATATATATATAGATGGTGCGTTTTTTGTGTGTGCTTTATTTATGGTAGTGTAATTTTTTTTTATTATTAAAGTGAATGTAAAGGTTTTTTTTCTTTTTTTTTTTTTTTTTTTTTTTTAACCACTTCAGCCCCGGAAGGATTTGCCCCCTTCCTGATCAGATCATTTTTTTGTGATTTGGCACTGCATCGCTTTAACTGACAATTGCGTGGTCGTGCGACGTAGTACCCAAACAAAATTGACGTCCTTTTTTTCCCACAAGTAGAGCTTTCTTTTGGTGGTATTTGATTATCTCTGCGGTTTTTATTTTTTCTGCTATAAACAAAAAAAGAGCGACAGTTTAGAAAAAAAAACAATACTTTTTACTTTAATACATATCCAAAAAAAAAATGTTATAAAACAAATTTCTTCCTCAATTTTATTTTAGGTAAAAAAAATCCCAATAAGCGTATAGTGTTTTTTTTTTTTTTTTTTTTTTTTTGCTTTGCGCAAAAGTTATTGCGTCTACAAAATAAGGTATAGATTTAGGGTATTTATTATATATTTTTTTTTTACTAGTAATGGCTGTGATCTGCGATTTTTAGCGGGACTGCGACATTGCGGCGGACAGATCGGACACTTTTGACACTTTTTTGCGACCAGTGACATTTGTACAGCGATCAGAGCTATAAAAAAATGCACTGATTACTGTATAAATGACACTGACAGGGAAGGGGTCAACACTAGGGGGCGATCAAGGGGTTAAGTGTGTCCTAGGGAGTGATTCTAACTGTGGGGGGGAGGGGACTGACAGGGAGTAGAGAGAGATCGCTGTTCCTAATCACTAGGAACAGACAATCTCTACTCCCCTGACAGAACGGGGATCTGCTTTGTTTACACTGGCAAATCCCCATTCTGCCTCTCAGTGGAGCGATCGCGAGTGACCGGCAGACATCAAGCCCGCTGGACCGGCTGATTGGCTCCCCCGTAGCGAATGGGCATGCCTGCGCCACCGAAGGCCCACAGATCGCCATGTACGCGCCCAACGTACAATGATGTTGATTCGTGCAGGAGAGCCAACCTGCCGCAGTACAACTGCAGCGGCTGGTTGGGAAACAGTTAAATAACAAACATGTTATACTTACTTGCTCTGTGTAAGGGTTTTGCACAGAGTGGCCCCGATCCTCTTCTTCTGAGGTCCCCCCCGGTGGCGCTCCTGGCCCCTCCTCTTCATTGGGTGCCCCCACAGAGAGCCTCTTTCCATGGGGGCACCCGTGCAGGCACGCTCCCAATTCCTGGTGCTGCGTCCATAGACACAGACAGCGGGACTCGGACTCGGCCCCGCCCCTGACTCCCGTGTCACTGGATTTGATTGACAGCAGAGAGAGCCAATGGCTCCGGCTGCTGTCAATCTATCCAATGAGGACCCAAATCATCGGCTGGAGCTGCTGGGCTCGTGTTCGTCGCTGGAGCGATCGGGCTCAGGTAGGAAAAAAAGGGGGGAAAGTAAGAGAAAGGCGTGTGGCCTGGTGCATTATCCTTGGTGAAAAGTTTTTTTTTAAAAACACAAGTAGGTGGAGTACTCACATATAGTAACTTGAATAAGAATCACATAATTCCTCTAAGAGGTCATAAAAGAAAACCCATGTCTCATTGGATGGTGAGATGGAGTAATCCTCTGACGCGTTCAAGGATTTTTCCTCTTCCTCAGTGCCTTATGGAACCGAGTCTGGTCTATTTGTTTATAAGTAGTGGAGCACATATGAAATGTGGGTATTTATATATAATTATGGTATTTAATTACCATTGGGTTTTTAATTTTTTGCTGAACAAACCAAAAAAAAAAATTTGAAAAAAAAAAGTTTCTCCTTCACTGATGTGCGCTGATGAGGCTGCACTAATAGGAGGCACTGATGAAAATGCAGCACTGATGGGCACTGATGGGCACTGATAGGCGGCACTGATGAGCACTGATGAGGGGGCACTGATGGGCACTGATGAAAAGGCACTAATATGTAGCACTGATGGGCACTGATAGGGAACACTTATGGGCACTAATAGGCAGCACAGATAGGCAGCAATGATAGGTGGCACTGATGGGCGGTACCGATGGGCACTGAAAGGCGGCACTGATGAGGCACTGATGGGCACTGATGAAAATGCAGCACTGATGGGCACTGATAGGCGGCACTGATGAGCACTGATGAGGGGGCACTGATGGGCACTGATGAAAAGGCACTAATATGTAGCACTGATGGGCACTGATAGGCAACACTTATGGGCACTAATAGGCAGCACAGATAGGCGGCACTGATAGGTGCCACTGATAGGTGGCACTGATGGGCGGTACCGATGGGCACTGAAAGGCGGCACTGATGAGGAGGCACTGATGGGCACTGCAAGGCATCACTGATGGGCACTGTTTGGCAGCACTGGAGGGCACTCTTGGGGCTGCACTGATCATCAGGACACTGATGGTCAGGACACAGGATGGTCAGTGCAGATGTCCCTGCTGAGGAATGCCACTTACCGTCTGTCCCCCCCCTCACACGCTGTCAGCGTGAGGAGAGGAATGCCGATAACCAGCATTTCCTGTGTAAACTGTGATCAGCTGTGACTGGACACAGCTGATCACACGGCAAAGAGCCTACATCATAGGCTCTTTACCGTGATCGGTGATGCGCTGTGTCCGAGGGACACGGCGCTCCACAGATCGCCGTGCTGCGTGCCCCCCCTCCCCCCCGGGAGCGCATGTGCGGTGATATGACGTCCTCCAGAACGAAATCGCTCTCTCCCGTCCGTCATTTCACTATACGGCGGGTGACAAGCACTTAAAGGATAAGTTCAACTTTTGGGGAAAAAAAGTGCACTTTCTTTTTAGCCACTTCAGCCTCGGAAGGATTTACCCACTTCCTAAACAGGCCACTTTTCATGATACGGCGCTGCGTTGCTTTAACTGACAATTGCGTGGTCCTGCGACGCTGTACCAAAATATTTCCCACAAATAGACCTTTCTTTTGGTGGTATTTGATCACCTCTGCGGTTTTTCTTTTTTGCGCTATAAACAAAAAAAGAGCGACAGTTAAAAAAAAAAACAATTTTTTTTTAGTTTTTGCTATAATAAATATTAAAAAAAAAAAAAACATTTCTTCATCAGTTTAGGCCAATATGTATTCTTCTACATACTTTTGGTAACAAAATTGCATTTTTATTATAAATTAAATTACTATTAAAAAATTTTTAATAGTAATGGCGGTGATCAGCGATTTTTAGCGGGACTGCGACATTGCGGCGGACAGATCGGACACTTTTGTCACTTTTTTGGGACCTGTGCCATTTATACAGCGATCAGAGCTAAAAATGGCCACTGATTACTGTATAAATGTCACTGGCAGGGAAGGGATTGCCACTAGGGGGCGATCAAGGGGTTAAATGTTCCCTAGTGAGCTGTTTCTAACTGTGGGGGGGAGGGGACTGACTGGGAGAGGAGAGAGATCGCTGTTCCTGATCGCTAGATCTCTCTCTACTTCCCTGACAGAACTGGGATCTGTCTGTCTATACTGATACATCCCTGTTCTGGCTCTCTGAGGAGCGATCGTGGGTCGCCGGCGGACTTTGTGGCCACAGTCGCGTGCGCCTCCTATAGCCCTTAAATCGGCCGCTGTACAGCTACACGATCGTGATGATATCTCACATGTGTGGTTTGAACACTGTTTTCATTTGCGGGCGTGACTTACGTAAGTGTTCGCTTCTGCGCGCGAGCTCGGCGGGATGCGGCACTTTACTTTTTTTTTAATTTTACTTTTGTTTTTTTAGTTTTTTTTATATATAAAAATGTTTTGGGTCACTTTTATTCCTATTACAAAGAATGTAAACATCCCTTGTAATAGAAAAAAAAAGCATGACAGGTCCTCTTTAATGTGAGATCTGGGGGTCAAAAAGACCTCAGATCTCATATTTACACTTAAATGTAAGAGAGGACACGATCGTCTCCGCCGATACCGACGGCTCCGGTAAGCGGGGGAGCATACCGGAACGTGACAGAAGGGGGGCTTTACCCCCCCCCCGGTAAAAGTGATCTTGCGGCAAATGTGCAGCAGAGACCACTTTTACCTTAAAGCGCACCTGCCGCCGTTGCAGAAAATACCGGTCTGCTGCCGTAACAACGGTATTTAGCGTCAAAGTACCGACATACAATGATGGCGATTTGCGCTAAGTGGTTACATAGCCAGTTATATTCTGTGCACCTAGAAACCCGCCCAGCCACCCAACTGTGGATCTCTTTTCAGGGACGTGGCAGTGCTTGCCCCTAGTGTAAATTAGGTCCAAGAGAGTTATAAAAAATAGTTATAAGTAATTAAAAAAAATTATGAAATACTAGTAACACTCGCAGTGCAAGTTCAAAATGCTCATTATAAATACAAGTTGTACAATTTAATACATTATAGGGGAGCAGCAGGGATAGTTTGTGAGTCTGCAAGACCCTTGAGGTTGGAGGCCTTAGGCAAATGCCCTCTGTGCCCTCTTTCATGACTGCACCTGCGTCTTCTGTCTCAAATGTTTGCTCGGCGTCTGCGATCAACATACTCACTGAAAGCTCGCCAGTGGCTTGTCATCAATTAAGGATCAATTATAATTTAATAAGATGCTGCCGAGGGTATGTCACCGCATACTAACAAGTCACATTTTAAAAGCTTAACATTTAATACAAATAACATACAATGTCACACTGGAGGGGGGGGGTACGGACCGATCTTACTGAGGGCGAATCATATCACACAGCTGGGGTGCTTTCAATGGTCAGCTTTATTTATAGGATTTAAACTCTTTTTCTAAATTTTCTAGACATGTGCATTTGAGGTTTTTTTTTTTTCGTTTTTTGGGTCATTTGTTATGATCGAAATTCATAAATTTGTAAATTCATAAATTTGAAATTCCGAAAATTCGGAAATTAGGAAATTAGAAAATTCAGAAATTCGAAAATCCGAAGATCCCAAAATAAGAAAGAAAATTCGAAATTCAAAAGAACGAAAATTCAAAATAATAACTAAGACTCCTTTCACACTGGGGTGGTTTGCAGGCATTATTGCGCTAAAAATATCGCCTGCAAACCGCCCCAAAACAGCCTCCGCTGTTTGTTCAGTGTGAAAGCCCGAGGGCTTTCACACTGAAGCGGTGCGCAGGCAGGAGAAGAAAAAATGTCCTGCAAGCCGCATCTTTGGAGCGGAGTATTCACCGCTCCTAAACCGCTCCTGCCCATTGAAATCAATGGGACAGCGCGGCTATACCGCGGCAATACCGCGGCAATACCGCGGCTATAGCCGCGCTATACGAGTGGTTTTAACCCTTTTTCGGCCGCCAGCGGGGGGGTTAAAACCGCACCGCTAGCGGCCGAATACCGCGGTAAAACAGCGCTAAAAATAGCGCTGTTTTACCGCCGACGCCCCCTACCGCCCCAGTGTGAAAGCAGCCTAACAAACTATTAAATTATAGATATTGGAATTTCCTTTCAAATTTGCCTGTTAGTCAACGTAACGAATACGAATTTATCCAAAGTTACGAATCATCCGGAAAAACGAATGCCGCATCTAAACAAATGGAACAGAATGAATTAATAATAACAATAATAAAAAGTTATTATTATTATTATTATTATTATTGTTATTTATTATTATTATTAATTTGTTACGTTCCATTTGTTTAGATGCGGCATTCGTTATTTCAGATAATTCAAAACTTCGGATAAATTTGTATTTATTACGTTCTCTAACAGCCAAATTTGAAAGGAGATTCCAATACCTATAATTTAATAGTTAGTAATAGGTAAGTTATTATTCGTTAGTTATTTCAGATTTTCGAATTTTCAGGTTTTCGTTCTTATTTTTCAAAATTTCGTTCTTTTGAATCTTCATTCTTATTTTTGGATTTTTGAATTTGCGAATATTCAAATTTACGAATTTTTCGAATATTCGAATTTACGAATTTTCGAATATTTGAATTTACAAATATTCTGAAAAATTCGTTAAACGGGTTTTCGTTAATTCGGATATTTCCAAATTAAGGAATTTGTCGAAAATTTGTTGAAAAACTAATTTGGAAGGAAACGAATTGCCCATGTTTGTGTTTATGTGGAGTTGGGTTTAAATTTGTTGTTTAGTTATCCACTTGTTTTTCAGTGCCATTTTTTCCCATTTTTGCACACATGTTAAAATGCACATTTTAGACCTTATGATTAGTTAAACCCCCCCAAACGGTGCATCATTTTTCTGAAAAGCAGAGACCCTGGAGAATAAAATGGTGGTAGTTGCAATTTTGTATGTCACATGATATTAGTCCACATGTTTATCAGATGTAGTGTCTTTGGCAGGATTGGAGTTTGATTGCTTCCCCCTGCCTCTAGAAGTTTCTAGAGCTTACGGAGGGAGAATTTAAATAACCAGCCTGAATATTGATCAGGACCTAGCCAATCCCTGGGGAGGTCTGCCCAGATGGTGGCTGGGAAGTTTATAAATAGCTTAAAGTCCTTGACTTCCCCAGGAAGAAGTCCCCAGCCTTGAAGGGGGGCTGTTGCCCTTGCCCCTCTAAGGGCAAGCCTTGGATTTTGCTGCTGTTCTCTCAGGTCTCAGGGCTGGAGACCTGGAAGGGACCTGGATTTGGCTGAAGGACTTCACCAAAGGGATCTGCTCTAGAGAAGGATGGTCTCACGCAGCGGACCATGTCCAGAGGAGGCTGGAAGGCGGGAGCTGTAGGATCTTAGAAGCTGGCCATTCCTCAGGCAGCTGAAGGGTAGATCGTGAACCTGGCCCTGTTTTGCCGGTCTTACCCCTCAGCCTCCTCCGCTCTCATCTTCACTGCCGAGCATAGAGGGGGAGGCAGCACAGTAGTGGGTGGAGGGCGAGAAGCAGGAGCTGCCTCAGTTAACCTTTTAAGCTCACTAGTAGGTGATTGGTTGCTAGGACACTGGGCAGTCCTAGCAACCAATCACCAGCTTGGTAATGTGAAAAGTTAACTCTGGAAACTCCCATTCTGCCCTCCATCTACTTTGCTGCCTCTCACTCCCCGCTCTGCTGCACAGTGTACACCAGTGTAAGGGATAACTACACATTGGTGTATGTGTGGAGCGGGGGATGATGTGAAGGGGCAAAGGGCTAAGGACACTGCTTTGGGGGAGTAAAGGACACTATTGGGAGGGGCAGAGGATACTGCTATGAGGGGGGCACAGGACACTGTTGTGAAATGAGGGGGCAGCAGAGGACACTGCTATGAGGGGGGCAGGGGGGCACAGGACACTATTGTGGGAGGAGGGGGCAGAGGACACTGCTATGAGGGGAGCAGGGGGGCACTGGACACTAATGTGGGAGGAGGGGGCAGAGGACACTGTTATGAGGGGGGCAGGGGGGCACAGGACACTATTGTGGGAGGAGGGGGCAGAGGACACTGCTATGAGGGGGGCAGGGGGGCACTGGACACTAATGTGGGAGGAGGGGGCAGAGGACACTGTTATGAGTGGGGCAGGGGGGCACAGGACACTATTGTGGGAGGAGGGAGCAGAGGACACTGCTATGAGGGGGGCAGGGGGGCACTGGACACTAATGTGGGAGGAGGGGGCAGAGGACACTGTTATGAGTGGGGCAGGGGGCACAGGACACTATTGTGGGAGGAGGGGGCACAGGACACTGCTATGAGGGGGGCAAAGGACACTATTGTGGGAGGAGGGGGCAGAGGACACTGCTATGAGGGGAGCAGGGGGGCACTGGACACTAATGTGGGAGGAGGGGGCAGAGGACACTGTTATGAGTGGGGCAGGGGGGCACAGGACACTATTTTGATAGGAGGGGGTACAGGACACTGCTATGAGGGGGGCAGGGGGGGCACAGGACACTATTGTGGGAGGAGGGGGCAGAGGACACTGCTATGGTGGTCAGAGGATGCTACAGTGGGGGGATGATGTGAAGGACAGAGGACTATTGTCGGGGGAGGGGACATGACAGAGGGGCAGAGAACACTACAGTAGGGGATGATGTGAAGGGGGGCAGAGGACACTGCTTTGGGGGGGGGGGGGCACAACACTACTGTAAGGGGGGGGCAAAGGACACTACTGTGTGTGTGTGGGGGGGGGGTGCAGGGGGCCAGAGGACACTACTGAGGGAGAATGTGAAGGGGGCAGAGGACACAACTATGACACACTAAGTGTTCTTCATGCTGTCATTTACTGGGGACTTGATCTTTTTTTTTTTTCAAAAAAAGGGCATCCTTTATAATGGGACTTCTTTTCATTATTGTACAATGGTATCCTACTGTAAGCTTTTTGTTCCCTTTTTCTTGTGGTGGCTCAATAAAAACTATTTTCTGATTTTAAAAAAAACTTTATTGCTGTCACATAGGGCAGTGTTTCTCAACTTCAGTCCTCAAGGCGCCCCAACAGGTCATGTTTTCAGGCCCTCCATTATTTTGCACTGGTGATTTGATCAGTTTCACTGTCTTAGTAATTACCACAGCCATTTCATCGGCGGGAAACCCTACAAACATGACCTTTTGGGGCGCTTTGAGGACTGGAGTTGAGAAACACTGACATAGGGGACCATGTTTTGCTGTGGCGGGTTTTCTTCACTATGACATCAGGGGTCTCTAAGATCCCTGATGTCTCACCTGCCTTCCACTGAAGCTAATGGAGCACAGATCATACTCCATTAGCTTCTTCCATTGTCACAACAGCCACGGAAAGTTTCAGCCATCCTGAAAGTGATATATTGCATATCATTTCCATGGAAGTTCACTGGTCTGCCTCTATTGCACCCTGCCAACCCCCGCCATGCTGGTCCCAGGTCTGCATGTGGCACAGAGGAGCCTGGAATACATGGCAAGGGCCAGGCTGTTAAGTGTGTGCTTAAAATTCCTGTCTACTAGTCGGAGTTTAAAAATGACTCCAATAGACAAGTGGTTAAATCCATCTAAAATTACTTCCGTCTATGATTATCCTATCCTCAGTGTGACAGTTTGACAAATTTTTCAAAATATTCGTAATTTTGAATATTCAAAAATTCATAAATTCTAAAATTCGGATTTTCGAAAATTAAAAAATGTGAAAATCTGAAATAATAACTAACTATTATATTATAGGTAATGGAATTTCCTTTCAAATGTGGCTGTTAGTGAACATAACGAATGGAACGTAATGAATTAATAATAATAAATAATAACAATAATAATAATAATAATAAAAACATTTTATCATTATTATTTATTATTAATTCGTTCTGTTCCATTTGTTTAGATGTGGCATTCAATATTTCGGATAATTCGTAACTTCGGATAAGTTCGTATTCGTTATGTTCACTAACAGCCAAATTTGAAAGAAAATTCCAATACCTATAATTTAATAGGTAGTTATTATTAGTTAGTTAGTTAGTTAGTTATTCTTTTGAATTTTCAAATTTTCGTTCTTTCAAATTTTCGAATTTACAAATTTTCAAATTTACAAATCTAAGAATTTTTGAATTTACGAATTGCGATCATAGAGAATGACCCAAATAATGAAAAAAAAAAAATAACGAATGAAACTAACATGAACACATTTTTCGGCAGTGCACATGTCTACTCTTCATTTGCCTATCTCCCTCTACTGTAATATTAATGCTAGGCTGCACCATCCTCCTCCAGCCAGCAGGAGGAGAGCTAAAGCCAAGCAAGCCCATAGACTTATATTCAGAGCACTGAGAATCCTGGTAGATGTAGTTTGAGAAAGCAGCCATATAATGGTTACACTACAGATCCCATTATGCAATGCGCAGTAGGAAGAGTGGAGAGATTATTTTTATACTACCCAGGAAAGTTCTTCCTCTTGGCACTGAAAGAGTTAGAGAGAGAGCGCCTCTTTCTGGATATTCATTTGCCAGCTGGAGACCATACCAAGGGAGATCTGGGACCGGGAGTGAGGACACATGGGGGCAGCGCAGCACTGACCACATCACAGCACCTGCACCACTGTTGCAGGGAGACTCACCCTCTGTTTCCCACCACCATCAGAGGAGGGTTTTGGGGAGAGACCAAAGGGGCCCCCCCTTCTACAACGAGAGGTCACCGCAGCAACCCGGGGACTAGTGAGATGGCTATTAGCCCATTGCTGATACTGCTAGCAGGGACTGAGGGCTTGTTCACATCAGATGCAGTTGGACTGCATTGGGCGGCTTTTCCAGCTCAGTCCCACCATATGGACAAGGCAAAATGTCTCATATGTGCCGGGTTCACACCACTGCATTGCAGTGGTGTGCGGGCACAATGCACTGAAAAAATGACTACATTACTACATACAGTACTTTTCAGCGCAGTGTGGTGAGAGGCAATCCACTGCCTTACTCAACACATATGGCAATTAAACTTTTTAGACTGTCAATGTGACATCTTAATAAAGATCATAAAAAATGGGATCCATCAAGCTCAGCTTTCATCACTTCACTGATCTCAGCCAGATTGCACCTTATACTGAACCTTTACCGCATCTGAACCACATACCTTGCACCTGTGCCGAGACTATACCATACCTATGCTGTACTTATGCTTATGCAGGTTAACTGGGACTGCCGTAATTGCAGTATGGAGGAAGATGTCCCTGTGACTGCACATCCATAGCATCCTAAGGTATAGTGGTAAGTGGCAACCTCAGCCTGGACACCGGCCAGGCTATGCCCCCAACATGTTTTGCTCTGCCCCTTGAAGCTTAATCATGGGTTCCCATGACTAAGCTCCAAGGGGCAGAGCAAAATGTGTTGGGGGCATGGCCTGGTTGGAGTCCAGGCTGAGGTTGCCACTTACCACTATACCTTGGCATGCTATTGATGTGCGTCACAGGGACAGCTTCCTTCATACTGATGTAGCACCCCCTAGGTAGGTAGGTGCTAGAGGTAGCATTTTTGTGACAGGTAAATTTAAGCAGGCCTGGCTGGCAGTCAGGCCTGTTTGTTTTGTTTAATTCTGGGCTGGGAGTGGCTCAGGGTAGCAGCTAATGACTCACAGGCAGCATCACCAAGACCTCCCTCTTCTTTCTAGGATATTTAGTAAAGAGGGGAGGAGAGGAGAAGTGAGCTGCCTGGGGTATTCTAAGGAGCCTTGACCATTCCCCAACTTGGATTGGCAGAGGGCAGGCCTCCTAAAATACCCAGGGTTAGCCCAGCTGGGGAGGAGTTGTCAGGAGGAAGAGCTGAAGTGAGAGGGTGGAGGCTGTCGAGGCCTTGGAGGGAGCTCCCCAGTCTGGAGGGGGGTGACCTTGATCCTGGGCTAGGGTGCAGTCTGGACCACCTTCAAGAACTCATGAAGAGGTCCTGGACCGGAGGCACAAGAGATAGCAAGGAGAGGACAGTGGGAGAGAGAACTACTAAGAGACTCCAGGGAGGACAACTGGTCACAGCTAAGAGGACAGATGAGTGAGACACAGTTGGGAGGACTGGGGAGGCACGCCTGAGATGACTAGGAGCTTGCAGTCTGAACCGTGCAGAACCAGAAGAGTGGACTGTGGTAAATGGGGCAGTGGAGAGAGGCAGCTGCAGCCAGGAAGGCTGGCAGGGCCTGAAGATGGCTTACTGGGCTTAGTAGCCATGTGTAGGACATCTAGCACCAGAGACTTTCTGTTTTGCTGCACTATAGGGGCCCGCAGTCCCTGCCAGCAAAAGGCAATTGCCAAGACCTGGCTGAGTCAGTGTCAGGCCTAACCACTTTGTGCTAGCTGTACCTGAAAATTAGGGGGGAAGTGATGTGCAGGAGGAGAAATGGAGTGTATATACTGGATTGTATATAGTGGTCCCAAGCAAGTTTTACCAATTATCCTGGGCATCCCATATTTCCCTTACCCCATCCAAGTTCAATCCCCTCAATAAAAACAAAAAAAACAAAACATGTGGAGTGTTCTATGTCTCTGAGTGATTGCAAAGTGAATGCTGGGCTCGGCAGGGTGACAGACTATCCAACATTTCAGCAGACCCTACGGGGGTACCGCTACACTGAGCTATCTTAGGAGTCAGGACGGACTCCCTCCCAGCACTCCCAGAAATGGATGTATAGGATTGACACCCCTTCAGTGAGCCTGAGCGGCACATGATACAGGGCTCTTGGATCACAGTGTTGTTAAGTGCACCAACGCTCTTAAAGTGCCCCAACAGTAGCCGGCAGGAGAACTTGTCAAAGGACTGCCCCTTTGGTCCCTGCCCCCTCTGCGATTATCCTCTTTTTCTTTTGGACAGTGCATACCCAGTCGGTCTAAGACTAGCATCACTGCCATAAATGCGGTCTGGCAGTATAGTTCCAGTGCTTGGTAGATTAAACTTTACTACTGCTCACTGCTGCACTTGGGGTGGCCTTGCTACTGTTTATGCCTAGTCTTTACCATTAATCACTTTGTATGCTAAATTGTGCTATTACCATTGATAATCCATTTTATGCTTGCCTAGTTACCAACCATATTGTGTGACAATATATTAAGTTTGCCTTCACTACCTGGTTTGGTGCCTGTTTTCTTTGATTAGGCACTACTATTGGGTACTAAATATTACTTTCAGCGATTCCCTGTTGTTGAGCCAAAGAACAGGGGACCCATCTGAACTTTTGTTTATATCAGCTAAATACATTCCAGACGCATCAAAACGCAAGACATGCAAAGTCCAACAGTTAATTTTTTGTTTAAAAAGCAGCCACTTCCTGATAGACATGTGCACACTGAAATATTTCGTTTCGGGATGTCGTTTTCGTCCGAAAAATAAATGTATTTAGTTACTCCCGAAATTCGTTCTTATATATTTCGTTTTTTGTTAAAAATTGCATTCGTCCGAAAATCCAAATTAAGGTTGAATCTGTCATTGAAGGCTTATGGTGTCTGTCGAATGTTCAAAGAAGATTCGACGGAGCAGCTAAACTGTATGACGCCGCATAGTTTACCAGCTCCGTCGAATCTTCTTAGAACTTTCAACAGACACCATAAGCCAAAGTACGTGTGTACTTAGTTCTAGCTATTTTACTGCTCCTCCTCTTTGGTTACAATCAGCCAATAACATTCATCATTATCATTATTTTTATTTACTTTTTCTCCCCTACGTCGAATCTTTTCTCCCCTATGTCGAATCTTTTCTCTCTATGTAGAATAATCTTGGACTAATAGAGTTAAGGTTAGGCACATTCGACCACAGGTTTGATGGACACAGATTGTTATTGTCATCATCATGTCGAATCTCTTATCTATATCGAACTGTTGTAGCAATTAAAACGAAAATAAAGCATTTGTTTATGTCGGATCTTTCGTTTTTCGGATTCTGCACTTTCGTTATCGTTTGTTAAAACGATAACGAAAATACCCGAAATTCGGACGAAAATGCATTTGGACGAAAACGAATGCGCATGTCTACTCCCTGAGTAGAAAAACCTGTCTCCTGCCAGAATGCTGCACAGAAGTACCATTACTGTCTGTGTCAAAAAAGTGGTCTCTTTGCAGAGGTGCCGTTAGAGCTTTCCATTTAGAAGGGAGCATTAACTGTGCTAATTGCAGAGTAGTAGGTATGAGTAAACAGACCACTCAGGATTCTCAACGCCAAGCTCATCAAACCATGTCTTTGGTTGGGGGGGTGGGGAGAGTACAATTGTCTAAAAATATATTTGTATGCTGTAGTATTAACAGTTCCCTTCACTGGGAACACCTGCACTCCATACTCCAAAAACCTTTGGCCATACCATGCTTCCTATGATGATTTCAGCACAATGTCAGGTAGCTATGAAGGTAACCACAAAGTCTACGGCCATGATGTGTAGTCAAGAAGGCATACATTTCAAAAATAGATACAATTAGGATGTATTGTACGGAAGTGTAGGAGAGATTGGCCACATTTTAATACTATTAACACAATTTCAACCCTAAGATACTTGTGTGAATGTACAAAATTCACTGCACATTCCCTTTTAACGACTTCTTGACCTCGCTATAGCCGAAAGACGGCTACACCATGGCTCTCCAGTTCTGAGAGGGGGTCCATGGACGTTCCCCCAAAACCATGCCTCCTACGCACCCCCTCGGGCACGCTCTGTGACCGCTGTGTCCACAGATTGTTGTAAAGGGCATCTAAGACTGTGGAGTTTAGGCAGGGTTGCTCCTAAATTTACCTACCTGCCTGGAGTAGCTACCTTGGCTAATTGTTAGGGATCAATTGATTTCTCACTAAGTCTGGCATTGCTGCACTTTTCTCTTCTGCCGCTAGGTGACCGGGTACTTGGTGGCATTAGGTACGAGAAGGGAAATGCAAGGTCAGATTATGGGTATATGAGGTATCTCAGCCAATGGGCAGGGGTTTTCTTAAATCCCTTGGCCTGCTGGGAGAACCTATATATTTGGGTGGAGTCAGGTGATCTGTGTTCTGTGCCACTTGGACGGCTGTCTGGGTAGACGTGTGTTGTATTGCTCGGGCTGCTAGGCCAGAGATTGGGCCTATCTCGGGCACATCTGGCTGCTAGGCTGTCTGAGGGCCTATCCAGAAGCAAGAGAGCAGCACAGGGTTGGGATTGCGGCTTGCAGTCGTGGCCGGAGGTAGAGGGGAAGCTGTCACCACTAAGGGACCAACCACCTTATTACCAGGGACCACAGTGAGTAGCTGAAGCAAGTACCGAAGCAGTGTTCTCACCAACCGGGGACGGTGAAGAATCGGGAAACTTCTGTGGGTATCAAGCCAGGGACCCAACCAGAGGAGGTGACGCTTGCAGAGCAGCCTTGTGTGTCAAGCCAGGGACCGAGCAGGCCAGTGGGGTGAAGCTTGAGAAGTATCTGGAGTGCCAAGCTAGGGACCCAGCAGAGAAGCGGTGGTGACGCTTGAGGAAGATACTACAGTGACTATTGGAGGAGCTCGAGGGATTTAGTGGCAGTGAATCAACCAGTCTAGCGAGAGAGCGGGATCTCAGTGGGCTGAAGAACTACAAGAAGTGATTGTAGTGGAAGTAAAGGAACTGTTACACTTTGCATTAGAAACTGTTAAAGACTGTTGCCATAGGAGACAGCATTCCTACACATGCAGATGTAGCGTCTTGCTGGATGCCTTTCCCTGCATGGCTGTCCTCCTGTTGAAGTCTTGGAGTCTGCTAATTAACCTTGCAAATACCTAAGGGTGTTCTGGCCCTAAACCTCTCTCCCAAAATTCTGTTAAGAGAAATAAAATCTCTGTGCATCCAAAAAGTGTCTGGCACCCAATGAATCTACTTTGCATTACATCCACCATGCCTAACAACCCACCCACCATATACAGAAGGATGTCAGCTATCTCTGGCCCTGGAGGTTCTCATTAGACTGAAGGAGGCCTGGGACCTTGTTACAGGCATATCACAGTGTCCCTTTACCATATGATCAGCTGTGTCCAATCACAGCTGGTCACATGCAAATAGACTTGCAGGTTATCAGCAGTCCTTTCCTCCCATGCTGTGTCTGTGTGATGAAAGGAGAGCCGATAACTGGCAAGGCTGACAGTACATTGTTAGCAAAAATAGATCCCCCACCAGTAACAATAGACCTCCCCAGCAACAAATGATCCCCCAACGACAATAGATTCCCCAGCAGCCAGCATCAATAGACCTTCCAGAACACCCCAGCATCCCATTCAGAGCTGGAGATGCCAGAACTGTATTCCCCCCTCGTACCCATTGAAAAAAAGCCCTGATCTTACAGCACTGCCACTCAACACAACTGCAATACTCACTTTAAGGCTTGGTTCACACTGCTGTGTGTGCGGGTGCGCACGTGCGTTTCACATGCGTTCCCGCACATTGCATGAATTTCAGTCAACTGCCCTACCCGCAAGAAACGTAGAGAAAGAAGTCCCCGACCCTGGGCAGGACTGGGCAGCACTCATGTAATGTGTGATGATGCGCCTTCTGGGGGGTGAAAACAACAAGGAGAATGGGCAAAACGATGCTAGTGTACTTTTACCTGAAGAAGACCGTTCACGCTGGACCGAGAAGAAAATTGGGGGCATCACTGAGTCATGAAGAGGGTAAGTAGATATAGGCAATACGCTTTTTTGGCAGGGTTTTTTTTTTTAAATGCAGAAGGGGGATATGAAAAAAAATTCTTAAATTCTACTTTCTACTAACAATTATTGAATTAATTACTTTATTTATTTATTTAGTTATTTATTTTAGCTGAGTATTTGCTGGCCCTTTTTACTGCTGATAAGGCATTATTTCTTTCTGCTGGAGCAGCCCATATAATTCTAATGCTGTTTAATGATTTGAAAAAAAAAAATCCAAAAAAACAATATAAAACAACAATGTAAATCCTATCGGTAACACAAATGGTAGCTGCACAATGACACATTGCTACAAATAGTCATTTTGTCTTGGAAGTACATATAATTATATTCAATGAGTTAATAACACTTGAATTAGTCATTCTCTGTTGACAGAGCCTGTCCTTCCATCCTTTAGCTTTGTTTTGGTTAAGAGGCATCTGGGTGCCTCCAATTATATGCAAGTCAGTGTTTTTTTAATCTCTCTCTCTGTCTCTCTTTTTTTTTTGTCCTCTCTGTTCTAGAATTTTTTACATTTTTAAATATTTAATATAATTCAGGTTTTATTTCATATATATATATATATATATATATATATATATATATATATATATATATATATATATATATATATATATATATATATATATATAATTTTATATTTATTTATATATATTTTATATTCCATTGTATTTTTTATTTTTGTCTCCATCTCTCTCTCTTAGTCCTGTCTTGGAATTAAATTTTTTCAATTGTTTTTGTATGTTTTATTTTTTTTATTGCGTTTTTTTTTTACATATTTATTTTTAGATCTCTCTCTTTTTTTTCTTTTCTCTCTTAGATTTTTTTTCATATTTTATACATATTATCTTTATTGAATATTTAATATTTTATTATTATTTTATCTCTCTCTCTCCCTCTCTCTCTCTCCCTCTCCCTTTCCCTCTCCCTCTCTCTCTCTCTCTCTCTCTCTCTCCCTCTCTCTCTCTCTCTCTCTCTCTCTCTCTCTCTCTCTCTCTCTCTCTCTCTATTTTTTTTTTTGATATTTTATAAATGTTGTCTTGTATATTTGATATATTTATTGCATATTTTATTTTTATATTTATTGTATATTTTCTTTGTTTTATTGTATGTTTTATATATTCCTAATTGCTATATTTTTTTCTTTTTATCCCTCTCTCTTTATGTCCTCTCTCTCTCTCTTAGAATTTCCTTTTTTTTTCTTTCTCTCCTTCTCTCCAGCTGGTGTAATTTATTACCGCAACCTCCCAGACCAAGATAACCTGTTCAGTCATCTGGAGCCCCCTGCAGACAGATGTCTCTCTTTGAGCTGAGTGAAGACTGCCACTAGTCAGTGAATGGGAGAGGAGAGAAGCTGCAGCATCCTCAGCACAAGAACACAACATCAGCATCACAAGCAGCAGCAGCCCCTGGGCTCTATTGTTCCTGGCTCATAAATGTTTTTTTCCTTCCCGACTGTCATGCACAATAGCTGGAGAGAGCTTTCTGTTGCTCGAGACTTAAAATAAAAAAACAAAAAAAAGGGAAAAGAGAAGAAGGAGAGCTGAGTGTGAAGTGGGCTGCTCATTGTGTTCAGGCTGCAGCCACCACCGAGCCGCCTGGAGGAGGCATGGGGCTGGGAGGGAGATGCTCGGCTGGTCCTTGCTGTGGAGTGATCTTCCTTCTTCTTGTGGGATTGTGGCGGGTACATTCACAAGGCGAGCATGAAGCCAAGAGCATCTACGTATGGAAGACAGGTAAGACAATGCAAGCCGCTCCGTATTGTCATCATCCTTCCATCTAGGTGCTATGGGGCACAGCTGCCCAACCTTCTTGGGTTGTGGCCCCAGGTGTTGGGGTGTCATTGTCAGGGTGCCATTGTTGGAGGACCCACCACGGATACTTGTCATTGGAATCCCATCAAATGAATGTTATTTTTAGTAAATTGGGGGATTCATGAATGTATTGTGTGTGTGTGTGGGGGGGGGGGGGGACTTCATCTGCGGACCCTAACCACAGGTTGTGCTCTGTGACTGGTGAACAATGCTGCTTTACATTGAGATTGTCAAGTTATAGTCATTGGGAGTCATTGGGAGTCATAGGGAGTCATGTGGAGTCATAGGGAATGGTGCAATAGTGAGACTAAGTTTTAATTATGTTAAACACATACGTCCATTATCTATCTATCTATCTATCTATCTATCTATCTATCTATCTATCTATCTATCTATCTATCTATCTATCTATCTATCTATCTATCTATCTATCTATCTATCTATCTATCTATCTATCTATCTATCTATTGACACATATGATATTTATGTAGATTTAAATCTTTCTGTCTATCTGTTTAGTTCTCCCTGCATATGATCTCTCTACATCTCTCTCTATCTCCCCTCCCTTCTCTCTGTATTCTCTCTCTCATTCTGTTTCTGACTCTCACTCTTGCCATCTCTTCTTCCCTCTTTATCTATCTATCTATCTATCTATCTATCTATCTATCTATCTATCTATCTATCTATCTATCTATCTATCTATCTATCTATCTATCTATCTATCTATCTATCTATCTATCTATCTATCTATCTATCTATCTATCTCTCTATCTATCCATCTCTCCATCTCTCTATCTACTGTATCTATCTTGTATCCTTATATGTATCTATCTGCCCTCCTTCTGTCTGTTATCTATGAATCCACCCCTCTATACATCCATTATCAATCTATTTATCTATCTATCTAGCCATCCATTATGTATCCACCCATCTATCCATGCACTTATCCCTCGATTTATCTATCTATCTATCTATCTATCTATCTATCTATCTATCTATCTATCTATCTATCTATCTATCTATCTATCTATCTATCTATCTATCTATCTATCTATCTATCTATCTATCCATCTATCCATCTATTCACCCATTATTTTCCTTATCCTTAACTATCTATGTATCTATCTCCTAATTATATTTCTACTAGTTATCTATTTATCCATGCATCCATCCCTCTATCCATCCATTATCAATTTATCTATCTATCTATCTATCTATCTATCTATCTATCTATCTATCTATCTATCTATCTATCTATCTATCTATCTATCTATCTATCTATCTATCTATCTATCTATCTATCTATCTATCTATCTATCTCTCCCTGCAAATGATCTTTCCCACATCTTGTTTTCTCTCTCTCTTTTCTTTCTCACTTCACTTTCTTTTCCTATCTACCCGTCTCTCTCTATATCCTTTCTTTCATATCTCTCTCTCTCCCTCCTTCACTCTTTTCTTTGTCCATTACAGTCTATCTATCTATCTATCTATCTATCTATCTATCTATCTATCTATCTATCTATCTATCTCTCTCTCTCTCTCTCTCTCTCTCTCTCTCTCTCTCTCTCTCTCTCTCTCTCTCTCTCTCTCTCTCTCTCTCCCTGCACATGATCTATCCAACTTCTTGTTTTCTCTCTCCCTTTTCTTGCTCCCTCACTCTTCATTTTCCTTTCTATCCCCCCTCTCTGCAATCTCTGTCTATATATATTATTTCTCTCTCTCGTATTCCTTCACTATTTCTTTATCTATCTATCTATCTATCTATCTATCTATCTATCTATCTATCTATCTATCTATCTATCTATCTATCTATCTATCTATCTATCTATCTATCTATCTATCTATCTCCTTATCTATATAGCTATTCTATATATATATATATATATATATATATATATATATATATATAATATATATATATATATATATATATATATATATATATATATTCTTCTATCTTTCTCTCTATCTCCTTCTATCCATGTGGCTGTACTATACTGTACTGATCACTGAGCCCTCTGCAGACTGTCCACATTCCAGTTGACAGTGAAGGTGGATTGTCCAAATGGCAGCAGGTTATCCGATGTTTCCTGGCGGTGTAGCGTATGTTCCACACGTGCAGATATCCTCCTAGGGTGTACCAGCAGCATCGTGTATTATGTTGCTGCACCTTTTTTTTTCACTTTGGCTTTGTTGGTTTTGCATTTGGACTCTGCTGGTTTATCGCAGAACAAATCTTGCCATGGAAAAAAAAACAAAAAAAACTTTGCAGTTGAGCTGATTTGTTACGGTAGCGTGTAGTGACAAGCTGGCATTAGCGGTGACATACATTTAGAAAATGAGGATGTTGCAGCGTAGTGGAAGGAAGGACATCATTTTCTGCAGCCAAGCAAAGCCAGACAGCTGATGCAGCAGCAAAATGAAGCCTGACGTTGTCTGTGTGTAAAGGAAATATATATATATATATACAGTATATCTATATATATAGCAGCCTGGTCATAATCCAATGACCATCACTGGAGCCTTGCAGAGTCACAGGGAAGGCAGCATGTTGCTGTCAGTGGTCCTGCCACTTATCTCCAGTCATCAAACAAAAAGTGACCAGGGGATGGAAATAACCCCATCTTAACCCCATCTTTGTCCCTTCTTATGGAAATGAGTGCCTGCTAATTCCAGGCTCCGCTCTAAATGTGAACAGAAGCTGAATCAATCTGTTGATTTAATTTGCAAATGGTCCCTCATCCTAAATAAGTTGCATAACAAAGTTAAAACAATAACATGAACCCAGGTCTTTTCCTGAATCGCAACTCGCCCTGGCTGCATGCCACCAAGATGGATTAATTTACATGGACACAGATATCCTGAATTTTTTAAGAGCCCCCGCATTTTATCCAGATGCTCGATGGAGAGATTAAAGGGAAATTCATTTAAACCAAAGACAGCTTTCTGTCCAACTGCTGCCAGGCTAGGGCTGGCAGTGGGTGAGTCTTTGTCATCCGGTCGTCGGAGGTTGTGGAATAGAGAGGAGTCTGTGTTTCGGAAGCTTCTGGAGAATGTTAATTTTTTTTGTTCTTGGTACAATGTGGTGTACTATTTATGGGAAAGGCTGCTACAAGAGCAATGTGCATGGTTGTAAACAGATGTAATAAAGACTTTATTTAGATCTTGGCTATAAAAATGCAATGATAGAAAATAATTTAACAGGTTTTTTGGCTTTTCTATGTTTTAGAACAGTGGTGTCAAACTCCATTTTATCGTGGACTGTATCGGCAGTGTGGTTGCCCTCAAAGGGCTGGTTGTATCTGGGGTGCGCTACCTGCAGAGTGCAGAGCTCAGGATTCTGCTAAGCAGAGATTGTAGAAATCAGGAGTGTGCTTTGTATAATGTGCGGAGTTTAGTTTAGAGGTGTGCTGTGTACAAAGTGCAGGGTTCAGGAGTGCTCTATCACAGAGTGCAGAGCTCAGTTCAGGGGTGTGCTATGTACAGAGTGCAGGGTACAGGAGTGCATTATGTATAGAGTTCAACATTGCGCTGTGTTCAGAGTGCAGGGTTCAGGGGGTGCGCTATGTACAGAGTGCAGGGTTCAGGGGGTGCGCTATGTACAGTGTGCAGGGTTCAGGAGTGCGCTATGTACAGAGTGCAGGGTTCAGGAGTGTGCTATGTACAGAGTGCAGGGTTCAGGGGTTTGCTATATACATAGTGCAGGGTTCAGGGGTGCGCTGTGTACAGAGTGCAGGGTTCAGGAGTGCCCTATGCACAGAGTGCAGAGTTCAGTTCAGGTGTGTGCTGTGTACAGAGTGCAGGGTTCAGGGGTGTGCTATGTACAGAGTGCAGGGTTCAGGAGTGCATTATGTACAGAGTTTAGCAGTGCACTGTGTACAGAGTGCAGGGTTCAGGGGTGCGCTGTGTACCGAGTGCAGGGTTCAGGGGTGCGTTATGTACAGAGTGTAAAGTTCCAAAGTGCACTATGCGCAGAGTGCAGGGTTCAGAAGTGCGTTATGTACAAAGTTCAGGGGTGCACTGTGTACAGAATGCAGGCTTTTAGGGGTGCACTATGCACAATGTTCAACCCTAACCCCCTGGCGCTTCCTCCCATCTCTCTCTCCTACCTTGCCCAGCTCTAGTACCTCTCTGTGTAGGCGGTTCTGCCTCACCTTGCAGGGAGTTCGTTCTCTCTCAGATTCTGGAGGCCTGTCCCTGCCATAAATGCATGCAGAGATCTGTTAGTTGTGTGAGCCACTGAGAGCAAAGCTGTCCCTTGTAAACACAGAAGGCTTCTGTGTTTACAAGTGACAGCAAGGAGCAAATGGTGAGAGCCGGAGGTGGTAGAATGGAGTTCCCCCACGTTCCAGATACAAGACTGCATGCGGGGGCCACATGACAAGGCCTGGAGGGCTGGATCTAGACTGCAGGACTTATGTTTGACATATGTGTTCTAGAAGAAAGCTTCTAGTTTAAGTGATACTCTTTTATTGGCTAATGTCACTCTCCCTAACCCCTGCCTTAATCTCTAATACATGTCTCTGTATTAAAATAAAAAATAATACTTAATTAAAATTAATAAAAAAAACACATACTTACTAGACCATGTAATCCAGTGTTGTCTTGCTTGAAGAAAAAGTTCTCCCCTCGCCCTTCTTTAGTGGATGGATCTGGTGCATGTGCAGACAGGTCGTGAGTCTCTGCCAAGTCTATGGGACTTGGCAGCCCCCCCAATGGGGTTCATTTTACAATGGAAAATACTGTGCACTCTGCAAATGCAGTTGCTCCAGATATTAGTAAATGAGGGGAGGCTCTGTTGACTTCCATCATCCAATCATGTGCAAGCAAAAATGCTGTTTCTTTTATTTTCCTAGCACGTGATTGGGTATTCTTTGGAAAGTGAAGCTTTACCTCATTTACTAAGCTCTGGAGCAACTGCACTTGTAAAATTCCAGAATCTATTTGCCCTTAGTATATCAACCCCAATGTGTCTACTCATGGGTCAGATTCCCTGCTCCAACACAGACAGGTCACAGGTCTCTCTACCACTTCTCTGGCTCCGGCGTGGGTGCAGATGCATAACATCTCTGAGATAGCTACATCACACCTCCCAAACGGCAATGTTAAAAGTTGTTGCTCGTGGCATGCGCACACATGCCACGGAGTCTCTTCCAGAGAACTAATCTGGTGCATTCATAGACACGTCACTGGGTTTGCCAGTTCCACTTTTAAGATATTAAAGTTGCAAGCTTTCGAGATAACTTGAAGAGCCTGAGGAAGGGATCTAAGTCATCCTTAAAGCTTGCACTTTTAATATCTTAAAGTGGAACTTCCCTCCCCCCTATCAACATTAATTATTGTTAATCCTCATGCTGCTAGCATTAGTAAATAGATAGTAAGATTTTTTATATTTACTTGTTTTAAACTGTTTTTTTTACATGTCTTTGGTTACTTCCTGGTTTCTTGCCTAGGCCAATTATGGCATACATCCCAGGAGTCTTCAGGAGAGGAGGAGGGGTTTTCCCAGCTAAGCACACTCTCCTGTGTTTCGTCAGATTTGGCGACCTGTCAGAATGTGTAACGGAAGTGACGTTATGTCGCCGCCATCTTCCTCCACAGTAAGGATACAGTGGGAAGGGGGCAAGCGGACATCTTGTTACACTCACCATAGTTTTGCATTTTACACTTATTTTTAACTATAATCTGAGTTTATATAGTGAAATGCAGTAATTAGAACCCCTGTTTGACTGTTTGACTGTTTAGATGTTGAATTTTAAAAACAGCGAACTTCTGTACGATTAGCAAACCTGTGAGATCAGCAGGCTTGCCACTGCTTTTAAAATTAAACATCTAAACATTCAGACGGAGTTCTAAGTACGGTATTTCACTATATAAACTCAGTTTACTGTTAAAAATAAGTGTAAAATGCAAGACTCCGGTGGGTGTAACAAGATGTCCATTTGCCCCCTTCTCAGTGTATCCTTACAGTGGAGGAGTGTGGGGTGTAGCAAGATGGCAGCGACAAAACATCACTTCTGTGACACATTCTGACGGGTCGCCTAATCTGGCGAAACACCTGCATGCATGCCTAATTTTAGGGATTCCAGGAAGTAAACTCTACCTGAATAATTTGCCCTTACGCAAAGGCCAGAGATGCTGGGGGGGGTTTCAAAGTGATTTCTCAACAACACATAGCATGGAGACATGGATGGATGTGGGGAGTTTGCTTTGAAAATTAAAAATGAATTAAATAGTGTTCTTGGTTTGTGGTGCTCAGATACAGTGACGATCCACTTTAAGTTGCCAATAAAAGGTATCACTTAAACTCCAAACCTTCTGCTTCAATTGATGGTTAATACTGTACAGTACTCTACTACTGCTATATAAAAGATGAAAATGCAAAACATACCCAACTGCCCTTGTGATGCCAACAGACGAGGTCTTCCTGTTGGGAATCCCTGCCAATCTCCTGTTTTAGGACCACCACCGAGCATGGCCAAGGCTTTACTTGAAGCTGTGGGACCTATTTGCAGCCGATCCTCAGAAACACATAGCTAAAGAGCATTGAGCTCAGTCGAGCCTCGTGAAAAAGGTCAAAGTCAGGCTTCAGGCAATGGAAGAAAGCCAAGTTGCTGTAAGCTTTGATAGCCCCAGAGCAGCCCTGGTAAAACAGATGATCTGCCAGTGTTTTATGCAGATACAACCTTGCCCATCAGCAGCAGGATGACAGGAAGAAAACTACAGAAGAGAGTTAAAAAAAATATTTAAAGCCATAAGAATGACTGTCTGCTCTTGTCTGCAGTTTACTTTTGGAGTTACTTTGGGAGAAAAGTTCCTCCAAAGGCTTCTAGTGACACTTTGGTTTTCAGGACCACACTACTTTACAACACTTTGCCCCAGGTAGGCCGGGGTCTCCATCACAGCAGCCTGTAGGCACACAACAATTGGCACCCCAAGTAACATGCTTCTAAGTGTAAAAAATGAAGAGCAGCACACCTTTGACAGCACTCCATAAAAAAACTGTTTTATTGAGCTAAGTGGGTTCGCTGTGAGTCCCCACCAGTAAACTGAACCGTCAAGGTGTCAGAGACGGCCAGTTCTCGGGCAGGAACCCACAGCGTACCCACTTGTGAGAAAATAAAGCTTGTTTTTTGAAGTGTGTAATGGGTGTGTGGTCCTTCATTATTTACATGGATGACACATGAAGCAAAAGCACCCTGGTTCACCCACAACTGAAAGGAACTCTTTTGAGTTTGGACCAGTGTGGTTTCCTGCAATTCTACAAACTGTAAAATGCAAATTTGGACATTTTTCATCAAAAGTCAGCTGATGATAATCCCAGTCTTCATCTCTAACCATTGTGTTGTAGGCAGAGAACAGTGGAGTAAGTCAAGCACGGGAAGGGCAGAGATGTCTTTGACTTACACTTTGACTTCACCTTTTCTATGCTGTGCAAGGGGCAAGATGGTGAGGCCAATAGAGACTAACTGGACAGACTTTCCAACGTTTTAGTCTGGTGGGACACAGTTGACCCCACTCACAGTCTGATGCCTGCCCACACCCTGCTTACTAATTTGAGTGGGCCACCCAAATCCCATCTATTATTACTGTATGTAAACACCACCCACTCATGGCCTCCAATTACTGTAATGAATGCCTTCTTGAGTAAGTGCCCATGCACAGTAACTCAAATAAGGGTGAAACTGTGATTCCAGGACATTACCCGGGATGGGATGACTAAGGATGTAAGTGCTGTATGTCTCCACCACAGCACACAACTTCTGGCACCCAAAGCAACATCCCTCTTCTAAATGTAAGAAACGGAGGGCTGAACGTCTTTGATGTGACTCCATAAAAACAAGTTTTGTTGAGCTAAGTGGGCACATTGTGAGTCCCCGTCCATAAACCACGCCTTCTAACGCGCTTTACTTTGAAATGTGTCAGCCAGTCCTCGGGCAGGGACTCACAGTGTGCCTACTTGGCTCAATAAAGCTTGTTTTTACGAAGTGACCTCATTGGTGTACGGCCCTTTTTTTCTTACGTGGATGACACTTGGAGCAGGAATGGGCTCCAGTGCTGTGGTTTACCCATAACTGAAAGGAACACTCTGGAGTTTAGAGTGGTGTGCTTTTCTGCAAGTCTACTGGATGTAATAAAATGTGTGCTCATTAAAGTAGACTTTGCATGAAAATGCTTATCTTGCTGCCCCCCATGTTTAAAAAAGCCAAGTGGAAGAAATGAACCTCAGAAGAAAAATGTAAATGTACTAAATACTCACCCTACACCCTGGCTTCTGGCATGCATGCCTAGGCACGGTGCTTTTAGTGGCCCTTCTTGTGGGATCCTGGGAAAACTGAAGGTCCCAAATCCCACAAAAATGTGCCTTTGGACTGTACTGGAGTGTCTTCTTGTTAGATTTGGAATCATCAGCTATTTCAGGATCCTGCAGTGGAACTTGCTGACGTCACCCTCGCGTATAGGAAGGGCCTGGAGCCTGGTGTATAAGAAAAGTATTTTTTAAACTTTTCTTCTAATGTCACATATTTTTCTACTACTTTCACTTACCTTTTTTTACTTGCAATATTTCCATACAAGGTTCATTTAAAGTGAACCAATCGCTAAAGGGTATAAACACAATCACCACCATCAGCTCTTTTGATGCACTCCTCCTTTCCCAAATCCTGCAGCCTAAGCAAACTAAACAGCCCCGTTACCGATATGCAAGTTTAGACAAGTCATCCGATAATCCCAGCCACCATCTCTATCCACTGTATTGTAGGCAGAGAACAGTGAAGCAAGTCAAGCACAGGAAACGTGTCTTTGACATATGGGCTGTAACTGACAGCCTGACGTCACCTTCTCTATGCTGTGCAAGACAAAGATAGTGGAGCCCAATGGGGAATAACTGGATATATTTACCCACATTTTAGTCCCGGGCCTTAGGACACACTTGACCCTGCCAACAGCCTGTCTTAGGTCTGCCCAGTGACCTCTCAGTCCTGCCCAGACCCCACCATTTTACAAGAGTGGATTGCCTAAAGTGCATCTCTAATTATGTGGGGACTGCCCATAATGAAGACTTTCTAGCGTTACTGTGCTTGCAACAAGGGCAACACCCTTGCATTGCCAGTCACACAGCATCATAGGGACTGAGGGGCGGCTGCCCTGGGCACTGTGATGTCATGTGAAGTGTGGGGGGTGGGGGAGACTGCAAGAAGATTGGGGGAGGGCAATTGTGTCAGGATTGGGAATTTGAGGGTGGCAGGGGGTAAATTGTTCTAGGAAAATACATTTGGGGAGGGAAGGGGTGTGCTAGGATATCATAGAGGGGATTTTTGCTAGGAGAGTACATTTTTTGGGGAGGGGATTTGTGCTAAGATGGGGGATGGGGGGGAGTGTATATTTAGATGTGAAATTTGAGGGGTAAAGGATTTGTGCTAGGAGAGGTGATTTTTTTTGGGGGGGGGGGGCATTTGTAGTAGGAGGATATGGGGAATGGGGGGGGGCAAAGATTTGTGCTGGGAGGGGGATTTTAGCAGGAGGGCAGATTTGTACTGAGAGGAGGGGGAATCGGTTATTAAGGGGTAAGCATGCTTTTGTGTTGGGAGGAGGATGGGGCAAAATGACTTGTGCTAGGAGGGGGGGGGAGTTTGTGCTAGAAGAGGTGATATGTTAGAGGGGATTTGTGCTAGGAGGGGACATTTTTTTTGGGGGGGGGGGGGTATGTATTTGTGCTAGGAGGATTTGGGAATTTGTTCTTAGGAGGTAAGCATGCATTTGTGTTGGGAGGGGGATAGGACAAAAGGACTTGTGCTAGGAGGGGGGGGGGAGTTTGTGCTAGAAGAGGTGATATGGTAGAGGGGATTTGTGCTAGAAAGGGGGGTGGTGGGGATTTGTGCTGGGAGGGGGGGTTTGGAGAGGGGGGGATGTATATTCAGATGTGAAATTTGAGGGTAGAGGATTTGTTCTAGGAGAGGTGATTTTTTTTTTGGGCGGGTATGCATTTGTGCTACGAGGATTTGGGAATTTGTTATTAGGCGGTAAGCATGCATTTGTGTTGGGAGGGGGGTGGGGCAAAAGGACTTGTGCTAGGAGGGGGGAAGTGGGGGGTTTGTGCTAGAAGAGGTGATATGGTAGAGGGGATTTGTGCTGGTGGGGGAGATTTGTGCTGGGAGGGGGGGTTTTGGAGTGGGGGGGAGGATGTATATTCAGATGTGAAATTTGAGGGGTAGATGATTTGTGTTAGGAGAGGTGATTTTTTTTTTGGGGGGGGGGGCATCGCATAACCTAGGAGGATTTGGGGGATGGGGGGGCAAAGATTTTTGCTGGGAGGAGGGATTTTAGCAGGAGGGCGGAGGAGGGGGGATTTATTTTTATGGGGTAAGCATGCAGATTAGTGCTCAATTTTTTTGGGGTGAGGGGGGGATGTTTGCTGACACATAATGCTCATACATCTTGGGGTGGGCGCAGTTTGGCATGTTCGCCCTGGGCTCTAAATGACCTTGTCCTGGCACTGGTTGCATTACATTTAAACATGTGCGTTCCATCGGCTTCTGAAGCGACGGGCGCAGTGGTTACTGGTGGTTAGTACATTAATTGCCTGAACGGAGGCAAATTCTGCAGCTCGGGGGGTCTCTGCGGTGGGCCTCATCTACCTCTAGGGATATGCAACTGGGACAATAGTTAATTGTATAAAAAAAGGAGTTTTTTGGATTTTAAAATCGTAATGGAATGTTTTAACTCTGTGAGCACCAGATGGGATGTTGAAAGATACAAATCCGTCCTGATCTCCTCGGGAGCTCAGCGTACAGAGGATGTATGACAGAGACGTATTAAGCCGCTGTAAATTGGGTTAGTCTCCCATCATGCTGATAGCACAGCTTATCATCATAATGGAGGCAGCTCAGTCTTTGATTTGTCTTAACACCAGCTCGAGGGCTTGTGATGCTTGTAGTTCCAGTGGATGTGACGGTGATTATGAAATGGATATCTGAATTATATAGCTCCAATAACTGGGAAATTCACACACTTTCCAAAGTGATTAATGTACACTTAGGAAATAGCTGGATACAGTGTAATAAATTCACTAGAGGGAAAAGACACGCTTTCAGGTTTGTATGAGATTTTTATCTACACTGTAACAGTCAATGCCTGCCAAATTTTTAGAACAGCCGAAGACTAGCCCTTTGTTAACATTTTAAGCTTTGCTTCTCTCTACTGACTAACACTGCAAAACAGGGCCGTCTTCAACACAGGGCAAAAGGGGCAGCTGCCCCGGGCCCAGTCATTGTTGTGGGGCCCAAAGCAGCTACCCCTTGAGCCCGCAAGTAGTTGATAAGTGGATTTGGGAGGGCCCAAGAAAACGATTGCCCAGGGTCCAATCATTTTTAAAGATGGCACTGCTGCAAAAGCACATTTTCCTTTCAGTTATATATATATATAGAACAAACAGAGACCCTCAAATGGGACATTTTGGGGCAGAAACATCCAATTGAGCATAAGACAATTAGGTATAATAAAAATATAAATTTTAATATCACAAAGCTTAAAAGGACACAGGCTGGACTGTGTCAGGTACAGTACATTTGAACAGATGCAAATTAGGTGATATAAACAACAATGCTCATGACATCACAACCACTAATTTTGTATCACTCTTGGACACATGAACAGAGTGATACTCAACGCGTTTCAAAGTCGTTTGTTTTTCCTCTTCATCAGGGGCAAGTGGTGAAGGTATCTATGATATCATGTACAAGCAGGTATCTTGTTGTATCACATCAAAGGTTTTTATTAAAAACAAGGAGAGTATGGCTCTGCTGGCTCTACGCCGTCCAAGAAGATTGAAGACAGGGCGGTCACCCCACTGACACCCAAAAGGGGGGGGAGCGGAGCAGGAAAGCCCAACCCTCCGCATCACCCACACCAAGAGGTCAGAATGTTGAGCAGCATACATGAGGGCTCTTGCAGATGGGCGCCATTAATGCCACATTTTAATTGTTCAGACTTTTTTTTTTTTTACTGAGCGGAATGCAGCCCAGGGCAGGGACAAGGGGTGGGCAGGAGGGACAGCCGCCCTAGGCACAGCAGTAGGCGGGGCACCCACTTTCTGAATGCAGGCTCAAAATCAGTGGCTGGCAACTTGTGGGCCGCGGCTTCATGTCTGCTCTAACAGCTTCTGCTGCCATACTGTGCTCTAACATGCCCACTCTCCACCCCATCTGCCAACAGGTGAAACAAAAGACACACCATGGCTGTACAACAGTTGGGCAGGGCCAAGAGGTTAGTACCCAGGTTAACCACCTCAATACCGGGCACTTTCTCCCCCTTCCTGCACAGACCAGTTTTCAGCTTTCAATGACAATTGCGCGGTCATGCAACACTTTTTTTTAATCATTTTTTTCACACAAATAGAGCTTTCTTTTGGTAATCTACTAGAGCCACTTTCAGCCATTTCCGATCGACATGCTTTGGCTCTAGCATTGGCGGCACATCATTACTCTGGGCCGGCTTCCTGGTGGTGACATGGTTGGCCCATGCCTATACACTTTGTGTTGGCACGACCACTTGTAGTCTCCTCAAGGTGTGCACATGACAAGTTGTGTGTTAACTTATTTAAATTGCTTTACACTGTCGATCTCCTAACTCCTAAGCAACTTATGTAATTCTGACTGGTAAATTAATTTCCCCGGCAACCCAAAAATGGTTGAATGATGCCTAACATCATCCGGACTACTTTCTCTGAGCCAATACCACCATAGACCTGTCCTCAGGGGTGTATCATCACACCACAGAGCCAGGTCTTCTTCTCACAAATGCTCTTTTGGCTGCATGGGCACAAATGCTCATAGACACAATCCAAACTCTTATGGAAACCCTTTCCAGAAGAGTGGAGGCTGTTATATGTGTAAATGGGTGGCCACCCTGCATGGTTTTGGAATGGAATGTCCAACAAGCTCCTATACAGTAGATGAGATGGTCAGGGGTCTATAAACATTTGGCCGTATAGTGTAAGCAGTATAGGAAATATTGAGCATGTAAGCAGTACAGGGAGTAGTCGCCATTGTGGAGTAAGGTATGCAGGGTATAGTGACAGCTGTGACACAGGCAGTTGCGAGGTACATCACATGCAGTGAAAAGCTCTGAAGCAGAGTCATTCAACATCTCTCCACATTTATCAGCCACCGTCAGCACTTCTCTTCTTCAGCCTCATCATTCTCCTTTCCATCAAGAAGTCCCATTGTCTACGGCCCTCTGTGCTATTCACACATCCCAAATCAGATTGACCTTTGCCAACACATGGATATCAATTTCATCACCTCTCATCAAGGCTGGCCTGTGTTTTCTGTGCACCCTGTGGTTTGCTATGCTCGATTTTCAGCTTTCTTCACAATAATACAGAGGAGGATACAATTTTGGTTACACCCTTGTCCTTAGATTCCCTCTTCAGTTTTGTGGCATCGGGTAGTTAGCATGACCTGGTGGCTCTTTATTTCTCTCAGAATCCAAAGCGACAGGATGCTCATATTTGGTTCTTTCGCTGCCCAAAGCCATAGCAAAAGTGTCATTGTAATGAAGGCTCAAGAGGTAAAGATGTGGGTGGGGCCCTGGACCCCAATATGAAGATTAGTCCTTCATTTTAAAGAAATGGATGTTCTCTAGATACCGCCAAGTCCAATAGGTCCCCAGAGTACCTATAGTGAGTACAGTGGAAAAACCTTAGCTCCATACTAAGACTTTTACAGCTTTGTTTTTCCATTGTACTCACCATAACGAAGGCAAGACTATCTATAGTCTGTAGGGAGTATGTGATACTATTCCTTTGCTTCTGATGGCAGTTGGGTAGAACTGGAATCTCCAGTAAAGTATCTAATCTAAAAAAATGCTCTTTTGGCTGAATGGGCACAAATTCCCATGGGCACAATGCAAAATCTTGTGGAAAGCCTTTCCAGAAGAGCGGAGGCTGTTATATGCACAAATAGGTGGCCAACCCTAATTTTCCATGCTTTTCGTCAGACTATTTATAGTCTGTAGGGAATGTGTGACACTATTCCTTTGCTTATGATGGAAGTTGGGTGAACTGGAATCTCAAGTAAGGAACACTTGATTCCAAAATTTGGATGACATTAGATTTGGACTGAAATTCATGATTTTCGGTGTCACAAGCTGAATCTGAATTCCATTGTTTTTTTTAAGCAGATTGGATTCCTAACAGGCTTCATAAAAGGGACCAAAGACTCTTTCTGCCTTAAATCTGCTTCTGCTGTTGCCTGGACACCCTATACCTTGACTCCAAGTACACATCAGGTCCCACCAGGGCAGTTTTTAAGGCAGGGCAAAAGGGGCAGCTGCCCTGGGCCCTGTCATTGTTGTGAGGCCCGAAGCAGCTGCCTCATACTTGCCAACTATCCCAGTTTAAATTCCCTCGTCCCTTGAGGTTTTAGTCCCGTGCTGTGTCCCAATATCTCAGTGTGAAGTGCTGCTAATAATGCTGTCCAGCTCTTCCCTATTGTTGTGTACAGATGGCTCACCCACAGACCCTTTGTTTACATGTAAATTACCAACATTTATATGTAAATAGCGGTGGCATTCATATGTAAATAGCGGCGGCCATCAGCATTGATATGTATATCATGCCCCCCTGAGGTCATATCCACAGTAATCTCTAGCAACCAATCAACAAGCAGAAATCATGTGCTGCAACCTCTAGCAACTAATCAGTGAGCCATAATGTGTGCTATAACCTCTAGCAACCAGCAGTCAGCTGCTATTTATTGTATGTCTCAGAGCAGGTGGAGAGCGAAACTGCATGGGGGGGGCCCAAGAAAAGTTTTGCCCAGGGTCCAATCAATATTAAAGATGGCCCTGGGTCCCACCCTTATAATTTGGTATCCCAAGTAGAATCTAGTGATCTCAATATGACTTTATCAGTCCAAATGTAAAATGCCCCGTCTTGAGAATGTAAATTTACCTTGCAGCAGAGAACTAGGAAAGTGCAACTGTGTGTGCTCCTAGTTCTCAGATCTGCTGTAAATGGGAAAAATTAGTTGTTGAGTTATTGTCACGTGACGTACCTGGTGGAGAATGAGCTGGAGAGTGGGCTTATCTTGCACCCTTTGTCCAACACCCATGGTTCTGGTGATAGGAAGTGTGAGGACTAGACATGTGCGTTTAATTTCATTCCGATCTGAAATTTGGACAAAATTTTCCTTATTATACATAATGCTTTACAACAGTAACAAACTTCAATGAACTTGAATTAAACATTAACGAATTTCAAAATTAAAAATGTTTGAAGCATCCAAATGAAACAAATGATTCAAATTCATTCGAAAATAGCGCTTTGTTAAGGAGCGGGGCGGCCTCCCGACCACCGCGTCCTTAACAACCATGACTCATTTGCTGTCAGCGGGATTCCCCGCTGACAGCAGAATATAAAGAGGCAAATTAATAAAAAAAAACAACGTGCCCCCCCCCCCCTCCAATCCATACCGGACCATTGGGAGGTGGCCCCCGTGCTTTCTTAAGATTCTACGATTTTTTTAATGTCGGCAATTGGTTGTTCGGGACGCCGCAGCTGGCTTGGCGGCCCGTTCCTTAACAACCAGCTATTCTTTACACAGAATTCAGGTTGGTCGATCAATTTTCGACCGATTTGAATTGTCATCCTTCCAAAAATTTGGTATTTGTTTGAAAATGAATAAACTAAACTAAACAAATTCCACAAACGAATAAACGCAAACTAGTAACATAATGAGCCTATCCAAAATGAAGCAAAGCAAATTTCTCTGTTCTGCACATGTCTAATGAGGACAGGGAGTGACATGAAAGTCGATGTAGCAGGCAGCTCCAGCTATTGGTTGCAGGATACAAATGACGGAGGATCACCAGACAGGAACCAGGGACCAGTACATGGTGACAATTGATTAGCAGACATTAGTGAAACCAGGAAACAGACCAAAAGATCATTAACAACTGTCCGGCAAGGTATAGGAACATCAGGCAGAGGTAGAGTCAGGATACAAGCCGGGGTCAGTTCACAGCCAGGCAGCGAGGTACAGGAAGGTAAGGCAAAAGCGGAGTAAGGGTACGAGGCGAGGTCACAACAGGTAAGTAGAAATCCAAAGACAGGTCAGAGGTACAGATTGTGCATGGGAAGGCAAATATAGCAGGTCAGGACACAGGGACTAGCTAAAGACCACTCAGCAATCTGTTTGTCACAGTCCAGCTTAAAGCAGACCTTCAGTCATTTTTTCATCTATTAAATCTTCTGCCCTTGTTGTTGTTTTAACATTGGATAGTAAAACATTTTTAGCTGCCAGTAAATACCTTATACAGCCCACTTCCTGTTTCTTGTCTGGTAAAAAGCCTAGGCTTATGACATCATGCACAGCTCTCTCTCACTCTCGTGAGAGTTTGCCAGGAAAGGAGGGGGGATGAGTCCTAAGAGGGCCAATGAGATCTGCAGAGCTGGAGGTGTGCCTCTTTGTGTCTGTGTAAATCCAGGAAGTGAACAGGCAGCAGCTTCAGCTGCCCACAGTTAAAATGGTTGCAGCCAGACTCAGTGGAGGGAGATTTCTGCAGCATATTTGGCAAGTACGGAATCACAGTTTATATAAAATAATATGCAAAGTAGTTGGAGGGAAGCTTCAGAATGGCAAAGATGTTTTTATTACAAATCTAGTGAGCAGACTGCAGTTCCTCTTTAAAATAGGCAGTTTGGCGCCAATGCTAGTGCCGAGCATGCATGTGTGCGCACGCACTGCTTGGCATTCGTACTAATACCTTTGCGAGTGTGTGCTAATACATACCTTTCAGTGAGCCTTTGCTATGAATTTTAAGCCTGCAACAGTCTTCTTGTTCTGATACGAACTGGGCTATTCTTATGCCGCGTACACACAATCGGATTTTCCGGTGGGAAATGTTGGATGTTGGAGCTGGTTGGCGGTAAGTCTGACCATGTGTATGCTCCATCAGACATTTGTTGTCGGACTTTCCACCAACAAATGTTGGATAGCATGTTCTCAAATTTTGTGCCAACAAATGTGTGTTGTCAGACTTTCCGATCGTGTGTACACAAGTCCGTCGGACAAAAGTCCAAAGTACAAACACGCATGCTCTGAATCAAGTACGAGCCGTAAGCGCGCGGTCTTGTAAAACTAGCATTCATAATGGAGATATCACATGACTATTGAACTTCCTTTTTATCAGCTCGCTGTACGTCTTGTACACCACTATGTTCGTAATGGTTGGCCAACATTTGTGTGACCGTGTGCATGCAAGACAAGTTGGAGCCAACACCCTTCAAACTAAATTCCATGGTTATGTTGTCGGAAAATCCGATCGTGTGTATGAGGCTTTACAGTTATGCTAAGGTAACTGACGCACACCAGTGCTTCCAAACTTGGTCTGGGTGTCTAAGCTTCAAAAAACTCTGGTCATGGAAGGGTTAAAGGAAGAAGCTAAGGCCACTTTTTTTGATTCGATTGAATTGTCTTTTTTCAAAAACTCGATTATATTGTCTGGCATTTTTGATTTGTGTTCTTGAGCCTTTGACCTGTTGACTATAATGGGACTTCCAGTTGGGAATTCCAAATTTTGATGTTTCTCAAATTGTTAAAAATTTTGGCCAAACGGCCAATTGAACAAAGTTTTTAGGTTGCTCATCTCTAGTAGAGGAACCTCACATTTGGAATCCCAAAGTGACTTTAAAAAATCCACATATGATCCAACTTACCGGGAACAATGCCAATCTGATATTTCTCATTTTAGGAGTCCGTCATTAAATACCACCGTACAGAACGAGGGTCCTCCATGGTCATGCTTGGGCTTTTCCCAAGTCCATAATGAGTGTTTGTGGATGTGGATATTTCAGTTCAAGATGAGTTTTCTGTTGATTTGGAATACCTTGAATACCCGATAGAGCCTTTCTTAGCTTTTCTACCTGGCTAATAACAAACTTTAGTCTACATCTAGCAGATATGAACTTTATGAGTTGGAGCATTGCCAATTCTTCCGGCAAACATTTACAAACTCGATAATGATTACACAGATCATTAGTAAACTCTGAAACTCTCAAATTAGCAAACTGCTGCTTGGGAATGCAAATGATTATTGAATTTCTAGAACTGAGTTGTAGGACGCAAACTCTGGGACTTATTTATAAAGATCAACAAAATAATTGCTTTTCTTTTTCCGTGTTATCTCTTACAGTGTATGTAAACGTCTCTCATTAGAATTCTTTCGGTCTGTTAAATATATGCTTGAAAGCACTTTATTATATCCATTCAACAAGTTAAAAAATATACATGTTGATTCTGCCCGAAATCCATTACTGTTCTGTGCCTGTGGTCAGGGCCAGGTCAAGGAAAATGTGTGTGTGTGTGTGTGTGTGTGTGTGGGGGGGGGGCAGGAGGGGCAGCTGCCCTGGGCGAAGCACCTTACCAAAGGTTGGGGGGTGCTGCTTAGGAGCACCTCACTGCATGCATGCTCTAAATCGATGGTGGCCAACTAGTGGTCTCCTTTCTACCGAGCTGTGGCTTTCTCCCTGCTTCAATGGCTACTGCTTACACACCATCCTCCAACATACCCACTCTCTGCCCCCCTCGCTCCAACTGCCCATAGCCGATACGAAAAATGCACCATGTATGAGAAACCACTTACTCGCCACCAACTACTAGAAAGCAAGGGAGTTGTCTATGCATGCACAGTGCACTCTCCATGTCAACTATAGGCAGCCGATGCATAGGGGGCGGAGAATGGGCGTGCCAGAGCGGGCAGGGCAGAACGCCCATCTACAACATGCACTAGGAGCAGGAGAAAGGGGTACAGTTTTGCATTTTAACTCTGGCCACTGGACAACCTATGGCACAGACTGTGATACCTCAAGGAGTTTAATCTGCCCTTTGTTTGACACACGTGATGTAGAGTCTTCATCAATCTATCGTGAAATTATCTTGTGCTTTCTCCTTCTTCTTTTTAATCATTTACTAATACAGGTCATAGAAATTTAATTATGAAATGCTGACACTACGTACACATTCTGCTTCCTTAAAACGTATATATATTTGGATACATAGTCAATTATTGTATAGTAACTGCTCATAAGAATTTAGTTTTATTGTACTGATTATATTCTTTTTTTTTAATTATTCTTTATATATATATATATATATATATATATATATATATATATATATATATATATATATATATATATATATATATATATATATATATATATATATATATATATCATCTCTCTCTCTCTCTCTCTCTCTCTCTATACTGTGTATATATATATATACTTATTTATATCTATCTATCTATCTATCTATCTATCTATCTATCTATCTATCTATCTATATATATATATATATATATATATATTTGGATACATAGTAAACTATTGTATAATAACTGCTCATAAAAATTTGTTTTATTGTACTGATATATTCTTTTTTTAATTATTCTTTAATTTAAAAAAAAAAGAAAAAAAAAAAAAAAGTATTTTCTACTGATATATTCAGTTGATGTTTTCTTTGTTTGTTTAGGTTTGTTTTTGCAATTTGTCCTTCATGTTGTACCTTTTTTTTTCATAGTGTCTCTAAATGGCTTTGATATATACCTAAAAAAATAGAAAATCATCCAAATAAAAAAATCAATTGTAACCTTTAAATATAGGTGCTCATTGAGTGAACATAAAAAGTGAAAATAATTTGCCTCTGGCGCGGTAATAGAACGGTTAATACATGGGCCATCTTGTCTTGGGATTTAGTTCATGTCCAAGTGTGGGAGGGTGACAGCGGAGTTTGGCCTTCCTGTATGTTCTATATTGTTGGGAGGTTGGCGTATACGCACTCAGCCTGCTATAAAATAGTATTGTTGGTTAATAAGATGCATGGCATCTGGGCTGTACAGTCATTTGTCACTGTCTTATCATGGCTCTTGGGGATGACATGACCCACTCGGGGGCTCTGTGTATGTCTTACTATGGGCGGTGCTCTTTGTCTTTCTGGAAGTTCCGGGGTCACCGCGAAACTCTTTCATCCCCAGAGAACAGCCTTTGTGTTACTGGAGGTCAGCTTCAATTCAGATCATTAAAGCTGCTCCAGCCAGATATAAAAATGTCATTTCATTCACTATGGTATTCATTATAAAAAATAGCATGTATAGGCCAACTGTTTTTTTTTTTTTTAAATTAAAGCTGAACTCCAGGCGGGTATTAAAGACACAAATCACAATCGTAATTGGTCATTAAATGTATTTTTTTAATACAAGCAGCTCAATTTGACCTGGTATCAGCCTCCTGCAGTCCCTGTAAAGCAGGGCTGGAGTGTGAGAGAAAGAATCAGCACAATATGCCAATCAGTTCATGTGCTGGCAAGATGCATGCTGATAGGAGGAGAGAGCAAAGATGAGCTCATCACTAGGCTGCCTTTCTTTCACCATAGCTCCCAACTGTCCATGATTTCAAGGAACTGTCCCTAATTTGGAGCAATGTCCCTCTGTCCCTCTTTCCCCCTCATTTGTCCCTCATTTTGGTCTGATCTACATAGTTGTATGTAAAATGCGCTTTTTATCTTTCAAAAAGTGTTTCCCAGTGCTAAACCTTTCATCTGAATTCTAAATTGCTGCATTTGTAAATTTTAAAAGCCAATATAAAGGAATAGTAGTGGTAAAAAAAAATCCCTTGTGGATTTAATTAACCTTTTTTTTGGGTTAATTCTCCTTTAAGGGGGTGTGGCAGGGGGCGTGTCCTATGCCTACATGCGTTTGCTCGTACAGTAGGTGTCCCTCATTCCCATCTCATAATGTTGGGAGGTATGCTTTCACTGTCCAGTCACAGGCTGTGGGAGGGTTCAGGGTGACTGGGGTTTAGGGGAAGTGGGTTGAATGACGTTGGCCGTCAGTCTGAGGACATCTACTGGCAGAAAAAGTACTGCGGGATAAATCTGTGAACTGAAATCGGACTTTCACCTATTAACCTCTTGCTGACCAGCCGCCGTCATTATACTGCGGCAGGTCGGCACGTTCCCGCGAATCCTAGTCATTGTACGTCGGCTCCGTAAAGAGCCTTAACAGGCGCGTGCCTGCTGCATGGCGGGGGGACGAGATTGCGTGTGGCCGCGATGTCCGCCGGCCACGTGCGATCAAGGGCAGGGAGCTAAAACAGGGATGTGTGTGAACACACAAATCCTCATTCTGTCAGGAGAGGAGAGACAGATTGTCTGATCCTACTAAGTAGTAACAGCGATCTGTCTCCTCCTCTAGTAAATCACATCCCCCTACAGTTAGAACACACTGAGGGAACACATTGAACCCCTATCGTCCCCTAGTGTTAACCCCTTCCCTACCAGTGACATTTACACAGTAATCAGTGCATATTTATAGCACTGATCGCTGTATAAATGTCAATGGTCCCAACACCCAAAAGTGTCCGATCTGTCCGCCGCAATGTCGCAGTCCCGATAAAAATTACAGATCGCCGCCATTACTAGTAAAAAAAAAACGAAAAAATTAAAAATGCCATAAAAATATCCCCTATTTTGTAGACGCTATAACTTTTGTGCAAACCAATCAATTTATTCACTTATTGCAACTTTTTTTTTTACCAAAAATATGTAGAATACATATCGGCCTAAACTGAGGAAGACATTTTTTTTTTATATTTTTTGGGGGATATTTATTATAGCAAAACGTAAAAAAATATTGCTTTTTTTTTTTTTTTTTCAAAATTGTCGCTCTTTTTTTGTTTATAGCACAAAAAATAAAAACCGCAGAGGTGATCAAATACCACCAAAAGAAAGTTCTATTTGTGGGGAAAAAAGGACGTCAATTTTGTTTGGGTACAACGTCGCACAACTGCGAAATTGTCAGTTAAAGCAACGCAGTGCCACATCGCAAAAAATGGCCTGGTCAGGAAGGGGGTAAATCCTTCCGGTCCTTAAGTAGTTAAAGATGGACCTTCAGTCATTTTTTTTTTAACTTTGCATCTATTAAATCTTCTGCCCTTGTTGTTGTTTTAACTTTGGATAGTAAAACATTTTTTTTCTGCCAGTAAATATCTTATACAGCCCACTTCCTGTTTCTTGTCTGGTCATTAGCCTAGTCTTATTAGGGGTGGGGGGGCGGGAGTCATAAGAGGGCCAATGAAATGTGCATAGCTGGAGGTGTGCCTCTGTGTGTCTGTGTAAATCCAGGAAGTGAACAGGCAGCAGCTTCAGCTGCCCACAGTTAAAATGGATGCAGCCGGACTCAGTGGAGGAAGGTTTCTGCAGCATATTTGGCAAGTACAAAATCACAGTATATATAAAATAATATGCAAAGTGGTTGGAGGGAAGCTTCAGAGTGGCAAATATGTTTTTATTAGAAATGATGTGAGCAGACTGCAGTTCCTCTTTAAAATAGGCAGTTTGGCGCCAATGCCAGTGCCGAGCATGCATGTGTGCGCACGCACCTCTTAGCATGTGCACTAATACCTTTGCGAGTGTGTGCTAATACATACCTTTCAGTGAGCCTTTGCTATGAATTTTAAGCCTGCAACAGACTGCAGTTCCTCTTTAAAATAGCCTCCTTCTTGCCTTCTTCATACACAACTGGCTAATTTTTCTTTAAATTTTGATAAGTATCTAACTTTGTTAATGCAGCAGCTTAGCACGTCCTGCTTTCTTGCTTAGGCAAGAATAATGAAAGTGAAACAGTATAACTTCTATGCTAAGGTATGGCATTACAGTCCATATGACTAAACTTGCTCTATATTCCAAGTGTCTCTGGCATGCAATGTTATCTAGCCTCCACTTGGCCCTGTTGCTCATCTCCGGCTGGGGGATCCATAAGCCCTGCACAAGAGAGAACAAAAGAGGGTGCACCGGCCTTGTGCATTAACCATGACGCCTTTTATTTAAAGTGGAGCTCCACTCAAAAAAGGGAAGCTCAACTTGTCTGCCCCCCCCCCCCCCTCTGCTGCCACATTTGCCACCTTTTGGGGGGTACCTGATTTTGACAGGTACTCGCTCCCCCTTTCCCGGCTCAGTACGCCCTCTCCTTCCCCCGCAGCCGGCCCATTCACAAAGCACCACGCACTTTGAGCATGTGCAGCAGGGAACCGGTTGTGATGCTGCAAGGCTTCCCTGCTGGTTTCCTTTAGTCAAGATGGTGGCACAAGAAATCTGATAGCCGGATAAAGAATCGGCTCGGGGAGGAACCCGCTGGATTCCTGGACAGGTAAGTGTCCTAATATTAAAAGTCAGCAGCTACAGTATTTGTAGCTGCTGACTTTTAAATTATTTTTGGGGGTGGGGGAGCCTGGAGGTCTTCTTTAATGATAAAAAGTATTGTACTCACAAAGAATATAGAGCTTCAAACCCAATGCAAATTTCCAACAGACCGACCAGAACTGTTCCAGATGGACCGAAACAATGTCCCTGAGTTGTATAGATGCTTACGTGATTTGCAGGTGCCCTCTCTTCTTCAGAGCAAAAACAAGACCGGTGCGCCCTCTTTTGTTCTCTTAAGAATAACAAAGGGTTTCCTCTGCCGCCTCCTTCCTAGAAGTCAGTCTCACTGATGGGCACATGTGTGCCATGAAAATCTATGCATGTGCTGATGTGTTGCAGGTCTTATGAGTCCCATGCCTCGCAGCACCCCTGCTGCAGAGTAACCATTGGTCACTCTTTTGGCAGGGGAGCCATTCACAGAACATCTTGCATTTTTTTTGCAACAAATGCAAGTCATTCTCTGATTGGACAAGGTGGGGAGGTGGGACACCAACATCACAATTTCTACCTCTTCTAATTAGAGAATGCCTTGCCTTCATTGAGAAAAATACAAGGCATGGACCTTGCTTTGTGCACTGGTTCAAACTCATTTGGTGGAGTTGGAATTATGGTGTGGGGTTGTTTTTCAGGGGTTGGGCTTGGTCCCCTAGTTCCAGTGAAGGGAACTCTTAAGGCGTCAGCATACCAAGACATTTTGGACAATTTCATGCTCCCAACTTTGTGGGAACAGTTTGGGGATGGCCCCTTCCTGTTCCAACATGACTGCGCACCAGTGCACAAAGCAAGGTCCATAAAGACACGAGTGAGCGAGTTTGGGGTGGAGGAACTTGACTGGCCTGCACAGAGTCCTGACCTCAGCCTAATAGAACACGTTTGGGATGAATTAGAGCGGAGACTGTGAGCCAGGCCTTCCTGTCCAACATCAGTGCCTGACTTCACAAATGGGCTTCTGGAAGAATGGTCAAACATTCCCATAGACACACTCCTAAACCTTGTGGACAGGGTGGGCCAACTCAAAATTGAACCCTACGGACTAAAACTGGGATGCCTTTAAAGTTCATGTGCGTGTAAAGGCAGGCATCTCAATACTTTTGGCAATATAGTGTACATTGGCTCAGTGGTTTGCACTGGTGTCCAAAGGTTCAGTTATTTTCCAGGCTCTAGCAGCATGGAGCCTGTGTGGTTTTCCTTCCATAAATTAAAAGTATGCTGAGAAATAGTCTTTAACCCAAATCTGCCCCTAGCCTGCCGTGACAGTGGTGGTTTTATTAGATTATAGGCTCCTTTGAGGCCCAGGTTAGATTTCTGTAAAGGTCTTGAAAATTTGCTAGCACTATTAAATTACTAGAAGCAAATGAAATGTTACAGCCATTGTCCCTTGTCATCTTTGTCTCTGTGGCCGGCTCTCCCTGCTCTCTGTGCCCCTTCTCCCCTTTGTCCACATAAGTGAAATGGAGCTTCTGTAATCAGCAACTTAATGGCTTTTGGACCATAATTTACAGATATTGCGCCCTGAGCTTTCCACAGCCAACCTTTAACTTGTTTTTATTACATCCTGGGACATGGCGTGACACGGGAGGCCCTCTGTGATTGGTGAGGCCGTATTACTAACTTATGGCTGTGGACAGTGGGCTCTCTGCGGTATAGGGTTCATGAACTGCAGGATTGATGAAAACATCTCCTCTGTTAAATGATATCACGATATCGGCTTTCCCTTGTGAAGGCATAAGATGAAAATCTACGTATCTTAGAATTCTCTAAATATATTTTTAAGAGTGGCTTAAAATACAGAGGTTGGGCAGAATTATGGAAACCCCAGGTAAAAGAGCAAAATTGTTACCTAATATGGTGGACCACCTTTGGCATCCAAGACGACCTAAATTCTCCTGGGAATTGACAAATAAAAGTGTTGGATGGTGGATAATGGAATCTGATAAAACTCTTCATGCAAACATTGTTCCAGTTCTCGCAGAGATGCCAGAGGAGCAAAACGACCCCAAACCTTGTTCTCCAAAATTGACCATAGTGATGATATTGAGGTGCGGTGACTGTGGTGCCCGGCAGTGGCGGCTGGTTGGTTCTTCTTTTGGGGGATCGGCAAACAAACAACACCCTGGTGGCGCGGCAATGAAACAGAACCCCCCCCCCACGGTTGGTCTGGCACTTACCCACTCGTGTAGTGGGGCTGTGGTGGCTTCTCCTGGAGTGCGGGCAGCGGTGTCCGCTCCTCCAGCTTCCTCCGCCACGTGTCTCCTCTTCTGCCAAAGCGCTAGGCATCCAATAGGATCGCCTGACGCTTTGGGCAATCGGGAAACAGGTCTTACAGACCCGCCTCCTGATTGGCAGGGGGGGGAACTTTAGTGTGATAATAGCGAAAATTCATTCACTTATCACTTATCGACACACGACTGGGTGACCCTTTTTTGAAGCCTATTAGAGCCTATCAGAGCCTCTCCGTGCGCCCTCTATGGACGGCCCGCCACTTCGTCTGCATGCTCGTCAAACCCCAATTTGACAACACTAGATGTGTGAATGGGAGCATTATGGTCTTGGTAGATGGCGCTATCTTCGGGAAACAATGTCTGCACCATGGGGTGCTCATGGTCAGCCAAAATTTGTATAGTCACTGCCATTGACTCTACCTTTCAAGGTGAACAAATAGAACAAAGGATATATAGGCGCAAGATAGGATGATGTTAAAAAGTCCATAAATAACTGTTATGGTCCCTTGTAAAACCCAGATATCAATGCACTGATGGCCACCTACTGTGGGGTGAGCCAGTTCTGGTCAATCAAAATAAAGACAAAGAAGAAAAAGCTATTTCTAAGTGCAGTATGTACAATACAGTTTATTAGATCAATAGTTAAAAAAAAAAAAAAACTCTCACAGGAGGTAAGGCAAATGCACGCCCATCTTGGTGGTTGTAAACTCTGTTACACTACTTGTACCTACAGGTGAGCCTATAGTAAGGCTTACCCGTAGGTATGGTAAATATCTCCTAAACTTGCACGGTTTGGAAGATATTCACCGTGTCCCGTATGTGCCAACGTCATCGGCGCATGTGCACTGAAGAAACGGCTCGCTCGTGCCGTTTCTTCAGATGCTGTGCCGTAACCGGCGGCTCCCGCATGCAGTCGTGCTGGAGTGATGTCATCGTGGTTCCGGACAATCACATCGCTGGAGCCCGCAAACCTGGAAGTAACTCTTGTAAAAGATGTCGGTCGTGGGAGCGGAGTGGGGGCGGCACTTCAGGGCATAGTTCTAAGGTATGCACTTCATAATAAGCTAGTATGCGATGCATACTAGCTCATTATGCCTTTGTTACATAGTTACATAGTTACATAGTAGGTGAGGTTGAAAAAAGACACAAGTCCATCAAGTCCAACCTATGTGTGATTATATGTCAGTATTACATTGTATAGCCCTGTATGTTGCGGTCATTCAGGTGCTTATCTAATAGTTTCTTGAAGCTCTCGATGCTCTCCGCTGAGACCACCACCTGTGGAAGGGAATACCACATCCTGATCTGACAGCCCCTCCACCACCAGCGGCTCCCACGGACTGGATGACTGGATCTGTCTACTGTATTATATTGTATTCTTTTATTTTCTCTTATATTCTATTCCTTTATTTTCTATTCTATTTTATTCTCTTCAGAAAATCGAAAACTATTCAAATTCGATTTGAAAACATCAGCACAAAATCAGGGCACAAAAACCTTCATATAAATATCTTCCTCAATAGCTAATAGGATACAAATCCTCTCTGCCTGCACCAAATGTCTTTGCAAAACCCAGATATCACCTTGTAAAAGTAGCAGTGACATCATCACTGTGCTGTACAAACCCAGTGCAGAGAGGAGAGCTGTGGGAGGGGCTCAGCAACTCCACCCATTACAGACCGCCTGTAGAAAATGACATGAGGGGGCGGAGACTAGACCAGTCACCCTGCACAAGGAGAGAGAGCAGCAGTGAGCGGTCTTTATTACACAGAGGGAAAGTCTCACATTGGATCACTGCACAGATCTGGAAGAAATCCACAAAGGACACCGAGATTCAAGGAAGAATACACAGGTCTTGTATTTGCACTATATGTGCTTATCTCAGAGTTCAGCTTTAAATCAAAAGGTCTTGCTAATGACTTTGGATAGAGACTTCCTCTTGGTCTGTTTTGTTAATTTACAAGCGATTTGCTGACCGCATCAAAATAGGACTAATTGAAATTCAGGCAAGTTATGCATATTTTACAGTGAGCTTTCCATTAAAAGAAAAGCGTTAGAATGCTGTGCTAGAATTAGATGTAGCGAGCTCCTTGCCGCACTGCTTTTTATTTCTGGTTTAATTCTGCTTTGGTTATGTTGGGGTAGTTGCTGGTCAACATCCAAAATGACTGCAAGAGTGACGGCTTTAGTAATCTTTTATTTAGAACAACGGATAGAATTTCTCAACCCAAGAACAAAAATTATAATATTTTGCAGCCTGGACATGTACACTGCCGAAAAATTTGCTCGTTTTTGTTTTCACTCCATTCATTTTATTTATCTATTTTCGTTTTTTGGGTCATTCGTTATGATTGCAATTCGAAAATGTTGTTTACATCCCTTGTAATAGGAATAAAAGTGATCCAATTTTTTTTTTTTAAAGGGACAGTGTAAAAATAAAAAGTAAAATAAATAATATATATTTAAAAAAATTTAAAGCGACCCGTCCCTCCGAGCTCGCGCACAGAAGTGAGCGCATACGTAAGTCGCGCCCGCATATGTAAACGTGTTCAAACCACACATGTGTGGTATCGCCGCGATCATTAGAGCAAAACCAATAATACTAGTAAAAGACCTCCTCTGTAACTCAAAACTGGTAAGCTGTAGAAATTTTTGAACTTCGCCTATGGAGATTTTTTAAGTGTCAAAGTTTGTCGCCATTCCACGAGCGCGCGCAATTTTAAAGCATGACATGTTGGGTATCAATTTACTCGGTGTAACATTAGCTTTCACAATATAAAAAAAAATTGGGCTGAACTGTTTTCTTATTTTTTAATTCAAAAATGTGGATTTTTTCCCCAAAAATTGCGTTTGTAAGACCGCTGCACAAATACGGTGTGACATAAAGTATTGCAACGACCGCCATTTTATTCTCTAGGATGTCTGAAAAAAAATATTTATAATGTTTGGGGGTTCTAAGTAATTTTCTAGCAAAAAAAAAAAATGATTTTAACTTGTAAACACCAAGTGTAAAAAATAGGCCCGGTCCTTAAGTGGTTAATATCACTTTAAAATACCCTAAAATTCCTTCTTCTCTTAGCACAAAAGGTGCTTCCTGAATACATATGATAAATCCCTTTGAAAATAAAACAGTTTGAATGGAACTTAAACATATTTTTAGATAATTGCCTGGAGCTTTACTGTAGCTATTGAGTAGCAATTATTTTCTGCAATATTTCCTCCATATATCCTCCATGACCATTGACTGATGTTATCACTTATTATCCTCCCTGGTCTTCAGTCCGTCTGTCCGGCTGGAAAGCAGGTATGACTAGACAGACATTGAGCCAGTCTGGTCTCTGTTTTCAGAAGAACAGAATGTGCAGATGTAATTATGGCAGCCCATTCAGTTACTGTAAAACATCCATTACCGTCCACTGAGTTATGTGATGGGGCGGCTGTGATGGAAGGAAATATATTTTGTCTGTATCATTTGGCTTCCAGAGCTTTTCAAGACCAAATGGGTTTTCAAATATTAATGCTGGACAGCGGAATATATTTGTTCTATGGGGTGATCTCAGGTAGAAGTATTTCATTTGGATTTGGTGATTGTGGTCTTACAGTAGCTGAGAACCATCTATCTCATGCAATGGCATCACCAAGGGGGGCCAGAGGGGGCCATGGCCCCTCCAACATTATACTGTGCCCCCTATGTCCCCTTTAGGGTACCTCCTTCTGTGGTTGTGTGAAAAAGAACGAATGCTCTTCAGAGCTGCTATAGAAGGAAATAAACTCATCGGACATTTTATTTGTTACACCTGTTCCATTGCTCGGTAACACAAATTGCTAATCAGCCAATCACATGTCAGCAACTCAATGCATTTAGGCATTGGATTTGGTGATTGTGGTCTTACAGTAGCTGAGAACCCTCTATCTCATGCAGTGGCATCACTAGGGGGGGGCCAGAGGGGGCCATGCCCCCCCCAACATTATACTGTGCCCCCTATGTCCCCTTTAGGGTACCTCCTTCTGTGGTTGTGTGAAAAAGAACAAATGCTCTTCAGAGCTGCTATAGAAGGAAATAAACTAATCAGACATTTTATTAGGTACACCTGTTCCATTGCTCGGTAACACAAATTGTTAATCAGCCAATCACATGTCAGCAACTCAATACATTTAAGCATCTAGACATCGGGGAAGACAACTTGCTGAAGGTCAAACCCAGCACTAGAATGGGGAAGAAAGGGGATTTAAGTGACTTTGAACGTGGCATGGTTGTTGGTGCCAGACGGGGCTGGTCTGAGTATTTAAAAAACTGGGATTTTTCACGCACAACCATCTCTCGGGTTTACAGAGAATGGTCCGAAAAAGAGAAAATATCCAGTGAGCGGCAGTTGTGTGGAGGAAAATGCCTTTTTGATGTCAGAGGTGAGAGGAGAATGGGCAGACTGGTTCCAGATGATAGAAAGGCAACAGTAACTCAAATAACCACTAGTTACATCCAAGGTATGCAGAATACTATCTCTGAACACACAACACATCGAACCTTGAAGCATATGGGCTACAGCAGCAGATGACCACACCGGGTGCCACTCCTGTCAGTTAAGAACAGGAAACTGAGGCTACAATTCTCACAGGATCACCAAAATTGGACAATAGAAGATTAGAAAAACAATGCCTGGTCTGATGAGTCTTGATTTCAGCTGCAACATTGAGATGGTCGGGTCAGAATTTGGCGTAAGTAACATGAAAGCATGGATCTATCCTGCCTTGTATCAACAGTTCAGGCTGGTGGTGGGGGTGTAATGGTGTGGGGGGGGATATCTTCTTGGCACACTTTGGGCCCCTTAGTACCAATTGATCATGGTTTAAACCCCACGGCCTACCTGAGTATTGTTGCTGACCATGTCCATCCCTTTATGACTACAGTGTCCCCATCTTCTGATGGCTCCTTCCAGCAGGATAATGCACCATGTCACAAAGCCCAAATCATCTCACCACTGGACAATGAGGCCATTGTACTCCAATGGCCTCCACACTCACCAGATCTCTTCTAATAGAGCACCTTTGGAATGTGGTGGAACGGGAAATTCGCATCATGGATGTGCAGCCAACAAATCTGCAGCAACTGCGTGATGCTATCATGTCAAGAAGAATGGTCAAACATTCCCATAGACACACTCCTAAACCTTGTGGACAGCCTTCCCAGAAGAGTTGAAGCTGTTATAGCTTCAAAGGGTGGGCCAATTCAATATTGAACCCTAAGAACTAAGACTGTCAATGCCAACGCCGTGTCAATGCCAACAACTGTAGTCCCTGCCTCTCTGTCATACCAGGGTTCCCATCAACATGTATCTCCAATGAAATGACTTATCTCGTACTCTGTTGAGCATTACTTTAGCAGTGATCTCTACTGCGTGGCTGCATGGGAGAGGTAGGTGCAATGTGAGAAAAATTTCACAGATATTTTGAAAATCCCATTTCAGTTACAGTGGAACCTTGGTTTACGAGTAACGCGGTTAAGGAACGGCGGGCAACTTTTTTTTTTAAATACTGAGTATTGTCTCGCAAAACGAGCAGGATTCAAGCCAATGAGGTGTGCAGTACTGCATTTGGCCAGAGGTGCGGGGGCGCCGGTGACACTTGGAATGGTTCGGCGTCGCTCGGAAATACTCGGAATCACTCAGAAATACTCTGTTCCCGTGTGTTTCCGAGCATTTCTGAGGGTTTCCGCCCCCCCCCACCTCTGGCCACATGCAGTATTGCATGCAATAGAAGTCAATGCGGAACGAATTATCTTCGTTTCCATTGACTTCTGTGGGGAGACTTGCTTTTCTATGGGGAGACTTGCGAGTGCTTTGGATTACAAGCATTCTCCTGGAACAGATTATGCTCGTAATCCAGGGTTCCGCTGTATTTGTAATTTTTTTTTTTTAAGCGTATAAAAGCATTACAATGTAATGAGTATTCTCCCGCTGCAACAATGAGTTTATTCTGGGCTTTGATTCTACTTTAAAGAGAAATCCTTTTATTGGAATTGTAGCCTGGAGCTCCGGGGGCCCCCTGTGGTGTAGTGCAATAGATGGGGGCACCCCCTTTTTTCATGCAGTAGGGATTTGCAAAAATATTACCCATCAGAGAGTGTAAAGGTCAAATAAAATTGCTCGGCATACCTGAGTCTGCCTTCTGCTTATAAATCCTCTTTTCCTGCTTTAAAAAATTATTTCAGTGCCTAAAATATCATTGTCAAGTCCCATTACTTCCTTCCAATCAGTAAGTGTACAACTTGAATAGGTAAGGATGAAGCTTATTGCACATTTATATTGCACATTATTGGCCCATTAATCAGTACTGTGCCCTTTCTGGGTGATGGTGCTACTCTCTCGGTATACTCACCCATTCATGTTTCTTTCCCACCCTTTGGAGCTCTAACTGAAAAGCAGGTCTTCAGGGCATATTATGTTTTGACCATTGTTAGCACTATATATACCGTATTTATTGGCCTATAACACGCACTTTTTTCCCCTTAAAATCAGGGGAAAATTGCGGGTGCGTGTTATACGCTGATCCCATGCGATCCCCCGCTGACTGAGCGGAGCGATCGCCGGCCGCCGATTTGAAAATGGCGCCACCGGGGCCGTAATACACAGAGCCGGTCCTCGGCTCTTCTCGGCCACTTTCGGCTCCACTCGAGTGCCGCCCATATACAGATAGCCGAGTGTACTCGGCTAGGTTCGGTTAGCTCCGTTCACAGTCACGCCCTTCCCGGGCGGGACTACGAGTGGAGCCGAAAGTGGAGAGGCCGAAAGTGACCGAGGGCAGCCGAGAAGAGCCGAGGACCGGTGTTCTGCCGAGAAAGTTCCTCTCGGCGGATAAGGACCTCCCTCTACTGCGCAGGCGCAGCGCTTGCGCAGTAGGAGCCGGCGGAAATAGCCAAAGGCGAATAGAAGAGAAATCAGCTGTACACGGCGCCTGTAAGAGGGCCGCTCGCCACGCTTCGCTCGCCACGCTTCGGGCACGGCCTCGCTTCGCTCGCCACTTTTTTATTCCCCCTCTAGATCCACTTGAATGGTGGGGCTTCAGCCTGGACCCAGGGCGCAGGCGCCGTGTACAGCTGATTGAAGTTTTTCCTCTTCGGCGGCTCCTAGTCATTCGTACTGCGCAAGCGCTGCGCCTGCGCAGTACAAGGGGGACCTTATCCGCCGGGGGAACTTTCTCGGCAAGACACCGGTTCTGTGTATTTCAGCGCCGGCGGCGCCATTTTCAAACTGCAGTGACACTGACAAGTCACTGCAGTTTAACTGCAGCCTGGGTAAGGCTGCAAATGGACACAGAAAAGCTGCAGATCGGCACTGGCAAAGCTGCAAGGCTGCAAATGGACACTGATAAGGCTGCAAATGACACCAAGGCTGCTGACTGCAATCCTGCAAATGACTGCAAGGCTGAAAATGACACTGGACAAGCATGCAGATGGACGCTGTGCAAGGCTGCATTGATGGGCATTTAAATGTAAGTTTTTTCCTTAAAACATTTTTTACCTTATAATTCCCTCCTAAACTTGGGGTGCGTGTTATACGCCGGCGAGTGTTATACGCTGATAAATACGGTATGTAACTTATGTTACCAGATATAGCACCGTCCCATACCTCTAATGTGCCTGGTGCTTTTTTTATTTTATTATATAATTATAAATGCTTTTATCCATTCCTTGTAGCTTCCTTGACATAATGCATTTGATCTTAGTCATTTTAGGTTACAGTACATAGCATTGACATAATATGCAGCTCTTTAGACTTCAATATTTCCTCCCTTACACCATAACCAGGTGAATAAAAAAATATTGTTGATGAGTCTCTTTCTTTTTTTTTTGTAATATAAGCACTTACCTAGAATTGAAGAGGATGGTACACACCACATATTATGCAGTCCATTAAATCTATAGTATAGCTTGTACACAATGGCTCATTTAGATGCCAACAATGATATTCCAATAAGAGTCAGATCCTTTGTTTCCTGTTCTGCAAAGTGATGTTGGCTGTTCTGCTTTTTTTTTTTCCCCCCCTTGGCAAGGATCTCTTAGTACATCTGCCTATTAATGTCAATTAAATGGTGAGAGCGAGATTTATGCAGAGCTGATGATCCCACTGAAGCCATTAGGCTGCGAGAGGAAAACTTTGATTGAAGCATCATCCGATGGCACAGTCGCTAAAGAGTCTATGCTGAATTTCTGCTCCATGCTCTTTATTGCAAAAGAACAGTGTAAACCCTCAATGGGATTTTTCCAGCCTCTCCCATGGAGAGCTAAAATGAAAATTCTAAACGTTATTCCAGCCAGTAAATAAAATTAAGATTTTCTCTCTGTACAGAGTGGTGCGGTGACAATGGACCTCAAGTAGGGAAATTATATTAGGTAATTGGCGTGTCATCAGTTCAAGTATTGTTTGCTAAACCACATCGAGGAGGAACCAGATGACAACCAATCATCATTGTGAAAAGGGAAAAATAGAGTTAAAGCCAATATTTGGGTAAAAATATAACAAAGAATTTTACTGCCATCGCGTGACCCTCTGTGGTGCCACTTCCAGGAGCCAAGACTGGTGATCCACCTCTGCAGTTTGGGCCTGCCACAATTGTTGCCACCGCTTGCGGTTATGTCATCACGTTGCCACTAAAGTTCTAAGAACTTGTGATAGCTAGGCTGATTGACAGTCAATGGGAAGTGCCACCGAGAAACTGTTATGGTGCTCCATGGCAGATGGCGTGGGTTCACTCAAGGTCCAAGGTCTAAGCCACAGTTAGTTTTCACCAGCGTTCCTGAAACTGGAGATGAGCCAGAGACCCTAGTGGCCCCAGTTTACTTTGTTGCAAATTGTCACCAGGTCACAGCCCTCAGGATCATCTCACCAAGGGTGGAGACTGTTTACAGAACTGCAGATGAGAGAGTAGTCAGACATGTACCGAGATGGAATGAAATATAAGAGAAGGACATACATGACAGGGTGGAAGTAGCTACCAGGCTAGGATGGGTTAAAGTCAGGGGACTGTTTATAATGGGTAAATTAAGCTCTTACCTTAGTAGACGGGATACGGGGTTATGAGGAGGAACCGGATAGATAGTGTTGAGAAGAGGAGAAGAAGGGGCATCACTTGCAGATTGGAAATCGTAGGAGAAACGTCTCTCCCTCCCGCCCTAGTGAAGAAGGTTGTTTACAGTTCCGGAAGAAGATGGTCGTTGGTGGTTGGGGTCCGTGATGAGGGTATACAAAATGAGGTATATTGATGAAACGGTGCGACCCATCTCAGGTATGGAGTCCTCCAGGTTGGTCTGGTTCAGTCTAGACTGACCGGGTAGTTAAGGTGGTAGGGGTCCCTGGTCAGTTAGTGAGTCCTCGAGGCGGTGTTGTGAAGCTGGGGACAGAACTTACCTTAGCGGTACCACAGATTCCAAAGTTTCGGAGATGGTGTCATCAAGGATCTTTAACCATTTATTGTCTTTGATCTGGTAAATATACAAACGTTTTATGTTTAACTATGGTTTTGGTTAATCAAAGACCGAACCGGCCATTTAACTCCAACACAGTTGTGGTGTCCTTATTTAAGAATTAAAGGGGGAGTTGCAATGTACAGGTTTGAGTATGGTAGTAGGTGATCTGAACTACCCTAGTCAAGGTTTAGGCAAGTAGCAAGCAGGAGTGCAGTCAGGTGTTTCCAGATTGCCAATGGTCAGGCATTCTCACAGGCAAATATTATACCTCAGGTGGGAAAAGAGTCAGGCCTGAGCTAAGGTCTAGGCAGGCAGCAAGCATGAGAGTAGTCAGGTTTTTACAGATTGCCAATAGTCCAGCAATCTTACAGGCAAGTATCATAGCTCTTTGCATAAGGGGGTGGGGTAGACCAGTCTTCATTTGTAAGGATTGTGTATATGGACATTGCTTTTTTGAGTCCTAAATTTGATGTGGGTTTCAAGCCCGCATCAAACGTAGGTCAGCAAATTCACTTTTCTGGTGTAGTGTGAATGACAGTTCAGAAGCTGTGTTTGACCTGCTTTGCGTCACATTTCTTTGGAGGCAGCAGATCCTACTGAGTTGCATTTGCCTTTTTCTGCATTTTGCATTTTAACACAATGGGGGTGATTTAATAAAACCGGTACAGTCAGAATCTGGTGCAGCTGTGCATGGTAGCCAATCAGCTTCTAACTTCAGCTTGTTCAATACGCTTTGACAATAAAACCTTGAAGCTGATTGGTTTATACGGTATGAAGAGCTGCACCAGATTTTGCATGCTCTAATTCAACACACAATGGCTGTGTGTTGAATTATTTTGAGGGGCAGCAAATTTACACTTTTATACAAGATGTACACTCACTACTTTACATTGTAGCAAAGTGTCATTTCTTCAGTGTTGTCACATGAAAAGATAGAAGAAAATATTTACAAAATATTTAGATAGATAGATAGATAGATAGATAGATAGATAGATAGATAGATAGATAGATAGATAGATAGATAGATAGATAGATAGATAGATAGATAGATAGATAATTGCAAATTAACTAATCAGAATGAACTCTCCACTGATCTGAACCTACTACCTATTGACTATTGTATTGCTTGTCTTTCTCTTTAGATCAGCCTTTTTCAACCCTTAAAATAATTCTCGGGTCTCGGGGAATCCATACTAAGTTCATAAGATGTCAGTGGGAAAATACCCCTTTATGGTGGTGGTCATGGAGAAGAATACCCACCTTATAGTAGTGATTATTGAGAGAAATGTTCCCCTTAAGGCTGGTCGTCATTGAGGGGAATCCCCTCCCCCCCCCATAGCGTTGGGTGCCTTTACATCAGAAGAACCCTTAAAATAATTCTCAGGTCTCAGGGAATCCCTGCTAAATTCATAAGATGTCAGTGGGAAAAATACCCCCTTATGATGGTGGTCATAGAGAAGAATGCCGACCTTATACTGTGGTGATCATTGACTGGAATGCCCCCCATTAAGGTGTTGGTCAGAATGCTACCCTTAAAGACAGCTAAACATTTTATTGGTGTCATGCTACTGGCTTTACCAATGACATTGGACCCAGAACTATGGTGGCATCATTAGAAGTGAGGTCAATCTGCCACAAGCCCTAGCAACCTGTAGAGGGTTCCATGGTTCCCTAGTTGGGATATATCTACTTTAGAGTGTAAACTCTCACGCAGAGGCGGCTCTAGGCTTTGTGAGGCCTTAGGCGAATTTTACACATGAGGCCCCACTCACGCCCATAATGGGAAAAAAAATTCAAGCAATTAAAATGGCTGCAGAAAGATGCACGTATTTAGCACACAGTTCATCAGCACCACTTCCAGGGCACCCTCCTCACCCATCAGACATATGCAGCCAATAAAACATCTGGGACCCAGCAAGGTGGCAACCTACTCCTCTAAGAATTTCCCATGCCTTGGGAGGAAGGAGAGTGGGGGAATCCCAACACAGTGCAGAGAGAGATAGGGAGGAGGGAGGGAGAAAGACAGGGATAGAGAGAGGGGGAGCGGTGGCAAAGAAGTGAAGAGAGGGGGTAGAGAGGGGGGAGGGAGAGAGGGGGGATAGGGGGGAGAGAGAGGGGGAAAGGGGAAGAGAAGGGAGGAGAGGGATAGAGAGAGATAGGGGAGTAGGGGAGAGAGCGGGGGAGGGAGAGGGAGAGAGGGGAGAGAGAGAGGGGGGGAGAGAGAGAGAGAGAGAGAGGGGGGGAGAGAGAGGGGGGAGAGAGAGAGAGGGGAGAGAGAGAGAGAGAGAGGAGGGGAGGGAGAGGGAGAGAGGGAGAGAGGGGGGAGAGAGGGGGGAGAGAGGGAGAGAGAGAGAGGAGAGAGAAAGGGGGAGAGAGAGAGAGGGGGGAGAGAGAGAGGGGGAGGGGGGGGGAGGGGGAGAGAGAGGGAGGGATAGAGGGAGTGAGTGAGGGTGGGAGAGACTGGGAGTGACACAGAGGAGGGAGGTGAATAAGAGAGGGGGTGAGGGAGAGAGAGAAGGGTTGTGGAAGAGAGGGTTGGCACGAGAGAGAAAGAGACGAGGGGTGGGAGAGAAGGGAAGAGAGGGGGGAGAGAGAAGGGGGAGAGAGAGGGGGAGAGAGAAGGGGGAGAGAGAAGAGGGGGAGAGAGAGAGAGGGAGAGAGAGAAAGGGAGAGAGAAGGGGGAGAGAGAGAGGGAGAGAGAAGGGGGAAAGAGGGGGGAGAGAGAAGGGGGAGAGAGAAGAGGGAGAGAGAGAGAGAGAGAGGGAGAGAGAAGGGGGAGAGAGAGAGGGAGAGAGGGGGGAGAGAGAGAGGGAGAGAGAGAAGGAGGAGAGAGAAGGGGGAGAGAGAGGGGGAGAGAGAAGGGGGAGAGAGAAGAGGGAGAGAGAAGGGGGAGAGAGAAGGGGGAGAGAGAGAGGGAGAGAGAAGGGGGAGAGAGGGAGAGAGAAGAACAGGAAGGAGCTGGAGAGCACTGGGGTTGTGGGGGCAGAAAGCACTGGGGAAGGTGGAGAGCATAGGAGGGGTGGGGGCTGGAGAGCGCGGGGAGCTTGAGAGGAGGGGAGTCAGAAAGAATGCGAGGAGAAAGCAGGGGGAGCTGAAGAGCACTGGGGGAGGAGCCAGGGAGCACAATGAGGGTCGGAGAGCACAGGGGGTGCAGAAGAAGTTAGATAGGAGGAGCGGTGGGCGGCTGCATATAGTGGAATTTAACTTTTTATATTCCTCCAGCAGCCGCTGAATGCTCACTTCTCCTCCTCTCCTTCCTGCAGATGATTCAGCGGCTGCAGGAGGAATATAGAAAGATCAATTCCACTATATGCCGCCGCCCACCGCTCCTCCTATCCAGGCACAAAGGAAGGCTGCACGGGCACTCACCTTCTCTCTGGTCGGCCAGGCAGCATCAGGAGATTGGATGCGGAGCTCCTTCATGTTCAGTCATGGGGCAGCTCAGCTGGAGGCAGGTGCGGAGAGGTCGGGTGAGCGCAGGCTGAAGGAGCAGCCCAGCTGCGGCTCCCACATTGACATGCCGCCGCCCGACACACGCCTTGTAGAGATGGCACCAGGAGCCGGGTGCTGTCATCCAGCCGCTGTCGCCACCTAGAGGCCTCAACTGTCCCGCTGTCCGCACCTGCTGCCACCGGACCGGGATGCAACCGCTCCGTGCTGGAGCCGCTATTCCTCGGGCAGTACCCAATTCGTCAGTCAGCCCCAGAGCCACAGAGCCCCAGCGGCGTAGACGTCAGTGATTGAGCACAAGCAAAGTAGGCGGCCGCGAGGCCCATGTCAGTGCGGGGCCTTAGGCGGTCGCCTAGTTTGCCTAATTAGAGAGCCGCCTCTGCTCTCACGAGTAGGGTCCCCTAACCCCTCTGTCTTGAATTGTATTGTAAATAGAATGTCTCCCTTCCTTCCTTTTTTTAAGCTCTGTGCACACTGTTAGTATTATATACTGTACGTCCTATATAATAATAATAGAAGTAGAGCTCTGTGCAGCTAACATTGAACATGCCTGCATGCTTAGTTATGTCTTATCCTTATATTATCATTGTTTAGTTGCTGCTGTAAGATTTGAGTTTATGTGCACAGTCATAGTCATAAGCGACTAAAATGTAACATTAAATGATAAAGCATCACATACACTCTAGAGATCCTTTTGATTTACAGCGATGTTATGGAGCAGTTATACTTGTATCATTTACATTCCCTGAAAGAGGACTTTTCCCTGTTAATTGAATTAAGCGCAGCACGCCTCCCATCCGATTCTGCAGTAAATGATCCAGACCAGTCTATGAAGCCATGTGCATTTCATTTGGTGATGAGATGAACAGCGGATAGAGTCTCTGCGACATCAAATTTCCATTAAGGAGATGATATCGTCTGGACTGACGTAGCCTAAAACAAATATCTCCATTCTCAGCAGGACACGCGATAATGATCTGAGAGCTGTTCAGGACAGCCAGAGTGGCTGATATTTTTGTCTCGTCCTCTGGCTGCTCTGCTCAGACACTGGCTCTATCATCATTCATGCTTATCCCATGAAAAGAATTGCAGATACAGGCATCATGGATAATGTGCATTGTGTCTTTGTGTTGTGCGTTTGCATTTCCACAGGATCCTATAGAAATCTGCAAAGCTTTAAAGGCACAGTCCAGACAGATTTAAGAGTTAAGACTTAAAAATTAATTCAAGAAAGACACCCAACATCCCTAGGTCTTATGAAAATATGCTGCGCTCCAGCACAGCTTCGTGTAAGGATCTTGACCTACGCTACATGGCCAAGAGTATATGGATGCCCCTCCGAAATTAATAAGTTCAGGGTACTGTTAATCTACAACATACTACTGCAAGTCAATTAGACAATTATGTACCTCCAACCTTGTGGTAACAATTTGGTGAAGATTCGTTCTGTTTCGGCATGAACGTGCCCCTGGGTGCAAAGCCAATTCCATGAAGACATGGTTATGAAGTGATCAAGAGTGGTGAGGAGGACTTTGACCAGAGCCCTGACCTCTACTTCACCACTTGTGGTATATTGGAACATACAGTATCTCACAAAAGTGAGTACACCCCTCACATTTTTGAAAATATTTTATTCTATCTTTTCATGTGACAACACTGAAGAAATGACACTTTGCTACAATGTAAAGTAGTGAGTGTACAGCTTGTATAACAGTGTAAATTTGCTGCCCCCTCAAAATAACTCAACACACAGTCATTAATGTCTAAACTGCTGGCAACAAAAGTAAGTATACCCCTTAGTGAAAGTGTCCAAATAGGTCCCAAAGTGTCAATATTTTGTGTGGCCACCATTATTTTCCAGCACTGCCTTAACCCTCTTGGGCATGGAGTTCACCAGAGCTTCACAGGAGTTGCCACTGGAGTCCTCTTCCTCTCCTCCATGACAACATCATGGAGTTGGTGGATGTTAGAGACCTTGCGCTCCTCCACCTTCCATTTGAGGATGCCCCACAGATGCTCAATAGGGTTTAGGTCTGGAGACATGCTTGGCCAGTCCATCACCTTTTCCCTCGGCTTCTTTAGCAAGGCAGTGGTCGTCTTGAAGGTATGTTTGGGGTCTTTATTATGTTAGAATACTGCCCTGCAGCTCAGTGTCTCCTAAGGGAAGGGGATCATGCTCTGCTTCAGTATGTCACAGTACATGTTGGCATTCATGGTTCCCTCAATGATCTGTAGCTCCCCAGTGCCGGCAGCACTCATGCAGCCCCAGACCATGACACTCCCACCACCATGCTTGACTGTAGGCAAGAAACACTTGTCTTTGTACTCCTCACCTGGTTACCGCCACACACGCTTGACACCATCTAAACCAAATAAGTTTATCTTGGTCTCATCAGACCACAGGACATGGTTCCAGTAATCCATGTCCTTAGTCTGCTTGTCTTCAGCAAACTGTTTTGCAGGCTTTCTCGTGCATCATCTTTAGAAGAGACTTCCTTCTGGGAGAACAGCCATGCAGACCAATTTGATGCAGTGTGCGGCGTTTGGTCTGAGCACTGACAGGCTGACCCCCACCCCTTCAACCTCTGCAGCAATGCTGGCAGCACTCACATGTCTGTTTCCCAAAGACAACCTCTGGATATGATGCTGAGCACGTGAACTCAACTTTTTTGGTCGACCATGGCGAGGCCTGTTCTGAGTAGAACCTGTCCTGTTAAACCTTTGTATAGTCTTGGCCACCGTGCTGCAGCTCACTTTCAGTGTCTTGGCAATATTCTTATAGCCTAGGCCATCTTTATGTACAGCAACAATTCTTTTTTGCAGATCCTCAGAGAGTTCTTTGCCATGAGGTGCCATGTTGAACTTCTAGTGACCAGTATGAGAGAGTGAGAGCGATAACACCAAATTTAACACACCTGCTCCCCATTCACACCTGAGACCTTGTAACACTAACGAGTCACATGACACCGGGGAGGGAAAATGGCTAATTGGGCCCAATTTGGACATTTTCACTTAGGGGTTTACTCACTTTTGTTGCCAGATGTTTAGACATTAATGGCTGTGTGTTGAGTTATTTTGAGGGGACAGCAAATTTACAGTGTTATACAAGCTGTACACTCACTACTTTACATTGTAGCAAAGTGTCATTTCTTCAGTGTTGTCACATGAAAAGATATAATAAAATATTTACAAAAATGTGAGGGGTGTACTCACTTTTGTGAGATACTGTATATTGCCCATCAGATCTCTTCATCCTACATTAGAGCATGATCTCACAAATCTTTTTTTTGGCTGAATGGACACAAATTTCCACAGACAAATCTTTTTTTCCAACCAGCGGGTTCAACAAAAAGAAATGAGCCGATTTCCCCAGCCATACATTTGAGGTGAATGGGGGAATTCTTCCCACTGTGGTATTGTATTTTGACAGCCTGGAGTCCGTGGCATCGCTATAGGGGTGTGGGGGGTGTGGACCGCACCCGGGTGACACCTGCCAGAGGGGTGACACCATAAAGTAGAAGATGATATCCAATCGCAATGGTGTCACTGCCATCTGTAACATTACATGGATCGGCGGAGCCAGGAGAAACATGTCGGCGTAGGGCTACTCCCCCCTCCTCCCCAGCACCCTATGGCCGTCTCAATAGCATGAAAGGCAGAGTTTTAAACTTTGGAGCCACCACAGCACTGATACAGCCAGCTACAACAGAGTATGGTCAGCCTGGAATCCTATGTTATATGGCTTGCATACGTTCCTGCCGGCGGTGAGGATGAGCGCTAGTTGCTTGATAGTTGTAAATGACACTACTCTTGCCATTATATGCAGTGTTATATGGGAATTCACCAAGGACTGTATTTCAGAACTGTAGGAGTTTCTGATAACCCGTTAAAGGGGTCAGTATACATTTGGACTTGTCACTGAGAATGCAGCCTATCCAATTAATAGAGATCGATGACATTACGCAAAATGCAGCTGCTCCAATCACTAGAAATCAGTGACATCACTGAGTATGCAGCCTGTCCATTCACTGGGGACCGATGATAGAGTTGAAAATGCCGCCTATCCATTCACTAGAAACTGGTGACATCATTAAGAATACAGCCTGTGGAATCATTAGAGACCAGTGACATCACTGAGAAGGCAGCCTATGCAATCATTAAAGACAAGTGACATCACTGAGAAGGCAGCCTGTGCAATCATTAGAGACCAGTGACATCACTGACAAGGCAGCTTATGCAATTATTAGAAACCTTTCCCATGTATATATATAGAACCGGTACGGGCTCTCTCAACGCCACCACCTGCATCCAATGTGGGTCATCGGAGCATTCCGGGGTGACAGCACCCTGAAGCTTGTACGGTTCCTAACACCTTGACGGCCGTGCAGGACATTCCTTCTTCATATGACATCCTCTCAGAAGGCATCGCTCACAGGGTCGCACAGCGGCGTGATCCGTCACCGGGTGTGTCTACCAGACACAGCCAATGACTGATCAGTGTACCGGCTTGCTGCCAGTACCATGTGACCACTGTGACCAATCACAGCAGATCACATGACAGTTGTAAACAATGGATGGCTTCCTTTCATGCCATCCATTGTGTTCACTTGTGTTGCTAGATGTGATTGGTCAATGTGATCACATGGTACAGACAGGGCCAATCACAGCCCATCTGCACCATGTGATAAGCTCTGGCCAATCACAGCAAATCACAACAAAACAAACTGAATGAATCAGTTTCATTCAGTAAAATGCTTGCTTATAGCAATGAAATTCACTGCTATAAGCAATCCCAATGTGTAAAAGAAAAAGAAAATTGTGATCACTTCCCCAGAGTAGTACAAGGTTACTGTGGTAACATTATATTGCTCTGGTCACAGTGTCTTAAAAAAAAACGTTTAAAAAAAATGTAATAAAAAGAAATTGAAAAAAAAATTATTACGTTTTTTCTTTCATACTGTCACCAGACAGATCAGCGTCCCTTATTACAGCCACAGCCAGTGTCCCTTATCACAGCCACGTTATATGATATAATTTGGGGGGTATCTGTACTGACCTGGCATTTTTGGGCCTCAAGAGATAGCCCATCAGTACATCAGGATTGATCAATTTTCAGATATATATACCATAGTTTGTGGAGTCTATAACTTTCCTACAGACTAAATAATATACACTGATAAATTTATAAAGAACAATTTATTTGCACTATTTTATAAAAGAAACTAAGAAAAACAGGTTTATTTTCAAAAAAGAAAAATATTTTTTTAATGTATTTACCAAAAAATAAAAAACCTAGTGGTAATTAAATACCACGAAAAGAAAGCACTAGTTGTGTAAACAAAATGATAAAAACGTAGTTTGCATACAGCGTTGCATGACCGCGCAATCGTCATTCAAAGTGCGACAGCGCTGAAAGCTGAAAATTGGCCTGGGCTGGAAGGGGGGAAAACTGTCTGGTATTGAAGCGGTTAATTATAACCAGTCACAACCAATATACTTCAGCATAAAGCTTTTTGGTTAAACCCAGATGCGGCACCGCTTTAACAGTGTCTTTATGATATGAAATCAAGCCGAGACAGAAGTACAGTTAAATCACACTTGTTTAATAATAAAAGTAAAAAGAACAAAAACATAGCCAAAGTTCAGTAACCGGAACGGATAGTCAGCCAAGCCAGAAGTCAGGGATCAATGTAGTGGAACAGCAAGCAGGATCTGGAGCCAGAAGGGATGTCAGCAAAGCAAGTCTTGAACAGGATCGCAGGAGATAGTTTCTGTGATGTTGACCAAGGCGAAGGCAGAGATCCTCTGGACTGGACGGCTTAAGTAGGCAGGACTGACGAGCAGGATATCATCAACAGCTGAGTAATTGTGGAGAGAGATGGGAGCTGGCAATTAGCCGACAGCTGAGCGGTCAGCTCCGAGAAGGATGTGCTGAGCCCAGCCCTGACAGTGCAGTAAGCGTAACCTCAGCACAGAAACCTTGGCAGCCCGTGGACGCATATGTGCAGCATGTGTGCTTTAAAACCCACCCTCTTTGCTGTGGCGCATATGCCCTAGGTGGGCGGCAAGACTTTAAAAAGATATTTGTTTACCGTTACCAACCTTACAAGCTAAAATTTCTTCAAAAATGATTTTTGTTTTTAGTTTTGGAAAATCCTTCTATTGAACAATATTATTTTTCCTTTGTGAATAACATATATTACCATACATTACTAGGTCTTTACCAAAAGAAATCGCACTATTTCAGCAAGCACTTAGTAATCGCGTAGCGTCTCGGTATTAATATTGCACCCAGCGTCTCTGGTGATATATAGCTTTTTATATCGAGTTTGCCTCCTCTTCCATTCCCTATCACATCTCCCTTGTGTCTCTTTTCTCAGGTTTAATGGTGTGACCCCTTGTTACAAAAGATATTTGCCGCTTGAAAATGCATTCCTACTGAAGCTTATTGATGGCGCGTCACGTAACGGCTCCATAACCGCTGCATTTCAGAATACATAAACTTGTGTGTCTGAGGCTTCTTTTTTTTTTTTTTGTTTTTATGATTTCTGCTCAACTTTATTCTGCTTTTAAAGTGAGTTAAAAGATCTGCTGTGGTTTGGATTCTTGTGTTAAATCTCTCGAGACATTCGCACCATAGGAAATTCCTTATAGACGTCTGTGAACCAGAAACATTTCTTTCTTAAAGGATAAGTGCACTTTAACTCATCTTAGCTCTTTTAATATATCAAGGCAAGGTCAGCAGTTTTGCTTTGGAAAGTAAAGAAAGAGGAACGGAAAAGGGGGAAAAAAAAAACGCGTATTCTGGAAATATGGTTGCTCCAGTCTCTAGCAGGCCCTGGCCACAGCAGACTTTGTTGGAAGTCCGTCACGTGATTTAGCTGGGGAGCAATGGCGATTGGTTGGCTTTAGTGGTGGGTTAGAAGGACAGAACAGGCAGCAGCCCAGGGCCCCAGACTCCATGGTGGCCTATGGGGGATGCTAAAAATATTCAACTTTTTACTATAAGGCCTCATGTACACTGCTGCTGGTAAACAGATGTTCAGAGGCAGTTGAATGCTTTTTTCAGCTGCCCCAGAACTCATCCAATGTTATCTTATGTGTACACAGGTTCGTTTAATGTCGTTTTTAGGCAGTTGAGTTTAGAGGCCTTTTTTGGAAATCAAAAAAATGAGTTCAGACGCTGAGTTTAGAGGCATTTCAAGCGCCAAACGCTTCTAAATGTGGCTAAACGCGGTAACTCGCGTTTCGTTTCCAGGCGTTTTTCATTTTTGGCTGTTTTGAAAAAAAAAAATTATTTTTTTTTTTCAAACACTTCTAAACGCAAACGTGGCTAAACACAGCATGTAAACGCGGCAAAACGGACGTTTTAAATATGGGTTACTATCTGTCAAGTTAAATCGTTCAGGAGAGGTTGTTAAAATGTCCCGCGTATATTAAGCCTAAGTCAATTTTTGCTTTTCATTTTATGCACACTTACTAAAATGGCAAATTTATTTACATGAAAACTAGACGTTCAAGCCCAACTAAATATTATGTATTTTCTAGAAGCAGAGACCCCCCCCAAGAGCAGCCTTTCTCAACCTTTTTGCCCTGCTACGTGTGGCGGAAAACTAACACTGAACATCACCCTGAGCACACCATCCCAACTGTGAAACATGGTGGTGGCAGCATCATGTTGTGGGGATGCTTTTCTTCAGCAGGGACAGGGAAGCTGGTCAGAGTTGATGGGAAGTTGGATGGAACCAAATACAGGGCAATCTTAGAAGAAAACCTGTTATGCCGCGTACACACGATCGATTTTCTCCTCGGACAAAGATATGATGGCTTTTCCGATGGGATTCCGCTCAAGTTTGCCTTGCATACACACGGTCACGCAAAAGTTCGCTGAACTTACGTCCGTCAAGAACACGGTGACGTACAACACCACGATGACCCAAGAAAATTAAGTTCAATGCTTCCGAGCATGCATCAAATTGTTTCCGAGCATGCGTAGAAATTTTGCGCGTCGGAATTGCCACAGACGATCGCATTTTCGGAAAGGAACTTTTTCCGACCGAAAAATTGAGAGCATGCTCTCAATCTTTTGCTGGCTGGAATTCAGCCAGCAAAAGTCCGATGGAGCATACACACGGTCGCATTTTCCGACGAAAAACTCTGATCGGACTTTTGCGGGCCGAAATTCCGATCGTGTTTATGCGGCAATAGAGTCTGCAAAAGACTTGAGACTGAGGCGGAGGTTCACCTTCCAGCAGGACAACGACCCTAAACATACAGCCAGAGCTACAATGGAATGGTTTAGATCAAAGCATATTCATGTGCAGGGGCGGACTGATAACTCATGGGGCCCCCGGGCAATAGGAGATTATGGGGCCCCCGGGCAATAGGAGAAGATTATGGGGCCCCCGGGCAATAGGAGATTATGGGGCCCCCGGGCAATAGATTATGGGGCCACACAGTATACACACACAGACACACAATATACAAACACAGCATACACACAATGAAAAGGTACTGGAGAGGCGGGGCAGCTATAATCTTGGGATTTTTTAAAAAACACAGATTTTTTACATACTGACCCTGGTTTTATTGAGGCTGGCAACCCTGATGGGGCACCTTAGTGACATGGGGCCCTAGGGCAGTGCCCGAGTGCCCGAATGGTCAGTCCGCCCCTGTTCATTTGTTAGAATGGCCCAGTCAAAGTCCAGACCTAAATCCAATTGAGAATCTGTGGCAAGACTTGAAAATTTCTGTTCACAGACGCTCTCCATCCAATCTGGCAGAGCTTGAGCTATTTTGCAAAGAAGAATGGGCAAAAATGTCTCTCTCTAGATGTGCAAAGCTGGTAGAGACATCCCCAAAAAGACTTGCAGCTGTAATTGCAGTGAAAGGCGGTTCTACAAAGTATTGACTCAGAGGGGCTGAATACAAATGTCCCCCACACTTTATACCATTTATAATTTTCCTTCCACTTCACAATTATGTGCCACTTTGTGTTGGTCTATCACATAAAATCCCAATAAAATATAGTTACCTTTTTGGTTGTAACATGACAAAATGTGGAAAACTTCAAGGGGTGTGAATACTTTTTCAAGGCGCTGTATAGGCTACCACGATCATAATGTTGGTGTGCTTTACAGCCCCCATTTAGCCCCAGTTGGCTACTATTCCTTTGCAGGCCTACCATGAACTTGCCTCAGTCAGTTTCCGATGCACAATGTGAAGATGAGCAGATGTTTCCTCGCCTCTAAATATAGCTCCAAGGCTCCCGGTGAGTCTTCTAAATGGAACTTCATAAAGAAGATAACGCTCTTACATTTTGTATACATTTGCCTTGCATTTTGAATTATCAGCTTCTTAAAGTCCTCCCAGCTGAATTTACCCTTTCCACATCTACGCTCTTCAAGACCTACAAAACAGCCGGGTGCTCAGAAGAAAGGCTTTTGTACCTTGTTTGATGTGTGACTTGGAGTGAAAAGCTTTTATGGTGATCTGTGCAGAAACTTCTATTACGATGAGGAGTCACTGCTGAATATGAAGGTGTCAGTCTGTGCCATGCAATTTAATTTCGTTCCGCATAGGCTACTGAAATAAAAAAAAGAAATGCAAAGCTAAAAAGTCACAGGCCTAGGCAGCACTGGCAGCATATGGAAAGATCTGAAGGATTTTAGATACAGAAAAGAAATGATACGGGGCCCGGAATAGAAAAGTGGCAGGCTTAAAATTTGTAGGCCACTTTCTGGTAAGCCAGTTTTGGGATCTTGTACGCCTTTTTGATATTCTTATAAAGAGATCAAAGAAGTGACTTGTGCACTGAAATACAGTTACCTGGCATGTGAATTTTTTTGAACAAAAGTGCTGTATTTTGGGTGGAAAAAAAGTATATATATAAATAAAACTATGGATTTACCACAAAATTATTATAATTGGGTGAATTGTGAATAAGGATGAACCTACCTGTAGTGGTATTATACAATGTATGCATGTGTCATCAGTACTGTATTTAGGTTTTGTGCTGCCCTAGGCTTGACTAAACTCGTGCACCCCCTAATTTAAATATGACCCAACCCTCCCTGTCAAGGCCACACCCCTTGCTGTTTAAGACCCGCCCTGAAATTTTCGAGTGGGGACACTAGTTCTGAGGGCCTGGTGGGGGGGCAATGGATTCCCTTAATTTGCATAGATTTCCTCTCACTTCCTGTTTGGCTATGGGGCAGGAAGTGAAGGGAAGTCTCTGCAATGGGACAGGGATGGTAAAAAATAAACTGACAGGGGCTATAACCCTCCCTTATTCAATCCAAAATGAAAAAAAAAAAGTGTTGCCTATAGTTCTACTTTAAGCACAAATTTCTGATAATTTTATGGAGAGGACTAAGAAGATATAACCATGCCAATGGTGCAGCAGAAAACATATCACAGTGAGGAAGGTTTGTGGTCCAGAATTATAGGACAGTCAGAATTAGAAGCGGTCCCCCCCCCCCCCGGAAGCAGTGCGGCCTCTTTATAGGGGAGCTAGACTAATTTGCCTCTCAGCCCAGTCCGCCCCATAAGACTGGAGCTACACTAACAGTGTAGTGCAATCCGGCGGGGACTCTTTCCATGCTGCCCCCCTGCAAAGCGCTGCCCTAGGCCTGGGCCTTGTCGGCCTAGGTCAGGATACAGTGTTATGTGTCATATCTTACCTGCTCTGTGCAGTGGTTTTGCACAGAGCAGCCCAGATCCTCCTCTTCTTGGGTAACCCTGCATGCTCCTAGCTCCTTGCCCCCCTGGCCAGTGCCCCCATTGCAAGCCACTTGCTCTGGGGGCACTCGTACGTGCTTTCTCCCAAGCCATAGGACACACAGAGCATGGTTCAGCTCCGCCCATCCCTCCCTCCTCACAGTAGCAGAAGCCAATGGCTCCCTGGTCTGAGCCAATGAGGAAAGAGCGAGCCTCTGCACTTGTGCACAACGCTAGATGGAGATCGGGTTTGGGTGAGTATTTAGGGGGGCAGCTGCTTCCAAAAGGTTTTTACCTTATAGAGAAACAGAAGAAAAGGGGGAACACAGGACTTTTGAGCACCCAATAAATTTTCATAATAAAAAAATAAAATTTTTTATTTCGCATCAAAATAATAAATGAAGAAATAGTTTAGCCTGATGTACAGTCATTTTCTATTTTTGAATCTTGTTCACTGTTTATGTACCTGTTAAAGATATTGTACTTGCACTATGACAAAAATTAATATATAAATATATTGCAGAAATCATCAAAGAGAAAAAAAAAAAAAACCCTGACGCTGTCCGCAAGTCGAAACGCATTGGAGTCCCACACTGTTTATTTGTGATTCACTTTGTGTGAAGTATTAACTATATGGCTCCAATATTCATCTATGAGCTACCTTTTTAGACTTGTATTGTGTTATTGTAATGTATGTATACAAGCCTCATAGCCTTATTTGGCTTTTTATTTATTTTGATGCAAAATAAAATTTGTAAAATTTTTTTTTATAATTTATGAAAATTTATTGGGTGCCCAAAAGTCCCGTGTTCCCCCTTTTTTTTTCCTGTTTCTCTATATTATAGAAATGTCGGGATGTGGTACCGCCTTTATTTTGGTTAGGTAGGTAATGACAGGTTTTTACCGTAATGCATAGAATGCCTTAGGCCCCTTTCACACTGGGGCGGTTTGCAGGCGTTATTGCGCTAAAAATATCACCTGCAAACCGCCCCTAAACAGCCTCTGCTGTTTGTTCAGTGTGAAAGCCCAAGGGCTTTCACACTGAAGCGGTGCGCTGGCAGGACGGTAAAAAAAGTCCTGCGAGCCGCATCTTTGGAGCGGTGAAGGAGCGGTGTGTTCACCGCTCCTAAACCGCTCCTTCCCATTGAAATCAATGGGACAGCGCGGCTATACCGTGGTAATACCGCGGCTATAGCCGTGCTGTACGATTGGGTTTAACCCTTTTTCGCCCGCCAGCGGGGGTTAAAACCGCACCGCTAGCGGCCGAATACAGCCGCAAAAACGACGATAAAACAGCGCTAAAAATAGCGCTGTTTTACCGCCGACTCCCCCACCGCCCCAGTGTGAAAGGGGCCTTAGAGATAAAAAACGTTCTGTCTTTAGAATCACTTTAATTTATTTTCTCTGCTGTCCCAGAGTCGTACTCACCATGTCTTGTCCATGTATTGTTAAATGTGGCATATTAAAAAAAGATACAGCAGGGCTACAATTGATAGACAATTGCTACATAGTGCGTGGCTAGAAAGAAGCAAAAAAAACGAATTCTCCCGGTGAACAAGTCCATAGAAAATGTGTTCATGAATAGAACAAAAATACTGTCCAGTCCATTGTTTGAACAACTATAAAATGATTTTTGTTGTTGTTGTATGAAGTGTGATCTCTTATGTATTGTATACAAGCTTTTTAACCGTATCCAATTTTCATATTTTTATTCTACATATGTGTGCCTATAAAGTCAATTTTTGTAATCCCTAGCTCTTTTTTAATTTTTTCTTTACATGAAAGGTGGACAGCAGGCAATATACACTGTATGCTCGCAAGTTTGTAGGCACCTGGCCATCACACTTGTATGAGTTTGATTGACATCCTACTCCAAAACCATGGACATTAATATGAAGCTACCGCCTGGGACAGACCCAACCAGCACAGGGGCTTTTGGAGGGGACTTCAAGGTAGCCTATTGCCTACTGACTATGGGCCCTGGCTTTGGGGTGAGCTCTGTTCTTTGGGGTGGGTGTGCCTTGGGGGACCTTTGGAGTGGTTTTGCTTTGGATTCAGGTCCATGTCTCCCTGAAACACACAGACAAACTGGAGGACCCCGATACAGATTTGGGGCCTGTATGCCCAAACCTGCATTGACTGCTTCAACCTCCCCCCAGAGACTCAGAGCAGATGTTCTGACAGGGGGGGAAGGAATGGATTCTGTGTTCCTGCAAAGCAGAGAATAAAAATCTGTACCTTCCCCTAGTGAAATCACCTCACTGTTTACACAAAAAACACTGGCTAGGCACAGAGTTAACCCTTTGATCGCCCTTGTTTTACCAAAAATATATAGCAGAATACATTTTGTCCTAAATTTATGAAGAAATTAGATTTTTACATTTTCTTATTCGTTTTAAAGCAGAAAGTAGAAAATATTGTTTTTCTTTCAGTCTTTTATCTGTCTTTTTTTGTTTATAGCGCAAAAAATAAAAAAGGCAGTGGTGATAAAATACCACCAAAAGAAAGCTCTATTTGTGGGGAAAAAGTGACGTAAATTTTATTTGGGTACAGCGCTGCATGCCCGCACAATTTTCGGGTAAAGTAACGTAGCGCCGGGTAAAACTTCCGGAGGTCAAGTGGTTAATTTCAACAGTGTTGTTAATACTAAGTACTGTAGTAATGTAAACACTTTAAATGTGCTTAGTGGATGAAGGGGAGAGGACACAGATAGAACCTCATCATGTGCTTATGCTCCTTTACTGTCTATTCAGCAGGCTGGGTTGTTGGGTTGGGTTGAGTTGGGTTGGGTTCCTCACCACTTAACGACATCTTACGCATTTTAGTTGTGTGCTGAACTGCTGGCCTGGCGTTTAGCTTTACTTATAGTACATACTTTTCCCTGAAATTTATAATCAGACAGACAGAGGAGCCCCACCCCCCCCCCATTTGGATTTTTGTTTTATATTATGGAGACAGTAGGAGTGGAAAGACACAAGGGTGGCTGGAGATACCTACAACTCCAAGATGGACGGGAAGAGAGGAAGAGAGTTGGGAATTATTTCAGCGAGCTCTCACTGTTGGAGTTTCCAAGATGCCATTGGCTAACCCAAGGAATCTGAAAAAGATTTTTTAGTTATCTTAAAAGTTCAACCTGAATTTGATTTTAAAAGCTAAGAGAGCCTTTTCGATGACTCTGATTTAGTATCACTGAGGTCTGATTTCATGGCTATGCCCCACCAACTGCCATTCTCCTGGCCAATGAGAATTCCTCTACTGCTACCGTGTTTCCCCGAAAATAAGCCCGGGTCTTATATTAATTCTAACAACAAAAGACACAGTAGGGCATATTTTTGGGGTAGGTCTTACCATGTAATGTGCTGTCTTCTCAACCCCTCTCTCTCTTTGCCTGAAAGGAATCCCCAGTGTGAATCAAGTTAAAATGCTTGAAAATATTATAATCCTCTCGATTACAGTAGTATATAATGTACAATGTGTGTGTTTCTGTAATATAATTGTGCCAAATACCTTTGTTATAGCGCCGCTCTGCACTTCTGTGACCCGCCGGAGCTCTCTTCCCCACAATTATATTACAGAAACACACACATTGTACATTATATACTACTGTAATAGATTGGATTATAGGGTTTTACAAGCTTTTTAAACTAGGGCTTATTTTCGGGGTAGGGCTTATATTGCAGCCTTCCTGCAAAATAATGCTAGGTCTTATTTTCGGGGTAGGTCTTATTTTTGGGGAAACGTGGTAGGTGAGATGGTTTAACCACTTCCCATCCAGCAACGTACCCGTACGTTGCTGGACTTTCATTGGTTATAATGGGATGATGCCTGCAGCTGCAGGCATCACCCCAATATAGTTTTTTTAGAGGTGGCGGTCGGCTCTCTTGTAATAGCAATTGTAGTGGAGACCCGAGACCCGAGCGACCAGTCGGCACGCCAGACAGCCAAGCAAAGCCGGTGTTCTATATTGATTACACAGGTTCTGTGGCTGATTAAGGTGGTAATTCAACTCACTTAGTGCCTTATCTGCATTAAATCAGCCTCAGAACCTGTGGAATTCATATGTGTTCGGGTTTAAAGGGATGAGGTGGCAACCCTAATTAGGCGACCTGTCAGAATTGGTAACGGAAGTGACGTTCCGTCGCCGCCTTCTTGCTACACCCCCCACTCCTCCATAGCAAAGATACACCGAGAAGGGGCTAAGCGGACATCTTGTTACACCCACCGGAGTTTTGCATTACACAGTTATTTTTAACAGAAAACGGAGCTTATAAGGTGAAATGAAATATATAGAAATCTGACGGACTGTTTAGATGTTGAATTTTAAAAGCAGCGGCAAACCTGCTGACCTCACAGGTTTGCTAATCTGACAGAACACCACTGCTTTTATAATTCAACGTGTAAACAGTCCGATGGCTTTCCAAATACTGTATTTCACCTTATAAGCTCCGTTTCCTGTTAAAAATAACTGTGAAATGCAAAACACCGGTGGGTGTAACAATATGTCCGCTTGCCCCCTTTTCTGTGTATCGTTACTGTGGAGGAGTGTGGGGTGTAGCAAGATGGCGGCGACGGAACGTCACTTCCATTACCAATTCTGACGGGTCGTCTAATATGACAGAACACCGGGTTCAGCTTTGATCAGCTGTTTGTAATAGTAACCCAGAAGTGATGACATGACATCACTTCCTGTTTACGTGGAAGCAGGAAATCAAAAATGGTTATTTTGTTTTTTTCAATGCTTTTAAGTGCAGAGGAGAGATTCGGGGTCTTATAGACCCCAGATCTTTTCATAAAGAGTACCTGTCACATGCCTATTGCTGTTACAAGGATGTTTACATGTGACAGCAATAAAAGTGCTAAAAAAATATATAAATAAATATAATATATATATATATATATATATATATATATATATATATATATATATATATATATATATATATATATATATATATATATATATATATATATTCACGTGTAGAGGAGAACCGCTCTCTGCTTACAGCTTAGTGCCAGCAATCAGGTCTTCCCACTGACCTTGTATATAGAAAAAAAGTCCAAGAGGTTGCTGCACTTAAAAACTTCTTTGCTTTATTTCACAATATCTTCAGGAGAGATTTACAAAGCAAGTATAATCCTTTCAAGCAATATCAAAAGGCAACAAATGCCTACACAGTTTCAGATATGAGTAGATTCAGATATGGATGGATGGATGGATTACTTTCAGGCTAGTCAGTTTACGCCCTTCCTGAGATCCATTGAAGCACATCTGAAGGTTTGGAAAAGAATTGATTGGAAAGAAACCTTCAGATGTGCTTCAATGGATCTCAGGAAGGGCGTAAGCTGACTAGCCCGAAACGTAATCCATCCATCCATCCATATCTGAATCTACTCATATCTGAAACTGTGTAGGCATTTGTTGCCTTTTGATATTGCTTGAAAGGATTATACTTGCTTTGTAAATCTCTCCTGAAGATATTGTGAAAAAAAGCAAGAAGTTTTTAAGTGCAGCATATATATATAAAGCAACAGTGTAAAAAAAATTTAAAAATTGAATAATTAAAAAAAAAATGTTTTTTTAAAGTTCCTCTGTCCTCCCCTGTTTGGGCACAAAGGCGAATGCGCATGTCGGTTCTGCACGCACGCATAAAGTGATTGTCCCACACATGTGAGGTATCACCGCGAACGTCAGTAATATATATATATTATGTACACTAACTAGGTTTCTAAGACAAAGCCCATTTTTGGAACGCCACGTTGACTTCTTGCCCTCTTGTTCCCCATTATAAATAATTAATAGAGCTCTAATTATTGATATTTTTAAATAAAGGGAAACAATGTGTTCAATGTCCAGCATGAAGTATTTCTATTCCATACAAGTCCTGAAGAAGAATGGTGACCTGTCCATCTGTCTTACCAATAACATACATAATTCAGTTTCACAACCTACTGTACTGTTTCATATATTAGCCGGATGTTCAGCTGCCAAACTATCCTGGAAGGACAGTATAAAGTGAACTTTGGATATATTTCTTAATCATTTATTTATTTATTTATTTTTTAAGCTTCTATTATTATGTTTGTGATATTTTTAAATTCAGTGACATTTTTTTTAGAGGCCAAAAGAAAAATAAAATAAAATAACCATCATTCTCTGTTTGGCCACATGCATAATCAGCAGCGACAGCCACTCTGTACAGCAGATGGTCTGGGCCTTTTTAATCAGGAATCGGGAGCAATGGGCCCCATTCAGTACAATGTGCGGAGTGACAGCTGGACAGATGGGCGCACCTCTCCTAGCAAAAGTAACTTTATAGCTTCCTGAGCTCTCTTTTCCGCAGTAAATGTCACTGTAAATCTATTTATACTTGCGCCGGAGTTGTGAATCAGGCCAAGGAAGCAGCACTGTTAACAACGCTGAAAGCATCATGGAATTGTTTTATTGTGCTTTAATGGCTGGAAGTTCAATATATTTATAGTCACACATCTACACAACAAAGGACTGTTTTAACTAAAGAGAGATTAGTAAAAACTTGTGTAGCTTTTAAAATAAAATAAAAAAAAATTGAAAAAAAATCAATAATAGATTATTGCATAAAATATTATTATTTTTTTTTTACTAAATATTAATTTATTCATCAATAAAATCAAGCTTCAAAGATTTTATTTCTGGTTATTAATAGTAAATTATTATTATTTGTTGTAGTAGTAGTAGTAATAGTAATTTAAGTAGTAGTATTATTAGTAGCATATCATAAAAATTTGAAAACATTATTAATATTCTCATCATTATTATTAGTATTGGTAGTAATAGAAATAGTAGAGGTAGAAGTATTTAATGTTTCAGTTTGTTTATTATTCCTTTTTTTTTTTTTTTAATTGACAATTTTTATTAAGTTTTGAGCGTTTCAATGCAAAAATATAAGGCACAAGTACAGGAAGGAGTAATGAAATAAAATAAATAAAGAGGGGGAGAAATGAAAATTAATGAGGGATCAACAGACTTCTGTAGGTGGCGTGGATGCATC